>JAEPBF010000223.1:5308281-6783482 GCA_019739055.1 Passiflora organensis | reverse complement strand
CTGTTTTACATATTTTTCAGCATAGCCTTGGACAACATGGGCAGATGGGGACAAACCTTGGTTTTGAAACTCAGATTATGTATAGGCTGCTTGTGTGCTTTTGAATAAGAATTATTTTCAGTCTGCCTCCTTGTTTTCTACCAATTTTAGCCTACCCTTACATTGTGTGTGGTTGTGATGATTTTGTCCCCTATTATGTATGTTTGATGCTTCCGGTTTTAGTTAGATATCTTAGCTAGTTTTAGGTGTTGATCTTTTGGTCATTGGGAGATGTTTGCTTCGGAATCCCTAGGACTTATGATGTTGTGACCCTACTGAGGTTCTTGTAATCTCATCCCTTCTTTTTCTCCCCTTTTGCATGCTTAGGTGTGTGCTTTGTTGCTGGTACCAAAGGTGTGAGATCAAGGCTGCACGGCTAGACAAATTTGAACCCCTTTTCTATTGAATGCGTGTGCCATGTCTTTGAACTTGTGTAGATTTGCATTCTAGCTTTCCAATCCCTTTTTCTTGTTTTGTTGCTTTCGAAATATAAATGATACTATTGGTTGATGTTTTTAGATTCCTATGGGACGTGTGTTTTGTTTCCACTTGTTTTGAATGTTAATATAAGTCTTTCGCTGATGTTTTCTTTCACTCCGTATAAACGAGAAATTCATTAATGTATGAACATGCTCCAACCTTTAAATAGCATGTAAATCAACTAATAAAATTGAAAATTAGGTGACTTGAGCCTTGTGGAATTCAAATAGGACCTTGCGAGGGGTTATTTTAGTTTCGCGGTGGTCAGGGTCCCAGTAGGTTGGGTTTGGATCCTTACTGAGCAACTCAAATAGCATAGAATTTATGCATTTGAATTTTATAACGTAAAACGTAGTTGCAACACAATAGGTTATAACTCAATATGCACAATAGAACACGACTAATAATGCCTAACAAAACCTATCGGGATGGATATAATAAAGCACTCCTCGAGTAACCCCTACTAAAGAGAAACCGAAAGCCCACTGGCAGTGTAAATTTAGATTTTAAGGAAAATAATATACTTATACTTAACCCCTACTACCAACGTTGTTTGAGACTAGGTAGAGAATACCACACGTATCGTACCTGTCTCGATCCTCAATATGAACCAACCTACGAAGGATATGGCAGGCAAACGAAGGCAACACCTATACAACTCCCGAATAGGTAAGCAACTCTCCCCTAATGCTGGAATTCCGTATACTCACTTCGCATTGGGCAAACGAACTTTTATTGAGATAGATATCATATTGAATACAAAACGTATATTAAACATCATACTTTTTTCAAACTTTAAAGTCTTAAAGGGATTAACATGCTAAAATCGAGACTAGATGGATAAGCCTTGTGGGATTCAGATACGTCCTGGTGATTGGGCTTATTTAGGTTTCACGACGGTAAGGGTCCTAATAGGAGCAATTAATAATAGGTTAGGATTTGGGGTTCTTACAGGTTTGGTAGCGAAGTATAGTTTAGAGAATATGACTTGTTATATGCTAATTTTCTTGTTAATTTTGTGTTTATAGGTAGGTACATGCACACATACCCACTCACTTAGGGACTAATAATGAAAATGATCTAATATTAAAAAGAGATTGCTTTATAAGATTTAAATAATGAAACTGATAATTTGAGTTGCTGTGTGTTTATGTATATTTTTATGCCTTGTATGACTTAATGTGTTTGCTTTGTTTTCTTTAACTATTGTTGAATGGGTATTTTTGATGCATGTTTTCCTTCTCAATCCTCATTTATGTTTTTGCATGATAGTAATAATTCCTAAGAGTGTTGCTGAATGTCCTTGTGTGTTTATCGAATGCTTGATGATTGTTTGCCGAGTGCTTATATATGGGTATTGATGTAATTGCCGAGTGTGCATGGCATGTGTGCATATGATTTCTGAAATTTGTGTGTACTTGGGTGTATGTATATTTTGTTTTCCAGCATATGCGTATCGTCCGGTGCACGTTTCTCCACCAGGTACCACTTCTTTTCATAATTTCGTATTTGGGTTATGTGTTGAGTGATGATTGTGTATTCGTATAGTATGGCAAGGCCAAGTGTACAAAGGGGTCGACAGGGTAGGTATGAGCTTCAGGTCAAACAGCAACCTGTTGAGCACAAGAGCCGAATGCACAAATTGAGCAGGGAGGGCAAGCTGAGCCTGAAAACCAACCTGAGGCACTGGCCATTGATCCTGTGATGGCACAAATCATAAACATATTGCAAGGGATTGCTGCAAATCAGCAGTGTATAAAGGTTCAATGTCAGAATGCTCCTGCACCAACGCCCTTGGAAGAACCTATTCTTCCACTTGAACCTGTACAGCCAGCTCACCCTAAGGAAGCTGAGAGACTTCCCGTCATGATTACAAAATTCTTGAAGGAAGCTCAATAATTGGGATGTAAAGATTTCAATGGTTCAGCCAGAGCTGCTGCCGCTTGAATGGATAGACACCTTGTGCCGAGTGTCCTTGTTCTTGTGTATCTCGGATGATGACAAGGTTGCCATCGCCACTTTACTTCTTGAGGGAGAAGCCCTCTCATGGTGGACAGCTCTGAGTTTCGGATTCAGCGATCGTTTGCCTACTTAGGAAGAATTTCGGTAACAGTTCGACGAAAGGTTTTATACGATATTCCATAAAAACGAGCAGCGACAAGCTTTCTACAAGCTTGAGTTGGGCACCTGTCCGGTGCTGGAATATAAGAAGGCAGTAAGGGAGTTGTCCCGATTTGCACTTGAGGAAGATTGTTCACCATACCAACTTGCGAGACAATTTCAGGATGAGCTGCATACCAAACTCAAAACCGTCGTTGGTATGACACCGGTGCAGAATTTTCAAAAACTAATTGTTGCCGCGACTAAGGCCGAAAAAATCATGCAAACCAGGAAGCCATCCGCAGCCACTAATGGAAGACCTTTCAAACGAGATTTGAAGTTCTATCGGTGTACGGGACCCTAACCTTTGAGGTCCTATCCTCCGAAAAATAGTGGCAATGGAGGTAACAATAAGACAAATTTTTCTTGTTCAAATTCCAATAAAACTACATGGAATTCTCAGCAATGTCGATGTTACAACTATGGCAATGTGGGCCATATTTAGAGGGAATGCCCAAAACCTAGCCATATCACAGGAACAGCAAATGCAGGCCGAGGTGGGTATGACAATCCCACCAAACCACCAACACGCACACCGGGATGACCACCTAACAGATCGACAAATGAGGCTATTCACCTTAACTAATGCCAAGGCTAGTCTTAATGTGGTGACAGATTTGTGATACTCTTCATCGACAACATTATGATTTATTCAAAATTGGAGGAAGAGCATGCTTAGCACCTGCAGATTGTGCTAAATGTTTTGAGGGATCGGCGGTTGTTCGCAAAGTATTCAAAATGAAAATTCTGGTTACGTGAAGTTGGTTTCCTTGGCCATGTTGTTTCCACCCAAGGTGTCCTTGTTGATCCGAAGAAAATTGAAGCTGTAGTTGCTTGGGAACCCTCGCGAATGTATTTGAAGTCTATAGTTTCCTTGGCTTAGCCGGATACTACCGTCGCTTTGTGGAGAATTTTTCATCGCTTGCTGGATTATTGACGAAATTAACGCACAAAGGAGAGCCATTCGTATGGAACGAGAAATGCTATCAAAGTTTCAAACAGTTGAAAAGATGATTGGTTTCCGTACCAATCCTTACCTTACCAGTCGAGGGAAAAGAATACGTGGTGTACAGTGATGCATCAAAATCCGGACTTAGATGTGTGTTGATGCAAGAAGGGAAAGTCGTTGCCTGCACTTCCCAAAAATTGCGACCGCAAGAAGGCAACTATCCTACGCATGATTTAGAGCTTGCAGCGGTGGTGTTTGCACTAAAAATATGACAACATTACTTATACGGCGAGATGTGTTAAATCTTCACCGGCCACAAAAGCTTAAAATACCTCTTTACACAAATAAAGCTAAACATGACACAAGGAAGACGGGTGAAGCTGATTAAAGACTACGATTTGATAATTGAGTATCATATTGGAAAAGCAAATATTGTTGCTGATGCCTTAAGACGAAAGTTTCATCCTCCTTCTCCATCGGTTTCGGCTTACATGAGCACCCAATACATGCTAATGTTGTTGGATTTGAAAGCTACTCGTGTGCGTCTTGACACTGATTTTTCTGGTTCATTGTTGGCACGAATCGAAGTCAAGCCTACCTTGATTGAGGAGATCCGAAATCAGCAATTAGAGGATCTGAAACTGGTTGAAATTGGGAAGCAACCTTCTGATGGTGTTGATGCCAAAGCTCACAATTTCAGAGTACGTGATTTCAGAAATCGGGTATGTGTTCCACAAGATGTTGATATTCGTAATCTTATTTTATCTGAGGCACATAGTCAAAGTTCGCTATCCATCCCAGAAGCACTAAGATGTACCAAGATTTAAAGGAGCAGTATTGGTGGCCGAACATGAAACGCCACATTGCTGAGTTTGTTGCCCGATGCCTCGTATGTCAACAAGTAAAGATCGAGCATCAAAGACCCGCTGGTTTACTACAGTCACTTCCGATTCCAGAATGGAAGTGGGAGCATGTCATGATGGATTTTGTAACCGGTTTGCCTAGATCGCAGTGAGGATACGATGCCATTTGGGTGATCGTAGATCGATTGATGAAATCTGCACACTTCCTTCCTTTTCATGTGACAGATACACTCGAGAAATTGGCTGTTCTTTACCTTGATGAGATTGTTTGATTACATGGAGTGCTAGTTTCCATCGTTTGAGATCACGACCTTCTTTTTACATTGCAATTTTGGGAGAAATTTTAGAATGCGCTGGGTTCAAGATTGAAATTCAGTACAGCGTTTCATCCTCAGACCGATGGTCAATCAGAAAGGACTATTCAGACACGTGAAGTTATGCTATGGCGAGTGTGTTGGACCAGCATACCAGTTGGGATCGATGCCTACCATTGGCTGAATTTGTTTAAACAGTAGTTTTCATGTAAGCATTGGTATGGCACCTTATAAAGCACTATATGGGAGACGTTTCAGAACTCTCATTTACTGGAATGAAGTAGGCAAGAGATGCCTAGACAATCCAGAATTGATTGATCAAGCAACAGAGCAATTGAACTTGAATCGACAATGGCAAAAAACAGTCTAGGATCAGCAGAAAAACTACGCCAATAATTGACGAAAGGCGCTGGTATTTGCAGTAGGTGACAAAATGTTCTTGAAGGTCACCCCCCATGGAACAGAGTCTTTCGTTTTCAGCAGCGAGGTAAGCTAGCAGTTACATTGGTTCGTATGACATTGTCGAGAGAATTGGCCCTGTTGCATACTGACTTGCCTTACCTCCGAATATGAAAAAAATTCACAATGTGTTCCATATTTCAATATTGAGAAAGTATGTGTGAGACCTTACTCATGTGCTTGAAGAATCACCAATCGAAGTTGCTGAAGGCCTGTCATATCCCGTACAGCCAGTTGCCATACTATATCAGTCAGTTTGATAGCTTCGCAGTCGAGTGTGCCTATAGTATGAGTTGTTTGGCGTAATGGCCAAATTAAGGAACAATCTTGAGAGACTGAGGAATCTATGCGTGCAAAATTTCCTTATCTGTTTGCTTAGGTACTTGTGCTAAATTTCGAGGATGAAATTCTTATAAGGAGGAAAGGATGTGAGACCCCGAATTTTCAGTCCTAGAAGTCCAGAAACTAGTGCAGGTGAAAAGACCATTTTTCCTCTAGAGAAGAGGATGTGTGATGACCGAAATTGGTAAGGAATATCTAGTAATTATTTCTGATATTAATTCCCTTTGTTTTGAATCTTTATTGGTTGATAATTACTTTAGAAAATAAAATTCCTAAAATTAAGGATGGATAATAACAGAATTTAATTCTGATAATTATCTTACTTTAATCTATTCTTCAAAGTAGGTAAAATAATTCCATAATTACCCTATATAAATAGGAAGCCGGCCACACTTAAACCTCACACAGAAAATATACAAAATTCATCCAACCAAAAACCCTATACCTCCGTATTTCTACCGAAATCTGCTTGAACTACAAACAAGCATAACTTTCTCATAATTTGACGGATTTTTGTAAATAATATCTTTGTTGGAAAGATCTTTCTGTACTGTTTCCAACCAAATGGAGTTTTTTTTCTGGAGAATAGTTTTAATTTGCAAAAAGTAAATCGTAATTCTGCTGAATTGCCAAAATCAATTTGAAATTCAAAAAAGCATAACTCTTTCATCGTTAGTCAAATTCTTGCAAATAATAGCTTGTTGGAAAGATCTTTCTATTCTCTTTCTAAAAATCCTTGTTTTTTGTATGGAGGTTAGTTTTTCTTAATTAAAAGTTAAATCATAATTCAGCGGAATTAGGTTTCAAAATTGTGTGATTCTGCCTTCAATTGATTTCTGTTGTTGTTCTCCTTGTTTATATGATTGTTTAGCTTCCATTCATGTTGTAAAATCATGAATTTATCCTTTGAATCTTCTTTATACATGAAATCGGTATGCCCTACCCTTGCCCTATTGTTGTCAAATCTTGATTAATTGATTAACCTATTCGTTTTTGATATTGTTCCTTTTGATTGTATATGTTATAAACACCTAATCCTCCTTTGTTAACATGAAATCGCACCCCTTACACCTTGTATGCATGAAATCGCAATTTGTCTTGTGTCCTATGCTTAGTACTGAAATATGTATAGCTAATTGGGATGATAACTCATGTTGAATCTTGTTAAGTTCTTGGCTATCACATCACACATCTAAAGAGGAAGGCACCTACGACATCTTATCACTGGTTTCTGATAGGTTTGGTGAGTGGAATTGGTAAGGAAATAGGATACTCACTTGGTTATTGAGTATGCATGCTTAGTTTGGTTTTTTCTTTGCCTTATGATACTATAGGTGGTTCAGAGACAAGAAAGGTAGGATCTATGCCTCATCAGTTTCTTCAGAGATTTTTGTTGCTTGTTGGTAATTTTTTATGCATACCCTTGATAATTTTGCATGCGAATTGATTATATGGTATATGCATGAATTGTGAATTAAGATGTGATTACTTAAGCTACACCGAACCGTTGATTTAGGTTATGAGTTCCTAATTTGCATGTGTTGTGCACTTTGAACATTTTGAATGTGTTCTGACATGATTGAGAATACCTTACTGTGGTATTGTGCTTTGTGCTTGCCTGTGTATGCTTGTTTGTGTGTCAAGATCTTGTTTCGATGGTCATTCGGGATAAGCTCTGACACTCCTTGGGAGAGGGAAGGCACTTACTGGTATGAGAGTCGTATGGGTGGAAATCCCCAGCTTGCGCACGTTAGATGCCTAGTCCTTTGCGCTGGCTAGATGCCTAGTCCTTTGTGCTAGCTAGATGCCTTGGTCCTGTGTGTTGGCAAGATGCCTTAATCCTGTGTACTGGCAAGATGCCCTAATCCTGTATGCTAGTTTGGATGCCTAGTCCTGTGCGCTGGCTAAATGTCTTGTCTTGTGTGTTGGCAAGATGAATAGGCTTGCTAATTAGCTTGTGTGCTAACCTTTTACCCTTTGTGCAGTAAAGCTTTGGACAACACAGGTAGAAGGGGATGGCCTTTCTTTTTCATACTGCCGAGAGTAACATGATGTGTGTTTCCTGTCTGTGTACTTCTGATTTTTGGAAGTGTTTGTAGTCCACCCTCAGCCTTAGTTTCGGCCCTAACCCTTTTGGTTGATTCTTGAATTGTGTGATGCCCTTAGATGAGTAGGGATGATCTGATGCTGTTTGGCAGATGTTTGTTTAAGATTTCTGTAGATCTTATGATGCTGTGACCCTACTAAGATTCTTGTAATCTCATTCTGTTGTTTTCACCATTTTTCAGGCTTAGGCACATTCGATGTTCGTGGTACCAGTGTGTGAGAATTAAGGCTGCATGGCGGGGCAATATCGCATCACTTTTGCATACTTATCTCCTTGGTTATTTGCGCATGTAACATGAACATGAATTGGACTATTTTCTGGTTTTTCAAGATTCCTCTGTTGTTTGTTATTTCTGAATTATGTTGGAGATTCACTTGCTGGTTATTTGGATCCCTATGGGACTTGTGTGTTATGGATTTATTGATTAAATTTAAAAGCTTCCGCTGATGTTTTATTCACTTCATGTGATACCAGAATATTTGTCTAATATAATGCTCCAAACTTTAAAATCTTAAAGGGATTAACATGCTAAAATCGAGACTAGATGGATAAGCCTTGTGGGATTCAGATAGGTCTTGGTGATTGGACTTGTTTGGGTTTCATGGCTCTAAGGATCCTAATAGGAGCAAGTAATAATAGGTTAGGATTTGGGGTCCTTACAAATTAACTTGTCTATTGGTTTTAGATCTTGTTTTTTTTAATTGTTTAACTAATTGACACCTACTCTTTTCTTAATTTCATGAAATCCTAACTCCTAACCTCTCTAATGATAAAATCACACATACCCTATTAAGTCCTTAGGTACTGCCGAAATTTGTATGATGAATAAGGGTGAATAGTCAAGTTATTTCTTACTAAGTTTTTGGCTATCACATCACGCATTCAGAGGGAAGATATTGCTGCATCCGGATCGTTGGATTTTGGTAGGTTAATTGGTAAGGATTCCCAATGCCTTTGACTTTTAATTAAGTAATCTTATGGCTTAGTATTGTTTGGTCTTTTCCTTTTGATTGTTTAGGAGATTTTGATCTTATTAGAAAGGCAAAGAATTAAATCTGATTTAGACCCGTGAGAGGTAGGATCTACGCGTCATCGGTTCCTTTAGTTACCCTATTATTTGATTGTTTGAATATGATTGAATTTGATTGCCTATCTTGGTTTTATGCTTGCAGAATGTGTGATTATGATGATGGGTGTGAGACCCTGATCCATCGTAGTGTAGATGTCTGGAAAATTCAGGAGCCGATGCAGATAAAATGACTATTTTTCCCCTGAAGAAATGGATACATGATGGCCTAAAATGGTTGCTGCCAGATATTTTGCCCCTTGTTATCCAAAATACTAGATAGTTCTATCTTTTAAATAGAATACTATTTTAATAGATTTATCCTTTTAATTAGAATTATCTTTCTAATAGAAATATCCTTTAAATATTTTTTTAAGCTTGAAAGTAGGGAATTATCTCTTAGCTAAACCTCCTTAGACACCTACAAAAGAGTGACCATCCTATCCCACCAAAACATATCAAAATCCACTTGGAAATTTTGAAATTTATCCCATTCGTCTCAATATATGAGTTTTGCCTAAACCCTAACCGAAATTGTTTGATCTTCATCTTAGCATAACTCTTTTATCCTTTATCAGATTTCAGTTGGAAAGCTCTTTCTATCCTCTATTTAGCTATATTGGGTTGGTAATCAGAAGGTTAGTTCTTTTCTGTCGAAATTCAACTCATAATTCGTCGGTTTTGTGTAAGAAATTCCTTGATCTTAATCCTAACATAACTCTCTCATCCTTTGTCGGATTTAAGGAAATAATAACTTGTTGAAAAGATTTTTTGATCCTCTATCCAAATATCTTGGGTTGGTCATCAGAACGTTAGTTATTCTCTGTCTAAATTCAAGTTGGAATTCGTCGTTTTTTTTCCCATAATTGTGTGATTCTTCCTTCAATTGATTTCTGTTGTTGTTTCTTTTGTTCATATGATTTTTTGGCATCCATTTATGTTGTAAAATCATGAATTCATCCTTTGAATCTTTCCTATACATGAAATTGACATGCCCTGTTCCTAACCCTATAAATGGAATTCATCCTTTGTTCCTTTTAATCGTTTGAGTAATTAGCACCTACTCCTTTCTTAATTTCATGAAATCCCAACCCCTAACCTCTCTAATGTTGAAATCACACACACCCTATTAAGCACTTAGGTGTTGCCAAAATTTGTATGATGAATTAGGTTGAATAATCAGGTTGTTTCCTACTGAGTTTCTGGTCATCATATAACGCATTCAGGGGAAAGATATTGCTGCATCTGGATAGCTGGATTTCTGTATGTTAATTGGTAAGGATTCCCAATGCCTTTGGTTTTTAATTAAGTAATCTTATGGCTTAGAATTGTGTGGTCTTTCCCTTGTGATTTTTTAGGAGATTCTTATCTTATTGGAAAGACAAAGGATTGCATCTGATTCAGACACGTGAGAGGTAAGATCTATGCCTCATCAGTTTCTTTGGTTATCCTATTGTTTGATTATTTAAATATGATTGAATTCATTTGCCTATCTTTGTTATATGCTTGCAGAATGTATGATTATGATGATAGGTAATCTCGGAAGTTAATAAAGCAATAGGTTGCCTAATTCGGTTATGACCTTGAATATTGATCTTCGATTTGTATTGTGATTTGATTATGGATCCTTTGTTTTGATTTATGTATGCGTATATGTGCCTTGTTTGTGTTTTGTTTGAAAGATCCTTTTATCACTAGCCATGCGAGGTAAGTATTGTTGTTCCTATGGAGAGGGGAGATGCTTACCAAACCGGGAGGTTTATGGGTGGTTATTCCCAGAAAAACTCGCTGGATGCCTTGTAGGCCGATTCAAGTCCGGACATCAGGAATCCTTGTAGGCCAGTTCGAGTCTGGACGTTAAGATTCAATAGGCCAGTTCGAGTCTGGATGTTAAGATGTCCTATTTTTGAGTGGTAGGATAACTTGTATGCATAGCTAGAAGAGTGCTCCTAGGCTAGTTCAAGTTTGGATGTCAGAGACAACTAAAACGCTTGCAATAATATTGATTTTGTAATTGTTTTACATTTTTTACAGTATAGCCTTGGACAACATGGGTAGATGGGGACAAACCTTGCTTTTGAAGATCAGATTATATATAGGTTGCCTGTGTGCTTCTGAATAAGAAGTGTTTTCAGTCTTTCCCCTTGTTTTCTACCAATTTTAACCTACCCTTACATTGTGTGTGCTTGTGATGATTTTGGCCCCTATTATGTATGTTTGATGCTTGCAGTTTTAGTTAGATATCTTAGCTGGTTTTAGGTGTTGATCTTTTGGTCATTGGGAGATGTTTGCTTGGGAATCCCTAGGACTTATGATGCTGTGACCCTACTGAGATTCTTGTAATCTCATCCCTTCTTTTTCTCCCTCTTTGGAGGTTTAGGTATGTGCTTTCTTGCTGGTACCAAAGGTGTGAGATCAATGCTACACGAATGGACAAATTTGCACCCCTATTATATTGAATATGTATGCCATGTCTTTAAACTTATGTGGATTTGCATTCTGCCTTTCCAATCCCTCATTCTCTTTTTGTTGTTTCCGAAATATACATGATACTTTTGGTTGTTTTTTTGAGATTTCTATGCGACTTGTGTGTTATGTTTCCACTTATTTTGTGCAATAATATAATTCTTCCGCTGATGTTTTCTTTCATTCCGTATAAGCCAAAAATTCATTAATGTATGAACATGTTCCAACCTTTAAATAACATATAAATCAACCCATAAAATTGACAATTAGGTGATTTAAGCCTTGTGGGATTCAAATTGGACTTTGTGAGGGCTTATTTGGGTTTCACTGCAGTAAGGGTCCTAATAGGTTGATTTTGGGTCCTTACAATAGGGAATCTCGGAAATTAATAAGGAAATAGGCTGCACGGCAGGATGAATTTATACATCATATGCACCCTTTTCCTATTGAATGTGCATACCATGTGTTTGAACTTGTGTGTATTTGCATTCTGGCTTTTCAATCCCTCTTCCTCATTTTTTGTTGCTTTTGAAATATGTATAATACTATTGGTTGATGTTTTGAGATTCCTATAGGACATGTGTGTTATATTTCCAATTGTTTTCAGTGTTAATATAAGTCTTCAGCTGATATTTTCTTTCACTCTGTATAAACCAGAAATTCATTAATGTATAAACATGCTCCAACCTTTAAATAGCATATGAATCAACCAATAAAATTGATATTTATGTGGCTTAGCGTTGTGGAATTCAATAGGACATTACAAGGGCTTATTTGGGTTTCAAGGCAATAAGGATCCTAATAGGGTGGGTTTGGGTCCATACATTATTAACGTAGTTTTCTGCCGATCCTATGCTGGATTTAGCCATTGTCGAATTAAGTTCAGCTGCTCTGTTGCTTGATCAATTAATTGCGGATTGTTTAGGTGTCTCTCGCTCACTTCATTCCACCAAATAGGAGTTCTGCAACATCTCCCATATAGTGCTTTATAAGGTGCCATACTGATGCTTACATGAAAACTATTGTTGTAAACAAATTCCACCAATGGTAGGCATCACACCCAACCAGTATGCTGGTCAAGTACACTCGAACATAGCATGTCTTCGAGTGTCTGAATCGTCCTCTCAGATTGACCATCGGTTTAGGGATGAAATGCTGCACTGAATTTTAATCTCGAACCCAGCACATTCTGAAATTTATCCCAAAATCGTGATGTGAAACGAGGGTCACGATCTGAAACAATGTAAACTAGTATTCCATCTAATCGAACAATCTCATTCAAGTAACAAACAGTCAATTTCTCTGGCATGTCTGTCACACATACAGGAAGGAAGTGTACAGATTTCTTCAATCGATCTATGATTACTGAAATGGCATCGTATCCTTGCTGCGATTTAGGCAAACTGGTCACAAAATCCATCGTGACACGCTTCCACTTCCATTCTGGAATCGGAAGTGACTCTAGTAAACCAACAGGTCTTGGATGCTTGATCTTTACTTCTTGGCATATGAGGCATCGAGCAACGAACTCAGCAATGTGGCGTTTCATGTTCTGCCACCAATACTGCTCCTTTAAATCTCGATACATCTTTGTATTGCAATGATGGATAGCAAACTTCTAACTATGTGCCTCGGAAAAATTAAGATTATGAATATCAATATCTTGTGGAATGCATACCCGGTTTTTGAAGACAAGAACTCCGTCATCTCGCATTCTGAAATCGCGAGCTATGGCATTAACACCATCATATAGTTGCTTCCAAATCTCAGCCAATTTTGGATCTTCTGATTAATGATTTCGGATTTCTTCAATCAAGGTAGGCGTGACTTAGATTTGCGCCAACAATGAACCAAAACAATTAGTGCCAAGATGCACACGTGTAGCTTTCAAATCCAGCAACATTGTCATATATTGGGTGCACATGTAAGTCATAATCGATGGTGAAGGAGGTCAAAATTTTTGGATTAAGGCATCAGCGACAACATTCACTTTTCCAGGATGATATTCGATGATCAGATTGTAGTCCTTAATCAGCTCCACCCATCTTCGTTGCCTCATATTCAAGTCCTATTGGGTAAGGATATACTTCAGACTTTTGTGGTCGGTGAAGATTCGGCAAGTCTCGCCGTACAGATAGTGGCGCTATATTTTCAATGAAAATACCATGGCTGCAAGCTCCAAATCATGTGTAGGATAGTTGTTTTGGTACGTTCGCAACTGTCGGGAAGCATAGGCAACGACTTTCCCGTCTTGCATCAATACGCATCCAAGTCTGGATTTCGACACATCGCTGTAAACCACATACTCCTTTCCGCCAATAGGTAAGGTAAGGATAGATGTGGAAACAAAACGGTTTTTCAGTTCTTCGAAACTTCACTGGCACTTCTCGGTCCTTATGAATGGCTCTCTTTTACGTGCAAATTTCGTCAATGGTCCAACAAGCGATGAAAACTTCTCCACGAAACGACGGTAGTATCCGGCCAAGCCAAGGAAACTACGAACTTCAAACACTGTCCGCAAGGGTTCCCAAGCAATAATAGCTTCAATATTCTTTGTATCAACAAGGACACCACGGGCGGAAACAACATGGCCAAGGAAACCAACTTTGTGTAACCAGAATTCACATTTGGAGTACTTTGCGAACAACCGTCGATTTCTCAGAATATTCAGCACAATTTGCAAGTGCTCAGCATGTTCTTCTTCCGATTTTAAATAAATCAGAATGTCGTTGATGAAGACTATAAAAAATTTGTCTAGGAACTCATGGATCACACAATTCATTAAGTCTATGAACACGACTGGTGCATTGGTCAAACCGAATGGTATAAGAAGAAATTTGTAGTGGCCATATCACGATCTGAATGTGGGCTTCAGAATATCAACATCAAGAACTTGCAATTGATAGTATCCAGATCTGAGGTCAACCTTGGAGAACACGGCTGCACCTTGGAGCTGGTCGAACAAGTCGTTGATGTGCGGTAAAGGATACTTGTTCTTCATGGTCACGCGATTCAGTTGTTGATAGTCAATGCACTGTCGCTGTGAACCATCTTTCTTTTTACTATCAAAATAGATGCTCCCCAGGGTGACACACTGGGTCGGATGAAACCACGATCCAGCAAATCTTCCAAATGCATCTTCAATTCCTTCATTTTCACAGGAGCTATACGATACGGAGGAATGGAAATCAGGTTCGTACTAGGCACTAACTCAATGCCAAATTCCACTTCTCATGCTGGTGGAAAACTAGCTATGTCTTTTGGAAACACATCCAAAAATTCACGTACCCTTGGAACAGAGTCCAGATCCAAGGATTCTTTGCACACATCATGTGCGTGCGCAAGGTATGCAGTACATCCCTTGCTGATCAATTGCTTTGCGTCGAGCTAGGAAATCATGCAAGTTGGAACAACTCGCCTATCACCTTCAAAACAGTACTCGGCACTATACGGAAAAGTGAACCATACACGCTTGCTGAAACACTCCATACGGGTTTAATATTTCACAAAACAGTCCATGCTTAAGATCACATCCATCTCTCAGATGTCCAATGGAATCAAATCCACAACAAGTACATTCGGACCCACACGTACATCACAGCTGATGTAGACTAGATCCCAAATCGGTCGCTCTCCCAAAGGAGTAAGAACTACAATAGGAGGAGACAAGGGAGACAAAGGCCGATCCATGCTAAGTGCTATCCTTGGACTTACAAATGACCTGTTTGCTCTGGGATCTAACAACACTTCAGTATTTTGACAAAAAAGACTTACCTTTCACCACATCAGGCATAACCTTGGGATCAGTTAGGATGAATAACCTTGTCGGTCGTTGTTGCGTCTCATTTGAGGATCCGTTTGGTGGTCCTCCTGGTGTGCGTGCTGGTTGTTTGACATTCTCACCTCGGTTTGCGTTTGGTGAGCCTGTGATATGCCTTGGTTTTAGGCAGTCCCTTTGAACATGGCCCATCTCGCCACAATTATAACATCGATGTAGCTGCGAATGCCATGTAGATCCATTAGAATTTGGACCAGAAAAGTTCTTCCTGTTGTTAGCTTCATTGCCACCATTGTTTTTCTGAGGATAGGACCTTAAAGGTTAGGGTTTCGTACGCCGATTCAACTTTGAATCTCGCCTGAAAAATCTGCCACCACTTGCTACGAATGACTTCATACTTTGCATGATTTTCTCGGCTTTAGTCACAGCAATGATCAACCCTTGCAAATTCTGCACCGGTGTTGTACCAGCGAGGGTTTTGAGCTTGGTACTTAGCCTAACCTGAAATTGTCTCGCAAGCTGGTATAATGAACGATCCTCCTCTGGTGCAAATCGAGACAACTCTCTTAATGCCTTCTCGTATTCCAGCACCAAACGGGTGCCCTGTTCAAGCTTATAGAAAGCTTGTCACTGTTCCTTTTATGGAATCTTATATAGAATTGCTCATCAAATTCGTACCAAAATTCTTCCCAAGTAGGCAAACGATTTCTGAATCGAAAGCTCACGGATGTTCACCATGCGAGGGCTTCTCCCTCAAGTAGGAAAGTAGCGATGGAAACCTTGTCATCATCTGAGATACGCAAGAATAAAGACACTAGGCATAAGGTGTCTATCTATACACGAGCCGCAGTGGCATCTGCTGAACCACTGAAATCTTTGCATCCGAGCTGATGAGCTTCCTTCAGCAGCTTCGTAATAACAACTAGAAGTCTCTCGGCTTCTTTAGGATGCCCTAGCTGAGCAGGTTCAAATGGAGGAATAGGTTCTTCCATAGCTGAGCATTATGAAATTATGCCTCCATACACTACTGATTCACAGCTATTCCTTATAATACATTCAAAATTTGTGCCATCACAGGATCCGTAGTCGGTGCTTTAGGTTCGTTTTCGGGCTCAGCTTGGCCTCCTTTCTTAATTTTTGCACTCGGCTCCTCTTGCTCAACAGGTTGTTGTTCGGCCTGAATCCCATACCTACCTGGTCGATCACATGACACATTCATTCTTTCCATACTATACAAACATACAATGTCACTCAACATATAACCAATTACAAATACTAGGAAAAGAAGTGGTACCTGGTGGAGAGACATGCAACGGATGATATGCATAAGCTGGAAAAAAAAATTCACATGCACACAAGTATGCAAATTTCGAAAATCACATGCACGTATGTAAATGCATACTTGAAACTCACATCAATACACACATGCACTCGGCAACAATCACTAAAACATTCAGCAAGCATGGATTCACCCAAATCAAACTCGGCAACCAATATATAGAAACATACTTCGACATGCCTACAAACCAACCACATGCATATGGTCACATTGAGATCCATATATAAGTACACTTGGCAACACTTGGCAGCAAAGCATACGTTAACAACACATATTCGGCAATAAGCAAAAAATGGATCACAATTATTTGGCAACAAGCTCATTCGGCACTTTCAAAGCACATACTCATACAAAAAAACACACCGCAAGTCACACAACCAATTACATTAATTAATTGTTTCAAACGAGGCATTTTAGCATTAGATTACATTTAACATTTGTCTTCTAAGTGTGGGTGTGTGCGCATGTACCTTTCCTACAAACATAAAACCAACATTAAGGTTAGCAGATATCAAATCATATTTCCTAAACCATGCTCAGCTACTAAACCTGTAAGGACCCAGAATCCTAACCTATTCATATTTGCTCTTAATAGGATCCTTACTGACGTGAGACCCTTACCGCCGTGAAACCCAAACAAGCCCAAAACCAGGACCTATTTGAATCCCACAAGGCTTATCCATCTAATTTCCGATTTTAGCATGTTCATTCTTTGTACTTATGACAATTGGAGCATGATATTGGACAAGCATTCTGGTATCATACGGAGTGAATAAAACATCAGTGGAAGTCTTTAAATTGAATCATTGGAACCACAACACACAAGTCCCATAGGGATCTAAGTACCTGAGTTGCATATGTTATGCGAATTGAATATGTGGATTGTGTTCTGACATGATTGAGGATACCCTATTGTGGTATTATGCTTTGTACTTGCCTGTGTGTGCTTGTACTTGTTTGTGTGTCAGGATCCTTTTTCGGTGGCCATTCGGGGTAAGCACTGATGCTCCTAGGGAGAGGAGAGATTCTTACTGGTATGGGAGTTGTATGGGTGGCAAACCCAAGTATGCACGCTCTGGATGTCTAGTCCTTATGTGGCCGGAACCCTGACCTTGTGTGGGAGGAAGACCTTATCCTTGTGTGGTCTTGGATGCCCTAGTCCGTGTGTGGCTTGGGAAGACTTGTCCTTGTGTGGTAAGATGAATAGGCTTACTGATTAGCTTGTGAGTTAATAGTTTACCCTTTATGCAGTAAGCCTTGGACAACACTGTTTGAAGGGGATGACCTTTCTTCTTCATTACCGAGAGCAATCTGATGAGTTCTACCTGCCTATGCACTTCTGATTTTTTGGAAGTGTTTGTAGTCCTCCCTCAACCATAGATTCGGCCCTAGCCTTTTTTAATTGGTTCTTAAATTGCGTTATCCCCTTTAGTTGTTTAGGAATGATCTAATGTCAATTGGGAGATTTATGTTTAGGGTTTTTGTAGATCTTATGATGCTGTGACCCTACTGAGATTCTTGTAATGTCATATCGTTGTTTTTATTATTTTTCAGGCTTTGGTACATCAACTGTCCGTGGTACCAGTGTGTGAGATCAAGGCTGCACTGCGGGGCGATATCGAATCACATTCTCATACTTGTTCCTTGTTTACTTGCTCATATAATATGAATGATTGGGCTACTTTGTAACGACCCCAATTCCTAACTATTAATAATTGCTCCGATTAAAGTCATCACCGCCGTGAAACCCAAATAAGCCTAAATGACACCTAAGACCTATTTGAATCTCACCAGGCAAATTATAAATTTCTGATTTTAAGCTTGTAAATCTTATTGCTTATCAACAATTGGAGCATGATATTGGACACATATTCTGGTATCATATGGAGTAAATAAAAACATCAGCGGAAGTCTTGAGAAATAATACACACAAGTCTCATAGGGATCCAAATAACCAGCAAGAAATCCTTCAACAAGTTTTGGGAATAGCAAAAAAAGAAGGGTGTTTAAAATAAACCATAAATTTTCCCAATCATTCATGTTATATGCGCAAGTAACAAGTATGCAATTGTGATACAATATCGCCCCGCCGTGCAGCCTTGATCTCAAACACTGGTACCATGAACAGTGGATGTACCTAAGCCTAAAAAATGATAAACAACAATGGTATGAGATTACAAGAATCTCAGTAGGGTCACAGCATCATAAGATCTGCAGAAACTCTAAACATTAATATCCCAATTTACATTAGATCAATCTTAAACAACTAAAGGGGATCACGCAATTCCAGAATCAAACGAAAAGGTTAGGGCAGAATCTATGGCTAAGGGAGGACTACAAACAGTTCCGAAAATTTAGAAGTACACTGGCAGGTGAAACACATCAAATTGTTCTCGGCAATGAAGAAGAAAGGCCATCCCTTTCCACCTATGTTATCCAAGGCTCACTGCACAAAGGATAAATTGTTAACACACAAGCTAATCAGTAAACCTAGTAAGTCGTCTTGTCACACACGGAGAAGTCTTCCCAAGCCACACATGGACTTGGGCACCCCAAAACATACAAGGATAAGGGTTTCCTGCCATACAAGGACTAGACCTCCAGTGAGCTCTTGCTGGGTTTTGCCGCCCATACAGGATCCTGACACACAAACACGTACAAGCACACACAGGCAAGTACAAAGCACAATACCACAACAGGGTATCTTCAATCATGTCAGAACATAATTAGTGTAAGACCCCGAATTTTGAGTCCTAGAAATTTAGAAACCAGTGCAGGTGAAAAGACAATTTTGCCCCTGAAGGAAAGGATGTGTGATGGCCTAAATTGGTAAGATTGTTTAGTAGTTAACTTTTTTTAAATTCCTTTTGATCTAAGTTCTTATAGATGAATAATTGCCTTAGAGATTGTCCTTATAGAGGGATAATTGCTTTAGAGATTAAAAACCCTAAAAATAGGGAAGATAATTTAGAGTTTAATTATCTGGTAGATTATCTTATTATGATAAAGTGATTAGAAGTAGTAATCATAATTCTATACCCATTCATTATAAATAGGAAAGCCAACCCCACAAAAATCATTCATAGAAAACTTACAAATTCGTATGAGCCTAAAACCCTATACCTCTCTATAGCCACCATAATTCACAGAAACTTCAAACCAGCATAACTCACTCATCGTTCGACGGATCTCTACGAATAATAGCTTGTTGATTTTTTGTCAGGATATTAGTATTTCTTTATCTAAAGTTAATTTGAAAATCGGCGGCGGAATTAGGTTTTTGCCAAATCTTCTTGAACTTCAAAATAGCATAATTTTCTAATCGTTTGTCAGATCCTTACAAATAATAGCTTGTTGGAAAAATCTTTTCATCCTCTTTCCAAAAATATATAAATAAAATCTTGGATGTAAATATTTCCTTATTTAATGTTAAGATGAAATCGTCCTATGCCCTACTTTTAGCGACAAGATTTGCATAGTTAATTGGAATGGTAAATTCAGGTTGAATCTTGTTAAATTCCTGGCTATCACACCACACATCCAAGGGGAAGGCACCTTGAATGTCTGATCATTGGTTTTCTGATAGGTTTGGTGAGTGGTATTGGTAAGAAAATAGGATATTCAATTGACTATTGAATATGCGTGCTTAGTTTGCTTTTGTCTTTGCCTGGTGATAATTTAGGTGGTTCAGATTTACTTAATAAAAGAAAAGGAGTAGCTTCTTGTTCAGAGACAAGAGAGGTAGGATCTACGCCTCATCGGTTTCTCCAGAGACCCCTGTTATTTTCTTGATATTTTTGTTACCTTCCCTTGTTGTATTGTTTGTGATTGGATTATAGGGTGAGAATATGAAATACGGAATGAGATATGAATCTCCTAGGCTATATCAAACCCCTGAGTTAGGAATTGAGTGCCTGGGATGCAATTGTTATGTGAAATGGATATGTTGATTGTGCTCTGACATGATTGAGGATACCCTGTTGTGGTATTATGCTTTGTACTTGCTTATGTGTGCTTGTACGTGTCTGTGTGTCAGGATCCTGTTCCGGTGGCCATTCGGGGTAAGCACTAATTCTTCTAGGGAGAGGAGAGGTTCTTGATGGTTTAAGGAGTTGTTTGGGAAGCAAACCACCAAGTGCACGCTGGATATCTGTCCTTGCGAGGCCGAATCCCTGTCTTGCGAGGCAGGAAGCCCTTATTTTGCAAGGTTTGGGATGCCCTAGTAGGTATGTGACTAGGCAAGAATTGTCCGTGTGGGACTAGTCGACTTGTCCTTGCGAGGACAAGATGAAAGGCTTACTGATTAGTTTGCGTGTTAACCATCTACCCTTTGTGCAGTAAGTTTTGGACAACACAGGTGGAAGGGGATGGCCTTTCTTCTTCATTGCCGAGGGCAATCTGATGTGTTTCACCTGCCTGTGTACTTCTGACCTTTCGGAAGTGTTTGCAGTCCTCCCTCAGCCATAGATTTGGCCCTAACCTCTTTTGATTGATTTTTGAATTGCGTGATCCCCTTTAGTTGTTTAGGAATGATCTTATGTGAATTGGGAGATTTGTGTTTAGGGATTCTGTAGATCTTATGATGCTGTGACCCTACTGAGATTCTTGTAATCTCAAACCATTATTTTTACCATTTTTCAGGCATAGGTACATTCACTGTTCGTGGTACCAGGGTGTGAGATCAAGGCTGCACGTCGGGGCGATATCGCGTCACATTTGCATACTTATTACTTGCGCATATAACATGAATGATTGGGAAACTTTCTAGTTTATTTTAAGCACTCTTCTTTACTTGCTATTTCTGAACCTTGATGAAGAATTTCTAGCTGGTTATGTGGATCCCTATGGGACTTGTGTGTTATGAACCCAAAGATTTAATTTAAGACTTCCGCTGATGTTTTATTTACTTTGTATGATACCAGAACATTGTGTCCAATCTCATGCTTCAATTGTTGATAAGCAATAAAACTAACAAGCTAAAAATCAGTAGTTCATGATAAGCCTGGTGGGATTCAAGTAGGTCTTAGGTGTCATTTAGGCTTATTTGGGTTTCACGGCGGTAGTGACCTTAATCGGAGTAATTAATAATAGTTAGGAACTAGGGTCGTTACAATCAGCATATTCAATTCACATAACATATGCAACCCAGGCACTCAATACCTAACTCAGGGGTTCGATATAGCCTATGAGATCCATATCTCATTCTGAATTTCATACTCTCACCCTATAATCCAATCGCATGCAATACAACAAGAAAATATCGGGGGTCTCTGGAGAAACCGATGAGGCGTAGATCCTACCTCTCTTGTCTCTGAACAAGAAGCTACTCCTTTTCCTTTACTAATTAAATCCGAACCACCTATAATATCACCAGGCAAAGACGAAAACAAACTAAGCATGCATATTCAATAATCAACTGAATTCCCTATTTCCTTACCAATACTACTCACCAAACCTATCAGAAAACCAGTGATCAGACATTGCAGGTGCCTCCCCCTTGGATGTGTGATGTGATAGCCAGGAATTTAACAAGATTCAACCTGAATTTACCATTCCAATTAACTATGCAAATCTTGTCGCTAAAAGTAGGGCATAGGACGATTTCGACTTAACCTTAAATAAGGAAATATTTACATCCAAATTGCGAAACATATATGGTTGGAAAGAAGATGGAAATATCTTTCCAATGAATTATTATTTGTAAGGATCTGAAAAACGATTAGAAAGTTATGTTATTTTGAAGTTCAAGAAGATTTGGCGAAAACCTAATTCCGCCGTCGATTTCAAGTTAACCTTAAACAAATAAATATTAACCTTCTGACGAAAAAAAAATGGTTGGAAAGATCATGAAGAGAGCTTTCCAACAAGCTATTATTCGCAGAGAGTATAACAAACAACGAAAGAGTTATACTATTCTGAATTTCAAGAAGATTTGGCAGTACCACAGAATTTCAACTTTACCTTTGAGAAACAAATACTAATCGCCTGACAAAAAAGCAAACATGGTTGGAAAGAGGACGAAGAGAGCTTTCCAATAAGCTATTATTCGCAAGGATCGAATGAACTATGAGTGAGTTATGCTGGTTTAAAGTTTCTGGGAATTATGGTGGCTATAGGGAGGTATAAGGTTTTAGGCTCATACGAATTTTGTAAATTTTCTTTGTGGGGTTGGCTTCTTATTTATAATGAATAACTGTAGAATTATGATTACTACTTTTACTCACTTTATCAAAATAAGATAATTTACCAGATAATTAAACTCTTAAATTATCTTCTCTATCTTTAGGGACTTTAATCTCTAAGGCAACTATCTATCTTTAAGGATGATTTCTAAGACAATGACCCATCCATAAGGACCTAGATCTAAAAGAATTTTTTAAAAAATTAACTATTAAACAAACTTACCAATTTCGGCCATCACACATCATTTCCTATAGGGGAAAAATAGTCTTTTCACCTGTACTGGCTTCTGGACTTTTAGGACTCAAAATTCGGGTCTTACATCCTCCCCTCCTTATAAGAATTTCGTCCTCGAAATTTTTAACATAAGTACCTAATCAAACAAGTAAGGAAATTTTGCACGCATAGACTCCTCAGTCTCCCAAGACTGCTCCTCAATTTGGCCATTACGCCAAACAACTCATACCATAGGCACGCTTCGACTGCGAAGCTGTCGAACTGACCGATCTAGTATGGCAACTGGCTGTACGGGATAGGATAGGTCTTCAGCAACTTCAACTGGCGGGTCTTTAAGCACATTGGTAGGATCTCGCATATACTTTCTTAGCATTGAAATGTGAAATACATTGTGAATTCTTTCCATATTTGGAGGTAGTGCAAGTCGGTATGCAACAGGGCCGATTCTTTCAACAATGTCATATGGATCAATGTAGCGAGGTGCTAACTTACCTCGCTGTTGAAAACGTAGGACTCCCTTCCATGGGGCGACTTTCAAAAATACTTTGTCTCCTACCGCAAATTCCAGCTTCCTTCGTCGATTGTCGGCGTAGCCTTTCTGCCGATCCTGAGCTGCTTTTAGCCTTTGTCGAATCAAGCTTAATTGTTCTGTTGCTTGGTTAATTAACTCCGGATTGTCTAGGCGTCTCTCGCCTACTTCATTCCAGCAAATGAGGGTTCTGTAGCGTCTCCCATATAGTGCTTCATAGGGTGCCATACCGATGTTTACATGAAAGCTATTGTTGTAAGAAAATTCTGCCAATGGCAGGCATCGATCCCAGCCGGTTTGCTGGTCTAATACACTCGCACGTAGCATGTCTTCAAGTGTCTGAATTGTCCTTTCTAATTGACCATCGATCTGGGGATGAAATGCTGTACTGAAATTCAATCTCGAACCCAGTGCATTCTGGAATTTCTCCCAAAATCGTGAAATGAAACGAGGGTCACGATCTGAAACAATAGAAACTGGTACTCCATACAAACGAACAATCTCGTCCAAGTAACGAACTGACAATTTTTCTGGTGTATCTGTTACACGTATAGGAAGAAAGTGTGCAGATTTTGTCAGTCGATCCACAATCACCCAAATAACATTGTATCCACACTACAACCTAGGCAAACCGGTCACAAAATCCATTGTGACGTGCTCCTACTTCCATTCTGGAATCAGAAGTGACTGAAGTAGACCAGCGGGTCTTTGAAGCTCGATCTTTACTTGTTATCTTGTGCAGTCGCAATTTCCTTGAAGCGTAGGCAATGACTTTCCCTTCTTGCATCAATACACATCCAAGTCCAGATTTTGACGCGTCGCTGTAAACAACATACTCCTTTCTGCAAATAGGTAAGGTACAGATAGGTGAAGAAACTAACCGATTCTTTAGTTCTTCGAAACTTTGCTGGCATTTCTCGTTCCATACGAACGGCTCACCCTTGCGTGTCAGTTTTGTCAATGATCCGGCAAGTGATGAAAAATTCTCCACAAAACGACGGTAGTATCCTACTAAGCCTAGGAAACTACGAACTTCGAACATAATTCGCGGTGGTTCCCAAGCAATCATGGCTTCAATCTTCTTTGGATCAACAAACACACCTTGGGCGGAAACAATATGGCCAAGGAAACTAACTTCGCGTAACCAGAATTCGCATTTTGAGTACTTTGCGAACAACCGTTGATCTTTCAAAATTTTAAGCACAATCCGCAAATGCATAGCATGATCCTCTTCCGATATTGAGTAAATCAGAATGTCGTCGATGAAGACTATCACAAATTTATCCAGGAATTCACGGAACACACGATTCATCAAGTCCATAAACACAGCTGGTGCATTGGTCAAGCCGAATGGCATAACCAGAAATTCATAGTGGCCATATCGCGATCTGAACGCGGTCTTTGGAATATCAGCATCACGAACTCGCAATTGATGGTATCCAGATCTGAGATCAATCTTGGAGAACACGGCTGCACCTTGGAGTTGGTCAAAAAAATCGTCGATGCGTGGAAAAGGGTATTTTTTTTTCATGGTCACACGGTTCAGCTGCCGATAATCGATGCACAATTTCAGCGAACCGTCTTTCTTTTTAACGAATAGAACAGGTGCTCCCCAGGGTGACACACTAGGTCGAATAAAACCACGATCTAGAAAATCTTCCAATTGGATTTTTAGTTCCTTCATTTTCGCAGGAGCCATACGATACGGAGGAATGGAAAACGGATTCGTACCTGGCACTAGCTCAATGCCGAATTCCACATCCCTTGATGGTGGTAGCCCGGATATGTCTTCTGGAAATACTTCTGGAAATTCGCAAACCACAGGAACAGAATCCAGATCTGAGGATTCTTTAGATTTATCATGTACATGCGTGAGGTATGCTGTACACTTTTGTTGTGCTGGATCTATTCACGCTAAGTGCTATCCTTGGACTTACAAACGATCTATTTTCTCCTGGATCTAATAATACTTTAGTGTTTTGAGAAAATATTGAAATAGTACCTGTCACCACATCAGGACTAGCCTCGGCATCAGTCAAAGTAAAGAGCCTTGTTGGTCTTGGTTGCACCTCACTTGTGGATCCGTTGGGTGGTCTTTCTGGTGCGCGTGTTGGTGGTCTGGCGGGGTTGGCATTCCCATCTCGGCCTGCGTTTGGTACACCTTTAATTCGCCTTGGTTTTGGGTATTCCCTCTGAACATGTCCCATCTCGCCATAGTTGTAGCATCGCAGTTACAGCAAACTCCACGAAGAATCATTGGAATTTGAACCAGAAAAGTTCTTCCGGTTGATATTTCCATTGCTATTAATTTTCAAAGGATAGGACCTTAAAGGATAGGGTCCCCTTTTCCGATTGAACCTCGAATCTCGCCTATAGGGTCTGCCACTAGTGGCTGCGGATGACTGCTTGGTTTGCACGATCTTTTCAGCCTCAGTTGCGGAAACAATTAGTTCTTGTAAATTCTGCACCGGTGTCGTACCGACAATGGTTTTGAGTTCGGTACTCAACCCATCCTGAAATCGTCTCGCAAGCTGGTACGGTGTATGATCTTCTTCAAGTGCAAATCGGGACAACTCTCTTAACACTTTTTCATATTCCAGCACCGAACGGGTGCCTTGTTCAAGTTTGTAAAAAGCTTGTCGCTGCTCGCTTTTATGGAATCTCGTATAAAATCTCTCGTCGAATTCGTACCGGAATTCATCCCACGTTGGCAAACGATCGCCGAATCGCAAGCTAACAGATGTCCACCATGTAAGGGCTTCTCCTTCAAGTAAGAATGTAGCAATGGAAACCTTGTCATCATCTGAGATATGCAGGAACAGGGATACTCGGCATAAGGTGTCCATCCACTCACGAGCGGCTGCGGCTCCTGCTGAACCACCAAAATCTTTACATCCAAGCTGTCGAGCTTCCTTCAGCAACTTTGTAATCATAATGGGGAGTCTCTCTGTCTCCTTTTGATGTGCCGGCTGCACAGGTTCAAGTGGAGGAATAGGTTCTGGTGCAGGCGCAGGGGCATTCTGAAATTGCGCCTCCATTCGCTGTTGATTTGCAGCAATTCCTTGTAATACGTTTAAGATCTGTGCCATAATAGGGTCAATGCCAGGTGCGGCTGGTGCCTCAGGTTGGTTTTCGGGCTCAGCTTGCCCTTCCTGCTCCATTTGTGCATTTGGCTCCTCTTGCTCAACAGGTTGCTGTTCAGGCTGAATCTCAAACCTACCCCGTTGGTCCCTTTGTTGCCTCGAGCGTGCCATACTACACAGGTATATGATTGTTACTCAACACACACTAAATACGACACTAGTAGTAGGAGTGGTACCTGGTAGAGAGGCATGCACCGGACGATATGCATATGCTGGAAAACAATATACAAATTTTCGGAAATCACATGCACACATGCAAAGGTATTCACGGCAATTCCACTCATAAGTCAAACATCACGCAAACATAGACTCACACATCATCCACATTCAGCAATTCACATCATCAATCACATGCATATACATTTGGTAATGACAAGAAAGACATATGAAGGCCTATGAACAATCAACACATTAGTTTATTATTCTTATCATTTAAACCTTACAACTCAATCCCATTTTAGCCTTAGTTCCCTTTCCGTATTAGTCCCTAAGTGAATGAGTGTGTGCCCATATTTTTACCTGAAATTATCAAAATCAACAAATAAGTTAGCATATAACAAATTATATTTTCTAAACCAGGCTCCGCTACCAAACTTGTAACAACCCCAATTCCTAACTATTAATAATTGCTCCGATTAAGGTCATTACCGCTGTGAAAACCAAATAAGCCTAAATGACACATAAGACCTATTTGAATCTCACAAGGCTAATCATAAATTTCTGATTTTAAGCTTGTTAATCTTATTGCTTATCAACAATTGGAGCATGATATTGGACACATGTTCTAGTATCATATGGAGTAAATAAAAACATCAGCGGAAGTCTTAAATTAATTCATTGGGCTCATAACACACAAGTCCCATAGGGATCCAAATAACCAGCAAAAAATCTTTCAACAAGTTTTCGAAAATAGCAAACAAAGAAGGGTGCTTAAAGTAAACCAGAAAGTTTCCCAATCATTCATGTTACATGCGCAAGTAACAAGTATGCAAATGTGATGCGATATCGCCCCGCCGTGAAGCCTTGATCTTACACACTGGTAGCACGAAGAGTGGATGTACCTAAGCCTGAAAAATGGTAAACAACAATCGTATGAGATTACAAAAATCATAGTAGGGTCACAGCATCATAAGATCTGCAGAAACCCTAAACACAAATCTCCCAATTTACATTAGATCAATCCTAAACAACTAAAGGGGATCACGCAATTCAAGAATCAAATGAAAAAGGTTAGTGCCAAATCTATGGCTGAGGGAGGACTACAAACACTTCCGAAAATGCAGAAGTACACAGGCATGTGAAACACATCAAATTGTTCTCGGCAATAAAGAAGAAAGGCCATCCCCTTCCACCTGTGTTGTCCAAGGCTCACTGCACCAAGGATAAATGGTTAACACACAAGCTAATCAGTAAGCCTAATAAGTCGTCTTGTCACACACGGACAAGTCTTCCGAAGCCACACACGGACTTGGGCACCCCAAACCACACAAGGATAAGAGCTTCCTGCCACACAAGGACAAGGTTCTGGCCACACAAGGACCACACCTCCAACGAGCTCTTGCTAGGTTTTTCTGCCCATACAACTCCCACACCAGTAAGAACCTCTCCTCTCCCTAGGAGCATCAGCGCTTACCCCGAATGGCCACCGGAACAGGATCCTGACACACAAACACGTACAAGCACACACAGGCAAGTACAAAACGTAATACCACAACAGGGTATCCTCAATCATGTCAGAACACAATCAGCATATTCAATTCACATAACATATGCAACCCAGAAACTCAATACCTAACTCAGGGGTTCTATATAGCCTATGAGATCCATATCTCATTCCAAATTTCATACTCTCACCCTATAATCCAATCGCATGCAATACAACAAGGGCAGGTAACAAAAACATCAAGAAAATAACAGGAGTCTCTGGAGAAACCGATGAGGCGTAGATCCTACCTCTCTTGTCTCTAAACAAGAAGCTACTCATTTTCCTTTACTAATTAAATCCGAACCACCCATAATATCACCAGGAAAAGACGAAAACAAATTAAGCATGCATATTCAATAATCAACTGAATTCCCTATTTCCTTACCAATACTACTCACCACACCTATCCGAAAACTAGTGATCAGATGTTACAGGTGCCTCTCCCTTGGATGTGTGATGTGATAGCCAGGAACTTAACAAGATTCAACCTGAATTTACCATTCCAATTAACTATGCAAATCTTATCGCTAAAAGCAGGGCATAGGACGATTTCGACTTAACCTTAAACAAGGAAATATTTATATAAAAATTTTGAAACATATACGGTTGGAAAAATTATAGGAAGAGCTTTCCAACGAGCTATTATTTGGAAGGATTTGACAAATGATTAGAAAGTTATGCTATTTTAAAGTTCAAGAAGATTTGGCGAAAACCTAATTCCGCCGCCGATTTTCAAGTTAACCTTAAAAAAATAAATACTAAAATTCTGACAAAAACAAAAGTGGTTGGAAAGATAATGAAGAGATCTTTCCAACAAGCTATTATTCTCAGAGATATAACAAACAGCGAAAGAGTTATGCCATTCTGAATTTCAAGAAGATTTGGTAGTGCTGCCGAATTTCAACTTGAACTTTGAGAAAGAAATACTAATTTTCTAGTGAATAATCAAATATGGTTTGAAAGAGGATGAAGAGAGCTTTCCAACAAGCTATTATTCGCAGGGATCCGACGAACGATGAGTGAGTTATAGTGGTTTAAATTTTCTGCGAATTGTGGATGCAACCTGAATGAAAAGCTTTTGCATGATACTTGCATGCAATATGTGGATGCAATTTAGAAGATCACAATATCAATCCAATGTTCCAAACTCGTACAAAATAAATAGCCATATATATGTTAACTGTATACCACAATTCTCAAGCTATACCAAGCAAGCATCAGTCACAAACAATAACTTGGCATACACAAACACCAAGCATGTCAATCACAAGCATTTACTTGAAGTAAACAAACAAGATTCTAAAATATGAACAAGGCACATATATATAAGTACTTCGAACAAGAAAAGAACACACTTTAGTGAACCTCTGATGGAGTTTTATACTGTTCATTCATAATTGTCGGATACAGTCAATGTGCATTAGTGCACACACAACAGATGATATTTGGAAATAGGGGATCTTATGGTATGTAATACAATGACCGGTTGCAACACATTTTTGCATCAAATTTTAGCAAATTATGACTTGGCTGTTTCCAATAATATAAATGGAATTTCAGATTTACAGATAAAACTGAAATATTTGAGATTACAGCTCACCAAATTTCTTTGACAAGTTGCAAAAGTAGTTAACAGATTGATGCACAAGCACTAAACAGGATAATTAGTAACAGAATAATCACCAGAGGATTAACATTTGAAAGGCCCACACCATCACCAGAAGCCAGAAATAACTCGTTATCAGAAATCCCCTCTGAACCAATATAATTTGAAATCTCACAAGGACGGAAAAACCATAAAACTTTTACTTTCTTCATCTTATCAGGAGTCTCCCATATTTTTAAAAGTTTACCAACATAGGGCTCCTTCTCACTATCGGCATAGAGATATACCGAGTCATAAAGTGTATAAGGTACACCATCATAGGTAAAAGATTCATAAAATCGTACGTCCCTTTTTTTCCCTCCAACTCCTCTCTTTTTACCCCAGCTGAACTGAATTTTCTCAATTTGGTCTTCTTCTACCATGCTCTGATATGAGGGTCGTTTCTATTGCACAATAGAATGCACGCGGAAAGCATAACCTGGAGTACAACACAAACTATGTTTTCAGAAAGAAGAAAAATATCACCAGTGGTTTAAAGTTTAGGCTCATACGAATTTTATAAGTTTTCTATGAGGGAATTTTGTGGGGTTGGCTTCCTATTTATAATGAATGAGTTTAGAATTATGATTACTACTTTTACTTACTTTATCAAAATAAGATAATTTACCAGATAATTAAATTCTTAAATTATATTCCCTATTTTTAGGGACTTTAATCTCTAAGGCAACTATCTATTTTTAAGGATGATTTCTAAGGCAAATACTCATCTATAAGAACCTATATCTAAAAGAATTTAAAACAAAATTAACTACTAAACAATCTTACCAATTTCGGCCATCACACATCCTTTCCTTCAGGGGCAAAATCATCTTTTCACCTGTACTCGCTTCTGGACTTCTAAGACTCAAAATTCGGGGTCTTACATGCTTTCTGGTTTATTTTGAGATCCCTCCTTTGCTTGCTATTTCCGAAATATGTTGGAGGATTTCTTGCTGGTTATTTGGATCCCCATAAGACTTGTGTGTTATGGACTAAATGATTTAATCTAAAGACTTTCGTTGATGTTTTATTTACTCAGTATGTTACCAAAATATTTGTTCAATATCATTCTCCAATTGTTGTCAAACTTTTAAATAAACATGCTATAAAAATCGGAAGTTAATGGTAAGCCTGGTGAGATTCAGATAGGTCCTAGGTGTCATTTGGGTTTATTTAGGTTTCACGGCGGTGATGACCTTAGTCGGAGCAATTAGTAGTATATAGGAAATGGGGTCGTCACACTAACACACAAACACGTACAAGCACACACAGGCAAGCACAAAACACAATATCACAATAGGGTATCCTCAATCATGTCAGAACACAATCAGCATGTTCAATGCACACATCACATGAAAATAAGGCACACATAATCTATCTCATGGGTTCGACAATGCCTAAGTAAGCCTCGAATCAATCCGTAATTTATGCGTACACTACCTCACATATGCACATACAACAATACAAAGAGATGCATCGAAAATAACAACCAACAACAAGGATCTCTGGAGAAACCGATGAGGCATAGATCCTACCTCTCGTGTCTCTGAACAAGAAGATATTCCTTTACCTTTATTCAAGGGATACTAACCACCTATAACATCATAAAGCAAAGACAAAACCAATCTAAGCATGCAAACTCAATAACCAAGTAAATATCTTATTTCCTTACACATTTCACTCATCAAACCTATCAGAAACCATTGATCAGATGCTGCAGGTGCCTTCCCGATGGATGTGTGATGTGATAGCCAAAAACTTAACAAGAAATAACCTGAATTACCATCCCAATCAATATACAACTTTCGGCTCTAAGAATAGGGAAATAAAGCAAATTGCAATTTAATGTTAAAAAGTTATAGGGGTTGCGATTTCATGTTAACAAGGAAGGATTAGTTGTTTATAACTCATACAATCAAAAGGAACAAGATCAGAAACCAATAAATTAATCAATTGATCAAAATCGGCAAGGGTAAGGCATACCGATTTTATGTATAGGGAAGATTCAAAGGATGAATTCATGATTTTACAACATGAATGGATGCCAAAAAATCATACAAACAAGAGGGACAACAATAGAAATCAATTGAAGGAAGAATCACACAATTTTGGCACCAAAACTGATGAATTACGATTTAAATTTTGACAGTGAAGAACTAACCTCCTGATGACCAGACCAAGGTATCTAGATAGAGGATATAAAGAGCTTTCCAACAAGCTATTATTTTCAGAAATCCGAAAAAGGATGAGAGAGTTATGCTAGTTTGAAATTGAAGAAATTTCGGCAGCAATAGGGAAGTGTAGGGTTTGATGTTTGACGAATTTTGTGTTTCTGATGTGGGATATAAGTGTGGTCGGCTACTTCTTTATATAACGTGGTTATGAGATTAATTTCCCTACTTTAAAGGCTAGATTAAAGTATGATAATTATCAGAATTAAATTCTGGAATTATCCTTCCTTAATTTTAGGGATTTTATCTCCTAAGGTAATTTTGAACTAGTAAGGAACCAAATCAAAAGGAAATGAAATTAGAAATGATTACTAGACATTTCATACAGTTTTCGGCCATCACACATCTATTTCTTTAAGGAAAAATGGTTATTTCACCTGTACTAACTTCTGGACTTCAAAGACTCAAAATTCGGGGTCTCACATATAATCTAGTAGATTCGTAATAAACCTGAACTATGGTTCAAAACCCACTAATTTCTCATAGAAACTTGATTGAAATTTCAGCCGAAGCAACCCAAAAAGAGAGGATCTTATGTCCTACCCACCTTAGAAAAATTTTCACCCTCCAAACTTGCTTATTTCGAGATCACAATTAATGAAACAAAATTCTGCATCAATTAATGTAGTATCCAATTGCATACTTTTTGTAAGGACCCAAATCCCATATTCCATAATTGCTCCTAATGGGACCCTTACCACCGTAAAACCCAAATAAGTCCGAACCAGGACCTATCTGAATCCCACAAAGCTTATCCATCTAGTTTCGATTTTAACATGTTATTTCCTTTAAGATTTTAAAATTTGGAGCATAATATTGGACAAATATTCTGGTATCATATGGAGTGAATAAAACTTCAGCGGAAGTCTTTAAATTTAATCAAAGAACCCATAACAAACAAGCCCCATAGGGATCTAAAAGTTCAGCAAGTAAACCTCTAATATAATTCGAAAACAGTCAAGCATAGAAGGAAGTTGAAAAACTAGAAAGTAGTCCAATAAATAGTTATATTGTAAGTACAAGCAACCAAGAAGACAAAATATGTAAATGTGATGTGATATCACCCAGCTGTGCAGCCTTGATTATCACACACTGGTATCATGGACAGCGAATGTATCTAAGCTTGAAAAATGGTGAAAACAACAGGATGAGATGACAAGAATTTCAATAAGGTCACAACATCACAAGATCTATAGATATTTTAAACAAACATCTCCCAAACAATATCAGATCATCCCTACTTATCTATGGGTATCACGCAATTCAAGAATCAACCAAAAGGGTAGGGCTGAAAATAAGGCTGAAAGTGGACTACAAACACTTCCGAAAATCAGAAATATACTGGCAGGAAAAACTCATCAATCATTTCAGCAATAGGAAAAGGCCATCCCCTGCCACCTGTGTTGTCCAAGACTTCGCTCCACAAAAGGTAAAGGTTAGCACACAAGCTAATCAGCAAGCCTATTCATCTTTCCACACAAGGACAAGACATCCAAGCAACACAAGAACAATTGCATCCAAACTACACAAGGATAAAGGCATCCAAACTACAAAAGGATAAGGGCATTTTTCCACACAAGGACAAGGCGTCTAGCAAAACAAGGACTAGGTAACCAGCGTGCACATGCTGGGGATTGCCACCTATATGACTCCCATACTAGTAAGAACCTCTCCTTTCCCCAAGAGCATCAGTGCTTACCTCGAATGGCAACCGAAAAGGGATATTGACACATAAACACGTACAAGCACACATAAGCAAGTATAAAGCATAATACCACAACAAGATATCCTTAATCATGTCAGAACACAATCAGCATATTTAATTCACACAACACATCCAAATTAGGAACTCATAACCTAACTCAAGAGCTCAGTAAAGCCTAGAGGATCAGATTTTGATCCTTAGTTCAAGCATACTCTATTCAACATATGCGCATGCAAACATCAAAAGGTATATGCACCGAAATCAACAAGAAAATAACAAGGATCTATGAAGAAACCGATGAGGCATAGATCCTAGCTCTCTTGTCTTTGACTAGAAGCTATTCCTTTTCCTTTATTTAATAGATCCAAACCACCTATAGCATCACAAGGCAAAGACAAAACCAATCTAAGTATGCATACTCAATAACCAAGTAAATACCCTATTTTCTTACCGATTCCACTCACAAAACCTATTTGAAACCAGTGATCAGATGCCATAGGTGCCTCCCCCTTGGATGTGTGATGTGATAGCCAAGAACTTAACAAGATTCAACCTGAGTTATCATCCCAATTAACTATACATATTTTGGTACTAGGCATAGGACAAAAGAAAAATTGCAATTTCATGCATACAAGGTGTAAGGGTTGCGTTTTCATGTTAACAAAGAAGTATTAGGTGTTTATAACATGTACAACCGAAAGAAATAATATTAGAATCCAATAGGTTAGTCAATTGATCAAGATAGGAAATAAATAAGGCAATGGTATCGCATCCCAATTTCATGTATAAGGAAGATTTAAGGATGGAATCATGATTTTATAACATGAATGGATGCCAAAAAATTATATGAACAAGAGGAATAACAAAAGAAATCAATTGAATGTAGAATCACACAATTTTGGCATCAATCCTGCTGAATTACCACCTAAATTATGACATGGAAAAACTAGCCTTCAGAAAAATAACCCAAAATATACAGATAGAGGACGGAAAGAGCTTTCCAACAAGCTATTATTTGTAAGAATCCAACAAAGGATAAGAAATTTATGCTTATTTAAAGTTCAAGCATATTTCGGTAGCAATTGGGACCTTGTAAGGTTTTTGTTTGGCAAATTTTGTGTATTTTCTGTGCAAGGTTTAAGTGTGGTCGGCTTCTTCTTCATATAGGGTGGTTATGAGATTAATTTTCCTACTTTAAAAGCTAAATTAAAGTAAGATAATTATCAGAATTAAATTCTGTAATTATTCTCCCTTAATTTTAAAGATTTTATTTTCTAAAGTAATTATCAACCAATAAAGAACCAAATCAAAAGGAATTAAAATCAGAAATAATTACTAGACATTCTATACCAATTTCAGGCATCACATATCTATTTCTTCAGGAGCAAAATGGTCATTTAACCTGCATTGGCTTCTAAACTTCTAGGACTCAAATTCGTGGTCTTACACCCTTACCGCCATGAAACCCAAACAAGCCCAAACCAGAACTTATCTGAATCTCACAAAGTTAATCAATCTAGTTCTAATTTTAGTATGTTAGTTTCTTTAAGTTTTTAAAGTTTGAAGGATGATATTGGACAAGAATTCTGGTATCATACGGTGTGAACAAAACATCAGCAGAAGTCTTTAAATTAAATCAATGAATCCACAACACACAAGCCCCATAGGCATCCAACAATCTAGTAAGTAAACCTCCAACATATTCCGGAAAAAATCAAGCATAGAAAGAACTTGAAAAACCAGAAAATAGTCCAATCATTGTTCATGTTATATGCCCAAGTTACCAAGGAAAAAGTAATGCGAATGTGATGCAATATCGTCATGTCTTGCAGACTTGATCTCACACATTGGTAACACGAACAACGAATGTACCCAAACCTGGAAAATGGTGAAAGCAATACGATGAGATTATAAGAATCTCAGTAGGGTCACAACATTATAAGATCTATAGAAATCTTAAACAAACATCTCCCAAACAACATCAGATCATCACTATACATTTAAGGGATATCACGCCATTGAAGAATCAATCAAAAGGTTAGGGCTGAAACTAAGACTGAGGGTGGACTACAAACACTTCCGAAAATCAGAAGTACACAGGCAGGAAAAACTCATCAATCATCTTGGTGTCCAAGGCTTCATTGCACAAAGAATAAATGTTAGCACACAAACTAATTAGCAAGCCTTTTCATCTTGCCACACAAGGAAAAGGCATCCAAGCCACACAAGGACAAGGGAATCAAAACCACACAAAGACAAGGGCATCCAAACAACACAAGGATAAAGGCATCCAAACCATACAAGGATAAAAGCATCTTGCCACTCAAGGACAAGGCATCTAGCCACAAAAGGACAAGGCATCCAGCGCATGTAAGCTAGCGATTGCCAACCATACGACTCCTATACTAGTAAGAACCTCTCCTCTCCCAAGAAGCATCACCGCTTACTCTGAATGGCCACCAGAAAAGGATACTGACACACAAACACGTACAAGCACAAACAGGCAAGCACAAAACATAATACCACTATAGGGTATCCTGAATCATGTCAGAACACAATCAACATGTTCAATACACAAAACACATACAAATTAGACATATATAACCTATTTCAAGGGTTTAATAATACTTAAATAAGCCTCAAATCAATCTGGAACTCATGTATACATTCCCTCACATATGCGCATACATCAATACAAAGACATGCATCGAAAATAACAACCAACAATAAGGACCTCTGGAGAAACTGATGAGGCATAGATTCTACCTGTCTTGTCTTTGAACAAGAAGTTATTCCTTTGCCTTTATTCAAGGGATCTGAATCACTTATAATGTCATAAGGCAAAGACAAAACCAAACTAAGCATTTATACTCAATAAGCAAGTAAATATCCTATTTCCTTACCAATTTCACTCACCAAATCTATCAGAAACCAATGATTAGATGTCGTAGGTACCTCACCCATGGATGTGTGATGTGATAGCCAAGAACTTAACAAGAAATAACCTAAATTACCATCCCAATCAACATACAACTTTCAGCACTAAGAATAGGACGATAGGGCAAATTGCGATTTCATGTTAACAAGTTATATGGGTTGTTATTTCATGTTAACAAGGAAGGATTAGGTGTTTATAACACATACAATCAAAAGGAACAAGATTAGAAACCAATAGGTTAATTAATTGATCAAAATTGGCAATAATATAACAATGGTTAGACATGCTGATTTCATGTTTTGGGAAGAGTCAAAGGTTTAATTCATGATTTTACAACATAAATGGATGCTAAACAATCATATGAACAATAACAAGAGTTATTGTTTCTCTTGTTTGTATGATTGTTTAGCATCCATTTATTTTGTAAAATCATAAATTCATCCTTTGAATCTTCTCTATACATGAAATCAGTATGCCCTATCCTTGCCCTATTGTTGCCTATCTTGATCATTGGCAACTGGTTGTACGGGATAGGATAGGTCTTCAGTAACTTCGACTGGCGGTTCTTTGAGCACATGAACAGGGTCTTGCACATACTTTCTCAACATTGAAATGTAAAACACGTTGTGAATTCTTTCCATATTTGGAGGTAAGGCAAGTCGGTATGCAACAGGGCCGATTCTCTCGATGATGTCATACGGACCAATGTAACGAGGTGCTAGTTTACCTCGCCGTTGAAAACGAAGGACACCTTTCCACAGGGAGACCTTCAAAAACACCTTGTCAAGTACCGCAAATTCCAACTCCCTTTGTCGATTATCGACATAGTTTTTCTGCCGATCCTGGGTTGTTTTTAGCCATTGTCAAATCAAGTTCAACTGCTCTGTTGCTTGATCAATCAATTTTGGATTGTCTAGGCTTCTTTCACCTACTTCATTCCAGAAAATGGGTGTTCTGCAACGTCTCCCATATAGTGCTTCATAAGGTGCCATACCGATGCTTACATAAAAACTATTATTGTAGGCAAATTTTGCCAATGGTAGGCATCGGTCCCAACTGGTATACTGGTCTGACACACTCGCACGTAGCATGTCTTCAAGTGTCTGAATTGTCCTTTCTGATTGTCCATCGGTCTGTAGATGAAATGTTGTACTGAAATTCAATCACGAACCCAACGTATTCTGGAATTTCTCCCAAAATTGTGATGTGAAACGAGAGTCACGATCTGAAACAATAGAAACTGGCACTCCATGCAATCGAACAATCTCGTCGATATAACAAACAACCAATTTCTCTGGTGTATCTGTCACACGTATAGGAAAAAAGTGTGCAGATTTCGTCAGTCGATCTACGATCACCCAAATGGCATCGTATCCTTGCTACGATCTAGGAAAACCGGTCACAAAATCCATTGTGAGATGCTCCCACTTCCATTCTAGAATCGGAAGTGACTGTAGTAAACCAGCGGGTCTTTGATGTTCGATCTTTACTTGTTAACATATGAGGCATCGAGAAACGAACTCAGCAATGTGGCATTTCATGTTTTGCCACCAATGTTGCTCCTTTAAATCTTGGTACATCTTAGTGCTTCCAAGATGGACAGTGAACTTCGAACTATATGCCTCCAATAGAATAAGGTTACGAATATCAACATCTTATGGAACACATACCCGGTTTTTGAAGGTAAGCACTTCGTCATCTCGCATTCTGAAATCGTGAACTATGGTTTCAACACCATCAGAAAGTTTCTTCCGAATTTCAATTAGTTTTGGATCCTCTAATTTCGGATCTCCTCAATCAGGGTAGCTATGACTTCGATTCATGGCAGCAACTAACCAGAAAAATCAGTGCCAAGATTCACATGGTTAGGTTTCAATTCCAACAACATAGGCATGTAATGGGTGCGTATGTAAGTCAAAACCGATGGAGAATGAGGATGAAAATTTCGGCTCAGGGCATCAGCAACAACATTTGTCTTTCCAGGATGATATTTGATGATCAAATCGTAGTCTTTAATCAGCTCCACCCATCTTCGTTGTCTCATATTCAATTCTTTTTATGTGAGAAGGTACTTTAGGTTTTTATGATCGGTGAAGATTTTTCACGTCTCGCCATACAGGTAATGTCGCCAAATTTTCAATGCAAACACCACAGCTGCAAGCTCCAAATCATGCGTGGGATAATTGCTTTCATACGGTTGCAATTGTCAGGAAGCATAGGCGACGACTTTCCCTTCTTGCATCAATACACATCCAAGTCTGGATTTTGATGCATCGCTGTACACCATGTATTCTTTCCCTCCAACTGATAAGATGAGGATTGGTGGGGAAACCAATCGTCTTTTCAATTTTTTGAAACTTTGCTGGCATTTTTCGTTCAACACGAACGGCTCTGATTTGCACGTTAATTTGGTCAATGGTCCGGCAAGCGATAAAAAATTCTTCACAAAGTGACAGTAGTATCCGGCTAAGCAAAGGAAACTACAAACTTCGAACACAGTTTGTGGAGGTTCCCAAGCAACTACAGCTTCAGTCTTCTTTGGATCAACAAGGACACCTAGGGCGGAAACAACATGGCCAAGGATACCAACTTTGCGTATTCAGAATTCGCATTGGAGTATTTTGCAAACAACTGCCGATCCTTCAAAATCTTCAGCACAATCTGCAAGTGCTTAGCATGCTCCTCTTTCGATTTTGAATAGATCAGATTGTCGTCGATGAAGACTCTCACAAATTTATACAGGAATTCATAGAATACACGATTCATCTGGTCCATGAATACAGCTGGTGTATTGGTCAAACCGAATGGCATAACCAAAAATTGGTAGTGGCAGTATTGCGATCTGAACGCAGTCTTCGGAATATCAACTTCACAAACACACATTAGGACTAGCCTCGACATCAGTTAGGGTGAATAGCCTTGTTGATCTTGGTTGCACTTCACTTGTGATTCCATTGGGTGGTCCACATGGTGTGCATATTGGTGGTTTGGTGGGATTGGTATACCCATCTTGGCTTGCATTTGGTGTGCTTGTGATATGCCTGGGTTTCAGGCATTCCCTCTGACTATGCCCCATCTCGCCACAGTTGTAATATCGACACTACTGAGAATTCCATGTAGATCCATTGGAATTTGAACAAGAAAAATTCTTCCTGTTGTTATCTCCATTCTCGTCATTGTTTTTCGGAGGATAATACCTCAAAGGATAGGGTCCTGTACGCCGATTGAACTTCGAATCTTGCCTGAAAGGTCCGCCATTAATGGCTGCATATGGCTTCTTGGTTTGCACAATCTTTTCAGCTTCACTTGCGGCAACAATTAGTTCTTGTAAATTCTGTGCTGGTGTTGTACCAGTGATGGTTTTGAGTTCGGTACTCAGTCCATCCTGGAATCGTACTGCAAACTGGTATAATGTGCGATCCTCCTTTGGTGCAAATCGGGACAACTCCTTTAATACTTTTTCATATTTCAGCATAGAGCGAGTGCCTTGTTCAAGCTTGTAGAAAGCTTGTCGCTGCTCACTTTTATGGAATCTCGTATAAAACATTTCGTCAAACTCATACCGAAATTCTTCCCAAGTAGGCAAATGATAGCCGAATCTCAAACTCACAGCTGTCCACCATGCGAGGGCTTCTCCCTCAAGTAGGAAAGTGGCAATGGTGACCTTGTCATCATCCGAGATACGTAAGAACAAGGACACTCGGCACAAGGTGTCTATCCATTCATGAACGGCAGCAGCTCCGGCTGAACCATTGAAATCTTTACATCCCAATTGTCGAGCTTCCTTCAACAATTTTGTAATCACGATGGGAAGTCTCTTAGCTTCCTTAAAGTGAACCGGCTGCAGAAGCTCAAATGGAGGAATAGGTTCTTCCACAAGCGCTGGTGCAGGAACATTCTGAAATTATGCCTCCATAAGCTGCTGATTTGTAGCAATTCCTTGCAATACGTTTATGATTTGTGCCATCACAGGTTTGATGGCTGGTGCGGCTGGTGCCTTAGGTTGATTTTAGAGATTAGCTTGCCCTCCTTGCTCAAATTGTGCATTTGGCTCCTCTTGCTTAACAGGTTGCTGTTCGGCCTGAACCTCATGCCTAACCCGTCGAGCCCTTTGTACACTTGGCCTTGCCATATTATACGAATACACAATTGTCACTCAACACATAACCCAAATACAAAATTATGAACATAAGTGGTACCTGGTGGAGAGACGTGCACTGGACAATATGCATATGCTGAAAAACAAAATACACATGCATCCCAGTACATATAAATTTCAGAAATCATATGCACACATGCAATGCACACTCGGTAATTACATCAATACCCACATATAAGTACTCGGAAAGCAATCATCAAGCATTCGGTAAACATACAGGGACACTTGGCAACACTCTTAGGAGTTATAATTATTATGAAAAAACATACATAAGCATTCGGAAAGAAAACATGCATCAACAATACCCATTCGCCAATAGTTAAAGAAAACAAGGCAAACACAGTAACTCATGCACGAAATTAAGATATACATAAACACACAGCAAGTCAAATTATCAATTTCATCATTTAAATCTTACAAACCAATCATTTTTCAGTATTAGCCCCTAAGTGAGTGAGTGTGTGCGCATGCACATACCTACAATCACAAAATCAAACAAATTAGCATATAACAAATTATATTCCCTAAACCACGCTCCGCTACCAAACCTCCCCAAATCCTAACCTATTATAAATTGCTCTGATTAAGGCCCTTAGCGCCGTAAAACCTAAACAAACCAAAAAACTAAGACCTATCTGAATCCCACAAGGCTTACTCATCTAATTTTCAATTTTTAATATAGTCTTAACAATTGGAGCATGATATTGGAAAAACGTTCTAGTATCATACGGAATGAATAAAACATCAGCGGAAGTCTTTAAATTGAGTCGTTGGAACCATAACACACAAGTCTCATAAAGATTTTAAAATTTAACATGTAAACCTCCTAAAGTAATCCGGAAACAAACCATCAAAGGAGGGACTTAAATAACCAGAAAATTGTCCAAATCAAGGTTCATGTTATATGTGCAATCAATCAAGGAACAGGTCTGCAAAAGTGATCCGATATCGCCTCGCCATGCAGCCTTGATCTCACACACTAGTACCACGAACAGAGAATGTACCTAAGCATGAAAAATGGTGGAAACAATAGGATGATATTACAAGAATCTCAGTAGGGTCACAACATCATAAGATCTATAGAAATCTTAAACAAACATCTCCCAAACAACATTAGATCAACTCTACACAACTATGGCTATCACGCAATTCAAGAATCAATCAAAGAGATAGGGTCGAAACTAAGGCTGCGGGTGGACTACAAACACTTCTCAAAATCAGAAGCACACTGGCAGGAAAACTCTTCAGGTTACTCTCGGCAGTAGGAAAAAAAAAAGGTCATCCCCTTCCACGTGTGTTGTCCAAGGCTTTGCTGCACAAAAGGTAGAAGGTTAACACACAAGCCAATCAGAAAGCCTATTGATCTTGCCAGCACACAGGATTAGGACATCTTGCCAGCACACTGGACAAGACATCTAGCTAGTATACAGGTCTAAGCATCTAGCCAACACACAGGGTTAGGCATTTAGCCAGCACACAGGACTAGGCATCCTAACCAGCACACAAGATTAAGGCATCATTCCAGCACACAGGACAAGGCATCTAGCCAGCACATAGAACTAGGCATCCTAACCAGCACACAGGATTAGGGCATCTTGCCAGCACACAGGACAAGGCATCTAGCCAGCACACAGGACAAGGCATCTAGCCAGCACACAGAACTAGGCATCTAGCCAACACACAGGACTAGGCATCTAGTCAGCACATAGGACTAGGCATCTGGCCAGCACAAAGGATTAGACATCCAGTGTGCACAAGCTAGGGATTACCACCCATACGACTCCTTTACCAGTAAGAGTCGCCCCTCTCCCAAGGAGCATCAACACTTATCCCAAATGGCCATCGAAAGAGGATCCTGACACACAGACAAGCACACACAGGCAAGCACAAAGAACAATACCATAGTAAGGTAGTCTCAATCATGTCAGAACACATTCAATATGTTCAAAGCACACAACACATGCAAATTAGGCATTCATAACCTAACTCAAGGGTTCAATATAGCCTTAGTAATCAAATCTTAATCTGCAGTTCATGCATATACTATATAATCAATTTGCATGCAATATTATCAAGGGTGTGCATCAAAAACAACAAACAAACAACAAGGTTCTCTGAAAAACCGATGAGGCATAGATCCTACCTCTCTTGTCTCTAAACAAGAAGCTATTCCTTTGCCTTTATCTAATGGTTCCAAATCACCTATAGCATCACAAGGCAAAGACAAAACTAAACTAAGCATGCATACTCAATAACCAATGTAATACCCTATTTTCTTACCAATTCCACTCACAAAACTTATTAGAAACTAGTGATCAGATGTCACAAGTGCCTCCACCTTGGATGTGTGATGTGATAGCCAAGAATTTAACAAGATTCAAACTAAATTACCATCTCAATTAACTTTGCAAATTCTGGAACTAAGAGTAGGGCACAAGACAAATCGTGATTTCATGTATACAAGGTGTAAAGATTGCGATTTCATGTTAACAAAGGAGGATTAGGTGTTTATAACTTGAACAATCAAAAGAAACAAGATCAAAATCCAATAGCTTAATCAATTGATCAAGATATGCAACAATAAAGCAAGTGTAGGGCATACTGATTTCCTGTATTGAGAAGATTCAAAGGATGAATTCATGATTTTACAACATGAATGGATGTTAAACAATCATACAAACAATAGGAACAACAACAGAAATCAATTGAAGGCAGAACCACATAATTTTGAAACCTAATCCCGCCGAAATATGACGTAACTTACGATATAGAAAAAATTCACCTCCAGACAAAAAAAACCCATAATGATTGGAAATATCATGAATAGAGCTATCCAACAAGCTATTATTCGTAGGAATCCGATAAAGGATGAGAGAGTTATGTATGTTTGAAGTTCAAGCAGATTTTGGCAATTCTGCCAAATTATGATTTAACTTTTAACAAAGAAAAACTAACCTCTAGATGAAAAATCCTAGTTTTTTGGAAACAAGACAGAAAGAGCTTTCAAATAAGCTACTATTTACAATAATCCGACAAAGGATGAGATAATTATGCTGGTTTGAAGTTCAAGCAGATTTTGGCAATTCCGCCGAAATACGATTTTACTTTTAACAAAGAAAAACTAACCTCCATATAAAAAAACCCAAGTTGGTTGAAAATGGAACAGAACAAGCTTTCCAACAAGCTATTATTTTCAAGAATCTGCCAAAGTATGAGAGAGTTATGCTTGTTTGAAGTTCAAACAGATTTTGACAGAAATAGAAAGGTGTAGGGTTTTTGGTTGGACGAATTTTATATATTTTCTGTGTGAGGTTTAAGTGTGGTCGGCTTCCTATTTATATAGGATAGTTATGGGATTAATTTACCTATTTTAAAGATTAGATTAAAGTAAGATAATTATCATAATTAAATTCTGTAACTATCCTCTCTTAATTTTAGGGATTTTATTTTCTAAGGTAATTATCAATCAAACAAAGATTCAACTTAAAAGGAATAAAAACCAGAACTAACTACTGGACATTCCGTACCAATTTCAGCCATCACACATCCTTTTCTTCAGGGGAAAAATAGTCTTTTTGCCTACCTTAGCTTCTGGACTTCTAGGACTCAAAATTCGTAGTGTCACACCAAGACTATTCCTCGATTTGGCTATTATGCCAAACAACTCGTACCAATGGCACGTTTCGACTGCAAAGCTGACAAACTGACCGATCTAGTATGGCAACTGGTTGTATAGCATAGGATAGGTCTTGAGCAACCTCGACAGGTGGTTCTGCAATGTCTCCCATATAGTTTTTCATAAGGTTCTATAACGATGCTTACATGAAAGCTATTATTGTAGGCAAATACCGTCAATGGTAGGCATTGCTCCCAACCGGTATGCTGGTCTAGTAAACTCGCACGTAGCATGTCTTAGAGTATCGAAATTGTTTTTTCAGATTGGCCATCAGTCTGGGGATGAAAAGCTGTACTGAAATTCAATCTCGAACCCAACATATTTTGGAATTTCTCCCAAATCGTGATGTGAAATAAGGGTCACGATCTGAAATGATGGAAACTAGCAATCTATGCAATCGAACAATCTTGTCCAAGTAACGTACAGCCAATTTCTTGGGGGTGTCTTGCACATGTACAAGAAGAAAGTGTGCAGATTCCGTCAATCGATTCACGATCACCCAAATGGCATTGTATCCTCGTTGCGATCTAGGCAAAACGGTCACAAAGCCCTTCATGACATGGTCCCACTTCTATTCTGGAATTGGAAGTAGCTGTAGCAAACCAGCGGGTCTTTGATGCTTTATCTTTACTTGTTAACATATAAGGCATCGGACAACAAACATAGCCATGTGGCGCTTCATGTTCGGCAACCAATATTGTTCCTTCAGATCTCGGTACATCTTAGTACTACCAGGATGGATAGCGAATTTCGAACTATGCATCTTGGATAAAATAAGATTATGAATATCAACATCTTGCAGAGCACATACCCGGTTTCTAAAGATGAAAACTCCATCATCTCGCACTCTGAAATCGTGAGCTGTGGCATCAACACCATCAGATTATTGCTTCCGAATTTCAACCAGTTTTGGATCCTCTAATTGCTGATTCCGGATTTCTTCAATCAAGGTAGGCGTGACTTCAATTCGCACCAACAACGAACCAGAAAAATCAGTGCCAAGATGCACACAAGTAGCTTTCAAATCCAGCAACATTGGCATGTATTGGGTGCATATGTAAGGCAAAACCAATGGAGAAGGAGGATGAAATTTTCAGTTTGGGGCATCAGCAACTAAAATTTCTTTTCCAGCATGATATTAGATGATTAGATTGTAGTCCTTAATCAGCTCCACCCATCTTCGTTGTCTCATATTCAATTCTTTCTGCGTAAGGAGGTATTTCAAGCTTTTGTTGTCGGTGAAGATTCGGCACGTCTCACCGTATAAATAGTAATGCCATTTTTTTAACGTAAACACCACAGCTGCAAGGTCCAAATCATGCATAGGATAATTGCTTTCGTGTGGTCGCAACTATCGGGAAGCATAGGCAATGACTTTCCTGTCTTGCATCAATACGCATCTAAGTCTGAATTTCGATGCATCACTATACACCACGTATTCTTTTCCGTCGATTGGCAAGGTAAGGATAGCTGCGGAAACTAACCGGATTTTAGTTCTTTGAAACTTCGCTGGCTCTTCTCGGTCCACACGAATGGCTCACCCTTGCGCATCAGTCTAGTCAATGCTCCAGCAATCGATGAAAAATTTTCCACGAAGCAACGATAGTATCAAGCCAAGCCACGGAAACTACGAACTTTGAACACAGTTCACGAGGGTTCCCAGGCAACTACGGCTTCAATCTTCTTCGAATCAACAAGGACACCTTGGGCGGAAACAATATAGCCTAGAAAAACAACTTCGCGTAACCAGAATTCGCATTTGGAGTACTTTATGAACAACCATCGATCCCTCAAGACATTCAGCACAATTCGCAAGTGCTCAGCATATTCCTCTTATGATTTTGAATAAATTATGTCATCGATGAAGTCTATCACAAATTTCTCCAGGAACTCATGGAACACACGATTCATCAGGTCCATGAACACGGCTGGTGAATTGGTCAAACCGAACGGTATAACCAGAAATTTGTAGTGGCCATATCGCAATCTGAACACGGTCTTCAGAATATCAACATCTCGAACTCGCAATTGTTGGTATCCAGATCTGAGATTAATCTTGGAGAATACGGTTGCACCCTGGACCTGGACGAACAAGTCATTGATGTGTGGCAAAGGATATTTGTTCTTCATGGTCACACGATTCAGATGCCGATAGTCGATGCACAATCGCAGCGAACCATCTTTCTTCTTCAGCAAGAAGACAGGTGCTCCCCAAGGTGACACAATGGGTCAGATGAACCACGATCCAGAAAATCTTCCAATTGCGTTTTTCAATTCCTTCATTTGTGCAAGAGCCATATGATAAGAAGGAATGGAAATCAGATTCGTACTAGGTACTAATTCAATGCCAAATTCCACTTCCCTTGCTGGTGGCAAACCGGCTATGTCTTCTAGAAATACATCCGGAAATTCAAATACCATTGGAAGAAAATCTAGATCCGAGGACTATTTAGACGGATCATAGACGTGCGCGAGGTATGTTGTACATCCTTTGCTGATTAATCACTTCGCATCAAGCCAGGAAATCATGCAAAATGGAACAACTCGCCTATCACCTACAAAACAGTACTCGGCACCATCAGGAAAAGTGAACCACACTCGCTTGGTGATACACTCCATATGCGCTTGATATTTTGTCAAGCAGTCCATGCCTAAGATCACATCCAGCTCTCAGATGTCCAATGGGACCAAATCCACCTCAAGTATACTCAGACCCATACATACAGCCTAGCTGATGTAGACTAAATCACAAATCAGTTGATCTCCCAAAGGAGTCAGAACTGCAATACGAGGAGACAAAGAAGAAAAATGCCGATCTGTGCTAAATGCTATCCTTGGACTTAGAAATGACCTTTTTGCTCTAGGATCTAACAATACTTTAGAATTTTGAGAAAAGACTGAAATAGTACCTGTCACCACATTAGGACTAGCCTCAACATCAGTCAAGGTGAATAGCCTTGTTGGTCTTGGTTGCGCCTCACTTGAGGATCCGTTGGGTGGTCATCCTGATGCGCATGTTGGTGGTTTGGTGGGGTTAGCATCCCCACCACGGCCTGGACTAGGTGCGCTTTTGATACGTCTTGGTTTCAGGCATTCCCTCTAAATATGCCCCATCTTGCCCCAATTGTAACATCAACGTTGCTGAGAGTTCAATGTTGATCCATTGGAATTCGGACCTGAAATGTTCTTCTTGTTGTTACCTTCATTGGCATTGTTTTTCTAAGGATATAACCTTAAAGGATAGAGTCCCATATGCCGATTGAACTTCGAATCTCACCTACAAGATCCGCCACCACTTGCTGCTAACGGCTTCTTACTTTCCACAATTTTCTCGACTTCAGTCGTAGCAATGATCAACTCTAACAAATTCTGCACCAGTGTCGTACCAATGATGGTTTTGAGCTCAGTACTCATCCCATCCTGAAATCGTCTTGCAAACTGGTATGGTGAACGATCCTCCTCTAGTGCAAATCGGGACATTTCCCTTAATGCCCTCTCATATTCCAGCACCGAATGGGTGCCTTGTCCAAGATTATCGCTGCTCGTTTTTATGGAATCTCATATAGAACCTCACGTCGAATTCATACCGAAATTCCTCCCACATAGGCAAACGATCGCCGAAACGCAAAATCACAACTGTCCACCATGCGAGGGCTTCTCCCTCAAGTAGGAAAGTAGCGATGCAACCTTGTCATCATCAAAGATACTTAAGAACAAAGACACTGAGCACAAGATGTCTATCCATTCACTAGTCGCTGTGGCTCTGGCTGAATCACTGAAATCTTTACATCCGAGTTGACAAGCTTCCTTCAACAATTTTGTAATAACGATGGGAAGTCTCTCAGTTTTCTTAAGGTGAGCCGGCTGTACAGGCTTAAGTGGAGGAATAGGATCTTCTACGGGCTCAGGTGTAGGAGCATTCTAAAATTGCGCCTCCATACGTTGCTGGTCCGCGGCGATCCCTTGTAACAAATTCAGAATTTGTGCCATCACAGGATCGATGGCTGCTGCGGCTGGTGTCTCAGGTTGGTTTTGGGGCTCATCTTGCAATCCTTGCTCAGTTTGTGCATTCGACTCCTCTTGCTCAACAGGTTTTTGTTCGGTCTGAATCCCATACCCACCTCGTCAATCCCTTGTAGCATTCAACCTTGCCATACTATACAAGCATACGATGTTACTCGACGCATAACCCAAATACGAGACTATGAAAAGAAGTGGTACCTGGTGGAGAGGCGTGCACCAGACGTTACATATTTGCTGGAAAAAAAATCGCACATGCACACAAATACACTAGTTTCAGAAAACACATACTTACATGTAATGAACAATCGGCAATCACATCAACACACACCTATGCACTCGGTAACAATCACTAAAACAATCAGAACCATGTATAAGTACACTCAACAACACTTAGCAATCATACACAAGCACTCGACAATAATCATCAGAATACTTGGCAAGCATGGATTCACAAAAATCATTCTTGACAACCATCACATAGAAACATGTTTGACATGCATACAAGTCAACCACACATACTTGGCAACCATATAGGAACACTCGGCAGCAGTTGGCAGCACACATCAACAGGCAGCAAGCATACACATATACACTCGGCAATGAAAAAAGAATACAGCAAAGTACACAACAAAACACAGCAAAACACATCAAATCATGCAATTCCTAAAAGCACACATAAACACACAACAAATAAAACAATCAAGCATGTCGTCCAAATAATTCAAACCAGATTTTTTACATAAGATTATTTTTAGGTTTAGTCTCTAAGTGAGTGGGTATGTGCTCATGTACCTACCTAAAAACACAAAACCAGAAAAACAGGTTAGCATATAACAAACCATATTCCCTAAACCATGCTCCGTTACCAAACCTATAAAGATCCAAATCCTCTATTCCAAAATTGCTCCTAATGGGACCCTTACCATCGTAAAACCCAAACAAGGCCAAACCAGGACCTATCTGAATCCTATAAGGTTTATCCATCTAGTTCCGATATTAGTATGTTAATTCCTCTAAGATTTGAAAGTTTAGAGCATGATATTGGACAAGAATTCTGGTATCATACAGAGTGAAAAAACATCAGCGGAAGTTTTAAATTAAATAAATAAATTCACAACACACCCCATAAGGATCCAAGAATCCAACAAGTAAATCTCCAACATATTCCGGAAACAATCAAGCATAGCAGGAACTTGAAAACCCAGAAAATAGTCAAATCATTGTTCATGTTATATGCATAAGCAACCAAGGAAACAAGAATTCGAATGTAATGCAATGTCATCCTACCAAACAACCTTGATCTCACATACTAGTACCACAAACAGTGAATATACTTAAACCTGAAAAATGGTGAAAACAATAGGATGAGATTACAAGAATCTCAGTAGGGTTACAACATTATAAGATCGACAGAAATTTTAAACAAACATCTCCCAAATAACATCAGATCATTCCTACACATCTAAGGATATCAAGAAACAATCAATAAGGTTAGAGCCGAAACTATGGCTGAGGGTGGATTACAAACACTTTCAAAAACCAGAAGTACACAAGCAGAAAAATCTCATCAATCATCTCGGCAATAGGAAAAGGTCATCCCCTTCCACTTGTGTTGTCCAAGGCTTCCCTGCACAAAGGATAAAGGTTAGCTCACAAGCTAATCAGCAAGCCTATTCATCTTGCCACACAAAAGACAAGACATCCAAACCACACAAGTACAAGGGCATCCAACCCACACAAGGATAAAGGTATCTTGGCACACAAGGACAAGGTGTTTAGCCACACAAGGACTAGGCATCTAGTGTGCACAAGTTGGGGATTTCCACCTATATGACTCCCATACTAGTAAGAACCTCTCCTCTCCCAAGGAGCATCACCGCTTACCCCGAATGGCCACCGAAAAAAAATCCTAACACACAAACAAGTACAAGCACACACAGGCAAGCACAATACTACCACAGGGTCATGTTCAATACACAAAACACATGAAAATTAGGTACACATAACCTATCTCAAGGATTTGACAATGCCAAGTAAGCCTCAACATATGCGCATGCAAACATCAATAGGTATATGCACCGAAATCAACAAGCAAACAGCAAGGATATCTGAAGAAACCGATGAGGCATAGATCCTATCTCTCTTTTCTCTGAACAAGAAGTTATTCCTTTACCTTTATTTAATAGATCCGAACCACCTATAGCATCACAAGGCAAAGACAAAACCAAACTAAGTATGTATACTCAATAACCAAGTAAATACCTTAATTCCACTCACCAAACCTACTAGAAACCAGTGATTAGATGCCGCAGGTGCCTCCCCCTTGGATGTGATGTGATAGCCAAGAACTTAACAAGAAACAACCTGAATTACCATCCCAATCAACATACAATTTTTGACAATAAGAATAGGGCAATAGGACAAGTTGAAAATTCTTGTTAACAAGTTATAGGGTTGCAATTTCATGTTAACATGGAAAGATTAGGTACTTATAACACATACAATCAAAAGGAAGAAGATCAGAAACCAATAGGTTAATAAATTGATCAAGATTGTAAATAATAAGGCAAGGGTAAAGCATGCTGATTTAATGTATAGGGAAGATTCAAAGGATGAATTCATGATTTTACACCATGAATGGATGCTAAACAATCATACGAACAAGAGGAACAACAATAAAAATCAATTGAAGGCAGAATCACACAATTACGGCACCAAAACCGACAAAATGTCTACAGTGAAGAACTAACCTCCTGATTACCTGACCTAGATAGCTAGATAGAGGATCAAAAGATCTTTTCAACAAGCTATTATTTACAAAAATCCCACAATGGATGAGAAAGTTATGCCTGTTTGAAGTTGAAGGAATTTTGGCAGCAATAAGGAGGTGTAGAGTTTGAGGTTTGACCAATTTTGTGTATTTTTTGTGTAAGATTTAAGTGTGGCTGGCTTTCTCTTTATATAGGGTGGTTATGGGATTAATTTTCTTACTTTAAAGGCTAGATTAAAATAAGATAATTATTAGAATTAAATTTTGTAATTGTCTTCCCTTAATTGTATAAATTTTATCTCCTAAAGTAAAACCAAAGAGAATTTAATTTATTTTATAAATTTAGGATCAATCAATAAAGAATTAAATCAAAGGGAATTAAAACCAGAAATAATTACTAGACATTCCATACCATTTTCAGCCATCACACATCCATTTCTTCAGGGGCAAAACAGTCATTTCACCTTTATTGGCTTCTTGATCTCTAGGACTCAAAATTCGGGGTCTCACACTCTTAGTCCTCTATATCCTTTTAAATTTAGCATTACCATGCTAATCTATGATTCAAATTATATCAGATATCAAAAACTAAATATCTGGGGTTATATCAATCACCTTAACCCTAATACAAAGTGTATAACCAAAAGTCATTCTTAGGTCATTTCTGATAATGTAACTCAATATAATATAATTGAATTTGATTAACTCACTACTAAACTCATAAAAATCATTCCTAGGTGATAGTCTCACCATTCACATAAAAAATTCGTTATGTATTGTTTCCAATCACATAAACGTCAATCACCATTCTGACAACATAGACAACGAGTATTTTCTAAGAATCTGATAGTCTTGTATATTGATTCAACTTTTATATCAATCTGAATATCAAACTAGAATGTTGCATCCTACTACATTCTCTCCATTCCTTGGCTTCATCACAATTGCCTTTTTATCTCAATTTATGTCAAATACATTGATTGACAATAGTAGAAACTCATAGCCAATGATAGAAAGTACAATAGTAGACAATAACCACCATGTTTCGGCTGCGGTACTCCACATTTAACCTTATTTTCTATCAGCTCATTAAGATATATAACTAAAAAATATCACGCTTTAGCTTTATTTTACTAGCTTTCTCCTTTAATCACTATATATTGATCAATTTTTCATACCAAGAGTATGAGAAAATTTCATAAAAATTTAATCACAACTTGGAATTCACATCTCACACTCTTCACAACTTTGCGTCGAGTCAACCACTCAAACTCAAACATACAAGTAACACCATCTCTTTGGCTTAAATATGTATCTCTTAATAATATACTCACGCCAAAAAGCTCAAAGGGGGAAAAACTGATAGTAATTCAGGGTTAGGTATAAAACAAGGTCTCGGTTTATGGTGTGGTTCTCTTTTACCAAATACCAAACTTCGAAGATATTCTTAACACTAACACACTAAATCAAGCTAATAACCATAGATACAAAGTCAGTCTTTCACTGAATCTCCAACCACATTCTAATCCTTTTTCTCAGCATTATAATCCCATGACATCTACTTGTATATTCGATCTAGAGGGTATAAGAAACACAAATAATGGTTTAGCCCTCATCCTCGATAACCTAATTATAGCCAAAACAACCTGAGGCAGCAATATACATAACTCAATATACTAATCTCATTAGGTGACTCTACACCCTTTTTTTACAGTATCACTTACTACATAACATTCTTACTTTCTTATGCTAAAGGTAGTTTTTCCTTTTACTTGATCCATAAGATTAAACTAGTGTCATAAACATCATTACTACGATGATTACATCTGTAAGTTCAATTTAAGACTACTCAAACTTCTGTGGCTCTGTCTAGATTGTGAGACCCTAAACCTCCATAGGGTAGATGTGCTAAAAATCCACAGATCAGAAATGGAATTCAGGTATTGGTGCAGCTAAAATGACTATTTTGCCCCTGAAGGGATGAATGTGTGATGGCCTAAAATGGCTGTTGCCAAATACTTCCTATTTTAATTTTGGTATTTTTATATTAATTATCCTTTGTTTTATCCCTTATTGTCCAAAATATTAGATAATTTTTCTTTTAAAATAGAATATCTCTTCTAATAGAATTATCCTTTTAAATAAAATTATCCTTTAATTATCCTTTTAAGCTTAAAAGTAGGGAATTATCTCTTAGCTAAACATCCTTACACACCTATAAAAGAGAGGCCAACCTACCCTGATAAAACATACCCAAAATTTTCTAAATAATTATGGAATTATTCCCTTCCTTCTCTTCTTCCTCTCAATTTTCGATTTTCAACTACCTTAAACCCTAACAAAAATTCTCTGATCTTCATCCTAGCATAACTCTCTCATCCTTTGTTGGATTTCTGAAAATAATAGCTTGTTGGAAAGATCTTTTTATCCTCTATCTAGCTATCTTGGGTTGGTAATCAGAAGATTAGTTCTTTCCTGTTGAAATTCAAGTCGTAAAAAGTCAGTTTTGGTGCTAAGATTGTATGATTCATCCTTCAATCGATTCTGTTGTTGATCTTTTTGTTCATATGATTGTTTGGCATCCATTCATTTTTTAAAATCATTAATTTATCCTTTGAATCTTCCCTATATATGAAATCGGCATGTCCTATTCCTAACCCTATGTTTGCTGAAATTAAATCAATTGACTTGTCTATTGGTTTCAAATCTTGTTCATTTTAATCGTTTGAGTTTCTGGCACCTATTCCTTCCTTATTCATAGGAAATCGCAACTTCTTCTTATGTGTATGATGAAATTGCAATTTACCATATTAAACCCTAAGGTGTTGCCAAAATTTGTATGATAAATTAGGGTGAATAATCAGGTTGTTTATTGCTGAATTTTTAGCCATCACATCACGCATTCAGGGAGAAGACAGAGGATTGCATCTGATTCAGACTCATGAGAGGTAGGATCTATGCCTCATCAGTTCCATTGGTTACCCATTATTGTATGCTTGATTTGTTGTTGATTTCGGTTTGGTTATCTTTAAATTAATTGCACAATTCGGTGATTTATCTTTGGGATAATTTTGGAAATTGGAAGGGCATACATACGGCTATGATATGCTTACTGATTTTTGATTGAATTGTGATTTGATTGAGGATCTTTTATTGTGATATGTGTATGCGTGTACTATGTGTGTATGCTTGTATGTGCCTTGTTTGAGCTTTGTGTGAAGGACCTTTTCGTCACTGGCCATGCGAGCTAACTATTTTTTCTCCTAGGGAGAGAAGAGGTGCTTACCGAACCGGGAGGTTTATGGGTAGTAATTCCCAGCAAGAGCTCGCTTGATGCCTTGTTTGCCGGTTCAAGTCCGGATGTCAGGATGCCTTGTAGGCCAGTTCGAGTATAGACATTAGGATGCCCTGCTTTTGTGTGGCAAGATAACTTGTATGCGCAACTGCAAAAGTGCTCCTAGGACAATTAAAGTCTGGATGTCAGAGACAACTAAAATGCTTGCTGTAATATTAATTGTCTAACTGTTTTACCTTTTCTGCAGTGTAGCCTTGGACAATATGGGTAGATAGGTACAAACCTTGGTTTTGAAAATCAGATTATATTATAAGCTGCCTGTGTGCGTCTGAATAAGAAATGTTTTCAGTCTTTCCCCTTATTTTTTACCAATTTTGGCCTACCCTTATATTGTGTGTGCTTGTGATGATTTCGGCCCCTATTGTGTGTGTTTGATGCTTGCAATTTTAATTAGATATCTTAGCTGGTTTTAGGTGTTGATATTTTGGTTATTGGGAGATGTTTGACTGAAAATCCCTATGACTTACGATGTTGTGACCCTACTGAGATTCTTGTAATCTCATCCCTTCTTTTCTCCCCCTTTACAGGCTTAGCTGTGTGCTTTGTTGCTGGTACCAAAGGTGTGAGATCAAGGCTGCATGACTGGACGAATTCGCATATCATGTGCACCCCTTTCCTCTTGAATGCACATGCCATGTCTTTGAACTTGTGTGGATTTGCAACCTGGCTTTTCAATCCCTCTTTCTCTTTCTTGTTGCTTCTAAAATATACATGATACTATTGGTTGATGTTTTGAGATTCCTATGGGACTTGTGTGTTATGTTTCCACTTGTTTTCAATGTTAATATAAGTCTTTCGCTGATGTTTTCTTTCACTCCGTATAATCCAGAAATTTGTTAAAGTATAAACATGCTCCAACCTTTAAATAGCATTTGAATCAACCAATAAAATTGATAATTAGGTGACTTGAGCCTTGTGGAATTGAAATATGACCTTGCGAGGGCTTATTTGGGTTTCACGACGGTAAAGGTCCAAATAGGTTGGGTTTGGGTCCTTACATAGATAGTCTTACTTTTAATCAATTATTAGTATAATATGTGTAATGACCCGAACCCAACCTATTAGGACCCTTACCACCGTGATACACAAGCAAACCCTCCCAATGACCCTTCTAAATCCCACAAGGCTCTAATTATCCTAATTATGTATTATTAAAGTTTATTCTTATGCTTTTTAAAGGTTGGAGAATGATAAGAATGGACAAACATTTTGGTAACATACGGAGTCCCAAACGAGTATCAAAATCCAACAAGTAACCCTCAAGTATATTTCCAAAATAAGTAGGAAAAAAAGGGAACTAGAGAACCAAAAAGTATCAAATTGCATATTCAGGGGTATATGCGCAAGCAATTAGCAAAGAAGGAGACATACAAATTTGATGCAATATTGTCCCACCGTGTAGCCTTGATATCACTCCTCAGTAACACTAACAGAAGTTGTACCTAAGCCTGATAAATGGGAAAAACAACAGGGTGAGATTAGAAGAATCTTTGGTCAAGACATTATAAAATCTGCAAAAATCTAAACAAATATCTCCCAGTAAACATCAGATTTGCCTATACTACTAAAAAGGTATCAAATAATCATAAAACAATCACAATAGGGATAGGGCCAAAAATAAAAAGCTTCGGGTGGACTAAGAACACTTGTGAAAACAGAAGTACACAGACAGGTAATTCATCTTCTGATCTAAACAATTGAAAGGCTATCCCTTTCCACCTGTGTTGTCCAAGGCTTAGCTGCACAAAGGGTAGATGGTTAGCAAACAATCTAATCAGCAAGCCTACTCATCTTGCCATGCAAGGACAAGGCATCCAAGCCACACAAGGACAAGGGCATCCAAACAACACAAGGATAAGGGCATCCAAATCACACAAGGATAAGGGTATCAAAACCACACAAGGATAAAGGCATCTCCCCACACAAGGACAAGGCATCTAGCCATACAAGGACTAGGCATCTAGTGAGCTCTTGTTGGGGATTTCCACCCATGCAACTCCTATACTAGTAAATACCTTTCCTCTCCCTTAGAACATTAGTGCTTACCCTGAATGACCACCGGAAAGGGTTCCTAACACACAATCAATTACAAGTAAATACAAGCTATTACAATGCATGATACCACAACAGGGCATCCTAAATCACATCACAATATAATCAGCATGTCAATTGCACACAACATAACCAAAATAGGCACAAATTACCTATCATAGGGAAGCTGCTGCAATAACCCCCTTGGATGTGTGATGTGGTAGCCAAGAACACTACAAGAATCCCCTTGATTTTCCAACCCAATTCATTATGCAAATTTTGGCACCAAGTTAGGGAAATATGGCAAATTGCGATTTCATGCATAAGTGGTTATAGGTTGTTATTTTATGATAACAAGGAAGGATTAGGTGTCAATTACTCAAACGATTAAAACAAACAAAATCAGAAACCAACACACAAACTAATTGACAAATTTAGGCAATAATAAGGCAAAAGAGTAAGGTATGCCACTTTCACATACTAAGAGGATACAAAGGATGAATTCATAATATTATAACAAGAATAGGCGCTGAACAATCATGCAAAAAACAGGAACAAAAACTAAAACAAATTGAAAGAAGTATCAAGGAATTTTGACACCAATTCCTAGGGAATTGCGATAGGCATAAATGTAGGGAAGCATTAATCTTTTAATGATAAAACTAAGATAAGAAGATGAAGGATAAAAAGAGGTTTCCAACGAGCGATTATTTACAGAAATTGGATAAAGGATGAAAGATTTCTGCTATGGTTAGAGTAGGGAGAATTTCTGCTGCAAGGAGGATTAAAAGGGTAGGTATCACGTGATAATTTAGGGTGTTTTGGTGTGAAGACATGTGTGTGGTTATAGGATCAATGAGACTAATTTTTCTTACTTTTAAGGCTACATATTAGGAGATAATGCTTAGGATTTAATTCTGGAATCATCCCTTAAGAATAGGAGATATACCATTTAAGATATAAATGAAACAAGGAAGAAATGAAATCAAAATGAGGATAGAACCTTAAATACCATTTTCCAGCTACCACACATCCATTTTTTAACGGGTAAAATGGTCATTTTAACTTCACTAGTACCTGGACTTCTAGGACATCTATCAGGGAAAGGATCTGACTCTCACAATATCTACATGATTCCCCTGTCTGGAATGTCATATAATGAATGTCTCGACTCATAATTTTCTTTTATTTTGTCAGTGGTGATCATACTCAAAGACAATACATTTCTTCCCGTTGTCAGTGGTTAGAATGCTTCATTTGGCTGATTTACCTTATTTTCATAGTATAATCAAGGGAATGTATAAAACTTACAATATGGTACATTTGACAGAGAAGAAAACATAACAGTGTTTAATTCCAAACAAATTCCTTGTATACAAAAATCCCAAGGTAAATCAAACAAAATGAACAAAAAATATTCAATAAGTTCATACCATTAGAATAATTCAAATCGACTGTCTCCGGGTGAACAACAATGAGATGACACTATGACCTTGTATTTACTGATATAAATTCTCAAACAGAGATAGACACACAATCAAAGACATATGCTTCACTATCAATAAAATTTTCACCCACTTTAATGATCATTAAATGAAGGTATTCGAATAAGAAGGGCAATATGATTCAATTTCATTAAGACAACTAAAGATATAATAAACCTGTGAAAATTCAACTAACCCATAGGTCACAAGGTTCAATTTTTCTAAGCATGACAGGTACTGATGGCAAAAGGACTAAATTATCCCTGAGTCTTGAATTAAGAAAAAATATTACTCGATGCTCTTTTATTCAGAGTCATAACCCCAAAGTGACACCTGTGAGTCCCGATGACTCATCAGAAGCAGACAAAGATATCGAAAACCTAACTGAATATCATATGGGTCCTAAGAATACATAGTAGCCTAAACCGATAAAATCATCACACAAATCCCAATTATCTTTCATAAGCACTTATATTGTCACTCCCCAAACCCTAAAATTTTGCGTGATAACTGCCGTAAGTCTAGTATGTACACTGCCATGTCACACGACAATACATATAATAAACCAACAAAGTTAGTGGTAGTAAATAAAACAGAGATGGATTCATAAGAAATAAGAGAATTACTAGTAGTAGAATTTAATAAGATAGCATGATGTTGTTCGGGATCACATCGTATCATGAGCAATTTAGCAAATGCTTCTCAGGAATTAATTTCTTACATAGGCTCTAATATACTCAAACATTATAGGGAAAATGTTATGAATATTATGCTCTTAAAATTACCTTGAACGTACTCATGTCATATTTGCTTCCTTTAGTTTCCTCATATTGCCTGGGTGGGATCTTCTAGTCATAATTTTCTTGCATTACATGCCAATATTGTGGCAGAATCCTACGAGGTGTGCAGACGAGAAAGACAAAAAGAATATTTCACACACAATCATAACATATGTCAAGAAAATATGTTGGCATATAAGGAATTAATAAATTTATAATTTAATACATGCAATAGCCGTCATATAATATACAGCAAGCATACAACTCTTCAATACACGTATAACCATGATTTGGGCTAGGCAATACCTTCTAGTCCTTTCAGGTCAGGGACAGGATTGGAGTTCGTCAGTGGTACTCTAATCTCAATTCAATAATTTTATCTTATCAACATCATACAGTAAATAAATCCATGTCAATTTAATGCCTAGCCTGATCCACTAACGATGTTGGGGCATTAGCTGCTGGTACCTTCACCTAACAATTCCCACTCTCATAGGCAGGTAAATCATCAATCAATCTCATCAACAGGAAAAGCCATCCATTTCCACTGTGTTGTCCAAGGCTTCGCTACACAAAGGATAAAGGTTAGCATACAAGCTAATTAGCAAGCCTATTCTTCTTGCCACACAATGACATGGCATCCAAGCAACACAAGGACAAGGGCATCAAAACCATACAAGGATAAGGGTATTGAAATCACACAAGGATAAAGGCATCTTGCCATACAAGGACAAGGTATCTAGCCACACAAGGACTCGGTATCCATCGCGTGCAAGCTGGGGATTGCCACCCATATAACTCCCATACCAGTAAGAACCTCTTCTCTTCTTAGGAGCATCAGCGCTTACCCCGAATGGCCACCGAAAAAGGATCCTAACACACAAACAAGTACAAGCACACACAAGCAAGTACAAGGGACAATACCACTATAGGGCATCCTCAATCATGTCAGAATATAATCAGCAAATTCAATGCACACAACACATGCAAATTAGGCACACAAATCCTATCTCAAGGATTCGATAATGCCTAATGGATCTATATACACATACACTTATCATCAAGAATATGCACCAGAAACAACAAGTAAACAACAAGAAGCTTAGGAGAAACCAATGATGTATATATCCTACCTCTCTTGTCTCTGAAAAAAAAAAGCTATTCCTTTGCCATTATTCAAGGGATCTAAACCACCTATAACATCATAAAGCAAAGATAAAACCAAACTAAGCATTCATACTCAATAATTAAGTAGATATCCGATTTCCTTACCAATTCCAGTCACCGAATCTATCAAAAAACATTGACCAGTTGCCGCAGGTGCCTCTCCCTTGAATGTGTGATGTGATAGCCAAGAACTTAACAAGCTTCAACCTGAATTACCATCCCAATTAGCTATGCGAATTTCAGAAGTAAAGATAGAGCACGAGGCAAATGTGATTTCATGCATACAGGGTATAGGGGTTGCGATGTCATGATTACAAAGAAGGATTAGGTGTTAATAACACATACAATTAAAAAAACAAGATCAAAAGCCAATAGGTTACTCAATTGATCAAAATCGGCAACAATAGGGTAAAAAGTGGCATGCCAATTTCATGTATCGGAAATATTCAAAGGATGAATTCATGATTTTAAAAAATGAATGGATGTCAAACAATCATACAAACAAGAGGAACAACAACAATTGAAGACAGAATCACACAATTTCGGCACCAAAACCTACAAATCATGATTAAGATTTTTATAGGGAATAACTAACCTTTTTATGATCAAAACCAAGATAGCTAGACATAAGATGGAAAGAGTTTTCCAGCAAGCTATTATTTGTAGAAATCATACAAAGGATGAAAGAGTTATGCTAGGATGAAGATCAAGGAATTTTGACAGCAATAGGGTATGGTGTAGGGTTTGATCACTTGATAATTTTGTGTATTTTTGGTGTAAGAAATAAATATGTCTGGCTACTTCTTTATATGGGGTGTTTATGAGAATAATTTCCCTACTTTAAATGTTAGATAAGGGAAGATAATCATTAGAATTAAATTCTGGAATTATCTTTCCTTAATTTTATGATTTTTATCTCTTAAGGTAAGATTCAACCAATAAGGAAATAAATCAAAGAGACATGAAACCATAAATGATTACTAGACCTCCCATACCAGTTTTGGCCATCACACATCCATTTCTTCAGGGGAAAAATGATCATTTCACTTGCACTGGCTTCTGGACTTCTACGACTCAAAATTTGGGGTCTCACAGCTACAGTCTCTTCCGATTCCAGATTGGAAGTGGGAACACATTAACATGGATTTCGTGGTTGGTTAACCTAGATCTCAGCAAGGATACGATGCTATTTGGGTGATTATGGTCAGATTGATGAAGTCCACATATTTTTTACCTATCAGAGTTACAGATACCCCTGAGAGGTTGGCTATACGATAGTTAGACTAGATTGTACATTTGCATGGTGTTCCCATGTCCACTATTTCAGACTGAGACCCCTATTTCACTTCATGTTTTTGGGATAAATTCTAAAGTACCTTAGGTTCGAGATTGAATGTCAGTACTGTTTTTCATCCACAAACCAATGGACAGTTCAAGAGAACAATTCAAACCCTAAAAGACATGTTGTGTGCATGTGTGCTTGATAGACAAACCAATTGGGACAGATATTTTCTTTTACCAAAAATCGTTTACAATACAGTTTCCATGTAAGCATCGGAATGACCCCTTATGATGCCTTGTATGGTAGACGTTGCAGAATCCTGATTTTCTGGAATAAAGTAGGCGAGAGACACCTACACAATCCGGAATTGGTAGATGAAGCAACCAAGCAATTGAATCTGATTCGACAAAGATTGAAGACGGAGAAAGCTTGAGTTTGCAGTAGGTAACAAAATATTTCTGAAAGTTGTCTCATGAAAAGGTGTACTTCGTTTTGAACAGCGAAGCAAGCTAGCATCCCATTACATTAGTCTGTACAATATTACTGAAAGAATTGGTACTGTTGCATATCGTTTTGGATTGCTTTTGAGTATGGAAAGAATCCATAATGCATTCCATGTTTTGATATTATGAAAGTATGTCCGAAACCCGGCTCGTGTTTCTGAAAATCCTCCAATCAAAGTTGCTGAAGATCTATCCTATCCCTTACAGCCAGTTGCCATCCTAGATCAAATTGTTTGTCAGCTTTGTAGTCATAAACTTCTTATGGTTCATGTTGTTTGGTGTAATAGCCAACTTGAGGAGGAGTCTTGGGAGACCGAGGAGTCGATGCAGGCGAGATACGCTCTCCTATTTCCACTGCTATAAGCAGAAATTTCAAGGATGAAATTTTTGTAAGGTGGGGAGAATATGAGACCCTGATCCTTAGTAGGTTAGATTCCTTAAAAGTCCATGTGTCAGAAATGGCACCTAGGGATCGGTGTAGCAGAAATGACTATTTTACCCCTGATAACCCCACTATGTGTTGTCCCTTAGGTTTATATCCGAAATTTTCCTAGGTATTATTGTAAGGACCCAAACCCAACCTATTAGGACCCTTACCGCTATGAAACACAAATAAGTCCTCGCAAGGTCCCATTTGAATTCCACAAGGCTCAAGTTACCTAATTGTCAATTTTATTGGTTGTTTCATATGTTATTTAAGGATGGAGCATGTTTATACTTTAATGAATTTCTGGATTACATGGAGTGAAAGAAAATATCAGCGAAAGACTTACATTAACACTAAAAACAAGTGGAAACATAACACACAACTCCCATAGGAATCTCAAAACATGAACCAATAGTATCATGTATATTTCGGAAGCAACAAGAAAGAGAAAGAGGGACTGAAAAGGTAGAATGCAAATCCACACAGGTTCAAAGACATGGCATGCGCATTCAATAGAAAAATGGTGCAAATGAAGTGCAAATTCGTCCATCCATGCAGCCTTGAACTCACACCTTTGGTACCAGTAGCAAAGCACGCACCTAAGCCTGCAAAAGGGGAGAAAAGAAGGGATGAGATTGCAAAAATCTCAGTAGGGTCACAACATCATAAGTCCTAGGGATTCCCTATCAAACATCTCCCAATAACCAAAAGATCAACACCTAAAACCAGTTAAGATATCTAATTAAAACTGCAAGCAACAAACACACATAATAAGGACCGAATCATCACAAGCACACACAATATGAGGGTAGGCTAAATTTAGTAGAAAACAAGGGGAATGACTTAAAACATTTCTTATTCAGAAACACATAGCCAGCCTATAACATAATTTGATTTTTAAAACCAAGGTTTGTCGCCATCTGCCCATGTTCTCCAAGGCTATGCTGTAAAAAAAGTAAAATGGTTAGACAATCATTATTACAGCAAGATTTTTAGTTGTCTCTGATATCCAGACTTGAAGTGACCTAGGAGCACTCTTGCAGCTACGCATACAAGTCATCCTGCCACTCAAAAATAAGGCATCCTAACGTCCAGACTCGAACTGGCCTGTAGGACATCTTGACGTCCAGACTCGAACTAGACTACAAGGCTTCCTGACGCCAGGGCTTGAACTAGCCTACAAGGCATCCAGTGAGCTATTGCTAGGAATAACCACCCATAAACCTCCCGGTTCGGTAAGCATCTCCCCTCTCCCTAGGAGCAACAATACTTACCTCGCATGGCCAGCGACAAAAAAATTCTTCAAATAAGCACATACAAGGCACATATACTAATACACACACAGTACACGCATAAATAAATGTCAACAAAGGATCCTCATTCAAATCACAATACAAATCAAAGATCAATCCTTAAATTCATAACCGATTTAGGCAACCTATTGCCCTAATAACTTCCAAGATTCCCTATCATCATAATCACACATTCTACAAGCATATAACCAAGATAGGCAATCAAATTCAATCATATTCAAACAATCAAACAATAAGGTAACCAAAGGACCTGATGAGGCATAGATCCTACCTCTCTCATGTCTGAATCAGATACAATCCTGTGTCTTTCCAATAAGATCAGAATCTCCTAAACAATCACAAGGCAAAGACCACACAATACTAAGCCATAAGATTACTTAATTAAAAACCAAAGGCATTGAGAATCCTTACCAATTAACTAACCAAAATCTAGAGATCTGAATCCAGCAATATTTTCTCCCTGAATGCATGATATGATAGCCAGAAACTCAACAAGAAACAACCTGATTATTCACGGTAATTAATCATACAAAATTTTACAACACCTAAGGGCGTAGTAGGGTATGTGTGATTTCAATATTAGAGAGGTTAGGGGTTTGGATTTCATGAAATTAAAAAATGAGTAGGTGACAATTACTCAAACGATTAAAAGGAACAAGATTTAAAACCAATAGATAAGTTAATTGATCAAATTTGGTCAATATAAGGCTAGGAATAGGATATGCCAATTTCATATATAGGGAATATTTAAAGGATGAATTCATGATTTTACAGCATCAATAGATGCCAAACAATCTTATGAACAAAAGGAATAACAACAAAAATAAATTGCAGGAAGAATCACACAATCTTGGCACAAAAACTGACAAATTATGACTTGAATTTCAATAAGGAAGAACTAAACTTCTGATAACCAACTCAAGATATCTGGATAGAGGATGGAAAGATCGTTTCAACAAGCTATTATTTGTAGAAATTAAACATAGGATGAGAAAGATATGCAAGGATTAAGATCAAAGAATTTCGGCTGGGGTTCAGTAAAAAATCGGAAATTGAGAGGAAGGAGATAAATTTTAAAATTTCCAGGTGGGTTTTGGTATGTTTAGGTAGGATAGGCTGACAACCTTTTTATAGGTGTCTAAAGAGGTTTAGCTAAGCACTAACTCCCTACTTTTAAGCTTAGAAGGATAATTAAAAGATAATTCTATTAGAAGGATAATCCTATTTAAAAAGATAATTCTATTAAAAGGGATATTTTATTTAACAGGAAGAATTATCTAATACCTTAGATAATGAGGGATAAAACTAAGGATAATTAACATAAAAATACCAGAATTAAAATAAAAAATATCCAATAGCAACTATTTTAGTCCATCATGCATCCATTTCTTTAGGGACACACTTATTATTTTAGTTGTATCGGCTTCTGGACTTTCCAGACATCTACACTACAATGGATCGGTGTCTCACATCCTCCCCTCTTTATAAAATTTTCGTCCTCAAAATTTCTACTTAAAAACTATAGGTTATAGATCTACATGCTGTTGTTGCACCACTCCACTTCCTAGTCGACCTTGTCATACTAAACAAACACAAATGATGTAACTTTCCAATATGAAACACAAAACCAGAAAATAGATGGTACCCTAGTGGAGAGGAGTACACCGGATGATATGCATATGCTGGAAATAAAACACAAATATGCACATAAAACACAGCAAGCATACACACAAAACACACAGCACTTAGCAGATCATACATATTAACATGCAATCAACATACAAAAGCATACATATCTTATAATTATGCTTTCATACTTCAAAGTCATAATCAATCAAAGTATATATAGACATATGCGTATGCTTCTAAAATTGAGAACACAATATCCTGCAAATCACACAATCTACTAAACCATGCTCTGCTAGCAAACATGTAAGGACCCAAACCCAACCTATTAGGACCCTTACAGCCTTAAAACCCAAATAAGCCCTCGCAAGGTCTTATTTGAATTACGCAAGGTTCATGTCACCTAATTGTCAATTTTATTGGTTGATTCATATGTTATTTAAAGGTTGGAGCATGTTTATACTTTAATGAATTTCTGGCTTATACAAAGTAAAAGAAAACATCAGCAGAAGACTTACCTTAACACTAAAAACAAGTGGCAAAATAACACACAAGTCTCATAGAAATCTCAAAACATCAACCAATAGTATCATGTATATTTCGGAAGCAACAAGAAAGAGAAAGAGGGATTGGAAAGCCAGAATGCAAATCCACACAAGTTCAAAGACATGGAATGCGCATTCAATACAAAAGTGGTGCAATGAAGAGCGAATTCGTCCACCCGTTCAACCTTGATCTCATACCTTTGGTACCAGTAAGAATGCATATACCTAAGCTTGCAAAGGGGGAGAAAAATAAGGGATGAGGTTACGAGAATCTCAGTACGGTTACAACATCATATGTCCTCAGGATTCTTTATCAAACATCTCTCAATAACCAAAAGATCAGCATCTAAAACCAGTTAAGATATCTAATTAAAACCGCAAGCATCAAACACACATAATAAGGACCGAATCATCACAAGCACACACACTATAAGGGTAGGCTGAATTTGGTAGAAAACAAGGGGAAAGACTGAAAACATTTCTAATTTAGAAGCACACAGGGAGCCTATAACATAATCTGATTTTTAAAACCAAGGTTTGTCCCCATCTGCCAATCTTATCCAAGGCTATACTGCAAAAAAAGTAAAACGGTTAGACAATCAATATTACAGTAAGCTTTTTAGTTGTCTTCGACATCTAGACTTGAACTGGCCTAGAAAGACTCTTGCAGCTGTGCATACAAGTCATCCTGTCACTCAAAAATAGGGTATCCTGACGTCCAGACTCGAACTGGCCTGTAGGGCTTCTTGACATCCAAACATGAATTGGCCTACAAGGCTTCCTAACGTCCAGACTTGAACCGACCTACAAGGCATCCAGCGAGGTGTTTCTACGAATAACCACCCATAAACCTCCCGATTCGGTAAGCATCTCTCCTCTCCCTAAGAGCAATAATACTTACCTCGCACTGCCAGTGGCAAAAGTATCCTTTAAACAAAGCACATACAAGGCACATACACGCGTACACACATAGTACAACATACATAATTGACAACAAAGGATCTTCAATCAAATCATAATACAATTCAAAGATCAATCCTCAAAGATCAATCCTCAAAGTTATAACAGAATTAGGCAACCTATTGCCCTATTAACTTCTAAGATTCCTATCATTATAATCACACATTTTGCAAGCATATAACCAAGATAGGCAATCGAGTTCTATCATATTCAAACAATCAAACAATAGGGTAACCAAAGGAACCGATGAGGCATAAATCCTACCTCTCACGTGTCTGAACCAGATGCAATCCTTTTCCTTTCCAATAAGATCAGTATCTCCTAAACAATCACAAGGCAAAGACCACACAATACTAAGCCACAAGATTACTTAATTAAAAAACAAAAGCATTGGGAATCCTAACCAATTAACCTACCAAATCCAGCGATCCAGATGCAATAATATCTTCCCCCTGAATGCGTAATGTGATGGCCAGAAACTCAGCAGGAAACAACCTGATTATTGACTTTAATTCTTCATACAAATTTCGGCAACACCTAAGGGATTAATAAGGTATGTGCGATTTCAACATTAGAGAGGTTAGGGGTTGAGATTTCATGAAATTAAGAAAGAAGTAGGTGCAAATTACTCAAATGATTAAAAAGAACAAGATTTGAAACTAATAGATAAGTCAATTGATCAAATTTGGCCAATATAGAGTTAGCAATTGGGCATGCCAATTTTATGTATAGGATAGATTTGAAGGAAAAATTCATGATTTTACACATGAATGGATGCCAAAAAATGTTACGAACAAAATGAATATCAACAAAAATCAATTGAAGGAAGAATCACACAATTTTGGCACAAAAACTGATGAATTACGACTTGAATTTAGACAAGGAAGAACTAACCTTCTGTTGAAAAACTTAAGATATCTAGATAGAGAATTGAAAGAGGTTTTCAACAAGTTATTATTTGCAGAAATTCGACAAAAGATGAGAGAGTTATGCTAGGATTAAGATCAAGGAATTTCCTACACAAAACCGACGAATTACGAGTTGAATTTCAATAGGGAAGAACTAACCTTCTGATTTCCAACCAAAACTATCTAGATAGAGGATAGAAAGAGCTTTCCAGCAAGTTATTATTTGTAAAATTTTGATAAAGGATGAGAGAGTTATGCTAATATGAAGATCAAGGAATTTCAGTTAGCGTTTAGGCAAAAATCGGAAATTGAGAGGAAGGAGATAAATTTTGAAATTTCCAGGTGGGTTTTGGTATGTTTAGGTAGGATAGGCTGACCACTCTTTAATAAGTGTCTAAGGAGATTTAGCTAAGAGATAATTCCCTACTTTTAAGCTTAAAAGGATAATTAAAGGATAATTCTATTAGAAGGATAATTCTATTTAAAAGGATAATTCTATTTAAAAGGATAATTCTATTAAAAAAGATATTCTATTTAAAAGGAAGAATTATCTAATACCTTGGATAATGAGGGATAAAACTAAGGGTAGTTAATATAAAAATACCAGAATTAAAATAAGAAATATCCGGCAGCAACCATTTTAGGCCATCATGCATCCATTTCTTTAGGGGCAAAATTATCATTTCAGTTGCATCAGCTCCTGGACTTTTCAGACATCTACACTACAAAGGATCAGGGTCTCACAATTATTCAGCTATTTGACGTTAATTTTGGTTTAGTTTAGTTTGCAAAAAGATAGTTTAGATAATTTTTTTTAAAAAATCCCCATTATCCTAAGTATTGTGGAACTATCTTTTAAGGATAATAATCTTTTAAACCTAATTATCTTTTAAGCATAATTATTTTTTAAAGTTAATTATCTTTTAACCCTAAAAAATAGTAAAATCTAACCTCCTTAAATACCTATATATACCTAGGTTGGCCACCTTAATTCCCCACACACTTGTTCTCTCTTTTGTTTCTTCACACCTAAGCAAACACAAGGCTTATTATCCTTGCTTCTTTTGTGGTCGAACCCTATACACTTGCTACCAAAGATTTCTGAAAACAATTCTTTCCACATCAGATTATTACCTATTATAACTTATTGGACTTCTCTCTTTGAGCTGCATCTTTCTTGCTTAAATTCACTTTCAGAAGGTTAATCATTATTGATATTATAGAAGTCAAGTTTCTTTTCCCTTTTTTATGATCTATTTTTTGTGAGACCCCAAATTTTGAGTCCTAGAAGTCCAAAAGCTAGTGCAGGTGAAAAGATGATTTTGCCCCTGAAGGAAAGGATGTGAGATGGCCAAAATTGGTAAGAGTGGTGTGGTAGTTAATTCTGGTATAAATTCCTTTTAATCTAAGTCTTTATAGATAGATAATTGCCTTATAAATTAAATCCCTAGGAATAGGGGAAGATAATTAAAGAATTTAATTATCTTGTAATTATCTTATTTTTAATAAAATCTTAAAAGTAGTAATCATAATTCTATACCCATTCATTATAAATAGGAAACTAACCTCACAAAAATCATACAGAGAAAACATACAAAATTCGTATAAGCCTAAAACTTGACACCTCCCTATAGCCGCCAAAATTCGTTGAAACTTTAAATTAGCATAACTTTCTCATCGTTCATCGGATCCCTGAGAATAATAGCTTGCTCTCTTCATCCTGTTTCCAAACATCCTTCTTTTTCTTCAGGAGGTTAGTATTTCTTTCTCTAAAGTTAAGTTGAAAATCGGTGGGGGAATTAGGTTTTTGCCAAATCTTCTTGAACTTCATAATAGTATAACTCTCTCATCGTTTGTGGGATCCCTACAAATAATAGCTTGTTACAAAGCTATTTTCATCCTCGTTCCAACCATATATGTTTTGTTTTTTTGACGTAAATATTTCTTTGTCTAAGGTTAAGTCGAAAATCGCCAACGAAATTAGGTTTTATTTTAGATTTCTACAATTTTTTCTTCGATTAATTTCTATTGTCGTTTCGCGTGTTCTTATGATTGCTTAACATCTATTCATGATGTATGATCATGAATTTCCTTCTTTTAAACTTCTCTATGCTTAAAGTCGAAATTGTCATATGCTCTACTTTTAGCGACGAAATTTGCATAGTTAATTGGGATGTAATTTAGGTTGAATCTTGTTAAGTTCCTGGCTATCACATCACACATCCAAGGGAGAGGCACCTGCAGTATCTGATCACTGGTTTTTGATAGGTTTAGTGAGTGGAATTGGTAAGGAAATAGGGTATTCAATTGATTATTGAATATGCATGCTTAGTTTGTTTTCGTTTTTGCCTGGTGATATTATAGGTGGTTTAAAATTACCTAATAAAGGCAAAGGAGTAGTTTCTTGTTCAGAGACAAGAGAGGTAGGATCTATGCCTCATCGGTTTCTCCAGAGACCCCTGTTATTTTCTTGATATTTTTTACCTGCCCTTGTTGTATTGTATGCGATTGGATTATAGGGTGAGAGTATTAAATTCGGAGTGAGATATGGATCTCATAGGCTATAACGAATCCCTGAGTTAGGTATTGAGTGCCTGGGTTGCATATGTTATATGAATTAAATATGCTGATTGTGTTCTGACATGATTGAGGATACCCTGTTGTGGGATTATGCTTTGTACTTGCCTGTGTGTGCTTATACGTGTTTGTGTGATAGGATCCTTTTCCGGTGGCCATTCGAGGTAAGCGTTGATGCTCCTAGGGAGAGGAGAGGTTCTTACTGGTATGGAGTCGTATGGGTGGCAACCCTCAGTATGCGCGCGTTGGATATTTGTCCTTGCGAGGTTGTAACCCTGTCTTTGCGAGACAGGAAGACTTGGGAAGACTTGTCCGTGTGTGGCAAGACGACTTGTTCTTGCTACTCAAGATGAATAGGCTTACTGATTAGTTTGTTTGTTAAGCATCTACCCTTTTGTGCAGTAAGCCTTGGACAACACAGGTGTAAGGGGATGGCCTTTCTTCTTCGTTGCTGAGAGTAATCTTATCAGTTCTACCTGCCTGTGTACTTCTGATTTTTTTAAAGTGTTTGTAGTCCTCCCTCAACAATAGTTTCAGCCCTAATCTTTTTTTGAATAATTCTTGAATTACGTGATTCCCTTCAGATGTTTAGGAATGATCTAATGCGAATTGGGAGATTTGTGTTTAGGGTTTATGTAGATCTTATGATGCTGCGACCCTACTGAGTTGGGAATGCCAACCCTACCAAACCACCAACACGTGCACCAGGAGGACCACCCAGCAGATCCACAAGCAAGACGCAGCCAAGACCAATAAGGCTCTTCACTCTAACTGATGCCGAGGCTAGTCCTGATGTGGTGGCAAGTACCATTTCAGTCTTTTCTCAAAATGATAAAATATTATTAGATCCCGAAGCAAATAGATCATTTGTAAATCCAAGGATAGCACTTAGCGAGGATCAGCCTCTATCTCCCTTGACTCCTCCTATTGTGGTTCTAACTTCTTTGGGAGAGCAACTGATTTGTAATCTAGTCTACATCGGTTGTGCTGTATGTATGGGTTCGAATGTACTTGAAGTGGATCTGATTCCATTAGACATCAGAGAGCTGGATGTGATTTTAGGCATGGATTGTCTGGTGAAATATCAAGCCCGTATGGAGTGTTTCACCAAGCATGTGTGGTTCACTTTCCCTGATGGTGCCGAATACTGTTTTGAAGGTGATAGGCGAGTGGTTCCAACTTGCATGATTTCCTGGCTTAAAGCGAAGCGATTAATCAACAAAGGATTCTGTTCCAATGGTTTGCGAATTTCCAAAAGTATTTTCAGAAGACATAGAAAGTGTTTTATATCCGCCCCGATGAGTTTTGGTATATTAGCCAAGTGAACTGATGAGAATGGATTTGAATTTATTTGTTTAACTGAATCATATAATTTTCTGTGAGGCATGCATGATACATATTTGTTATGGATGTTGTTTGGGTGCATGATAGATGGCATGGATTTCAAGTATGTTTGAAATAAATATTTGTTAAACTGATTTAGTAAATGCCTTTATTCTAACGGATATTCTTATGACGCGGTAACTCCCATTGAGGTCTTTAGATCTCACCCCCTCCCCTTATTCTTTTTCAGGGCTAGATCGTGAATTCGTAGCCGAGCTTTGTTGAGGTTTTCCCGGTGTCTTTCATAGGGCTGGACTTGTGCATATTCACGTTTTGAAGACTCGGCATGTTCTGTTTTATCTTGTGAACTATGAAACTTATGCATGTAATAAAACATGCTAAATGATGTGAATTGTTTGTGAATTTATTTTGGGAAATTGGTTATGAATATGCATGGATTATTAATGATCTTAAGGGCTTGTGTGTATGGACTTGTTGTGTGGCATGTTTGGGGCTGTGTGGCCTGTTGCATGCAACTTAAGACTTCCGCTGAGTGTCTGTGATTACTCCGTTGTTTATTGCCGAGTGTTTTATAAAACGTGTCATGCTTGTATTGATTTAATAAAATTCAAATTTGTACGCAGTTTTGGGAATATTAGTTTTAAAAATTTAACTAAGCCTTGCGTAATTTTGAATGATTCATGAGTTGGGTTGATCGAAGTTGCACGGCGGTGAGGTTCCCATTTACCGGGAGCGGGTCCTCACAATATGCGTGCAAAATTTCCTTAGTTATTTGATTAGGTACTTATGTTAAAAATTTCGAGGACGAAATTTTTATGAGAGGAGGGGAGGATGTAAGACTCCGAATTTTTAGTCCTAGAAGTCCAGAAGCCAGTGCAGGTGAAAAGACGATTTTTCCCCTGAAAGAAAGGATATATGATGGCCAAAATTGGTAAGATTGTTTAGTAGTTAACTTTGTTTTAAATTCCCTTTGATCTAAGTTCTTATAGATGGATAATTTCCTTAAAGATTGTCCTTATAGAGGGACAATTGCTTTAGAGATTAAAGACCCTAAAGATAGGGAAGATAATTTAGAGTTTAATTATCTGGTAGATTATCTTATTATGATAAAGTGATTAAAAGTAGTACTCATAATTCTATACCCATTCATTATAAATAGGAAGCCAACCCCACAAAAATCATTCATAGAAAACTTACAAATTCGTATGAGCCTAAAACCCTATACCTACCTATAGCCGTCAAAATTCGCAGAAACTTCAAACCACTATAACTCACTCATCGTTCGTTGGATCTCTGAGGAATAATAGCTTGTTTGAAAGCTTTCCTCATCCTTTTTCCAACCATTATTTATTTTTTGTCAGTAGGTTAGTATTTCTTTATCTAAGGTTAATTTTAAAATCGGCAGAGGAATTAGGTTTTCGCCAAATCTTCCTGAACTTCAAAATAGCATAAATTTCTAATCGTTTGTTAGATCCCTACAAATAATAGCTCGTTGGAAAGTTCGTTTCATATTTTTTCCAACCATATATAAATCGAAGCTTGTATGTAAATATTTTCTTGTTTAAGGTTAAGACGAAATCGTCTTATGCCCTACTTTTAGCAACAAGATTTGCATAGTTAATTAGAATGGTAATTCAGGTTGAATCTTGTTAAGTTCCTAGCTATCATATCACACATCCAAGAAGGAGGCACCTGCAGCGTCTGATTATTGGTTTCTGATAGGTTTGGTGAGTGGTATTGGTAAGGAAATAGGGTATTCAATTGACTATTGAATACGCATGCTTAGTTTGTTTTCATCTTTGCCTGGTGATAATATAGGTGGTTTAGATTTACTTAATAAAGAAAAAAGAGTAGCTTCTTGTTCAGAGAAAAGAGAGGTAGGATCTACGCTTTATCGGTTTCTCCAGAGACTCCTGTTATTTTCTTGATATTTTTGTTACCTGTCCTTGTTGTATTCCATGTGATTGGATTATAGGTGAGAGTATGAAATTTGGAATGAGATATGGATCTTATAAGCTATATCAAACTCCTGAGTTAGGTATTGAGTGCCTGGGTTGCATATGTTATGTGAATTGAATATGCTGATTGTGTTCTGACATGATTGAGGATACCTTGTTGTCGTATTATGCTTTGTACTTGCTTGTGTGTGCTTGTATGTGTTTGTGTATCAGGATCCTATTCCGGTGGATATTCGGGGTAAGCGCTGATGCTCCTATGGAGAGGAGAGGTTCTTACCGGTATGGAAGTTGTATGGGAGGCAAACCAGCAAGTGCATGCTGAATATCTGTCCTTGCTAGGCCGAATCCCTGTCTTGCGAGGCAGGAAGCCCTTATCTTGCGAGGTTTGGGATGCACTAGTAGGTATGTGACTAGGGAAGACTTGGCCGTGTGGGACTAGTCGACTTGTCCTTGCAAGGACAAGATGAAAGACTTACTAATTAGTTTGCGTGTTAACCACCTACCCTTTGTGCAGTAACTTTTGGACAACAAAGGTGGAAGGGGATGACCTTTCTTCTTCATTGTCAAGGGAAATCTGATGTGTTTCACCTGCCTGTGTACTTCTGAGCTTTCGGAAGTGTTTACTGTGAGACCCAGCCCATAGGGGAGGTCAGGTCACCCAATCCCACATCGGAAAGGAACGGGGGAGGTCTTGGGCTTATATGTGTTGTGTGATGGTATCATTTGTGACAAGATGCATCTTTTAGGCCCTGTGGTTAAAAGCCCAACTGAGCATTGCAGTTATGATCCATCAAGCATACATACACGTCCGGGCCCGCTGGGCCGAGGGTCCGGGGGGCCGGGTCGTGACAAATGATAGTGGAGCCGATTTCGTTCTCGCTTCTAGGTGGGCTTGGGCCATGTTGTATGTTCACGTTTGGTCCCACGTCAGTTACATTTGGTTCCCCTCATGAGGACACGAGGTCTATAAGGAGGGGAGATTGTGAGACCCAGCCCGCACGGGGGGTCAGGTTACCCAATCCCACATCGGAAAGGAACGGGGGAGGTCTTGGGCTTATATGTGTTGTGTGATGGTATCATTTATAACAAGATACATCTTTTGGGCCCTGTGGTTAAAAGCGCAATTGAGCATTGCAGTTGTGATCCATCAAGCACACATACACGTCCAGGCTCACTGGACCTAGGGTCCGGGGGGCCGGGTCGTGACATTTGCAGTCCTTCCTCAGCCATAGATTCGGCCCTAACCTCTTTTGATTGATTTTTGAATTGTGTGATCCCCTTAGCTGTTTAGGAATAATCTTATGTGAATTGAGAGATTTGTGTTTAGAGATTCTGTAGATCTTATAATGCTGTGACCCTACTGAGATTTTTGTAATCTCATATCATTTTTTATACTATTTTTCAGGCTTAGGTACATCCACTATTCGTGGTACCAGTGTTTGAGATCAAGGCTGCACGACGGGGCGATATCGCATCACATTTGCTTACTTGTTTACTTGCGCATATAACATGAATGATTGGGCAACTTTCTGGTTTATTTTAAGCACTCTTCTTTACTTGCTATTTCCGAACCTTGATGAAGAATTTCTTGCTGGATCCCTATGGGACTTGTGTGTTATGTGCCCAAAGGTTTAATTTAAGACTTCCGCTGATGTTTTATTTACTCCGTATGATACCAGAACATGTGTCCAATGTCATGCTCCAATTGTTGATAAGCAATAAAACTAACAAGCTAAAAATCGGTAGTTCATGATAAGCCTGGTGGGATTCAAGTAGGTCTTAGGTGTCATTTAGGCTTATTTGGGTTTCACGGTGGTAATAACCTTAATCGGAGCAATTAATAATAGTTAGGAATTGGGGTCGTTACATTTTAGGAAAAGGTAAAATAGTGGCATGATAAACATATTATTGGTAAAATTTTTAAACTAGGCCAACATGTGCTCTTATTCAATTCCAAGTTGAAATTATTCTCAGGAAAATTACATTCTTGTTGGTCTGGTTCGTTTATTGTAAGTAATGTTTTTGATTTTGTAACTGTTGAAGTACAGGATCTTAAGATAGGTAACCGTACTATAACGGCGATATTACTCCATCAACCACTATACCGTTACAAAATATAGAGTAAAATATTTTGTGGTCTTGCCAAGACCATTTAAAATTGGCACTGAATAAGGTTAATATTAGTGATTTATAATTATTTTTTTTTATATTATGTGTGTTCTTTCAACTAGATAACACTCTCTGAATATTGATCTGAGTAAAATTTTCTAAATTTGACCAATTAAAATAGACAAGTCGATCAAAACGTTATTCTGGCCAGTCGTGTGTATACCAATTCATCTGGTCGAGAACTGACCAAGAATTCCAGAGATGTTCATGACCGATCAAAACTAAAAACCTTTAATTGGTCAAGCACACTACAGGGATTAGTCAGTCGAGCATATCAATGTTCGACCAGTCAAATTGGGTAGATCGATGGTTAAAGGTAATCATCCCACGAAGGTTAACTGAAGAGTCATGGCAATTCCACTACTAATTTTGATCGTTCAATCATAAACATGTCGACTGGTCGAAGTCATTCCAACCCAGGTGTAAGGACTCAAACCCCATTTATAAGGACTCTTAACACAGCGAAACCCGAACAAGCCCTCCCAATGACTCATCCAAATCCCACAAGGCTCAAGTCTCACTGATTATCAATTTTATTAATCATTTAAGATGCTTTAAAGGTTGGAGCATGTAATTTATTAGTCAATATTTTGGCATAATACGGAGTGAAGAACATTAGCAGAAGGCTTTCATAAATACAGAAAATCAATAGAATCATAACATACAAGTCCCGAAGGAATCTCAAACTCTAACATCCATTCAAAGCTAGTTTCAGAAACAAGAAGGAAAGGAACAGAAGTCAGAAGCCAGAAAGTAAGTCCAACCATGTATGCATATGCGCAACCAGAAAGTAACCTACAAGTCTTGTAGGCAGACAACACAAGACTGATTTGGAAGCATATAGGCAGCCTACTTCACTATGTGATTTCCAATCGAAAGGCTTATTCCCATCTGCCTATATTGTCGAAGACTATACTGCAAAAGTAGGAAAATAGTTAGCAAACAAACTCACAGCAAGTCCTCCTATCTTGCCACACAAGGACAAGACATCCTGTCACACAAGGACAAGGCATTCGAGCCACACAAGGACAAGGCATCTTGTCATCACAAAGGATAAGGCATCCATCCACACAAGGACTAGGCATCCAGTGCGCTCATGCTAAGGATTGCTACCCATAGACTTCCCAATATGGTAAGTACCTCTCCTCTCACTAGGAACATCAATCACTTACCCTAATGGCCATTGAAACGAGGATCCTGACATACACACAAGCACAAGCAAACACAAGCAAGTACAAGGCATAGCAACACAATAAGGTATCCTCAATCAAGTCATAAGGAAATACTCAAACCAATATCATATGGCTAAACCGAATAAGGGTTACCATTCCTTAACCATAGGTTCCGAAATCACCTAAGGAACCAGCAATAAATTCACAAGCATGTACAACTAATCTGCAAGCATGCATAAGCCATTACACAAACCGAAAAAAAATAAACAAGCAAAAGGATCTCTAGAGAAACTAATAAGGTATAGATCCCACCTCTCACGTGTCTAACCAAGATGCTAGCCCTTTGCCTTTATCAATAGGATAAAAAACTCCTAAACAACCATAAGCCAAAGACAACACAATACTAAGCAATAGGATATGAAATCAGAAACTAAAGGCATCCTCTGATTCTTACCCATAACCTACCAATGACCAGCAAATCCGGATACAGCAATATCTTCCACCTGAATGCGTGTTGTGATGGCCAAGAACTCGGCAAGAATAAACCTGATTATTCACCCCCAAGCAAGATACAAATTTCACCACATTTAGGGTTCTTAGGGAACTAATTGTGATTTCATCATATACAAAGGAAAGGGTTGCGATTTCACAAAAATAAAAGGAGAATAGATGTTAAACACTCATACGAATAAGAGGAAGAAAATTTAGAAGCAACAGAAAGAGGAAAAAGAATTTTGGCAAACTTAAAAAGAGACAATTTAGCAGCAATTTAATAAGACAAGCACTCACCTTCTGATGATAAATTTAAGATAATAAAAGACAGCACGAAGAGAGGATTCTAACAAGCTATCACAAACTGAAATCTAATAAAGGATGAATCAATTTCGGCTTGGGTTTAGGGAGGAGAAATTTCGGCCACAAAGAGGCAAAGAGTGGGTGTATTTTTTGAAAAATAAAAGAAGATTTTGGTGTGGGTTTATGGGTAGGTCGGCCACTCTATTTATAGGTGCTTGAGAGATTAATTTTCCTTACTTTTAAGCATAGATAAGATAAGATAATGCTTAGGAGATAAATCTGATAATAGGTGATTCCAGAATTCTCAATTTAGGAAAGAAATAAACAAAAATACAAGAATCAAAATAGGAAAGATTCGACACAAACATTTCAGGCCATCATACGTCCACTTTTTCAGGGGAAAAATGATCATTTCTGACACAAGGACTTCTACGACATCTAACCCACTGAGGATCAGGGTCTCACATAGGTATGTATGGACTTTTCAAATTTCAACCGATCAAACTTAGGTATTTTGACCGGTTGAAGTTGCAAGTGTTATGACCTGGCCCCTAGACCTCTAGCTCAGGGGGCTCGGAAGTGTATGTGCATGTGATGGATCACAATTGTAATGCTGAGTGGGCTTTTAACCACATGGCCCAAAAGATGCATCTTGTTACAAATGATCCATTCACACAACACATATAAGCCCAAGACCTCCCCCACTCCTCTCTGATGTGGGATTGGGTAACACAGACCCCTATGCAGGCTGGGTCTTACAATCTCCCCTCCTTATAGACCTCGTGTCCTCACAAGAGGAGCCCAAACGAAATTGACTTGGGCTCAAACTCACTGGCCCAAAAGTGAACACACAACTCGGCTCAATCTCACATAGAAGAGGGAGCGAGATCATCTCTGCTACCATCTGTCACGACCTGGCCTCCGGACCTCCTACCTAGTGGGCCTGGAAGTGTATGTGCGCGTGATGGATCACAACTGCAATACTGAGTTGTGTTTCTAACCACATGGCCTAAAAGATGCATCTTGTAACAAATGATCCATTCACACAACACATATAAGCCCAAGACCTCCCCACTCCTTTCCGATGTGGGATTGGGTAACACAGAACCCTTACGTAGGCTGGGTCGCACACCAAGTCTATTTATAGAACCCTAAGTCGACCTATCGACCCAGCAGCCCCATTTCACTCTCTCATCTTCATATTCTCTCTTCAGTTCCTTTCGATTTCATAGTGTTTTTATCCCTTCTAAGTCTGTTTTCTTATAGTTTAACTACTTTTTTTTGTTTTCTCACTTCATTTCTTGTTATTCACTAAGATGGATATGACTTTCAAGGATTTTTATGCATAGGTCGAAATGGGTAAAACCCATTTCGATTCCAGGTTGCTTTGAAGTTTCCTTACTAGTTTAGGGTGGTTGTTTATAGGCTATTGAGCATATTGAATGCCTTATAGCTTATTATTGAAGTGTGGTGTTTGTGTTGCAGTGTTATGTGGAGTAGAAATAGGCCTTTGGGTTTGTGTAATGCATGAATTCGGTAGCTATGAGTAGTCCTTGTTTTCTGAGTTTGTAATTGACACTAAGACATCATTTTCATCACAACCTGGTGTTGTGGTTTAAGTGTGGTACGTTTACATTAGTGTAATGAATTGGATGATATAATCTTTCTTCCGATACTTATTTGTTTTATTTGCAAGAACCATGCCACGTGCTAGGAACACTGAGATTCGTTCTCCGTCCGCCACTGTTGATAAGCCAAGAAGTCTCATGCATCCTCTTCCCAAGACACCAAACCTGAAGAGTTTAACTCACGAAGATTTGTATCTGCTGACGCTCAGGAACATTATGAGTAGTTGAAGGGTCGTAACTTCTATGAGGAGAAGGCATGAAACTTCCAGCATACGTACCTCCAGAACATCACCCAGAGGATGCCATTGAACTACAAAAACATAGTCATCAACCTTGGATGGAAAGACATTGCCATGCAAATCCATGAGCCAGTGATTCGGAGTTTGTCTACGAGTTTTACGTCAACTTTCCGGACTTGATTGGGCCCTTTGAGCGTGTGCGAGGGAAGAATGTACACGTCAACATCAATAGCCACTATAACCTAGCCTACAACACTTTGGGAGATGAGGATGAGCAGCCGCCGAACATTAATATTATCAATGATGTCTTCACAGTGGGACATGGAGTGGCGGAGCCAGCCGGTGGTACAATAACGACCACCTTCTTCAATTAGAAGGCCAAATTCTGGAGGCTCTTCATTTCCCACAACCACATCCCAGTATCATAGGATCACGAGGTTAGCCGGGAAGTGACTTAGCTGCTTTTGAAGGTCATCACCAACCAGAAAATTGACGTTGGGAAGAACATTTTTGGGAAGCTGTAAGCATGGAAGCTGTCTTCGAAGACCCGTCTCCTGTATCCTCACCTAATTATGGGTATTTTCTTGAGCACTGAGGTGCCTCAACCTACAGAGCCCAAGTACCCATTTCTGAAGCCATTACCGGTGCTCAATGCCTTGTACTTCAACCAAAAAATCCAGGTGATTGACGAGGATAACCGGCAATACCGAACCTGCCACTTGTACTTCCAAGCTCATTATATGGATGTTGATCAGCTACATGAGTTGCTACCACCAAAAACTATAGAACCTCCTTGACCCCGACCAATGCCTACATCTTGAATGGCTGCAATGGAGTCAGAGCTAATCAGCTGCATGGAGAGGTTGCAAGTGTAGCATAATCACTTGCTTGAACAAATACAACTGAACAGCCTGCAAAATCACACCTTTTATGAGCGGATGCAACAGAACTCATCCCATCAGGAGGACATCATCCGATACCAGTAGAATTCCAACATGTGGCTATACGACTTTCTGAAATGCTACACTCGAGCTATGCGTCCACCTCCTATGTCACCAAATTGGCATATGGAGTGAATCTTTGACCAGACCCCAACTCAAGCTTCCTTAAGTATTCTGTACTTTTTCTTTAGTGTTTTTTGTGTCATTGTATTTTGTTTTATTTGTCGTATTGTGCATTTACTGTGGTTTAGTGCATATTGTACAGGTTTCCATTTCCAATGTTGTTGATTGTTGTGGTTTTTGTTGTGTATATTTTTTTAATTAGTAATAAAAACTTGAGTTTTTTTCATGTATGATGTATGCACGGAGACTATGCATATTGAGTTTGAGGAGAAGAATGACTGAGAATTACATAAACATATAACAAATATACTATTATATGAGTATAAAAAAAACTTGAAGAGCACAAAACACATGTATATGTTAGCGTATGGTATTTTTGGTGGCATTAGTGACTTTAACAAGCACTTAGAGCAGCAAAGCATGATAGGTATGTTAGTATTGAGGATGAAACAAAAAGAAAGGTTCGGAATATAGGTTAAAACTTGGTGAAGATTCAATAAGAAAGAAAAAAAACAGAATGAATGAAAATGAAAGTAAAGACAAAAGAAGAAGGATGAATGAAAACAAAGAAAAAGATTATGAAAATCAAAACATCATCACAAGTGACCGTTGACTTCCACTTCTATAATAAAAAATCCTTTAAGTACTCATATGAAAACATGAACTAATGCATGGGTCTTTGATGTTGTAAGAATCTAATTCCCTTAGCCACACGCATATACAAATAACTATGTAAGGACTCAAACCCAACCTATTAGGACCTTTACCGCAGTAAAACCTAAATAAGTCCAACCTAGGACCTATCTGAATCCCACAAGGCTCAATCTTATTAGTTTTATTTTATTAGATTTATTTCTTATACTTTTTAAAGGTTAGAGTATGATAAAAATGGACAAACATTCTGGCAACATACAGAGTGATTAAAAACAACAATGGAAGTCTTTAAAATTAACCAAAGGAACCATAACACACAAGTCCCATAGGGATCTCAAAATCCAGCAAGTAGCCGTCCAATAAATTCCGGAAATAAATAAGCATATGTAAGATCCAAAGAACTAGAAAGCAGTCCAATCAAACTTCAGGTTTAAAGGTATATGCGCAAACAATCAACAAGAAATGAGGTATGCGAATGTGACGCAATATTGTCCCGCCGTGCAGCTTTGATCTCACACACCATTACCACTGACAGAGACTACAAGAATCTCAGTAGGGTCACAACATCATAAGATCTGTAGAAATCTAAACAAATATCTCCCAAACAACATCAGATTCGCCTATACAACTAAAGACATATCAAACAATCATCAAGCAATCTCATTAGGGATAGGGCCGAAAGTAACAAGCTGTGGGTGGACTAAGAACACTTCTGAAAATAGAAGTACACAAGCAGCTAATTCATCATTCGATCTCATCAATAGAAAGACTATTACCTTCCACTTATATTGTTCAAGGCTTAGTTGCACGAAAGGTAAATGGTTAGCAAACAATCTAATCAGCAAGTCTATCGATCTTGCCACACAAGGACAATGCATCCAGGCCACACAAAGACAAGGGCATCCAAACCACACAAGGATAAGGGTATCTTGCCACACAAGGACAAGACATCTACCTATACAAGGACTAGGCCCTTAATGTGCACTTGCTGGGGATTGCCACCCATGTGACTCCCATACCAGTAAGTACCTCTCCTCTCCCTAGGAGTATCAGTGCTTATCCCGAATGGCCACCGGAAAAAGATCCTGACACACAATCATGTATAAGCATACACAAGCAAGTACAAGGCATAATGCCACAACAGATTATCCTTAATCACATCATAACACAATCAGCAAGTCCAATGCACATAGCACATCCGAATTAGGCACACACAATCTATCATAAGGGTCTGAAATTGTCTAAGGAACCATAGTTCAATCTACAACTATGCATACTAAAAATAAGGCATACACATACAAAAACAACAAGGACAAGCACCGAAAACATCAATCAAACAAAAAGGATCTCTGGGGAAACCAATGAGGTATAGATCCTACCTCTCTTGTCTTTGAACAAGTAGCAAATCCTTTGCCTTTATTAAGAGTATCCGAACCACCTATATAACCATAAGGCAAAGACAAAACCATACTAAGTATACACATTCAGAAACCAAATAAACATCCTAGTTTCTTACCAATTCCACTCTCCAAACCTTTCAAAAACCAGTAATCAGATGCTGCTGGAACCACCCCCTTGGATGTGTGATGTGATAGCCAAGAACACAACAAGAATCAACCTGATTTTCCAACCAAATTTACCATGCAAATTTTGGCACTAAGTTAGGGCAATAGAGCAAATTGTGATTTCATGCATATAGGGTTTAGAGGTTCTGATTTCATGATAACTTAGAAAGATTGGGTGCCAAATACACATGATTAAAAGAAACAAGATCAGAAACCAACAAACAAGTTAATTGGCAAAAATCGGCAACAATAGGAAAAGGAGTAGGGCATGTTAATTTCACATATAAGAAAGATTCAAAGGATGAATTCATGATATTATAACAAGGATATATGCCAAACAATCATACGAACAAGAGGAACAATAACTGAAACCAACTGAAGGATCAATCAAGGAATTTCGGCACCAACTCCCTTTAAATTACGATAACAATTAACATGGGGAAGAACTGACCTTCTGATGATGAAACTAGAGTAACAAGCTATTATTTGTAGAAATCTGATGACGGATGAAAGAATTTGGCTATGGTATGTGTTTGGGAATTTTTGGCAGCAAGGGTAAGGAAGAAGGATATATCACGTGATGATTTTGCATTTTTTTGGTGTGTGGATATGTGTGTGGCCTGCTGGTATGTTTATAGGATTAATGAGATTAATTTTCCCTACTTTTAAGGCTAGATATAAGGAGATAATGTTTAGGATTTAATTCTAGAATTATCTCTTAAATTTATGAGATATACCTTTTATGATAGAAATGAATCAAGAAGGAAATGAAATCAACCAAAAGAGGAAAGAACCTTCAATACCATTTCTGGCTACCACACATCCATTTCCTTAGGGAAAAAATGGTCATTTCAGTTAACTGGTATTTGGACTTCTAGGACTAAGGATCGGGGTTTCATAAACTGTGCTCCAAAAAATTTTATGCTATCATATTAGAGTATACTCATTATTGTTGATATGATTCTTAAGTCATTCTCAATTGGTAAGAGGCATATGGGTCATTGCTAGATGATTAGTTCGAACTTTGCTAAGGGACTAGCAAGGTTCTATGTTTGAGGAGGTTTGTTGTCTTGTTTCTAACATGATAATAAGTACACGTGAATGAAGAATTTTGATATGTAACCCTTACTAAAAATATTCATTCTACGCTGATTCCGTACTAGTTTAGTTTTTATATTTTCAGATGTAAAGTACAAAGTTAGAACAACATTGCATCCAAATATCGGCTAAATTCAACGGTCAAATACAAAAAAGAAGTTCCAAAGAAGTCAATGATCGGTCAAAATTCATCTAATTTGACTGATCAATTTCAAGATAATAAAAAAGATCGATCGTAGCTCACCACATTCGACCAGTTGAAAATGCCAGAAAAGGAATCCCCCAAATTCTAGAGACTTCAATGATTGGTCGAATGAACTAACAATCGACCGATCGAAAGGCTAAGGAGATCAGACAAGTGAACTTCAACCGGTCGATACTCAAACTACTCGACCAATCGAATAAAGTTCATTGACCGATTGAAGGAAGATAGCATCTACCAGTCGAAGATGTAGTTAAAGGCAGTTATAAGCAGTTTATGATCGTTGGTGTGACGACCACCCCAATTCCTAACTATTACTATTTGCTTCGATTAAGGTCATCACTGCCGTGAAACCCAAATAAGCCCAAATGACACCTAGGACCTATCTGAATCTCACCAGGCTTACCATTAACTTTCGACTTTTAGCATATTTATTTTAATATTTAACAACAATTAGAGCATGATATTGGACAAATATTCTGGTAACAAACAGGGTGAATAAAACATCAGCGGAAGTCTTTAGATTAAATCATTGGGTTTATAACACACAAGTCCAATAGGGATCCAAATAACCAGCAAGAAATCCTCCAACATATTTCGAAAATAGTAAGCAAAGGAGGGTTCTTAAAATAAACCAGAAAGTAGCCCAATCATTCATGTTATATGCGCAAGTAAACAAAGAACAAGTATGCAAATGTGAAGCAATATCCCCCCGCCGTGCAGCCTTGATCTCACACACTGGTACCACGGACAGTGGATGTACCTAAGCCTGAAAAATAGTAAACCAACGGTATGAGATTACAAGAATCTCAATAGGGTCACAGCATCATAAGATCTGCAGAAACCCTAAACAGAAATATCTCAATTCACATTAGATCATTCCTAAACAACTAAAGGGGATCACGCAATTCAAGAACCAATAAAAAAGGGTTAGGGCCAAATCTATGTTTGAGGGAGGACTATAATCACATCCGAAAAATCAGAAGTACACAGGTAGGTAGAACTCATCAGATTGCTCTCGACAATGAAGAAGAAAGGTCATCCCCTTCCACCTGTGTTGTCCAAGGCTTACTGCACGAAGGGTAAACGGTTAACACACAAGCTAATAAGTAAGCCTATTCATCTTGCCATACAAGGACAAGTCGTCTTGCCACACAAGGACAACTCGTCTTGCCACACAAGGACAAGTCGTCTTGCCTTATAAGGAGAAGTCTTCCTAAGCCACACACGGACTAGGGCATCCAAAAACACACAAGGATAAGGGTTTCCTGCCACACAAGGACAGGGTTCCGGCCACACAAGGACCAGACATCCAGTGTGCGCATGTTGGGGTTTGCCACCCATACAACTCTCATACCAGTAAGAACCTCTCCTCTCCCTATGAGCATCAGCGCTTACCCCGAATGGCCACCGGAAAAGGATCCTGACACACAAACACGTACAAGCACACACAGGCAAGTACAAAGCATAATACCATAACAGGGTATCCTCAATCATGTCAGAACACAATCAACATATTTAATTCACATAACATATGCAAGTTAGGCATTCAATACCTAACTCAGGGGTTCGATGTAGCCTATAAGATCCATATCTCAATTCGAAATTCATACTCTCACCCTATAATCAAATCGTATGCAATATAACAAGGGCAGGTATCAAAAACATCAAGAAAATAACAGGGGTCTCTAGAAAAATCGATGAGGCGTAGATCCTACCTCTCTTGTCTCTGAACAAGAAGCTACTCCTTTGTCTTTATTAAGTAATTCCGAACCACCTATATTATCACCAGGCAAAGACGAAAACAAACTAAGCATGCATATTCAATAATCAATTGAATACCCTATTTCCTTACCAATTCCACTCACCAAACCTATCAGAAACCAGTGATCAGATGCTGCAGGTGCCTCCTCCTTGGATGTGTGATGTGATAGCCAGGAACTTAACAAGATTCAACCTGAATTACTATTCTAATTTAACTATGCAAATTTTGGCGCTAAGAGTAAGGCATAGGACAATTTCGACTTCAAGCATAGAGAAGTTTAAAAGAAGGAAATTCATGATCAGACATCATGAATAAATGCTAAGAAATCATAAGAACACGCGAAACGACAACAGAAATCAATCGAAGACAAAAACTGTAAAAATCTAAAAACCTAATTCTTTCACCGATTTTTGACTTAACCTTAAACAATGAAATATTAACATCCAAACAAAAAAACATATATGGTTGGAAAGAGGATGAAAATAACTTTCCAACAAGCTATTATTTGTAGAAATACAACAAACGATGAAAGAATTATGCTATTTTGAAGTTCAAGAAGATTTGGCAGTGCCTCCGAATTTCAACTTATCTTTAGAGAAAGAAATTCTAATCTCCCGACAAAAATCCAAAGATGGTTGGAAAAAGGATGAATAGATCTTTCCAACAAGCTATTACTCACAAGAATCCAACCGATGATGAGAGAGTTATGCTAATTTAAAATCCCAGCGGATTTCGACAGCAGTAAGGCGGTGTAAGGTTTTTAGGGTTTAAGAAATTTGTGTACTTTGGTGTAAGATTTTTATGTGGCTAGCTTCCTATTTATAGAGGATAGTTATGGGACTATAATTACTACTTTAAAGGCTTTATTAAAATAAGAAAACTATCAGATTTAAATTCTGCAATTATCTTCCTCCATTTTTAAGGATTTTAATTTCTAAGGCAATTATTTATCTATAAGAACTTAGATTAAAGGAAATTAAAACCAGAATTAACTACCAAACAAATCTTACCAATTTTGGCCATCACACATCCTTTCCTTCAGGGGCAAAATCGTCTTTTCACCTGCACTGGCTTCTGGACTTCTAGGACTCAAAATTCGGGGTCTCACAGTTGGAGCCAGCGACCGGTCGAAGACATATACATTCGACCAGTCGAAATCCAAACATTATAAATATAAGTCGAGCATGGAAAAAGGAGAGACAAAAATAGAGAGATTTTTGATATATAAGTTGCAATTGATTTGTAAGGGATTTATTCAATTTTAAGTGCATTACGCCCTTGGAATTCGAGGCACATAGTATGTAATTTGGTTTATGAATGACATAAATGGTTGAGAAAGAAAATTACTCTCTCATGTACATGAATACCTTCTTTGGACTGTCTCAGTTCCTATCATACTAGTATCAAGAAAAGTGTTCATTTTCCTTGTGCATTAAGGTTCATATTAAAGACCCCGAATTTTGAATCCTAGAAGTCCAAAAGCCAGTGCAATTGAAAAGACGATTTTTCCCCTGAAGAAAAGGATGTGTGATGGCCGAAATTGGTAAGATTGTTTAGTAGTTAACTTTTTTTTTAAATTCCCTTTGATCTAAGTTCTTATAGAGGGATAATTGCCTTAGAGATTAAAGACCCTAAAAATAGGGAAGACAATTTAGAGTTTAATTATCTGGTAGATTATCTTATTATGATAAAGTGATTAAAAGTAGTAATCATAATTCTATACCCATTCATTATAAATAGGAAGCCAACCCCACAAATTCATATGAGCCTAAAACCCTATACCGCCCTATAACCGCCAAAATTCGCAGAAACTTCAAACCAGCATAACTCACTCATCGTTCGTCTGATCTCTGCAAATAATAGCTTGTTGGAAAGCTATCTTCATCCTATTTCCAACCATCTATGATTTTTTGTAAGGAGATTAGTATTTCTTTCTCAAAGGTTAAGTTGAAATTCAGCGGCACTGCCAAATCTTCTTAAAATTCAGAATAGCATAACTCTTTCGTTGTTTGTTATATCTCTGCGAATAATAGCTTGTTGGAAAGATCACTTTCTTCTATTTCCAACCATATTTTGTTTTTTGTCATAAGGTTAGTATTTCTTTGTCTAAGGTTAACTTGAAAATCGGCGGCGGAATTAGGTTTTTGCCAAATCTTCTTGAACTTCAAAATAGCATAACTTTCTAATAGTTTGTCAGATCCTTACAAATAATAGCTCGTTGGAAAGATCTTTTCATCCTCTTTCCAACCATATATAAATTTCAGCTTGGATATAAATATTTCCTTGTTTAAGGTTAAGACGAAATCGTCCTATGCCCTACTTTTAGCGACAAGATTTGCATAGTTAATTGGAATGGTAAATTCAGGTTGAATCTTGTTAAGTTCCTGGCTATCACATTACACATCGAAGGGGGAGGCACCTGCAGCATCTGATCACTGGTTTCTAATAGGTTTGGTGAGTGGTATTGGTAAGGAAATAGGGTATTCAACTGACTATTGAATATGCATGCTTAGTTTGTTTTTATCTTTGCCTGGTGATAATTTAGGTGGTTCGGATTTACTTAATAAAGGCGAAGGAGTAGCTTCTTTTTCAGAGACAAGAGAGGTAGGATCTACGCCTCATCGGTTTCTCCAGAGACCTCTGTTATTTTCTTGATGTATTTGTTGTCTGCCCTTGTTGTATTGCATGTGATTGAATTATAGGGTGAGAGTATGAAATTCGGAATGAGTTGATTGTGTTCTGACATGATTGAGGATACCCTGTTGTGGTATTATGCTTTGTACTTGCCTGTGTGTACTTGTACGGGTATGTGTGTCAAGATCCTATTCCGATGGCCATTCGGGGTAAGCGCTGATGCTCCTAGGGAGAGGAGAGGTTCTTACTGGTATGGGAGTTGTATGGGCGGCAAATCCCAGCAAGAGCTCGCTGGAGGTCTGGTCCTTGTGTGGCAGGAAGCCCTGGTAGGTATGTGACCTGGGATGCCCTAGTAGGTATGTGACTAGGGAAGACTTGTCCGTGTGGGGCTAGTCGACTTGTCTTTGCGAGGACAAGATGAAAGGCTTACTGATTAGTTTGCGTGTTAACCATCTACCCTTTGTGCAGTAAGTTTTGGACAACACAGGTGGAAGGGGATGGCCTTTCTTCTTCATTGCCGAGGGCAATGTGATGTGTTTCACCTGCCTGTGTACTTCTGAGCTTTCGGAAGTGTTTGCAGTCCTCCCTCAGCCATAGATTCGGTCCTAACCTCTTTTGATTGGTTTTTGAATTGCGTGATCCCCTTTAGTTGTTTAGGAATGATCTTATGTGAATTGAGAGATTTGTGTTTAGGGATTCTGTAGATCTTATGATGCTGTGACCCTACTGAGATTCTTGTAATCTCAAATCGTTTTTTTTACCATTTTTTAGGCTTAGGTACATTCACTGTTCGTGGTACCACTGTGTGAGATCAAGGCTGCACGGTGAGGCGATATCGCATCACATTTGCATACTTGTTACTTGCGCATATAACATGAATGATTGGGCAATTTTCTTGTTTATTTTAAGCACTCTTCTTTACTTGCTATTTCCGAACCTTGATGAAGAATTTCTTGCTGGTTATGTGGATCCCTATGAGACTTGTGTGTTATGAACCCAAAGATTAATTTAAGACTTCCGTTGATATTTTATTTACTCCGTATGATACCAGAATATGTTTCCAATATCATGCTCCAATTGTTGATAAGCAATAAGATTAACAAGCTTAAAATTGGTAGTTTATGATTAGCCTGGTGAGATTCAAATTGGTCTTAGGTGTCATTTAGGCTTATTTGGGTTTTACGGCGGTAATGACCTTAATCGGAGCAATTATTAATAGTTAGAAATTTGGGTCGTTACAATATTTTTCTTGTAATCCGACGATTTAATGCACAAACCAAGACGATACGGTGAAATGTAATAGGATATGAATATACCTATTACCCTGGAAAAACTGTTAATGCAATTTGCTTAATTAAGTGAAATAATTAAATCATTGGAAGATGTTTAATTAATGGTTTAGAAATAATGGTGAAATAAAATTCTTGTAAGCATGTTAATGCCTTAAGAGCATGAATAAGTTCTTGAATATGAGATAATGCAAATTATATAATATATTAGTTGTAAGAATTAAGATATCAATAAAAAGAAAAGATTTAACTAGAATTAAGAATTGAGAGAATAGATTATAAATGCTATCAAGTTCCCTAAGGACGAATCCAGTTCTTTGAATAACTTTATTATTTGTATAATATTGTTCGTTTGTAATTTTTAGTATAATGAGAAATACACAACAAAGATACTATATGATATCAGAATGATATACAACAAACTTATATTTATAAGTATGAAAAGGAATAGAAAAAGAATCACATCAGTTACGAGATAATTATTGTGAAGAGTAATATTTCTTTATCAATAAATATTCAATTTCATAATATATTTCAGTTTGTCTCCCATTCTTGACAAAAAAATCTGCAATACGTTGATAATCCAATGAATTGAATCATTTGAAACATTTCAAATCCTGTAATATTAAGCAAAATATAGAACATATGCGTGGAGACAAATAAAACACCATAAACGGATTTTTTTTACGACATAAGGTTGGAAATAATAAAAAGGAATTGAATGGTGGAACATGACTTATTCAGAATATCTAATGTAATAGGATTATCATAATAAAACTATAATTTAAACAAATTAATCAATTTAATATCAAGTAAATAATAAATTCAATTTTTTTATATAATCAATACAAGTTCCAAAACCCTATATTCCAAACATGCCCAACCACAAGCGGCAGCTCACTCTATATAGCTTAAAAGATCGCAAGAGGAAAGCGAGACAAGCCCTTGATCCAACGGTCCAAAACTCCTTATATAATCGAATAGAAAGCCCTAGTAATTGCTGCTTATTTCTTAGGCTTCGCATCTCTCCTCCTCTTTTCACTTCCTATCTTCGTTTGCCGACGCACAGCACACACAGGTTAGAAATGGTGAGTCTCTCTTCCCCCGCGTGCTTCCGTACTTAATCCATAGCATTGATCTCTCTCGTTGTTTGTCTTTTTTTGCATAGCCTTTCAAGAGGTACGTGGAGATCGGAAGGGTGGCTCTTGTCAACTATGGGAAGGACTACGGGAGGCTAGTTGTCATCGTCGATGTCATAGATCAGAACCGAGTATGTTCTCTTCTTTACGTATTTTATCTCATACGATTTGATTATTTCCTTTTTTTTATTGCAGCTGTAAAATTAGAACTGACAGTAGAACATGTACTGCAATCTCTCTTACTGATTTCTTGTTGTGATTTGGGTGTCTCTTCTCTAATTTGCTCAAGTTTTTTTGACACATTGAAAGGTCTGTGTCTTGATTTTTTTTGCGGTTTTGTGGAGAGATTTCCGAATTATGTTTTATCATATTACAGGAGATTTTACTCTGTATTTTGGCAGGCTCTTGTTGATGCTCCAGATATGGTGAGGAGCCAGATGAACTTCAAGAGGCTTTCGCTTACCGATATCAAGATTGACATCAACAGGGTTCCCAAGAAGAAAACTCTGATTGAAGCTATGGAGAAAGCTGGTAAGGATATTGATTCTACTAGTAATCTTTACCAGAATCTGTCCTATATTTTGACCCTGTGCGGCTGCTATTGCAGATGTCAAGAACAAGTGGGAAAGTAGCTCTTGGGGTAGGAAACTGATTGTTCGGGAGAGAAGAGCTGCTCTCAATGACTTTGATAGGTTCAAGTTGATGTTGGCCAAGATTAAGGTTGGTGCCTTGTGTACACTTCGACCCATTGCTTTCCTTTTTGATGTCTAAAAGTTAGCTTGTGAGTCTTGCTGTATTTTGGAATTGGTCGTTCATATGTAATCAGTTGTGTTTTTTGTATTATTTATTTCATCTAATGCTTTCCCTCATTCTGGCAGAGGGCTGGTTTGGTGAATCAAGAGCTCTCAAAGTTGAAGAAAGAGGCCGCAGCCTGAAGTGTTATGTTTCCAATTTTGTTATTGACATTTGCTAGTTGATTGTCTAGGAATTTTACAATCTTTATATTGTGTCAACCATGAGTTGTTGAAGCATACTTTTATATCACAGATTTTCTAGCTGGTATGATGCGCAGGTTTGCCTTGCACTTTGTTTCTGTTGGTTTTTGTAGCTGGTTATATGCTGCGTAGAATTTGTCCAACACTGCTATGCGATTATGCCTTTGCTCGGCTGGGGAATTTGAAAATACCCTGGTTGAAGTGTCGACTTGTGTGAGGTGGTGACCTCATAATGCATGGCGTATCTACACATTCTCTATTAGATGGAATGGATCATGGATTTAAAATTATTTAATGAAGAAAAAACCAGTAGGAAGATTTAACGAGTGTTATGAAAAGCTAGAGGTTTTGAATCAAATTATCGGAGGTCTTCCCTAGGTGAGTTGGTGAATCAAATTGTATAATCCCCTGTCGACACTGCCAACTTCATCCACCTTTTGGTTGATAGTCTGACAATATTAAGGTAGGCAAATTCTATTTTGTTCCAAAAGCCGTTTGTTTTATCTTTCCAACACTTGATTTTAAGCCAAAGGATGAGATTATCATGCACTTAGCTGACTTGGGTAAAATTATCTCAAGCCAACTTATTCGTTTATCAACATTATAATCTGTTAGAAGTTGAGCATCTCTCCTGCACAATCTTTAAAGATATCATAGCGTAAAATCCTGGTTGCTTCTTTGCTCGTATGAATCCCTATGGAACCTGATCGACCCGTTTTTGCTAGTCTGTCAGCAGGAACAATGGCCTCCCAAAGAATCAATAGATGACAATTTTGAAACAGCTGCCAAGTTCCTCAGCAACCCAATGTTCTTTTCAAAACGCCTGCCTGTCTTTTGTGTGAAACCCCCTAACTATCCTCCCTCTGAAACTCACTTCCTTTGTAGGAATCCATTCATGTGCTACAAACCAAAGAAACTTCCTAACACTTCAAGACATTCCGTCAAAGTTCCTCCTTCAACACGTCGTTTGTACCTTACCCAAAATCAGCCTCCTTCTATGACTGATTAAAATATTTATTTTTATTTAATTTTTTAATTTCTAAAAAAGATAAACTTCAATAATTAATAAAAAATAAAATATTAGTCCAAAATTTACCAAACTTTAACCAAAAGTGCGAGATCCTACATTTTTACAATGCGTTTGAGATTCCTAATGTGCATGTCATCTAGAGTGAATAGTGTTCTTGTGTGGTGTTAGAAGATTAGACGTGAAAAAATTATGAGTTCTGAAGTGCTCCTGATGGAGTGTCGTAAGCTCACCAAAATAATCTTCCTCTTCTGAATAGGTAGCTAGTGGTAAGGAAGGTCGAATCCTCAGGGAGATGGCTCGGAGTTGGAAGTTTTAATGTGGAATCGGCCGTGGTCACAGTGTGCCCACGGTCGATGAGATCGAAGGGTTATAAAATCTTAGTGATGAATAGAGGTTGTGTAACAAATGTAATGTTTCGAAGGTGAGAAATAAAGGTGTAATTCAGATGCTTGTGATGATCCTTGATTCAATTCACACCGAGACCTCCCCGTGATCACGGGTCTTCTAGGGATGTACTCACGTCTTTTCTGCTGGATTCCAGTTAGTGGGTTGCTCAGTACGACTGAGCACTCCAGAGGGAAGGAACGTCCTTCGCCCTTTCGTGTCCTACTCTCCAGAAAACCTCACCTCCGGATTAACAACGTAGTTAATCTGAGTATGTCCTCCCCTCACTCGTGTTTCACTCACCACCCACAATTACAGTGATTGGCTTCTAATTTGTTATGGAGTTGATCAATCACCATGACATCAGTATGCTCAAGAATGACGAGAGATAACAAAAGAAACTGAGTAATATATTGAACGGGACCTCACAAGGGTTGGTCCGGTAAATGAACTAAATCAAGGAAAAATAAGTTCTAGCCCTCCATTGAGTTCTGGAGTAAACTCTAGAATAATATCTAAAACAAAGAGAAATGTCAAAAATTGCTTCCCCCCCAACCACAGGCGGTCGGGGTCTTTATATACTATCTATCAAGATCTCGCAGGATCAAAAACAGATTACTTCCATATTAGTTAGGATCTCCCGAGATATCAGGTCAGATTCTCGGTCGGTGGTCACGGTAAGATCTCCGATCTTCCAGGCAGCAGCTATCAAATCGCGGCTCCTGATTCTCCTTCGTGAAATCTGCCTTTAAATCTTCAAAATATCCTGTGAATTCCTGCTTTCAGAGAAATCTTGTAAGATACCAGTAATAACTCCATAAACGCATATATTAGGAAATAGAAAGTGCTAACCAGCCGGTTATTACGTAATGTAAAACCGCATTTAATCATACTATCACGTATAATTTTACTTTATTTGAATCATTGTTACTTAGGGGACATCATGTATGCTTTATTATAACATATCCTTCATTCATGTTGTGCATATGCGATTTCTATATTTTAATCAGAGATTGCAACTTGTTTTTTTTTTTTCAGAAAAAGGAAAATGGCAAACGAAGGAAAGAGGATCATTCATCAAGGAAAAGTAAAGATAGAAAGGTATTACTGCATGGTTTGTGTTGCCTGACATTACTGAAACTGATCAAGTAAAACAATTTAGCTGAAAAAGACATTGTCTGGGCATAAGCACGGACAAGTACTAAAACAAACTCTCTGCAGGCGAAGCCATAGCGATGCTTAGATACTGTTGTGATTAGTTTTTGTTTAAATGGCAAAAATCTTGAGGCATGTTGCATGACTAATAGGATTATCTTTTGAGGACTAGATGATCTAGAGGCAAAAACATTAGAAAAAACTTGCACTGGTAATCAAGTTTTTAGTTGCTTTGGTTTTACAGCCGAGCCATTTTTTATTTACATCAGTGACAAATTCTCCTGGGCTTCTCTTACTATTTGATTGTGTTTCACAGGAGAAGGCCACGGATTCCTCTGCAAAATCCTCATTGCATTTGACACCTCGTCCCAATGGTCCGTCATATGTTCCACCGATGATTCCGATGGACAATGATGATGGGATCCCTTATAAAGGTGTGCATCTTCTATAAAATGAGACAACCTAAGGACTGTAGGTGAAGAGTAAAATGATTTTTATCTCTCCAACATCAGATTGCACCATGTTCTTACCTTGTATCCTGGCATTGGTAGTTCTGCAGTTCGCTGTCACTGATGTGTTCATCTTTTCTTCCGATATACAATCTATTTTCATATTCTGTGGACTTATGGGCTTCCCACTTAGTTTATGGATGGTTTTATTTTGGTATTATTAGGATAGTTATCTGGTGCTATTTCCTTCCTGTACAGCAATCACATCTTTACCCTTAGAGTGGATATGTACTTTTTGCAGCTATTGGTGGTGCCACAGGGGAGCTTCTTGAGCAAAATTCTCAGATGTTAAGTCAAATTTCTGCTAATTTTACTTCTTTCCAGGTGATGTAATAGTCATGATCCGTCCAAGCATATTTATGATATTATGCGGTGTAATAGTTAGTATCTTATGTTGTATTCTTATTAATCAGTGTCGTTTTACTGCCTATGTTGTAGTGCTTATTTCAGTATTCTGCATCTTGCTTATCCGGTGGTTGCTCTTTGTTTGTAGCCAGCCGCAGTGAATAACTAAGCCCGCATCTTTTTTTCTTGCAGATTCATGATAACCTCAATCTCTTAAGCAAAGCACGGGACAACATCCTTGCTCTCTTGAATGAGTATGATATTGCATCTCCATTCTATTTATTCTATTTCAATGCAGACATTTTGTTTATAGAGCAGACCGCCTATTACTTTTTAGTTTAGATTGGTGTTATCACCTACCTACCTTAAGGTAAAATCTTTGTGGTCATTATTGTTTAAAGGTGATAATGATAAAGCAGATGCTTTACAACTTTTGCCACTAAACATTCTTCAAGTCCATCACAAGACCGCCTAACATGCACTAGTTTCACAGCTTAAACGACATGCCGGAGATAATGAAGCAGATGCCTCCAATTCCAGTGAAGTTAAACGAAGAGCTAGCTAGCTCCATCCTTCCTCCTGCTCCTCATCTAAGGAAATCATGAGTCATGTTTGGTGGGGATATGGAGATACTTCCAGACCTTGACCCTCCAAGCTGGGATCATCCCTCCAACCCAAATTAATAAGCCTGCTTCTTATTATCAACCTGAATAGAGTTTGTAGTTGCCATTGCTTCCTGTATTTAGGTTCAGCCAATGTAACTTTTATTTAGCAGCCTTGTGTCTCCAGATTTTTAGGACACTATTTCTTGCATTTTGTGAATACATAGCCGGGTAGGGGGGAAATTTCGGACTGTACAAAAAGACGGCACCTTTTCACCTTGTTGTAGGATTTCTCCAATGCTAAATATTAGGAGTTTGGCATATTGCCCTTTAACTGACGATTCACTTCCTCTAAAGCTCATTTGCCATCAAACTGCCCTCCTCCTTCTGCAATACTATAAGTTGTATCACCAAGAAGAACGTTATTTAGCAACAAAAATTGGCCCCAGTTATTGCAAAGAACACAATAAACAATGTAGAAAATAACTCAAACGGAAATGCCCACTATGAAGGAGGGGCCAATATATTTCGTTTTCCCTCCAACATCTAGGTTTCTACTTGCAACGCAACACAGAACCTTGAGCGCAATTTTTAAGAACTTCCATTTAAACTGGGTGCGGTGCAAGGAAATATTAAGAAAATGCAAAACGAAGATTTTTAAGCTCATGGCTAGCGCACCAAATCCCATTTGATCGAGTCTTGTTCTTTGAGGTAAGACGGAACGGTCTGCAAAACTATCTGGGATAACTTTGCTTGATCCCGACACATGTAGGCTTTGCTATTTCTATATTCTACTTTTAATTTTTTCTAAAATCGGTTTGAATCTGGCTTTTTGTGAACAAGAGAGATGTTGAGGAAATCCAAGATACTTTATCCACGGAACTAGTACGCTGAAAACCCAAAGCCCAAACAACATATACCAAAAATATTAGATAATAACGTAACTGTTATATTGTATTTTCACTCAGGATTCTTTATTATTAAAAGATACATTTGAAGTGTCTATGTCATTACTTTTAATAGATGTAATATATATCTATTCAAAACTATAAATATGAATCTGTATTATCGTTTGGAAATTAACTCTTTATCCCTATATATCGTTTGTATATCTTGCCACCTTTTCTTTCTTATCCTTATTCATTTATATTACGTTATCACATTGATAGTCTCTTATTTATCTAAAAAGATTTACACCATAAAGATTGTTCCAAGATCTACAAATTTATCAAATCTAATATGTTAAATAATAATAATCATAAATAAATAAATAATAAACATAATTCCTATTAAAAATAAATAAATAAATTTATTGTTAGATTTATCTTTTAATTTTTGTTGTTATATTTTTTTTGAACATATACAAGCCTAGATATGCTAAACATAGATATATTTACATTAGACATAAACATGTTTTATATAAAAACATAAACTAAACAATAATATTAAATCAATAAGATAATATGATGAAATTAAATAATTAAACAAAATTTGTTAATATGTTTTATTTTATCTTATTCATTTTGTAATATTATAATTAGATGATTAATTCATTTGTCGTATTTTTATAGAATTTACAATGGCAAATATTGTGAAGCTTAAGTTTGAAGCTCTAGATATTATTGACAAAAATTATTGATCATGGATATTAGATACTGAGATTCATTTAGATGCTAAAGGTCTGGAAAGACAATAAAAATACCAAATGATGCATCAAGCCAATATAAGGCAAAGACAATGATTTTCATTCGTCATCACTTCCACGAGGGATTGAAATCTGAATATCTTACAATCAAAGATCCTTCAGAGTTTTGGAATAGTCTGAAAGAAAGGAACGATCACCAAAAAATAGTGATACTTCCGAAAGCTTGATATGATTGGATTCATCTCCGTTTACAAGATTTTAAGTATGTAAGTGATTATAATTCAGCATTATTTAAAATTAGCTCTCAGTTAAAACTATGTAGAGAAGATATCAAAGATGTCGATATGCTAGAGAAAATATTCTCCATATTTCATGCATCAAATGTATTGCTACAACAACAGTACCGTGAAAAAGGTTTCATGAAATATCCAGAGCTGATTTTGTGTCTTCTTGTGGCCGAACAAAATAATGAATTATTAATGAGAAATCATGAGTCTCGTCCAACTGGTGTCGCTCCACTTCCCGAAATGAATATTGCATACTTTAATAATGGTCGGGGTCTTGACCGTGTCGTGGTCGTAGTGGAAGCTACAGACGAGGACGAGGAAAATGTCATATTCAATCCTGTCATAGTGAAGGCAAAAGTACTTTTCATTATCAAGTCCTTAAGAATGAAGACGGAAAGATAAAGTGGCATTAAGAAAAAGATGATGAATGCTAATTGCATCGTTGTGGGATGCAAGGTCATTGGCATCGTACATGTCGTACGCCAAAGTATTTTTCGATCTTTATCAAGAATCTCTGAAATCCAAAGACAAAAATATAGAGACAAATTTTGTCCAAGATGATTTTACTGATTTTGCCAATGGTCTCGAGACATAACACACCTAGATGTGGCTGATTTCCTTATTGATCCTAACGATGAAAGTACTAGTAATCAAGAATGATATTTTTGTTATATTGTACTATGATTGTACACCATATTTATTTATAATAAAGTTTATTATTAGTTTATAATTATTTTATTTATTTAATTGTCTTGTCAATTTTTCTTTTCCTATTTTAATTTATTTCTTTTGTAATATTTTATTTCTTATTATTATTTCTTTATTTGTTGAAGATCATGAATTCAGACATGGCTATGTCTATAATGCACAACACAGAAATATGTCTGGTTGACAGTGCCACAACATACAATTTTGAGAGATAAGATATTTCTCTTATTTGAACATTGGAAAAACCAATGTATATACCATAAGTGGTTGTGCAAAATTAATTGAGGCTCCGGAGACACATATTATATTATCCGAGGAACAAAGATTATAATAGAAGATGCATTATTTTCTTCAAAGTCTAAAAGAAACTTATTAAGTTTCAAAGACATTTTTGAATGGATATCATATTGAGACTATGAAAGAAGAAAATATTGAATATCTTTGTATGACTTCTATTATTTTGGGTAAAAAATATCTTAGAAAAATTACGTATTTTTTCCATTATACTATACGAGTATTCGAATGATAGAATCTCATTTTATAATAAACCATCAATTTGGTGATGTATTTAAAATTTGACATGACCGGTTAGGCCATCCCGTTCAGTTATGATGCAAAAATACTTGAAATTCTTTTGATCATCCATTGAAAAATAAGAAGATTTTTCAATCTAATGAATTCTTGTGTTGTTGTTCTCAAGGAAAGTTAATTATGTAGCCATCAATAGCTAAAATTGGGACTGAATCTCCATTATTTTTGGAAAGAATTCAGGGTGACATTTGTGGGTCTATACACCCACCATGTAGACTATTTTGATATTTTATGGTTTTGATTGATGCATCAACAAGATGGTCACATGTATGTTTATTGTCATCTGATAACGTGGCATTTGCAAAATTGTTCACACAAATAATTCGTTTACGAGCCCAATTTCCTAATTATCCAATTAAGGCTATTCAGATGGATAATGCTAGTGAGTTCACATCTCAGGCATTTACCGATTATTGCATGTCTATTGGCATAACAATTGAACATCCAATAGCTTATGTTTATACACAAAATGATCTTGCTGAATAATTTATAAAATGCTTACAGTGGATTACAAGACCATTGCTTCTGAAATCTATAATCCATATTTATGCTTGGGGATATGCCATTTTACATGCAGCAACACTTTATACGCATCAGGCCAACAAGTTATCATAAAAACTCCCTGATGCAATTGGTTTCTGGTCAGGAACCAAATATATCCCATCTGAGAATTTTTGCTTGTATAGTATACATCCCAATTTCTCCACCACAACGCAAAAAGTGGGACCTCAGAGGAGGATGAGAATATATGTTGGATATGAGTCTCTATCTATAATTAAATATTTTGAGTTATTTGTAAGGACTCAAATCCCATATTCCAAAACTTCTCCTAATGGGACTTTTACCATCGTAAAAAACAAGCCAAAACCATGACCTATCTGAATCCCACAAGGCTTATCCATCTAGTTCTGATTTTAGAATGTTAATTCCTTTGAGGTTTTAAAGTTTGTAGCATGATATTGGACAAGAATTTTGGTATCATACGGAGTGAATAAAAACATCAGTCGAAGTCTTTAAATTTAATCAATGAATCCGTAACACACAAGTCCCATAGGAATTCAAATATCCATCAAGTAACCCCTAACATGGTTCGGAAACAACAAGCAAAGGAGGAAACTTGAGAAACCATAAAAATAGTCCAATCAATGATCATATTGTATGAGCAAGAAACCAAGGAGACAAAAATATGCAAATGTGATCGATATCATCCCCCGTGCAGCCTTATTCTCACACTGGTATCACGAATAGCAAATGTACCTAAGTCTGAAAAATTGGTGAAACAACAGTATGAGATTACAAGAATCTTAGTAGGGTCACAGCATCATAAGATCTACATAAATCTTAAAAAACATCTCCCAAACAACTTTAGATCATTCTTACACATCTAAAAGTATCACACAATTCAAGAATTAATCCAAGGTTACGGCCAAAACTAAGGCTGAGGGTGGACTGCAAACACTTCCAAAGTCAGAAGTACACAGGCAGATAAATCATTACTCAATCTTGTCAACAGGAAAGATTATCCCCTTCCACCTGTGTTGTCCAAGGCTTCGCTGCACAAAGGTTAAAAGTTAAGCACACAAGCTAATCAGTAAGCTTATTCATCTTGCCAGACAAGGACAAGGCATCCAAGCTACACAAGGAAAAAGCATCCAAGCCACACAAGGATAAGGGCATCCAAACCACACAAGGATAAAGGCATCCAAACCACACAAGGATAAGGGCATCTTGCTACACAAGGATAAGACATCTAGCCACACAAAGACTAGGCATCTAGCATGCACATGTTGTGGATTGCCACCCATACCAGTAAGAACCTCTCCTCTCCCCAGGAGCATTAATGCTTGCCCCGAATGGCCACGAAAAAGGATCCTAACACAAAACACGTACAAGCACACACAGGCAAGCACATAGCACAATACCATAACAGGGTATTCTCAATCATGTCAGAATACAATCAATATGTTCAATGCACACAACACATGCAAATTAGGCACTCATAACCTAACTCAAGGTCGGTATAGCCTAGAGGATCACATCTTGATCCGCAATTCAAACATACTCACTACAATATGCGCATACACTTATCATACATGTAGGTACTGAAATTAACAAACAAACAACAAGGATCTTGAAGAAACTAATGAGGCAGAGATCTACCTCTTTTTCTGAACAAGAAGCTATTCCTTTGCCTTTTTAAGGGATCCGAACCACCTATAACATCATAAGGCAAAGAAAAATCCAAACTAAGCATGCATACTCAATAACCAATTGAATACCCTATTTCTTTACCAATTCTACTCACCAAACCTATCAGAAACCAGTGATCAGATGTCGCAGGTGCCTGTCCTTTGGATGTGTGATGTGATAGCTAAGAACTTAACAAGATTCAACCTGAATTACCATCCCAATTAACTATGCAAATTTCGGCAGCACTAAGAATAGGACACAAGACAAATTGCGATTTCATGAATACAAGGTAATAGGGTTGCGATTTCATGTTAACAAGGAAGGATTAGGTGTTTGTAATATGTACAACCAAAAGAAACAAGATCAGAATCCAATAGGTTAATCAATTGATTAAGAAAGCTACAAATAGGGCAAATGTAAGGCATACCGATTTCATGTATAGGGAAGATTCAAAGGATGAATTTGAATGGAGGCATGTACCTTGTAACTGTGTGACTGTCATTATAGGGCCATTATTCTTGCATGTCATATTTCCTATACATCTACTGGTTGAATCAAATGATCATATTTTTGTCTGTGTAAAAATACATCGACGAGTAATGAACTAAGTATGTTGTGAGTTATGGGTTTGGACGAGGACACCATCATTGTTTGGTTTCGATTGTATGAGTTTCAGTGTTAGGAGGTGAAAGGGAAACCATCAGATGATTGTTTTAGATCATGACCAATTCCTTTTCGTCATGTATTCCTTGTTGAGTATTTCAAGCAATCATGGGGCTGTGTGTGAGATCGATCGAAGAAAATCGGGAGAGAATGAGTGAGACATGTCGGAGTTAAATGTCTAAATGGTCAGTTAGGACTACTGTCAGATTATAGAGTCTGACTGATCGGACTTGGTTTTCTAACCGGTTGGACTAGTTAGTCTAACCAGTCGTGGTTGGGTATCCGACTAGTCTATTGTGTTGGTCAGATTAGTTGGACCAAATTTTCTGACCGATTCATTTCGTTTTCTTGGTTCGTTCATCTTGTTTGTTTCATTTCACCTTCCAAGCATCCTATTGTTTTCATATGAGTTTCCCGGTGAGTTTTTGTGCCTAGTAAACGAGTTAAAAATATATAAGAAAGAGATATAAATATAATGAAAGAATTAGAAATTAAAAAGTCTTACTAATAAATAAGAAAAAATGCTTACATTCACTAACTAATGAAGTTAATTATAGAAAAATAGAAAATGACTTACAAGATATATGTCCAATTTTATGTCCAGTATGTCAAGCTTTATGCTGGTAAGTTAAGGTTTATGTCCAGTTTGTCAAGGTTGATGTCTAGTTAGTCAAGTTTTATGTCCGATAGGTATGCTTTGACGTGAGATTAAGTCCGGTAAGCTAACATATTGTTTGGGTATTTTAAGGATGCTTGTTTTGTATTCCACGTATTATTGTTTTATAAATGTATTCCTAAGTTATATGTATGTATATATATACCTGAGTTGGTATCCTTCACACAATTGAGTTCACTTGGCCAATGCAAGGTAAATATACGGATTCTCAGTGTTAGAGGAGAAATATTTGCTTGTTTAGGAGTTATATGGATGATGTTATGTATTGCCTAACACTTGTTTTGCAGGTCTATCAGTTATGAGTATTGAGACAGGTATGGCTATATGTTGTGTTTCTCTGTCTAGTCTCAATTAACACTGGAATTGGGGGTTTACGTATATGTATTTTCAAAATTAAAACTAACACTCTCAATGGGCTTTCAGGTATGGCTATATGTTGTGTTACCTATGAAGTATATTTATATCTACCTTGATAGACTTTCGGTCACGAGTAACCCATATGTTTAGTTGAGTACGTTTGAGTTATAAACCTATTGGGTCAGTTTCTGTCCTACATTTTATATCATATGCATTACATTACTGTTATGTGTTGTGTGTGCATAGTAGTTACATCAGATATCAATTGTTTTTAAGTTAGTTATTTTATACTCCAGTTTTGTATATGTCTCTATTCCACCGTTAGAGTTTGTGACTTTCACTAAGGTTCTTGTGATCTCATCCCATATTTTTCAGGCTTAGTTTGCGAGTTGTAGGCGTTAGCTTTAAGGTTGAGTTTCTAGATACCTTAGGAGTTGGACCTGTTATGTTTTGTTTTGGACTCATATTATATTTTGGGCACTGTGTAATAGTTTTGGGCTTGTGAGTTATATACCCATTTCGTGTTCGGTTTTTACTTTATTAATGAAGACTTTCGTTATGTTTTTGTTTACTGTTTTGTGCCAGGTGTCATTTTGTAACTGGTCATGCTTCTTTTTGTTTAAATTAAATGAACTTTGTTTGGGAAAACATGTTTGAAATGTCAATTCTCGTTATGAGACTCTAATTGGTCCACCTGTTGAGCTAGTCTGGGTTTTATGACAATAAGGTCTCGATTTCTGAGAGCAGGTCCTTAAAGTCATGGTCCCCAAACACACCCATGACCAGTTTATACAGTTATGGCCCCTAGACACACCCATGACCAGTATACACACTTGTGACCCCTAACACACCCACGTCCAATTTACACAATCAGGACCCACCAAACATCTACCTATACCTTTACCAACTTTAGATGAGTATCTTTGAGTGTTTTCCATGCTTTGATCACTTAGAAACCCTAAGGTTGAGAGAAAGTGATCAATGAGAGAAATTGACCATTGTATGAGAAATTATTTGACCCATGAGTTTATTGATCCTTGATAACCAACTCCTATTGTCTAAATTTCCTAGAAAGTACCTTTGAGTTTTCCTTACCTGTAGAGGTTAAGTTGGAATTATGGAGGGGTGAGTATGAAAAATATGTATCTTTTTCCTTTGGTATTTTGTTGGTGGATTCCCATGCTCAAGTTTGTTTGTTGGTTTCAATGGATGTGATTTCCAAGTGTGAGTTGATTTTTTACTTTCCATATGAATATGTTTGTGTGAATTCATTTGAGACAGAGTGTTGTGCATTATCACTTATATAGATATGTTGATATGCATTGATGACTAGAATAATGAGTACATATGAGCTTATTATTTTCTCATTGCATAAACTATTTTGTGATTGATGTGCATATTGAGATGGTAATTATACCTATGTGTATATACATCGGATATTTATATCCATGAAATTGACGGTTCTTTACGCTTGGCCAATGCGAGATAAGTATATGGGATCCCACTAAAGAGGGAAATTACTTACCTAGGAGTAATATGGATGATATATATTATATTCGACTAAGCAAGTGCACGGGGGCTAGAGTGGGACTAGTCACTTGCTTGGAGCAATGTGGATGGTATGTTATTACAAGTTCATTATTATAATATATATGAATATGATTATGCGATATATCATATGTGGTACTATTGGATAGAGTGTGATGTATATTTGTGTGTGTACAATGTGGTGGATGGGGTCGTAAATATGAGTACTATATTATTTTAAAAGTAATTGCATAAAATTCGTAACAATGAACTTTGCACGTTCTGTACACGGAGAAGTTCTCCTTAGCCTTTTTATATCCATCCTGACAAGTTTTGGATTGGTTGCCCTATATGAGTATATTATGACATGTTCATATGATTTATGATTTATTCACTTCTTGGGATGCATGAGATATTATTTATTGTTTATTATGTATAATGGTATGCATTTGCATATGTGAGGTTGTTTTACGCTATAGATTGCACAGGTTACATTAAAGCGTGGTTATCAGTAAAGGTATATTTATACTTATTTTACGGTTTGTCTCCCTCCCCCTCGATTATATATGACATTTTGACTCTCACGAAGGTCTTTGTGATCTCACTCTCGGTTATTATTTATTTTTCAGGATTATTTTAGAATGTTGTTGCGATCCTTCAACTTGTTGTTTAGAGCTCTTTAGGAGCTGGACTATTGCACTCACGTTTTGAGCACTCGGCATGTTCTTATACATTTTGGATTTGGTGCATATTGATTTGATGTTTTTATACTTCTCGTTTTGGATTGTGTGATTGTTGTATGTGTGGCTTTACACTTGAGATATTATGCTATTTTTATGACCAATGGGCCTATTTAGTATTACAAGATTGTTGTACAATTGGGTCATATAGATGTAGTGTGTATATTGTGACATGGATGTGGCCGTTGGGTCTTGGTTTATGTATAGTAACTGAGTTTAAGTCTTTATTCATAAATCTTTCAATGTATTTGTATTATGTGAGTCCGTTGTGTTGTTTATTTCATGTGGTTGGATATTGCCTAGTCAATTTTAAAGAAGTGATACATTACTTCTATTTAAATAAAAAAGTTTAAATTGTCTATATTTTTTAAAAGAGTTTTGGAAATTTTATAGGGTAAGCTTTGCATGGTTTTAATTGATTTACAAGTTGGGCTAATTAAGATTGCACAATGGTGAGGGTCTGGATTTCGAGATCGGATCCTCACATATTTGGATGGTAAAAAGAATACATTTGGTTAAGTTTTTATGGTGGGCTCAGGAGCAATTTCAATGTCTTTAAGGAATAGGAATCAATGTGATGTAACTTTATCAACTACCGAGGCTGAATTTGTAAGAGCAACATGTTATGTTTGTCAAACAATTTAGTTGGGAAAGATTCTAAAGAGATTTCTTTTCAATAGAAGGGATCAATTCCTATTTACTGCCACAACAATTCAATAATAAAACTTTATAAAAATCATATTCTCCATGAGAGAAGCAACGACATTGATGTGAGATTTCAATTTTTGAGAATCTCACAAAATATTGAATAATTGATCTAGTATATTGTAGGATTGAATATCAAATTGTCGATACATTCACCAAATCTTTCAAGCTATTGTCATTCGTAAAGTTCAGGAAATTATTTAATATTTGTTGTGTTGAAGATGGTATATAACTGAACTATAAGCTGGGAGAGTTTGTTGAATAACATCTGTATGTACCTATGAGTTCCAATGAGACACTTATAATCATATAATTGCTATACATAAATAGGTAGAATTCATTCAGTAGCTATAGAAAAACATGTGAAAATTCCATAGGTTAATTCTGTACCATTGCTTTAATTTTGATATAAGAATTTTAATTTATTATTAACATAGGGTGCAATCATGCGTTCAAGAATTATTATGAAAAATCAGGAGAAAGAACCTTACCTCTTCCAAAAGTTAAGCCAATATTATATAAGTTACTAAGGTTGAATATTAATTGCTCATTTATTTCTTATAATGTTTCTAATATATTGCATGTATGACGCAGCAATTATTCTCAAAATAAACTACTATAATTTCCATCCTAAACTGTTTACTAGATACATTTAGCCAAATTTGGCAATATTACTGAATCTTATGGGCCTCACTTTACTTAGTCTTTGAAGAAAATATGAAAATATAAATTTTTCAATAAAAATAAAAATTTTTTAGTAAAGATTCCATATCTTGATTCCGATTCGGTATGATCAGTGTATAGTAAAACACTTGTGGCAACACTATATAATTGGTTTTTAGTAAAAACAAATGAATATTACAAAGTTAAATATCCCACATGAGTTGAGCGGACTTTGGACTATGATAAAGCCATCATGATTGCCACATGCCATATATGATTACTATATTGACTACAAACTATTGCCAGAAAATAATCAAAAAGGGTCGATGATGATGAGTTAGTGACACTTGGAAGTAATATATAGATGAAAACACAAGCACCCTGTAATATATGAAACATGTAAAGCAAGCAGTGAATAAAACCAAATATATATCTATGAGAATAATATTAAAAGTAAACAAAGATATAGTGAATTGACTAAACCAGTAAAGAAAAAGAAAAAACAACTCATAAACCACTCTACATAGCAAAGTAACTCAAGGGTAGATAGCTACATACATAATAATTAATTAGGGAGAGTAATGGAGTACTGCAAGGTTAATTTCATTTTCTTTTCCACAACCTCACCTCTAAAGCCCCACAAGTTACGAACAAGATAGCAAGAGCGATCCCATAAGCAGCGTTCCATCCATTCCCTGCGTCTCCTAAATGAATGCCGTAGAAGACGTTTCCTATCGCAAGTGCCATCAGTGTCCTCCCCATCCCATAGTGGTACCAGTTCCAGTACTTGCGCGCCTTTGAGGACTTGTCTGGTCGAGCCAGCAATGCCATCACCTGCTCGTATCCATGCGTTTGTATATTAATGAACTCGATCCATATATCTGTATGGAACAAATATGCAAATTACCTGGAGACATCCAAAGACAAGAATGGTGATCCCAATACTTTTGTGAGTGGACACATCAGCACTCAGACGGTCTTCAAGGACCAGTCCGGCGATTATTCGGCTATCCCCAGGATAAATCCCGATAACTGGACGGAGATGTGGGCATAGAACCAAAATGGTTCCCACTCCCTGGAGTAGCGAGCGAACATTGCTCCTATTATCATCAGAATACCCCAACCAAGCATCACCAGTACTCCATGGCCTTTCCTTAGTTTGAATGCGGTTTTTTGTTGGTGTTAGTTTGACCTGTAGTAGTGGGCGTATAAAAAGGCTTCTTCCTTTAATTCCGTACATAATGAATAAATTCAATTTATTTATTTCAATATCACATTTCTGTTGGCTATTCCGGTTCTTTGACTTAATAATCAAGCATTAAAATAACAGTAACATTAATTTATATATAAGAACAAGTGGCATGTTCTTACCTGTAACATAATTCAATCTGGTGGACACCATATCCGCGTGCTGCGTCAAGGTATAGCTTGGAGAAGACGGCAAGACACCCGTCGGCCCAACGGAATAAATTATTCCCGTCAACGGCAGGCTTGTGTTCAATTGAAAGGCCAAGTATATCCGCGAGGATTGAATCAAAACCTGGGACGTCGCGATTGGAAGGTTTCCTTGGTCAGGATGCACTAGCCCTGGACTACGGCCCTCTAGATAATACCGTTTTATTTGTGCGCTACCGTCTGTATCAGATACCCAACCCACAATCGCACTGGAACCAATCATATTGCCGCTGGGGGAAAACCCAATTGCTACGTAGGCGTTTGCGTTAGGGGCGGAGAGAATGAAGCTCCATAGCTCCGGCGAAGCCTGCTCATACTGCACGAAAGGAATCTCTAGTTGTGTGCATGTCTAACAATATATTCTATATGCCACAAAGTTACATAAACCTCTCAAGAATCAATATATATAAACAGGAAACGAGAACATGGAAGCTATAAGGTGACCAACTTACTCTGAGAATATAATTTTGACTGTTCCAAGCAGAAACGCAGTGGGGAGAGGATGATGTGTTAAAGAGCAAGCCGGTGACTTGGAGGTTGGAGCTGCAAGCATCTGTTTGTGAGCTCACCAAGATTGATAGAGAAAAAAACAGAGAGAGAAAGAGTGTTGCAGTAACGGAGGATGGCTTCATCCTCATCTTCATCTTCCCTCTCTCCATTCTTTCTTCTTCGGTCCTTATGATCTGGTCTAAAAAGTGGCAAAGTAGTGGGTGGCCAGCTACAAATAATGAATTGTATCCAAAGGAAGCAGTTGAAGTGACCCAGTGTATTTTATATCTTAAAACAGAGTTGACGGCATATATATTTGTTGTTTTTTAACATCTAAAAATTAATAAATACCATTGCCAGAAAGTACGACTATATGGATGAGTTGAGTTGTGATCGGGCGGAGTGGTTTCGGTGACATGTCACACGTGTCCTGTATCTATCGGTCAATTAAAGACAACCTGCGAATGCGAGTCCTTTTTCACATTCGGCTCCACCAACAAAATGATGAGGAATATAGTTTCATAATTGTAAGGATATATTTATTCGCTGGTCTGGTTACTGGTTACTGGTTACTGGTTAGTTAGTATGTGGAAATATATATATCACAAGATATTAAACTCAATCTTATTGTAAAGACATGAATTTGATCTATGTCTTTGTATTTCATTAGGGTACGGTCTCAATTTCTGTTGCATTGCCGTAAACACTTTTTTCCACATTACTTTTTACTTTTACTTTTTACTACTTGTGGTTGACGAGGTGACAAGTCAACTACCGCCGGTGATCTGTCAAACCAGTTTAACCCAGCTCATTGAATGTTTCTTGTTTGTTCTTTTTGGCCTTTTCAATTTTGAGACACCCTGTCCTTCTCTATAATTTATTTTATATTTATCTATCATTTATTTATTTATAGATAGTTAAGAATATGAAATAACATCAAATTTTGTAATTCTTCATTCTTGGGACAGTAAAACAAAATGGGATAGTACCACATTCTCAATATTTTCTTTGAACTAAAATGGGAATCTGTTTGGTGCCCACATTATACTTTAACCTTATACCTCATATCATCTGCCATATGTTTGATACATCAACCATTGAAATATTATTAACCCATTAAAAACAAAAATTACTGATGAATCAATTTATCATGCTACTTTTGGCTGGCTCGTGAATCCACAATCCTAAGGTGGAAGATTTTATTTATATTCAAAAGATAGTCATTATCGATTCACTCATTTAAATATAAGTCTAGTTGATCCGAAAATTTTAAAATATTCAACATTCAAAACTCAAAATTAAATTCTTGACTCCAATCCTTAATATCATAAATTGGTATTTGATTAGTAATGATTATAGTTATGGTTAATGTTAGTTTGATATTTAACATGTAAATTTGCTAGAGTTAGAATTGTAGTAAAAATAATATTGAATATAAATAACGATAAAATCTAAATCTAAATCTAATTATATATTTGTTAAATTAGACGGAAATATAAAAGAAACAGTTCAAATTTATATTTATATATGAAAAAATATTAAATTATATTATAAATTTAAAAAATTTAGATATTAAAGTAACAGAAATTTCTTAATATATTTTTAAGTTATATAATGACAAAAATTCTTATTTTTTATATCTTTACTATATTTTTATTTATAAATAAGAGATAACATTTTATTTTCTATACATAATTGAGAATTAAAAGATATAGTGCATCTTTTTTCTCATATTATTCTATCCTAAAAAATATTACCATACGTATTGTGTTTTTATATTTTTTACAATTAATGATCAACAAGCAAGTGCTTTGAAAATAATAAAACACATATTTATCCTAATTCAATTATCCTTTAAGATACCTGCATAACCTCTATTATTTTGGATTAAAATATATAGAGCACTCAGAAAAAATCGCTTTATTTTCTGGATTATATTATATGATTATTAAATGATAAAAAAAATTATAATAAAATATTAAGTATATTATTGTGTTTAAAATTTTTATAATGATGTAAAAAAAAAATAATAAAAACTTAGAAACATCCATTGGGAAATAACTAAATTCTTCCTATATTGTTTGTTATCAAGATAAATTGATAACAAAATTATATTAGGGGTGTTAATCAAAATTTGGATCAAAATTTCCCTCTTATTATTTCCTGCTAATGATCTTGCATCAATTACAAAATATAAGGATATAAATAAAAATCACTTTGAGTAGAATATTTTTGTTTTCCAGTGATGAAGAAAAGCAAAATTAGTGGTCGTTAATAGTTAGGGCTGGAACAAAATTGAATCAACCTCGATATACCCTCATAATTTTGTTTGATATATATACCCTTGTAAACTGTACAGCTACCACCAACAAAAGATGTGAATGAATTATAATATATTTTTGTGTTAAATTGGCCTCCTCTAGTATCAAATTTATTGTTAAACGAGTATAAAATGATTTAACTTGGATATTTTTACACTTTACTAAAAAATATCGTAACTAAATATTACAACATTATCCTTAAATTATATATTAGAAATAAAATAATTATAAATTTAACCCACTACTGGCTACTGCCATGCTATTGATTCCACAGTAAACGACATACAGGACTACCAAAATTTTGAATATATTCACCGAGAAAAAAGAAAAGAAAAAACCTGAAACTTGAAAGGCCAGACATAAAAACTATTTCTTCCATATTGGTGCCTGGCGAGAAAGTAGGGAGGAAAAGGAGGCGAAGGAATCCATCCATCCAAACAGGATCAGGAGCTCCTCCTTCGCCCTTGCTCGATTATAATCCTTTCCTCCCCCAATTTCTATTCGGTCCCCTCTCTTCTTCATCGTCTACACCCAGTCTCCCCCCACCTTCCCCTTCTTCCTCTCATCCTAGCCTTCAAAGTATTTATACATTACCATTGCTACATTAAACGCGTATTTCCCTTTTTTTTCTTCGTTTCTTCGTTATCCTTTTTACTATTTGGTTTCCTCTTAATTTTTACCTTCTAAAACATTCCATAACTGACTCTTCATCCTCTAATTTTAGTCCCCACCTTAATATCCTTCCTTCCTTTTCCATGATCGTCCCTATCGCCACCTTCATCTTTGTAGTTCTGTAGTTTTTTCTTCAGATCCAATAGAGATTCAAGCGAAACGAATCCTCACTGCTTCAGATCCGCCAATAGTTTGATTTCCACATGGACGATTTTCCAGGCATCTTGGCCCGAGATTTCGGTTTCAAGCCCCAAGGTAAATCCGCCCCCATGGCCCCGCCACGCTCCTCCTCCAACAACACCTACGGAGTTGGATCCGCCACCCGATCCTCCTCCACAACTTCTCCCATTTTCGACGATCACCGTGACTCCCCCGATGGCCTCCTGTTCAACGACGTCTTCGGCGGTCCTCCCAAGTATAACGAAACCCGTTCTTTCTCGTCTTCCGCCTCCTCCCCGCCCCCTTCGTCATTCGATTATGATTCCATTTTCAAGGATCAGAACTCCAAATCGTCCATGCCAGTTTACGACAAGCCGGTCTATGACGATGATATCTTTGATGGATTGCCCGGCCTGAGGAGCTCGTCGGTAGGGCCCTCTTCATCGGCCAAGTTTGATAACATGTTTGCCCCGACGGAAGCTAAGAGATCTTCACCGCCCAAGTATAAACCGCAGTACAGCTCGGCATCGGCATTTGACGATCTTTTGGGGAATTTAGGCAGGAAACAGACCGAATCCAAGGTAGCGACTGCCAAAGCGGAGAAGGCTTCTTCGGCAGATTTTGACGATTTGCTTCCTGGCTTTGGGCCGAGTATTAGCAGGTTCCAATCTAGGCGTTGCTTTTGCAGTGTGTTTCACATTCGTGTTAGTGGCAGTGTGTCGGTGTTGGTTTGTTCTGTGCTCTATGAGTTGGGTTTTGTGCATCTGCCAAAGGCAATCATCGCATTGGTTATGATGGCTATTTCTTGGTTTGTTTTACTTGGTTGGAAAAGAGTCGTAGCGGGACGATAAGTGGAATTGGAATGTGGTTTGCTCATTATCGTTGCATTTAATTGCATTTCTATAGGATTAGAATTTACTTAGCTTTTGATACTTTACATTCCGCACGTTGCAACTTGCATACATATCCTCAGGGAAGCAGTTGAGGTTTCAAAGTTTCTTCTCTTTTTGGTCTCACTTTGATGATCTTGACACAAAGTTAGTGTACAGTATGCTTCTTGAACCAAATAATCTTCATTCATACTGCTAATATTTGTTAAGTTACGTGTAGCAACTGTTCTCGAAACTTGAAATGGAAGTACTGGCTTCTGGTTTTCAGCTGGTTGTGAGGAAGCTTTATTCCAGTCTATGTATGGCGATTTGGCAACAAATGCATTCAAAGGAAATAGATTTGATGAAACTTCTAGTCACATGTCATGTTCTGGAAAGTAGTGAAAATCTAGAGCACTTGTACATTTAAGATCTTTCCATGTTGGAGTTGATTTTACTTCTATGGCATTTTTCCAGCTTTTTTAAATTTCTTCTTGACAGGTTTTACGTTTCACACTGCTTCTTGGCATAGTTTTACGCCCCACGTTTTCTACTCTTTTTTTCCTAGTGTTTTCTCTAGCAGGGAGAAAAATTTGTATTATGAATTGTTTATACTATGTTTAAGAATAACCTGATGCACATTATTACTTGACTGATCCCAGAGTTTTCCATTTGCTCTTTGGTTGTAACATGCATAAGTTGATACATGTTCAATTTCCATGCTACTTTGCACAGGTCAGCTTCTGACTCTAGTCGACCCCAAAAACCTTCTGCAAATTCGGTTAAGGCTGCACCCAAGGTGATAGAAGATCCCTTTGCAGATCTGGAGTCATTTACAACCCCTGCAACCAGTTCTTCGGGCATATTCACGGACCCACTTGAAGAAGTTAGTAAAAGTAGAAAATCTGGAAATGCTAAGATTGATAGTTCATTTGTTACTAAGTCAGTATCTGATGATATAGATCCCCTTGATCATCTTGGGAGATCTGTGCGTCCAGATTCTTCTGAGATCAATCATGGAGAGAAGGATAGAAGCCCTTCAAGAACCGGGCCTGGCATGGCCAACAGTTTTTCTTCTTCTAATAGTGAACCAGTTGACAAATATCCTGTGGATAATGCTGAAGGCTACTCTCAGAAGAAGATGCTGAATGATGATTTTCAAGAATCCCATGAACCAATGCCTGAGATGCGTGATGCCCCTGCAGATTTTCGTAGACCTTTATATCAAACAGCTTCTCCACCTTCGTATGCAAATGCCAATGCTAATGAGAGAATTCCTTCTCCTGGACCTGAAGAGGTTCCTGAATCAGCAGATGATGTGTGGCTGACAGTATCTGAAATTCCTCTTTTTACTCAGCCAACAAGTGCTCCTCCACCGTCAAGACCACCACCTCCAAGACCACCACGGAATCATGCAAGAAAGAAAGTTTATGACTATTCTTCTTTTGCCAATTCCACTTCATACTCCCAAAGCCCAAGGTCAGCTCATGCTGTAAGAAACTCAACAACATCTCAAACAGATGAACTCGAGGACTTTGGAATAGGGAGGACATGGAATAACAGCAATGAGCATGCAGGCGCTCTTTACGGTGAAGGTATGGATACAAACTCTTCTGCTGCAGAATCTGCTGCTGCAATGGAGGAGGCTATGGCTAAAGCAGAGGCAAAATTCAAGCAAATGAGGGATCGGGAATATCTCAAGACTGCTAGAAGCAAAGATGCTGTCCAACCAGATAAAGTTTTGCAAGATGCTCAACAGAGAGAGTTGAGGGAGAGACAGCAAAGGGAAAGGGAGGAGGAGGAGAGAGAACACAGGAGATTTCAGAAAGAGAGGGAGAGAGCTCTTGAAATTGAGAGGGAAAGGGAGGAAAAGGAAAGAGAGCAAAGGAGGCTTGAGAGAGAGAGGGAGCGTGCTAGGGAAGAAAGGGAAAAAGCCAGGCAAGCAGTTGAAAGGGCTACCAGAGAGGCACGTGAAAGAGCAGCTGCTGAAGCTCGTTCAAAAGCTGAGAGAGCTGCTGTAGAGAAAGCAGCAGCTGAGGCTCGAGAAAGAGCTGAAAGGGCTGCAGTTCAGAGAGCACAAGCTGAAGCTCGTGAAAGGGCAGCTAAAGATGCTAGGGAAAGAGCTGAAAGGGCTGCTACAGAAGCTAAGGAAAGAGCTGACAGGGCTTCTGTGGAGAAAGCAGCTGCTGATGCTCGAGCTAGAGCTGAACGAGCTGCTGTAGAAAGGGCTGCTGCAGAAGCTAGGGAAAGAGCTGCAGCTGCTGCCAGGGCAAACCAACGAAAGAGTGAACCAAAGGATGAATATGATTTTGATTCACTTTTCAATAATCGAGCCAGCAGTGCGCCAAGGCCTAGAGCCAATAATTCCGTAAGGGGCAAAGCTGTTATTTGCATATGCTTCTAATTTCTTGCTATGTGATTAATGATATAATTTCCTGAACATGCATTGCAGGATCCTTTGTTTGACACACAGAACAAGGGAGGGCCTGAAGTGGCAAGGGCATCTTCAGGAGCTTCATCTAGTATGCGAAAAGCCTCTTCAACAGCAAACATTTTTGATGATCTATCCTCAATTATGGGAGGTTGCTAATAAAGAAATTGCAATCTTGTGGTTATAATTTAATTTTTTTCTTAATTATGATTTGTCTGAAATGATTTTACCTGCTATAGGTGTCCCGGCATCAGGTGAATTCCAAGAAGTTGAAGGAGAAACAGAAGAAAGGCGAAGAGCTAGGTTGGAGCGCCACCAAAGGACGCAAGAACGTGCGGTATGTCTTTTTCATAAAATATATGACATTGCTTTCCTTTGATATCCCATGGATTGCATATTGCTTTATCTAATGCTTATCCACAATCTTTGCTTGTTATACTAACAGCCTCATTGTTGTAATTTGTTCAGGCAAAGGCACTGGCTGAGAAGAATGAGCGTGACCTCCAAGCTCAAAGGGAGCAAGCCGAAAGACATGTAAGTGATTCCAGAACTGTCTGTTCTACTATTCCTATTTCTATGTTGAATTTTTTGGAGGAAGTTGTGTGGCTGAAGTAATTTTAGACCAGCTACTTATTGATTTATGTGTCTTTAATTACTTTTGTAGTGATATTTAGGAGAAAGTTAATGGAATATACCTATTTGAGTATCTAATGAGTTTTTTGGTTAGATGTATTTCGCTGATAGTCATGTATGCTGTTCTATGCAAATTTCAGAGGATTGCAGAAACATTGGATGTAGAGATCAAGCGTTGGGCTGCTGGGAAAGAAGGGAATCTACGTGCTTTGCTGTCAACACTGCAATATGTGCGTTATTACCTTTCTTTTCAAACTTGTGCAAGATGTGTTCATCAACAGTTTGCTATTTATTTATCTTATGTGTGGCATTGAGTATCTGTATGAAAGTTCTGGAAGCCAGTGTTTTCTGGTTTGACATCCAGGAGGAAGTTCCCCATTTTGTTCACAGCTTTCTCTGTTATAGACTGTTCACGTGACAGCATCTGTCGTAAGCCAGTCATGCACAATGTTAAAACCATTCTAATTAATCGATATATCCCTCAAAACTTGTAAAGTAACAAATACTGTCCTTGCAGATTTGGTTGGTTTTGTGAAACTGGATTTTCTAGCTGGAATACTAGTGTTGGGAAACTTTTAGATTCTAGAATTAAAAAGAAATATTAAAAAGAAATAACAGAGTGCATGCGACAAATAATTGGAGGCAATGACTTTCTTTCTGCGTTGTCTTGAAAAACGGCAGATGTTACTGCTCAGATTTACTGCACTCATTAGGTGACACTACTTTTAATGTGGGCATTTTCTTTTTGATAAGCATAGTGTGGCCTTTTTCCTTTTTGATAGCATAATGTGGGCTATTTCAGTGTGCAACTTTTGATTTTTGCAAATCTCACAGTTAATGGGTTTTGTTGTATTATGCAATCACTTATTGTAATGTAACTTTTGTACCTACTGCATACTAAGATCCGTAACATGTGGAAGTCATTACTGTTCCATGCCTCCCGAGTGCTAAGATCTGTTGTACTATGATCAGGTACTCTGGCCAGAATGTGGTTGGCAGCCCGTTTCATTGACTGATTTGATAACTGCTGCTGCTGTTAAAAAAGTTTATAGGAAAGCGACTTTATGCATCCATCCTGATAAAGTGCAACAAAAAGGTGCTAATCTTCAACAGAAGTACATTGCTGAGAAGGTCTTTGACTTGCTCAAGGTATTTTATTTTCTTTCAGAATGGGGATATGGATTCAGTGTTATCATATGGAGTATATGATAATCTCGTATATTTTGTTTGTTCTGATTGGCTTGCACCGCTCTCCTTTTTCCTTTTGAATTATGATAAAACAGGAATCATGGAACAAATTTAACTCGGAGGAACTTTTCTGAAATTCTGCGGCGAATATTTTTCCTGAATACTGGAGCTGGAGTGAACACCCATCCAGTTGATAGGCACTTGCAGATCTGATTGATGTCGCATAATATCAGGTGGCAGGTTATCTTTAAATATCTTTGTAGCTCTTGGGACTGCTGATGGGTGCTGTAAATTAATATTGTTCCGTGCATGGCACCTCAAAGAGCTGGAATTGTTTCATAATGTAGAGTATGATTCGAAGCATTTGTCGAGGTCTATTGCCTTGCCCATTTATATAGGATGAGGTGATATTTTTTTTGGTTAATTCTTTTTACTAATATATATTTTTTTCTTGATGGGTTTTCCGTTTTGGTGATAGAGCAAACATTTGGAGTTAAGCCGATATTGTATTGGTTGCTGAGCTGATAACTCTGGAGCTGTATTTTGTATGCTTACACTTCGATGTATGATATTTTTCATGCCACATATGTCCTTGCACACCCTGGTAGGATGTCTTCACACACAAGCAATTTATATTTTCTTTAGTTCCCATTTAAGCTTTTCAAATTGCTTTCTCTGCTTGAACGAACTTTCGTGAGTGAATAATTGGACTTGTACCAAATAGATGTAGCTATTTTCGTCAGGATTAAAAAAGAAAGAAAATAGAGACAAGATTGAAACCATGAGGGGGGTCCCTGGATACAAGAAGAGGCCATTCTTGAGCCTTTTAGACAGGTGATGGCTTTGGCAGATTTTGTTCATCTGTGTAAAATGATGCTGAGGCTTTTCGTAGGGATGAAGTATCTATTTTATTAACTAACTAATTTATTTTAATTTTTTTCCATAGTGATATTCAATTTTCGTACCATGGTGTTGATATTTCAATTTCTTTTTCTTTTTCTTTTTATTCAATGTATAGAATATGTTGTGATATTTCAATGCATGTACGCTTGCAATAAAGATTACATGAATACTTGCGAATGAGCCCTAACTCTAGTGGCATGACTCCTTATGGGAATAGGAGAGACTCCTTAAGGGAATAGGAGAGAATCTGAATTCAAAAACTTAAGTAGATGGATTTAAAAAGATGGAGAGGGATGAGGATAGAATATTGTGAATTAAAATTTATGTGCTTGATAAGGATAACATTGAGTTGTTGAGTAATTTTTTTTTTCTGATGATCGAATAATATAAATTTCATATCTAAATATTTTTAAGAATTTGATATAAAAAACTTTATATCGAGCCAATAAATCTTGAGGTTTTTCAAATTTATTATATTAAATATGTTATAAAAATATAATAGAGATAAGAACATAAGAAGATTTTTAAAAAGTGAAAGAAAATAAATTATATTTTTGAATAATGAATTCTCAATTATGCATACAATAAAGAGATGAAAAGAAAAAAAAATTGATGTTGTAACAAAATATTTATTTCATTTTATGGAAAGATAATAAATAATACATAGAGTTATGTTTATTTAATAGTCTAATTTTTCATATAAATAGTAATTTTGCTTGATTATTATGAATATTAATAATATGTTTAATTAAAACTTTACTGTTTAAAATTTAATTTAAAAAATCTTAATGAAGTAAAACAAATATTATTTTAAATATGTGATTAAATAATAGCTGTGTGAGGATTTAAATTTTTAAGGATGGTAATTTATGAAAATAAAATGAGATGGGAATAATTGAATTATAAACCTTATTTATAAAAAAATTAAAAATTCAGATCTAGATAGATTTTACTATTCATAAGGAAAGTGTGTAAATTTTTTTTAGGTATTTTTCTAATTTTTTTATTTTTAATAATTTATACAAGTTTATTATGATTTTTGAATAAAATAAAAAATATATTATAATATAATAATAATAATAATAATAATAATAATAATAATAATATTATTATTATTATTATTATTATTAATTAATTCGGGATTAAAATATGATATGACGTCATTTTGAGTTTAGTAGGAAATGTTGGATAGTAAGAGACAAAGTCCTTTCACAAAATGTGAAGGACGTTGTTTCACATGGGATGGGTGCCGGTTTGGCTGTATCCGGTGACCAAGCAATGTCAGGCATTAAGTCCGTAAGCTGGCATTTTAGTGATTGAAAGCGGAAAGCTTGAGGATTTTGGATGATTCTAAGCCAACGTTCCTTCCCGAATCGTTTGGTGCAAGAATCGAGTGGATTCCGATGATATTTGGGCTCCTTCCTGTGAGTTTTCTAACTGGTAAGTTCCAAAACTTTCTTAGGATAGATCTCGTGATTTAATTGGTGGATCGACATGATTTTAGTTGGGTTGTGTTGTGGGAGGACAGGCGAATATTTTCGGATGGTTTGGGAGGTGATTCGTCTGCTAAGGCTTTGACCTTAGGACAAAGTCCAGAGGTTGAAGACGAACTAGCAGACGATGGGTCGTCTGCTGGTTGTCCAGGTGACAAGTCACCTAGGGTAGGGACTAGATGACAGGTAGTCTGGGTAGGTGTTCAACCAACATGTCGTCGGTTCAAAAAGGGTCAAACCGGGTCTAGGTTAAACCAAACCGAGTCAGACTGGGTTTAGTCAAACTAGGTCGATTCAAATCGGTTGAACCAAATCGGGTCGGGTTGGAGTCGGCTCAAATTGAGATTGAAGGAAAAAATGAGGTTGTGACATGTCGCAATGTTGGTAATGACACATGTACATTGACTTTTTAATGTTGATTGATTTTCTAGAAATTCAGAAAATAAAAAAAGGAAAAATAGGTAGAAGATGAGAAAAATTATGAAAAAATAGAGAAAAATATGAGAAATCCAATGGTGTATAGTTTTCTTGATTTGGATTGGATTGGAGGGGTATAAAAATTAGGAGAAGTTGATAGAAATTTGAAAAATATCGAGAAAAATCTCAGGAAAGTTTGTATAGGTTAATCAAGCCCGTTAGGGCTAAGTAAAGGGTTGTGTGATTCAGTTTTTAGTTTATTACCTTATGGATTAAGGAATTAAGTAAATTTATCGATCATGACCTGTATAGGTGTTGAACCACTCGCATTGAACCTTGGAGCAGTACCCAGTCGAGTGCCACTAGAATAAGGTGAGTGGACTAACCTTAATGTTTTTGTCAATTATTTATGTTTTGTATTGCATTTTCTATGTCAAATGTGTGACATGCCATAAATATACTTGTTATTGATAAGAATTTTCCTTCATCATGGCATTTTGTTGAAACCAGTGATTCTTTGCTTGATTCGTATGAATGTGAAATCTTGTAAAATTCTAATTATTATGTGAATAATCCTATTGTGGATATGGTCTTAAGGACCCTGCTATATGAAAACTCCAGAGGGTTTCGACTCTCTCAAGTATAGTGATGAATTTCATGCATATGTTGATGAGAGAGATGAACTAATATTTAACACGATATGCTTTACTGGTAGCACTGACCTGAATGTGAGGATGGAAGATTTTGCCAGTGTGAGTTTTGGACCGAACTTGTGGACCAACCACCTCTGCTCCCCCGGCAACGTCAGTATGTCATAAACCCATTCCTTTCCAAAGACAAACCACTGACAGACTTCCTCGATACCACGACGGTGGGTTCGATTGAAGTAAAATTCCTCTTGCCAACAACATAATCCACCACTAACATGCTATTTGAATCCCATTAAATATGGAAATAAATAATTAATGTTGTGTGTGATATATCGTGAATGCTTGTTGCTATTGATTGAGTGAATGAGATTCTATGTGTTATGTATAGTAATATTTCTTTGCTCTTTTATTATGTCTAATGTGAAATATTTGAATTGTCTAAGTAGGAACTCCGATGAATTATATACAGTCACAGTAGACTTACTCACTCACCTTAGGTTATAAGAACAAAATTCAGAGTCCACTCAGCTGGTTTGTCATTCCAGGTTTATATAAGGTATTTGAGGTGGGGGCTAGACTGTGGAGACATTATGATGAGAACTACGAGCATCCTACTACTCTAGGTATATAAATAATCAGGGACTTTTCCCTGTATAGGTGGCTTGCTTCATGTGCATATCGTGTGCGTGTTTTGTATACCAAAGATTTTTGGGCCTATGGGCTCATGGGTTGTGAAATAAATAAAAATATTGTGCTTTCATAACACATGATTTCGTACTAACTCCGCATATGATTTTAATGCATATACTCAATATCGCTATGTAAAAATTTTGATGTACGTAAATATTTTTATTGTATTTTATAATCTCATGATGGGAAACAAAATGCAATCATACAACCTTGTATAGTATTCATATTTGTCATTAAGGGGGCACTAGTGACAGGTACGAATGCTATACGGCTGGGGAAAGATGTTACGTCACAATAGGTTACAAACCTGATTGCATTGTAGAAGAGATGAAAGCCAATGGCCTACTAAAACTTTTCTCCTCATCTCGATATAGTCTAATCTCCACCATTTCCTTTTGAGAATCATCAGGTAAACTTGAAATATGAATTAAATCAAGTAAATTGAATGAATCTTGAGCTTTGAAAGAAATACTATGATTTTGATCATACATAAATATCGAATTTAAAAATAGGCAGTTATTCTAAAAATCATTGTGCATGGCTATAACTGTGAAAAATCTCCCTTTTGCACTTTTATAAAGACTATGATTAGTATAATTTTGCATTTGGTAGTATTTTTATGTAGGAATGACCACTCATTGCGTATAAGAGTTGCAAGTTCAATGATATCGAGAGGTGGTGTACGATGCAAGAGAAGGAGATGATAGTCGTGCCGCATTAGTTGCGAGTTTGGAGATATTATTTGTTAGGGAGAAATTTAGTCGTCAAGACTGACAATATTCCACAAGCCACTTTTTTTTTTTAGAAGAAGCTTTCGCTCAAGTAGGCAACGCAAGAATACTTTCTAACAGAGTTTGATTTTGTGCTCGAATAACCAGGAAAGGAAAATTTAGTGGTGAATGCTCTTAGCAAAAGAGCAAAATTTGCAGCTATCAGCTGAAAGCCAATTGGTGGAAAGAATCTGAGAGGGTATGGAGCATAACTCCCAAGTTCAGCCTTGGCAGAATAAGTGAAGCAAGGGAAGACCCACAAATTATAGCTTGAGGATGGATTACTCTTCACTTAAGGAAATCACATCTGTATTTCTTGACATGAAAAGCTTTAGAAGGAGGTGATGAAGGGATGTCATGATTCGGGACGAGCTGGATACCCAAGTATTGATCAAACATTTGTATTTTTAGAGGATGGTTACTTTTGGCCTAACATGCAAGGCAATATTGAGTAGTATGTGAAATTTTGTCTAGTTTTCCAACAAGACAAGATTGAATAGCAGAAGCAACCAAGATTGTTAAAGCCACTTCCTATTCCAAAGACCTTGGGAGAGTGTTTCCATAGACTACATCATATGTTTCCCAAAGTTTAAAACTTCCAGACCATATTTGTGGTGATAGATAGATTTTTCAAGTATGTACTATTCAACCCCAATCTTAAAGGCATGCACAAAAGAGGAGACAAACTGTCTTTTCTTCAAACATACAGTGAAGTATTAGGGCATTCTGAAAACCATTGTTAGTGATTGGGACATTCAATTCATAGGGAGATTTTGGACCGATCTATTCAAACTAATGAGGTCAGAATTCAACTTTTCCACCAGCTTTCATCCTCAGAATGATGGACAAACAAAGATGATGAATGCTTTGTTAAAGCTCTACCTCAAGCACTATGCAAGTGTCAACCAAAAAGATTGAAAAAAACCTCCTTGATATGGTCCAATTTTCTTACAAATAGTAGAGGAGTGAATCCAAAGGTATAAATGCTTCTTAGATTGTCACAAGGTAGTAGCCTCACACTCCTACCAAGATTGTCGTAGTTTACAAGGGGGCTAATCCATTCACCGACTGTTTTGTCAAGGAGTGGGAATGAACAAGGACTTTGCAAGAGTGAAACTATCAAAAGAGGCAAAGTGTCACGTCCTAGACCCCAAAATTTTGTGCGACAGTCATCGTAGGCCCACCATATACACTGCTATATTAACCAGAGATACATATAATAAACCTACAAGGCTTGTGGTATAGAAATAATATGGAGATGAGGATATAAAAAGTAATCGAATTACTATATAGCAGAAATTCAAATATAAACACAATGCTATCCGGTGGCATCGTAAAACAATTTAACAGATATTGCCCATGAATCAATTTATTATGATGGTTCTAACATAATTAGACATTCTAAGGGAAGACTATGAATAAAATGTTCCTAAAATTAGCTCAATCGTGTTTATTCCGTCCTTATTTCCTTGTTGTTTCCTTGTATTGCCTCAGAGTGAGCTCCTAATTATCATTTCCTGGTTTACATGCCAATAATCTAGCAGAATCTTGCCAGGTGAGCAGTCGGGGAAGACAGATAGAATATTTCACAAGCATTCACAACCATCGTCAAAAACATGCTGACATTTATTGAATTATTCGATACATTCATTAACAAATGCAATCACAGTCATATAAGATGTAGCATGCATAATTCTTTGGGGCATACATGATCGTGATTTGGGCTTGATAATATCTTCCAGTCTATCGAGGCCAGACACATGACTAGATTTCGTCAGTAGCACTCTAATCCTGTTATTATTCATTTTATCTTGTCAACTCATGCAGTAGACAAATCCATTCCAATTTAATGCCTTGCCCGATCCACTGATGATGCCAGGACGTTAGGTGATGGTAGCTCCACCTAATCAATCTCCACACTACAGGATCTTGATTAATTTAATTTAATTAACAACAAAAAAATAAAACTCATTCCATCCTTATTACCTCGTGATTGACGTCGTCACACCACGCTACCAGATCCTGAGAGCTCTCAAGGGTTGCATAGGTTACCCTATATAGATTCGATGCATTCCTGATGCCGATGTTGATTCCCCAATGCCCATAGTGCAATTAATGCATTCCAAATAATTCACAAACAACATGACACATTCATAAGGTTCACACCATATTAAGACAATCATGACATACTCGATACACGTTGTATTATCTATCATGCTTAACGCACTTCTCTCAGCACACACATACTCAGTTCAATTAATTATTTACTATTAATCACATTTTTCTACTCGTGGCAATTAAACAACAACAAAGAAGATTCCGTCCACTCACAGTTTTCTGAATTTTGCTATGCCCACATATCCTTTGATGGCACTCCAGACCGATTCCTTGAGGTTCAGCCACTGTAGGTATCCACTTACGTACAATATTTCCGCATCCTCAATAAACCATTCACATATCATAATAATACATAAAATAATGCGCGTAACAGTTTAACTCAACGCGTTTCTACTCGATAATCGACTCGGGATCACCAGCTTAATTTTTTGATTTTTTTGACTTTTATTCAATTTAATTGGCCTCTAAAATCAAGATCAAATCATATCAATTTTATACCACCAGCTTTCACATTGAATCTAGTATTTTCTGTAATTTTTTCTGAATTTTTTTATTTTTTACTATTTTTATTTATTTTCTGACCATTTTTCCAGAATTTATTTGATTCGGTTCGAAAAGAATTTGCCACGTGGCAGCATATGGTGCTGCTAGACCTACCTGAACCTTATTCCGAACTTACATGTAGCGGAACTAGAAGCTGACAACCCACTATCTAAAACTGCCAGGACATGACATGTGGCTCCACAAAAGCGTGCCAAGTCGCCTGAGCCTGACTTACAGCTCAACCTTAGGATTGCCGGATGGTGAACAGTGAAAACCAGAAATTTTCCAGTTTTTGATCTAGCCAAATTTTGCCCCAAAACTTACAAAATATATATCAAATTAAAGCTTTACTCATGTATAATCTAACTACACTAAGAGATCAGTATTTTACCAAAAGAATTCGCCCAATTTGTCGGAAAAAGAAATTGGCACTAAAGCTCTAAAAATCAAATTCTCACGCACCCTCTACAGCCCGAAATTGTGCGTTTCCTACGTGTATGAATTTGTGACTCGAAGACAAAGCTCCAGGGAAAATTTTGAGCTTAATGAGCTCTCCAACAGTGAATGGAAGGAACTCAACTTGAGGGAGAAATACAGGAGTCAAACGGTGCAAGAGGTATCTGGACGGGTTCCAGAATCAATGACAAAACATCGTCATTTTGCCTTTGGTAAAACAACGTCATTTTTACTCGAAATGATAGAATTCGGGAGGGGTTCTCCCGAATGTCAAAATGGCATCAACTACTACTGTTTTGACCAGCCTCGATCAAAACGGCACAACAGTGAATCGTTTTGACCAAACTAATATTTATATAAATTAAAATAATAATAATAATAATAATAATAATAATAATTTATATATTTCCTAAAATAATAAATCTTTAAAAATTTATAGAAATTAGCATACGTCTCCAAAAAATACACTAAATTTTTTTATAAATTCCTTGTAATTAGTACTATCTACGAAATCAAAAATTATATTTTTCTCATAAATAATCAATTTATTAAAAATCAAATATCCTTATATTTTTGTTAGAATAATTTCAAATACACTTCCAAAAATTCTTCAAAAATTCATGTAACCTTAAACATACCCACTAGACCAATCCTTGGAATTCCAAAATCAATAATGCAACTCTTCATATGATGTTTCAATCATAAAAATAGATAATTAAAATAATTCCTATAAATTAATATTTTTCCTCAAAAATAAATCGGTTCATTTCTTATATCTAGAATTGATCCCGATCCGTGGACTAAGGCCCACTAACATCGTTAGTCCTCGAATGGGCTTCCCAGCTCAAGTAGCTAAAAAAATCAGGTTCTCAAATCCTACCCACCTTATAAAAAGTTTCGTCTTTGAAATTCTGTTACAACGAGGTTATGGTTATTGTGAAAATCGCACTCACTATATCATAGCTAGATTCCCAGTATACTTTGCATTCTCTTTATTTTCTATGTCCGCCATGATCACGTTTACATACTTTTTCACATTCGTCTACTCGTATTTTAAAACGCAATATCCATTCCTACTCCCTCTTTATCCCCTGTATTGACCAAAATCTGCTCTGCTATTATCCTTGATAGTACGATTATAATTGTCTTCCCACAATAACCATGTCGGGTTATTAACTTCAAAGTGATGACTATAATAATTATATAGGTGATAGTTTCACCCTTATATTGCTTATGAACATGTTCCGGGTTCTTTCTAATAACATAAATTTTGATCAATTTACGAGTATTATCATCAAAAATCAACTCTAAGTCTATAGAGTTATTAACTCAAAACCACACTTGCACTGATCACTACTAGATAATATCTTTATCATTGATTTATATCATACTTAACTCAAATATTGTCCAACTTATAAAACCACGCTTCCACTACACTTCGTTTTTACCTTCTTTTCTTTTACAACTAATACATTCAAAGTTTAATCCTTTGAATCTACAACACTTCAACCAATTTTGTTACTCATGGAATCTCAATAACTCGATATTTTCCGATTTAACGCAGAAAGACGAACATTACATCCCTAGTAGTCACAACTTAATGTAGTCTCTCACTACACTTTTCTGTATTCTCGATATGAATCAAATTTCCTTGATTATCTCATAATGCAAGATAACCGACAACATAGTTAATTTTAATACCCAAAGTTGAGTAACCCATCAAAACCATATGTATTTCATTTCTATATCAATGCATTACTAAAAACACACTTATGATTATTTTTAAATTTCATTGATCATTGACAATCATTTACAATCATTTAAAATCAATACTCATCATTCTCAAAACAAGGATTATAAGCATTGATCTAAGTAAATCAATCTCACACTTCAGAATATCGTTATAATTCTCGTAACCCTACCTATTCCTTAGGCTTGTTTAGCCTCAGTATAGGTTATACTCCTACGATTCATACTTACAGATTTCTCATAACCAAAATCCACAAATGGATTAACGCATTAGTTAATCCTTTACCAAACATACTCTTCTTCTAAAATTTTAGATCCTCAAAGTTCGGGTGTAATTTGTTGGGAAACTATGTGAGGACCCGTTCCCGGTAACTGGGACCCGTTCAGCCCCGATTCACCCAACTAGTGGACCAAGCGGAACTACACAAGGCTTATCCGAAAAACACAACATTTGAATATTTTTGTTTAAAACATGGCACGCATCAAATTGGTACTCAACATAACTTACAAACAACGGAGTAACAAACACATACAGTGAAAATATCAGATCACATACAACGGGCTATACGACCTCAAACATGCAACACCTCGAGTCCAAACTCGCAGGTCCCCAGAAATTTAAAACAACACCACTTCTTATATATCAAAAACATCAGAGTATGCAAGCATGAATTGTATACATATGCACTAGCAAAATGCACAATAGTTAAAGATACAAGAAGATGTGAAGGATGCTGAGTACAAAAACGTGCATGTGCATTTGTCCAGCCCTACGACCAATACCGGGATAGGAACCTCGAATTTGAACAGCTATCTCTCACAACTTAGTCCTGAAACAAACAATAGAGAGGGGGGTGAGATCAAGGACCTCAGTGGAAGTTACCGCGTCATAAGCATAAACGGTGGAATGGAGACAAAACCAAATCATATAGTATCAAGCATTTATTCAAACCATTACAATAACAGGGTGGACACAAACCACTTTCACGTAACCCCCGCTAAAGGGTTACATAAAACCCTACTGATGGTTTTCAGTTGTAGCATATATTTATTTATAAACAAAGCCCCACCATCAATATTGTCCAAAATTTAATGGAGAAACACAAGCTATCACATTCAATTTTGTGCACACGTATATAACGTCGTAAATATGAAGCATTTATCAGGCCTTTCCCTTCATAGTGCACACAGCACTCTCATAGTGCACACAACACTCAATATACATACATATATCCACCATACCTCTCCAAGGTAAGCAACTGTCCTCTCTATAAGGACTCCATATACTTTCCTAACTTGATCAAGCATTTACCGTCAATTCCAGTCGGTACAGTGCCAAGAAAACATTTACCTTTCTTTTTGAAAACATAATGCATAAACACGTAGCATAATTTATCACACTCAAAATAAGACTCCCTGGGGTTGAAAACACTCATCCAGGTGGTACAAAATGGTATAAACATCGTCAAGGTCCTTACTGGAAATCGGGGAATTTGACCGGTTAGTGGCCAAATAGTGAAGTTATCAAGTATGGGTTATTAAATCTAAAAATTCATCGGATATTCCATGCATGCATTTAAACATTTCCATCATGTAAATCAGGTGCCAAAAATCTCAAAATAATATTCAAAGTATTCAGCCACAATAACAAACATGTATAAGGAGATGAAAAATCACATCGTATGGGAGGTTGCAAAACACATATGAAAATTCGTATACACCAAACAAGTCAGCATGCTTCAACTTTTGAATATACAGTTGATGCATTCAAACATGGCAAGAAAATTATAATTCTAACAAAATGTTAAACACAATTCAAGTCATGCCTCCATTCAAACCAAAACATTGATTCTGAACATAAAATGTTACGCGTATGCAAATGAAACATAAACTCCCACCTCTCGTTGCGTCGATGGTTCTCCAACAAGATCCTTGCCTCTATTGGTCGATCCGGTACCACCTAAACAAGCACAAACCATACAGCCATACTAAGCATATCTAATCAAGGAATCAAAGGGAAAATAAAGGAAAGCAATTCTATGGACCCTAGCAGGCTGCGCACAACACCCTTCCCATCAATACTGCCTACAACCAATTCGTTAACATGGAACAAACACACCAACATGATCAATAACATGTCTAAACAACCCCCTGGTACTGTTCATCCAAAATTTATACAAGAATCATAGGTTGTTTTCAGGCATTTCCATCCGTCAAAAACACTCATTCCCATCACTAGCAACCTGAATAAACCAACCAATCCAAAAGGAAACCAAAGATTAATCACTTACCAACAACTCTGCAATTTTCGGCCAGAATGAAGAACACCTCAAAATTAGGCCTCAGACATCAAACTAACAGTGGAAAAGTGTAGAAAATTGATGGGAAAGTGTTTTGGGACAATCCCGCTCAAGGTTTTGGGGTCAAATTGAGCAAAGTTTGGATTTTGGTAGGTTGGAAGGGTGAAGGAAGGAGAAAAACGAGGTAGGGTTGGAATGTGCTGGTCACTTCTGGAAGAGAAGTATTTAAAGGATGAAGTGTGGGCTTGGGCTGATGGTTTTTGGGCTCAAAAGTTCAACAAGGCTGGACTGGGCAATCGATGGCCAATTTCATCACAAATGAGCCCAATGGGCTCGTGAAATGTCAACCAAATGGCCCAAAAACTTCTTTGAGTATATAAGCCCAAACATCAGGGTTGGGAATGGAAACAATTGGCAAACAGCCTAGCACACAAAATGTTGGCCCAAATGGCTAGTGGTCGCTCAAAACGGACCAAAATCAACCTGGTTTGTTTTCCACTGACTAAACCTCGATCGTCAAACCTATCTCACTCACACTCATACTTAAACACTCTCAGATTCACTATGGGTTACCTAAAGGTTTCCTATGGCTGTGTTCACAAACCAACAGTTTAGCATCGACGCGCTGCCGTTGGCACTAACGCTATCGTTGGCACTAACGCTATCGTTGACGCTGCCACTGACCGACACTACAATAGACGGGATCTCACATCCTTCCCTCCTTATAGAAATTTTGTCCACGAAATTTACTTACTAAGGTCGTCGAATAACTGTGGAGACTGCCGCCTCATCATCTTCTCTGTTTCCCATGTCCGTTCCTCCATGACATCGCTACGCCACAACACGGATACCATTGGCACTATGCGATTCCGTAATTGTTTTACTGCTCTGTCCACAATTGTAACAGGCTGCGTCTTGTATGGCAAGTCATTGGAAATTTCGATTGATGGTGACTTCAACACATGGGATGGATCTGGCATGTACTTCCGCAACATAGATACATGGAAGACATTGTGGATCTTCTCCAACTCCGGTGGCAAATCCAACCGGTATGCCACTAGTCCCACTTTGGCTGTAATGCTGTAAGGTCCAATGAACCTTGGTGCCAGCTTGCCTCGCTGTTGAAACCGTAGAACTCCATTCCACGATGCCACTTTCAAAAAGACTTTGTCTCCCACAACAAATTCTAAGTTTCACCGGCGATTATCAACGTAATTTTTCTGTCTATCTTGCGCTGTTTTCAGCCTTTGTCGAATTAGTAACAACAACTCTGTCGCTTGTTCAACTAATGTGGGACTATCCAGTTTCCGTTCTCCGACCTCATTCCAACACAAAGGTGTCCGACACCGTCGGCCATACAATGCTTCATACGGTGCCATGCCAATAGACGCTTGAAAACTGTTGTTATAGGCGAACTTAGCTAACGGCAGGCATCGATCCCATACTTTCTACCTATCCAACACACATGCTCGCAGCATGTCTTCCAAGGTCTGAATCGTCCTCTCAGACTGTCCATCTGTCTGTGGGTGGAATGCAGTGCTGAACTTTAGTCGCGTGTCTAAAGCACTATGAAGTTTCCCCCAAAATCTGGACGTGAATCTCGGATCCCTATCCGACACAATCGACACTGGCACGCCATGAAGTCTGACAATCTCGTCAAGATACTTTACTGCCAACTTCTCCGGCGTATCTGTCACCTTCATGGGGAGGAAGTGTGCAGACTTGGTCAGTCTGTCCACTATCACCCATATCGCATCATAACCTCGCTGTGATCTCGGCAACCCTGTTACGAAATCCATCGTCACATGCTCCCATTTTCACTCTGGAATGGGTAACGACTGTAGTAATCCCGCAGGTCTCTGATGTTCCGCCTTAACCTGCTGACACACTAGGCACTTTGCTACAAACTCAGCAATATGCCTCTTCATTCCGAACCACCAATATTGTTCTCGCAAGTTCCTGTACATCTTGGTGCTGCCCGGATGAATGGAAAACGTCGAACTATGTGCCTCCATCAAAATCAATTGCCTTAGGTCTTCGTCATGAGGGATGCACACTCGTCCTCGAAATGTCAGGATAACATCCTCTCTCACACGATACTCACTTACTGTACTAGTACCACTGTCTACTTCGTCCAACTGTTGCTTTATTTGACTCAACACTGGATCTTCACGTTGCTTGGTCCGAATCTCGTATAGTAAAGTCGGCCTCACAATCAACTATGCTTTTAACGCTCCAGAATCATCACTATCAAGTCGTACTCTAGATGTTTTCAGACACATCAACATAGGCATGTACTCGGTACGAACATAGGCTAAGGAAGATGATGTCTTCCTACTCAACGTATCAGCGACGACATTCGCCTTGCCCGGATGGTAGTCAATCACCAAGTCATAATCTTTGATCAATTCCAACCACCTCCGTTGTCTCAAGTTCAAATCCTTCTGGGTGAGAAGGTATTTGAGACTCTTATGATCGGTGAACATCCTGCACGTTTCACCATACAGGTAATGCAGCCAAATCTTGAGTGCGAACACCACCGCAGCCAACTCAAGATCGTGAGTCGGGTAGTTGCTCTCATGCGGTCTCAACTGTCTCGATATACAACCTAATCCCATCTTCGATGCATCGCTATAGACAATGTACCCCTTGCCGCTGACCGGCAAGGTAAGAACCGGTGCCGATACAAGCCTGGCCTTCACTTCCTGAAAACTCTTCTCACATGCCTCTGACCATACAAACGGAACTCCCTTGCGTGTTAGACATGTCAACGGACCTTCCAAGATGGAGAAGTTTTCCACAAACCTCCGATAGTAGCCAGACAAACCAAGAAAACTTCCGATTTCCTTGATACTACGAGGAGGTTCCCATGACACAATGACTTCTATCTTCTTGGGGTTGACAAGTATACCTTCTGCTGATACCACATGTCCCAAGAAACCTATTTCCTTCAGCCAAAATTCACACTTAGTGAATTTGGCATACAACTGCTGCGCTCTAAGTCTGTCCAACACAGCCAGCAAATATACCAAGTGCTCCTCCTCCGACTTTGAATAGATCAAGATGTCATCAATAAATACAATGACAAACTGATCTACGTATTCACGAAAGACTATATTCATCAAATCCATAAACATGGCTGGCGCATTAGTCACTCCAAACGGCATCACCAGAAATTCGTAATGCCCATAACGTGACCAAAAACTGTCTTTGGCACATCAGACTCACGAACTCTTAGTTGATGATAACCCGATCTCAAATCAATTTTAGAAAATACCACGGCTCTCTGCAGTTCATCAAACAGGTCGTCAATGCGTGGCAACGGGTACCGGTTCTTCACTGTAACCTGATTCAGCTGCCTGTAATCAATACACAGTCTCAACGTGCCATCTTTTTTCTTGACAAATAAAACTGGTGCTCCCCAAGGTGAAACACTAGGTCTGATAAATCCACGATCCACTAAGTCTTTCAGTTGAGTCTTCAACTCTTTCAGCTCAGCTGGTGCCATCCGATATGGTGGAATGGAAATAGGAGCTGTCCCTGGCAATAACTCAATCTCAAATTCAATCTCCCTCTCCGGTGGTAACCTTGCCATGTCTTCCGGAAATACATCAGGAAAGTCTTGTACTACTGGTATCCTGCTCAACTCCAGTGGCTCAATCGTCACATCTCTAACATGTGCTAAGAAAGCTGAATAACCCTTGCGGACCATACGCCTGGCATCCAGCCATAAAATGACACATGAAGGAACGACTCGCCGATCATCTTCGAAACAGAATTCTAACCCATTTTCCGAACGGAACTGCACCTTCTTTGTGAAGCAGTCCATCCTTGCTCGGTACTTAGCCAAACTGTCCATTCCTAAAAGAACATCTATCTCGTTAATATTCAAAGGAATCAGATCAACGTCAATTTCTGCGGAACCCATTTGCAACAAACAACCCAAATATACACTCTCGTAGATCAACCGTTCACCCAACGGAGTTAAAACTTCTATGGGTGGTTCTAGGGGTGACAACTCCCTATCAGCGCTCACAGCTACTCTAGGTCCAATAAAGGATCTATTTGCTCCGGGATCTATTAATACTTTAGCAAGTATGGAAAAGACAATGAGTGTACCTGTCACAACATCTGGATTGGCGCTCGCTTCTGCATCCGCTAAAGTAAACAGACGTGTCTGAGGTTGTTGTGATTGCTGTTGTGAAAACTGACCTGCAGCCTGGCTACTAGATGGCCGTCCCACCTGTACTATACTCGGTGGTCTCGTTGATCTTTGTGAGCCTATCTGACTCACACCAGCCCTTTGACCCGTTGACATTGCTGAGGCTTTCGACTGATATGTCATCGATCTCCCGATGCCGTCCCGAGGACAATCTCTAGCTAAGTGCCCGGGCTGACCATATGTATAACAGCGGTTGAGATGTGATCGCGGATACCCAAAGGGTCTGCTAAAACTTGACATCGAGTGGGAAGGTTGCGTTAAAGTCACAAAGGAAGATGTTCCTTGTGATCTAGTCGGGGCTGTAGCATATGGGGTGTATCTCTCATTTTCTGGTCTTCGATCAAACCGGCTGCCAAACCTAATGGGGCTCTTTCCCTTACCAAAGTCCCTCGACCTACTGACTTGTCCACTTTGTCCCCGTGCTATCTCCTCGGATTTCACGGCCTCCATAACTAACTTCTCAAAGTCTGTGCTAGTGTTTGGCCCCATGATAGTGCGGATATTCTGATTCAGCCCATGCTCAAATCGACTTGCCAAGACAAACATGTCTTGTTCAATTTCCGGCACAAAATGAACAAGTGCCCGGACTCTATTTCATACTCCGCCACGGTCTTGTTCCCTTGACGAAGCATATAAAATTCAGACCGCTTATTGTTCTAAAAATGAGGCGGAAAATACCGCAAATCAAACTCCCTTTCGAACTCTTCCCATGTGGGCTGGCCGCCATAACGGTTTCTGATGGTACCACACCAGGTAGTTGCATCACGTTCTAGTAAACGGGTAGCCAATATGACTCGGTCCTCAACTGAAATCCTCAGATCTTGAGCTACCAATAAAATATTGTCTTTCCACAGCTTCGCCACTAATGCATCACTCGAGCCATAGAAACTTTGGCAGCCCAAGTGCCTTGCCTCCTTCAATAGCTTGGACACTTGTATTGGTAATCTACCGCCTTGTACATCAGCTTGCCTTACCTCTGGCTGTACTTCTGGTTCAGGCTGTACCGGTACTTGCACTTGTGGTTGCTGAGTAGCTGCAGTTTGTATCTGTTGCATTGTTTGCTGCATCTGACCCAGAGTTGTCTATAACGCCGTCAACATCTCAATCAAAACCGGGTCTTGGGCCATAGGTGCTGCCTGTCCTACCTGTACTGTCTGTTCTGTTTGTGCCTCTTCCGTTGGTCCACGGGCATCAGACCTTTCCTCAACATCTTCTGCTTGTACTCGACGTGGTCTCCCCACCTTCTTTTTAGGTGCTATCTAAAACCATGGAACACGCAGCCATAGGTATAAGCCTAAAAGAAAACAAAACAATTAGACACACTCTATGCTGGACAATGCAGGTGCCGTGAGTGTGATGCACTTGTCACAAAAACTAGTTTGCACTCAATGAACACCAAATAACCATGCTCCGCTACCAACCTTGTGAGGACTCGTTCCCGGTAACTGGGAGCCTCACCGCCGTGCAGCCCCGATTGACCCAACTGGTGGACCAAGCGGAACTACACAAGGCTTATCCGAAAAACACAAAATTTGAATATTTTTGTTTAAAACATGGCACGCATCAATTGGTACTCAGCATAACTTACAAACAACGGAGTAACAAACACATACAGCGAAAATATCAGATCACATACAACGGGCCATAAGGCCTCAAACATGCAACACCTCGAGTCCACACTCGCAGGTCCCCAGAAACTCAAAACAACACCACTTCTTATATATCAAAAACATCAGAGTATGCAAGCATGAATTGTATACATATGCACTAGCAAAATGCACAATAGTTAAAGATACAAGAAGATGTGAAGGATGCTGAGTACAAAAACATGCATGTGCATTTGTCCAGCCCTACGACCAATACCGGGATAGGAACCTCGAATTTGAACAGCTATCTCTCACAACTTAGTCCTGAAACAAGCAATAGAGAGGGGGGGTGAGATCAAGGACCTCAGTGGAAGTTACCGCATCATAAGCATAAACGGTGGAATGGAGACAAAAACCAAATCATAGTATCAAGAATTTATTCAAACCATTACAATCCATGTTCTTCTATGTATCCCTCCTTAGTGCACACACCAAACAACATAAGGAAAGAAATACAAGAGATTCATAGAGCACAGTTTTGATCTTTGGCTCCTATGCCCAAAACATAACGGGGTGGACACAAACCACTTTCACGTAACCCCCGCTAAAGGGTTACATAAAAGCCTACTGATGGTTTTCAGTTGTAGCATATACATATATATAAACAAAGCCCCACCATCAGTATTGTCCAAAATTGAATGGAGAAACACAAGCTATCACATTCAATTTTGTGCACACGTATATAACGTCGTAAATATGAAGCATTTATCAGGCCTTTCCCTTCATAGTGCACACAACACTCAATATACATACATATATCCACCATACCTCTCCAAGGTAAGCAACTGTCCTCTCTATAAGGACTCCATATACTTACCTAACTTGATCAAGCATTTACCGTCAATTCCAGTCGGTACAGTGCCAAGAAAACACTTACCTTTCTTTTTGAAAACATAATGCATAAACACGTAGCATAATCTATCACACTCAAAATAAGACTCCCTGGGGTTGAAAACACTCATCCAGGTGGTACAAACGGGTATAAACATCATCAAGGTCCTTACTGGAAATCTAGGAGTTTGACCGGTTAGTGACTAAATAGTGAAGTTATCAAGTATGGGTTATTAAATCTAAAAATTCATCGGATATTCTATGCATGCATTTAAACATTTCCATCATGTAAATCAGGTGCCAAAAATCTCAAAATAATATTCAATTTATTCAGCCACAATAACAAACATGTATAAGGAGATGAAAAATCACATCGTATGGGAGGTTGCAAAACACGTATGAAAATTCGTATGCACCAAACAAGTCAGCATGCTTCAACTTTTGAATATACAGTTGATGCATTCAAACATGGCAAGCAAATTATAATTCTAACAAAATGTTAAACATAATTAAGTCATGCCTCCATTCAAACCAAAACATTGATTCTGAACATAAAATGTTACGCGTATGCAAATGAAACATAAACTCCCACCTCTCGTTGCGTCGATGGTTCTCCAACAAGATCCGTGCCTCTATTGGTCGATGCGGTACCACTTAAACAAGCACAAACCATACAGCCATACTAAGCATATCTAATCAAGGAATCAAAGGGAAAATAAAGGAAAGCAATTCTATGGACCCTCGCAGGCTGCGCACAACACCCTTCCCATCAATACTACCTGCAACCACTTCATTAACATGGAACAAACACACCAACATGATCAATAACATGTCTAAACAACCCCCTAGTACTGTTCATCCAAAATTTATACAAGAATCATAGGTTGTTTTCAGGCATTTCCATCCATCAAAAACACTCAATCCCATCACTAGCAACCTGAATAAACCAACCAATCCAAAAGGAAACCAAAGATTAATCACTTACCAACAACTCTGCAATTTTCGGCCAGAATGAAGAACACCTCAAAATTAGGCCTCAGACATCAAACTAACAGTGGAAAAGTGTAGAAAATTGATGGGAAAGTGTTTTGGGACAATGCCTCTCAAGGTTTTGGGGTCAAATTGAGCAAATTTTGGATTTTGGTAGGTTGGAAGGGTGAAGGAAGGAAAAAAACGAGTTAGGGTTGGAATGTGCTGGTCACTTCTGGAAGAGAAGTATTTAAAGGATGAAGTGTGGGCTTGGGCTGATGGGTTTTGAGCCCAAAAGTTCAACAAGACTGGACTGGGCAATCGACGACCCGCTTCATCACAAATGAGCCCAATGGGCTCGTGAAATGTCAACCAAATGGCCCAACAACTCCTTTAAGTATGTAAATCTCAAACATCAGGGTTGGGAATGGAAACAATTGGCAAACAGCCTAGCACACAAAATGTTGGCCCAAACGGCTCGCGGTCGCTCAAAACGGACCAAAATCAACCTGGTTTGTTTTCCACTGACTCAACCTCGATCGTCTAACCTATCTCACTCACACTCATACTTAAACACTCTCAGATTCACTATGGGTTACTTAAAGGCTTCCTACGGCTGTGTTCACAAACCAACAGTTTAGCATCGACGCGCTTCCGTTGGCACTAACGCTATCGTTGACACTGCCACTGACCGACACTACAATAGCCGGGATCTCACAAACTATCCCAATTTCCAATCGCTATCAATCTAAGCTTATACTTTGGAATAGGACACCTGTTACCAGTTTTCAGAATAACTTCCATACTTCTGAATACCATACATGCACTTCATGCACGATGAATCATATCATCTGTCAATTACATAGAATATGCACTCCGTGCACTATCTATACCATTAAATAATCATTTATTCTTTTGATAATGTGTATTCCGTGTGCTTATAAATATAGAATACACTAATAATAAAATGCTTAGTACCTATTCTCTTTCTTAGTCATTCACAACTATTCATAATTCTCTAGGTTAGCATCTACAGCTCACCAAAAAATAGCCTATAATAGGCTTCATCCTACTGCAGTTCGTAGAGTTCCAGTAAGAATTCAAGGAGACAACTTATTTTTTATAAGTATGTCAGACTAAACTCAATTAATGCCTCAATAGAGAATATCTATTCTCAAACACGTTACGATCACTTATGATTTAGATAAACTGTACCCAATCCAAGGTACTTTTGGTACTCAAACCATTAGTAAGAACATATACTTACCACAGGTTAGACGGGCAATCTTTTCTTGCTCCTCCCAGGCCTTTTGATCTGAAACCAATGTTGGTACAATACACATATATTCATAGTTCTCATTTGAATCAACAATTCACAACTAGGAAAGTTTTTTATTGGTCGATATTTTAATAAGAAAAATGACCATGCATAAATCAATATCTTAGAGCCAAGAATAAAACTATCACTCACTCGAGTGGTAAATATAAGAGGGCTAAATTGGAAGACACAGTGCACCAGCATATCAATACACAGTCAAAAACCCAAGAATATATTAAATCTATAATCAGGCCTAGTGAAAAGAAAACTCATTTCATAAAAGATGCATCAAATTGGGGAAATACCCGATAGATGAATATGTTTATGACCAAGGAGGCTTCTCGGAACAATCACTGCCCGACCTAAGGAACATAGTTAAGTCAAATTATAGATTTCAAACACCATTAACAAATAATATAAGATAGAGATGAATGACTCATTCACGTTCTCGGAAGAAGAAAAAACATGCCACCTTAAAGGTTAGTCGATAGCAAGAAATGTGTTCAAAGATAGGAATGTGCTCCATTGTTATAAAAATCGCCATAAAAGTGGTCACCCACACAGGTGAAGGAGTGGTAGCAGAGTAGTAGTGAATAAGAAACGTATGAGTTTCTAAGAATAATGATTAAACATCACTCTATTAACGCAAAAACTATCACACCCCAGGCCCCAAAATTTTGTGCAGCGATCGTCGTAGGCTCAAAATATACACTACTATTGTAAGGACCCAAACCTAGAAACCAGGCCCCTACCAACATGAAACCTGGACAAGCCCAACACGTGGACCAATCCAAATCCCACAAGGCTTCAAAAAATTTTCAAACATGATTCCCATATTAAACATATTTAATATTTTAAGAATTGGAGCATGTTAAATAAGAAACAAACATCTGGCATATCATCGGGGTGAGCAAAATACCACAGCGGAAGACTTTATTAAATAAACAATATCCCAAAACAAAAGATGGGTCCATATAGTCACAAGCCCAAAATCACAAACCGGGCTTAAAGTCCACAAAATAAAATCGCAACTAGTGACGTAATAAACGTATAAGGAAATAATAATAATCAAAAGATCAAATTGAGTCTAAAACGGAAATGCTAGAAAAGAAAACTTTGTAAAATGTGCAGGTGCGATAGTCCAACTAAGTCATACGAAACTCACAACTCGAAACACTACCTATGGCTCATGAACTACTCCTAAAAGAGGGAAACAACAACTGATGAGATAATAATCTCAACAGGAGTTATCACATCGTACGTCCTATGGGAAACAGAGACAACAACTAAGTAGAGAAGAAATAATTTACGATCAAAACGAGCACGTAACTAATGCAACTTAAAGAACTTAGAATTCATGCTTTTGATTTTTATAATGTAAAATGTAGTTCCAGCCCAATAGGTTATAACTCAAAATGCGCAATAGATAACAGGCTAATAATGCCTAACAATACCTATCGAGATGGACATAAGTAATCCCTGCTAAAGGGAAACCGGAAGCCCACTGGCATTGTTAATTTAATTTTTTTTAAAAAATAATATACTTATGCGTAACCCCTATTACCAGTGTTGTTCGAGACTAGGCAGAGAAAAAACACACGTATCGTACCTGTCTCAATACTCAATACGAACCAACCTGCAAAGGACATGGTAGGAAAATGAAGACAACACCTCCCCTATCAATAGGATTCTCCATACTCACCTCGCATTGGAAAAGCGAATGTTTATTGAGATAGATACCATACTAAATACAAAATGTTTATTGAACATCATACTTATTTTAAACCATAGGTTTACTAATTCTAGTTTCTTGTTACCTATCAAATGATGTATTATGCTTAAACCAAATGAAGAAATTGACGTGAGATTTAATTTTTTAAGATTAGAAAGATAATATTCTCATATCTCCCCTCTTATTTTCTCATTGTAGTCGAGAAAATATTGAGTTCGTTTGTCCTCATAGTAACTATCATTGAATTTGTTATATAATAATTCTTCATTTATTGTGAAATTATCAAGCACTAATAAATTTTTTTTTGTAAGGTTCTGATGGGCCTGCCATATCACTAGCTGTTGGCGATATTGGAGGTGACAGAGATTTATTATCAATAATGGAAGATGCCCTATTGGTAGTGAGTTGATAATAAGGTTGAGGGATCATCTTTTCCTAATCTACTTCTCGAAGAAAGTTATGTTTCGGTAATGGAGTGTGATAGGACATATCACCAGTAGATTTTTTGTTAGTTGTCAGTGTTCTAATGGTTTCTCTCACGGAATTTAGTCGAGATTTAAATAATAATTCTATATTTCCTGACGACTCTATTATTTTTATTGATTGTGTTCTAGGTCTAATTTGCATAGGTAGAATGATATTTGGTATTTTTCAGCTATCCGAAAAACTAACTTGATTTTATTCTAATAACCTAGGTACTTGTATATTCATTTTATCATAATTAGCCTTGATTAATATGGTATTGTTTTTTGCTGACTCCTTTTTAGCTGTGGGGCTAAGATTAAAACTCATAATCTTATAATGAACCCTATAAATAATAACTACATTTTTTGATGTTTCTATCATAGTTGTGGGTATCTTTAAATTTAATGCTAATATTTTTGCAATGTTCTTGTCATATAAATCTACTTAAAAGTTTGGATAGCAATTAAAACAGACCGGACCATTGGCTAGGTTTGATTCGCACAGTGCTAATATAGAATCTGAAAAAGAGTTAAATCTAGCATCTCTAAGATACATTAAAATAAGACTATCTAATCCTAATCTATGTAAAGGTTTAATAGCTACCTGAACTAATCCTATGTGAAGGAATTTATAACATCCTTTGAACCTGTTAATTTTTATTCTATCTAACATTTCTAATTGTTCTACTTAAGGGTTTATAGGTAGTGAATGTTTTGTTGTTTCTATCACATAATCGTGGGTAAAAGGATTTCCAAATCCTGTCTCGTAAATCTTATAATTTGGTATCTTTGGTATAAACCAATTATTTAATCTTTGTTCTATTTGTGCTATATGTAGTTCTCTACTATTATTTTCTTCTAACATACTCTCATTAACAGAATCGTTTGTACTACTAGACATATTTCTTAACAATTTATCCATAATATTAGTTTAAAACCATCGATTAATATCGAAGACAAATTAAACAAAGAATTAGCATCTTGCCTTCCTTATTGATGAATATCGAGACCACCTTGGCTGACCAACGGATTTACACTTACATCCATTTGCTATTAGGACTACCTTTCTTAGCTGACCAATGCTATTCTTCAATGAAGATTGTATGATAACTAATTTCTTTGCCTAACTTGGCTCCGCTACCAAATGGAGTATAAGTTCGAAATATATATATTGGACATAATAATAATAATAATAATAATAATAATAATAATAATAATAATAATAATAATAATAATAACATGAGTGATCAAAAGTCTAGTATCAAGAGGTTATTTCAAGTGCTCATCTTCTAATACCAGTAAAATTTTTTGGTTTTTAGGTTTAAACTAAGATTCAAAGATATCTGGTGATGATTGTCTTGCCCGAGGTGGTTGGCACTCTTTAAGGGGAAATAGGAATGGACCTTCCTAAAGAGGTGAAATTTGTTAGATGGTTTGGGTGGTGTTTGTGGTTGACTAATCAAAGCTGAATATTGGATGTTCTGATATTATGGGCGGATGAGATCTCCCTTATTTTTTTACTAATAGAATAATTGTGATTACTCCCGGGGGAATTTTCTCTTACAATCCTCTTACTCATGGTACTTGTTTCTAATATTGGTCTTCTCCTATAAAACAAATTCTCTAATATGATGAGCTTGACGGTATTTGGTTAGTACAAGTATTAATTATTTTCTCTAATAATATTTATTAACTCCCTTATCAATACATTTTCTATCCTTTGTCTTATTTCATACTCATTATAATTACATCATTCTATTCCTATAATATCATTGAGAGCCATGTGATTGTCTACTTCTGCTGATAAATTTAACCTTATTTCTCTGATTAGTCTTCTTATCTGGTTGATATTAGTGAAGTCTATTAATAAAAAGTTCTCTACAAACTTCTAAATGAATCGAGAAGTCATACTTGGGTGTCTTGAAAGCCTCCTTCTATTAAGAATTCTCTAGATAGAAAGTCTGGTAGATTGTTGTTGGCTCCTTTGATATATTCAATATCAAAATCATAGTTTGATAACAAGGCTTGTCATCTAGCAAAGATTTTTTTTGACACCAAGTTCTTGACATCCTTTTCTAATATATACTTGACTGATTTACGGTCCACTCTTAATAAAAATTTCTTATTAAATAAATCATCTTGAAAAGTACTAATATTCATCAAAATTGAAAGTATTTTTTTTTTAATGGTGGAGAATTTTGATTGGGTTGTATTCCAGATTCCTGAGTGATGATATCTAACTAGTTGTTCCTTATCTTCTAGTTTTGTTTCAGAATTCTTCCATATCCTTTATCTGAGGTTTATTTTTCTACTATTAGATGTGCATCATTATTGGGTATTCTTAGAAAAGGTAAATACTTTATCTTTTGCTTTATTTCTATTTCTTTTATCACTGTTGTCAAGTCTTCTGTCCAGGGACCAGTTTCCTTTCTTAATATTTTATATAATAGGAGACATATAGTGCTTAGGTTCGGTACAAAGTCTAATATATAATTGAGGTAACCTAGAAATCTTTGTAGCTGATTTTTTCCTTTTATCACATCTGAGAATTTTGTTTTAAATTCTAAACTTCTACTAATTGGGGTGTAACTACCTTGATATATTTCAAATCCTAAAAATCTAATCTTTGTTTGAAATAATTTCATTTTTGAGACAGATAATACAAAACCATTTTTTTGCTATATTTAGCATTTTATTTAAATGACTAAAATATTCTGTTATGCTTTTTGAAAACACTAATACATCATCAATGTATACTATAATGAATTTTGTGTAGGGATTTAGTATATTATTCATAATATTTTGAAATTTTGATGGTGCATTCTTTAATTCAAATGACATCACATTCCATTCGTAATGCCCCAAAGGTATAGTGAAGGTTGTTTTGTACTTATCATTTTCATCTACTTGAATTTGCCAATATCCTGATTTCATATCAAACTTACAGAATATTTTTGCTCATGGTAATCTTTTAACTGGACCTCTTTTGTTTGGTAAAGGGTATCTAATCCATTGTAATACTTTATTTAAAGGTTTATATTTAATTACTAATTGTGGAGCTCCTCTTTCTATTTCAGCCTGATTTTATACATAAAATGCTACACATGACCATGGTGATTTGCTTGGTCATATTAATCCTTTATCTAATAATTCAATAATTTCCTTTTTATAATATTCTAATAATTCCTTATTCATTTGAATAGGTCTAGCTCTAGTAGGTATATTTTTCTCACTAAAGTCTTTTTCATATAGTAATTTTACTATGTGTTGTTTTCTATTCCAAAAGATGTTAGAGATGGTTGCATATACTTCTTGTTTAATCTTCTTTTCTATTTCCCAAATCTACTGTTTTACTTTATCTTTATTTAATTCTTGATTAATTCTCTGATAATCTATTTTTTGATTTAATGAATGGACATGTTTTTTCTTTTGTATTATCATAATTTCTCTTATTCCTATACTTTTGATTCTATTTAGATCTTTTTCTCTAATAGTGTTGATAAATTCAAAAACTAATTCTTTTCCACATATATTGGTAATGATTCCTCTGTGGTTAGCTATAAAGGGATATATTTGAATAAGAAATGGGCCTACTAATATAACTTGTTGAGCTAAATCTTTTACTAACAAGAAAGAATTCTTGAAACAAAGCTAAAATGGAATTAGCAAAGAATAATACCATATTAATCGAGGCTAATTATGATAAAATGATTGTACAAGTACCTAACGGAATCAAGTTAGTTTTTCGGATAACTGGAAAATACAAAATGTCATTCTACATCGGCAAATTAAACCTAGAACACAACCAATAGAAATAATAGATTCGTCATCAGGAAATACAGAATTATTATTTAGATCTCGACTAAATTCCATGAGAGAAACTATTAGAACACCGACATCAAGCAGAAAATCTACTACTGACATGATTTATCACAAACTCCATCACAAAGACTCAGCTTTCTTAGAGGAGTTGATTGGGAAAAGAGGATCCCTCAAACCTTATTATGAACGCACTACTAGTACAACATCTTCCATTATTGATAATAAGTCTTCGTCACCTCCAAAACCACTAGTGACATGGCAGGTCCATCAGAACCTTACAAAAAACAATTATTAGTGCTTGATAATTTCATATTAAATGAAGAATTATTATATAAAAAATTCAATGATAGTTATTTTAAGGGAAAACAAACTCAATATTTTCTCTGACTACAACGAGAAAATGAGGGGGGAAATATGAGAATATTATGTTTCTGATCTCAAAAGGATTAAATCTTACATCAGTTTCTTCATTTGGTTTAAGCATAATAAAGATAAGATATCAGCTGATAGGATACAAGAAACTAGAAGTAGTAAAAAGTTTTGGACCACAACTGCAAACAAATTTAAAATTAGTTCGGTATACCCACCATTAGAAGCAATAAATCTAAATTGAAAAAATCATGAAATATTAGCTAGCCCATTAAAACTAATAGAAAATACTTCAGACATTAGTCAGCTTAAATTATAAAATAATTGTACAATCCAAATGTTATATGTCATTGCACAACAATTAGAAGTATTAGAAGCAAATCAAGAAAATTTTATAGAAAGAAAAATAGAGACTAAAAATGAAATGAGATTAGAAAAACCATTATTCGAATCACATTATTTTCCAAAAATAAAATTAGATGATAATAAACAATTATTAGATAAGATACTCAACAATTGAAAAAATTAGAATTAGGAAAAGACAAATAAACAACCGCTAGCTTCGAAACAGAAGAATCTGATAATGAGATCAAAGAACTAGGCGAACAATTCCAAGAGAAACTAGAGATTAATAAGATAAAAAATCAGAGTTATACAAAATAAAAAATACTCCATTATTATAATAGACCATGGTTACCTGATGTCCAAACAGAAGATTACCCTTTTAGAAGTCAAGTTAGTTGTGATGGTAAAACTCTTTATGAGTGAAATGTAGACAGTAAATCAGAACATAGAATATTAAATATATTAAATAAAATGTGTATGGCCGCCTCAGCCTATAAGGCTCATGGAAATTCAGAGTCTAGTGCAGTACAAGCCCTAATATCAGGATTCACTAGACAATTAAAAGATTGGTGAGACAATTATTTAACATCTCCTGAACGAACTATTTTAACATTAATTAAGATGGAAACTATAGAAGGATAGGCTATTACTCAAGAAGAATGTATTGCTAGATTAATTTATGCTATATCAAAACACTTCATAGGGAATCCTCAACAATTCAAAGATAAAGCTTTAGACTTATTATCAAATTTAACTTGTCCAAACTTAAAAGATTTTAAATGATATAAGGATATGTTTTTAACCAAAGTTATGATTAGGGAAGATTGCCAGCAATAATTCTGGAAAGAAAGATGTATAGCAGGATTACCTAGTTTATTCGCAGAAAAAGTAAGAAATAAAATAAAGAAAAATACAGAGGATTAATTCCATATGATAAAATTACTTATGGAGACATAATAGCTGAAATTAATGAAGAAGGATTAGCATTATGTACTGATTATGAGTTGAAAGCTAAATTAAAACAAGATATAATACATAGCAGAAAAGAATTAGGATCTTTTTGTGAACAATATAGTTATAAAAAAAATAATCGGCCCATCATCCCATCACAAGAAGAGAATAAAGAAATTTAAAAGTTATAAAAGAGAAAGAACTCCATATAATAAATACAAACAAAGTACTGTACAAAACTTTAGAAAAAGCAGCTCATAAAACTTCAAAACGAAAAAATTTGAGAGAAAAAGACCTATCTATTACAGGTGTAATAAACCAGGCCATTACAAAAAAAGATTATCTATTAGTTAAAAGGATAAATGAATTAGACATAAACAATAAAGAAAAAAAGAACTTTTAGAAATGCTAAATACATCAAATGATGATAGCGACAATATTCAACCATTAGAAGGATCAGATAGTAGTATTGAATAAGAATCCGATGTTTGTGAGTGAGTACCATAAATATGATATCATAAAAAAAATTAATTATAGATTTAATTACAAAAATAGAAAACCCTGAAGAACAGAAAAGGTATCTATTAGAATTTAAAAATAAATTAATATATGGAAATGAAAGTAATTAATTTCAAGGTCCAAAGTACTATAACTTGAATGAAATAATATATAAAAAATAAAAATTTAAAGACAACATCTCCATAGAAGAATTAACTCAAGAAATCAGAATAGTAAAATAGGAAATTAGAATATTAAAAGAAAAAAATAAAGAATTAAAATATAAAATGACAAAGTTAGAAGACATAAAAAATGATCAACTAGAATCCATCAATAATAACTTTGTGTTAGCCTTATCAAAAATAGAATACCAAAAATGATACACTATGTTACCATAGTAATAAAATATTTGAAAATAAAAATAAAAGTCTTATGAGATTCAAGAACTGACCAGAACTGTATACAAGAAGGGATAATTCCTTCAAAATACTTCAAGAAAATCATAGAAAGATTACACACTGCTAGTCATCAGAGATTACAAATAAAATATAAAATTTTAGATGCCTATATTTGTAATAATAGTATATGTTTTAAGAATTCTTTTTTGTTAGTAAAAGATTTAGCTCAACAAGTTATATTAGGCAACCCTTTTCTTACTCAAATATATCGCTTTATAGTTGACCATTGAGGAATCATTACCAATATTTATGGTAAAGAATTAGTTTTTAAATTTATCAACACCATTAGAGAAAAAAATCTAAATAGAATCAAAAGTATAGGAATAAGAGAAATTATGATAATTCAAAAGAAAAAATGTGTCCATTCATTAAATCAAGAAATAGACTATCAGAAAATTAGACAAGAATTGAGTACAAATAAAGTAAGACAGAGGATTTGGGAAATTGAAAAGAAGTTTGAACAGGAAATATGTGCAACCATCCCTAATGCCTTTTGGAATTAACACATAGTAAAATTACCATATGAAAAAGACTTTAGTGAGAAAAATATACCCACTAGAGTTAGACCTATTCAAATGAATAAGGAATTATTAGATAAAAGATTAATACAACCCATCAAATCACCATGGTCATGTGCAGTTTTTTATGTACATAATCAGGCTGAAATAGAAAGAAGAACTCCACGATTAGTAATTAATTATAAACCATTAAATAAAGTGTTACAATGGATTAGATATCCTTTACCAAATAAAAATGATATAACTAAAATATTATTAAAAGCAAACATATTCTCTAATTTGATATGAAATCAAGATATTGGCAAATTCAAATAGAAGAAAAGGATAAGTATAAGATAGACTTAACTGTACCTTTTGGGCATTACGAATAGAATGTGATGTCAATTAGCTTAAAGAATGCACCATCAAAATTTCAAAATATTATGAATGGTATACTAAATCCCTACACAAAATTCATTATAGTATACATTGACGATGCATTAGTATTTTCAAAGAGCATAACATAATATTTTAATCATTTAAATAAAATGCTAAATATAACCAGACAAAATGGTTTGGTATTATCAGTCCCAATAATGAAATTATTTCAAACAAAGATTAGATTTTTAGGAGTTAAAATATATCAGGGAAGTTATATCCCAATTAGTAGAAGTTTAGAATTTATAGCAAAGTTCCCAGATGAGATAAAAGACAAAAATCAGCTACAAAGATTTCTAGGATGTCTCAATTATATATCAGACTTTGTACCGAACCTAAGAATTACGTGTCTCCCTTTATATAAAAGATTAAGAAAAAAAACTGGTCCATAGACAGAAGAATTGACAACACTGATAAAAGAAATAAAGCAAAAGATAAAGTCTTTACCTTGTCTAGGAATACCCAATAATGATGCCTATTTAATAGTAGAAACAGACGCCTAAGATAAAGGATATGGAGGAATCTTGAAGCAAAAACTAGAAGACAAAGAACAACTAGTCAGATATCACTAAGGAATCTGGATGACTTATTTAATAAATTTTTTTTATTAAGAGTGGAATGTAAATCAGTCAAATATATATTGGAAAAAGATGTTAAGAAATTGATATCAAAACAAATTTTTGTTAGGTGGCAAGAAAGGAACCGACAACAATCTACCAGACTTTCTATCCAGAGAGTTCTTAGCCAGAGGAGGTTTTCAAGACACCCAGGTATGACTTCTCGATTTATTCAAAAGTTTATAGAGAAATTTTTATTAATAGACTTCACCAATATCAATCAGATAAGAAGATTAATTAGAGAAATAAGGTTAAATTTATCAACAGAAGTAGACAATCACATGACTCTACATGATATCATAGGAATAGAAGGATGCAACTATAATGAGTATGATGTCATTTGAAAATTGAGACACCCTAAAGTCTCTATAGCTGATTTTTGTCTTTTATCTCATTTGAAAATTTTGCTGTAAATTCTAAACTTCTACTGATTGGGGTATAAATACCTTGATGTATTTCAAAACCTAAAAATCTAATTTTTGTTTGGAATAATTTTATTTTTGGGGTTGATAATACTAAACCATTTTGCTTGGCTATGTTTAACATTTTGTTTAAATGTCTAAAATGTTCAATTATACTTTTTTAGAATACTAACAAATTATCAATATATACTATAATAAATTTTGTATAAGGAGTTAATATATCATTCATAATATTTTGAAATTCTGATGGTGTATTTTTTAACCCAAATGGTATTACATTCCATTCGTAATGCTCAAAAGGTACAGTAAAAGTTGTTTTATACTTGTTCTTTTTATCTATTTGAATTTGCCAATATCCTGATTGCATATCAAACTTAGAGAATATTTTAGCGTTTGATAATCTTTTAATTAAATCTCTTTTGTTTGGTAAAGAGTACCTAATCCATTGTAATACTTAATTTAAAGATTTGTAATTAATTACTAGTCAAGGGGCTCATCTTTCTATTTCAGCCTGATTTTGTACATAAAAGATTGCATATGACCATGGTGATTTATTAGGTCGTATTAATTTTTTATCTAATAATTCAGTAATTTCTTTTTTACAATATTCTAATAATTCTTTATTCATTTGAATAGGTCTGGTCCTAATGGGTATATTTTTTTCATTAAAGTCTTTGTCATATGGTAATTTTACTATGTGCTGCTTTCTATTCTAAAAGACGTTAGGTATAGTTGCACATACCTTTTGTTCAAACTTCTCTTCAACTTCTCTAATCTTTTGTTTTACTATTCTAGTTTCTTGGGCTAAGTCTTCTACTGAGATGTCTTCTTTCGATTTTTCTTTTTTATATATTATTTTATTTAGATTATAACATTTTGTTCCTTGGAACTAGTTACTTTCATTCTCATGTATTAATTTATTTTGAATTCTAATAAATATTTTTTCTTTTCTTCAGAATTTTCTATTTTTGTAATTAAGTCTATAACTCACTCTTTTTCTGATGCTAACATATTTATGCTATAACAGGGACAAGGTTTTATGCATTCGAAGACATCGGATTCTAACTCAATGTCACTATCTGATTCTTCTAGTGGTTGAATATTATCGCTATCATCATCTGAGGTATTTAGCATCTCTAAAAGTTCTTCCCTTTCTTTATTGTTTATGTCTAATTCATTTATCCATTTAACTAGTGGACAGTCTTTTTTATAGTGACCTGGTTTATTACACTTGTAATAGACAGGTCCTTTTCTTTCAAACTTTTTCTTTTTAAAGTTCTGTGAGTTTCTTTTTCTAAAGTTGTATTGGGTGCTTTGTCTATATGGGGTTCAATGTCAATGAGCACGAATACAAATAAAGATAAGCAAGCATAACAAAATCCAAAATACAAAAGAAAATGTTGAGTTTTCAAACGTTTCATATGCAGTAGTCCAGCCCTATAACAAGCTAGAAACCTCGACCTTAAGAGGAAGTCAGCTACACAAGTTCTCGATCTAGTTCTGAAAAAGACAGCAATAACAGGGGGTGAGATCTCGAGGACCTCAGTGAGAGTCACAGCGTCATAAACAATTCCGGTGGAATAGAGGCATATATGAAAACAAGCATAACTATTTTATAATAAAATCACAGTAAGACCATGATGCTAATCGTGCAAACAACCTCACATGTAAATATGATCAAATACATATGCATGAGTTTGATAATATATACGTGTATCTCAGGCCTATAACCAACTAGTATACAAATCCAAAATCTTATTCTCATGGGCAACTACGCCCAAAAACTATCGGCCTGGACCTCTAACATCGCTTCACTGATAACCCCGGCAAAAAGAAATCGAAACCCACTGGTAATACACATTTTCAAAATAAGAATAAGTCCCCTACCACCAATGTCGTCCTCGGAAAAAAATGGAGAAATCAACTATCACATGATTCCCAACTCACACACAACTCAAAAAACCCGAAGGCATATGTAGCCTATCACATCACATACTCACACAAGGCATACATAATCTATCCATACTCCTAGGCAAGGGACTATCCTTCTATCTAAGGATACTCATCCACTTATCTTTGCATTGACCAAGCACAGTTCATCAATTCCAAGTCATGCCTAGAAATTATATGTATATGTAATCTTTGCAAACATGTAGAATAAATCCCAAATCATGTTATAATTTAAATAAAATATAGTGCACTCAAAATCAACTCAAAAGCTCCCTAAGAGCCCCTACAACTCAAGAAATCAATATATATAGTTATTATCGCAATGCATTTTAGTCACATCACAAGCTTGCATATAGGTCCATAATAAATATTTTATGCATCTTAAATATGCCTCACACATAATGAACGGAGCATGCCAAGTCATTCATCAATGTACATATTGTCTCAATTCAAAAACAAGCATTTATCCAATTTTAATTAATAAAATAAAATAATTCCGTGTATGTAAATGAAACATAGTCTCCCACCTCTTGACGCGCTGACAACCCAACGGCTAAACACTTTCCCTTATCGGCCGCCCCAAAGCACCATCTAAACAACCATTCACACAAAACCACATTAAGAACAAAACCGAAAATAATATACTCGAAAATAACCAGAATGAAAAACAATCTAAGAGACTCCCTAAACACTCACTCTATGTCTCCATTCACTCAATACAATCTCTAGAAACAAAAACCACTCAATCCCTTAAGAGGAACAACCAACCTCTTCACTCACCCAAGCCTTCCTAAGCTCAAATTTCAATTCCAAGCTCAAACAACATCGAAATTGGTTTCCTCAATCCACAAACCTTCTCAACAACACAAAAACAACCTAACTCAAGTAATTGAATTAACTAATTTCATCCAATTCCACAAAAACATAAATTTTCCAAAATTACCAAAATTACCATCGAAAACTCTAAATGATCAACCATGGATTAATTATTGTTTTCATGCAATCTAAAACATTAGTTCATCACAGAAAACATCTAAGTATGTTAAAATAACTAAAAATCGCAAAGGAAAAGAAAGAATTTAAGCATTTACCACCAAAATCTGAATTTTACTAAAAATACCCAAATTTAGGTAAAATCACAATAAATCAACACAATACTCGAGAAACTATGGAGAGAGGGGTTGGGTTTACGTTTTGGGACAACACCCACGCAACAATTTGAAGGAAAAAAGAATTTTGAGGCTTTGGGGGCTTTGGAGATGTTCTCAGCCGAGGGAAAATAAAGGGGAAAAGGGGAGGGGAGTTCTTTGCATTTCTGCCCACTCACGTGCAGAAAAGGGGGAAAAGTAAGGGCATTTCTGAAATTGTGACTTTTTTTTACTTTTGATTTTTTTTAAAAAAAAAATTCACAAAATCTGAAATAATTATAAAATGACTCACATGTGTCCCAAGTGGGCCAAAACAAAATTTAAAAGCTCAAAATATGGAATTTAGGTATTTAAAACGTAATTGGGCTCGAGAAACAAAAAATCAGGCCCACCAAAGATAAGTCAGACCAAAGATAAGTAAACCCAAAGACCTCCGACCACTCAAAACGGGCCTCCAAAACTCATATGCGGGTCACAGGAGTAGAAATTGGTATATCCACTGGACTCAAGCCTCGAACAACACATCAATCGACTAACTATTCTATTACACACTAAAACTTCAAAATGACAAGATGCGCAAATTATCGACACGCTACCAATAACATGACGTTCTAGACATCCTAAACCCGACACCTAAGCTCTATAACTATGTCCAGGTCACTCGGTCAAAAGGTCAACTCTAATGGTCAACTCACTCAAACCAACCAATCCGAAAAATTTGACTGAATCCGAGTGCTGACTAGACTCTCAAAAGGATAGGGTCTCACATACCTAATATAACCTGATGGGCTAAATCTTTTACAAACAAAAAGGAATTCTTAAAACATATAGCATTATTACAAATATAGGCATATGAAATTTTATAGTTTATTTAACAAGGGTTATTTTTTGGAAAATAATGACTCATATTTATTTGACAACATATCATATTTTGTTGATAGAGATCTCCAAGGAAGATCTAATCATTTTTTAAATATTATTTCTGCGTGTCCTTTATCATCTTCTATTATTTCTATTGGTTGGGTTCTAGGTGGTATAGGTTTGGGTGGCACAATATTTAATATTTGTCAATTATCAGGATAAGATATCTGATTCCAATTTATTAGTTTTGGAGTATGAACATTAACATGTTCATAGTTTGTTTCTATTAAAACTGTAGTTTCTTTAGCTGATTCTATTTTAGCTCTTGGGCTTAAATTAGTTTTCATTACTTTATAATGAATCCTATATATAATTGCTATGTTCTTTGAACTTTCTAACATAGTTGTAGGTATTTTCATATTTAGTGTCAAGGTTTTACTTAAATTTTCGTCAAAGAGATCTATACTAAAGTTTGGGTAACAATTAAAATAAACTGGTCCAGTAGCTAGATTTGATTCACAGACTGCTAATAAAGAGTCAGTGAATGAAGTGAATCTAGCATCTCTTAAACACATTAAAATAGGAGTATCTAATCCTATCCTATGCAGGGGTTTTATAGCTATATGAACTAATCCTATATGTATGAACTTATATTTTCCTTTGAATTTTAATAACTTGTTATTATCTATAAGTTCTAAATGTTCTATTTGAGGATTAACAGGTAATGACTTTTCTGTTGTTTCTATCACATAGTCATGAGCAAACATGTCTGGCATGTCTTCGAAAAGTATACAAACCAAGTATGATAAGTTGGTTTGTACCATAGGACACGATACCACGCCTTTTGATAGTCATGGTAATTGTATCCTACAAGCTGCTGATCGGGTATTTGAGCCGAGAACATTTTATTTGTGAAGGGATGCTGCCTCCACTCTTCGTTGGTCATCACTCTTAAGATTTTTATCCTTGAAAAGGCGATTTGATCAGGGAATCTTTTATCCATCGTGTGGAGGATCTCAACTGACTGGGTTTTCAATAGGATTTGCTCGTAGAAAATACGAGTCTTGTAGGGGTGGTCCATGAGATATAATTCTTTTGAAGGAAATATTTGGACGATGAGTTCTTTTATCTCTTTTTTCTCATCATTCTTTTCAAGCTTGATTATTTTGATGTCAATTTAATGGGTGTAGAGGTCTGTTTTTTCAGGTTTCTGGTTGGCTAATTCTCTAAGGATGAGGGGAGGAGCTCTTGAGGTTATGGATAGAGGGGCTCTTTGCGGGTATAAAGGAAGCGGAATAAGTGATTTCTATTTAACATGCTTCGGAGTGACCGGGGCAGCAATCAAAGCAGAATAATAGCTTGGTTGAATAATAGAAGAGGAGGGAGAGGAAGGAGAAGGAGGAGAATTTGAATACCTGCTCTTTGATGACGACAGCATCGCCGTTAATGACTTCTTCTTATCCATGTCTCAGACTGTCAAAACAACTGATCTGTTAAGCTTTTCTAGAAGATAAGCTTCGATCTCTGTAAACTCGGCTATGGTTAAGCCAACTGCGGTTCTATCTTTTATTTTCCTTTTTAATACTCTCCTTATTGATCGTAATTCTCCTTTTAAATTTCTTCTTTCTCTTTCAATTTCCTGTGCTTGTTGTTTCAAGCTGAACATGGCTTGAAAGCTGTATGTCCTGGTGACAGTCTTTTTATCTTTTGATAGAGTTTCGGTTACCCAAAAGCAGTTAGCTCTGTGACTCCTGGGGTAATCCGTCTCTTTGTATCTTATGATAGTTGAGTGGAACTTTTTATAATACATTATCCTGACACATTAATTGATCTAAATCATTCTGTAATTCACAAAATATACTAACATTTGAATTTATCTTTTGTAAGTATTTTCTTTTTCTACTATCCTTATATCTTTTCCAGTACTTATTTATCTTTTTACCAATCTTTTCTTTTACTGTAACGACCCCAATTCCTAACAATTATTAATTGCTCCGATTAAGGTCATTACCGCCGTGAAACCCAAATAAGCCTAAATGACACCTAAGACCTACTTGAATCCCACCAGGCTTATCATGAACTACCGATTTTTAGCTTGTTAGTTTTATTGCTTATCAACAATTGGAGCATGATATTGGACACAATGTTCTGGTATCATACGGAGTAAATAAAACATCAGCGGAAGTCTTAAATTAAACCTTTGGGTACATAACACACAAGTCTCATAGGGATCCACATAACCAGCAAGAAATTCTTCATCAAGGATCGGAAATAGCAAGTAAAGAAGAGTGCTTAAAATAAACCAGAAAATTGCCCAATCATTCATGTTATATGCGCAAGTAAACAAGTAAGAAAATGTGATGCGATATCGCCCCGCCGTGCAGCCTTGATCTCACACACTGGTACCACGAACAGTGAATGTACCTAAGCCTGAAAAATGGTAAAAACAATGGTATGAGATTACAAGAATCTCAGTAGGGTCACAACATCATAAGTTCTACAGAATCCCTAAACACAAATCTCCCATTTCACAAAAGATCATTCCTAAACAACTAAAAGAGGATCACACAATTCAAAAATCAATCAAAAGAGGTTAGGGTCGAATTTATGGCTGAGGAAGGACTGCAAACACTTCCGAAAGGTCAGAAGTAAATAGGCAGGTGAAACACATCAGATTGCCCTCGACAATGAAGAAGAAAGGTCATCCCCTTCCACCTGTGTTGTCCAGAACTTACTGCGCAAAGGGTAGATGGTTAACACGCAAACTAATCAGTAAGCCTTTCATCTTGTCCTCGCAAGGACAAGTCGACTAGTCCCACACGGAAAAGTCTTCCCTAGTCACATACCTACTAGGGCATCCCAAACCTCGCAAGATAAGGGCTTCCTGCCTCGCAAGGCAGGGATCTGGCCTCGCAAGGACAGATATCCAGCGTGCACTTGCTGGTTTGCCGCCCATACAACTCCCTAAACCGGCAAGAACCTCTCCTCTCCCTAGGAGCACAGACATGTACAAGCACACACAGGCAAGTACAAAGCATAATACCACAACAGGGTATCATCAATCATGTCAGAACACAATCAGCATATTCAATTCACATAACATATGCAACCCAGGCACTCAATACCTAACTCAGGGGTTCCATATAGCCTATGAGATCCATATCTCATTCCGAATTTCATACTCTCACCCTATAATCCAATCGCATGCAATACAACAAAGGCAGGCAACAAATACATCAAGAAAATAACAGGGGTCTCTGAAGAAACCGATGAGGAGTGGATCCTACCTCTCTTGTCTTTGAATAAGAAGCTACTCCTTTTCCTTTATTAAGTAAATTCGAACCACCTAAATTATCACCAGGCAAAGACAAAAGCAAACTAAGCATGCATATTCAATAGTCAATTGAATACCCTATTTCCTTACCAATACCACTCACCAAACCTATCAGAAAACCAGTGATCAGACGTTGCAGGTGCCTCCCCCTTGGATGTGTGATGTGATAGCCAGGAACTTAACAAGATTCAACCTGAATTTACCATTCCAATTAACTATGCAAATCTTGTCGCTAAAAGTAGGGCATAGGACGATTTCGTCTTAACATTAAACAAGGAAATATTTACATCCAAGCTTTTATTTATATATTTTTGGAAAGAGGATGAAAACAGATTTATTTGTAAGGATCTGACAAACAATTAGAAAGTTATGCTATTTTTAAGTTCAAGAAGATTTGGCGAAAACCTAGTTCTGCCGCCGATTTTTAAATTAACCTTAGATAAAGAAATACTAATCTCCTGACAAAAACTAAAATATGGTTGGAAAGGGGATGAATAGAGCTTTCCAACAAGCTATTTTTCGCAGAGATCCGACGAACGATGAGTGAGTTATGCTGGTTTGACGTTTCTGTGAATTATGACGGCTATAGGGAGGTATAGGGTTGTAAACTCATACGAATTTTGTAAGTTTTCTATGAGGGATTTTTGTGGGGTTGACTTCCTATTTATAATGAATGAGTGTAGAATTATGATTACTAATTTAAATTACTCTATCAAAATAATATAATTTACCAGATAATTAAACTCTTAAATTATCTTCCCTATTTTTAGGGACTTTAATTTCTAAGGCAACTATTTATCTTTAAGGATGATTCCTAAGGCAATTACCCATCTATAAGGATCTAGATCTAAAGAAATCTAAAACAAAATTAACTACTAAACAATCTTACCAATTTCGGCCATCACACATCCTTTCCTTCAGACGGAAAATTGTTTTTTCACCTGCACTGGCTTCTGGACTTCTAGGACTCAAAATTCGGGGTCTTCCATTTACTCTGATTAGTTTAATTATTCTCTCGTTTATATTCTTCAATTAATTCTTCAATTATTCTTAACATTTTTCTGCCAAATTGTTCCCTTTTTTCGTATTCCTTACAGTAACAATAATCAAGTATAACTGTGTGATTAACCATATGATCATTTATACTCAAGTTTATCCCTTCTATTAATTTTGTTTTAACCATCCTAATTTCTTCTATCCTGGAGAAATCTATTTCCATTAATTTTTCAATGCATTTATCTATAGTGCTTTCTTGTGCATAAGGTACGGGATTAGACATGGTACCTTTTAACTTGCAGATTTTATCTCTTCGTTTCTTTTATCTGTATATCCCTGCAAGATTTCTCTTGATAAGAAGTCAGGTAAATTATTCAATTTTCCTTTAATGAATTCTATTTTAAAATCAAAGTTAGAAAGCAAAGCTTGCCATCTTGCAAATATCTGTTTTGATACTAAGTTCTTAACATCTTTTTCTAATATATATTTTGCAGATTGACAATCAAATAGCCTCTCCATCAACTCTTGATAAAAAAGAGTCACCTCCTATGTCCTCTATACACAGTGACATGGCCACACCAACTAATTACAATAACCAACTATAAAAATGACAGGATTCGAACTCGACATCGAATTTCTGATTAATACATACTATGATGATAAAAATAATCATAATAGAGAACAGTATCTTCGAGAAGTACCCTCGAAGATGAGGGGGGTGATATGGCAAGATTATAAAAACGAATTAACATACTATGAAGGTCATACAGACTTCTTTATCTGGTGGAAATCCAGAAGAGATGATTACATTGAAGATATTGATGACGAAATAAATGAGACCTCTTCTAGTTACAACACATGGACAAAAACTCAATCCCAAACTACTGAAAAATCTAAGTATCCTCCTTTTGAAGAAGTAGCCATAGATTGGAACGGAAACACCATTCTTGCTGCTCCCTTTAAAGAAGCTGATAATTCAGAATTAGGAAAAATAAAAAGTCAGAATAACTACACAAATCAGATGTTACAATTAATCTCACAACAGTTAGAATACTTAGAACTTACTCAAGAAAAGAAAGCAATACAAATAGAAAAACCTTTAGTAAAACCAAATGAAGAAATAAAAAACTTCAAATTAAACTCCGATGATGAACTGCTAAAAAAGATAACCAAACAATTAGAACTTTTAGAGTTATCCTCAAAACCACAAATATCGGCTATCTTTGAAACAAAAAATGAAACTGAGTCAGAAAATTCTGAGATTGAAAATATAACAGAACAGTTTGAAGAAACCTTAGAAGTTGATAGAATACGACTTTACGACAGACCAAGAATAACAGAACAGTTCGAAGAAACCTTAGAAGTTGATAGAATACAACTTTACGACAGACCAAGAATACCACATTATTATCCTAGACCATCATTACCCGATATACAAACTGAAGAAAAATACTCACAAGGAAGTTATGATGGAAAAAGTATCTATGAATGGAACTTAGATGGAAAAATAGAACATGGAATAACCAACATGTTAAACGAAATGTGTATGGCAGCTACTGCCTACAAACTAATAAAAAATAGTGAAAGAGAAATAACAAAAATACTAACATCATGGTTCACTGGTCAATTAAAAGGATGGTGCGATAATTATTTGTCCCATGCACATAAAAATGAAATACTAACAGCAGTAAAACCATAAGTAAGAGATGGGCAAACATACACTGTAGAAAATTCCTTTGCAACCATGGTATACGCTATAACAAAACACTTCATAGGAAATCCACAAAGTATATCTGAGAAAGCATCAATAATATTGTCAAATTTAAAGATAAGTTAATAGGAAAAAATGAACAAACCCAATTTCAGAAACCTACCTATTACAATCTTAATGAAATAATATTTAGAAAGGAAAAATTAAAAGAAACAATATCAATAGATCATCTAACACAAGAAATCAGAGCCATAAAACAAGATATTAGAATCCTAAAGGAAGAAAATGAGGAGTTAAAATATCGAGTAATTCAACTTGAGGATGTTAAAGATCTCCCAGAACCTAGTACCTCTAATTTTGTATCAGCCCTGTCTAGGATAGAATATCAGAAATGGTATACTTATGTAACCATAGTAATAAAAGATTTTTAAATAAAAATAAGAGCATTATTAGACTCAGGAGCTGACCAAAACTGTATACAAGAAGGAATAATACCTTCAAAGTATTTTGAGAAAACAAAAGAACGATTAGATACCGCCAGTCATCAAAGATTACAAATACAATACAAAATTTCAGACGCCCATATTTGTAACAATGTGATATGTTTTAAAAATTCATTTCTCTTAGTAAAAAACCTAGCTCAACAAGTTATCTTAAGAAGCCCATTTCTTACTCAAATTTACCCGTTTATAGTAGATCATAGAGGAATTATTAGTAATATCTATGGAAAGGAACTACTGTTTGAATTTGTAAATACTATCAAAGAAAAAGACTTAAATCAAATCAAAGAAATAGGCATAAAAGAAATAATGATTATACAAAAAAAAAAATATTCATTCTTTACATCAAGAATTAGAATATCAACGAATCGCTCAAGATTTAGAAAATGAAGAAACACAACAAAAAATTAAGGAATTAGCAAAAGGGTTTGAACAGGAAGTTTGTTCCACATTACCTACCGCATTTTGGAACCGAAAGCAACATATAGTGACATTACCATATGAATCGACATTTAGTGAAAAAAATATTCCTACAAGAGCGAGACCCATACAAATGAATAAAGAATTATTAGAATATTGTAAACAAGAAATAACTGATTTACTAAAAAAGAAATTAATTAGACCTAGTAGATCACCTTGGTCTTGTGCAGCTTTTTATGTTCAAAATCAAGCTGAAATCGAAAGAGGAGCACCTAGATTAGTAATTAACTACAAACCCTTAAATAAAGTATTACAATGGATTAGATACCCATTACCTAATAAAAGAGATTTAATTAAAAGATTATCTACAGCTAAGATATTTTCCAAATTTGACATGAAATCAGGATATTGGCAAGTACAGATACATGAAAAAGACAAATATAAAACAGCCTTTACGGTACCATTTAGGCATTACGAATGGAATGTAATGCCATTTGGGTTAAAAAATGGCCCATCAGAATTTCAAAATATTATGAATGATATATTGATTCCTTAAAGCAAGTTTGTTATTGTATATATTGATGACATTTTAGTCTTCTCACGAACTTTAACTGAGCATTTTACTCACTTAAATAAAATGTTAAATATAGCCAAGCAGAACGGTCTAGTACTGTCAGCTCCAAAAATGAAATTATGTTAGACTAAAATTAGATTTTTAAGGTTTGATAGTTTTCAAGGAATCTATACTCCTATCAGTAGAAGTCTAGAGTTTACATCAAAATTCCCAGATCAAATAAAAGACAAAACTCAACTTCAGAGATTTTTAGGGTGTCTCAATTATATATCTGATTTTGTACCAGATTTAAGAACCACTTGTCTTCCACTCTACAAAAGATTAAGAAAAGAAGCTGGTCCCTAGACCGAAGAATTGACAGCACTTGTTAAAAAAAAAAACAAAAGACAAAGGTGTTGCCCTGCTTGGGAATACCCGATAAAGATGTATCCTTAATAGTAGAAACTAACACCTCAGACATCAGATATGGAGGAATCCTAAAACAGAAACTAAACGACAAAGAACAGCTAGTCAGATATCATTCAGGAATATGGAATACCACACAAATAAAGTATTCACTATAAAAAAGGAAATGTTGTCAGTCTTAATGAATATTAACGCTTTCCAAGACGATTTATTTAATAAAATTTTTTTACTACGAGTAGATTGTAAATCTGTCAAATATATAATAGAGAAGGATGTTAAGAACTTAGTATCCAAACAAGTCTTTGCAAGATGGCAGGCATTGCTCTCAAATTTCGACTTTGAGATAGAGTTCATCAAAGGAAGTGACAAAAAATCTTGTGAATTTCCTATCTAGAGAATTTTTAACTGGACATCAAGACAAACTGGTATGACTCATTGATTTATACAAAAATTTGTGGAAAAATTTTTACTAATAGATTTTAGCAATATGACACAAATACGACGAGTAATAAGAGAACTTAGATTAAATTTATCAGCCGAAGTAGATAACCATATCACCCTACATGATATAATAGGAGCAGATGAATGTAACTGTAATGAATATGAAATTCGTGAAAGAATAGGAATTGTATTAATCAGAGAATTAAAGGATATTATCAGGGATAATCATTAATTTTATCTTTGCTCTAACGATATATTAGCAGTCTGTTTTGCAGGAGAAGACCCTGATTAGATTACAGGAACAACAATGAATCAACGGATTATTAGAAGCAACTCCCCAGGGAGTAACAATCAGAATCCTTCTATTAGTCGAACTTTAAAAGATGTTCCTTCTTCCAGTGCTATCAGAAACACCAACTATTATTCAGCCCTTATCAATCAACCTCAAACACCTCCCAAACCCTCTCATAATTTTGTTCCTTTGGGACGACCTATTAGCCTAGCTCCACCAAAAGCACCCACTACTATTACCACCCGAATCAGACAACCCTCACCTGAAACTTATGAGTCTCAGTTCAAATTAAGAAATCAGAAAAACCTTGTGGTATTAGAAGAAGAACAATTAAAGGAACCCACTGATATCAAAAATTTAGCCAGTCAACTTTTTCCCAGAGGATTCCATCACTTACCTGATCACCAACAAAAAACCAGAGACTACTATGAGAAAATACTTGTCCAAACCAGTTCCATATTATTAAGCCATACTATGGATCAGCAAGACCCTCAACAAATAGCCTTTTCTAAAATTAAGATTCAAAAGGTTCTATCTTTAACAGATTGGGGACAACATCCTTGTGCTTCCAAGCAATTGGAAGGCATAGGATCTCGAGATTTAAGGAATTATAATTATTACGATTACCAGTGTGCGTGTAATAATGGACTAAATCAGGACATACTCCCAACAGCTGTAAAAGAAGGGCTCGAATATTTTGAAGAATATACAATTTTAAAAGAAGTTACGGATGACTATCAACTTCAATTTGCAATAGCTTTTGGGGTTTCTTGGATTCTAAGATGGAGATATGAAATTATTAGAGAAGAAGGTTTGGCTATCCTCAGAAGAAAAATAGAAATTAAATGGTGGCCCAAGTTCGATACCAACAGGTCCGCACGACCAGCCGTTCGAGAATGGTTAGGGTTGCAAGACGTGGAAGACTCTCCTGAGCTTGCAAAAAACAAAAGTAAGACAAAAGATTTCAAGAAAAAGGCTCAAGAACTGTTAGAAGGCGTACAATCATTAGCCGAATTTTAAGCAAAGATGGATGCTTTACACAAAGAGGTGACCCATAGTGATGACAATGATGATGATGACCTAGATTATGACTAGACTAGTTTATTAGCTTTTAGAAGGATAAAAATGTAATCTGTAAGATGAAGGAGTCTATAAAAGACTTCATGTAAGGTTTTTAGATTTGTCAGAAATAAAGCCTCATTTCAAAAATATGCTCTCAATATTCCGTATCTCTATGTTATCTTAAAACAAACAAGCAACTTCGAACCAGCAACCTAACAAAACAACCAACAGAGCAGAGGTGAACTGAAATGGTAGCGGAGCCTAGTTATGCGAAGAAGTATATGATTCAAGATCTTTGTCATCAAGGAAGAACGATGGTCAGCCAAGAATGGTGGTCCCGGTAGCTGAAATGTTTTACTTGCATAAATCCGTTGGTCAGCCATGGTGGTCCCAGACTTCATTGAAGATGAAGGTATGAAACGTATAATTCTTTATTTAACTTGCCTGGTATTTATTTTAGATCTGTTCTTATGGAAAGTTTGTTAAGAAGCATGTCTGGACAACATAGCAAATGTAACAATGAGAGTTTGTTTGAAGAAAACAACAATAGGGAACTTCATATAGCACAGATAGAGCAAAAATTACACAATTGGTCTATACCTAAGATTCCATATTATAAGATCTATGTGACAGGATTTGGAAATTTATTTACTCACGATTACATAATAGAAACCAACGAACACTCTTTACCGGTAAATCCACAAATAGAACAATTAGAGTTATTAGATAGATATTAAAGTCAATAGATTCAAAGGAAAATATAAATTCCTTGATATTGGATTAGTCCAGGTAGCTATTAAACCCTTACATCGATTAGGGATTGGATAGTCCAATACTAATATGTTTACGTGATGCTAGGTTTACATCCTTTTCAGATTCAATATTGGCTGTATGTGAGTCAAATTTAGCCAATGGACCTGTTTATTTTAATTGTTACCCAAATTTCTCAATAGATTTATATGATGAAAATATTACAAAAACATTAACATTAAACTTAAAAATACCTACCACAATGATGGAAACATAAAAAAATGTTGTTATAATTTATAGAGTTCATTACAAAATCATGAGTTCGAACCTTAGCCCTAAGGCCAAAAAGGAATCAGCAAAAAATAATACTATATTAATAGAAGCTAATTATGATAAAATGAATATACAGGTACCTAGACTATTAGAATGGCAACAAATTACCTTCCCCGATAGTTGGGAAATTCCTAATGTAATTCCACCACCACAAATTAAACCAAGAACACAGCCAATTGAGATTATCGAATCTACCTCAGGTAATGCAGAATTATTATTTAAAAGTAGAACACATTCTACAAGAGAAACCATCCACACACCAACACCTAGTTGAAAATCAACTAGCGATATGTCCTATCAGAATTCATTATTTCGACATAGCTTTCTTAAAGGAGTGGATTGGAATAGACCAGTCCCACAACCACATTATCACACCACTGGAAAATCACCCTCCATTATATCTGATAAATCCCCAACACCTCCGATGTCACCCACGCAAAGTGATATGGCTGGCCCATCCGAACCCTACAAGAAGCAATTATTAGTACTAGACAATTTCACTTTAAACGAAGACCTTTTATATCATAAATTCCATGACCCTTATTATCACTCTGTTCGCACTCAATATTTTCTCGACTATGACGAGAAAATGCGGGGGGATATTTGGGCCTCTTATTTAACACATCTTAGACAAATTAAAACTCATATCAGTTTCTTTATTTGGTTTAAGCATAACAAAACAAAAATAAAACACTTAGACACAAATAGTATACAAGAAATTAAAAGTAGTAAAACTATATGGAATACTACCGCAGGTAATATAAAAGTAAGTGCTATCTATCCACCATTAGAAGAAATTCGATTAAACTGGAAAAATCATGAAGTTTTAGCGAGTCCTTTAAAGTTAACTGATACTAATTCCGATATAAATCAACATTAAATCCCAAAATAACTATACTAATCAAATGCTGCATGTTATGTCACAACAACTAGAAATAATAGAAGCTCAATCAAGGGACAATAGAAGTAAAGCAGAACTCTATAGAAACAAACAAAATAAAATTAGAAAAACCTTTATTTGAACCATATCATTATCCAGGATTAAAATTAGACGACAACTAAATATTATTAAATAAAATAACTCAACAGTTACAAAAGCTAGAAATAAGTAAAGAAAAACAAATAGCCGCCATATCAGACACAGAAGAAACAGATAATGAAATCAAAGAATTAGAAGATCAATTCCAAGAAAAATTGGAACTGAATAAAATAAAAACTCAGATATATAACAAGCCAAAAATACCCCATTATTATAACAGACCTTCATTACCAGATATTCAAACTGAAGATTATCCCTTTCGAAGCCAAGTCTGCTACGATGGGAAAAGTCTTTATGAATGGAATATAGACTCTAAATCTGAACATGGGATATTAACATGCTACACGAGATGTGTATGGCTGCTTCGGCATATAAAACTCATGGTAATTCAGAATCTAATGCAATTCAAGCCTTAGTATCAGGATTTACAGGATAGTTAAAAGGATGGTGGGATAACTACTTAACCCCACTAGAAAGAACTTCGATTTTAACCTCTGTAAAAATAGAAACTATAGAAGGTCAGTCAGTCACACAAGAAGATAGTATTGCTAGTTTAATATATTCAATATCTAAACATTTTATAGGAAATCCTCAACAGTTTAAGGATAAAGCCTCAGAATTATTATCAAATTTAACCTGTCCTAAATTACAAGATTTTAGATGGTATAAAGATATGTTTTTAACTAAAGTAATGATTAGAGAAGACTGTCAACAACAATATTGGAAAGAAAGATTTATTGCTGGATTACCTAGATTATTTGCAGAAAAGGTAAGAAATAGGATTAAACAAAAATGTGGAGGATTAATTCCTTATGAAAAAATAACTTATGGGGATATCATTGCCGAAATTAATGAGGAAGGCTTAGCCTTATGTACTGACTATAAATTAAAAGCCAAACTTAAGGAAGATAGAATTCATGGCAGAAAAGAATTAGGCTCATTTTGTGAACAGTATGGATATGAGAAAATTATGGCCCCCTCACATCACCACAAGAAAAGAATAAAACGTTTTAAAGGACTCAAACGGAATCCCTACAATAGACAACCCAACCAGCTAGACTTTAAAAAGGACTTTAGAAAAAGAAGAAACCTACAGAAATTCAAAAAGCAAAGATTTGACAAAAAAGAACCTGTCTGCTATAAATGTAATAAAACCGGACATTATAGGAATGATTGCCCTTTATTAAAGAAAATATCTGAACTAAATATAGACAACAAAGAAAGAGAAGAACTCTTAGAAATGTTAAATTCTTCAACAGACAATGATCAAGAATCAGATGCGAGCATAGAAATTGAGTCAGATGTTTGTGAATGCATAGGTCCATGTTCTTGTTATCAACTAAATATGATAACCTCAGAGAAAGAATTAATCATAGATTTAATTACCAAAATAGAGAACCCTGAAGAACAGAAGAAATATCTTTTAGATTTTAAAGATAAGTTAATAGGAAAAAATGAACAAACCCAATTTCAGAAACCTACCTATTACAATCTTAATGAAATAATATTTAAAAAGGAAAAATTAAAAGAAACAATATCAATAGATGATCTAACACAAGAAATCAGAACCATAAAACAAGATATTAGAATCCTAAAGGAAGAAAATGAGGAGTTAAAATATCGAGTAATTCAACTAGAGGATGTTAAAGATCTCCCAGAACCTAGTACCTCTAATTTTGTATCAGCCCTGTCTAGGATAGAATATCAGAAATGGTATACTTATGTAACCATAGTAATAAAAGATTTTAAAATAAAAATAAGAGCATTATTAGACTCAGGAGCTGACCAAAACTGTATACAAGAAGGAATAATACCTTCAAAGTATTTTGAGAAAACAAAAGAACGATTACATACCGCCAGTCATCAAAGATTACAAATACAATACAAAATTTCAGACGCCCATATTTGTAACAATGGGATATGTTTTAAAAATTCATTTCTCTTAGTAAAAAACCTAGCTCAACAAGTTATCTTAGGAAGCCCATTTCTTACTCAAATTTACCCTTTTATAGTAGATCATAGAGGAATTATCACTAATATCTATGGAAAGGAACTACTGTTTGAATTTGTAAATACTATCAAAGAAAAGACTTAAATCAAATCAAAGAAATAGGCATAAAGGAAATAATGATTATACAAAAGAAAAAACATATTCATTCTTTACATCAAGAATTAGAGTATCAACGAATCGCTCAAGAATTAGAAATTGAAGAAACACAACAAAAAATTAAGGAATTAGCAAGAGGGTTTGAACAAGAAGTTTGTTCCACATTACCTACTGCATTTTGGAACCGAAAGCACCATATAGTGACACTACCATATGAACCGACATTTAGTGAAAGAAATATTCCTACAAGAGCGAGACCCATACAAATGAATAGAGAATTATTAGAATATTGTAAACAAGAAATAGCTGATTTACTAAAAAAAAATTAATTAGACCTAGTAGATCACCTTGGTCTTGTGCAGCTTTTTATGTTCAAAATCAAGCTGAAATCGAAAGAGGAGCACCTAGATTAGTAATTAACTACAAACCCTTAAATAAAGTATTACAATGGATTAGATACCCATTACCTAATAAAGAGATTTAATTTAAAAGATTATATACAGCTAAGATATTTTCCAAATTTGACATGAAATCAGGATATTGGCAAGTACAGATACATGAAAAAGACAAATATAAAACAGCCTTTACGGTACCATTTAGGCATTACGAATGGAATGTAATGCCATTTGGGTTAAAAAATGGCCCATCAGAATTTCAAAATATTATGAATGATATATTGATTCCTTAAAGCAAGTTTGTTATTGTATATATTGATGACATTTTAGTCTTCTCACGAACTTTAACTGAGCATTTTACTCACTTAAATAAAATGTTAAATATAGCCAAGTAGAACGGTCTAGTACTGTCAGCTCCAAAAATGAAATTATGTCAGACTAAAATTAGATTTTTAGGGTTTGATATTTTTCAAGGAACCTATACTCCTATCAGTAGAAGTCTAGAGTTTACATCAAAATTCCCAGATCAAATAAAAGACAAAACTCAACTTCAGAGATTTTTAGGGTGTCTCAATTATATATCTGATTTTGTACCAGATTTAAGAACCACTTGTCTTCCACTCTACAAAAGATTAAGAAAAGAAGCTGGTCCCTGGACCGAAGAATTGACAGCACTTGTTAAAAAAATAAAGCAAAAGATAAAGGTGTTGCCCTGCTTGGGAATACCCGATAAAGATGCATCCTTAATAGTAGAAACTGACGCCTCAGACATCGGATATGGAGGAATCTTTTTTTTTTTAAAGAGGATATGGAGGAATCTTAAAACAGAAACTAAATGACAAAAAACAGCTACTCAGATATCTTTCAGGAATCTGAAATACCACACAAATAAAGTATTCCACTATAAAAAAGGAAATGCTGTCAGTCTTAATGAATATTAACGCTTTCCAAGACGATTTATTTAATAAACAATTTTTACTACGAGTAGATTGTAAATTTGTCAAATATATAATAGAGAAGGATGTTAAGAACTTAGTATCCAAACAAGTCTTTGCAAGATGGCAGGCATTGCTCTCAAATTTCGACTTTGAGATAGAGTTCATCAAAGGAAGTGACAACAATCTTGCGGATTTCCTGTCTAGAGAATTTTTAACTGGACATCAAGACAAACTGGTATGACTCATCGATTTATACAAAAATTTGTGGAAAACTTTTTACTAATAGATTTTAGCAATATGACACAAATACGACGAGTAATAAGAGAACTTAGATTAAATTTATCAGCCGAAGTAGATAACCATATCACCCTACATGATATAATAGGAGCAGATGAATGTAACTGTAATGAATATGAAATTCGTGAAAGAATAGGAATTGTATTAATCAGAGAATTAACGGATATTATCAGGGATAATCATTAATTTTATCTTTGCTCTAACGATATATTAGCAGTCTGTTTTGCAGGAGAAGACCCTGATTAGATTACAGGAACAACAATGAATCAACGGATTATTAGAAGCAACTCCCCAGGGAGTAACAATCAGAATCCTTCTATTAGTCGAACTTTAAAAGATGTTCCTTCTTCCAGTGCTATCAGAAACACCAACTATTATTCATCCCTTATCAATCAACCTCAAACACCTCCCAAACCCTCTCATAATTTTGTTCCTTTGGGACGACCTATTAGCCTAGCTCCACCAAAAGCATCCACTACTATTACCACCCGAATCAGACAACCCTCACCTGAAACTTATGAGTCTTAGTTCAAATTAAGAAATCAGAAAAACCTTGTGGTATTAGAAGAAGAACAATTAAAGGAACCCACTGATATCAAAAATTTAGCCAGTCAACTTTTTCCCAGAGGATTCCATCACTTACCTAATCCCCAACAAAAAACCAGAGACTACTATGAGAAAATACTTGTCCAAACCAGTTCCATATTATTAAGCCATACCATGGACCAGCAAGACCCTCAACAAATAGCCTTTTCTAAAATTAAGATTCAAAAGGTTCTATCTTTAACAGATTGGGGAAAACATCCTTGTGCTTCCAAGAAATTGGAAGGAATAGGACCTCGAGATTTAAGGAATTATAATTATTACGATTACCAGTGCGTATGGAATAGAGTCTTTTTATACAAGTCTCTAACTCATAAATGGTTCCTTTTTTTTTCAAAAAATTGTCAGCTCATCTTTCCTAATTGGTGGATTAGATGGTTTCGCGAAAATGGACTAAATCAGGACATACTCCCAACAGCTGTAAAAGAAGGGCTCGAATATTTTGAAGAACATACAATTTTAAAAGAAGTTATGGATGACTATCAACTTCAATTTGCAATAGCTTTTGGGGTTTTTTGGATTCTAAGATGGAGATATGAAATTATTAGAGAAGAAGGTTTGGCTATCCTCAACAGAAAAATAGAAATTAAATGGTGGCCCAAGTTCGATACCAACAGGTCCGCACGACCAGCTGTTCGAGAATGGTTAGGGTTGCAAGACCTGGAAGACTCTTTTGAGCCTGTAAAAAACAAAAGTAAGACAACAGATTTCAAGAAAAAGGCTCAAGAACTGTTAGAAGGCGTACAATCATTAGCCGAATTTCAAGCAAAGATGGATGCTTTACACAAAGAGGTGACCCACAGTGATGACAATGATGATGATGACCTAGATTATGACTAGAATAGTTTATTAGCTTTTAGAAGGATAAAAATGTAATCTGTAAGATGAAGGAGTCTATAAAAGACTTCATGTAAGGTTTTTAGATTTGTCAGAAATAAAGCCTCATTTCAAAAATATGCTCTCAATATTCCGTGTCTCTATGTTATCTTCAAACAAACAAGCAACTTCGAACCAGCAACCTAACAAAACAACCAATAGAGCAGAGGTGAACTGAAATGGTAGCGGAGCCTAGTTATGCGAAGAAGTATATGATTCAAGATCTTTGTCATCAAGGAAGAATGATGGTCAGCCAAGAATGGTGGTCCCGGTAGCTGAAATGTTTTACTTGCATAAATCCGTTGGTCAGCCACGGTGGTCCCGGACTTCATTGAAGATGAAGGTATGAAACGTATAATTCTTTATTTAACTTCCCTGGTATTTATTTTAGATCTGTTCTTATGGAAAGTTTGTTAAGAAGCATGTCTGGACAACATAGCAAATCTAACAATGAGAGTTTGTTTGAAGAAAACAACAATAGGGAACTTCATATAGCACAGATAGAGCAAAAATTACACAATTGGTCTATACCCAAGATTCCAAATTATAAGATCTATGAGACAGGATTTGGAAATTTATTTACTCACGATTACGTAATAGAAACCACCGAACACTCTTTACCGGTAAATCCACAAATAGAACAATTAGAGTTATTAGATAGATTTAAAATCAATAGATTCAAAGGAAAATATAAATTCCTTCATATTGGATTAGTCCAGGTAGCTATTAAACCCTTACATCGATTAGGGTTGGATAGTCCAATACTAATATGTTTACGTGATGCTAGGTTTACATCCTTTTCAGATTCAATATTGGCTGTATGTGAGTCAAATTTCGCCAATGGACCTGTTTATTTTAATTGTTACACAAATTTCTCAATAGATTTATATGATGAAAATATTACAAAAACATTAACATTAAACTTAAAAATACCTACCACAATGATGGAAACATAAAAAAAATGTTGTTATAATTTATAGAGTTCATTACAAAATCATGAGTTCGAACCTTAGCCCTAAGGCCAAAAAGGAATCAGCAAAAAATAATACTATATTAATAGAAGCTAATTATGATAAAATGAATATACAGGTACCTAGACTATTAGAATGGCAACAAATTACCTTCCCCGATAGTTGGGAAATTCCTAATGTAATTCCACCACCACAAATTAAACCAAGAACACAGCCAATTGAGATTATCGAATCTACCTCAGGTAATGCAGAATTATTATTTAAAAGTAGAACACATTCTACAAGAGAAACCATCCACACACCAACACCTAGTCGAAAATCAACTAGCGATATGTCCTATCAGAATTCATTATTCCGACATAGCTTTCTTAAAAGAGTGGATTGGAATAAACCAGTCCCACAACCACATTATCACACCACTGGAAAAGCACCCTCCATTATATCTGATAAATCCCCATCACCTCCGATGTCACCCACGCAAAGTGATATGGCTGGCCCATCCGAACCCTACAAGAAGCAATTATTAGTACTAGACAGTTTCACTTTAAACGAAGACCTTTTATATCATAAATTCCATGACCCTTATTATCACTCTGTTCGCACTCAATATTTTCTCGACTAGGACGAGAAAATGTGGGGGAATATTTGGGCCTCTTATTTAACACATCTTAGTCAAATTAAAACTCATATTAGTTTCTTTATTTGGTTTAAGCATAACAAAACAAAAATAAAACACTTAGACACAAATAGTATACAAGAAATTAAAAGTAGTAAAACTATATGGAATACTACCGCAGGTAATATAAAAGTAAGTGCTATCTATCCACCATTAGAAGAAATTCGATTAAACTGGAAAAATCATGAAGTTTTAGCGAGTCCTTTAAAGTTAACTGATAATAATTCCGATATAAATCAACTTAAATCCCAAAATAACTATACTAATCAAATGCTGCATGTTATGTCACAACAACTAGAAATAATAGAAGCTAATCAAGGGACAATAGAAGTAAAACAAAACTCTATAGAAACAAACAAAATAAAATTAGAAAAACCTTTATTTGAACCATATCATTATCCAGGATTAAAATTAGACGACAACCAAATATTATTAAATAAAATAACTCAACAATTACAAAAGCTAGAACTAAGTAAAGAAAAACAAATAGCCGCCATATCAGACTCAGAAGAAACAGATAGTGAAATCAAAGAATTAGAAGATCAATTCCAAGAAAAATTGGAACTGAATAAAATAAAAACTCAGCTATATAACAAGCCAAAAGTACCTCATTATTATAACAGTCCTTCATTACTAGATATTCAAACTGAAGATTATCCCTTTCAAAGTCAAGTCTGCTACGATGGGAAAAGTCTTTATGAATGGAATATAGACTCTAAATCTGAACATGAGATATTAAACATGCTACACGAGATGTGTATGGCTGCCTCGACATATAAAACTCATGGTAATTCAGAATCTAACGCAATTCAAGCCTTAGTATCAGGCTTTACAGGACAGTTAAAAGGATGGTGGGATAACTACTTAACCCCACTAGAAAGAACTTCGATTTTAACCTCTGTAAAAATAGAAACTATAGAAGGTCAGTCAGTCACACAAGAAGATAGTATTGCTAGTTTAATATATTCAATATCTAAACATTTTATAGGAAATCCTCAACAGTTTAAGGATAAAGCCTCAGAATTATTATCAAATTTAACCTGTCCTAAATTACAAGATTTTAGATGGTAAACCAGTTTCATATTATTAAGCCATAATATGGATCAGCAAGACCCTCAACAAATAGCCAGTCCCCAATCTTTATACCATCTAAAATCTTGTAATTTAGGACAGGTTAAATTTGATAATAATTCTGAGGCTTTATCCTTAAACTCTTGAGGATTTCCTATAAAATGTTTAGATATTGAATATATTAAACTAGCAATACTATCTTCTTGTGTGACTGACTGACCTTCTATAGTTTCTATTTTTACAGAGGTTAAAATCGAAGTTCTTTCTAGTGGGGTTAAGTAGTTATCCCACCATCCTTTTAACTGTCCTGTAAAGCCTGATACTAAGGCTTGAATTGCGTTAGATTCTGAATTACCATGAGTTTTATATGCCGAGGCAGCCATACACATCTCGTGTAGCATGTTTAATATCCCATGTTCAGATTTAGAGTCTATATTCCATTCATAAAGACTTTTCCCATCGTAGCAGACTTGGCTTCGAAAGGGATAATCTTCAGTTTGAATATCTGGTAATGAAGGTCTGTTATAATAATGGGGTATTTTTGGCTTGTTATATAGCTGAGTTTTTATTTTATTCAGTTCCAATTTTTCTTGGAATTGATCTTCTAATTCTTTGATTTCACTATTTGTTTCTTCTGAGTCTGATATGGCGGCTATTTGTTTTTCTTTACTTAGTTCTAGCTTTTGTAATTGTTGAGTTATTTTATTTAATAATATTTGGTTGACGTCTAATTTTAATCCTGGATAATGATATGGTTCAAATAAAGGTTTTTCTAATTTTATTTTGTTTGTTTCTATAGAGTTTTGTTTTACTTCTATTGTCCCTTGATTAGCTTCTATTATTTATAGTTGTTGTGACATAAATGATAAATCTTGGTTCTGATTATATTATATCCAAATTTAATATAGTAGAGATAACTGATATTTTTAGAAGGAGCATAACAATTTGGAATGATAGTGTTTCTCTTGTGGAAGAGCTTTTTGATCTTTTCAATTCGTACTCCACAATTAGATATGATGTAAAACTTAATTACATTAGAGTAATTAGCCTGAGTTTTATTCCATATTCCTGAATCATATCTAACCAGCTGTTCTTTGCTATTTATCCTTTGTTTTAACATTACTCCATAGCCATTTTCAGAGGCATTTGTTTTGACTATTAAATAGGCATTTTCTTAAGGAATTCCTAAGCACGGTAGTTATTTTACCTTCAATTTTATTTCTTTGATTACTTTAGTCATTTTATCATCCCAAGCTGGGACATTTTTTCTTAACCTCATATATAATAGTATACATATGATTCTTATATTAGGAATAATTTCTGTCATATAATTTAAACATCTTAAAAATCGTTTAACTGTTGTTTATCATTTATTTCACCAGGAAACTTATTAGCAAATTCAATACTTCTATTTATTGGTGTATAAATTCCTTGAACTATATTATATCCTAAAAATCTTATTTTTGTTTGAAAAAGTTTCATTTTTGATCCAGGCACTACTAGTCCATTTTCATTTATTATATTTAAAAAAATTTGTAGATGTCTAAAGTGCTCAGTTATAAATTCAGAATATACTAATACATCATCTAAATATATTATGGTAAATTTACAATATAGATTAAATATTTTATTTATTATGTTTTAAAACTCAGAAGGTGCATTTTTAATCCAAAAGACATTACATTCCATTCGTAATGTCCAAAAGGTCCTGTGAAAGCCATCTTATACTTATCTTCTTTATGTATTTGGATCTGCCAAAATCCAGATTTCATATTGAATTTTGAAAATAGAGTAGCTCCAGATAGTCTTTTTATTAAATCTCTTTTGTTTGAGATAGGATACTTAATCCATTGTAAGCTTTTATTAAGAGGTTTATAATTTATTACTAATCTTGGCACTCCTCTTTCTATTTCTCCCTGGTTTTGAACATAAAATGTCGCACATGACCAAGATGATTTGCTTTATCTAGTAATTCCTTTATTTTCTTTATGTAATATTCTAATAATTCTGAATTCGTTTGAATTGGCCTAGTTTTTGTTATATTATTTTCTTCAAAGCTTTTTTCATAAGGTAATCTAATGATACGCCTTTTTCTACTCCAAAAGGCATTGGGTAGGTGTGAGCATACTTCATGCTTAATTTATTTTTGTAGTTTTTCTAATTTTTTTTAGTTTCCATTTTTCTAAAATCTTCTTCTATTTTTTTATAGTTTAGTTTATTAGTTAACGAATGTAAATGTTTCTTTTTATTTATCAATAGGACTTCCTTTTTAATTCCTAATTTTTTCATTATGTTTATATCTCTTTCTTGAATATTTTTACGAAACTTAAAAGTAATTTATTTTTCTAATATTTCAGTATTTAATTCTTTATTATCTACTTTAAAGGGATATATTTACCTGAGAAAAGGAGTTTCTAATATTAAATCTTGGGATAGATTTTTAACTAATAGAAAAGTATTTCTAAAACACATTCCCTAATTGCACGCATGTGCATCAGATATCTTATACCTTACTTCTAACTTTTGTTTATTAGCTGTATACAGCCTTTCCCTAGTTTTCTCATAATATCTAGTAGGTATTAATCTTTCTCTAACACAATTACGGTCTGTTCTTGAATCTAGTAAAGCTATTACTATATTTATATTAGTGTACCATTTTTTAAATTCTATTTTGAAATAGCTATAACGAATTATTCAAGTTTATTACTACTTTCTGGGATTTCTTCCATGTGGATTTTTTCCTTTAGATTATAATGAATTAAACTTATTTCATCCTTTATTTTTTTATTTCTTCTTTACTATGTTGTACTTCTTGTTTTAGGTCTTCTAAGGTTAATAGTTCATTTTTTTGTTCTTTTTAAAACATATTTCATTTAAGTTATATGTTTTGGTTTCTTTATCTCTGCTCTTATTATTTTTAACGTAATCTTCATACTCAAGTAGATGTTTTCTTTGTAATTATTTATCTTCCATCTGAACTATTATATCAAATAAGGTTTTCTCTGATGTTAAGGTGTTAATATTATAGCACTTGCAAGGTCCTATTCACCCGCACTCTTCTAGACTTATATTATCATCAGAAGTATTACTTTCATCACTATTAACTTCTTTTCCTATCATGTTTAGTATTTCTTCTTTATCATTATTGTTTATTTCTAAAGTTCTTATTTTCTTAATTAAAGGGCAATCTTTTTTATAATGACCAAATCTTCTACACTTGTAACAAGTTGGTCATTGTTTTTTATTATCATTGTATTTTCTTACCTTTCTGTTCTTGTTATATTTTGGTTTTTCATATCTAGTTTTTTCATGAGTTCTTTTATAAGGTTTTTTATGCCTAATTATCTTAGATCTTTTAAGTCTTTTATCTTTTTATTTACTTGAATGGGCAGTTATCTTTTCATATCTGTATTGTATACAAAAGGAACCTAACTCTTTTCTTCCACTAAGTTTATTATGTTTTAGTTTTAGTTTTGATTTTAATTTTAATTCATTACATAAGTTTAATCCTTATGTATTAACTTCTGTTATTAGATCTCCATATGTATTCATATCATAATGAATACTGTTATCGTTAAATCTACCTTTTATCTTATTTCTAACTCTATCTGCGAATAGCCTAGGTAAGCCTACTATGAATCTTTCTTTCCTATAAGATTGTAGACAATCTTCTCTTGCAAATATTTTTGACAAAAACATGTCTTTATACTATCTAAAATCCTGTAGTTTGGGACAGGTTAAATTTAGCAATATTATCGAGGCTTTCTCTACTACACTTTGTGTTTCCTATAAAGTGTTTGGTTATGGTATATATCAAAATAGCAAAAGAGTTTTCAACCATGTATGTCTGCCCTTCTCTAATTTCTGGTTTTACAGTTAGTGTTATCTCATTTTTTTCTACGAGAGATAGGTAATTATCCCACCAACCTTTTAACTGTCTTATAAACCCTGATGTTATTATTCTAGTTATTTCTCTATCTTTATTATTTATTACTTTGTAGGTAGTGGCTGTCATACATATTTCGTTTAACATATCCATTATCACATAATCTGTTTTTCCATCTAGATTCTATTCATATATGTTATTACCGTCATAACTTCCTTGTGTCCATCTTTCTTCTATTTGTATATCAGGTAATGAGGGTTTGGGGTAATAATGAGGTAATCTCGGTCTATCATATGATCTTATTCTATCAATTTCTAATTTTTCTTCAAATTGTTGAGTTATCTATTCTACTTCAGAGTTGTTTGATTCAGATTCACTTTCTATTTTTGAGATGACTATTATTTAGGGTTTTGTGGATAACTCTAAGAATTCTAACTGTTTTGTTATTTTCTTAAGTAATTCGTCTTCATGTCCTAAGTTAAAGTTTTTATTTCTTCATTTGGTCTTATTAAAGGTTTTTCTATTTTTACTTCCTTTTTCTCTTGACTAAGCTCTAGATATTCTAATTGTTGGGCTATTAACTGTAATATTTGATTTGTATAATTTTTTTGGCTTTTATCTTTCCATAGTCAGAGTCATCCAATTCTTTGAAGGGAGTGGCTATTATAGTATTTCCATTCCAGTCTATGGATATTTCTTCAAAATGCAGATACTTAGATTTTTCAGTGGTTTGTATTTTTGTTTTGACCCATATTTTATAACTAACGAAGTTTCATTTACTTGCTTGTTCTCTAATATTTCTTTTATATAGTTTTCTTTCCTACCTTTCCACAAGATAAAGAAATCTGTGTGAGCATGATATTTAGTTAATTCGTTTTTGTAATCTTGCCATATCTTCCCACTTATCTTCAAGGGTACCTTGTGAAGATATTGACGTCATTTATCATCATTTTCATCTGCTAAATATTTATCATATATGATTTCCATGTTTAGTTCGAACATTCTTATACTTGTTCGTCATAATTACTAGTGTTAATCATATCACTATAAGTAGGGGGCATTGGAGGAGTTTTCTTTTTGTCTTTTACTGATGAGGTTGCCGTATAATACGATTGTGGGATACTCTTGGTCCAATCTACTCATTTTAATGAAGGTTGTTTTTCTGATTTATTTATTATTGTTTCATATCTGCTAGATAATGATCTTCTAGAGGATTCTATCCTACTTTGTTTAAATATTATTTCAGCGTGACCTTTATCATTTTCTATGATTTCTGTAGGTTGAGTTATAACATTGAGATGGTCCTATACATTCACATTCTTCTAGGCTTTTACTACTTTCTGAAGCACTATAATCACTTTCTGACTCTTTTCCCATCATATTTAGTAATTCCTCTTTATCACTTTTATTTATTTCTAGGGCTTTTATCTTTTAATTAACAGACATTCTTTTTTATAATGACCGTATTTTTCACATTTGTAACAGGTAGGTTCTTTCTTTCTTTCCTTACTTTCATTTTTATTGTATTTTCCTACTTTTTTTTTCTTATTAAATCATGTTTTTTCATAAATTTTTTAATGAGTCTTTTGATACCTATTAATTCTTGGTTTCTTAACTTTTTTATCTTTTTGTTTGGCTGAAGGAGCGGTTATCTTTTGATAACCGTATTGACTACAAAAAGATCTTAACTCTTATCTCCCACTAAGTCTATCTTGCTTAAGTTTTGACTTTAATTATAACTCATTGCACAAGTTTAACCCTTTTGTATTTACTTCAGTTATCAAATCTCCATAAGTTCCTTATGAGGACCCAAACATGGTAACTAGGTTCCTCACCGCCATACAACTCCAATTGGCCCAACTTGTGGCCCAATCAGAACAACACAAGGCTTAACCTGAAAACTATTTTCCCAAAACATATAAAAATGCATATAAATTTTGAACTTAAAAATGGAGTATGTAACTTTCACATATCTTGGCGTAACATAACCTGCCACGGAGTACAATCATAAATAGCGAAAGACTTAGAAACACATAATAAGATACATGGCCTCAATCATGCAAAATCATAAAAAGTCCATCAATCTGAAGCCCAATAATAATAAAATGTGCCCAAGGCACCCTACTCATCTCATATATCAAATCCAAAAGAAATATACATAGTCCAAAGCAAGAAATCAACACAACCGACAAAAGATTCACATTAATCAATTGACAAGCATGCAAAACCAACAAAAGCATGCATATCAGTATACAAAATACAAAAGAAAATTTCAAGTTTTTAAGTGTGAAATATACAGTAGTCCATCCCTATGACCACCAGGAACCTCAACCTCAAAAGAAGCCCGAAACACAAACACTCAAACCTAAACCTAAAAATCAACAACGAGAGGGGATGAGATCTTGAGGACTTCAGTGAGAGTCACCACATCATAAACAATAACAGAAGAATAGAGGCAATGCACTAAAACCTTTCGAAAAAGAATAGTTGAAAATAAATATCAAGCCCATGCTAGCTAAATGTGTATCCAATCCACACAAACAAGACAATCCAATGCATATGTATGATCTCAGTAAGAATAAGTCCACAAACTCGAGTCCACACCCAAATGGGCTCACAAACTAAAATTCAGAATTTTCTCGAGCTAATATACATCCAAAATATATTCGGGGCAGACCTCTAAACCATTCCACTAATCACCCCGGCCAAAGGGAAAATTACAATGCAAGTTGAAACTATAACCCCTACCACCAGTGCTGTCCTCAAAACACATGGAGAAAGCACACTATCACACATGTTCCACACACACACAACTCGAAAATCTCAAAGGCATATGTAGCCTATCACATCACCTACTCAAACAAGGCATACACAATCTATCCAAACTCCTAGGGAAGGGACTATCTTTCTATCTAAGGATACTCATCCACTTACCTTCGTATTGGCCAAGTATAATTCATCAATTCCAAGTCACCTAAAAATCATATATATACATAATTTTGCATTCCTCAAAATGCATATCTCATAATGTATGAAAACTAAGTAACAATGTACCATGAAATCATAAAAATCAAGAAATATCTCAACAAAAAATCAATCTCTCAACTCAACAAGCTCAAGTGGTTCAAAATCAAGGGTCATCAACTCAATTTATTAAATTCTCACATAAACAAAGAATGAGTTCATTAAACTGAAGCTCACTTATAATGCATCAAAACACAATCATCATGTTCAATAATTTAAACATAATTTTAGTGCATAAAAATCATGGCAAGCATCGCAATGAACCTAGTATGACATTCACACATATTGCAAGTGTTGCCTTTACTGAAAACCAAGCATTTATCTAAGTTTCAAATTAATAAAACAAACACAATTCCGCACATGTGAATGAGACATAGACTCCCATCTCAGTTGTTTCTATTACGTAATCATGAGTAAACAGGTTTTGAAAACCAAATCCTGTTTCGTATATTTTATTATTAGGTATCTTAGGTATATTCTAATTTTGCAACTTCTGCTCTATAGCAGAAATATGCAATTGTCTTGTATTATCTATATCCATTATCTAAACAGACGAAATCACAGATGAATATAGAACAGATATTCAGATGAGATAAATCCTATCCTTAAGAATCATAGAGAGTTCTAAGAATGTGGCAATAATATATAGAATTCATTATAAAGTAATGAAATCTAATTTGAGTCCTAGAACTAAAATAGAATCGGCAAAAGAAACTACAGTATTAATAGAGGCAAACTATGAACATGTAAATGTTCATACTCCTAAGTTAATAAATTGGAATCAAATAACATATCCCGATAACTGACAAATATTAAATATTGTGCCACCTAGGCCTCTACCCCCTAGAACCCAACCAATAGAAATAATAGAAAATGATAAAGGACATGCAGAAATAATATTTAAAAAACGAATAGATCCTCCTAGAAGATCTTTATCAACTAGATATGAAAGTTCGAATAAATATGAATCATTGTTCTCAGAAAAACAACCTTCATTAAAAGGCGTCAATTATAATAAAAGCATTCCTCAATCTTACTATACATCTCCTAGTCAAATAGCCTCCCCATCAACTATTGATAAAAAGGATTCACCTCCTCTGTCCCCTACTCATAGTGACATGGCCGTCCCGATTAATTACAATAATCAATTGTAAAATGACAGAATTCGAATTAGATGTCGAACTCCTTATTCATAAATATTTTGATGATCAAAATAATGACAAACGACAACAATATCTTCTTGAGGTACCCTCGAAGATAAGGGGGGAGATATGGGAAGATTATAAAACTGAGCTAACATATTATGAAGGATATACAAATTTTTCCATCTGGTGGAAAACTAAGCGAGAAGATTACAACGAAGTTATACATAAGGAAATAAACGAGACCTCCTCTAGTTATAAAACATGGACAAAAGCTCAGTCACACACCATAGAAAAATCAAAGTATCCATCCTTTGAAGCAGTAGCTATAGATTGGAACGGAAATACCATTCTTGTTGTACCCTTCAAAGAAGCTGATAATTCCGACCTACGTAAAATAAAAAGTCAGAATAACTATACAAATCAGATGCTACAGTTAATCACACAGCAACTAGAATACTTAGAACTTACTCAAGGAAAGAAGGATATAAAAATAGAAAAACTCCTAGTAAAACCAAATGAAGAAATAAAGGAGTTTAAATTAAATTCTGACGATGAATTACTAAGAAAAATAATAAAACAATTAGAACTCCTAGAGTTATCAAAACCTCAAATAACAGCCATCTTTGAAACGGAAAGTGAACCAGAATCAAATAATTCAGAAATAGAAGAAGTAATAGAGCAATTTGAAGACAAGTTAGAAATCAATAAATTGTGACTTTATGATAGACCAAGAATACCCCATTATTATCCTAGATCGTCTTTACCTGATAAACAAATAGAAGAAAAATGCACACAAGGAAGTTATGTAGGAAAAAGTATTTACGAATGGAATTTAGATGGTAAAACTGAACACGGAATAGCTGATATGTTAAATGAAATGTGTATGACAGCTACTGCATACAAGATAATAAATAATAGTGAAAGAGAAGTAACAAAAATAATAACATCAAGATTTACCGGACAACTAAAAGGATGGTGGGATAATTATTTATCCTCTTCACAAAAAACTGAAATACTTATGACCGTAAAACCAGAAGTAAGAGAAGGACAGACATATACTGTAGAAAATTCTTTCGCAACTTTAATATATGCTATTACAAAACATTTCATAGGAAACCCCCAGAGTATATCAGAAAAAGCTTCAATAATATTATCCAATCTAACCTGCCTAAAATTACAAGATTTTAGATGGTATAAAGATATATTTTTATCAAAGATATTTCTTAGGGAAGACTGTCAACAACCTTACTGGAAAGAAAGATTTATAGCTGGCTTACCCAGATTATTTGCAGATAGGGTAAGAAATAGAATAAAAGGTAAGTTTAGTGATAACAATATACATTATGATTTAATAACTTATAGAGATTTAATCACAGAAGTAAATATAGAAGGGTTAAACCTATGTAATGAATTAAAACTAAAATCAAAACTAAAACAAGACAGAATTAGTGGAAGAAAAGAGTTATGATCTTTCTGTACCTAGTATGGATATGAGAAAATATCTACCCCTTCGGCTAAGCATAAAGAGAAAAGAATAAAGAGAACGAAAATAAATAAGTATAAAAAACCCTTTAGAAAAACCTATGATAAACCAAGATACGAAAACCCAAGTATAATAAGAACAGAAAGAAATTCAAAAAAATCGATAATGATAATAAAAAGGGACCCACTTGCTTTAAATGTGGAAGGTTTGGACACTATAAAAAGGATTGTCCTTTACTTAAAAAGATAAGATCCTTAGAAATTAATGATATTGAAAAGGAAGAATTGCTTAACATGATAGGAAAGGAAGATAATAGCACCGACACTTCTGATACTGAAAGTATAGAAGACTGCGGATGTATAGGACCTTGTCAGTGTTATGAAATTAACACTATAACAAAAGAAAATAATTTACTTGATTTAATCATGAAAGAAGAAGATAGAGACCTACAAAGAAAATATTTATTAGAATATGAAGCTTATGTTAGAAACAACAAGGAAGCAAAACAAAAAGAAAGTAAAATGTATAATCCAAATGAAATATTATTTAAAAAGAAAAAAAAAAGGAGCTTCTAACGCTAGAGGAATTAAAACAAGAAATTCAATACATAAAACAAGAAATAAAAATTATACAGGAACAAATAACTAATATGCAGTATACTATAAAAGGAAAAGCAAAAATTGAAGAACTCCCAGAAAGTAGTAATCAAGAAAATAAAGAATTCATACATGCTATATCAAGAATAGAATTCCAGAAATGGTATACCTACGTAACAATAGTCATAAAAGATTTTAAAATACATATAAAAACTTTACTAGATTCAGGAGGAGACCATAACTGTGTTAGAGAAGGATTAATTCCTACTAAGAAAACTAGAGAAAGACTACATGCTGGTAATAAACAAAAGTTAGAGATACAATATAAAATATCGGAGGTGATGGGGATTTATCAGATATAATGGAGGGTGCTTTTCCAGTGGTGTGATAATGTGGTTGTGGGACTAGTTTATTCCAATCCACTCCTTTAAGAAAGCTATGTCGGAATAATGAATTCTGATATAACATATCACTAGTTGATTTTCGACTAGGTGTTGGTGTGTGGATGGTTTCTCTTGTAGAATGTGTTCTACTTTTAAATAATAATTCTGCATTACCTAAGGTAGATTCGATAATCTCAATTGCCTGTGTTCTTGGTTTAATTTGTGGTGGTAGAATTACATTAGGAATTTCCCAACTATCGGGGAAGGTAATTTGTTGCCATTCTAATAGTCAAGGTACCTGTATATTGATTTTATCATAATTAGCTTCTATTAATATAGTATTATTTTTTGCTGATTCTTTTTTGGCCTTAGGGCTAAGGTTCGAACTCATGATTTTGTAATGAATTCTATAAATTATAACAACATTTTTTTATGTTTCCATCAGTGTGGTAGGTATTTTTAAGTTTAATGTTAATGTTTTTGTAATATTTTCATCATATAAATCTATTGAGAAATTTGGGTAACAATTAAAATAAACAGGTCCATTGGCTAAATTTGACTCACATACAGCCAATATTGAATCTGAAAAGGATGTAAACCTAGCATCACGTAAACATATTAGTATTGGACTATCCAACCCTAATCGATGTAAGGGTTTAATAGCTACCTGGACTAATCAAATATGAAAGAATTTATATTTTCCTTTGAATCTATCTAATAACTCTAATTGTTCTATTTGTGGATTTACTGGTAAAGAGTGTTCGGTGGTTTCTATTACGTAATCGTGAGTAAATAAATTTCCAAATCCTGTCTTATAGATCTTATAATATGGAATCTTAGGTATAGACCAATTGTGTAATTTTTGCTCTATCTGTGCTATATGAAGTTCCCTATTGTTGTTTTCTTCAAACAAACTCTCATTGTTACATTTGCTATGTTGTCCAGACATGCTTCTTAACAAACTTTCCATAAGAACAGATCTAAAATAAATACCAGGCAAGTTAAATAAAGAATTATACGTTTCATACCTTCATCTTCAATGAAGTCCGGGACCACCATGGCTGACCAACGGATTTATGCAAGTAAAACATTTCAGCTACCGGGACCACCATTCTTGGCTGACCATCGTTCTTCCTTGATGACAAAGATCTTGAATCATATACTTCTTCGCATAACTAGGCTCCGCTACCATTTCAGTTCACCTCTGCTCTATTGGTTGTTTTGTTAGGTTGCTGGTTCGAAGTTGCTTGTTTGTTTGAAGATAACATAGAGACACGGAATATTGAGAGCATATTTTTGAAATGAGGCTTTATTTCTGACAAATCTAAAAACCTTACATGAAGTCTTTTATAGACTCCTTCATCGTACAGATTACATTTTTATCCTTCTAAAAGCTAATAAACTATTCTAGTCATAATCTAGGTCATCATCATCATTGTTGTCACTGTGGGTCACCTCTTTGTGTAAAGCATCCATCTTTGCTTGAAATTCGGCTAATGATTATACGTCTTCTAACAGTTCTTGAGCCTTTTTCTTGAAATCTGTTGTCTTACTTTTGTTTTTTGCAGGCTCAGGAGAGTCTTCCAGGTCTTGCAACCCTAACCATTCTCGAACGGCTGGCCGTGCGGCCCTGTTGGTATCGAACTTGAGCCACCATTTAATTTTTATTTTTCTGCTGAGGATAGCCAAACCTTCTTCTCTAATAATTTCATATCTCCATCTTAGAATCCAAGAAACCCCAAAAGCTATTGCAAATTGAAGTTGATAGTCATCCGTAACTTCTTTAAAAATGTATGTTCTTCAAAATATTCGAGCCCTTCTTTTACAGCTGTGGGGAGTATGTCCTGATTTAGTCCATTTTCGCGAAACCATCCAATCCAACAATTAGTAAAGATGAGTTGACAATTTTTGGAAAAATAAAGGAACCATGTATGAGTTAGAGGCTTGTATAACAAGACTCTATTCCACGCGCACTGGTAATCGTAATAATTATAATTCCTTAAATCTCGAGGTCCTATGCCTTCCAATTGCTTGGAAGCACAAGGATGTTGTCACGCCCCGGAACTCACAAGACATGACGCACCCAGCCATGCTCACCTTCACACACCTCCAAGGAGATATGATCGGGTTCACACGAAGCTTAGCTCATTAACTCTTTTAATTTAAAACTCGCACACACATAAATATTAGTTTAAATGAGCACGCGGAGAAAACATAAAAATAAAATAATGTATTACACATTATATGAAACTTTAACAACAACGGAAGTCTCTATTTAAAACCACGCAGCGGATATTCATAGAAACGATGCACTCATACAAAGAAATATGTCATGAGTTTCAAAGGTGACTAGGCCTAAATAAGTTCACCAAAATAAAAATACATGATATGCTTAAGGAAATGATATGTGTGCTCCTGTGTGTGCTACCTCACGTACAGTGCCACCAGTAGCTAAACGACCAACCAGATAAGATCGCTAACCTCGAGCTAAACCTCAACTCGATCTAACCTGAAAATCACAAAGGTGAGAGGAGTGAGATTCGCTAGGAATCTCAGTGAGAGGCCGAACGTCATATCAAAATCCGGAAATGGATAGTAGCAATATCATAAAACATCAGATGAAGAAATATTATTTATGCACAAACTCATTTTGTCCATTCTATCATGAATCCCTATACCATGCCAACATGCTTAATTATATATCTCGATAATTAAAATATTGTGTGATATGATATTATGTAACGAGAACATGCATGTTCAAACATGCACAATAAGATTCAAATCTCGGTAAGGCATAAGGCAAACTGTCAAATATCTTCTCATCAAGATGGGTAATGGTCTGTTTCACCCACTTGCCATCTGAAACTAAATAGAAGGACAGATGAAACTATCTGACCATAAATCATCACTAGCATTTAATCATATAAATAAGCAAGTGAATCACCATATCCCTCCATGTCTAATCGTGCCTTCGGATAACTCACCGGTATGCCTACCGTGCCTTTGCTACACGATTGACTAAGCCCTGGCCAGTGCTAACTTATCTCAATCTTCGAAAACTCATAAAACAAAGGAGTCCTTACCACTCCTTATATCATATATCATTATATTAAAGATATAATACTCATAGGTCTCAAGGACCATATCTCATATCAGTGGAATGTTCAATGCATGAAACAATATGTATGCAGCCTATAATAATTTTATAGACAAGTATTTCCTACCCCGGATTATCCTACACTCGGATAAAAATTGTGATTCAAAAAATTATTCTAAGGATTCAGGATGATTAGAAAGTGATCAAAAAGGTTTCTAGTTACAGTTGTTGTTTTGAAACAACAACAAAGGCTAAAAACATTGAAAATTCTGCATAAAAATTTCTGCAAAGAGTTTTCAACCACCCATATTTTGGATACTGAAAACCTATCTTCCATGACTTCAAATTCACCAACATTTTTCCTGTGCAGAGACTTACATAGCCTCTTTCGAATACAAAAAGAATCAACTCAAAATAATAAATAGGTAAAAAGTTACGGGGAGTTAAAGTTGACCACAAAATAAGAAAGGTGCAGATATATTTCTGCAAAATCTGTTTCATTCACCCAACTTTGGGATAACCAAAAACTATGTTATACAATTCTGAATTTTACTAAATTTCGTACACTAATAGGCTAGTGCACAGACTCTACAATGGACCAAGAATCACTCCAAAAGAATTATTCTACACAGAATTATGAAGTGCCAAATTTCATCAAAAACCATATTTTTTAGCAAATTTCCAGAATTGATTCCTCAATTCAAACTTCAAATCAACCCATTCTAATCTATAAATTCTGCATACTCAACTCACGTACTACCTAGTATGCAACACATGCATTCCAACAACGTCAATGGTAATGTCATTTGCATTTAAAATCAGACATAAAACCAAATTTCACATTTCATATCACACATCATTTCAAAGCATGGTATGAATTCTATAGGTTCCTTGCCTCGGTTCTCGACACGTTCGGAAACACCTAAACCACACCAAACATCAGATTAAACTCAATCCGATTAACTAAAACACAACAAATCAGAATATCCTATGGGTTCCAACTTCTGCCCAACAATTCCAGAACCTAAACCAAGGCTCTAGACACAACCAGAAACATCTCATTACCTCATAAACAACCCTCACAAACTAACTCAATGCTCGGACAATCAAACCCGACATTAACCCAAAATTATCAAACCTGAAAATTCAACTAGAACACCAATCTTGTGTTCACAATAAAACTAAGGAATCCAGTGACATCAACAGGTCACAATAAAGCTATCTCAACCAACAGAATATCGCAATTTACGAAGAGATAACAAAATTCCAATCCAAACTACTCTGAAATTTTACCATCACAGAATCTCACGAAATTAACAGGATAGCTATTCCTAACCATCAGTAACATAACCCCAGAATATCAAGTCAAGTAACTGAACCAAGAGAGAAAAAATTGGAATTTACCCAAATCTGGACGAACTGAAAATGGCTCACTGGAACCGGAATAAGATGATTCAGAAAACGATTCTGGTACCAAAAGAAATCTCTCGCCGATACAAAACCGTAGCAACAAGAATCACTCAATTCTGACTTAAGGTTTGAGAGTTATGGTGATTTTAATTTTGTAAGATAAACAGTATTCTATTTGAGAGAAAATCGTGAGAGAAAAACGATTTTCAGAAAATAGACTGAAATTTTTGGGTTTTTGGGCTTTTATAGTGTTTTCGGATTTTGGACCAAAATCGAAGATTATTTTTCCACGATCTCAAATGTGGAAACGGAATATCAAAAATCAATATAGAATAGTCATACGGACTCCGGGAAATAAATTGGGCCCAAAATCGGTAAATGGGCTTGTAGGCCCAAATGACCCAAATAAAAAAATGGGTAATGTTTCTTCCTTGAAGATGCTAACCCAAGATCAAAACACTCACCAAAGCCCAACGTGCACCTCGACACGTTAATTAAAACGCAAAGATTAACACATACCCACACCTTTATAGACACAGGCTCTAACTTAAAGGGTACGAAAAACTCAGGTTTCACATCCTACCCTCCTTACAAAGAATTTCGTCCTCGAAATTCACTTACCGATAATCTCAAATAATTCTGGATGCTGCTCTCTCATAGACTCCTCTGTCTCCCATGACTCCTCTTCAAATCTGTCATTCTGCCACACAAGTCTTACTATCGGCACTGTACGATTCCTCAACTGCCTGTCTGCTCTATCAACAATTGCTATTGGTCGAGTGGTAAAACTCAAAGTATCTGTTAACTCTACTGGAGGTGTCTTGAGTACATATGAAGGATCACGAATATACTTCCTCAAAACTGATACATGAAAGATGTCATGAATCCTCTCTAGCTCTGGTGGTAAAACTAACCGATATGCGACCGGTCCAATCCTCTCTGTGACCTCATAAGGACCAATATATCGAGGGGCTAAATTTCCTTGCTGTCTGAATTGAATCACTCCCTTCCATGGTGCTACCTTGAGAAACACATGATCACCTACCTCAAACTCAAGGTCTCTTCGACGATGATCGACATAACTCTTTTGTCTATCTTGAGCTGCTTGTAGTCTCTCTCTGATGATCTTAACATGCTGGACTGCTTGATCAATCAACTCTGTATTATCCAATCGACGCTCACCAACCTCATCCCAACATAATGGTGTCCTGCACCTACGGCCATACAATGCCTCATACGGTGCCATACCCAAACTAGCCTGGAAACTGTTGTTGTATGAGAATTCTGCCAAAGGTAACAAACGATCCCAAGTAGTCTGGAAATCAATCACACATGCTCTCAACATATCCTCCAAAATCTGTATTGTGAGGACCTGAACCCGGTAATTGGGCTCCTCACCGCCGTGCAGTCCCAATTGGCCCAACTTGTGGCCCAATTAAAACCATACAAGGCTTACCCTCAAATCAAATTCGTAAAATATATATAATTGCATATAAATTTGAACCTTTTAATTTTCTTTAAAAAGGAGAATGTATTTAACCGGAAACCTCGACACAACAAAATCAACCACATAGTGCAATTACAAACAGCGGAAGTCTTAATTTCACACACAACAGGCCACACGGCCCCAAACATACTTTATCAAAATAAGTCCAATAACATGCATCAACCCAATCCCACTAAGGGGTCACAATATCAATGGGCAAGTATGCAAACAAGATAAGCAAACATATGCAAATCCAAAATAATAAAGATAGTGTCGAGTTTTTCAAACGTGTCATATGCAGTAGTTCAGCCCTAAGACAAACCAGAAATCTCCACCTCAAAAATAAGTCAGCTACATTGGCTCTCGACCTAGTCCTGAAAAATATCAACAAGAGGGGGGCGAGATCTCAAGGACGTCAGTGAAAGTCACAGCGTCATAAACAATTCCAGTGGAATAGAGGCATACACGAAAACCAGTATAAACACTTTGTAATGAAAATCACAGTAAGTCCATGCTGCTAATCATGTAAACAATCTCACATTGAATATAATCGAATGCATATGCATGAGTTTGATAATAACACCATGTATCACAGGCCCATGCCCAATAAGTATAAAAATCTCAAAATCTCATTCTCAAGGGCTACTATGCCCAAAAACTATCGGGGTGGACCTCTAAAATTGCTCCACTGATAACCCCGGCCAAAGGGAAATCGGAAGCCCACTGGTGACTAATTAAATGCACATTTTCAAAATATTAATAAGTCCCCTACCACCAGTGTTGTCCTCGGGAAAAGTGGAGAAATCCGCTATCACACGATTCCCAACGCACAGACAACTCGAAAAGCTCGAAGGCACATGTAGCCTATCACATCCCATACTCCCACAAGGCATACATAACCCAACCGTACTCCTAGGCAAGGGATTATCCTTCTATCTAAGGATACTCATCCACTTACCTTCGCATTGGCCAAGCGCAGTCCGTCAATTCCAAGTCATACCTAGCAAATATAGGTATACGTATTCTTTGCAACCATGCAGATAAATTCTCAAATCATGTTATAGTATAAATAAAATGTAGTGCAATCAAAACCAAATCAAAGACTTCCTAGAAGTCCCAACAAGTCAAGAATTCAATGCGTACAAAAATCCTCAAACACATTTTAATCATACCACAAACATGCTTATAGGTTCAATTAAATATTTTATGCATCATAAATATGTCTCACACACAATGAACCTAGCATGCCAAGTTATAAATCAATATACGTATTGCCTCCATTCAAAAACAAACATTTACCAATTCTAATTAATAAAGAAAAATATTTTCGTGCATGTAAATGAAACATAGTCTCCCACCTCTTGACGCGTAGACGACTCGACGGCTAAGCCTTTGCCCTTATCGATCGCTGAAACACCACCTAAACAATTATGCACACAAAATCGTACTAAGAAAAATGTTGAAAATAATAAACTCGAAAAATGACCAGAATTAAAAACAACCTACGAGACTCCTCAAACACTCACTCTAAGTCCCAAATTATTCAATTCAACCTCTAGAAACTTAAACCACTCAATTCCTTAAGAAAATAACAAATCCCTTCACATACGCAATCGATCCTAAATTCAATTTCCAATTCCAAGCTCCACCAACATCAAAATTGGTTTCCTAATTCGACCAACCTACTCTACAACACATAAACAACCTAACTCAAGCAATGGCATCAACCAATTTCATCAAATTTCATCCAATTTCACAAAATCACTCAAATCCCGAAATTAGCAAAATGCCATTGACACCCAAAATGATCAATCATGGATCAAATGATGTTTTCAAGCAATCTAAAGTATCAGACTATGTTAATGAACATCTAATCTTGCTAAATCAACCACAAATCAGCCCAGAAAATGAAGAAATCAAGTAAAAATTCATAAAATCCGAAAATACAAAAAAATACTCAAATAAATATAAAACCACTACAACCAAACAACATACCTGAGGAAATACAAGGAGGAGGGTTAGGTTTAGGTTTTGGAACAAGACCCACTCCTTAATTTGATGTAGAAATGAAATAGGGAGGAATTTTTTTGGTTTAGGCTTTGGAAGTTTGGTGTTCTCGGCAACAAAGGGGGAAAGAGGGGTTCTTTTCTGCACATTCCCGTGTAGAAAAGGGAGAGAAAAGGGCCAGGGGCGTTTTTGAGATTCTGCCTTTTTTTTTCTTTTTTTTACTATTAGCCGTTGACTTTGACTTTGACTTTTTTTTCTTTTTTTTTTGAAATTTCACATAATCTGCATTATTAATAAAATAGCCCAAATATGTCCCAAGTAAGCCAAAATAAAATTTAAAAGCTCAAAATATAGAAATCGGGCTTTTAAAAAGTAATTGGGCTCGAGAAACCGAAATCGGGCCCACGAACGGTAAATCGGCCCAAAGGCCTACGGCCACTCAAAACGGACCTCGAAAAACTTTTATCCGGGTCAAAAGAGTAGAATGGGCATATATCCTCAAGGCTCAAACCTCAAACAATGCATTAATCGTCTAATTAATCTAATGCACGTTAAATCTCCGAAACGACACGTCGTGCAAATTATCGACACACCACTAACGACATGACGTTCTAGACATTCTAAACATGACACTTAGGCTCTATGACTATGTCCACGTCACTCGGTCAAAAAGTCTGCTATGACGGTCAAATGGTCAACTCACTCAATTCGACCAATCCGAACAATCTAACTAAATCTGACTGCTGACTAGACTATCAAAAAGACGGGGTCTCACATGTATGGTCCTCTCTGACTGGCCATCCGTCTGAGGATGAAAAGCTGTACTGAAACTCAACTTGGTGCCCAATGCATTGTGAAGCTTCTCCCAAATTCGAGATGTAAATCTCGGATCACGATCCGATACTATCAAAACTGGAACTCAATGAAGCCTCAATATCTCCCGGACATACAACCTAGCCAACTGCTCTAGTGTATCTGTAACTCTCATCGGAAGGAATTGAGCTGTCTTTGTTAGTCTATCAACGACAACCCATACTGTATCATGACCTCGTTGTGTCCTTGGTAAACCTACAACAAAGTCCATCGTCACATGCTCCCACTTCCACTCCGGAATGGGTAATGGTTGTAACAATCCTGCAGGTCTCTGATGCTCAGCCTTAACCTGCTGACAAGTCAAACACTTAGCCACAAACTCTGCAATTTTTCTTTTCATTCCAGCCCACCAATAATGCTCTTTCAAGTCTCTGTACATCTTGGTGCTGCCAGGATGAATAGAGTAGAGAGAGCAATGAGCTTCCCTAAGAATATCCTGCTTCAACTGGTCATCATGTGGCACTACCACTCTGGCTCTATACCCAAGCAAGCCATCATCTCGAATGCTATAATCTGTAACATTCTGCCCTTCTAGTATCAGTCGTCTAATCAGAATCAACCTCTGATCTACTAACTGCCTAGCTCGGATCTCATCAAGCAATAATGATCTAACTGCAATGTTAGCTACCAAGGCTCCTTTGTCATCACTACTCAGGTCATACCGCATAGCTCTCAAACAAGCTAGTATAGGCACATACTGTGTCCTCAAATATGCCAAAGGAACTGAACTCTTCCTGCTTAAAGCATCTGCCACAACATTGGCCTTTCCTGGATGATAATCAATCACCAAATCATAGTCCTTAATTAACTCAAGCCATCTCCTCTGTCTCAAATTTAACTCTTTCTAAGTGAGAAGATATTTGAGACTCTTATGATCTGTGAAGACTCTGCATGTCTCACCATACAAGTAATGCCGCTAAATCTTTAATGCGAAGACAATGGCTGCCAACTCCAAATCATGGGTAGGGTAGTTAACCTCATGTGGTCTTAACTGTCTAGAAGCATAGGCAACTACCTTTCCCTCTTGCATAAGCACACAACCCAAACCACTCTTTGAAGCATCACTGAACACAACATACTCTTTTCCACTGCTTGGCAAGGTCAATACCGGTGCAGTAATAAGTCTGTCTTTCAAAGTCTGAAAGCTCTGCTGACACTTGTTGCTCCACTCGAACTTCACACCTTTACGTGTTAAACGCGTCAAAGGTGTAGCTATCACACTGAAGTCGTGTACAAACCTCCTGTAGTATCCAGCCAAACCCAAGAAACTACGAACTTCAGTCACACTCTTCGGTGGCTCCCAATTAACAACGGCCTCAATCTTCTTAGGATCCACAAGTACACCCTTTTCCGAGACTAGGTGTCCCAGAAAACCAACCTCCCGTAACCAAAATTCACACTTAGAGAACTTGACATACAACTGCTTCTCTCTTAGAATTTGCAGAACAATCCTCAAATGCTGGTTATGCTCCTCATCTGATTTCGAATAGACAAGAATGTCATCTATGAAGACAATGACAAACTTATCTAAGTATGGATGAAACACTCTGTTCATCAGGTCCATAAATACCGCTGGGGCATTGGTCAAACCAAACGGCATCACTAAGAACTCAAAGTGTCCATACCGTGTCCGAAAAGCTGACTTCGACACATCTGCTTCCTTGATCCTCAACTGATGGTAACCCGACCTCAAGTCAATCTTCGAGAAGACCGATGCTCCCTGAAGCTGGTCAAATAAGTCGTCGATCCTAGGAAAAGGATATCGGTTCTTCACTGTAACCCGATTCAATTGCCTATAATCAATACGTAGTCGAAAAGTACCATCCTTCTTCTTAACAAATAGAACAAGAGCTCCCCATGGTGAAACACTAAGTCTGATAAACCCTTTATCAATCAAATCTTGCAATTGAACTTTGAGCTCTTTAAGCTCAGCTGGTGCCATCCTATATGGTGGTATTGAAATTGGTGCTGTACCAGGTATCAGCTCAATCTCAAACTCCAACTCTCGCTGTGGTGGTAATCCTGGCAAATCCTCAGGAAATACATCTTGATACTCACTAACCACTGGCACACCCTCCAAGGTAGGCTCCTCTATGCTAGTATCTCTGACATGAGCAAGATATGCTGGACAACCTTTGTAAACAAGACGTCTAGCATTGATCCATGAGATCAAACAGCTTGGAACCACTCTCCGTTCACCTTCAAAAACATGCTCTGTACCATCATCCAATACAAAGCTGACCCTCTTTGTGAAACAATCCATTGTTGCTTTATATGGTGTCAAGCAATCCATCCCTAAAATCACATCAAAATCTCTAATGTCCAACGGAATCAAGTCTACCTCAATATGAGCTGTACTGTTCAAACTAAGCTGACATCGGAGATATACTGTGTCACACTCCATCTGTTCCCCAAGAGGTGTCAACACGACAATGGGTGGGTCTAAAGGTGATAAGACTCTCTCTACCCATCTAAGAATTCTAGGACCAATAAATGATCTATGGGAACCCGGATCTATCAAAACACGAACAAGATGAGAGAATAAGGTAACCATACCTGTCACCACATCTGGACTGACCATCGCCTCTGCCTCCGCTAATGTGAATAGTCGTGTCTGAGATCTCCCAGCTGGTCTCCCAACCGTCTGACTAGTAGAAGCCACTCCTGATGCTGCTCTATTAATTGGTGGTGTTGGCCTTTGTGTTACTGACTGACTACCAACACTCCTCTGCATACCTGACCCAGATGGTCGCTGCTGAGTCATATGAACGTCATCAGCTCTGAGAGGACAATCCCTGATATAATGCCCTGTCTGTCCACATCGAAAACAAGTCGCTCGGCTCCTACAAAAAGGAAAGTGCACTCTACCACAAACCCGACACTTAGCTCCTCCTGTCTGATGAGTCACGCTAGGTGCGGATCTTACTGGTTGTTGTCTTGTTGTCACTGACTGTGAGGCCTGAGTTTTAGCTGGCATCGAAGCATGAGATCCAGCTTGCCTCTGTCTATCTCTATCAAAATATGGCTTCGGCCTCTGAAACTGTGACTGCAAAGAAGAAGAAGAAGATCCTCCAAAGTGCTTCCTCTTCTGCTGAAATTTCCTCCTTCCAGCCATCAACTTCTCTGCCTTAACTGCTTCAGAAACCAAGGTCCTTAGGTCACGACCCTAGAACATACCTATTTCCATCCGAATGTCATAGTTCAAGCCTGCCTCAAACCTCGAAGCCATAATCCTGTCCTGTGACTCCACATCTGGCACAAAACGAGCTAAGTCTTTCAGCTCCTCTTCATACTCCACTATTGACTTGCTGCCTTGCTTCAATGCATAGAATTTTATTCTCTTTTCATCTGGCACATGGACTGTGTAGTATTGCTCATCAAACTCAGCCTTGAATTCGGCTCAAGTCATAATGTCGTGGTATCTTCCTTTCACACTGCGCCACCAAGTCTCTGCATGGCGTTCCATCAAACGGCCTGCAACAGAAACCCTGTCTGCATCTGGTAACCTCATTTCCTTAGTGGTGTCCTTTACCATATCAATCCAATTCTTAGCCACCAAAACATCACTGGTGCCATAGAAGGTCTCACAACCCAAATGCCTAGCTTCCTTGACCATCTTGGACAACTTCACAGGTAGACCTTGTCTATCATCTGCGGCCTGCACCCTGTCTCCATCTCTAGCTTCATCTCTCTGATTAACAGGGGCTATGTTTTCTCCCCTTGGAGCATCATCATCTGCTCCTCCAGGTGGAACAACTGGTGCATCCTGCCTCTGTGGTGCTGGAGCTGTCTCCTGTCTCTGTCTCAGCATCTCACCCATGTTGGTCAACATGGTCATCAAAGCTTGGAAATTCTCTGTAGGAATCTGTACTGTCGGCTGTACTTCTGGTGCCACTGCTGGCTGTACCACCTCTGGTATCTGTTCTGGCATAACTCCAGGTACTGCTGATGTCTGATCCATATCATGTTCCCTGTTTCCAGTCCCACGGCCTCTGCCTCTGCCTCTACCTCTACCAGCTCATCTCTGAGGCATGCTGCTCAACTCTAAGTACTGAGTCTGAAAGCTGCTAAGGGTAGAAAGGATAAGGAACATGACAACTAGGACACACGACACTCTACTGCTGGCACACGTGTAAGTGAGTGTATGCATGTTTATGTTACATGCATGATCTGTCTTCTTCACTCTTTGTTTTTCATAATATAATATCTGATACCATTATTTTTCTTATTTTCCACTTTACCATGAGTATGATGCATATAAACAAATGCATGCTTCTTTCAAATATGCATAGGCCTATATTGAAAACATTTTCCACACATGATTTCAATAAAAAGAACAGCTGAGTATAAACCACACCCAAAGAAAACTAAACCCAGCTGCTCCGCTACCACCCTAAGGTTGTCACGCCCCGGAACTCACAAGACATGACGCACCCAGCCATGCTCACCTTCACACACCTCCAAGGAGATATGATCGGGTTCACACGAAGCTTAGCACATTAACTCTTTTAATTTAAAACTCGCACACACATAAATATTAGTTTAAATGAGCACGCGGAGAAAACATAAAAATAAAATAATGTATTACACATTATATGAAACTTTAACAACAACGGAAGTCTTTATTTAAAACCATACAGCGGATATTCATAGAAACGATGCACTCATACAAAGAAATATGTCATGAGTTTCAAAGGTGACTAGGCCTAAATAAGTTCCCCAAAGTAAAAGTACATGATATGCTTAAGGAAATGATATGTGTGCTCCTGTGTGTGCTACCTCACGTACAGTGCCACCAGCAGCTAAACGACCAACCAGACAAGATCGCTAACCTCGAGCTAAACCTCAACTCGATCTAACCTGAAAATCACAAAGGTGAGAGGAGTCAGATTCGTTACGAATCTCAGTGAGAGGCCGAACGTCATATCAAAATCTGGAAATGGATAGTAGCAATATCATAAAACATTAGATGAAGAAATATTATTTATGCACAAACTCATTTTGTCCATTCTATCATGAATCCCTATACTATGCCAACATGCTTAATTATATATCTCGATAATTAAAATATTGTGTGATATGATATTGTGTAACGAGAACATGCATGTTCAAACATGCACAATAAGATTCAAATCTCGGTAAGGCGTAAGGCAAACTACCTAATATCTTCTCATCAAGATGGGTAATGGTCTGTTTCACCCACTTGCCATCTGAAACTAAATAGAAGGACAGATGAAACTATCCGACCATAAATCATCACTAGCATTTAATCATATAAATAAGCAAGTGAATCACCATGTCCCTCCAAGTCTAATCGTGCCTTCGGATAACTCACCGGTATGCCTACCGTGCCTTTGCTACACGATTGACTAAGCCTTGGCCAGTGCTAACTTATCTCAATCTTCGAAAACTCATAAAACAAAGGAGTCCTTACCACTCCTTATATCATATATCATTATATTAAAGATATAATACTCATAGGTCTCAAGGACCGTATCTCATATCAGTGGAATGTTCAATGCATGAAACAATATGTATGCAGCCTATAATAATTTTATAGACAAGACCCCGGATTATCCTACACTCGGATAAAAATTGTAATTCAAAAAATTATTCTAAGGATTCAGGATGATTAGAAAGTGATCAAAAAGGTTTCTAGTTACAGTTGTTGTTTTGAAACAACAACAAAGGCTAAAAACATTGAAAATTCTGCATAAAAATTTCTGCAAAGAGTTTTCAACCACCCATATTTTGGATACTGAAAACCTATCTTCCATGACTTCAAATTCACCAAAATTTTTCGTGTGCAGAGAATTACATATCCTCTTTCGAATGCAAAAGGAATCAACTCAAAATAATAAATAGGTAAAACGTTATGGGGTGTTAAATTTGACCACAAAATAAGAAAGGTGCAGATATTTCTGCAAAATCTGTTTCATTCACCCAACTTTGGGATAACCAAAAACTATGTTATACAATTCTGAATTTTACTAAATTTCGTACACTAATAGGCTAGTGCACAGACTCTACAATGGACCAAGAATCACTCCAAAAGAATTATTCTACACCGAATTATGAAGTGCCAAAGTTCATCAAAAACCATATTTTTTAGCAAATTTCCAGAATTGATTCCTCATTTCAAACTTCAAATCAACCCATTCTAATCTATAAATTCTGCATACTCAACTCACGTACTACCTAGTATGCAACTCATGCATTCCAACAACGTCAATGGTAATGTCATTTGCATTTAAAATCAGACTTAAAACCAAATTTCACATTTCATATCACACATCATTTCAAAGCATGGTATGAATTCTAATGCATTCAAATATATTTCAAATGAATTGCTACTATCAAAACATTCAATTCATTTCCAGTTTTAATTATCAAAACACAATGTTTTACCATCAAATAATATGAAATTAAGTCTGCTCACCTCTCGATGCGTGTGAAGAACTCGGCTCCTTGCCTCGGTTCTCGACACGTTCGGAAACACCTAAACCACACCAAACATCAGATTAAACTCAATCCGATTAACTAAAACAAAACAAATCAGAATATCCTATGGGTTCCAACTTCTTCCCAACAATTCCATAACCTAAACCAAGGCTCTAGACACAACCAGAAACATCTCATTACCCCATAAACAACCCTCACAAACTAACTCAATGCTCAGACAATTAAACCCGACATTAACCCAAAATTATCAAACCTGAAAATTCAACTAGAATGCCAATCTTGTGTTCACAATAAAACTAAGGAATCCAGTGACATCAACAGGTCACAATAAAGCTATCTCAACCAACAGAATATCGCAATTTACGAAGAGATAACAAAATTCCAATCCAAACTACTCTGAAATTTTACCATCACAGAATCTCACGAATTTAACAGGATAGCTATTCCTAACCATCAGTAACATACCCCCAGAATATCAAGTCAAGTAACTGAACCAAGAGAGAAAAAATTGGAATTTACCCAAATCTGGACGAACTGAAAATGGCTTACTGGAACCGTAATAAGATGATTTAGAAAACAATTCTTGTACCAAAAGAAAGCTCTCGCCGATACAAAACCGTAGCATTAAGAATCACTCAATTCTGACTTACGGTTTGAGAGTTATGGTGATTTTAATTTTGTAAGACAAACAATATTCTATTTGAGAGAAAATCGTGAGAGAAAAACGATTTTCAGAAAATAGACTGAAATTTTCGGGTTTTTGAGCTTTCATAGTGTTTTCGGATTTTTGACCAAAATCGAAGATTATTTTTCCACTATCTCAAATATGGAAACGGAATATCAAAAATCAATATAGAATAGTCGTACGGGCTCCGGGAAATAAATTGGGCCCGAAATCGGTAAATGGGCTTGTAGGCCCAAATGACCCAAATAAAAAAATGGGTAATGTTTCTTCCTTGAAGATGCTAACCCAACATCAAAACACTCACCAAAGCCTAATATTCTAATAATTCGGTCTCGCTCTTGTAGGAATATTTTTTTCACTAAATGTCGATTCATATGGTAATGTCACTATATGTTGCTTTCGGTTCCAAAATGCAGTAGGTAATGTGGAACAAACTTCCTGTTCAAACCCTTTTGCTAATTCCTTAATTTTTTGTTGTGTTTCTTCATTTTCTAAATCTTGAGCGATTCGTTGATATTCTAATTCTTGATGTAAAGAATGAATATGTTTTTTCTTTTGTATAATCATTATTTCCTTTATGCCTATTTCTTTGATTTGATTTAAGTCTTTTTCTTTGATAGTATTTACAAATTCAAACAGTAGTTCCTTTCCATAGATATTAGTGATAATTCCTCTATGATCTACTATAAAAGGGTAAATTTGAGTAAGAAATGGGCTTCCTAAGATAACTTGTTGAGCTAGGTTTTTTACTAAGAGAAATGAATTTTTAAAACTTATCCCATTGTTACAAATATGGGCGTCTGAAATTTTGTATTGTATTTGTAATCTTTGATGACTTGCGATATGTAATCGCTCTTTTGTTTTCTCAAAATACTTTGAAGGTATTATTCCTTCTTGTATACAGTTTTGGTCAGCTCCTGAGTCTAATAATGCTCTTATTTTTATTTTAAAATCTTTTATTACTATGGTTACATAAGTATACCATTTCTGATATTCTATCCTAGACAGGGCTGATACAAAATTAGAGGTACTAGGTTCTGGGATATCTTTAACATCCTCTAGTTGAATTACTCGATATTTTAACTCCTCATTTTCTTTCTTTAGGATTCTAATATCTTGTTTTATGGTTCTGATTTTTTGTGTTAAATCATCTATTGATATTGTTTCTTTTAATTTTTCCTTTTTAAATATTATTTCATTAAGATTGTAATAGGTAGGTTTCTGAAATTGGGTTTGTTCATTTTTTCCTATTAACTTATCTTTAAAATCTAAAAGATATTTCTTCTGTTCTTCAGGGTTCTCTATTTTGGTAATTAAATCTATGATTAATTCTTTCTCTGAGGTTATCATATTTAGTTGATAACAAGAACATGGACCTATGCATTCACAAACATCTGACTCAATTTCTATGCTCGCATCTGATTCTTGATCATTGTCTGTTGAAGAATTTAACATTTCTAAGAGTTCTTCTCTTTCTTTGTTGTCTATATTTAGTTCAGATATTTTCTTTAATAAAGGGAAATCATTCCTATAATGTCCGGTTTTATTACATTTATAGCAGACAAGTTCTTTTTTGTCAAATCTTTGCTTTTTGAATTTCTGTAGGTTTCTTCTTTTTCTAAAGTCCTTTTTAAAGTCTAGCTGGTTGGGTTGTCTGTTGTAGGCATTCCGTTTGAGTCCTTTAAAGCGTTTTATTCTTTTCTTGTGGTGATGTGAGGGGGCCATAATTTTCTCATATCCATACTGTTCACAAAATGAGCCTAATTCTTTTCTGCCATGAATTCTATCTTCCTACAGTTTGGTTTTTAATTTATAGTCAGTACATAAGGCTAAGCCTTCCTCATTAATTTCGGCAATGATATCCCCATAAGTTATTTTTTCATAAGGAATTAATCCTCCACATTTTTGTTTAATCCTATTTCTTACCTTTTCTGCAAATAATCTAGGTAATCCAGCAATAAATTTTCTTTCCAATATTGTTGTTGACAGTCTTCTCTAATCATTACTTTAGTTAAAAATATATCTTTATACCATCTAAAATCTTGTAATTTAGGACAGGTTAAATTTGATAATAATTCTGAGGCTTTATCCTTAAACTGTTGAGGATTTCCTATAAAATGTTTAGATATTGAATATATTAAACTAGCAATACTATCTTCTTGTGTGACTGACTGTCCTTCTATAGTTTCTATTTTTACAAAGGTTAAAATCGAAGTTCTTTCTAGTGGGGTTAAGTAGTTATCCCACCATCCTTTTAATTGTCCTGTAAAGCCTGATACTAAGGCATGAATTGCATTAGATTCTGAATTACCATGAGTTTATATGCCGAAACAGCCATACACATCTCGTGTAGCATGTTAATATCCCATGTTCAGATTTAGAGTCTATATTCCATTCATAAAGACTTTTCCCATCGTAGCAGACTTGGCTTCGAAAGGGATAATCTTCAGTTTGAATATCTGGTAATGAAGGTCTGTTATAATAATGGGGTATTTTTGGCTTGTTATATATCTGAGTTTTTATTTTATTCAGTTCCAATTTTTCTTGGAATTGATCTTCTAATTCTTTGATTTCACTATCTGTTTCTTCTGAGTCTGATATGGCGGCTATTTGTTTTTCTTTACTTATTTCTAGCTTTTGTAATTGTTGAGTTATTTTATTTAATAATATTTGGTTGTCCTCTAATTTTAATCCTGGATAATGATATGGTTCAAATAATGGTTTTTCTAATTTTATTTTGTTTGTTTCTATAGAGTTTTGTCGTCATAGTTGAGAAAATATTGAGTGCGAACAGAATGATAGTAAGGGTCATAGAATTTATGATATAAAAGGTCTTCGTTTAATGAAACTGTCTAGTACTAATAATTGCTTCTTGTAGGGTTCAGATGGGCCAGCCATATCACTTTGCGTGGGTGACATCGAAGGTGATGGGGATTTATCAGATATAATGGAGGGTGCCTTTCCAGTGGTGTGATAATGTGGTTGTGGGACTAGTTTATTCCAATCCACTCCTTTAAGAAAGCTATGTCGGAATAATGAATTCTGATAAGACATATCACTAGTTGATTTTCGACTAGATGTTGGTGTGTGGATGGTTTCTCTTGTAGAATGTGTTCTATTTTTAAATAATAATTCTGCATTACCTGAGGTAGATTCGATAATCTCAATTGGCTGTGTTCTTGGTTTAATTTGTGGTGGTGGAATTACATTAGGAATTTCCCAACTATCGGGGAAGGTAATTTGTTGTCATTCTAATAGTCTAGGTACCTGTATATTCATTTTATCATAATTAGCTTCTATTAATATAGTATTATTTTTTGCTGATTTCTTTTTGGCCTTAGGGCTAAGGTTCGAACTCATGATTTTGTAATGAACTCTATAAATTATAACAATATTTTTTTATGTTTCCATCATTGTGGTAGGTATTTTTAAGTTTAATGTTAATGTTTTTGTAATATTTTCATCATATAAATCTATTGAGAAATTTGGGTAACAATTAAAATAAACAGGTCCATTGGCTAAATTTGACTCACATACAGCCAATATTGAATCTGAAAAGGATGTAAACCTAGCATCACGTAAACATATTAGTATTGGACTATCCAACCCTAATCGATGTAAGGGTTTAATAGCTACCTGGACTATCCAAAGGAAAATATTGGATTAGTCCAGGAAGCTATTAAACCCTTACATCGATTAGGGTTGGATAGTCCAATACTAATATGTCTACGTGATGCTAGGTTTACATCCTTTTCTATCCCTTCGAAGTAAATAATAGAGGCCTTAATACTGAAATTTTAGGAAAACAAATAACTTTTGAATTCTGTAAAAATATACAAGAAAGAGATATAAATACAGTAAAAGAATTAGGAATAAAAAGGGAAATTTTATTAATTAATAAAAAAAACATTTTTATTTTTTGACTAATGAATTAAATCTTGTAAAAATAGAAGAAGATTTACAAAACACGGAAGTAACAAAACAAAAAGAAGAATTACAAAAACAGATAGAGAACGAAGTATGCTCAAACCTACCAAATGCCTTTTGGAATAGGAAGAAGCATATAGTTAGATTATCTTACGAGAAAGATTTTACAGAAACAGATATACCAACAAAAGCAAGACCAATTCAAATGAATTCAGAATTATTAGAATACTGTAAAAAGGAAATAAATGAATTGTTAGATAAAAAACTTATAAAAAAAAGTAAGTCCCCATGGTCATGTGCAGCATTTTACGTTCAAAATTAGGCAGAAATAGAAAGAGGAGCCCCTAGATTGGTAATAAACTATAAACCATTAAATAAGAGTTTGCAATGGATAAGATACCCAATCCCTAATAAAAGGGATCTAATTAAAAGATTGTCAGGAGTGACTATATTTTCAAAATTTGACATGAAATCCGGATTTTGGCAAATCCAGATTCACGAAGAGGATAAGTATAACACTGCTTTTACTGTTCTTTTCGGACATTAAGAGTGGAATGTAATGCCATTCGGACTAAAAAATACCCCTTCACAATTTCAGAACATGATGAATGACATATTTAATCCTTATCATAGATTTACTATTGTTTAGATTGACGATGTATTAGTAGATTCAAAATCGATCACTGAGCATTTTAGACATGTTATAAAATTCATGCACATAGTTAAAGAAAATGGACTAGTAGTATCGGCTACGAAAATAAAATTATTTCAAACAAAAATAAGATTCTTATGGTATAACATAGATCAAGGAACTTATACACCTATAGATAGAAGTATAGAATTTTCTAATAAATTTCCTGATAAAATAAAAAAAAACAGCAGCTACAAAGACTTTTAGGATGTTTAAATTACATTGCTGATTTCATTCCTAATATTAGAATAATTTGTAAATCATTATATAAAAGATTAAGAAAATATGCACCAGCTTGGAATGAAAATATGACCAGAATTGTTAAAGAAGTAAAGCAAAAGATAAAACAACTACCCTGCTTGGGAATTCCTCAACAAAATGCATACTTAATAGTTGAGACTGACGCCTTTGGAGAAGGCTACGGAGGTATTTTAAAACAAAAAATAGATAATAAAGAACAATTAGTTAGGTATTATTCTGGAATATGGAATAAAGCCCAAAATAATTATTCTGTTGTTAAAAAAGAAGTCTTAGCCATAGTATTATGTGTTAATGCTTTTCAAGATGATTTATTTAGTAAAATTTTCTTAATAAGGGTTGATTGTCAATCGGCTAAATTTATATTTGCAAGATGGCAAGCTTTGCTATCTAATTTCGATTTTAATATAGAATTTATTATAGAAAAACTAAATAATTTGCCAGATTTCTTATCCAGGGAGTTTTTGCAGAGCAAGGAAAATAAAAAGAACGATGAATAAAAACACCAAAAGAACAAAGAGTAAACTTGACAAAAGGTATAGATGATAAAGTAGTAAAGCATAATTACTTTCCCTAAAAGAGCATGCATTATTGTTAAAAGAAAGGATAAGAGTGTAATTCACATAGCCTTTGATCGGCTATAAGAGAGGCCTTCAGGCTTATTTGTACACAGACTTGAAAATTGAATGAAATCCTCAGCTTGAATCATGTCTGTATTCTCTCCCAGGTTTTATCACTTGATCGCACGTTCATAATGTCTAATCCTGTTCCCAAGGAAAATCAATTTGTGAAGAAAATTGATTTTGGGGGAAAAATCACCTTGCTTGCTTGCTACTTGAGGAGGAAAATGAAGGGGAGGGGGCTGGTTCTGTTGGCATCTCACATGAGCTGTGACTAAACAAGGGTATTTTAGTTATTTTAAAATATTACTTTTTTAAAAAAAAATCTGATAAAAACTTAGGAAATAACCCTCATATACCCCAAGTGGGCCAAAATAGGGTTTAAAGACTCAAAATATAAAAATTAGACTTTTAAACATATAATTGGGATCGATGAATCGAAATCGGGCCCACTAAAGGGAAATCAGCCCAAAAGCCTTTGACCACTCAAAAAGGGTTTCGAAAACTCGCACTCGAGTCAAAGGGATAGATATGGATATTTTCATTGGACTCAGGCCTCAAACAACAACCAAATCAAACTAATTATCCTGCACGTTAAAATTCTGAAACGACTGGTCGTGCAAACTATTGTCACACTACCAATGACATGATATTCTAAACGTCATAGACTCGACACCTAAGCCCTATGACTATGTTCAGGTCGCTCGGTTAATGGGTCAACTCTCGGTCCACTGTCTAACTGGCTGGTCAAACTGGTCAACTCTGATTAGTCAACTGGTCAAACCCAATCAAACCGACCAATCTGGATGATTTTACTGTATCTAAATGCCGACTAGACTCTCTGAAGGATGGGGTCTCACAACCTCCCCTCCTTATAGTAATTTTGTCTCTGAAATTCACTTACCAACATCCTCAAAAGATGTGGATACTGCTATCTCATCAACTACTCCAGCTCCCAAGTCCGCTCCTCCATACGATCACCATGCCACAAAACATAAACCACTAGTACGCTACCACTACGCAACTATCTCACTACTCAGTCTATTATCTCCACTAGTTGAGTCAAGTATGACAAGTCATTGGCAATCTCGATCAGTGGTGTCTCCAAAATATGAGATGGATCTGGGATGTACTTCCTCAACATCGATACATGGAAGACATTATGAATCCTCTCTAACTCTGGTGGTAACTCCAACCTGTATACCATTGGACCAAGCCGATCAATAATGCGATAGGGACCAATATACTTTGGGGCTATCTTGCCCCGCTACTGAAATCTGATCACTCCCTTCCACGACACGACTTTCAAAAATACCTTATCATCCTCTGTAAACTCTAAGTCTTGCCTACGGTGATCTGCATATATCCTCTGATGGCTCTGAGCTTCCCTCAACCGCTCCCTAATTAATGCAACCTACTGAGTAGTCTGCTCCACATGCTCGGGACTCTCAAGTCGCCTCTCACCGACCTCATCCCAATATAAGGAAGTACGACACCGACGCCCATATAATGTCTCATATGGTGCCATATCTATACTCCTCTGGGAGTTGTTGTTATAGGAAAACTTCACTAGGGTAGGCCACAGTCTCACTCAGTCTGCCTGTCCAACACACAAGCTCTAAGCATATCTTCTAAAATCTAAATAGTCCGCTCTAACTGACCATCTATCTGTGAATGAAAGGCTATATTGAATCTCAACTCTGTACCCAAAGCTCGGTGAAACTTCTCCCAAAATTGGGAGGTGATTCTCGGATCTCGATTTGACACTATAGTCACCGGCACACCATATAATCTGACAATCTCATCTATATACCTCGACGCTAGCCTCTTAGGTATATCTGTCATCCTAATAGGGAGGAAATGTGCAGACTTGGTGAGTCTGTACACTATCATCCATATGGCATCATAACCTCGCTGCAAAAATGGCAAACCGACCACGAAGTCCATGGTGATGTGCTCCCACTTCCACTCGGGAATAAGAAGTGGTTGCAACATTCCTACAGATCTCTGATGCTAGGTCTTTACCTGCTTACACACCAAACATTGGGCTACAAACTATGTTATATGTCTCTTCATGCCTAACCACCAATACGACTGTCTCAAGTCCCTATACATCTTGGGGTTACCCGGATGTACAGAGAATGCTAAGCTGTGAGCCTCTGCAAGAATCCACTGTCTTAACTCCTCATCATGTGGTACACATATACGGCCTCTAAAAGTAAGTATACCACCATCCCGCACTTGATACTCACTGTATGAACTCTCTGTACTATCACTGTTATCCAATCTCTATCTCACTATGACCAAAACTATATCCTCTAACTGTCTGTCTTGAATCTCATCCACTAACATTAGTCAAACTACCATCTGTGTCACTAATGCTCCTGTCTCATCACTGTCCAACTGAACTTTGGATGCCCTCAAACTCATCAATAGCGGCATATATTCAACTCTCACATATGCCAAGGAAGAAGATGTCTTCCTACTTAAGGCATCTATGACCACATTGGCTTTACCCGGATGGTAATCGATGATCAAGTTATAGTCCTTGATCAACTCTAGCTAACGTCTTTGTCTCAAATTCAGCTCCTTCTGGGTGAGAAGGTACTTGAGACTCTTGTGATCCTTGTAGATCTGACATGTCTTACCGTACAAATAGTGTCATCATATCTTCAAAGCGAAGACCATAGCTACAAGCTCCAAATCCTGGGTCGGATAGTTTCCCTCGTGAGTCTCAACTGTCTTGAAGCATAGGCAACCACCTTCCCATCCTGCATCAGCATGCATCCCAACCCAAGTCTCGAGGCATCGCTGAACACCACATAACCTTTGCCACTGACCGGTAATGTCAAGACTAGAGCTGAAACTAATATGGTCTTCGACTCACTAAAGCTATGCTCACACTTCTTGGTCCACAGAAAAAGCACACCTTTACAGGTCAAATGGGTCAAAGGCACTGGCAAAACTGAGAAGCCCTCCACAAAACATTTGTAGTAACCGGATAGTCCCAAAAAGCTATGTACCTCTGTCATAGTATGAGGTGGCTCCCATGAAACTACGACCTCTATCTTCTTTAGGTCCACCAACACTCCTCTAGCTAACACTATGTGCCTCAAGAAGCCAACCTCACTCAACCAAAACTCACACTTAAAGATCTTGCCATATAGCTGTCGAGCTCTAAGTGTGTTAAGTATAGTCCTCAAACTAAAGACGTCAAAGAGAAAATTATTATTTTGGTTATTGTTTGATATTGACGATAATTTTAATGATTTTTTAAGAGTATTATTTTCAAACCAATCTCTCTTTGGATAGATTTAATGTACGTCTAATTTTATTTTCTATCTGATAAATTTTTCTCATAAAATAAAATATCACAAAAATTTTATTATATAAAAAGATCATAAATTATATTGTTTTGAACCTTAGATCTTTACCTACATAATTAATGAAAAATTAATGAATTATTTTTTTCATCTATATTGCATGCCATTGATTGTATAATCATAAATAGAAGATGCATTGTATAAGTTATAAATATTTATAGGAAACAATTTCCACTAGTACAGTAATAAACAGATGTTGCAATAAGTAGGAGTTAATCACGTGATAAGTTATACAAAAATAGAACTACCAGCCTCATCAATTTTTAGAAGGCTCATTTGTATTAATTACTATAGTAAAATCACAAACCGTTTCAATATATTTTATCTTATAAAATTTCTTTACCAAAAAATCAATTCATCACCAAAGCTTTCTTCAAACAACCCCAAGAAATACAATTTTTTGTCAGAAAGTAGTAGTCATGGGAATGGTTGAGAAGAAAATGATGGTCACTTTTCTTACTTTAACACTAATTTTGTTTACACAAGGGCAAGAATTCAGTGAATTCTTGGCTCCTTCACCAGAAATAATTAAAGATGTTTCAATATGTTCATTTAAAGTGCCAGAATATTATGGCGAACAGGTTGTAAATGGTTTGCTTGGCAAGGCAAAATTTTCCAAGGAGGCTAGTATTTTGGTTGCAAGATGGGGAAAAAAGTGTCATTACGAATTCACTGATTATATTATATCCAAATATAATATAGTGGAGATAGCTGATGTTTTGATGTATGGAAATGCATGGAAACAACCTCTGATTCTTGTATGAATCTCGGATGAACAGTATCAGGGGGTTGTTTCTTCATGTTCTTGATCATGTTGGTGTGGTTATTCATGTTAATTGAGTGGTTGTGGTCAGTATTGATAGGAAGCATGTTGATTATGTGCGGAAGTGATGTTGAGCTGGTAATGAGGGTATCTGAAGTACTGTGATTTGGTTGTTTAGATTGGATATGAGTTGGTTATTTAGATTGGATATGATTTGACTGTTTAGATTGGATAGGGGAATGTAGATGTGTGTGCAGCGTGAGAGGTTCCATAGGATTGCTTTCAATTCTTTTCCATTTTGATTCCTGAATTGGTTATGCTTAGTATGGCTGTATGGTTTGTGCTTGTTTAGGCGGTACCGGATCGATCAGTAGAGGCAAGGATATTGTTGGAGAACCATTGACGCAACGAGAGGTGGGAGTTTATGTTTCATTTGTATACGCGTAACGTTTTGTTTCAATTAAAATATGATCAAATGTTTTGGTTTGAATGGAGGCAGGACCTGAATTGTGTTTAATATAGAATCCTAATTTGCTTGCCATGTTTGAATGTATCATCTGTATGTTCAAAAGCCGAAGCATGCTGATTTGTTTGGTGTACACGAAATTTCATACGTGTTTTGCAACCTTCCATACGATATGATTTTTCATCTTCCTAGACATTTTTGCTATTGTGGCTGAATACTTCGAATATTATTTTGAGATGTTTGGCACCTGATTTATAAGATGGCAATGTTTAAATGCATGCATGGAATATTTGATGAATTTTTAGATTTAATAACTCATACTTGATGAATTATGCTATGTGTTTATGCATTGTGTTCTGGAATTGACGGTTAATGCTGGATCCAGTTAGGTAAGCATATGGAGTCCTTATAGAGTGGACAGTTGCTTACTTTGGAGAGGTATGGCTGGATATATTTATGTATCTTGAGTGCTGTGTGCACTATGAATGAAGGGGAGTGTTGTGTGCACTATGAATGAAAAGGCCGTGCAATTGCTTCGTATATATAGTACGACGTTATATACATGTGCACAAAATTGAATGTGATCGCTTGTGTTTCTCCATTCAATTTTGGACAATGCTGATGGTGGGGTTTTGTTTATATATATGCTACAACTGAAAACCATCAGTAGGCTTTTAGGTAACCCTTTAGCGGGGGTTACGTGAAAGTGGTTTGTGTCCACCCCATTATGTTTTGGGCATAGTAGCCAAGTATCAAATCTGTTTTTACTTCTTTATGCATTTTGGTGTGTGCACTTATGATGTCTACATTGAAGAGTATGGATTGTACTGGTTTGAATAAATGTTTGATACTATGCTTTGGTTTTGTCTCCATTCCACCGTTTATGCTTATGACGCGGTAACTTCCACTGAGGTCCTTGATCTCACTCCCCCTCTCTATTGTTTTGTTTCAGGACTAAGTTGTGAGAGTTAGCTGTTCAACTTCGAGGTTACCATCCCGGTATTGGTCGTAGGGCTGGACAAATGCACATGCACGTTTTTGGACTCAGCATCTTTCACATCTTCTTGTATATTTATATACTTGTGTATTTTGCTGGTGCATATGTGTACAACTCATGCTTGCATACTCTGATGTTTGGATATATAAGAACTGGTGTTGTTTTGAATTTCTGGGAATCTGTGAATGTGGACTCACAGTGTTGCATGTTTGAGGCTGTAAGGCCCGTTGTATATGATTTGATATTTTTGCTGCATGTGTTTGTTACTCATACTCCGTTGTTTGTAGTCGTGCTGAGTACCAATTGATGCGTGCCATGTTTTAAACAAAAATATTCAAATGTTGTGTTTTTCGGATAAGCCTTGTGTAGTTCCGCTTGGTCCACCAGTTGGCTCAATCGGGGCTGCACGGCGGTGAGGCTCTCGATTACCGGGAACGGGTCCTCACACAAACCAAGTATGATAAGTTGGTTTGTACCATAGGACACGATACCACGCCTTTTGATAGTCATGGTAATTGTATCCTACAAGCTGGTGGTCGGGTATTTGGGCGGAGAACATTTTATTTGTGAAGGGGTGCTGCCTCCACTCTCTTCCTTGGTCATCACTCTTAAGATTTTTATTCTTGAAAAGGCGATCTGATCAGGGAATCTTTTATCCATGGTGTGGAGGATCTCAACTAACTGGGTTTCCAATAGGATTTTCTTGTAAAAAATACGAGTCTTGTAGGGGTGGTCCATGAGATATAATTCTTTTGAAGGAAATGTCTAGACGATGAGTTCTTTTATCTCATTATTCTTTTCAAGCTCGACTATTTTGATGTCGATTTTATGGGTGTAGAGGTCTGTTTTTTCGGGTTTCTAGTTGGCTAATTCTCTGAGGATGGGGGGAGGAGCTCTTGAGGTTATGGATAGAGGGGCTCTTTGTGGGTATAAAGGAAGTGGAATAAGTGATTTCTTTTTAACTTGCTCCGGAGTGACCGGGGCAGCAATCAAAGCAGAATAATAGCTTGGTTGAATAATAGAAGAGGAGGGAGAGGAAGGAGAAGGAGGAGAATTTGAATACCTGCTCTTTGATGACGACAGCATCGCCGTTAATGACTTCTTCTTATCCATGTCTCAGACTGTCAAAACAACTGATCTGTTAAGCTTTTCTAAAAGATAAGCTTTGATCTCTGTCAGCTCGGCTATGGTTAAGCCAACTGCGGTTCTATCTTTTATTTTCCTTTTTAATACTCTCCGTATTGATCGTAATTCTCCTTTTAAATTTCTTCTTTCTCTTTCAATTTCCTGTGCTTGTTGTTTTAAGCTGAACACGGCTTGAAAGCGGTATGCCCTGGTAACAGTCTTTTTATCTTTTGATAGAGTTTCGGTTACCCAAAAGCGCTCGGCTCTGTGACTCCTGGGATAATCCGTCTCTTTGTATCTTATGACACTTGAGTGGAACTTTTGATAATACATTATCCTGACACATTAATTGATCTAAATCATTCTGTAATTCACATAATATACTAACATTTGAATTTATCTTTTGTAAGTATTTTCTTTTTCTACTTTATTTATATCTTTTCCAGTACTTATCTATCTTTTTACCAATCTTTTCTTTTATTCTGATTAGTTTAATTATTCTCATATTCTTCAATTAATTCTTCAATTATTCTTAACATTTTTCTGCCAAATTGTTCCCTCTTTTCATATTCTTTACAATAACAATAATCAGGTATAACTGTGTGATTAACCATATGATCATTTATACTCAAATTTATTCTTTCTATTAATTTTGTTTTAACCATCCTAATTTCTTCTATCCTGGAGAAATCGATCTCCATTAATTTTTCAATGCATTTATCTATAGTCCTTTCTTGTGCATAAGGTATGGGATTAGACATGGTACCTTTTTAGCTTGCAGCTTTTATCTCTTCGTTTCTTTTATATGAATTTCCTTGCAAGAATTCTCTGGATAAGAAGTCAGGTAAATTATTCAATTTTTCTTTATTAAATTCTATTTTAAAATCAAAGTTAGAAAGTAAAGCTTGCCATCTTGCAAATATCTGTTTTGATACTAAGTTTTTAACATCTTTTTCAAATATATATTTTGCAGATTGACAATCAACTCTTATTAAAAATATTTTATTAAATAGATCATCTTGAAAAGCATTAACACAAAGAACAATGGCTAGTACTTCCTTTTTAACAATAGAGTAATTGCTTTGAGCTCCATTCCATACTCCAGAATAATATCTTACCAATTGCTCTGTCTCGTTTATTCTTTGCTTTAATATTCCTCCATATTCGTTTTCAGAGGCATCTGTTTCAACAATTAAAAATGTATTTGGTAGAGGAATTCCTAAGCATGGCAACTGTTTATGTGAGACCCCGTCGTTTTAGTGCCAGTCAGCGAGTGTGGTTGACTTTGTTTTGGACTCGGGAGTTGTTTGGTGATGTGGACACCGTTGTGTTAAGCCCGTAGCGTGTCTAGGTGTCTTGGTGAGTGGTCTAGGTTGTGTGGTCTAGGGTCGGTGGAAAGCATTGGTTCAGTTTCCGGTCTGTTTTGAGCGACCGTGGGCTTTTAGCCCTATGCTTTGTTTGTTTGGGCCCGTTTGTGTTTTTATGGGCCCAATTGTGTTTTGGTGGGCCCGTTGAGTTTTCTTGGTGTTGATAACACATACCCGGGCTTCACTTTGGTTTGTCGGGCTTTTCTTTTTAGTTTTGGGCCCGAGGACCATTTGGGCCTTAAGGCCCAACACTTTGGTTATAAGCCAACAAGCCCAAGTGCTTCCCAAATCAGTTTCTCTCTCCCTTTTCTTTTTCTCTCCCGATTCTCCCTTTGTTCTCCACTGAAAACCCTCACAAAATCTTGATTTTGCTTGTTTTTCACCAAAAATCACTTGGTGAGTGATACCCTAACACTTCCCCACCATTTCCCCTTGTTTTCCACCTTGTAGGAGTGTTTTGGGTGTGGTTTTGGTGTGGTTTTGGCTTTTGAGCGGGATTAGCAAGTGGGTTTGAGGTAATTTCTGTTTGCTTGTGTTTTTGGTTTGAGTGTTGGTTGGTTTGTGTTTAAGGCTTGTTGGTTTTGTTGCTTTGATGCTTGGTTTGATTGGTTTTGTTTGTGTGTTGAGTATGTGATGATCTGATGAGTGGGGGTAATGAGATATGCGTGTGGAATTGATAGTTTTTGATGGAGTTGGTATAATGGATGGCTTGTGACTAATGTGTGTGCTGGTTTGAGGTTAATGTGATTGAGGAGTGTGGAATTTGTGATGTTGGTGATGGATTGGGTTTGCTGGAAATCCAATCTTGGAGTGAGGATTGATGGATATCAAGTTTGTTGTGGTTGTGGCTATGGTTGTGTGTGGCATGATTGATGCTTAGGTGCGGTTCGGTTGTTAGCTTGTGTTTTGAGGTTTAGAGGGGTGTTGTTGAGTGTGTCGGAAGGGGTCCTAGGGTTGTTTTCGTTTTGTGTATTTTCGTTTGTTGAAGTTGTGTTTGAGTTGGTTTTGGTGTTGCCTTGCGTGTAGGTGGTGCCGCAGCACGTGACAAAGGCAAGGGCGTGGCGATTAGTGAGTCGTCCGCACAACAACAGGTGGGAGTTTAAGTTTCATCAGTGTACGCGCAATGTTTGATTTCGTAATTACAATGTGGTATGCATGCTTTGATTTGAATAGAGGCAGTACTTAAAATGTGTTGAAACGCATGCTAGAACATGCTTGCATGAGTCATGAGTTATGCATAGAACGTGTGTTTGAAACGTTGAGCATGTATGTGTGTTTTGCATGTATGTGTGTAATTAAGTCCCTTGGTGGGATTGTGACACGTGGTCTAATGATTGTGCATGCGCATACATATATACATATAAAACTGTATGTGGATTTCTGCCGGGACTTATTCTGGAATTGTGAAACAACGCTTGGCCAATGTGGAGGTAAGGGACGGGAGTATCCCTGCGTTTAGAGGGACGATCCTTTACCTAGATGTACAGGGTGACGTGTGTAGCCCTCGGATCCGAACTGATGAATGGAATGCCAGGCTACGCATTTCAGTTGAATTGTAGGGACTTGTGTGATCTTGTGGTTTTGTTTTCCACTTGTCCCGAAGACTACGTTGGTGGTGGGGACTATATCTATTTTGAATCAGTGCATGTGTTTTAAATTAAACCACCAACGGTCTTCCGGTGATCCTTTGGCCGGGATTCATCGTGAAGTAATACAGCTTCTCCCCAACTATATTTCTGGTGTAATAGCCATGCGAATGAGATTGTGACAAGGTTATGTGCTTGTGTTGATATGCGTATGCTATGTGATGGCATCTTTGTTGATGAGATGCACTTTGAGTAAGCATGGACTTTACTTGCGTTTATTCAGCAACTGTTTATACTTGGTTTTAGTGATTGCTTCTACTCCATCGTTTACGCTGATGACGCGGTAACTCTCACTGAGGTCCCAGTGATCTCACTTCCCCTTTGTTGTTGTTTTTCAGGACTAGTTTCAGGAGTTTGTTGAGTCTTTCCTTTTGAGGTCGAGCTTCCCGGTTTGTCTTAGGGCTGGACTACTGCGTTGGCACATTTGAAAACTCGGCATATCTTTGTATTTTGGATTATCGTATTGCATGTTTCTCATTGACTCGTGTTGACCCTTGATGGGTTTGTCCATTTGTGTGTTGTGACTTGAGATTTTTTTTTTATATGAGGCATACCTTGGCCGTGTGGCCTTCTATGCTTGTTTAAAGTCTTCCGCTTGTTGATATTGTGTACTCCGTGATTTCTTGTTGCCGAGCCGAATGCAAAATTAACATCATGCTCCTGTTTTAGTAAAATTCTACTTTATTTGCATGTTTGGGATTTTATTGTGACATTACCATATGAATCGACATTTAGTGAAAAAAATATTCCTACAAGAGCGAGACCCATACAAATGAATAAAGAATTATTAGAATATTATAAACAAGAAATAGCTGATTTACTAAAAAAGAAATTAATTAGACCTAGTAGATCACCTTGGTCTTGTGCAGCTTTTTATGTTCAAAATCAAGCTGAAATCGAAAGAGGAGCACCTAGATTAGTAATTAACTACAAACCCTTAAATAAAGTATTACAATGGATTAGATACCCATTTCCTAATAAAAGAGATTTAATTAAAAGATTATCTACAGCTAAGATATTTTCCAAATTTGACATGAAATCAGGATATTGGCAAGTACAGATACATGAAAAAGACAAATATAAAACAACCTTTACGGTACCATTTGGGCATTACGAATGGAATGTAATGCCATTTGGGTTAAAAAATGCCCCATCAGAATTTCAAAATATTATGAATGATATATTGATTCCTTACAGCAAGTTTGTTATTGTATATATTAATGACATTTTAGTCTTCTCACGAACTTTAATTGAGCATTTTACTCACTTAAATAAAATGTTAAATATAGCCAAGCAGAACGGTCTAGTACTGTCAGCTCCAAAAATGAAATTATGTCAGACTAAAATTAGATTTTTAGGGTTTGATATTTTTCAAGGAACCTATACTCCTATCAGTAGAAGTCTAGAGTTTACATCAAAATTCCCAGATCAAATAAAAGACAAAACTCAACTTAAGAGATTTTTTTGGTCTCAATTATATATCTGATTTTGTACCAGATTTAAGAGCCACTTGTCTTCCACTCTACAAAAGATTAAGAAAAGAAGCTGGTCCCTGGACCGAAGAATTGACAGCACTTGTTAGAAAAATAAAGCAAAAGATAAAGGTGTTGCCCTGCTTGGGAATACCCGATAAAGATGCATCTTTAATAGTAGAAACTGACGCCTCAGACATCGGATATGGAGGAATCTTAAAACAGAAACTAAACGACAAAGAACAGCTAGTCAGATATCATTCAGGAATCTGGAATACCACACAAATAAAGTATTCCACTATAAAAAAGGAAATGCTGTCAGTCTTAATGAATATTAACGCTTTCCAAGACGATTTATTTAATAAACAATTTTTACTACGAGTAGATTGTAAATCTGTCAAATATATAATAGAGAAGGATGTTAAGAACTTAGTATCCAAACAAGTCTTTGCAAGATGGCAGACATTGCTCTCAAATTTCGACTTTGAGATAGAGTTCATCAAAGGAAGTGACAACAATCTTGCGGATTTCCTGTCTAGAGAATTTTTAACTGGACATCAAGACAAACAGGTATGACTCATCGATTTATACAAAAATTTGTGGAAAAATTTTTACTAATAGATTTTAGCAATATGACACAAATACGAAGAGTAATAAGAGAACTTAGATTAAATTTATCAGCCGAAGTAGATAACCATATCACCCTACATGATATAATAGGAGCAGATGAATGTAACTGTAATGAATATGAAATTCGTGAAAGAATAGGAATTGTATTAATCAGAGAATTAACGGATATTATCAGGGATAATCATTAATTTTATCTTTGCTCTAACGATATATTAGTAGTCTGTTTTGCAGGAGAAGACCCTGATTAGATTACAGAAACAACAATGAATCAACGGATTATTAGAAGCAACTCCCCAGGGAGTAACAATCAGAATCCTTCTATTAGTCGAACTTTAAAAGATGTTCCTTCTTCCAGTGCTATCAGAAACACCAACTATTATTCATCCCTTATCAATCAACCTCAAACACCTCCCAAACCCTCTCATAATTTTGTTCCTTTGGGATGACCTATTAGCCTAGCTCCACCAAAAGCACCCACTACTATTATCACCCGAATCAGACAACCCTCACCTAAAACTTATGAGTCTCAGTTCAAATTAAGAAATCAGAAAAACCTTGTGGTATTAGAAGAAGAACAATTAAAGGAACCCACTGATATCAAAAATTTAGCCAGTCAACTTTTTCCCAGAGGATTCCATCACTTACCTGATCACCAACAAAAAACCAGAGACTACTATGAGAAAATACTTGTCCAAACCAGTTCCACATTATTAAGCCATACTATGGATTAGCAAGACCCTCAACAAATAGCCTTTTCTAAAATTAAGATTCAAAAGGTTCTATCTTTAACAGATTGGGGACAACATCCTTGTGCTTCCAAGCAATTGGAAGGTATAGGACCTCGAGATTTAAGGAATTATTATTATTACGATTACCAGTGCGCATGGAATAGAGTCTTGTTATACAAGCTTCTAACTCATACATGGCTCCTTTATTTTTCAAAAAATTGTCAGCTCATCTTTCCTAATTGGTGGATTAGATGGTTTCGCGAAAATGGACTAAATCAGGACATACTCCCAACAGCTGTAAAAGAAGGGCTCGAATATTTTGAAGAACATACAATTTTAAAAGAAGTTACGGATGACTATCAACTTCAATTTGCAATAACTTTTGGGGTTTCTTGGATTCTAAGATGGAGATATGAAATTATTAGAGAAGAAGGTTTGGCTATCCTTAGCAGAAAAATAGAAATTAAATAGTGGCCCAAGTTTGATACCAACAGGGCCGCCCGACCAGCCGTTCGAGAATGGTTAGGGTTGCAAGACCTGGAAGACTCTCCTGAGCCTGCAAAAAACAAATTTAAGACAACAGATTTCAAGAAAAAGGCTCAAGAACTGTTAGAAGGCGTACAATCATTAGCCAAATTTCAAGCAAAGATGGATGCTTTACACAAAGAGGTGACCCACAGTGACGACAATGATGATGATGACCTAGATTATGACTAGACTAGTTTATTAGCTTTTAGAAGGATAAAAATGTAATCTGTAAGATGAAGGAGTCTATAAAAGACTTCATGTAAGGTTTTTAGATTTGTCAGAAATAAAGCCTCATTTCAAAAATATGCTCTCAATATTCCGTGTCTGTATGTTATCTTCAAAGGACTCTCTAAAACTTCATGATTTTTCCAATTTAATCGAATTTCTTCTAATGGTGGATAGATAGCACTTACTTTTATATTACCTACGGTAGTATTCCATATAGTTTTATTACTTTTAATTTCTTGTATACTATTTGTGTCTAAGTGTTTTATTTTTGTTTTGTTATGCTTAAACCAAATAAAGAAACTGATATGAGTTTTAATTTGTCTAAGATGTGTTAAATAAGAGGCCCAAATATCCCCCCGCATTTTCTCGTCATAGTCGAGAAAATATTGAGTGCGAACAGAGTGATAATAAGGGTCATGGAATTTATGATATAAAAGGTCTTCGTTTAAAGTGAAACTGTCTAGTACTAATAATTGCTTCTTGTAGGGTTCGGATGGGCCAGCCATATCACTTTGCGTGGGTGACATCGGAGGTGATGGGGATTTATCAGATATAATGGAGGGTGCTTTTCCAGTGGTGTGATAATGTGGTTGTGGGACTGGTTTATTCCAATCCACTCCTTTAAGAAAGCTATGTTGGAATAATGAATTCTGATAGGACATATCACTAGTTGATTTTCGACTAGGTTTTGGTGTGTGGATGGTTTCTCTTCTAGATTGTGTTCTACTTTTAAATAATAATTCTGCATTACCTGAGGTAGAATCGATAATCTCAATTGGCTTTGTTCTTGGTTTACTTTGTGGTGGTGGAATTACATTAGGAATTTCCCAACTATCGGGGAAGGTAATTTGTTGCCATTCTAATAGTCTAGGTACCTGTATATTCATTTTATCATAATTAGCTTCTATTAATATAGTATTATTTTTTGCTGATTCCTTTTTGGCCTTAGGGCTAAAGGTTCGAACTCATGATTTTGTAATGAACTCTATAAATTACAACAACATTTTTTGATGTTTCCATCATTGTGGTAGGTATTTTTAAGTTTAATGTTAATGTTTTTGTAATATTTTCATCATATAAATCTATTGAGAAATTTGGGTAACAATTAAAATAAACAGGTCCATTGGCTAAATTTGACTCACATACAGCCAATATTGAATCTGAAAAGGATGTAAACCTAGCATCACGTAAACATATTAGTATTGGACTATCCAACCCTAATCGATGTAAGGGTTTAATAGCTACCTGGACTAATCCAATATGAAGGAATTTATATTTTCCTTTGAATCTATTGATTTTAAATCTATCTAATAACTCTAATTGTTCTATTTGTGGATTTACCGGTAAAGAGTGTTCGGTGGTTTCTATTACGTAATCGTGAGTAAATAAATTTCCAAATCCTGTCTCATAGATCTTATAATTTGGAATCTTGGGTATAGACCAATTGTGTAATTTTTGCTCTATCTGTGCTATATGAAGTTCCCTATTGTTGTTTTCTTCAAACAAACTCTCATTGTTAGATTTGCTATGTTGTCCAGACATGCTTCTTAACAAACTTTCCATAAGAACAGATCTAAAATAAATACCAGGAAAGTTAAATAAAGAATTATACGTTTCATACCTTCATCTTCAATGAAGTAAGGGACCACCATGGCTGACCAACGGATTTATGCAAGTAAAACATTTCAGCTACCGGGACCACCATTCTTGGCTGACCATCGTTCTTCCTTGATGACAAAGATCTTGAATCATATACTTCTTCGCATAACTAGGCTCCGCTACCATTTCAGTTCACCTCTGCTCTATTGGTTGTTTTGTTAGGTTGCTGGTTCGAAGTTGCTTGTTTGTTTGAAGATAACATAGAGACACGGAATATTGAGAGCATATTTTTGAAATGAGGCTTTATTTCTGACAAATCTAAAAACCTTACATGAAGTCTTTTATAGACTCCTTCATCTTACAGATTACATTTTTATCCTTCTAAAAGCTAATAATTTATTCTAGTCATAATCTAGGTCATCATCATCATTGTCGTCACTGTGGGTCACCTCTTTGTGTAAAGCATCCATCTTTGCATGAAATTCGGCTAATGATTGTACGCCTTCTAACAGTTCTTGAGCCTTTTTCTTGAAATCTGTTGTCTTAATTTTTTTTTTTACAGGCTCAGGAGAGTCTTCCAGGTCTTGCAACCCTAACCATTCTCGAACGGCTGGTCGTGCGGCCCTGTTGGTATCGAACTTGGGCCACCATTTAATTTCTATTTTTCTTCTGAGGATAGCCAAACCTTCTTCTCTAATAATTTCATATCTCCATCTTAGAATCCAAGAAACCCCAAAAGCTATTGCAAATTGAAGTTGATAGTCATCCGTAACTTCTTTTAAAATTGTATATTCTTCAAAATATTCGAGCCCTTCTTTTACAGCTGTTGGGAGTATGTCCTGATTTAGTCCATTTTCTCGAAACCATCTAATCCACCAATTAGGAAAGATGAGCTGACAATTTTTTGAAAAATAAAGGAACCATGTATGAGTAAGAGGCTTGTATAACAAGACTCTATTCCACGCGCACTGGTAATCGTAATAATTATAATTCCTTAAATCTCGAGGTCCTATGCCTTCCAATTGCTTGGAAGCACAAGGATGTTGTCCCCAATCTGTTAAAGATAGAACCTTTTGAATCTTAATTTTAGAAAAGGCTATTTGTTGAGGGTCTTGCTGATCCATAGTATGGCTTAATAATATGGAACTGGTTTGGACAAGTATTTTCTCATAGTAGTCTCTGGTTTTTTGTTGGTGATCAGGTAAGTGATGGAATCCTCTGGGAAAAAGTTGACTGGCTAAATTTTTGATATTAGTGGGTTCCTTTAATTGTTCTTCTTCTAATACCACAAGGTTTTTCTGATTTCTTAATTTGAACTGAGACTCATAAGTTTCAGGTGAGGGTTGTCTGATTCGGGAGGTAATAGTAGTGGGTGCTTTTGGTGGAGCTAGGCTAATAGGTCGTCCCAAAGGAACAAAATTATGAGAGGGTTTGGGAGGTGTTTGAGGTTGATTGATAAGGGCTGAATAATAGTTGGTGTTTCTGATAGCACTGGAAGAATAGTTGGTGTTTCTGATTCTGATTGTTACTCCCTGGGGAGTTGCTTCTAATAATTCGTTGATTCTGATGATCATGTATCTTATAAAATGGCTCATTTGTTCTGGTTAAACTTTCTTTATAGGTTAGTAAGTATTTTCGTTGTTCTTCTGGATCTTCTATCTTAGTTATTAAGTCTATTATTAAATTGTTCTCTGTAGTTATAGTATTAAGAGTATAGCAATTACATGGTCCAATACACTCACAAATATCTGATTGCTCACTATCTATACTGGATTCTTCTATATTATTTTCTTCCTCTTCTGATGAGTTTATCATATTTAGGAGTTCCTCTATTTCTTTTTTATCTATTTCTAAGGCTCTAATTTTCTTTATTAAAGGGCAGTCTATTTTAATATGTCCCAGTTTATTATATTTATAGCATACTGGCTCTTTTTATAGGTTTTTGACTTCTTATATCTAGGAAAAGCTCTTCTAGGTGGTTTATTAGTTTTATAATTTCTTTTGTAAGTGGGTCTAGGCTTGAATTTTTTCGTTTTTCGTTTTTGTTTGGCTGAAGGTGCTAAAATCTTTTCATATCCGTACTATTTACAAAAAGATCCTAATTCTTTTTTACTATTTAATCTATCTTGTTTTAGTTTATATTTAAGTTTGTAATCAGTGCATAGTGCTAATCCTTCTTCGTTTATTTCTGTTATTATATCTCCATAAGTAATTTTTTCGTAAGGAATTATTCCTCAACATTTTTGTTTAAGTCTGTTTCTTACCTTATCTGCAAATAACCTAGGTAATCCTGCAATGAATCTTTCTTTCCAAAATTGTTGCTGACAATCTTCGCTAATCATTACTTTAGTTAAAAACATATCCTTATACCATCTAAAATCTTGTAGTTTGGGACAAATTAAATTTGATAACAATTCTGAGGCTTTATCTTTAAATTGTTGAGGGTTTCCTATAAATTTTTTTGATATAGCGTAGATTAGACTAGCTATACTATCTTCTATTACCGATAATTTTCCTTCAGTAATTTCTGTTTTTACGGCAGTTAAAATGATTTCTTTTTCTGCTTTAGATAGGTAACTGTCCCACCATCCTTTTAATTGTCCAGTAAATCCAGATATTAATGCATTAGTGACATTTACTTCTTTATTACCCTGAGTCTTATAAGCAGAAGCTGCCATACACATTTTATTTAACATATTTAATATACCATGTTCTGATTAACTATCTACATTCCATTCATACAGGCTTTTACCATCATAACTGACTTGACTTCTAAACGGGTAATCCTCTATTTGTATGTCGGGAAAGGAAGGCTTAGCATAATAATGTGGTATCTTGGGATGATTATATTGCTTATTTCTCATTTTATTAATTTCTAGGGTTTCATTAAACTATTTTTCTAAATCTTTAATTTCATTATTTGATTCCTCTATTTCTGATAAAGTTGTTATCTGATTATCAACAGTGTCCAAAGTGGATAGTTGTTTCTTCTTTTCTAACTCTAATTCTTTTAATTGATTGGTTATTTTATCCAATAGTTCTTTAGTCTTATCTTCTTTCTTTAGCTTTATCGCTAGTACATGATAAGATTTGAATAAAGGTTTTTCTAGCTTTACTGATGGATTACTAGGTCCTGATGTAAATGGTTGTCCTTCTTCATTTGATTCTATGGTTTCCAGCTGTTGGGCGATAACTTGTAATATTTGGTTAATATAATTATTTTGTACCTTGATATGTCCTAAATCAAATGGTGAGTTGTCTGTATCTTTTAAAGGGCTAGCTATTATTTTATGGTTTTTCCATTCAATATCTATTTCTTCAAAAGGAGGATATATTGATTTAACTTGATTAGGTCCAACGGTTGTGGTCTAAACTCTTTTTTGACTACGAGTTTCATTAATCATATAGGTAGGTTTTTTATATTTCCACCAGATGAAAAAAGAAGTGTGTTTTTGTCTGGTTCTCATGTCAGTGACATACATGTCCCAGATTTCCCCCCAGATTTTCTGATTATAGTCGCAAAAATACGTGTGTCTAACAGTGTCATAGTAGGGATCCCAAAATTGATTTATTAATAATTGTTCATTGAATACAAAATTATGTAAAACTAATAATTGTTGTTTATATGGATCGTTAAAGACCATTTTTTGAAGCAAATCGTTAAAGACCATTTCACTGGGTGTGGGAGACATAGGAGGTGATTTCTCTTCATTAGTAGGAGGTTTAATAATGGATTCCTGATAATATAGTTGTGGGATGGTTCGATCCCAATCGATTCCTCGTAGATGGCTTCGTTTTCTAATTAATGGTGTCTCACTAGTAGAATGTCTACTTGGGACTGACAACGGTGTTCTAATAGTTTCTCTAATGGAGTTAATCCTGCTTTGAAATAATATCTCAGCATTTCCTGTGGAACTTTCTATTATTTCAATCGGTTGAGTTCTGGGTCTAATAGTTCTAGGTGGAATAACATTAGGTATTTTCCATGTGTTAGGAAAAATAATTTGATTCCATTCTAGTAATCTGGGTACTTGCACATTCATTTTATCATAATTAGCCTCTATTAATATTGTGTTATCTTTAGCTGATTCTCTTTTAGCTTTAGGACTAAGATTAGAACTCATTATCTTATAATGGACTCTATATATGATGACCAAATTTCTAGAATTTTCTTTCAATGTAGTCGGAACTTTTAAATTTATTGTTAGAGTCTGGCTTAAGTTCTCATCATATAAGTCTATTGAGAAATTAGGATAACAATTAAAATAGATCGGTCCATTAGCTAAATTAGACTCACATACTGCTAATATAGAATTAGAGAAAGATTTAAATCTTGCATCTCTAAAACACATTAATACAGGAGTATCTAATCCAATCTATGCAGTGGTTTAATAGCTACTTGAACTAATCCTATATGTAAGAACTTATATTTTCCTTTAAATTTATTTATTTTTATCTTATCTAATAGTTCTAATTGTTCGACCTGTGGATTTACAGGTAACGATTGTTCAGTGGTTTCTATCACATAGTCATGCGTGAACAAATTACCAAATCCTACTTCATAAATTCTATAATTAGGTACTTTAGGTATAGTCCACTTATGTAATTTATGTTCAATCTTAGCTATGTGTAATTCTCGTTTGTTATATTCTTCTATCATTTCAATATCATTACTAGTACTTGCTCGATCAAATATATTTCCAGAAATATTCCTAAACATATCCATAGTATGAACATACAATAGTTTTACCAAATTAAGCTCAAAATATTGTACCTGCTTCGTGAGATAAATGGGACCACTGCGGCTGACCAACGACTTTACGTTTCTTTCCTGCTACCGGGACCACCGTACCAGCTGACTAAGCACGTATCTACGATACGAATACAGTATTTTTTGTCAACCTGGCTCCGCTACCAATACGTGCTCAAGAATTATTAGCCAGCGTCTTATCATTTGAAGAATTCCAAGAAAAGTTAGGCGCACTAAAGAATACTCATCCCGATGAAGATCCAGCCTTTGATTATCCTTAAAAGAATGGCCGATATTAAAATTATTTTTCTTATAAGGGTATCTATTATTGTACTATTAGAACAATTATTAAGGGTATTACTGGAATAAGGATATTAGAATGTGCCTATATAAGACTTTCATATACCAATTGTTAGGGAACGAAAAATCTTGAATGAAAAACCTTGTTGTTTGAATCATGAGCCTATGTCATTTACCATATCATCTTTTTATTAGACTTCTTATCATTAGCCTTATTAGTATTATTAGCTTATCCTTTATTGTTTTTTCGGTCTGCCTTAGCCGACCAATTAATTATTTTTGAAATATTCCTAGGCAGTCCCCTGTAGTTCTTTGGCTGCAAAAGGATGCTGATTCCAATCTTCGAAAGATAATACCTTTTGAATCTTTATTTTTGAGTACGCAATCTACTGAAGGTTTTTTGAGTCCATGGTATGATCGATGACCACAGATCCAGTCTGACTTAATATTTTCTCATAAAAGTTTTTGGTTTTCATAAGGTTTTCTGTCAAGTAATAAAAGCCTCTGGGAAAGATATCTGCTATCAACAAGTGGAGATCAGATGCTTTCTTTTCCTGATGTTCTTCTAATACTGCTACTTCTTTGATGGATTTCTCTTTGTAATATACTTCATAGGTTTCTGATGATTTGGGATATGGTCTGGTTACAATAGTTGTTGGAGAGTTGATGAGCAATATCTGAATAGTATTAAACTTCTTTGGTGCTAATGGTTTACCTAAAGTTCGCATGGTACTGGCTTTGCTTGGAGTGGGAGGTTGAGTAATAGGATGGGTAATTAATGCAAAATAATAGTTGATAGGGTAAGGTTGAGATGGTTGAATCTCTTTGTTCTTCTCTAATGATTTTTTACTAGTAGAGGTACTAGTAATCCCTAGGGATTCTTGTCTAATAATCTGTTTGCTCATATCTGCATTTATAATTTAAATGAAATTTTATAAAGTCAACCCACTAAAATAGAGCCTACTATAGATGATTTAGTTCAAGAAGTAAAAAACATAAAATAGGATATAAGACAACTAAAGGAGGAAAATCAACCTTCTACTAGTCAAGAATCAGCCTTCTACTAGTCAAGAATCAGCCTTTGTGTCAACTCTATCAAAGATAGAATATCAAAAATGGTATGCTTACATAACCATAGTTATAAAAGATTACAAGTTAAAAGTAAAAGCTTTATTAGACTCAGTAGCAGATCAAAACTGTATTCAAGAAGGTTTAATCCCTTCTAAGTATTTTGAAAAAACCAAAGAACGATTACACACCGAAAGCCATCAGAGATTACCAATAAATTATAAAATAACTAATGCCCATATTTGTAACCAGGATATATGTTTTAGAAATTATTTTTTATTAGTAAAAAATCTAACACAACAGGTAATATTAGGCACCCCTTTTCTAACCCAAATATATCCTTTTACAGTAACTAGAACGGGGATAACTACACAAGTTTGTGGTAAAGAAATAAATTTTGAATTCACAAATACCATAAAAGAAAAAGACTTAAATGAGGTAAAAGCATTTGGAATAAGCCCAAATATTATTAATACAAAAAATTAAACATCTTCATTCTTTAACACAGGAGATAAATTATAAAAGAATAGAACAAGAATTAGAAACCGAGAAACTAAAACAAAAGATGAAAGAATTACAAGAAATATTTGAGAAAGAAGTATGCTTAACAGTACCCAATGCTTTCTGGAATAGAAAACAACATAAGATTAAATTACATTATGAACCAGGTTTCAATGAAAGGCATATTCCGACTAAAGCAAGACCCATACAAATGAGTAGAGAATTATTAGAATACTGTAAAAAGGAAATACAAGATTTATTAGATAAAAACTTAATACGTCCAAGTAAGTCCCCCTGGTCATGTGCCGTTTTTTACGTACAAAACCATGCTGAAATAGAAAGAGGAGAACCCAGGTTAGTTATCAATTATAAACCTTTGAATAAAACATTACAATGGATTAGATATCCTCTTCCAAATAAAAGAGACCTAATTAAAAGATTAACAGGATCAACAGTCTTTTCGAAGTTTGACATGAAATCAGGATACTGGCAAATTTAGATAGATGAAGCAGACAAATATAAAACCGATTTTACCGTGCCATTTGGACATTATGAGTGGAATGTTATGCCTTTTAGCTTAAACAATGCTCCCTCAGAATTTCAGAACATTATGAATGACATATTAAATCCCTATACAAAATTTTTAATAGTCTACATAGATGATGTATTAGTATACTCTAAGAACGTAACTGAACATTTTAAACATCTAAAAAAAATTTTAAATATAATAAAATAAAATGGACTAGTACTATCAGCATCTAAAATGAAACTATTTCAAACTAAGGTTAGATTTTTAGGTTTCGAAATAAATCAAGGAAGTTATACTCCTATAAACAGAAGTTTAGAATTTGCAAGTAAATTTCCAAATGAGTTAAAAGATAAAAAACAATTCTTAGGATGTTTAAATTATGTAGCAGACTTTTTACCTAAAATTAGAGAAATCTGTTTGCCATTGTACAAGAGATTAAGGAAAGAATCTATTCCTTGGACCCCTGAATTGACTCAAATAGTAAAAGAAATTAAAGAAAAAATAAAAAATCTACCTTGTTTAGGAATCCCAGAAGAAAATGCAAAAATAATAATAGAAACAGATGCTTCAGATAAAGGGTATGGAGGAATCCTAAAACAGAAGAAAAATCAACAAGAACAATTAGTTAGATATTATTCTGGAATATGGAACCCTACACAAGCAAACTATTCAACCATTAAAAAAGAAGTATTATCAATAGTCTTGTGTATAAGTGCATTTCAAGATGATATATTTAATAAAAATTTCTTGCTAAGAGTTGACTGTAAATCAGCTAAGTATATATTAGAAAAGGATGTCAAAAATCTAGTATCAAAACAAATCTTTGCTAGGTGGCAAGCATTATTGTCAAATTTTGATTTCGATATAGAATATAAAAAAAAAAAAAAAAATAATCTTCCCGTTTTTCTATCCAAGGAATTTCTAGCAAAGAAGATTTAAAAACACTCCTCAGAAGGTAAATATGACTACTATAATAAAAAAATTTGGTGAAATTTTTTTAATGCTAGACCTATCTAATTTAAGAGTTATTAGAGAATTAATACAAGAAATAAGAAGAGGAATAGATGCCGAACTTCAAAATCACATACTAATGCATGAAATTATAGGAGTAGAAGCCTGCAATTGCAATGAGTACGAAATAAGAGAAAGATTAGCAGGAGTTTTGGTATGAGAATTAACCGATATCATCAGAAATAATGAGTGAAAATATACTAATTAATGAAATAGAATTATATAATGAGATATTTATGAATGATGGAGAATTAGATTTATATTTATTTCTAATTTGTGATGTATTTGGAACTTGGATGGTTAACGATGAATTTTATGATAATGATTATTATTCTTGGGATTAACCAAATTGACGGAGCAAAATGAGGAGAGAAGTCGAAGGTTATGATATTCCAATTAGGCCTCTCCAAAAACCATAGAGATATGGAAAAAAAATGGTACAAGGAAAATTGTAGAAAGAAAACTGAATATTATTACTTATCACTTTGACACGGTCAGTGTAAAATACCTGGTTCAAAAAGAAGAAGACAAAAGGAGAAGACATCAGCAAAAGGCTCGAAGATTAAGAAAAATCATTAATCAGAAAAGAAAAGAAAGGGGAGAACGGTGATGCAGAATTCTCCTCCTGGGAATGGAATTATCACTTTGAAAAAACCATTAATGTTTTAACAGTTTGAACTTTCTATGAGAAATGTCATGTCATGTGTGTTCACCAGGTCTTACTATAAGAATTATAAGCATCTATGAGAATTGTCATGGTCGTGTTCATCAGGTCTTATTATGAGAATTATAAACATCTATGAGAATTGTTATGGTTATGTTCATTAGGTCTTGTTATGAGCCTAATAAAACAAGAAGTCAATTTTATTACAAACATTAGTTTGTTTTGTTTTGTGCAGATATGAGCAAGCGGATTATTAGAGAAGGATCCCCAGGGATTACTAGTACCTCTACTAGTAAAAAATCATTAGAGAAGAACAAAGAGATTCAACCATCTCAACCTTACCCTATCAACTATTATTCTGCATTAATTACCCAGCCTATTGCTCAACCTCCCACTCCAAGCAAAGCCAGTACCATGCAAACTTTAGGTAAACCATTAGCACCAAAGAAGTCTAATACTATCCAGATATTGCCCATAAACTCTCCAACAACTATTGCTACCAGACCATATCCCAAATCATCAGAAACCTATGAAGTATATTACAAAGAGAAATCCATCAAAGAAGTAGCAGAACTAGAAGAACATCAGGAAAAGAAAGCATCTGATCTCCACTTGTTGATAGAAGACATCTTTCCCAAAGGCCTTTATTACTTGACAGAAAACCTTATGAAAACCAGAAACTTTTATGAGAAAATATTAAGTCAAACTGGATCTGTGGTCATCGATCATACCATGGATGCAAAAAACCCTCAGCAGATTGCGTACTCAAAAATAAAGATTCAAAAGGTATTATCTTTCGAAGATTGGAATCAGCATTCTTTTGCAGCCAAAGAACTACAGGGCATGGGAATCAGAGAACTTAAAAACTTCAACTTTTATGACTATCAGATGGCCTGGTACCGAGTTCTTTATTACAAATCGGTTGTTTATACTTGGTTCATATTCTTTTCAAAGAATTTTCAACTAGTGTTTCCCAAATGGTGGTGCCAGTGGTATGAAGAAATTGGGCTATTAGAAGATATACTCCCTGATCCAGTCAGAAAGGATCTAGAGTATTTTGTTAAACATACATTAATTGAAGAAGTAACGAAGAATTATCTCTTACAGTTTGCTATCGCTATAGGAATGTCATGGATTCTTCGTTGAGAATTAGCTATTATGAAAGAAGAAGATGAAGCCCTACTAATAAGGAAGCAAATACGTGCAAACAGGGGACTGTCTAGGAATATTTCAGAAATAATTAATTGGTCGGGCTAAGGTAGACACAAAAAAAAATAAAGGATAAGCTAATAATACTAATAAGGCTAATGATAGGAAGTCTAATAAAAAGATGATATGGTAAATGACATAGGCTCATGATTCAAACACCAAGGTTTTTCATTCAAGATTTTTCGTTCCCTTACAACTGGTATCTGAAAGTCTTATATAGGCACACTCTAATATCCTTATTCTAGTAATACCCTTAATAATTGTTCTAATAGTACAATAATAGATACCTTTATAAGAAAAATAATTTTAATGTCGGCCATTCTTTTAAGGATAATCAAAGGCTGGATTTTCATCGAGATGAGTATTCTTTAGTGCGCCTAACTTTTCCTGGAATTCTTCAAATGATGAGACGCTGGCTAATAATTCTTGAGCACGTTCTTTGAAAGTGGGAGGTGTGCTATAAGATGGAGACGCCTTGTCTACTGGGGCCTCTTCTGCAAGTGTTTGTAATCCCAACCAATCTTCTGCTGCCTTTTCACAGGCTCGACTATTGTCAAACTTTGGTCACCATTTTACCTTATGCTTCCTTATTAGCAGGGTTTCATCTTCTTCTTTCATAATAGCTAATTCCCAACGAAGAATCCATAATATTCCCATAGCGATAGCAAACTTTAAGAGATAATTCTTCGTTACTTCTTCGATTGATGTATGTTTAACAAAATACTCTAGACCCTTTCTGACTGGATCAGGGAGTATATCTTCTAATAGCCCAATGTCTTCATACCACTGGCACCACCATTTGGGAAACACTAGTTGACAATTCTTTGAAAAGAATATGAACCAAGTATGAACTACCGGTTTGTAATAAAGAACTCGGTACCAGGCCATCTGATAGTCATAATAGTTAAAGTTTTTAAGATCTCTGATTCCTATGCCCTATAGTTCTTTGGCTGCAAATGGATGCTGATTCCAATCTTCGAAAGATAATACCTTTTGAATCTTTATTTTTGAGTACGCAATCTGCTGATTTGCGTCATGGTATGATCGATGACCACAGATCCAGTTTGACTTAATATTTTCTCATAAAATTTCTGGTTTTCATAAGGTTTTCTGTCAAGTAATAAAAGCCTTTGGGAAAGATATCTGCTATCAACAAGTGGAGATCAGATGCTTTCTTTTCCTGATGTTCTTTTAATACTGCTACTTCTTTGATGGATTTCTCTTTGTAATATACTTCATAGGTTTCTGATGATTTGGGATATGGTCTGGTTGCAATAATTGTTGGAGAGTTGATAGGAAATATCTGGATAGTATTAGACTTCTTTGGTGCTAATGGTTTACCTAAAGTTCGCATGGTACTGGTTTTGCTTGGAGTGGGAGGTTGAGTAATAGGTTGGGTAATTAATTCAAAATAGTAGTTGATAGGGTAAGGTTGAGATGGTTGAATCTCTTTGTTCTTCTCTAATGATTTTTTACTAGTAGAGGTACTAGTAATCCCTGGGGATCCTTCTCAAATAATCCGCTTGTTCATATCTGCACAAAACAAAACAAACTAATGTTTGTAATAAAATTGACTTCTTGTTTTATTAAGCTCATAATAAGACCTGATGAACACAACTATAACAATTCTCATAGATGTTTATAATTCTCATAATAAAACCTGATGAACACACATGACATGACATTTCTCATAGAAAGTTCAAACTGTTAAAACACTAATGATTTTTTCAAAGTGATAATTCCATTCCCAGGAGGAGAATTCTGCATCACAGTTCTGCCCTTTTTTTCTTTTCTCATTAATGATTTTTCTTAATCTTCGAGCCCTTTGCTAATAACTTCTCTTTTTGTCTTCTTCTCTTTTAGCCAGGTATTATCCCTTCAGAAGTCAAGTATGCTATGACGGGAAAAGTCTGTATGAATGGAATGTAGATGCTAAATCAGAACATGGAATATTAAACATGTTGAATGAAATGTGCATGGCAGCCTCAGCCTATAAAACTCATGGCAATTCAGAGTCTAATGTAATTAAAGCCTTAATATCAGGATTCACAGGACAATTAAAGGGATGGTGGGATAATTATTTAACCCCACTCGAGCGAATCACTATCCTAACCTCCATAAAAATAGAAACCATAGAAGGACAAGCAGTTACCCAGGAAGATAGTATTGCTAGTTTAATATATTCTGTATTAAAACATTTTATAGGAAATCCCCAGCAATTTAAAGATAAAGCCTCAGAATTATTATCAAATTTAACCTGCCCTAAACTACAAGATTTCAGATGGTATAAATATATATTTTTAACTAAGGTAATGATTAGAGAAGATTGTCAACAACAATATTGGAAAGAGAGGTTCATTGCTGGACTACCTAGGTTATTTGCAGAAAAAGTAAGAAATAGGATTAAACAAAAATGTGGAGGATTAATTCCATATGAGAAAATAACTTATGGTGATATAATAGCTGAAATCAATGAAGAAGGATTAGCTCTGTGTAATGATTATAAGTTAAAAGCCAAATTAAAGGAAGATAGGATTCATAGCAGGAAAGAATTAGGATCATTCTGTGAACAGTATGGAAACGAAAAAATAATAGCCCCATCACATCACTATAAAAAAAGACTAAAACGCTTTAAAGGCTATAAAAAGAACCCCTATAGTAATAAACAAAATAGTCAATTAGACTTTAAAAAAAGAAGAAACTTACCAAAGTTTAAAAAGAGAAGGTTTGAAAGAAAAGAGCCCATCTGTTACAATTGTAATAAGCCAGGGCACTACAAAAAAGATTGCCCACTACTTAAAAGAATAAATGAATTAGACATAGACAGCAAAGTAAAAGAAGAACTCTTAGAGATGCTAAACTCATCAAATGATAGTGACCAAAACCAAGCGTTAGAATCAAATGATAGTATAAATATAAAATCTGATGTATGTGAATATATTGGACCTTGTTCTTGTTATCAAATAAACATGATAACTTCAGAAAAAGAATTAATTATAGATCTAATTACAAAGATAGAAAATCCTGAAGAACAAAAGAAATAACTTTTGGACTTCAGAAATAAGTTAATCGGAGGAAATGAACAAAATCAATTTCAAAAAACAAACTATTATAACTTAAATGAAATTATATATAGAAAAGAAAAATTAAAAGAAACCTTATCAGTAGAAGATTTAGCTCAAGAAATAAGGATAGTAAAGCAAGAAATTAGAGTTTTAAAAGAAGAAAATGAAGAATTAAAATATAGAGTAATTAAATTAGAAGATACCAAAGAAGATCACCCCCGAAACAAGTACCCATAACTTTGTATCCGCCTTATCAAGAATAGAATATCAGAAATAGTATACTTATGTGATAGTAATAAAAGATTTTAAAATAAAGATAAAAGCCTTATTAGACTCGGGAGCTGACCAAAATTGTATACAAGAAGGAATAATTCCTTCAAAATATTTTGAGAAAACCAAAGAACGATTACATACTGCTAGTCATCAAAGATTACAAATACAATATAAAATCTCAGATGCTCATACTTGTAATAATGGAATATGTTTTAAGAATTCATTTCTATTAGTAAAAAACTTAGCCCAACAAGTTATATTAGGAAGCCCATTCCTTACACAAATTTACCCCTTTACAGTAGATCATAGAGGCATTATCACTAACATATATGGGAAAGAAATAGTATTTGAATTTATAAATACTATTAAAGAAAAAGACTTAAATAAAATTAAAGATATAAGAATAAAAGAAATTATGATAATTCAGAAGAAAAAATATGTTCATTCATTAAATCAAGAATTAGAATATCAAAGAATTACCTAAGAATTAGAAACAAACAAAATAAAATAAAAAATTAAAGAACTAGAAGAGAGATTTGAACAAGAAGTATGTTCAGCCCTACCTAATGCATTTTAGAATAGAAAACAACATATAGTAACACTACCATATGAAAAAGAGTTTAATGAACGAAATATACCTACTAGAGCTAGACCTATACAAATGAATAGAGAACTATTAGAATATTGCAAAAAGGAAATATCTGAACTATTAGATAAAAACCTAATTAGACCAAGCAAGTCACCCTGGTCATGTGCAGCCTTCTATGTACAAAACCAGGCAGAAATAGAGAGAGGAGCACCAAGATTAGTAATTAATTATAAGCCTTTAAATAAAGTATTACAATAGATTAGATACCCTTTACCAAATAAAAGAGATCTAATTAAAAGATTATCAAATGCTAAAATATTTTTTAATTTTGATATGAAATCAGGTTATTGGCAAGTTTAAATAGATGAAAAGGATAAATACAAAACAGTTTTTACTGTACCTTTTGGGCATTACGAATGGAATGTAATGCCATTTGGATTAAAAAATGCCCCATCAGAATTTCAAAACATTATGAATGACATTAATTCCCTATACAAAATTCATTATAGTATATATTGACGATGTATTAGTATTTTCAAAAAGCTTAGCAGAACACTTCGTTCATTTAAATAAAATGTTAAACATAGCAAAACAAAATGGTTTAGTATTATCAGCTCCAAAAATGAAATTATTTCAAACCAAAATTAGATTTTTAGGATTTGATATTTATCAAGTTATACACCTATCAGTAGGAGTCTCGATTGTATTAATAAGAGAATTAACATACATTATTAGAGATAATAGTTAAATATTTTTTTAACTTTATATTAGAAGTTTGTTTTGTAGGAGAAGACCAAAATTAGAAAACAGGAACCATGATGAATCGAAGAATTATTAGAGAAAACTCCCCTGGGAGTAACAATCAGAGTATCCCTATTAGTAAAACTATAAATGATATCCCTTCATCCAGTACCATATGAAATATCAAATATTATTCAGCCCTCATTAATCAACCTCAGACTCCTCCAAAGCCTTCTAATAACTTTGTCCCATTAGGAAGACCTATTAGTATGGCTCCACCAAAAGCACCAACCACCATTACCACCAGAACCAGACAATCCTCACCAGAGACTTACGAGTCTCAGTTCAAGTTAAAAAATCAGAAAAACCTGTTGGTAGTATAAGAAGAACAGTTAAAAGAACCTTTTGATATTAGAAATTTGACCAATCAGCTCTTTCCAAGAGGATTCCATTATTTGCCAGATCATACAAAAGATCAGAGATTATTATGAAAAGATACTTGTTTAGACAGGATCCGTACTATTAAACCATATTATGGATCAGCAAAACCTTCAACAGATAGCCTTCTCAAAGATAAAGATTCAGAAGGTACTTTCTCTAATAGATTGGGGACAGCACCCTTATGCCTCTAAGCAATTAGAAGGAATAGGTCCTCGAGACCTAAGGAATTTCAACTATTATGACTATCAACATGCCTGGACCAGAGTCTTGTTTTACAAGCCTCTAACCAATACCTGGTTCATTTATTTTTCAAAGAACTGTTAGCTCATTTTTCCTAATTGGTGGATTAGATGGTTCCGAGAAAATAGAGTAAATCAGGATATACTTCCAGGCGCTGTAAAAGAAGGACTAAATTATTTTGAAGATCATACACTATTAAAGGAAGTGACCGAAGACTATCAACTTTAATTCGCCATAGCCTTTAGCGTTTCATGGATACTATGGTGGAGGTATGAAATTATTAAAGAAGAAGGCCCGACCATACTCAGCAGAAAAACAGAGATTAAATGGTGGCAAAAATTTGATATCAACAGAGCAGCAAAATCCGCCGTCCAAGAATGGTTAGGACTACAAGACTAAACAGAAGATCAGGAACCGGTGAAACGTAAAACATAAGATTTCAAGAAAAAGGCACAAAAATTATTAGAGGTTGTACAATCACTGGAAGAGTTTTAAGAAAAGATGAAAGAACTACAAAAAGAGGTGGTCCACAGCCATGACGACGACCTAGACTCTGACTAAAAGAGAATAAGAATGTGTAAGATCTATTATTAGGGGCAAAAATGTAATCCTTGTAGAAAAGAAATCTATAAAAGACTTCATATTAGCATTGTAAATCAGATCGGGTTTTGTCAGAAATAAAAGCCTCTCTCTCTTCAGAAACCTATTCTCTACTGTCTCAAAAATTCTCATAGTGTTAACTTCATTACAAAACAAAGAAATTAATTTGTGCACATCTTTCAAAGCTGTTCGGTAGCAAACGATTCAAAATAGCAGCACTAAGTCAAGTTTGTAGTGGAGCCATGTTAGGCAAAGGATCATTTGATTCATATCTTCTTCATCCAGGAATAGCGTTGGTCAGCCAGGAATGTCGCTGTAATGGGGTCTGATAGGACATGTCACTAGTTGATTTTCTACTAGGTGTTGGAGTCCTAATGGTTTCTCTCATAGAATTTATTCAACTCCTAAATAATAATTCTGCATTTCCTGAAGTTGACTCTATGATTTCTATTGGCTGAGTTCTTGGTTTAATTTGTGTAGGTGGAATTACATTAGGTATTTTCCAGTTATCTGGGAAAGTAATCTGATTCCATTCTAATAATCTAGGTACTTGTATATTCATTTTGTCGTAATTAGCTTCTATTAATATAGTATTCTTTTTTGCTGATTCCTTTTTAGCTTTAGGGCTGAGATTTGAGCTCATTTACCAACTTGACTTAGTGCTGCCATTTTGAATCGTTTGCTACCGAATAGCTTTGAAAGATGTGCACAAATTAATTTCTTTGTTTTGTAATGAAGTTAACACTATGAGAATTTTTGAGATAGTAGAGAATAGGTTTCTGAAGTGAGAGAGAGGCTTTTATTTTTGACAAAACCCGATCTGATTTACAATGCTAATATGAAGTCTTTTATAGACTTCTTTTCTACAAGGATTACGTTTTTGCCCCTAATAATAGATCTTACACATTCATATTCTCTTTTAGTCATAGTCCAGGTCGTCGTCATCGCTGTGGACCACCTCTTTTTGTAGTGCTTTCATCTTTTCTTGAAACTCTTCCAGTGATTGTACAGCCTCTAATAATTCTTGTGCCTTTTTCTTGAAATCTGATGTTTTACGTTTCACCGATTCCTGATCTTCTGTTAAGTCTTGTAGTCCTAACCATTCTTGGACGACAGATTTTGCTGCTCTGTTGATATCAAATTTTTGCCACCATTTGATCTCTGTTTTTCTGCTGAGTATGGCTAGGCCTTCTTCTCTAATAATTTCATACCTCCACCGTAGTATCCATGAAATGCCAAAGGCTATGGAGAATTGAAGTTGATAGTCTTCGGTCACTTCCTTTAAAAGTGTATGATCTTCAAAATAATTTAGTCCTTCTTTTACAGCGCCTGGAAGTATATCCTGATTTATTTCATGTGAGGACCTGTTCCCGGTAACTGGGAGCCTCACCGTCGTGCAACCCCAATTTTCCCAACTGGTGGACCAAGAGGAACTACACAAGGCTTAACCGTAACACTCTGTTTCAATAATACACAACATTTGTATTATTTCTTTCAAAACATGGCACGCATCAATTGATACTCGACATTACCAACAAACAACGGAGTAACAAACACATGCAGCGAAGATATCAAATAACATACAACGGGCCATAAGGCCTCAAACATGCAACACCTCGAGTCCACACTCACAGATCCCCAGAAACTCAAAATAATATCACTTTTTATATGTACCAGCACAATGCACAAGTATCCAAATATACAAGAAGATGTGAAGCATGCCGAGTCAAAAATAAAAAAAAATGTGCATGTGCATTTGTCCAGCCCTACGACCAATACCGGGATAGTAACCTCAAAGTTGAACAGCTATCTCTCACAACTTAGTCTTGAAACAAAACAATAGAGAGGGGGGTGAGATCAAGGACCTCAGTGGAAATTACCACGTCATAATCATAAACGGTGGAATGGAGACAAAATCAAATTATAGTATCAAACATTTATTCAAACCATTACAATCCATGTTCTTCTATGTATCCATCCTAAGTGTACACACCAAACGGCATAAGGAAATAAATACAAGAGATCCATAAATCACAGCTTTGATATTTGGCTACTATGCCCAAAACATAACGGGGTGGACACAAATCACTTTCACGTAACCCCCGCTAAAGGGTTACCTAAAAGCCTACTAATGCTTTTCAATTGTAGCATATATATAAACAAAACCCCACTATCAGCATTGTCCAAAATTGAATGGAGAAACACAATCTATCACATTCAATTTTGTGCACACGTAATATAACGTCGTAAGATATATATAAAGCATTTATAAGGCCTTTCCCTTCATAGTGCACACAGCACTCAACATACATACATATATCCAACTATACCTCTCCAAGGTAAGCAATTGTCCTCTCTATAAGGACTCCATATACTTACCTAACTTGATCAACCATTTACCGGGATATATCAAAACTATCAGAGTATGCAAGCATGACTTGTATACATATGCACTAGCAATAGCAAAATACACTAGTATTTAAATACACTAGTATTTAAATACACAAGAAGATGTGAAGGATGCTGAGTCCAAAAACGTGCATGTGCATTTGTCCAGCCCTACAACCAATACCGGGATAGTAACCTCGAACTTGAACAGCTAACTCTCAAAACTTAGTCCTGAAACAAAACAATAGAGAGGGGGAGTGAGATCAAGGACCTCAGTGGAAGTTACCGCGTCATAAGCATAAACGGTGGAATGGAGACAAAACCAAAGCATAGTATCAAACATTTATTCAAACCAGTACAATCCATACTCTTCAATGTAGCCATCATAAGTGCACACAACAAAATGCATAAGGAAGTAAAAACAGCTTTGATACTTGGCTACTATGCTCAAAACATAACGGGGTGGACACAAACCACTTTCACGTAACCCCCGCTAAAGGGTTACCTAAAAGCCTACTGATGGTTTTCAGTTGTAGCATATACATATATATAAACAAAGCCCCACCATCAGTATTGTCCAAAATTGAATGGAGAAACACAAGCTATCACATTCAATTTTGTGCACACGTATATAACGTCGTAAATATGAAGCATTTATCAGGCATTTCCCTTCATAGTGCACACAGCACTCTCATAGTGCACACAGCACTCAATATACATACATAGATCCACCATACCTCTCCAAGGTAAGCAATTGTTCTCTCTATAAGGACTCCATATACTTACCTAACTTGATCAAGCATTTACCGTCAATTCCAGTCGGTACAGTGCCAAGAAAACACTTATACGTGGCACCTTTCTTTTTGAAAACATAATGCATAAACACATAGCATAATTTATCACACTCAAAATAAGACTCCCTGGGGTTGAAAACACTCATCCAGGTGGTACAAAAGGGTATAAACATCATCAAGGTCCTTACTGGAAATCGGGGAGTTTGACCGGTTAGTGACTAAATAGCGAAGTTATCAAGTATGGGTTATTAAATCTACAAATTCATCGGATATTCCATGCATGCATTTCAAAATTTCCATCATGTAAATCAGGTGCCAAACATCTCAAAATAATATTCAAAGTATTCAGCCACAATAACAAACATGTATAAGGAGTTGAAAAATCACATCGTATGGGAGGTTGCAAAACACGTATGAAAATTCGTATACACCAAACAAGTCAGCATCCTTCAACTTTTGAACATCCGGCTGATGCATTGAAACATGGCAAGTAATTGATGATTCAAACAACACATATTTAACACAATTCAAGTCATGCCTCCATTCAAACCAAAACATGTGATCATATTTTAATTCTGAAAACAAAACATAACGTGTATGCAAATGAAACATAAACTCCCACCTCTCGTTGCGTCGATGGTTCTCCAACAAGATCCTTGCCTCTACTGATCGATCCGGTACCACCTAAACAAGTACAAACCATACAGCCATACTAAGCATATCTAATCAAGGAATCAAAGGGAAAATAAAGGAAAGCAATTCTATGGACTCTCGTAGGCTGCGCACAACACCCTTCCCATCAATACTTCCTACAACCACTTCATTAACATGGAACAAACACACCAACATGATCAATAACATGTCTAAACAACCCCCTGGTACTGTTTATCCAAAATTTATACAAGAATCATAGGTTGTTTTCAGGCATTTCCATCCATCAAAAACACTCAATCACATCACTAGCAACCTGAATAAACCAACCAATCCAAAAGGAAACCAAAGATTAATCACTTACCAACAACTCTGCAATTTTCGGCCAGAATGAAGAACACCTCAAAATCAGGCCTTAGACATCAAACTAACAGTGGAAAAGTGTAGAAAATTGATGGGAAAGTGTTTTTGGACAATCCCCCACAAGTTTTTGGGGTTAACTTGGGCAAAGTTTGGATTTTGGTAGGTTGGAAGGGTGAAGGAAGGGGAAAAACGAGTTAGGGTTGGAATGTGCTGGTCACTTCTGGAAGAGAAGTGTTTAAAGGATGAAGTGTGAGCTTGGGCTGATGGGTTTTGGGCCCAAAAGTTCAACAAGGCTGGACTGGACAATCGATGGCCCGTTTCATCATAAATGAGCCCAATGGGCTCGTGAAATGTCAACCAAATGGCCCAACAACTTCTTTGAGTATGTAAAGCTATAACATAAGGATTGGGCCTGAAAAAAAACAAAATCGGAAACAGCCCAACACACAAAATTTTGGCCCAAACGGCCCGCGGTCGCTTAAAACGGACCGAAATCAACCTGGTTTGTTTTCCACTGACTCAACCTCGGTTGTCTAACCTATCTCACTCACAATCATACTTAACCACTCTCAGATTCACTATGGGTTACTTAAAGGCTTCCTACGGCCGTGTTCACAAACCAACAACGTAGCATCGGCGCACTGCCGCTGGCACTAACGCTACCATTGACGCTGCCTCTGACCGGCAGTACAATAGACGGGATCTCACATTAACACAAAGAACAATGGCTAGCACTTCTTTTTTAACAATAGAGTAATTGCTCTGAGCTCCATTCCATATTCCAGAATAATATCTTACCAGCTGTTCTGTCTCATTTATCCTTTTTTTTAGTATCCCGTCGTATCCATTTTCATAGGCATCTGTTTCAACTATTAAAAATCTGATAGAGGAATTCCTAAATAAGGCAACTGTTTAATTTTTAATTTTATTTCTTTAATTATTTCGGTCATTTCCTCAGTCCAGGCTGGGGCATTCTTTTTTAACCTGTTATATAGAGGTTTGCATATTATCCGTATTATGGAATGAAATCAGCTATGAAATTGAGACATCCTAAAAATCATTGCAATTGTTGTTTATCTTTTATTTCATCAGGAAATTTATTTGAAAATTCTATACTTCTTTCTATAGGGGTAAAAGTTTCATGATTTATGTTATATCCTAGAAGTCTTATTTTCGTTTGGAATAATTTTATTTTTTTTGCCGACACTACAAGGCCATTTTCTTTTATGATATTTAGAAATTTTTTAATATGTCTAAAGTGCTCAGTAATGGTTTTTGAGTAAACTAATACATCATCTATATAAACAATTGTAAATTTATGATGAGGATTAAATATATCATTCATGATATTTTGAAATTCGGACGCTGTATTTTTCAAGCCAAAAGGCATTACATTCCATTCGTAATGCCTGAAAGGAACAGTAAATACCGTCTTATATTTGTCTTCCTCATGTATCTGAATTTTCCAGAATCTCGACTTCATATCAAACTTTGAAAAGATGGTTGCTCCAGATAATCTTTTAATTAAGTCTCTTTTATTAAAAATTGGGTATCTAATCCATTGTAAACTTTTATTTAGAGGTTTATAATTGATTACTAGCCTAGGGGCTCCTCTTTCTATCTCTGCTTGATTTTGAACATAAAAGGCTGCACAAGTCCATGGGGATTTGCTTACTCTTATAAGTTTTTTATCCAGTAATTCCTTAATTTCCTTTTTACAATATTCTAGTAACTCTGAATTCATTTGTATCGGTCTAGCTTTTGTTGGTATGTCTTTTTCTTTAAAGTCTTTTTCATAGGGTAACCTAATTATATGTTTCTTTCTATTCTAAAAGGCATTTGGTCGGTTTGAGCACACTTCGGTTTCTATTTCTTTTTGTAATGCTTCTATTTGTTTTATTATTTCCAAGCTTTGTAAATCTTCTTCTATTTTTATGTAGTTCAATTCATTTGTTAGTGAGTGTAAGTGTTTCTTTTTATTTATCAATAATATTTCCTTTTTAATTCCTAGTTCTTTCATGATATTTATATCTCTTTTTTGTATGTCTTTGCAAAATTCAAAAGTAATCTGTCTGCCTAATATTTCAGTATTTAATCCTTTATTATCTACCCTAAAGGGATATATTTGTTTTAAGAAAGGGGTTCCTAATATTAAGTCTTGGGATAAATTCTTAACTAACAAGAAGGTATTTTTAAAGCATATTCCTTTATTGTATATGTGTGCATTTGATATTTTATATTTTACTTCTAATTTCTGTTTATTAGCTGCGTGTAGTCTTTCCTTAATTTTTTCATAATATTTAGTAGGGATTAATCCTTCTCTAATACAGTTATGATCTGCTCCTGAGTCTATTAATGTTTTTATTTGTATTTTGAAATCTTTTATTACTATAATTACGTGGCTATACCATTTTTGGAATTGTATCCTAGATATTGCATTTATAAATTCCTCATTCTCTTGATTGCTACTTTCTGGAAGATCTTCAATTTTTGTTTTGCCTTTTATAGTACATTGCATATTTTTCAGGTCCGTTTGTATAAGTTTTATTTCTTGTTTGATGTATTGAATTTCTTGTTTCAATCCTTCTAATGTTAGCAGTTCCTTTTTGTTTTTCTTTTTAAATAATATTTCATTTAGATTATATATTTTACCTTCCTTTTGTTTTACTTCTTTGTTGTTCCTAACATAAGCCTCATATTGTAGTAAGTATTTTCTCTATAAATCTCTATTTTCTTCCTTCATGATTAAGTCGAATAAATTATTTTCTTTTGTTATAGTATTAATTTCATAGCACTAACAATGTCCTATACAACCACAGTCTTCTAAACTTTCATTATCAGAGGTGTTACTACTATTGCTATTCTCATTTCTAAGCATATTTAGTATTTCTTACTTTTTTATATCATTATTTTCTAGGGCTCTTATTTTCTTCAGCAAAGGGCAGTCTTTTTTATAGTGTCCAATCTTGCCACACTTGTAGCATGTTGGTCCTTGTTTTTTACTATCATTATTATTATTCCTTTTAAACTTTCTTTTACTCTTGTTATATCTGGGTTTCTCATATTTTGATTTATCATAAGTTTTCCTAAAATTTTTTTGATGTTTATTTATTCTTGTTTTCTTAATTCCTTTCTCTTTACGTTTTTCTGAGGGAGCAGATATCTTTTCATATCCGTACTGGGTGCAAAAGGATCCTAACTCTTTTCTTCCGCTAATTTTATCTTGTTTTAGTTTTAATTTTAATTTTAATTCGTTGCACAAATTTAGTCCTTCTGTATTTACTTCTGTGATTAAGTCTCCAAAAGTAATTAAGTCCTTCTGTCATAGTGAAACATAAAGTGAAACTGAGTCAAAAATTCTGAGATTGAAAATATAACGGAACAATTCGACAAAACATTAGAAGTTGATAGAATACAACTTTACGACAGACCAAGAATACCACATTATTATCCCAGACCATCATTACCCGATATACAAACTGAAGAAAAATACTCACAAGGAAGTTATGATGAAAAAAGTATCTATGAATGAAACTTAGATGGAAAAACAGAATATGGAATAACCGACATGTTAAATGAAATGTGTATGGCAGCTACTGCCTACAAACTAATAAACAATAGTGAAAGAGAAATAACAAAAATACTAACATCAGGATTCACTGGCCAATTAAAAGGATGGTGGGATAATTATTTATCCCATGCACAGAAAAATGAAATACTAACAACAGTAAAACCAGAAGTAAGAGATGGGCAAACATACACTGTAGAAAATTCCTTTGCAACCTTGGTATACGCTATAACAAAACACTTCATAGGAAATCCCCAAAGTATATCTGAGAAAGCGTCAATAATATTGTCAAATTTAATCTGTCCGAAACTACAAGATTTTAGATGGTATAAGGATATATTTTTATCAAAAGTATTCCTTAGAGAAGATTGTCAACAAGCCTACTGGAAAGAAAGATTCATAGCTGGCTTACCCAGACTATTTGCAGATAGAGTAAGAAATAGGATAAAAGGAAAGTTTAGTGATAATAGTATACACTATGACTTAATTACTTACGGAGACTTAATTACAGAAGTTAATACAGAAGGACTAAATTTGTGCAACGAATTAAAATTAAAATCAAAACTAAAACAAGATAAATTTCATACTTATTCTTATTCTTTTATTAATACAATTCTTATTCTTTCTCTTATTTCATACTCATTACAATTACATTCTTCTGCTCCTATAATGTCATGCAGAGATATATGATTGTCTACTTCAGCTGACAGATTTAATTTTATTTCTCTAATCAATCTTCTTAATTGAGTAAAGCTAGTGAAATCTATTAATAAGAAGTTTTCTACAAACTTTTGTATAAAGCGAGAAGTCATACCTGCTTGTCTTGATTTCCTTGTTAGAAATTCTCTGGATAGGAAGTCCGGAAGGTTATTATCGCTACCTTTGATAAACTCTATTTCAAAGTCGAAGTTTGAGAGCAAGGCTTGCCATCTTGCAAAGATTTGCTTGGATACTAAATTTTTAACATCCTTCTCTATTATATACTTGACAGATTTGCAATCAACTCTGAGTAGAAATCTCTGGTTGAATAAGTCATCTTGAAAAGCACTAATATTCATTAGGGCTGACAACATTTCCTTTTTGATAGTAGAATACTTTAATTGAGTGGTGTTTCAGATTCCTGAGTGATCTCTGACTAGTTGTTCTTTGTCTTTTAGTTTCTGTTTTAAGATTCCTCCTTATTCTATTTCTGAAGCATCTGTTTCTATTATTAAAGATGCGTCTTTATCAGGTATTCCTAGGCAAGGTAGGATTTTTATCTTTTTCTTTATATCTTTAACTAATGCTGTCAATTCTTCAGTCCAGGGACCTGATTCCTTTCTTAATCTTTTATATAGTGGGAGACACGTGGTCCTTAAGTTTGGCACAAAGTCAGATATATAATTGAGACATCATAAAAATTACTGTAGTTGAGTTTTGTCTTTTATTTCATCCAGAAATTTTGAGGTAAAATCTAGACTTCTATTGATAGGAGTATAACTTCCTTGATAACTATCAAATCCTAAAAATCTGATTTTTATTTGAAATAACTTTATTTTTAGAGCTGATAATACTAAACCAATTTGCTTAGCTATATTTAATATTTTATTTAAATGCACAAAATGTTCTGTTATACTTTTTGAAAATACTAATACATAGTCAATATATACTATAATAAATTTTGTATAAGGAACTAATATATCTTTCATAATATTTTGAAATTCTGATGGGGCATTTTTTAATCCAAATGGCATTATATTCCATTCGTAATGCCCAAAAGGTACAGTGAAAGTCATTTTGTATTTATCCGTTTCATCTATTTAAACTTGCCAATAACCTGATTTCATATCAAACTTAGAAAATATTTTAGCATTTGATAATCTTTTAATTAGGTCTCTCTTGTTTGGTAAAGGGTATCTGATCCATTATAATACTTTATTCAAAGGTTTGTAATTAATTACTAATCTTTTAATTAGGTTTGTAATACATATTGTTTTATATTCCAAAATGCATTAGGTAGGGTTGAACATACTTCTTGTTCAAATCTTTTCTCTATTTCCCTAATTTTTTGTTTTGTTTTATTTGTTTCTAATTCTTGGGTAATTCTCTGGTTCTTTAATTCTTGATTTAATGAATGAACATGTTTCTTTTTTTGAATTATCATAATTTCTTTTATTCCTATATCTTTAATTCTATTTAAATTTTTTTCTTTAATAGTATTTATAAATTCAAACACTAATTCTCTTCTATAAAGATTAGTGATAATTCTTCTTTGGTATACTATAAAGAGGTAGATTTGGGTAAGAAATGGGTTTCCTAGTATGACTTGTTGGGCCAAGTCTTTTACTAATAAAAATGAATTCTTAAAACATATTCTATTATTACAAATATAGGTATCTGATATTTTATATTTTATTTGTAATCTTTGATGACTGACTGTATGTAATATTTCTTTAGTTTTTTCAAAATATTTCGAAGAAATTATTCCTTCTTATATACAATTTTGGTCAACACCTGAATCTAATAAGGTTTTTACCTTTATTTTAAAATCTTTTATTACTATTGTCACATAGGTATACCATTTTTGAGATTCTATTCTTGATAAAGCTGATACAAAGTTATGGATACTTGACTCGGGGTGATCTTCTTTAGTACTTTCTAGACTAGTCATTCTATATTTTAATTCTTCATTTTCTTCCTTTAATGTCCTAATTTCTTGTTTTACTATTCTAATTTGTTGGGCTAAATCTTCTATTGAAATATCTTCTTTTGTTTTTCTTTTTTATATATTATTTCATTTAAGTTATAATATTTTATTTTTTGGAACTGACTATTTTCATTTCCTTAATTAACTTGTCTTTAAATTCTAATAAATATTTCTTTTGTTCTTTAGGGTTTTCTATTTTTGTTATTAAATCTATAATTAATTCTTTTTTTGATGTTAACACGTTTATACTATAACAGGAACAAGGTCCTATACATTCACATATATCAGATTCTATTTCTATCATGGACCTTTGAAAAACGACAAACCACAAATCCACAAATCTACTGTATAAATCTACTACCGTCTGTATAATACTCTACTACCTGTACTGTAGACGATAAGATGCGAATCTTATCTCCACAGTACTTTGTTTGTCCTCTGCTGTAACGATAAGATAGGAATCTTATCTTGACAGCAAGATCGTTTGTCGGCTACTGTAAACGATAAGATTTCTTATCTTTACAGTAAGCCCACCTCTTCCTCTGCTGTAACGATAAGATAGGAATCTTATCTTGACAGCAAGATCGTTTGTCGGCTACTGTAAACGATAAGATTTCTTATCTTTACAGTAAGCTCACCTCTTTACCTGTTTGTCCTCTACTGAAAAGATAAGATAAGGAATCTTATCTTTACAGCCTGTGAAAGGATAAGAAGGAATCTTATCCTTACACATGTCATCCTGTGAGTAAAAGGCAAAGAGCAAATAGCTGTCGATGGGGCCCACATGAAGCACCCGAGCTATCCTCTCTCGCCTATATAAACACATAATGTAATGAGCAAAGAACACACACCGAGTTCTTGCTCTCTCTCTCTCACTCACTTATAAATCAACTATCTGTTTGTGTTTACTCTTTCTCTATTACTCTGATCAATATTAGTACCTGTTTGTTTTTCATACTCTTTGAAGTTCTAAAAACAAGATCCAGAATATAAGGATTTCTTACATGGTAGCGGAGCCTCGTTCTCAGGTACTTACACTCTTTTCATCCTTTGTTTCGTTACAATTATTCCATAAGTCAAACACAAAAGGGCATGTTTAATCCAAAAGATTACAGAGTAACGGTACAACTCCTAGTAATTGCGGATTCACATGCATGAGTGTGGTCACACAAAAACGAAACTAGGAAGAAAACCTTATGAATTGGAAAACAACTACCTTAAGTAGTGTTTATTCTGATGCCTTAAATGCAGTAGACTCTATCCAATCACCCGCAGTAGGTTTTGTTAAAACAACCCAAACAACACAGGAGAATTTTACCAATATCATCAAACAGAATAATTTGCTTATTCAATTATTGGTAAAAACGCTTGAAGAGGTACAAGAGCTCAAAGAGCAAATAGTACAATTGAGAGCCCTCGTTCAGAAAAGAGAAGACACTCCAAAAGAAGAACTAGAAGGAGCTATTGAGTCCTTAACCAAAAGACTTGAAAAACTCCCACTCGGAAAAAGCTCTCAACCACAGAAAAAGAAGAAACCTCCATTCTACGTATATAAAGATCCATACTTAATTTTTGAAGAAGAAAAGAAACGCCTGGAAAAGAAATGAGCAGGACAAGAACTCAAACCCAGGACTTACCACCCATCATCAATCAACAAGGTGAGTCTTCACGAATTTCAACAGAGGAAGATCAAATTCGAGACTACAGACGATCAAGTCGTATTCGATATGAAGCAGCAAGAAGGATGCCGAGAGCTTTTCGGCAGAGATACCAACAGAGCCTGGAAACATATCTCAATCCAGAAGAGGAACTAAGAATGTCCCAGCAAAGACGTGCCAACCTGGTGCCCGCGGAAAAATTATACACAACAGCCTGGTCAGAACCAGTCTACCGAGTGTATCAGCATTATTCCGAAGAACGCATCCTCGTCACTGGCGAAGGAGAACAAAGAGATTTGGGTTTCATTAATAGACAAGCTTATGATCGTTTGCTACAAGAAGGTATGAAACATATTCACCTTGGGTTACTAATGATCCGCATTCATGCCTTACATCGAAGGGAAGCAGGAACAAACATCCTTATAGTCCTTCGAGATACACGATGGGGAGGAGATGATCGCTCCATCATTGGGACAATGGAAGTAGATATGACAAGGAGAACACAGTTGATCTACATCGCACCAAATATGATGCTTAGTATTCATGATTTCTTCCGACATATCCAGCTATCCATACAAACACGTGGCTATGAGGAGTGGATAGGAGGAGAATCCAATCTCCTTATCACAAGATCACTAGTTGGAAGGCTAACCAACACCAGCTATGCAGGATTCAGGTATAATGTCCAAAATGTTACTGACTACCTTGCAACAAATGGCATACAAGCTGTAGCTGCTGAAAGACACACAACGGAAGATCTCCAAGGACAAAGGTGGCTCCTTCAACCACCAGCACTAATAGCAGCAGGAAGACCTTCATCTGTTCAAACACGAACAAGGTCAGATGGTTCTGTTAGTCTTAAATTTCATAACTACCAGAATACTTTGGGACAGGAGGAACAAGAAAATGAAGAAATAAGAGAAGATATGGCATTAGTTTGTTTATTCCCCGAGATCCTCAGAGAACAGGAACGAAACCCAGAGGCGATAACACAACGAGAAGCAGAAGCATATAAACCCTGGCTGAACCAACCAGGATGGGATGTTCACTGTACAACAGGAAAATATGATGTGATGGTCAAATACACAATGCCATCACAAACCTCATGGCCTACCCAGGCAACAGGATGGGATGATGATAATGATGAAGAGGAAGAAAAGGATCCACAAAACAAAGAAGATGATCACTATGCATTCATGATAGGAGAACAAGATGCACCAGTATGGGACACCACACCAAACCATACTACCTCTGAGTCGGAAACAGAACAACATGACTGGTATACTCCTCTTGAACACAATTATGCACTCACAGATGATCTAATTGAATTAGATTACCCTATATTCAGAGAATTTCAAAAAGAGGCAGTCAAGATGAGCAGCTCGGAAGTATTGTCGTCACCATACAAACCTCCACAAGATGAAAACATGAGACAAGTAGTACAATATCCTCCAGCCAGAGGAGCTTCGACATCCTACGACCAACCAAATCCTTTGGTAGGATATGATACAAGCAAGCTCAAAACAAGAGCCCGAGGATATACTTCCAACATGTGGACTTTACCATCAGCACAACAAAATCAGGGAGCCATCCTAGTCCTCCCGGACGACATCGGATTATATCGAGAGGTCTTTGAACGATGGGAAAAGATAACCCTTAATCACATGGATGATCCAGGAAAGGTATGGAATGATGACAAGGCAAAAGTTGATTACATTGAAAACTTATTTGGATACAATGGAGGATGGCTTTTCCTGATGCCTATGCCGAAGTACTACACCAAGCGGGAGAAACACAAAACATAATTTCACAAGTAAGAAGAATATTCTTCTTAGAAGATCCATACCAAGGCATGACAGATGAACAAGACAGAGCATACAAAGAATTAGAGCGATTATCATGCAACAATCTCAGAGACATCTGGGATTATTTCAGAGATTACAAGACCTTAGCAGCAAAATCAGGACGAATGTATTTGGGGATGGAATTATCAGAAAAACTATTCCGAAAATTACCACCATTAATCGGAAAAGAACTTGAAGATGCCTGGCTACAAAAAATCTTGTTCCAGTCACAGGTATCATCCCTCGAATAACTTTCACTTATAATTATCTCGCAGAAATTTGCAAGAAAGCAGTCATCCAAAGAGGATTAAAGGAACTTTCCTTTTGTGAGAAAATTCCACTCCCTGGCTATTACGGAGAAAAGAAGAAGTATACGCTCCACAAGTCACAAACCTACAAAGGCAAGCCACATGAAACTCATGTACGTGTGTTTAAAAGAAAAGATGGGGCTAAAGGAAGAGTTCGCAAATGCAAATGCTATATTTGTGGCAAAAAAAGACACTTTACGCGGGAATGCAAAAGTGAAATAGGAAACATGGCCAGAAAACCAGTAGTTACAGATTTAGCCCTTGCTGATGAATTAGATTTGGTCTCAGTTGACCTTAATGAAGATGATCTCATCGATATCTACAGTTATCTTGATGGGGAAACAGGAGAGATAACAGGCCATCTTGGCACGGACGAATTTATTTTCATGCTACAAGATATCCGATGGCTACCAGAAATTAAACTCAAAGAAGAACAGTGGAACTGCAAACATCCTTCAAAACAATTCAGTGGTATCACAACACTACAACGATGCCAAAGTTGTAATATGGAGGTAAGCCTCAACATGAAAATGTTCTGCACTGACTGCAGTTTACTCCTTTGTTCCATGTGTGCCAAAATTCAACTACAGATTGCGGTTCCCATGCCCGTTCGACAATCAACGACATATGTGGCCAAAGATCAACTCATTGGAGAATTATTAAAATACACAGATTATCTGGTTCACGAAAATGAAAGGCTAAAGGAGGAGAATCAGAAACTCAAAGAACAGACTCTCCTAGAAGACCTACGAGCAGACTTTCAGACACTCGAAAGACAAAGGAAAGGCAAAGCAATACAAGAAGAAGACTCTGAACCAGAAGCAGCTCAGGAACAGGAAACAGTAATGTTAACCACAAGTAGGAGAAAGTTGAATAACCTCTACAATCTAGAGGTTACATTTCATATTCCACAACTCAAAGAATTCAAGGTACGAGCAATAATGGACACAGGCTGTACCATTTGCTGTGTAAACATTGGATCAGTTTCCCAGGAAGCACTGGAAGAAAGTCTCATACCAACGAGATTTACTGGTATCAATTCCAGAGATATAGCCACAAAAAAACTAAGAGGTGGACAAATGATGATCGAAGGGAACAAATTCAGAATCCCCTTTGTTTACACCATCAGTATGATGACAGATGGTATAGAAATGCTGATTGGTTGTAATTTCATCCGAGCCATGCAAAGAGGATTACGAATAGAAGGCAACTCTATCACCTTCTACAAAAACATTACACAGATCAATACAAGGCCAGAACTGGAAATAGCCAATCTAGCTATACCCGAATTACACATGGAGGAAGAGGAATATCTCTGGATTCGGGATGAAATTGCTGCAGTACATATCGGACCCAAAGTAAGTTTACAATTTATTCAAAGGTTTGACGACTTGCATAGCAGATTACAGGCACAAGGCTATATAGGGGAGGAACCCCTCAAACACTAGGCCAAGAATCAGATCACCTGTCACCTGGATATTATCAATCCACATATCACCATCCAAGATAAACCAATGAAGCACGTTACACCAGCAATGAAAGAGCAGTTCAAAAGGCATATCAAGTCCCTGCTGACCTTAGGGGTCATACGAGCAAGTAAAAGCAGACACCGGACCATGGCTATTATCGTATATTCAGGAACAACCATTAACCCAGAAACAGGAGAAGAAGCAAAAGGAAAAGAACGCATGGTCTGCAACTACAGAACCTTGAATGATAACACATACAAAGACCAATACTCTCTGCCAGGAATCAACACGATTATCCAAAAGGTTGGCAATGCTGCTATCTTTTCAAAATTTGATTTAAAAAACGGTTTTCATCAGGTAGCAATGGATGAGAAAAGCATACCATGGACGGCCTTCATCACACCAGAGGGATTATATGAATGGCTGGTCATGCCATTTGGACTTAAGAATGCTCCAGCAATCTTTCAACGAAAAATGGATAATTGCTTCAAAGATTGCCAAGATTTCATCGCAGTATACATAGACGACATTCTGGTCTTTTCACGAAACGAGAAGGAACATGCTGATCACCTCAGGCAGATGCTACAAATATGTGAAAGGGAAGGATTAGTATTATCCCCAACAAAGATGAAGATAGCTGTTGAAGAAATTGAATTCCTAGGGGCAATTATTGGCAAGAATCGTATCAGGCTACAACCACATATCATCAAAAAAATTGTTGATATCAAAGACGAACAGCTGAAAGAAAAGAAAGGGTTACGATCTTGGCTTGGCATACTTAATTATGCTCGCTCCTATATCCCAAACCTAGGTACACTCCTAGGACCTCTCTACGAGAAAACAAGCCCGCATGGAGACAAAAGAATGAAGAACACAGACTGGGAACTCATTCGGCAAATCAAACAGCAAGTACAAAACCTACCTGATATGGAACTACCTTCCCCCACAGCCTCCATTATTATTGAAGCAGATGGCTATATGGAAGGATGGGGCGCTGTTTGCCGATGGAAAATTCCAGCAGCTCAAATCTATAATCGATGCGGAAATATGCGGGGTCATGGAAGCCCTCCAAAGCTTCAGAACTCTACCTCAGCACTCAGCGACGAAGCAGGGAATAGGCCATCCGGCTTCGGAGATCTACAAATCGACGCGTCAACAGCCAACTACACTACACCATGGCGCAAATGGCCATCTACATGAGCATGCTCGAACAAAAAGAACACTCCCTGCAACAACGTACCTCCAGCAGACCGGGCAAAGAACTTCATCGCCTTAGTCAAACATCTCTCGCCGAGGCACAAGAAGTATATCGTTGTCTTGAAAACATCGAGAGGGAAAGTCGAAATCTTTCTGAAATTGAGGCGGCCGAGGAGTTCACCCATCTCAATCCCATCGCCGACCGAACTTTAGCAACCTGTCAATCAACTCGGCAGAATCAATCCCCTTACTATCACCGCGAACCATACCTCTTCCGTGATGTTCCCACCAATACCTCTTCCTCCAGTGATGATTTCAACAGTGAGGAACCCATCCAACGCCATTAACAACGGAGTGCCAGCTGAGCGTGGTGTGGACCTTTGAAAAATGACAAACCACAAATCCACAAATCTACTGTATAAATCTACTACCGTCTGTACTACCATCTATATAATACTCTACTACCTGTACTGTAGACGATAAGATGCGAATCTTATCTCCACAGTACTTTGTTTGTCCTCTGCTGTAACGATAAGATAGGAATCTTATCTTGACAGCAAGATCGTTTGTCGGCTACTGTAAACGATAAGATTTCTTATCTTTACAGTAAGCCCACCTTTTCCTCTGCTGTAACGATAAGATAGGATTCTTATCTTGACAGCAAGATCGTTTGTCGGCTACTGTAAACGATAAGATTTCTTATCTTTACAGTCAGCCCACCTCTTTACCTGTTTGTCCTCTACTGAAAAGATAAGATAAGGAATCTTATCTTTACAACCTGTGAAAGGATAAGAAGGAATCTTATCCTTACACATGTCATCCTGTGAGTAAAAGGCAAAGAGCAAATAACTATCGATGGGGCCCACATGTAGCACCCGAGCTATCCTCTCTCGCCTATATAAACACGTAATGTAATGAGCAAAGAATACACACCGAGTTCTTGCTCTCTCTCTCTCTCACTTATAAATCAACTATCTGTTTGTGTTTACTCTTTCTCTATTACTCTGATCAATATTAGTACCTGTTTGTTTTTCATACTTTTTGAAGTTCTAAAAAAAAGATCCAGAATATAAGGATTTCTTACATGGTGACAGCTGTGGGATTTGAACCCTGCATAGATGGTGTTGGTTAGCCTTCCAACTAGTGATCTTGTGATAAGGAGATTAGATCCTCCTCCTATCCACTCCTCATAGCCACGTGTTTGTATGGATAGCTGGATATGTCGGAAGAAATTATCTTTTTGTGTTTGACTTATGGAATAATTGTAACGAAACAAAGGATGAAAAGAGTGTAAGTACCTGAGAACAAGGCTCCGCTACCCTGTAAGAAATCCTTATATTCTAGATCTTGTTTTTAAAACTTCAAACAGTATGAAAAACAAACAGGTACTAGTATTGATCAGAGTAATAGAGAAAGAGTAAACACAAACAGATAGTTGATTTATAAGTGAGAGAGAGAGAGAGAGAGAGCAAGAACTCGGTGTGTGTTCTTTGCTCATTACATTATGTGTTTATATAGGCGAGAGATGATAGCTTGGGTGCTTCATGTGGGCCCCATCGACCTCTATTTGCTCTTTGCCTTTTACTCACAGGATGACATGTGTAAGGATAAGATTCCTTCTTATCCTTTCACAGGTTGTAAAGATAAGATTCCTTATCTTATCTTTTCAGTAGAGGACAAACAGGTAAAGAGGTGGGCTTACTGTAAAGATAAGAAATCTTATCGTTTACAGTAGCCGACAAACGATCTTGCTGTCAAGATAAGATTCCTATCTTATCGTTACAGCAGAGGAAGAGGTGGGCTTACTGTAAAGATAAGAAATCTTATCGTTTACAGTAGCCGACAAACGATCTTGCTATCAAGATAAGATTCCTATCTTATCGTTACAGCAGAGGACAAACAAAGTACTGTGGAGATAAGATTCGCATCTTATCGTCTATAGTACAGGTAGTAGAGTATTATACAGACGGTAGTAGATTTATACAGTAGATTTGGGGATTTGTGGTTTGTCGTTTTTCAAAGGTCCACACCACGCTCAGCTGGCACTCTGTTGTTAATGGCGTTGGATGGGTTCCTCACTGTTGAAATCATCACTGGAGGAGGAGGTATTGGTGGGAATGTCACGGAAGAGGTATGGTTCGCGGTGATAGTAAGGGGATTGATTCCACCGAGTTGATTGGCGGGTTGCTGAAGTTCGGTCTGCGATGGGATTGAGATGGGTGAACTCCTCGGCCACCTCAATTTCAGCAAGATTTCGACTTTCCCTCTCGATGTTTTCAAGACAACGATATGCTTCTTGTGCCTCTGCGAGAGATGTTTGACTATGGCAATGAAGTTCTGTGCCTGGTCTGCTGGAGGTACGTCGTTGCAGGGAGTGTTCTTTCTTTGTTCGAGCATGCCCATGTAGATGGCCATTTGCACCATGGTGTAGTGTAGTTGGCTGTTGATTCGTCGATTTGTAGATCTCCGAAGTCGGATTGCCTGTTCCATGCTTCGTCGTTGAGTGCTGAAGTAGAGTTCTGAAATGTCTTCCTCAAAGGTGCGGAGATGGGATTGATGACCCCAGTTTTCGCCTGCCAATTCCATTTGTCGGGCCCGTATTTGTTCCCATCAGTGTGCTCGTTCCAAGCTTCCTCGATAGTTGATGGATAGACTTGTTCTTGGATAGAAGGGCATTCGCCTTCCTCTTCCACGGGCATCCATTCCTGAAAAAGTACACAGGTTAGTCGTGAAAGGGTGTCAGCCAAAATATTTTGTTTGCCTTCAATGTGTTCGAAGTGGACGGTTATGCCAGATCCGTTGATGAAGTCAGTAAATCCAATCCATCGAACTCTTGATGGTTTATGCTGGTTACTCTTATTATGGAAGCTGACGATGGCTCGGAAGCTGATGGAACTTCAATTTCCAGTTCTGGCCTTGTATTGATCTGTATAATGTTTTTGTAGAAGGTGATAGAGTTGCTTTCTATTCGTAATTCTCCTTGCATGGCTCGGATGAAATTACAACCAATCAGCATTTCTATACCATCTGTCATCATGCTGAAGGCGTAAACAAAGGAAATTCTGAATTTGTTCCCTTTGATCATCATTTGTCCACCTCTTAGTTTCTTTGTGGCTATATTTCTGGAATTGATACCAGTAAATCTCGTTGGTATGGGACTTTCTTCCAGTGCTTCCTGGGGAACTGATCCAATGTTTACACAGCAAGTGGTACAGCCTGTGTCCATTATTGCTCGTACCTTGAATTCTTTGAGTTGTGGAATATGAAATGTAACCTCTAGATTGTAGAGGTTATTCAACTTTCTCCTGCTTGTGGTTAACATTACTGTTTCCTGTTCCTGAGCTGCTTCTGGTTCAGAGTCTTCTTCTTGTATTGCTTTGTCTTTCCTTTGTCTTTCGAGTGTCTGAAAGTCTGCTCGTAGGTTTTCTAGGAGAGTCTGTTTTTTGAGTTTCTGATTCTCCTCCTTTAGCCTTTCATTTTCGTGAACCAGATAATCTGTGTATTTTAATAATTCTCCAATGAGTTGATCTTTGGCCACATATGTCGTTGATTGTCGAACGGGCATGGGAACCGCAATCTGTAGTTGAATTTTGGCACACATGGAACAAAGGAGTAAATTGCAGTCAGTGCAGAACATTTTCATGTTGAGGCTTACCTACATATTACAACTTTGGCATCGTTGTAGTGTTGTGATACCACTGAATTATTTTGAAGGATGTTTGCAGTTCCACTATTCTTCTTTGAGTTTAATTTCTGGTAGCCATCGGATATCTTGTAGCATGAAAATAAATTCGTTCGTGCCAAGATGGCTTGTTATCTCTCCTGTTTCCCGATCGAGATAACTGTAGATATCGCTGAGATCATCTTCATTAAGGTCAACTGAGACCACATCTAATTCATCAGCAAGGGCTAAATCTGTAACTACTGCTTTTCTGGCCATGTTTCCTATTTCACTTTTGCATTCCCGCGCAAAGTGTCCTTCTTTGCCACAAATGTAGCATTTGCATTTGCGAACTCTTCCTTTAGCCCCATCTTTTCTTTTAAACACACGTACATGAGTTTCATGTGGCTTGCCTTTGTAGGTTTGTGACTTGCGGAGCGTATACTTCTTATTTTCTCCGTAATAGCCAGGGAGTGGAATTTTCTCACAAAAGGAAAGTTCCTTTAATCCTCTTTGGATGACTGCTTTCTTGCAAATTTCTGTGAGATAATTATAAGCGAAAGTTATTCGAGGGATGATACCTGTGACTGGAACACGTGAAAAGACCAGAATGTCATCTATGTACACTGCGATGAAATCTTGGCAATCTTTGAAGCAATTATCCATTTTTCGTTGAAAGATTGCTGGAGCATTCTTAAGTCCAAATGGCATGACCAGCCATTCATATAATCCCTCTGGTGTGATGAAGGTCGTCCATGGTATGCTTTTCTCATCCATTGTACCTGATGAAAACTACTATCTGACTCTTCTATTGGTCTAATATGATTGCTATCTTCTGATGTGTTTAGCATTTCTAAAAGTTCTTCTTTTTCCTTGTCGCTTATACCTAATTCGTTTATTCTTTTAATTAATGGACAATCCGTTAGTGGCCCGATTTGTTACACTTATAACAGATAGGTCCTTTTCTTTTGAATTTTTTCTTTTTAAAGTTAGGTGGGTTTCTTTTAAAGTTTGATGGGGTATTCAAAGATCACAAAAGAGAAAGTAACCCTTTTAGATATAATCATCATTTGTAATCATCTAGCATTTTATGTAATTTTTGAAAATAGAATATTTCTCTCTATTGCTTGTGTGTCTCTTGTTTTTGTTCTTAAACTGAGCATTCTAATAATCTTTGTGAGGAAAATTTACTTAGCTTATTATGAAAACAATAATCTAAGGTTGTACAAAGAGTTTTACTCTGCAATTTCTAGTCACGTAACAACACATATTTACAAACATATAATTACAAAAAACAGACATGCACATGCAAAAAAGAAGGTGCTGATTAAATTCAAAGCAATAAAATAGGTTGTTCAAATTTCATATCTTGTCACGCACAACTCAATGATCATTTCTACAAATCAAAAGATCACTCACAACAACTTATTTCGATTCTGGATTTTAGAATTAAGAGAGGTATTGAGGGAGATCCAGAATTCTCAGTATTTAATAGATTCTTGGACCAAATTCAATTCAGTGGGATCTTTCATTAAAATTTTTTCCATCAAGAACGTTTTGTAAAACTCTTGGACTTCCGAATTTGGAGTATCCTACTTTCACGCAATTCGCAGGATTTCAGGACCAAGGGTGTAGTACTATTTGTTATGAATAGTGCATTTGGCAATAATGGAACACACACCCAAAAAATATGATAAAAATTTTATAAAAAATATATTTTCTTAATTAGTTTTAGTGAAAGAAAAATGAAGCTCATCTAGGATTTTAACTTAGAAACTTGCGGCAACTGTAGAAAAATAGGATATCAGATTGTTTCTTCTTCTTATAGTAATCCTATAGTATTTCTATATAAGGGAGGATAAAGGATTGATATAGAAAATCAGAAGAAAAAACAAATTATCTTACTTTTTTTGTTGAAGAAGCTGACAACCAAGGGGGAGAAAAAGAGAGAAACTCTTTGCTTCTTTTCTTGAAATTACATGAATAACAAATAGGCAGGCTAATAGGTCGTTTGGTATCCTGATTTTTGTTGTTTTAGTTTTGCAAAACCAAAACTAAAATGATAATTTATGTTCTTATAAAGTTTTGTTTTTGCAAAATCATTATTCTTGCAAATCTTTCTAATATGGGTTTTGTAAATGAACGATGGGTAAGATATCATTTGCAAAACTAATCATTAATTTTTAAATTGTTCTTTATTTAAATAACACATCAACTTACCATAACTAATAATTAATATTATATTTTATGAAAAATAAAATAATCATTTATGATGAAATCAAAACTAATTTTTCTTTTGTCAAAAAATAATTTTGATTTTACAATACTAATAACCAAAACCAATAATTAAAACTAATGGTTTTACAAAATCAAAACTAATAATTCGTGTATCAAACAGCCTATAAAAGTTCGGCCGGCCACAAAGGTGATAAAGAGTTTAGTTTTGGGCTTAAGTGAGTTTAACTAAAAAAGCCCGTATTGTTTTAGTTAAGTCTTAGCCCAGCTCAAATTACTTAAGCTCACATTAATTAAAACTTGGGCCTAACTTAATTAATTTACATAATTAAACTGTTGTCAGCACACTTTAAAACACCTAAAACACTAAAAATATAAGCCCGTTTCAGTTAAAATCACATTGAGCTAATTTTATAAAACATAAAAAAACCACATTTTTGGGTTTATTAACTCAATTGAAACCATTCAAAACATAGCACACCAACTCAAACCTTATTAACTCACACTAAAACTTCCCTAATACATATATAAGCACGCCTCTAATCATACCAACACAAACCCAAACGTACACTACCTTTCACGCCATATCTCAGAACATGGCCCAAACCCCAACCACAAACTAAACAAAATTCCTCACTCCTCACTATTCCCAGGATTTCCCATCGCACAACTAAGGGAAAAAACCAGGTCTCATAATCCTCGATCATGAATAATCGTTTAATATAATTTGATTTCTTGATTTAAAAATGAAAAACAGTTTCCTGATTGTCACCAAATGGCAACTTTGCACCTTGCCAGCTTTTACTACTTATCATAAAGAGTGCCAAGTGCGTGGATAGTGATATCTACTTCGTTAATGCATGTTTAGTCTAATATAAGCTACGATTTTAATAAAAATCATAATATTCTAACAGAAATCAGATTACCACAAATTTTCAATTTATATGTGCATATATGTTTTTAATTCTTACTTTTTAAGATTTGATGTGTTATAAATGATTTATTATAAATATTATCTTTTACACGACAAACCAAAAATACGATATTATCTAAGCAAAGCAAGAATGTATTGGCATTGTCACGGACCTGGGATTTACGAACCAAAGTCTGATGCAATATCCAGACAAATCTCGCCAGATTGGCCTCTAAATGGTAGCCAGCTTCTGTGGGGGCATGGCATGCACAATTCACTATTAAAGGGCACCAGGTTTTTAGTTTGTAACTAAATCGCAAAGCAGCCTCTGGCAGTATTACAAATTATTCCTTGCTCGTCTTCACAATCTCATAAACAGCTGAGAAATCAAGGTCCCCCAGCCCCATGCTTCTGGCCTTCTTGAAACACTGCAAGATATGTAAGGGTTTCAGTTCAGTAACCAGCAATCAGATGCCATTAATGTACGAGCATGAGAAATCAGTCTTCGAATGCTTGATGCCATTAAGCAACCAAGCGTTTTTTATAACCTCATTTGCAGCCGCTGCTACTGGCATTGAAACGGCAGTTTCATCCCCGAGGGCAAGAGCCAACCTCATGTCCTTTTGCTGATGTTTCAGAGGAAATGCAGGGGAGTGATTACTCTTGAGCATAGCTGGTCCTTTTCCCCTAAACATCGGATTAGCAATTCCACCCAGATCCTGTCAGAGAATAAGCTCATCAAAGGTTTGCTCACTTCTCTCAACTCAATCACATAAGCGTCTTGTTTTGCAATCTCACCAGTATATCAAGAAGATTACAAGGGTTAAGACCACTCCTTTCAGCCAACACTAATCCCTCTGAAAATGCGTTCATCATACTAAAAAGAAAAAGGACAATGTAATCAGTGTCCAACATGACGTGCATCACAAGCTTAATGATAATTATTTAAGGCTATACTTGGCTTCTAATCTAAAGCATCACAGCCTCCATAAGCTAGATCGATCGTCTAGATTCAGAATCTACTGAAGCTGCATGATAGTTAAATTAGGTAATATATGCACACTGTACAACAAGGATATCTCCGCAAATACCAAGGCATCCTACAAAATCTTTTCAAACATATAGGTGGAGAGCCTCCACCATATAAGTCAAGACATTCATAAATTTGGAGCTTCAGAACTCCTGATCAAGGAAAAAAGAAAATGCAACATTTTTACAAGAACATGTTAGACTGAGATAATAATTTAAACAACTCACAAAACTGTCATCAGTAGTAATTCAGAGACAACATTGGCATGTAGCCCAAGGAAAATATTATTAGTTCGCCATATAAACATAAGATGAGAACTTTTTTTCTCAAGGGTAGAGGAGTATCCCTACTGATTACAAAACTAATCTATGTTCAGGTTTTGATCGGTACTTGTTAAAATGGACATCATAGCAACAGAGCAAGTTTTATTCATATCTCCAGGACTCAAACCATGGTTATATGTTTAAATGACCTCCACTATGGCCAATTCAGAACTCTAAATCGAGAATAGAGATCGAGAAATGATGCAACCCAGCAACATCGGATCTAAACAAAAGATTTCAGTTGTTTATCATATATAATTGATATGTTATGGCACTGCTTGATAAAACATTTAGAAAACTATCACCTCTTCAAAGACATGAAAATCTTTCAACTACTCGTATAGGAAGCTTTATATTTCCCTCAAGAAGATTTCTTCAGGGAAAAGAATTAACTATCCACTCATTATATTCAACATCAATTTTTGAACAGTCAATTTTACCTTCCCATTATCATGTTCACCACAAGTTTCATTTTTGCTCCATTTCCTACCTGCCCCAAGAAGAAAGCCTTTTTACCCAAAACATCAAATGCCGGTGTTGCTTCCTCGTACAATGCCTACAATCAGAAATGGTGATAAGATTTTGGGGATACATTGCTACCCTCAAGAATGCAAAGAGTGAGAAACTGATGTATCAATGTAAGATGTCAAAAAGTCCAAAACACTATACGAGTAAAATAAATCTCTTTTCAAACTACAGATAAGCAATCCAATGGCCGGACACAATCCATAAGTCAAATGAAGAACTTTATGCAGCTTATTTCAAATTTTCAGAAGCATGATTTAAAAAAGATGAAGAACGACTGTCTCTAGAATAACTTCATCGGCATAAAAACCAAATAGAGAAACTGATTCATGAAACAAAAGTCCGATTTACCTTATCACCAGCAGCAAGGATCACCAACTGGCCAGTTTCAGCAGGCTGCTTGCTACCTGACACCGGAGCCTCAAGGAAGGAACCGCCCTTTGATGTAACTGCCTGGGGATGTAAGCCGCAGTATTAGGAACTCATAAAATCATGCTAGAGAATTGCATTAGAAATGAAGTGAACTTCCACCGCATAACAATCTCAAACATCTTCAGCAACTGTAAGAATAAAGTGAACATAATGGATTACCAAAACCTGGATGCAATTAAGGTGTGAAGAACTTTCCGTCAGCAGTGCAATAGATGAGCAAATATAATAAATATTATGACACAAAATGTTGGTAAATCAAAATCATCATGAGACTATTTTCAATCATGATAAATACTGGAACACTAGTAAAAGTAAAGGATCGTTATTTAGCACGAACCGCATTGATCTTGATAGAAGTTTCCGGATCTACTGTTGACATATCGATATAACCTTTTCCACTACCGATTTGCTCAAGAATACCATCTTTATCAAAAACCACCTAAACAATCGCCAGATACGGTGTTTTGAGTCGCAACAGTCACAATCGAACACATAAATCATGTCCAAAGAAAGGCATCAAGGCATCAAATCCAGAATACGAACCGAAAGAGCAGCAGCAGGGTCTGACAACATTGCAATAGTGAACTTGCATTTCTTGACCACCTCCGCAGGTGTTTCTCCAATTGTGGCACCAAACTCCACTAGCTCATCACACTGAAACCCACAAAGCCGATCATGAAGACTCAAAACAAACAACACATCACACGAGTACCAAATTTACATCACGAATCGCATGCAGAGACCAACAATCAAGCCAATCACAACCGTGGAAAAACACAACATTTGGGTGAGTAGCCCAATCAAAACAGGACGAAAAAAAAAAAGAAAAAGGAAAGCTCAACCTTATAAGAAGTAGAAAAAAGAAATGAAGTGTGCACCTTGGCGAGTGTTCGGTTCCAAACAGTGACTTTGAATCCATTCTTTAACAAGTTCATGGACATGGCCTTGCCCATGATTCCTAAACCCAAAAACCCTACTTCCATTTCCTCTTACTTGTCCCCAATCTCTCAGCCTCCGACCCTGTCTGCTCTTTCTGTTTATGAGCTTTATATATACAGACAGCACTTACCATCACTGGAGGAAAAAAATAGAGATAAACAATTAACTAGTGATAAAATTGGCGTCACCACCCACCGCCCTTGTCCTTGTCCTTGTCCTATTGGTTACTGACGAAAAGGAACGCCAATTGATGTGTGCCACGTCGGTGGTATTCTTCTGTCGTGTTTATGTTGTTGGTTATATATAGTCCAGTATTGTAGGAGTTTGGGCAGATGAGTGGAGAACTTAAGGCCTGGTGGTGGGCCTGGTTACCTATACTTCAAAATCCGACCAATCAGCCAATCAGTGCTGCTCAAGTGTGTGATGCCAAAACTTACTCATGAAGTATGTTCCTGCCACATGAGCCACATGCTTTTCTCGCTTGGGCTTCCTGTTGTCCACAAACACAATGTTTTGGAAGAGATTATACAAGTACTTTATGTATTGTAAGAGATTATAATGATCTACAATTAATAATTATAATAAAAATTATAATGTTGTTCTTTAATATCATATCCTATTTTTTAATTATTAAATGTCTCCATCTCATAGTTCTTTTACCTTGTTTTGAATTTTCTTTCACTCTGTTGGGTGAAGCTTTTTTTTCTTTGTTTTCTTTTCCTACCAATGAGCAACAATGAGCTAATGCCGGAAGGCCCCCCGGGGGACCCTGATCTGGTACCTCAGAAAGACAGCAGTACCACCATGGAAGTTGACAGAGGATCTTATCGAGCAGCTCTAACTAGGATGGAGGAAGAGTCATCCAAGGCTCAATTTGAACCTACTGAGGATGACGTAGTATTGTCCATCACAAACGGATTACCAGCGGTTTGCTTTTCGGACCAAGCTCTTCAACGCTTGCAGGATCCCTTTAAGTTTGTTTTGATAGTAAAGTTGATTGGGAGAGTACCGGGATATAGAGCTCTCATGAATAGGTTGCTATCCTTATGGAAACCACAAGGTGACATGAAGATTATTGATTTGGACAATCACTTCTTCTTGGTGAAATTTGATCTTGAGAAGGATTATATGAGAGCTCTCATTGAAGGCCCATGGTCAATGTTGGGCAGCTACTTATCAGTTCAGCCATGGTCGCCATCCTTCAATGCAGAAGACTAGAGGATTAGATTTGTCATGGCTTGGGTCAGATTCTCTGGCCTCCCTCTTCATTACTATAACCTGTTGAGATAAGATTCAAAGTTGACCGGGCATGAATTTGTTTTTAAGGTAGTTGGTTAGTAGGATTTTTAGCAAATAAAACCAAACTATCCGCTTTTTAGTTTTATTGTAAGCCTATATAAGGCATGTCCACATTGTTTTAGATAGACTGAAGTGAAGAAGAAATAAAATATTTGTCTACTATTTTATCCCTATTATCTATTCCTCAACAAGTTTTGGTAGCGGAGCTATTGAGTGAAACGTGAGGCTTTTACTCATTGTGCTATTGAGTGAAACGTGAGGCTTGGGTCCTTTGGGTATTGCGTGTTATTATTCTTTTTTTCTGGGTACGAGCGTGAAACACGAGAGTGAGTACTGTAAAAAAAACTATACAAAGAATGGCAGGGCTTGCTGGTTTTTCTTCCTCTGCACCACTTATACCAGTTTTCAATGGTGAAAAATACGAGTGGTGGAGCATCAAGGTGAAGACTTTGCTTAGATCGCAGGACTTGTGGGATTTGGTGGAGTTTGGATTTGTTGATATACTCGAACCCGATGAAGACGAGGAGGAAAGGTTAAGAGAAACAAAAAAGAGGGATGCCAAAGCTCTATTTATTCTTCAACAAGCAGTTCATGAGAGTATCTTCTCTCGCATTGCAGCACCAAACACATCAAAGCAAGCATGGTCAATTCTACAAAAGGAGTTTCAAGGTGATTCGAAAGTCATAACGGTGAAATTGCAATCTCTAAGACGTGATTTTGAAACATTGCATATGAAGAATAGTGAACCAGTTGCTGATTTCTTGTCAAGAACAATGGCAATTGTTAGTCAAATGCGTACCTACGGCGAGCAAATTTCAGATGAGACCATTGTTGCAAAAGTGTTAAGAAGCTTAACCCCAAAGTTTGACCATGTTGTAGCTGCGATAGAAGAAGCTAAAGATCTGTCAATACTCTCTGTTGATGAACTCATGGGCTCTCTTCAAGCTTATGAGTCAAGAATCAATAGATCGTCAGAAAAGAATGAAGAGAAGGCACTTCAAGTGAAAGAGACAGCCACCTACCTAAGAGCAAATGTTCGCTCAAGTAGAGGTCGAGGAAGATGGGGATTTCGTGGTGGTCGTGGTCGTGGTAACAGTAGAAATGGAGGACAAAGTGATGGACAAAGACAGTTCAATGAGCTAGATAACAGGAGAAGTAGCATCCAATGCTATCATCGCAACAAATATGGGCATGTCAAGGCAGATTGTTGGTATAAAGACCAACAAATGAATTTTGCAGCAGAGAATGAAGAACAAGAAGAAGAAGAAAGACTTTTTATGGTTTTTAGTAACACTAAACCAAAACCAAGTAATTTGTGGTTTGTCGACAGTGGCTGCTCGAACCACATGACATGCACCAAATCTTTGTTCCAGCAACTTGATGAGACACAAAAGATAACGGTGCAGCTCGGCAACACAAAAGAGATGCAAGTTGAAGGACAAGGCATTGTGAAAGTCGAAACTACTAATGGTAAGGTAAAGCTATTGGATAATGTTCAATTTGTGCCTGATTTGGGATACAATTTATTGAGTGTTGGACAGTTGATGGCTAGAGAGCATTCTGTTCTATTTGATGACAATGCATATGTGAGACTCCGTCCTTTTGAGAGTCTAGTCAGCACCCGTATACAGTCAGATTGTTCGGATTGGTCGATTTGAGTGAGTTCACTCTTTGACCGTCATAGCTGACCTTTTGACCGAGTGACCTGGACATAGTCATAGAGCCTAAGTGTCAAGTTTAGGATGTCTAGAACGTCGTGTCGTTGGTGGTGTGTCGATAATTTGCACGGTGTGTCGTTTCGGAGTTTTAACGTGCATTAGATTAATTAGTCGATTGGTGCGTTGTTCGAGGCTTGAGTCCAGAGGATATACTCCATTTCATTCTTTTGACCCGCATATAAGTTTTTGGAGGCCCGTTTTGAGTGGTCGTAAGTCTTTGGGCCCGATTTCGGTTCTCGAGCCCAATTACGTTTTAAGAGCCTGATTTTTATATCTTGAGTTTTTAAATTTTATTTTGGCCCACTTGGGGCATATATGAGCTATTTTATTAGCAATTCAGATTCTGTGAATTTTTTTTTTAAAAAAAAAAGTCAAAAAGTCAAAGTCAAAAGTCAAAAGTCAAAAAAAAAACGAAAATAAAGCCCTACTTTACCAGCTCACTCACGTGAGCACTTTCCTCATTTTCTTCTTCTCTCTCCCCGATAATCAGCCGAAGGTAAGCCCCTTTTTTCTTTCTTTTTTTTCAAATTCCAATTTCCTCAAAATTAGTAACTGAGACTTGTCCCAAATCTTAATTCTAACTCCTATCTTCAGGTTGTTACTGATATTGTGTTCATTTATGGGGTTTTATATTAATTTAGGTATTTTTTTGTAAATTCGGATTTTAGGAGTTTTTACTTGATTTCTTCACTTTCTTGGCCGATTTGTGGTTGATTTAGCATGATTAGATGTTCATTAACATAGTCTGATACTTTAAATTGCTTGAAAACATCATTTGATCCATGATTGACCATTTTGGGTATCGATGGCATTTTGGTAATTTCGGGATTTGTGTGATTTTGTGAAATTGGATGATTTTGGTTGATGCCATTGCTTGAGTTAGGTTGTTTATGTATTGTAGAGAAGGTTGATCGATTTAGGAAACCAATTCTAATGATGATGGAGCTTGAAATTGGAAATTTAGCTTAGGATCGATTGAGTATGTGAAGGGAATTGTTGTTTTTCTTAAGGAATTGAGTGGTTTGAGTTTCTAGAGATTGAATTGAATAATTTGGGACTTAGAGTGAGTATTTAAAGGGTCTCTTAGGTTGTTTTTAATTCTGGTCATTTTTCGAGTTTATTATTTTCGGCTTTGTTCTTAGTGTGATTTTGTGTGCATGATTGTTTAGGTGGTATTTCAGCGATCGATAAGGGCAAAGGCTTAGCCGTTGAGTCGTCTGCGCGTCAAGAGGTGGGAGACTATGTTTCATTTACATGCACGGAAATATTTTGCTTTATTAATTAAAATTGGTAAATGCTTGTTTTTGAATGGAGACAATACGTACATTGAATTATAACTTGGCATGCTAGGTTCATTGTGTGTGAGACATATTTATGATGCATAAAATGTTTATTTGAACCTATACGCATGTTTGTGATATGATTAAAATATGTTTGAAAATATTCGTACGCATCGAATTCTTGAGTTGTTGGGACTCCTAGGAAGTCTTTGATTTGATTTTGATTGCACTACATTTTATTTATATTATAACATGATTTGAGAATTGATCTGCATGTTTGCAAAGAAAATGTATACCTATATTTGCTAGGTATGACTTGGAATTGACGGACTGCACTTGGCCAATGCGAAGGTAAGTGGATGAGTATCCTTAGATAAAAGGATAATCCCTTGCCTAGGAGTACGAATGGGTTATGTATGCCTTGTGGGAGTATGGGATGTGATAGGCTACATGTGCCTTCGGGCTTTTTGAGTTGTGTGTGCGTTGGGAATCGTGTGATAGCGGATTTCTCCACTTTTCCCGAGGACAACACTGGTGGTAGGGGATTTATTAATATTTTGGAAATGTGCATTTAATTAGCCACCAGTGGGCTTCCGATTTCCCTTTGGCCGGGGTTATCAGTGGAGCAGTTTTAGAGGTCCACCCCGATAGTTTTTGGGCATAGTAGCCCATGAGAATGAAATTTGAGATTTTTATACTTATTGGGCATGGGCCTGTGATACATGGTGTTATGATCAAACTCATGCATATGCATTTGATTATATTCAATGTGAGATTGTTTACATGATTAGTAGCATGGACTTACTGTGATTTTCATTACAAAATGTTTATACTGGTTTTCGTGTATGCCTCGATTCCACCGGAATTGTTTATGACGTTGTGACTCTCACTGAGGTCCTCGAGATCTCACTCCCCTCTTGTTGTTGTTTTCAGGACTAGGACGAGCGCCTGCATAGCGGTCTATTTTTGAGGTCGAGGTTTCTGGTTTGTCATAGGGCTGGACTACTGCATATGACACGTTTGAAAACTCGACACGCTCTTTTGTATTTTGGATTTGATTATGCTTGCTTATCCTGTTTGCATGCTTGCTCATTGACATTGTGACCCCTTAGTGGGCTTGGGTTGATGCATGCTATTGGATATTGATGTATTCTTTTGAGTTTGCGATATATGAGATGAGCATGATGCCTTGGGCATGTTTTGTTGTTCTTGGGTTTTGAGTTGGTTGGACTTATTCTGATAAAGCATGTTTGGGGCCGTGTGGCCTGTTGTGTGTTGATTTAAGACTTCCGCTGTTTGTGATTGTACTCCGTGATTGTATTTGTGGTGTCGAGATGCTTGTTTAAATACATGCTCCTTTTTTTTTAAAGAAAGTGAAAAGTTTCAAATTTACTTGTGTTTTTATATAATTTCTGAATTTGTTTTGAGGGTAAGCCTTGTGTAGTTTTGATTGGGCCACGAGTTGGGCCAATTGGGACTGCACGGCGGTGAGGAGCCCAATTATCGGGTTCGGGTCCTCACAAGGTTGGTAGCGGAGCATGGTTGTTTATGTGTGCAATGTTTTCAAAAATGGTTTAAAATAGCATATTTTGAAGGTGCATCACACTCACATTGCACATGCGTAGTCCAGCATAGAGTTTTGTCTAGTAGTCTTATTTTGTCTTTAGGGCTCATTATGTGACTATATATCCAGTTTGTAGAGATGCCTCGTGGTAGACCTCGTAGAGCAGCTAGAGGCCGAGGAAGCCGTACACAATCATTTGATGTAGACGAGAGGTCCGATGCTCGTGGACCAGCAGGTCCAACAGCTGAGGTACAGGAGCCACAGGTTCCGCTGGGGGCACAAGCAGGCCAGGCAACACAGGACCCCATTCTGATTCAGATGCTGGCAGCTATCCAGACCACCCTACAACAGCTAGTACAGGGTGGAGTGGCTCAGCAGCCACAGGTACAGCCACAGGTACAGGCTCACGCACCAGTACCGCCAGAGGTTATGGCAGAGCCTGAAGTACAACCTTAGCCCAGAGTTCAGCAAGTGGAGGCACAGGGCGCCAGATTACCTGTCCAAGTTTCCAAGCTGTTGAAGGAGGCGAGACACTTAGGCTGCGAGAGTTTTTATGGCATCAACGATGCTATGGTGGCCAAGGTATGGAAAGACAAGATTGTCTTGGCAACTCAAGATTTGAGAATACCTGCTGAAGACAAGGTCACATTAGCTACTAGGCTGCTGGAGAGAGATGCAGCCACTTGGTGGAGTACGGTCAGAGATAGGTATGGGGGTCAGCCCACCTGGGAAGAATTTGAGAGAGAATTTGACAGGAGGTACTTCCCACAGCACTTCCAGGATAACAAGAGGTCCGAGTTTTATTTGCTTCGCCAAGGCAACAGGTCAGTTTCAGAGTATGAGACTGAGCTGAGGGCATTAGCCCATTTTGTACCAGAGATAGACCGAGCTGGTTCAGTGATGGCTAGTCGGTTTGAGCAGGGCCTCAACCGAGATATTCGCGCGGTTCTGGGTGCAAAAACCAGTAGTGACTTTGAGGAGCTTGTTGTGGATACTGTCAAAGTGGAGGAGATAGTTCAGGGGCAGAGTGGGCAGCCTCAGAGGTATAGGGACATGGTGCCTAGTAAGGGTCCCTTGAGGCGTAGTGGTGGATTTGACCGTCGACAGAGGAGCCGGATGTACACTCCATACTCTGCAGTACAGACTCGTTCACAGAGCGCATCTTCTTTTGTGGCCCGTAAACAGTCGACACAGTCTGCTCCTGGCATCAGCAGACTAGCAGGACATCCCAGATGCGGGAACTGCAGACAGAATCATCCTCCTCCATGCCCACAGCCGCCTAGGTGTTATGCATGTGATAAGTTTGGGCACTTAGCCAGAGATTGCCCAGGGGGCAATGCATCTAGAGTCACAGCTTCTCAGCCTAGATTTCCAGCATTACCAGCAGCACCGAGGTCAGGTGTGAGCCATATGGGTTCACAGGGATCTTCGAGGCCTCAGACTAGATCACAGACAGGTCGACCATCTGGCAGCCAGACTATAGGTCAGACCCAGCAGCAGCAGAGGCCACAGACGCGCCTGTTCACACTAGCAGATGCTGAGGCATGTGCTAGTCCGGACGTCGTGACAGGTACTATTTCTATATTTTCTTGTTCTGCTAGAGTCCTGTTAGACCCCGGGGCAAATAGGTCTTTTGTTGGTCCTAGAGTGGCTAGGTGTGCAGATATAGTGTTGTCACCCTTAGAGCCACCCTATAGTTGTGTTGACCCCTCTTGGTGAGCAGATTACTTGCAGTAGTGTTTTCTTGGGTTATGTGATGACAGTGGGCACAGTACAGATTGAGACGGATTTGATACCGTTGGATATCAGAGATTTGGATGTGATAGTTGGTATGGACTGCTTATGTAAATACAGAGCCCGCATGGAGTGTTTTACGAAGAGGGTATGGTTTAGTCTTCCAGACGGGACAAAGTATTGTTTTGAGGGAGACAGACGGGTACTACCGACTTGTGTGATCTCTTGGATGAGTGCCAGACAACTGATTCACAAGGGTTGTATAGCTTTTCTTGTTCATGTCAGGGATGTATCAGTTGAGCCTCCAGATTTGAGCAGTGTACCAGTTGTCAGAGAGTATGCAGATGTGTTTCCCGAGGATGTGACAGGGTTACCTCCAGTCCGAGAGATTGAGTTCGAGATTGAGTTGTTGCCAGGGACAACACCGATTTCTATTCCGCCATATCGGATGGCACCAGCTGAGTTGAGGGAGCTGAAGACTCAATTGGAGGATTTTGTGGATTGAGGCTTTATCCGACCGAGTGTTTCTCTGTGGGGTGAGCCTGTCCTTTTCGTGAAAAAGAAGGACGGTACCCTTCGGCTTTGCATTAACTACAGGCAGCTGAACCGGGCCACGGTGAAGAACCGGTATCCGTTGCCGAGGATAGATGACTTGTTTGATCAGTTACAGGGTGCCTCGGTGTTCTCGAAGATAGACTTGAGATCGGGATATCATCAGTTGAGAGTTCGGGAATCCGACATCCTGAAGACAGCATTCAGATCGAGGTATGGACACTATGAGTTTGTTGTTATGTCGTTCGGGTTGACGAACGCTCTGGCAGTGTTCATGGACCTTATGAACAGGGTGTTCCGAGAGTTTTTAGATCGAGTTGTCATCGTCTTCATTGATGACATATTGGTGTATTCGAGGACCCAGGAGGAGCACGAGGTGCACTTGAGGACAGTTTTAGACACACTTAGAGCACGACAGCTTTATGCCAAGTTCTCTAAGTGTGAGTTTTGGTTGAGCGAGGTTGGCTTCTTGGGGCATGTTGTGTCAGCTAGTGGAGTATTGGTAGACCCCAAGAAGATAGAGGCTATTGTTTCGTGGGAACCGCCTCGCAGTGTGACAGAGGTGCGTAGCTTTTTGGGCTTGGCAGGCTACTACAGACGGTTTGTAGAGGGCTTCTCGGTTTTAGCAGCACCTTTGACCCGTTTAACTCGCAAGGGTGTTCCGTTTGTGTGGACCGAGAAGTGTGAGCAGAGTTTCAGCGAGTTGAAGACTAGATTGGTTTCAGCTCCAGTGTTGACCTTACCAGTCAGTGACAGAGGCTATGTTGTTTTCAGTGATGCCTCGAGACTTGGATTAGGATGTGTGTTGATGCAGGATGGGAAGGTAGTTGCCTATGCTTCTCGACAGTTGAGGCCGCATTAGGGCAATTATCCGACCCATGACCTTGAGATTGCAGCAGTGGTCTTCGCTTTGAATATCTGGCGTCATTACTTTTATGGTGAGACGTGCCATGTCTACACAGATCATAAGAGTCTCAAGTACCTTCTCACCCAGAAGGAGTTGAACTTGAGACAGAGGTGTTTGCTTGAGTTGATCAAGGATTATTACTTGATCATTGACTACCATCCGGGAAAAGCCAACGTAGTTGCAAATGCTTTGAGTAGGAAGACCTCTTCTTCTTTGGCTTATGTGAGAGCCGAGTATATGCCTTTGTTGATGTGTTTGAGGGAGTCTGGAGTTCAGCTAGATAGTGATGAGACCGGAGCACTAGTTGCACAAATGGTGGTGAGACCGACATTGATTGATGAGATTCGAGCCGGTCAGCTTGAGGATCCAGATTTGGTCAGAGTGAGACAGAGTTTGGATAGCAGTGACACTGCAGAGAGTTCTGTCAGTGAGTACAGAGTTAGAGATGACAGTATTCTGACTTTCCGAGGTCGTATGTGTGTACCACATGACGAGGAGTTGAGACAGAGGATTCTGACAGAGGCTCACAGTTCAGCATTCTCTGTACATCCGGGTAACACCAAGATGTATAGAGATTTGAGACAGTCTTATTGGTGGTCAGGCATGAAGAGACACATAGCAGAGTTCGTTGCTCGATGCTTGGTTTGTCAGCAGGTGAAGGCCGAGCATCAAAGACCAGCAGGCATGTTACAGCCGCTTCCCATTCCAGAGTGGAAGTGGGAGCATGTCACCATGGACTTTGTGGTAGGTTTGCCACGTGTGCAACGGGGATACGATGCCATATGGGTGATAGTGGACAGACTCACCAAGTCTGCGCATTTCCTCCCCATCAGAGTGACAGACACACCAGAGAGGCTAGCGTCGAGGTACATGGATGAGATTGTCAGATTGCATGGTGTGCCAGTGACTATAGTGTCGGATCGGGATCCGAGGTTCACTTCTCGATTTTGGGAGAAGTTTCACAGTGCATTGGGTACAGAGCTGAGGTTCAGTACAGCCTTCCATCCACAGACAGATGGTCAGTCAGAGCGGACCATACAGATCCTAGAGGATATGCTTAGAGCTTGTGTGTTGGATAGGCAAACCACTTGGGATCGATGCTTACCCTTAGTGGAGTTTGCCTACAACAACAGCTTTCAGAGGAGTATTGGTATGGCACCGTATGAGGCACTGTATGGGCGCAGGTGTCGTACTTCATTGTGTTGGGATGAGGTTGGTGAGAGGCGTCTTGACAGTCCAGAGTTAGTGGACCAGGCTACTCAGCAGGTTGCTCTGATTAGAGAGCGGTTGAGAGTAGCTCAGAGCAGACAAAAGAGTTATGCAGATCACCGTAGACGAGACTTGGAGTTTGCAGTGGATGATAGGGTATTCTTGAAACTCGCGCCTTGGAAGGGAGTAATCAGATTTCAACAGCGGGGCAAGCTATCCCCGAGGTATATTGGTCCCTACCGTATTGTTGACAGAGTTGGCCCAGTGGCACACAGATTGGAGTTACCAACAGAGTTAGAGAGAATCCATAACGTCTTCCATGTGTCCATGTTGAGGAAGTACGTGCCGGATCCATCTCATATCGTAGAGACACCACCGATCGAGATTGCCAATGATTTATCTTATTCGACTCAGCCAGTGGCCATAGTGGATAGAGCGGTGAGACAGTTGCGCAGCCGTAATGTGCCTATGGTTTATATTTTGTGGCGTAGTGACCGTATGGAGGAGCGGACTTGGGAACCAGAGCAGTTGATCAGACAGCAGTATCCGCATTTGTTTGAGGATTCTGGTAAGTGAATTTCGGGGACGAAATTCTTATAAGGAGGGGAGGATGTGAGACCCCGTCCTTTTGAGAGTCTAGTCAGCACCCGTATACAGTCAGATTGTTCGGATTGGTCGATTTGAGTGAGTTGACCCTTTGACCGTCATAGCTGACCTTTTGACCGAGTGACCTGGACATAGTCATAGAGCCTAAGTGTCAAGTTTAGGATGTCTAGAACGTCGTGTCGTTGGTGGTGTGTCGATAGTTTGCACGGTGTGTCGTTTCGGAGTTTTAACGTGCATTAGATTAATTAGTCGATTGGTGCGTTGTTCGAGGCTTGAGTCCAGTGGATATACTCCATTTCATTCTTTGACCCGTATATAAGTTTTTGGAGGTCCGTTTTGAGTGGTCGTAAGTCTTTGGGCCCGATTTTGGTTCTCGGGCCCAATTACGTTTTAAGAGCCTGATTTTTATATCTTGAGTTTTTAAATTTTATTTTGGCCCACTTGGGGCATATATGAGCTATTTTATTAGCAATTCAGATTCTGTGAATGTAAAAAAAAAAAGAAGTCAAAAAGTCAAAGTCAAAGGTCAAAAGTCAAAAGTAAAAAAAAACGAAAATAAAGCCCTACTTTACCAGCTCACTCACGTGAGCACTTTCCCCATTTGCTTCTTCTCTCTCCCCGATAATCAGCCGAAGGTAAGCCCCTCTTTTCTTTCTTTTTTTTCAAATTCCAATTTCCTTCACCCATTGATTTATACTCAAAATTAGTAACTGAGACTTGTCCCAAATCTTAATTCTAACTCCTATCTTCAGGTTGTTACTGGTATTGTGTTCATTTATGGGGTTTTATATTTATTTAGGTATTTTTTTGTAAATTCGGATTTTAGGAGTTTTTACTTGATTTCTTCACTTTCTTGGCCGATTTGTGGTTGATTTAGCATGATTAGATGTTCATTAACATAGTCTGATACTTTAGATTGCTTGAAAACATCATTTGATCCATGATTGACCATTTTGGGTGTCGATGGCATTTTGGTAATTTCAGGATTTGTGTGATTTTGTGAAATTGGATGATTTTGGTTGATGTCATTGCTTGAGTTAGGTTGTTTATGTGTTGTAGAGAAGGTTGGTCGATTTAGGAAACCAATTCTGATGATGATGGAGCTTGAAATTGGAAATTTAGCTTAGGATCGATTGAGTATGTGAAGGGAATTGTTGTTTTTCTTAAGGAATTGAGTGGTTTGAGTTTCTAGAGGTTGAATTGAATAATTTGGGACTTAGAGTGAGTATTTAAAGGGGTCTCTTAGGTTGTTTTTAATTCTGGTCATTTTTCGAGTTTATTATTTTCGGCTTTGTTCTTAGTGTGATTTTGTGTGCATGATTGTTTAGGTGGTATTTCAGCGATCGATAAGGGCAAAGGCTTAGCCGTTGAGTCGTCTGCGCGTCAAGAGGTGGGAGACTATGTTTCATTTACATGCACGGAAATATTTTGCTTTATTAATTAAAATTGGTAAATGCTTGTTTTTGAATGGAGGCAATACGTACATTGATTTATAACTTGGCATGCTAGGTTCATTGTGTGTGAGACATATTTATGATGCATAAAATGTTTATTTGAACCTATACGCATGTTTGTGATATGATTAAAATGTGTTTGAGAATATTCGTACGCATCGAATTCTTGAGTTGTTGGGACTCCTAGGAAGTCTTTGATTTGATTTTGATTGCACTACATTTTATTTATATTATAACATGATTTGAGAATTGATCTGCATGTTTGCAAAGAAAACGTATACCTATATTTGCTAGGTATGACTTGGAATTGACGGACTGCGCTTGGCCAATGCGAAGGTAAGTGGATAAGTATCCTTAGATAGAAGGATAATCCCTTGCCTAGGAGTACGGATGGGTTATGTATGCCTTGTGGGAGTATGGGATGTGATAGGCTACATGTGCCTTCGGGCTTTTTGAGTTGTGTGTGCGTTGGGACTCGTGTGATAGCGGATTTCTCCACTTTTCCCAAGGACAACACTGGTGGTAGGGGATTTATTAATATTTTGGAAATGTGCATTTAGTTAGCCACCAGTGGGTTTCCGATTTCCCTTTGGCCGGGGTTATCAGTGGAGCAGTTTTTGAGGTCCACCCCGATAGTTTTGGGCATAGTAGCCCATGAGAATGTGATTTTGGAATTTTTATACTTATTGGGCATGGGCCTGTGATACATGGTGTTATGATCAAACTCATGCATATGCATTTGATTATATTCAATGTGAGATTGTTTACATGATTAGTAGCATGGACTTACTGTGATTTTCATTACAAAATGATTACACTGGTTTATGACGCTGTGACTTTCACTGAGGTCCTCGAGATCTCACTCCCCTCTTGTTGTTGTTTTCAGGACTAAGACGAGCGCCTGCATAGCGGTCTATTTTTGAGGTCGAGGTTTCTGATTTGTCATAGGGCTGGACTACTGCATATGACACGTTTTTTAAACTCGACACGCTCTTTTGTATTTTGGATTTGATTATGCTTGCTTATCCTGTTCGCATGCTTGCTCATTGACATTGTGACCCCTTAGTGGGCTTGGGTTGATGCATGCTATTGGATATTGATGTATTCTTTTGAGTTTGTGATATATGAGATGAGCATGATGCCTTGGGCATGTTTTGTTGTTCTTGGGTTTTGAGTTGGTTGGTCTTATTCTGATAAATCATGTTTGGGGCCGTGTGGCCTGTTGTGTGTGTGATTTAAGACTTCCGCTGTTTGTCATTGTATTTGTGGTGTCGAGATACTTGTTCAAATACATGCTCCTTTTTTTAAAAAAAAAGTGAAAAGTTTCAAATTTACTTGTGTTTTTATATAATTTCTGAATTTGTTTTGAGGGTAAGCCTTGTGTAGTTTTGATTGGGCCACGAGTTGGGCCAATTGGGACTGCACGGCGGTGAAGAGCCCAATTATCGGGTTCGGGTCCTCACAATATGTGTCATTACAAATAAAAAATCGGGCCAAAGAATTCAAGTTAGCATAACTTCAAACAAGATGTTTCCCTTAGATGTTTCTGATGTGGAGCACTTTGTTCTTGCTGTAAGTGAAAATGATGATTCGACGCTATGGCATTTGAGATACGGGCATCTCAACATGAAGGGCCTAAAGTTACTCAGTGATAAAGGTATGGTTTCTGGGTTACCAAAAATTGGTTCAATCAAATTGTGTGAGGGTTGCATTTATGGCAAACAAACTAGGAAGTCGTTTCCTATTGGAAAGGCTTGGAGGGCTTCAAACTGTATAGAACTAATTCATGCAGATCTGTGTGGGCCAATGCAAACTGAGTCTTTAGGTGGAAGTCGTTATTTCTTGCTATTTACTGATGACTACAGTCGTATAAGCTGGGTTTATTTTCTGAAAAATAAATCAGAAACTTTCGAGAAGTTTCAAAACTTTAAGGCAATGATGGAAAACCAAAGTAGCTGCAACATCAAAGTTCTTCGCACAGATAGAGGTGGAGAGTTCATGTCTAAAGAATTCAATATATTTTGTGAAGCAAATGGCATTCAAAGGGAGCTAACAGCTCCTTACACTCCAGAGCAAAATGGAGTTGCAGAACGAAAAAACCGAACAGTTGTAGAGATGGCAAGAAGTATGTTACAGGCAAGGGGGCTTCCAAATCAATTATGGCAAAAGCTGTTGCTACGTCTGTTTATTTATTGAATCTCTCACCAACAAGGGTAGTCATGAATCAAACTCCATATGAAGCCTGGTATGGAAGAAAACCAACTGTAAGTCATTTGAGGGTATTTGGATGTGTTGCTTATGCTTTAAAAATCATCAATTTCATCAAAAACTTGATGAGAAATCTGAAAAATGCATTTTTATTGGTTATTGTACTCAATCAAAAGCATATAAATTGTATAACCCTCTTAGTGAAAAGTTTTTAGATAAAAGAGATGTAATATTTGATGAAAGTGTAAGTTGGGATTGGGGTAAAGAGCAACAGCAGCAGGCATTCCAATTGAAGGTTTGATAGAAGAAAAACAAGTGCCAACTCTAGCAAATGATGCTTCCCCAGCAACACAAAGTTTGTCAACTTCATCATCACTAAGCAACACTTCTCTTGTAGAATCTTTAGATGAGACACCTCCAAGGAAGGTTAGAGCTATGGCTGATATTTATGCATCTTGTCAATTTGCACTTACTATTTCAGACCCTGAAAACTATGGAGAAGCTGCTGAAAAAGAAGAATGGCATAAAGCAATGATGGAAGAGATGCAAGCGATCGAGAAGAATAAAACATGGAAGCTAGTCAACTTATTAGAAGGAAAAAATGCAATTAACCTGAAGTGGATATTCAAAAAAAAATTTGCACCTAATGGAAGTATACAAAAACACAAAGCTCGTCTTATGGCGAGAGGATTTGTGCAACAATACGGTGTTGATTTTGAAGAAACTTTTCTCCAGTAGCTCGCTTTGAAACTATAAGAATGGTTCTCGCATTAGCTGCAGAATTACAGTGGCCTGTCTATCAATTTGATGTCGAGTCGGCTTTTCTCAATGGCGATTTGCAAGAAGAGGTTTATGTAGCACAACCGGAGGGGTTTATAAAGCAGTGTCACAAAGACAAGGTTTATAAACTGAGAAAGGCGCTGTACGAACTGAGGCAGGCTCCCCGAGCTTGGTACTGCAAGATTGATGGGTACTTTCGAGAAAAAGGGTACATGAGAAGTGAAAATGAGCCCACTTTATATGTGAAGAAGGAAGGTAAAAGTGATGTCATCATTATTTGTCTTTATGTTGATGATATCATTTATGCTAGCTCTTCTAATTCTCTTGTGGAGAAGTTTAAGTTTCAAATGATGAATGAATTTGAGATGTCAGATATGGGTTTATTACACTATTTTCTTGGCCTTGAAGTTTATCAAGCTGAAGATGGGGTCTTTGTTTCGCAACAGAAATATGCCAGAGACATTTTGAGTAAATTTGGCATGCTTGTTAGCAAGCCAGCAACTACACCCATGAATATTAATGAAAAATTACAGTTTGAAGATGAAGCAGAAATGGCAGATGTTGGCAGGTTTAGAAGCTTGGTTGGAGGATTAATTTACTTAACACACACTCGGCCTGATATGGCATATCCTGTTGGTGTTATTTCAAGGTTTATGCAGCAACCTTCAAAGGTTCATTATGGAGCAGCAAAGAGGGTCTTGCGCTATATAGCTGGAACAATGGAGTATGGAATTTGGTACTCTAAAGCTTCTAATTTCAAATTAAGTGGGTTCACAGATAGCGATTGGGCAGCATCATTAGATGATAGACGGAGCATTTCAGCAAATGTTTTCACTCTAGGATCAGGGGTGATCTCTTGGAGCTCAAAAAAACAAGCAACAGTGTCGTTATCCACTTTAAAGGCAGAATATGTTGCAGCGGCTTCAGCAGCATGTCAAGCCATTTGGTTAAGGAGAGTGCTAGTTGATCTTCAACAGGAGCAAAAAAGAGCAACAGAGATATTTTGTGATAATAAAGCAACTATCTCCATGACAAAGAATCCAACATTTCATAGCAGAACGAAGCATATTGAACTTCGTCATCATCTCATTCGTGACCTTGTTGCAAAAGAAGAAATAGTGTTGAAGTACTGTAACACCAATGAGCAGCTCGCGGACATACTTACCAAAGCTTTGTCAAAAGAGAAGTTTTGCTACTTTAGAGGATTACTTGGTATCTGTAACTTTGAATCAAGAGGGAGTGTTGAGATATGATTCAAAGTTGACCGGGCATGAGTTTGTTTTTAAGGTAGTTGGTTAGTAGGATTTTTAACAAATAAAACCAAACTATCCGCTTTTTAGTTTTATTGTAAGCCTATATAAGGCCTATCCACATTGTTTTAGATAAACTGAAGTGAAGAAGAAATAAAGTATTTGTCTACTACTTTATCCCTATTATCTATTCCTCAACACAATCGTGGAGTTCTTTGCATCCTAGGACAAGCAGTGGGTTGCTTCTTGAAAGCTGATTACACCACTGAAGTTGCCCAACGTGGAAGGTTTGCTCGGGTGGCTATTGAGCTTAATCTGGATAAGCCACTTATATCTCATATCATGGTAGATGGTAGACGCCAGTTGGTCCAGTACAAGGACTTTCCACACATTTGTTTCACATGTGGCAGATTCGGACATTCTTTGGATAAATGCAGTACGTCTACTCCACCTACACCACCACTCGGAGTGGCATTTGATTCATCTGGAAGTAGTGATCTCCAGGAGGGCCAGTTGATTTCTCCGGTACCAGTCATATCGGGACAGGCACTTGGTTCGGAGTTGAGGTCAGAACCAGGTCCCTGGATGCTCGCCCCAAAGCACGCTCGTCAGAAGTTAAACAAGGAAATTCCTTTCCCTAATGGGGTTGTTGCACCCACAAAATCCTCATCAGGATCACGTTTCCAATCTCTTGCAAATTTACTGGAAGTAATAGAGTGTGATACTGTTGAGATGGAGGCTACACCAATCATTCCTCCACATGACTCGAAAACTGAAAACTCCTCACATTCCTTGGAAAGGAAAGGCCCTAATGGTGTGAAGAAGGTCAATCCTACTGGTAACAAGGCTCATAGTGGTAATTCAAAGCTACCAATCTTTGTCAAATCTTTGTCTTCGACCTCATGCCCAAGCGTGTCACCTATAAGCCCCAAGTATAAAGATCCCATATCACAGGCCCCCACTTTAGAGGAGTTAATTCAGGTTCCTACCTCTTTAGATTATGCGAGAAACTCGGCTGTTAGCCCTGTATTAAAGCCGATCTTCCCTTCGTCACCATCTAGAGAGCATCTTCCAGATTCTATCCCGTTAATTAAGAGATTAGGTGGTGGAGTAAAGACTGCTACAGGAAAATCCTCTATTGCTATCCACAATAAGTCAAAGATGAAGATTACGAGGAAAAAATACATGAATGATGAACCAGGTGGCTTTCTGGAACCTGAGTTAGCTCAAGTTCCATTAGCAATGGAGAATCATAATCCGAACATTGGACCAACTGGGGCTTTCATGTTCCCACCTATGGACCATAACACAACGGTCCAAGGGAAGGAGTGCTAGTCAAGGCCTGCAACCATCAATCCCCACATTTTCTATGATAGGAAAAAATTCTAATATTTTAATTTGGAATGTCCAAGGTGCAGCAAACAGACTTCTTCTGCACACAATCAAAACTCTAATTGTTGCTCACAATCCAGGTATTCTAGTTATCCTAGAACCCCGCTTCAGTGGCACACGTGCAGACTACATCAAGAGTCTCAATTTTGACAGATCGCACAGAGTAGAAGCAGTGGGTTTTTCAGGAGGAATATGGATCCTCTGGAGAGATCACCTAAATGTCACAATAAATATGAACAATCGCTAGTTTGTTCATTGCTTGGTGTCAGGGTCAAGTCTTCCTGAATTCTGGTTCACTACTGTTTACGGTTCACCTAATGCAACAAGACGTCAGTATTTGTGGTCTACACTACCACTTTTAACTCCAAGAGATGACTCTCCTTGGCTCGTTGCTGGAGATTTTAATGCGATTTTGCATAGTTCTGAGAAGAAAGGGGGTATTGCAAGACACAAGTCCGGCTGCAAGTATTTTATGAATTGGGTTTTGAACCAAAATATGAATGATTTGGGTTTCCACAGCCCCAAATTCACTTGGAGAAGAGGAACTTTGCTGGAACGACTAGACAGAGCTTTAGGCAACGAGGGTTGGTTGGATAGATTTCCAGATTCTCAAGTTATCCACCTTCCTAAAGCCAACTCTGATCATAGACCTTTGTTAATTTGCAATGGGTTGTTGGGGAAGAAGGTTAAATCCTCTAATGCTAAGCCTTTCCACTTTCTTGTGACATGGATATCTCACTCCACATGGCCCAATTTTGTGAAAGATACATGGAAAAAAGAACTACCTTTCCTTGAGGCTCTGGACAATTTCAAGGAATCTACAAACAGGTGGAACAAGCATACGTTTGGGCATATCTTTCAAAGGAAAAAACAAGCTTTAGCTAGTCTTAGTGGGGTCCAGTTAGCACTTGAGAATTACCCCACAAAATCCATGATTGCCCGCGAAAAGGAGCTTCTACTTGAACTTGAAGAAATCTTTCTACAAGAAGAGCTTTATTGGCGTCATAAATCGAGAAGCGATTTTATGAATCTTGGTGACAGAAACACAACCTATTTTCATGCTAAAGCCAAGAGAAAGAATAGGACAGCTAGAATTGTCACCTTGAAGGTTAATGGCGAATGGTGCACTAACCAAATTATTCTAGAAAATGAAGCAGTGGTTTTTTTTTAGAGATTTTTACTCAGAAAAAACCCAAGGTAACAGACCCAAGTATTTAACTAGGGGTTTTTTTCCCACGTTGAATATGCAGGAACTTGTAGGTCTGGCAAAACCAGTTACTAATTTGGAGATTAAAACAGCTCTCTTTCAAATGGCACTGCTAAAAGCCCCAGGCCCAGATGGTATACCTGCTGTCTTCTACCATAACCAGTGGGACTTTGTTAGTTCATCCTTATGTACCATGGTCACATCCGCACTGTATGGGTACTCCTTTGACGAGAAGCTGTGTGAGACCAACATTGTTCTTATTCCAAAAAAGGAGAATCCAGAACGCTTAGATCAATTTTGACCCATCAGCCTAAGTAATGTGAGTTTCAAAATTATCACAAAAGTTTTAGTAAATCAAATTTATTGTATTATGGATAAGATTATTGGTCCCTTGCAATCCAGTTTTGTTCCTGGTAGACTTATTACAGATAATATTATTATTGTCTCGGAGGCTATCCATTCTTTTGCAAAGAAGAAAGGGACACAAGGCTGGATGCTCATCAAGATTGATTTAGAAAAGGCTTACGATAGTCTCAACTGGGACTTTGTTGAAGATACCATGCTGGATGTCAGACTTCGAGTTTTATGGTTAACTTTATTATGCAGAGTCTTTCAGCTACTCAAGCTCGTATTCTTTGGAATGGTTCTCCATCACCAGCATTCAAGCCTTCCAGAGGAGTAAAGCAAGGGGACCCCATCTCCCCCTATGTTTTCGTTCTCTGTATGGAAAGACTAGCGCACATTGTTGGGTCTTTGGTGGAGCAGAAAATATGGAAACTATGGAAGTGTTCGAGGCAGGCACCAGGTATATCTCACCTTTTCTTCGCAGATGACATGTTACTACTTGCAGAAGCCTCTTCCAGCCAAGCTCAAGTTATTTGTCAAGTCTTAGAAGACTTTTCCCAGGCCTCGGGGTTGGTAGTGAACGAGGTCCAAACCCGAATCATGTTCTCTAAAAATGTATGTCATCTAGAAACTGCCGACATCACCAATATTTTTGGATTTCAAAGAACTCGGGATCTCGGCAAGTATTTGGGGATTACCTTCAAACATGAAAATTCTTTAAAATATGATCTCACCCCTGTTTTGGATTCCATGAGAAAGAAGTTAATAGATTGGAATGCTTCCAGCCTATCTATGGCTGGCCGTCATGTCTTGACTAAATCAGTTCTTCAAGCCATCCCTCAATATGTGATGCAAGTGGTCCAGCTCCCAAAGGGCATTAGCGACGAAATGGACAGGTTATGCAGATCTTTTCTTTGAGGATCTAATCAAGAAAAAAGACGAATTCATCTGTTAGACTAGAACACAGTTTGTCGTTCTAAAGCTGAAGGTGGACTTAACTTGAAGAAAATGGAACTTCAAAGTCAAGCACTTAGGATGAAGCTAGCTTGATGCATCCTTTCAAAGGAAGAGACCTTGTGGGTGAAAATGGTTCGTAGTCGTTATTCATCAGGCCGTCGAGGTCATATAATCCAAATAAAACAAGGAGACTCATATTTTTGGGAAGGAATCTATAAGGTTTGGGACAATATGCTTCAAGGGGCAAGTTGGAATATCGAAAATAGTAAATCATGTAGATTTGGGCTTGATCGCTGGCTTGAACTACCACATCCACTTATTTTTTATGTCACCAATGAAGTCCCCAACTCTTGGCTTGAACTTCCTATCAGTGAGATGGTTGCTGAAAATAGTAACTGGAGAGTCTATCTACACCCCTCGGTTGCTCAAGCGGTGGATTCCTTCCTTTCGCTAGGACTTTCGTATAATGAAGATTCCCTATTTTGGAGACTTTCCTCCTCTGGAAAATTTGAGGTGAGTTCAGCCTATAGAATTTTATGGAGCAATGACCAATTTCGTGATGAGGATGGGTGGAACATTGTTTGGTCATGGCAAGGACCTGAAAGGATCAAACATTTTCTCTGGTTAGCCTTACATGGGAGACTCCTGACGAATAATGAGAGAAAAAGAAGGCACATGACTCTTTGGAAAGGTTGCGATTTATGTGGTGTAGGCAAGGAGGAAATACTGCACACTCTTCAAGACTATCCCTTAGCTTCCCAAATGTGGCGTACTCTAGTGCCAGAGCCATTAAAGAACACCTTCAGCATAGTATTGGTTGTAAAGTTTCAATATTTGGTGATTTGAATTGGAGTGTTTTATTTGGAGTAGGTTGTTGGATGATATGGAAGGATCGAAATCAATTGTTGCTAGGTGATCCTAACAAAATCTCTTGGTCGATAGATAAGGTTAAGAGGTATGGAAGTTCAATTATATCCGCAAGAAATCTTGCAAAGAGATTCGTTCAGCCTCAAAAATCTCTCCAGTTAGTTGGATGGTGCTGACCTGTAGAGGGCTGGGTTAAACTCAACACGGATGGGTCATTTATCCGTCCTGGGAATGCTGGCGCTAGTGGGTTGATAAGAGATAATGGAGGTATATGGAAATCAAGCTTTACCCTAAATTACTATATATCCTCCTCAGCTTTACATATAGAATTACTTGGTACATGGCAAGGGTTACAACTATGTTGGGATCTGGGCTATAAACACGATCTAGTGGAAACAGATAGTCAATTTGCGGTGAATTTGATCTGTACTGAGATAAATCATATTTCACATCTTAGTCAGCTCCTCACATTTGTTTTTGAATTTTTGACCGGTCAACTATGGGGTTGTGACCAATCGATTGTGTATTTTAGAAAATTTGAAAAATTACTGAGAGCTTGAAGATCGAGCGATCATGTAGATCCAATTGGTAGTAGATTCGAATTGAAATCGCTAAGACGTCTATGACTAGTTGGTTGTGGTACGAAGACCAATTGTGCATCAAGTTTCTAAAAAATTAATGACTCTTCCCATTATCTAACGAGGAAATTTAGAAACCAATAATATTGCATGTGTACCCTAACTTGGAAATCACCAATTCCTCATGAAACAACTCTTAAGCATAAAAAACACATGAGGATAACAATTCCTCAGATACCCAAAAATCACCAAAAACTCATTGATGGATTCATCAATCAACGGGTTAAAATCAGTTTCTAAGATTGGAGAAATATTCAAACAACATCTAAAAAATAAAACATAAATAAAAGAAAGTAAGAAAAACTATCCAATCAAATAACTCACCAATTTCTCCAAGTGTGTTCTAACTCAAAATCCATTTATTCTAATTTTTCAATCCATTTTTATGGAGTAGAATTTGTGGAATTAAAAATATTCTAAGGATGATTTTCAACCAAGAGAATCGAAAGAAAATGAGAAATTAAAATTTGAATGTGATGGAGTAAAGAGTCACGAGAAGGAAACTAGAGAGAAGTGTTGAGTACTTAGGAAATTTTTTGGGTTCTAAGTATTTTCCAAACTATTTATACTTGGAGGTCCAATGGCTCACAAATCATTAAAATAAAGAGTCCCTCAATCCAATTTAACTTTAAATCAATTATTAAAGTGTTTAAAGGTTTTAAATAGTATTTATGTATTTTAAAAATCTAATTGAGTCTTTATGAATAATAAGAGGCTAAAAGTATAACATTGCATCCGATATCAACAAAGGTCAAAGTATTATTGACTTGTATTGAAAGACACTACAATACCAACAAAGGCTACACTTATGACTCTACGTTGAATAATTATAAATTTATGTGAAGAAAAAGTGTCCAAAAATATCAAGTCTCACACTTTCACTAAATAAATAAAAATAACAAACACTAAGATTTAATAACTTAACTAAAAATATATGGTGTTGATTTATTTACCATTATCATTTTGCATCTTGTCTCTGCATATGTCTTTATACTTATCGTATTATGTTATATTATATATAGAGAGACAAAGAACTTGAGAAACAATACTGTTAACATGAAATAATTATACTATCAATATTTTTTAGTTATTTCTAAATAAATTTACCCATGTCTATGTGTCTACTATATTTTTATTTTTATTTTTATTTTATCATAAATTATATTTTTTTTTCAAAATTAATAAAATTTTTAAAATCTCTTCATAATTATTTTAATATTTTTTATGAATTTAAGAGCAGAACATGCTAAATTTTAATATATTAAAATTTTATATATTTAAAAATCAACTATATTATTTATTTCGATAATTTTAATCTTGTTAAGCAGACTTTTTTATTATAGTTTTACCTAGGATTGAGAAAAATTTGGTACGGCCAAATTTTTTAAAAATTTATTTTCATCACTTTTTAAGAATCTATATAATCAATAATAATAATATAATAATAAATACAAATTTTTAAATTTTTAAAATGTCAATAATTTTTCATCTTTAATTACAATTACTGAATTTATAAAAATAATAAAATAATATCAAGAAAATTTTATTAGATTAAAAATAAATACCTTGGCAGAATCTTAAAAGTTAAAATAAAAAGGAAAATTTTCAATAAAAAAAATCAAAAGAGGAAAGGATCAAGTAACAATGAAGAAAAAACAAAGAGAATAAAAAAATGACAGGGGAGAAATAGGTGAATTGAGAGGCTTGATGCTAATGAGGAAAAAAGAATAAATCTTACGACATGTTTGGTTGAAGTAGTATAAACGCACAAGCATAAAAAACTATTCATCCTAAAATGCCTTAAACCTAATACTGAAACACAAACATAAGAAAAACTTATAGCTACATTACTACTACTACCACCAAGAACTAATACCAATTCACCCTAAAAAACTGGAAGTCTATATTTGCGAACTTTTCTAAACCCATAAAAGCACAAAGATAGTTGGCATAAATGCTATCCATAACAACTCAACAAGAGGCACAATGTTAGAGTGCATTGTCTAGGTATATTTGACAGTCTAATTTTGTACAACAACAAAAATATCCAATTAGTTCACTTCATATATGAAAACTCGCCTATAAAAGTGCAAAACTCACCTCAGTGCATATAAATTACATAAATATACTAGTAGTTATTTTTCATAAATAAATACAATGAATATATACTTGATAAAAACAAGTCTGTTAAATACTTTAAATATTTAACAATTTAGTTGCCTTACATAACTTGTATAGTAAAATCATCATGCTGCATATCACTATTATCACAAGTTCAAACTTCAAGCAGACTTTCTAAACCCAAGTCTATAATATTTGTTTACAGTTTAAACAATAATAAAGAAGGAAACCAATTAGTAATGTAAGGACCCAAACTCGGAAAGCGGGCCCTTATCATCGTGAAGCCTGTAGAAGCCCAACACATGGACCAATCAGAACTCCACAAGGCTATTTTGACTTTTCAAACGTAAATCTCCAAAAATAAAATTTAAAATATTTATAAATTACAACATGACAGATAAGCACTAAATACATGACACAATAAATAACAGAGTAACATTCAAAACAGCGGAAGTCTTTTATAATAACACAAGACAAACAAGTGAAACCATAACACACAAGCCCCAAGTATCTGAAAACAAAACCAAAAGACCAAACAATAAATATTCAACAGTGTGCCAATAAAACCATACATGTGCAGATGCTATAGTCCCGATGCTCACACTGAAAACAGCTACTGATTACGATTTAGTCTTGGGAGGGAAAAACAAAGACGAAGGGGGTGAGATTTTCGAGAATCTTAGTAGGGGACAACAAGGTGAAGTTATCAAAGGAGATGAGCAACAAGGTGAACTTATCATAGGAGAGGAGCAACAAAGAACTCATTAATTCAACGCTAAACCTATGAATTCTCAAAACTTTAAATTTGCTGTTTAGTTTATAAAGCGTTTACTTACTGGACCCGGAAACAACATAGAACTCAACAAGGGTCAATAGGAAAACATGGGCGGACTGCAAATCACTTCCCGAGTAACCCCCGCTAAAGGAAAACTGGAAGCCCACTGGTAGGTTTTATATATATACTTTTAAAACATTTACATACATAGTCCCTTCTACCAGCGTTGTCCGAGACTAGATTGATTAATTAAACTTTATACGTAAAAGATCAACTAGTCCTCTCAGATCATCCTGCGAAGCAGGGAACATACAACATCCATACACCTCCCAACAGATGAGTGTCTCTCCGCTTACTCTCAGAGACCGACCACTCACCACGCTTGGCCAAACGGAACACAAGTGACATGAAAACTTACATACTTTAACTTACATATCAAGAAAACTAGTTTAACTTTCAATAACACTGAAATACCATATTTTACAATTAAAACTCCACAATACGATACCGTCACAGAAACCTTTAATTACAATAATTATTTTCTTACTTTACGGGCAATGATACAAAATCAGCCCAATTTACACAACGAATCAATCAAATGGACTTTGATTGATCATATGAAATTTTGGAGATACATTATGATACTTTACAGTGACCTACGAAAAGATTGATGTAACTTGGATAATGGGTCAATCGGATGGGCTCCGATGAACTATGCAACAAATCAATCAAAATCAAGGTAACACGGACTTTAAGATAAGTAAATACTCATAATGGGTCACATACGGTATAGACCCTACCTTAAAGGCTGAAGAAGAGGAAGCGATACACTTGCCCTTGTCCTCAATACTCGCCCTTCCTAAGAACACAACATCCCAAAACAGAACTCCAATAAGGTTAGGCTCAACAACTGGTATTAAACCTAAGCAATAAAATTTAAAACGACTATAACTCAACAACGACACATCAAATGGAAAAACGGATCACGCCATTGCGATCAGAACATCGAAATTACCAAACGGGGAGGTTTTAGTTTTTTTGGTCAACAGCGGCGGTCAACGGTCAACGGTCGCCGGCGCGTGGTGGCCGGAAAATCCAACTTCATCCAAAACCGAAAATTTTTACATCAAAACGAAGCTACAAACATCAGGAATACGAATCCGAAAATCAAACTTCAAAACTCACCTCCGATCGGCCGGGATCTATGATTTTCCGGTGCGAAAATCGGAACTTTCGGCCTCCGATCTGCGCTCGTCCGTGGTCCGATGAAGACGAAACCAACGACCGGTTGCTCGCGATGACGAAAGGAATGCAACGGTGTAGGCGGTGAGACGATCGGACGGTCGGTGACGATACTGAAGAAGAACGGCAGCGGTGAAGAAGAGGAGAGGCAGGGGAAATGACAGAGGGGGAAAAAAGGATAACTGGCAGGGAGAGGGGTATTTAACCCAGTGGGTGACGTGGCAAAAATTTGCCACATCACCCCCTCCCAGGTACAGGTCTCACAAGTAAAACCAATCACAGAAGATAATACAATGTCAAAACATATCATTAGTATTTACTAATTATTAAATACCTAGATTACTAGCTAACCTCAAAATTCTCTATATTAGCAGGAGTTTCCTCCATATTGATACAATCTAACTCTTTTTATAACTAATCTTCAGTACAAATAAGAGCTTGCATAATCTTAAGAGACAAAGAACTCCTATATGGATCGTGTATTCTCCTATTAGTACTGAAAGCAGACTTTCAACCTATGGTAGAAATTGAGACAACAAGTACATCACAAGCCATTAAGGACAATATAGAAAATCTAGATGCATTCACCTTCCACCAAGCAAGTATTTCAAAGTTTTTAGCATCCTCCTTAATAGCTTCACTAATATAGTTCTTTAATTCTAACTTGCTCTCAACCAAATTATTATCACCATGCTTAGACTTTTTAAACAAAGTATTTTTCTCTTTTCTTTTTATAATTCTTTATATGTCATCATCATCCAATATTTTTTCCATTGTTGAATCAACAAGAGAAATTTCTTCACTATATTTTATGATTTTTTTATTAGAGATAAAGGACTAAGGAAACATGGTATCATTGTAACCTTTGAATAACTCAAAAGTGGCATTCTTAATCTTAATCCAAATATGCTCTCTTAGTATCTCACCATGTGCATGCTTTAATGAGAACTCGATAATGTCAAATTTATTTTTAAGATCAAGAATGACAGCCACAAAGATTACAATATTACACTTATCTATATCTCCCCAATACTTATCAATTTAAGCTTCATATTATGTGCCATAATATTAAAATCCTGATTTGGACTAGAAATCCACTGATTTAGTAATGTGAAAACATTCAAGATTTCATCAAAATATGCATTGCTTTTCACATAAGATATTTCAAACACAAACTTAGATAAGTCAATGAAATTACCAAGACAATAACATAACTTGGATAATGAATATCATTTGGATTTCAATCTCTGTCACATGTTTCCATATAAAGTTTGAAGTTACCATCAACCTCACTGAACCTCTAAAAAATATATTGAAATTTACATGTTGATTTTAACATCAGTAGAATTCTATTGAGTTGGTACATCCAAGGTCAACAAGCCTTAATTGAAACTCCCTCTGTTTGGACACATTCTTTAAATCCTTGCAACCTAGCTGGAGTTTGCCTTACATAACCTATTATCCTTCTAATCTTGTAAATTGCTTTTCCACTAGTAACTTAAGTCCATCATTTACTATCAAATTGATAATGAGAGCAATATATCTTACATGTAAGTATTTACGGCCCAATATGTTATCTTTCCACTTACAATTTTTTTTTCAATGAAGATATTGTAACATTATTGGTAGAAGCATTATCCATTATGACAGTAAATACCCCATTCATTCCCATCCAATAAACACTTCTCTATAACAGATGCAATCTTTTCTCCTTTGTGACTCCCTATTGGACAAAAAGTAATAATTGTTTTCCTCAATATCCATTCATCATCAATGAAATGTGTAGTGAAACATACAATTAGTTCACTGGTTGGAAGTCCAAGTGTCGGTTGTGAGACAAACCCTCCAATAACTATTATTCAAATACTTCTTATCATTAATATATAACTAGACATAATCCCTTGTTATAGTCGACCTAGAAGGATATCAAAACCCGAGACATAATGTTTGTATTACATTCCTGAAACCTTATGTCTCTACAAATTTGAAAGACAACTCATCAATGACTATCATGGTAGTAATTGTCTTTCTAATAGTCTCATTATCAAACTTGAATGTATAATAGTTGTCTTTCCTCTATGAATATCATCCACAAAAAAAAAGTTAATATGTGATTGATGCTTCAAGACATTCTTTTTAACACAATTATTATTATATATAATAGACCGAAAGTGTCATGCTTTTTTGCATCAACCTTAAACTCTTTACCACTATGAATGCACCTAGCTAGAATCTCACCCAATGGTTGCGGTTGCACTATCTTAGAAAAATTCTCTCAAGCTTTTGACTTATCCCTAATCTTCCCTTGATTGAATACTTTATGATCCGTAACACTTTTGCTCTCTAGATTATGATGATCAACTCTTGGTTGGGTTCAAGGTTGGTGTGTAGTGTGTATAGGTTGTGAAGGGATGGTTGTCATTATAGGAATATTATCACTTATGGGTTCCTCAACCATAAGAGTAGGTGCTGAGACAAATGGACTCCTCATAACTGACTGAGAATGTGATGAACAATCTATGCTATTTTGTTTGACATCTAAAAAAATAAACTAAATCAAATTTAGGCCACGACAACTAATGAAATAGGTTATGTAGTCATCACTCGTAACAACTAATAACATATAACTATCATACAAAAAATCATTAATAATAACATGATATTATGACAATGAGCTATCATCAAGCAAACAAATATAAATTTTGTCAAGTTGAATTATTAGTATTGATGTTCACTTTATCATATTATGACATCAATCAATATATAAAGTAAAAAATCTAGAAAACAAATAAAAATAAATCATCATTCACAACATAACAATCAATCATCAGTCATCACTCATAACCATCAGACAAAACATAGTTACATAAAATCAATAACACAATTAACAGTATATAAGTAAACTTATAAAACTAAAATAATTATTAAATAAAACTAAAATTAATAAGTAAAGAAAAAAACTAGTGTAGCGTGCTTCAGTTGCAACCAGATGAATCAATCATCATTCACCACAAGCATAGGTAAAGAAATAGCCTAGTTGAACTCACATCCCGTCTTGTTTCTGCTAGCAATACCAATCCACCACTTCCAACTAAATGTATATCTAATTCCACTCCAATATTGTAAAACAATAAAAGACAATTCATGCATGCTTCAGAAACTTTAAGCATTATAAAAAAAATAAAAAATATGCCTTGATCAATCAACTAATAAATCTTCAATAGTTTGCTAACTGATTGTCACATTGAATCAATCAACTAATAAATCTTGAATAAACACATACATGAAAGAACAGTATAACACAGTTACACATACTTAATCACATAACTCAATCATATTGTAAAAGTAAAGCATAAACAAGCAATGCTTAAAGATTAATTCTAGTTTAGAAAAAAAATCAATGTCGAGCATAGTATAACCAATATTCAATAACAATAAATGTGAGAATCCAGAACTTTCGAGCTACTTAGGCTAGAAAGCTCAATCGAGATTGTCGATTTTAATGGGCCTTAGCCCATATTTTTGGATTAATGAAGGATAATAGTATGATTTTTTATGATTTAAAGTTAAATTTTATTTCGAGGAATTTTTATATTTATTGAGAATTATTGATATTTATAAAATCGATAATCGGAAAATAAAAAAATAAAATATATTGATGATTTTGGTATCCTAGAGTCTTGTATAGGTCCATTAAGGGTTTAAAAGTATTAAGGAATTTTCTGAGAATTTTTGAAAATAAAATCAGAATTTTCGTAATTTTTCGAGAATATTTGATTGAGGTATTTAATTTTTAGTAAATTATATAACTATGAGATGAATAATTTTATAATACCAATGGATATTTCTATTCATAAAGAGTCCGTAGGATTTTTCCACGTATCTTTCAGAGAAGTATAGTAATTTTTATGGATTTTTAATAATTTTTTGTATTTTAGAAAATAATTAAAATATCATTATTATAATTTGAATTATAGTAATAAAATAAAACGCCAAAACGATGGCTCAAGCTGTAGTTTTGACAGTGATGGTCAAAACGACAGAGAGGCCTGTCATTTTGGCCTATGAATGGGAAGAGTGTCGTTTCAGTCGAAATGGTGTCGTTTTTCCGGGGAAACCATACGATATTGTTTGCTCCTCCGACAGCTGTACCCATTTAGAAAGTTCACCCACCGCTTGACCTATTTTTATTCTTACACGGGTCTAGGATGGGAAGTCAGTATGCAAAGCTCTTCGAGCTCTGGAAAGTATCCCAGGAGTTGCGGGTTGTTCCCGTGAATTTTTTCCCACAAAAGACATGTAAGATCAGGCTGCTAAGGGTGTGAGATTACTCGATTTTCAGATCTTTGCATTTGGTTTCTTTCTCTGGTGAATTAGCCGGATTCCAGAGGTAAACCCCCTTCCTTTTCATGTGATTAGTTTTGTAATGATATGCACTTTAATTTGATATATAGATAGTTAAGATTGATGTTGAAATCGGGAGGTTTGGAATTTGGGTTGAAAAGCTACAATTTTACTGCTCACACACGGGTTGGAGGTTGAAAAAGGCCCCCGTGAACAACTTAATATTCGCCCCAGCCCCGTGTGACAAGTTGTCTAGAGGTTTTGGTAGACGACGTGTCGCTTACAAGCGTAGGCGATACATCGTTCATTAGAATTGTCAGGATCGAACCCGAGCCTGAGGTTAAGGTGATATGGCACGCTCCTGTGGAGCTGTGTGTCATGTCCTGGCAGCTTTGGATAGTGGGCTGTCAGCTTCTGGTTCCACCACGTGTTCGGTGATTGGTCGAAAATTAATAAATTCTAGAAAAATTAGAAAATGGCTAGAAAGGGTAGAAAATTTGGAAAAAATAGAATAAAAATGATAAAAATTATGATAAATACTAAAAACAATAAGAAATCTAACGTTACTAAGATTTCATGAAACTTATGTGAATTCATGGGTCAAATAATTAGATTAAGATCTGAAAAAATAAAAAAATAGAAAAAATATCTAGATCTGTTTCATATTGATTTTCAGGTAGAAACGCGTCATATTAAAGTTATAAGTTCATAATTTTATGTGTGTTTATGGATTGAGTATGCGATACTAAGGATTCGATTATAAATTATGTGTAGGTGGATACCTACAGGTGATGGGCCTCGAAGAATCGGTCCAACTGTTGAGGATCAAGTGTGGGCACTTCGAATGTCAGAAAAATCATGAGTGGACGGACTGTTTTAATACATTATTTGCTAGCATGAATGAATATACAAGAGTATCATTAATTAGAAAAATAAAAATTTAATAAACTGAATCATCATGTGTTATGAAATATTTAAGAATTGCTAGTGCTGACTCATGCGTGAATCGTTGAACTATGCCATGAATTATTCGAATGTACCATGTATGCTATGATTGTCGAAGTGCATATGAAGTGTTTGGGTGCATTCAAAAGTATAATATGGAATCAAACATTGTAACAACATAGGGTGACCTATACAACTCAAGACAGCTCTTCGAGTATGGTAGTGCGGCATGGATTTTCCAAGGGAGGCATAAGGAGGGACGAGGTGTTTAATTTAATAAAAAAATACAAATAAAAAGGATATCTAACGTGGAGATCGAGTAGGTAATGCTACCATCACCTAACGCTTCAACATCGTCAGTGGAATTTGGGCCAAGAGGAGTGCATGTCCAATCGGGACGGATCAAGTTTTAGTATATAAGGTAACGAAATATACGTGAGGAGCTGCATATAGAAGTGTCACTGATGGATCCCAGTCCTAATCCTAGAGCTGGAGGAATTGAGAGACATTGCCAGCCCAACCATGATCCTGATTGCCTGAGTTATTACGTGCTACATTATGCTATGACTGTGACCGTGTTGATTGCTTTGATGAGTATGCAAGTGTTTTGTTGTGTGCCAACATGCCCGTGTTATTATTAAATGATTGCATGTATTTTGCTATGCATGTTTTCCCATTCACTCACCTGGTAGGTTTCTGCCAGACTTTGGCATATGCATGTAGGGATAATGAATAACAAATAGGAGCTCACTCCCGGGCATAGTAAGAAACGACCGATGGTTGAACAACCGTGATTGAGGTAATTCTAAGGAGCATTGTATTTATAATATTTTCCCTTAGAATGTCTGAGTGAGTTAACATATTAAATCAGTTCTTGGATAGTATTTAATAAATTAATCATTCACCGATGCCACCTGGACAACATCATATCTTCTTTTTAATTCAGCTGCATGATATATCGAAAAATTCTTAGGATTTCTTCTTCGTTTTATTTTTATACCTTCGTTTTTTTATACCACTAGCCTTATAAGTTTATTACATATGTGAGACCCCGTCCTTTTGAGAGTCTAGTCAGCACCCGTATTCAGTCAGATTTTTCGGATTGGTCGGATTGAGTGAGTTGACCAAGTGATTGTCAGAGTTGACATTTTGACCGAGTGACCTGGACATAGTCATAGAGCCTAGGTGTCAAGTTTAGGATGTCTAGAACGTCATGTCGTTGGTGGGGTGTCGATAATTTGCACGGTGTGTCGTTTCGGAGTTTTAACGTGCATTAGATTAATTAGTCGATTGGTGCGTTGTTCGAGGCTTGAGACCAGAAGATATACCCCATTTCATTCTTTTGACCCGCATATAAGTTTTTGGAGGCCCGTTTTGAGTGGCCGTAGGTCTTAGGTTGTTTTTAATTCAGGCCATTTTCGAGTTTATTATTTTCGGCTTTGTTCTTAGTGTGGTTTTGTGTGCATGATTGTTTAGGTGGTGCTTCGGCAATCGATAGAGGCAAGGGCTTAGCCGTTGAATCGTCGGCGCGTCAAGAGGTGGGAAACTATGTTTCATTTACATGCACGGAAATATTTTGCTTTATTAATTAAAATTGGTAAATGCTTGTTTTTGAATAGAGGCAATACGTGCATCGATGAGTGATTTGGCATGCTAGGTTCATTATGGGTGAGGCATATTTATGATGCATAAAATGTTTGTTTTGAACCTATATGCAAGTTTGCGATGTGATTTAAAATACGTTTGAGAATATCCATATACATCGAATTCTTGAGTTGTTGGGGATCCTAGGGAGCCTTTGAGTTGATTTTGAGTGTTCTATATTTTATTTAAATTATAACATGATTTGGGATTTGTTCTACATATTTGCAAAGAATACGTATACATATAATTGCTAGGTATAACTTGGAATTGACGGATTGCGCTTGGCCAATGCGAAGGTAAGTGGATGAGTATCCTTAGATAGAAGGATAGTCCCTTGCCTAGGAGTATGGATGTGTTATGTATGCCTTGTGGGAGTAGGTGATGGGATAGGCTACATGTGCCTTCGGGCTTTTCGAGTTGTGTGTGAGTTGGGAATTGTGCGATAATTGTTTTCTCCACTTTTCCCGAGGACAACACTGGTGGTAGGGGATTTATTATTATTTTGGAAAGGTGCATTTAATTAACCACCAGTGAGCTTCCAATTTTCCTTTGGCCGGGGTTATCAGTGAAGCAGTTTTAGAGGTCCACCCCGATAGTTTTTGGGCATAGTAGCCCATGAGAATGTGATATTGGGATTTATATACTTATTGGGCATGGGCCTGAGATACATGTTGATATTATCAAACTCATGCATATGCATTCGATCATATTTAAATATGATATTGCTTACACGATTAGTATCATGTGACTTACAGTGGTTTTTATTATAAAATGTTTATATTGGTTTTCGTATATGCCTCTATTCCACCGGAATTGTTTATGACGTTGTGACTCTCACTGAGGTCCTCGAGATCTCACTCCCCTCTTGTTGTTGTTTTCAGGACTAGGACGAGCTCCTGTATAGCCATCTATTTTTGAGGTCGAGGTTTCTGGTTTGTTATAGGGCTGGACTACTGCATATGACACGTTTGAAAACTCGACATGCTCTTTTGTATTTTAGATTTGGTTATGCTTGCTTGTCCTGTTTGCATGCTTGCTTATCCTGTTTGCATGCTTGCTTATCCTGTTTGCATGCTTGCTCATTGACATTGTGACCCCTTAGTGGGCCTGGGTTGATGCATGTTTTTGGATATTGATGTATTCTTTTGAGTTTACGATATATGAGATGTGCATGATGCCTTGGGCATGTTTTGTTGTTCTTGGGTTTTGAGTTGGTTAGACTTATTCTGATAAAGCATGTTTGGGGCCGTGTGGCCTGTTGTGTGTGTGATTTAAGACTTCCGTTGCTTGTGATTGTACTCTGTGATTGTATTTGTGGTGTCGAGATGCTTGTTTAAATACATGGGTGAAAAATTTCAAATTTACTTGTGTTTTTGTCAAGGTTGTAAAAACCTGACCGGTCTTCGAATCGGTGAAGTTAAGGGGTCAGGAGTTTTAGGAGTAACCGAAAATAACCAGAATCGGTAATTAATATATCAAAAAATATTATAATATTTTAAAGATAATTTAAAATATTATAATATTTTAAGTTTTCGAACCGGTTGATCCGTGACCGGTTCAACCGGTTTTTAAAAACCCACTTCAACCGGTTTTTACCGATTTTTACTGATATTAATATTTAAGGTTTATTTGAACCGGATCATGTATCGGATCCGGTTCAACCAGGTTGAACCGGCCGATCCGATCCGGTTTTCAAAACATTGGTTTTTATATAATTTCTGAATTGGTTTTGAGGGTAAGCCTTGTGTAGTTTTGATTAGGCCACGAGTTGGGCCAATTGGGACTGCACGGCGGTGAGGAGCCCAATTACCGGGTTCAGGTCCTCACATACATTGTTGTTGTGAGTATGATATGATAATGTATATAGTGGGCCTATGATAATTGTGACATGATTTTTGGGATCCGAGACGTGACAACAAACTTTGCAAAGGGTTAACTAAAAACTATACCAATTGATCATCATTCTTAAAGCCACTGGTTACCCCTTGCTCGCATCTTAGAGTTTACTGTCTCGAGCACCTATAGTTGAGACTACATCATCAGCCAACCACCACACTACAACCATCAAATAAATGAATCTCTAATACCTGCAAAACAACAAACATTAAATCAGTTTATGCATGTAAAAAAGTTGAATAAATCAGTTCATGCATGTAAAAAAGTCGATTAACATTAACCAACAATTTAAAATTACTCTAGACTAAACATATGAAGGAAAATAAGTTAATTGATGCAACATCGTAACTAATTAGGGTTTTTCAAATGGGATCGAACTCTAATTAGGGTTCGAGTCAAATTAGGATTTTGAATTGAGGCTTTTTGAAATTGAGGCTAATAGATCGAATGAGAAATGAAGAGGAAGAATTATCGGATAGAACTATCTCGGATGATGACGAAAAGGAAGAAAACAAAGAGGGAAAAGAAGGAGAATGACAAGAAGAAGTAAAGAATGAGGAGATGAGCCGATGACAAAAAAAATGAGGAGAAGAGGATCGATGATTGACAGAGAAAAGAGAGATTGAGAGAGACCAGAGACGAGTTGAGGCAAGTTCAGGTTAGGGGAGGGAAAAAAGAAAAAGAAAAATTCAGGTTTTGAACTTTTATATTATGATATCGGCACAAAATTATGGACTATTGAGATTGGGAAAAAATTGACTGTTTTGATATTCAAGAACTAAACCTACTTCCCACCCAATTTATCGACTGACTTCGGTTGGGTCGGTAATTTACCATCGAGACAGAAAATTTTGAACAATTCTAGATTAAGTATAAATATCTATTTGAAAAGATAGATTGCTATATTTGTTTTGTACAAAGCATTTTTGAAATTATATTAGATAATTATTTTTCCAAACCTTATCCGTAATGTAAAATGATTTCTGTACGTTTCCATCCTTATAGCTCATTTGTATTTATATTTTTTTTCAAAAATATCCTTCTTTAAATTTTTTTTATATCTCGGAACTAGTTACAATTTTTTTAAATCTGTTTTTTTAAAAAAATTATTACCAAATCTTCTGGTGACAAATCTAAATCCTTTTTAAAAAATAAAATTAATGTTATTTTTTTGAGTTTTTTAAGAAATATGGGAGTTCTTGTTAAATAGACAATAAAAAAATTTATGTATAGTAAGGATAATTTGGTAATTTCATAAAAATATTTCATTATCTAGCAACCTAATCCCAAGTAGTAACAAACTAAAGTTTTGGAAAACACAATCTAATCTAATCAATTTTTATCTGATATAAAATCTAATATCAAACCCAATCCCAAATATTTATTGTAATCAAACATAAAGTTAGAGAAATAGAAAAATAAAGGAAATAAGAAGATAACTTATCTCTCTTGCTGGCAAAACTGGAAAGCAGAGAAAATAAGAAGTGAATCTTCTCTCTAATGATTTATAGAGAAGAGGTGAGATTTTACCCTAAAAGATGATGGTATGATATCCACAAAATCGTTACCGAATTAATATCAAACTATAATAATACAATTATCTATTATATCATGATATGACAGATTATTTTCAATTTAAATTTTCCGTTCCGTTACCAAACCGTTTAATTTCGGTTCGGGAACGATACTATTGGTACGGAGAAAACGCTCCCTCTAATCATCTAATGGCTACGGAACCCGAATTTTCAAGGGTTCGAGTCTGCCTCCCCGTATAATAATTGAAACCGGGTGCCCATCATCAAACAGAGCCCCGGGTGTTGGACCTTTTCTCGCATGCAAGCTCTTACAAGCCAGGAAGTGGGTGTGCGCCTCCGGGGTCGATTCCAATTCTCAACGGCTCACTCAGCCAAAAGCAGCAGCGTAGAGGCTAGGAATTTAAATTCAGCAAAGATGGAGCCTAACACAAGAATGTGCGAGAGAAAAGGAAGCGCAGCTGCTCACCCAAAGAAGAGAAAACAACAACTTAGCGAAGAAGAAGAGGAAGCTCTACAAGACATTGAAGACCTGTTCAGCGACGAGGATACCCTGGATATTAGAGAGTCATTACTTCACTGGTACGACCACAACTGCAGAGACCTCCCCTGGAGAGTGACGGGAACAGACCCACGGGAAGAAAATGATGAAGAGAAAGAGAAAAGGGCTTACGGGGTTTGGGTGTCTGAAGTGATGCTGCAGCAGACGAGAGTCCAGACTGTGATTGATTACTACAACCGTTGGATGTCTAAATGGCCCTCTCTTCAGCATTTGGCCCAGGCTTCTCTGGAGGTTGTATTAATATTAATATTTTATACGCAGATTTGACGTTGCTGATGATTGAATGATTGGTTGTTTGCGTTTGTGGTGTAGGAAGTGAACGAGATGTGGGCTGGTTTAGGTTATTACAGGCGGGCACGGTTTCTTTTTGAGGTGACCTTTGGTTTGATTTGCGTGCTTTTCTGTTTCTAATTGCAAATAGCAATTCTACAAACTGTTTATGCTTATATTTCTGCCACGAAACAAGTATTCTATAAACACTTTCCTTGTGCAGTAGTATAGTTTGAATTATTGTGCGGAAACCTTGCTTGTTCCAAAGGCACTCTTTGGGTTCGTTTCTTCTTATTTTTATCTTTTACCCAATGCTCTGTACATTGTGCATGAAAAGTCGTTTCTTCGACCAAAAGAAAATCATCTTTTTGGTAGTCTTCAATATTGTAGTAGGAAAAGAGAGTGGTGGCATGCTATGTTTAGCTGTGTCAGATATTATCCGTCATCCTTTACTAATTATTCACATGATACTTAATTTCTAGCACTGCCTGTCTTATTGTAGGGAGCTAAGAAAATTATTGCAGAGGGAGTTGGATTTCCTTGCACCGTTTCTTCATTAAGAAAGGTTTCAGGAATAGGAGATTATACGGCTGGTGCAATTGCCTCCATAGCATTCAATGAAGTGAGTAAGATCTGAATGATTTGGTTTAAATTATGTCAGGTTGTGTTTTCTTCAAAATGTGATGTGTCAGGTGGTGCCAGTTGTTGATGGGAATGTAATAAGGGTGCTTGCAAGGTTGAAGGCTATTTCTGCAAATCCAAAAGATAGGATTACTAACAAGAAATTTTGGTGAGCTCTTGTTTTCCTTGATTTCTTTTCTCCACTTCACGATTTCACCCTGTTCTGCTTTGTCAGACACAATAGTGAATTCATCTTTTAAAAAGAAATCTTTTGTGGGTTCTAAAAGAAATTGTGTAACTACATTTTGACTGCCCCCTACCCTCTATGTAGTGATTGTACATCTTGAAAAGAAAATTCAAACAAATTTTTGGTGAAATTCTGTCAGGCAATCAGTTTCTGATTGGACACCTAAACATTCAGAAGGCGTCCACCTTTATGGATTCACCATAAATGATTGATGCTACGGGAAAGTTGTCTTATAAAAGCGTTTTCTCTTACAGGAGTAGATGATGTAAATATTGGTTATTTCTGCATTTTGCTCATTTTTTATGTACAATCTTGTAAAATCAGGAAACTTGCAGCTCAACTAGTTGACCTTCGCCGTCCTGGAGATTTCAACCAATCTCTGATGGAACTTGGTGCAACTATTTGCACCCCATCGACCCCAAACTGCTTTTCATGTCCTGTTTCTGGCCAATGCCGTGCACTTTCAATCTCCAATAAGGATGAGTCTGTGCGGGTTATTGATTATCCCGCAAAGGTTGTAAAGGCAAAACAAAGACATGAATCTTCTGCTGTTTGTGTCGTGGAGATATCAGGAGACAAAGATTCAGTCAAGGGAGATCGACCCATGAGTGAATTTCTTCTTGTAAAGAGGCCAGATGAAGGTTTGCTTGCCGGTTTATGGGAGTTCCCATCCGTCATACTAGACAAAGAGGTTGATTTAGCAACCAGGAGAAAAGAGATTGATCAGTTTTTGAAGAAAGCATTCAGACTTGACCCATGTAGTTCTTGCGATGTAGTGTCGAGGGAAGATATTGGAGAATTTGTACATATTTTCTCTCACATTCGTCTCAAGGTTTATGTGGAGTTGTTGGTAATAAAACTTAAAGGTTGGAGGCTTCACCTTCTCTCTTTCACTATTTGTTTACATTATAAGAGCATATCATGAATTTGGCATCTGTTTCTTTAATCTGTGAAGGTGCGGAGAGTGAATTGTTGAGCAAGCCAGACAAGGAAACAATTTCCTGGAAATACGTTGACTGCAAGGCCCTTGCAAGCGTGGGATTAACGTCTGGAGTAAGAAAGGTAACATGATAGTATGACTCAGATTCTGGCAAAACAAAGTGCCTTTTATTTCTCATTTACAGTCGAATTCAATGCACATTTTACAAGTATGGCCATGTTTTACTTTTCCTGTTCATGCTGCAGATCTATACGATGGTTCAAAATTTTAAGCAAAACGGGTTGTCGGCTGCTTCTACCCCAAGAAAACATAGCAAGTCAAGAAACTGAGATGCTGTCGAACCAGATTTGCTGCAGCGGACCGTGTGATATATTTCCCATATAATAGGGTTGATCTGATCAGGTTGGCATTTGGAAGTTGGGAGGCAACCTGCCATGTTTTGTGCTTCCTGCTGTACTTGCAAGTGCGGGGGGGCATCATGTTTTGTTTGAATTGATGCGTCCATGGAAGGCAAAATTATTCTTCCAGTTTTGTGTGAAAAAGGGTAATGACATGAGGTGTGGTGAATGAACTTTATTTATATCAAATGTTGACTATTTTTATGTTGGCGATTCGCAAGATGTTGTCTTGCTAAATAAGGGGGTCAAGTGTGGAGAGCAAAGAAGAACAAAACGTGTGTCAGCTCCATTTGGATCAAAACGTGAACTAACTTGAAGATTAATGCCTTCCTTTGGTCGAGTACACACTCAGGCCGACATACCTTGAGAAAGCAATTATCCTTTGGGTGTCTCAAGTAATGTTTAAGTAGGGAGACGTGAAAGGCGAATCTGAATCTCAGTATGAGAAGGCAAGCTCTTCCTCATTCATCTTGTTTCTCTGCTCCTAGCTCTTTTCAGATGGTGATGCAGATACCACAATATTTAAGACCCGGAAATCTGATTTGCTGCTTAAACGCCACAGACATGCATAAGAAAAGGGCCTCTACATTATAAAACACGATGTGAGTATATATAATTAGCACAGACACAAGTCCACATTAACCACACAATTGTCGCATAAATCACAACTTTCATCGATAATTAACCATACATTTGGTTTTCATGCCACGTCAAAGACCTCATAACTCCAGAACCTTACACGATATTCTTCTTCACCAGTATGGACGAACCAAGTTATTCATAATAGCCGCCACCAGCATTTTGAATTGCACGTCGGAGCTCGCTTAAAAAGTCCAGCTGAGTGCCAGATGGCCCGAAAGTGTTTGTTGCAGACATCATCTGGAAAGCAGACCAAAATAATATATATGAGAGAAAGAATGGGCAGGGCAGTAGCGGGAGATTGTTGAGAATGTAATCAGTGGAAACGACTTGACCTGATGAGGAAGTCTCAATGTTCCCCATGCCGATGCACTACTCCCTGAATACAGAACTGGTCTTTCTAAAGAAGAAACCACAAATTAATTCACAAAAAAATTACGCATCTCTCATGATAGGATTTACATTATCTCTTTGCAAAAAAATACAAGAAAATATGAGGTTTGCTATGCATGTTTCAAAAAGATATTAAACAACAATTCCACCTTCTGTTTTTGTTCTTAAGTTTTTTTCTTTTGTTCAGAGAATAAGATCAAGTAATATAGATTATATGTGGAAAGTAAACCAGCAAATTGAAAGTCAATCTGGGAGGTGCATATTCATAACAAAAGAAAACCAGAATCACAAAAGACTACTATAAAACCAGAAAGCATGACTTATTCTGCATGCTACACCTGGATTCAGACTATGTACCAGTTTCATTCACTGCCTTGGGACAAGATACTATCTGAATGGGTTTAGCTCAGTGTAAACCGAATGATACTAAAACCCCCAAACCAATAAACCTTTTAAAATTTGTCCTTCACTAGTCTATAGTATCCAAGGAAATGAAAGTAAATGGCTTCTTTTATTAAAGAAGCAATCAGCGTGGTACAAACATGGAAAAACACACCTACAGACTACAAAGTTTGAAAGCAATTCAACTCACCAGATAAATCTATTGAAGCATCATTGTAATTTTGCATTACTGCAGCCCAACCTGCACTTGAAATGAAGAATTAAATGGTCAGATAATAACACATAGGTGTCCTTTCATAATTCTCAAAACTACTAAAGCCTCCTGTATTCCTTTTTATTTAAGTGCCTAGACACGAACAAATCCACTTTGAACTTTTTTATCTTCCTTTTTTTTGGATATTTAGAAGTTATTTGTGCACACTCTGCATGGATTCTAATTAAATTACAATAAGCAAAGAGAAATCAGCCGCATAGATATATGCCCATAGAATAATAAATGCTATAAAATTCAAATTGAAAACAGCTAAACAGAATCAACAAAGGAAACTGGGCCCTTGAATTCAATTCATTCTCATCCTAGATATTTTGTGTCAAGTTCATCGTTCTCAATTTTTGTGACCTCAGCATTTGAATCATTTTTTTTCCTGTCCATGAAATATCACAGTGGCCAACTTTTGGTGCTATAAAACAAAAATCAGTTCATTAGATTTGCTGCAACATATTTGAGCAGGTCTATACAACAAATGTTAGATCACCTCTCAACAAAAACTATGTAATTTATTCAAAATAACCAGTTTGAACTATTCAATAAATTGGCATAAAAACAATGATACTGAAAATAAAAATTGGAATGATACAAAAATTGCATTCTTATGCAGTTATGAAAAGGATCATACATATATCTACTGAATAACCCTGGCTTCTGGATCAAAATAGATTCAATATATTTTCTGGACGACACAACAAAATTTCTGTATAGATGTGCAAGGCATAATGATTTTGCAAGTACAATCTTTCTCTGGGTCAACCGTGCTATTCTCAGTGTACATAGTTCAATACTCAAATTAACTACATCAACTAAAAATTGCAGGCTAAGAAATGAATATTATTAGACATATCAACACAAATATTCTGTAAGAGCAGTTGTATTGTGTACTTACGATCATTTAAAAGCTGAGAAGCCTCACTGCGACAGCATCCCTCTAGAGCAACTATACCTGGACGAAAGTTTTCATTCTGGAAATTGTTGCCGCCAAGATCACCGTGATCTACAACATGAACATTTCTTGAAGTTGAATATTGTTGATTCTTTTCTCCATTATTTGCATACAGCTGGCCACTTCGATCTAATCGATCTGAAAAATTGAGATCAAACTACCTAATCAACAGAAACCAACATTCAAGCTTCTGATAAACAGGGGCGAAAAAGATGCTCAATGTTCTGGAGCTAATAGCTTAACCAGGTGATATAGAACTTCACCACCAGTTATTCCAAAACGAAAAAGAACTTCACCACCATACTAAAGAATAAGTATTGAAGAATACTAATTTGGCTGTCAAAACGCTAGCATGATCAAAAACATTAGTACAATCAGGTTTCAGTTTTGTCATATAATTCAGTTGGGTAGAGGAAAAAGTAGAGGAAGCGACCATCCAAAAGAGGAAGTGAGCATGAGAAAAAACACAGCACGGACCGTGAATAATTAAAATCTTACACCCAGCAATTTCAGCAGTCAAACGCTGATGCAAAAAGGTAGACTGTAGAACATGAGAACATGTGACCTAAAGAATATAATCAAGGAATAAGGAGGAGAAAGGGGGCTAGGCAAAACAATAAACTAATTGCATAACCAAAGTTTTGGCTCTAAGTTAAACGAAGTATATTTTTTTTCAGCCGTGGATGGAAGCATGTATGTCTCTTCGGCAGTAAACAGGGTCCGGGATGCTCAAGTTCCAACCATATACGTAGGACGTGAGAGAGTGAAGGTCCAGTTACATCCAATTCTAATAGAGAAGATGAAGCTTAGAGTAAAGAGCTCAAAAGACATAACTACACCATTTAGGTTTCAACAAACATTACAAAGAAGACATACTCCATATACAATCGCATCACATTACATTCATTATTGGAAAGTACACAAAATGTTTAAACCGACCTCCGGATTTGCGTCTATTGAGAGAACGGTTCCTGTAAAAGAAAAAATTATCTCACAACTTCATCCAAACCAACAAATACTTAATTAGAGGAACACAAATCTTTTATGAAAAAACAGGTACCTTTGATTTGGAGGAGCATAGCGTTTGACAGTAGTCGCGGCGGCGGAATCCGCTGCAGTAGCAGCAGCAGCTGCTTGTGTAGGTTTTTCGAGCATCTCTCTTATTCTTCTCTAAGTGTATGAATCGCAATCGTCGTGCCCGTCGGAGGAGGAGGCTTTAGTTGCCGCCGCACCTGGCCTGGATCCAGGAGTTTGTCCTCCACACGCCCTTTTCGAGCCCTTGGATCGGGTAGGACCTTTTGCCGATCCCTCTTATTCTTAAACGAACATAGCACCGTAGCAATATAATGAACAATTCCTAAATTATTCAGGCTATGTTTTTAAGAGAGGAAACAACCTGATGAGTGCACTTTGGTCTTTTTCTTTTCTTTCCTATTACATACGCTTTTATGCCTCCGTCTCCGATCTACACGATTTCTATTATCCGTCTTATTAGAATATAGGAATATCGTTTTTTTAGAAATAAAATATTTAAAAACCAATCACCGAGCATATCTAAAGAAAGATAACTAAAATATCATTTTTACGAGAAAACTAATATTCCACATGTACTAATATATCTGTGAGATCCACTGTTTTCCGAGTGAGTTTACGAACTTGAGACTTAGTTGTGTAATGTTGAGCCATAGTTATAGCCATGTTTCGTCGTTTTAACATTGTTGCATTTTCGAAATGAGTCAACCGTATGATGTAGTGTGCACTTTGTGTCTAGAGCCAATAGTGACCTTCTATGAAAGCTATAGATTGGGCATGAAGATAATCGATTTGACACTGTTTTGTCGTTCGATTAAAAATGGTCAATTTTTAGTGGCGATTTTGGGCCCGATGTGTTCTTTTTGTCCCGTTATTATTTCCAAGGCCCAATATGACTCTTAAAAGCCAAAACATCTTTTTAAACATTTAACTTTTAAAATGATATTAGGCTGTATGGGTAGTATTTGTTATTTTTTTGAATTGACGAGTCTTGGGGTATAAATAACTTGATAAGACTTAGAAAATCTTTCTAAGTCTTGGAACCCCCTTTCTCCCTTCTCTCTGACCGTTCTCACCCCACACTCACCTGATCATTGATTTGTCGTTTTTTTTCGATTTTCTTACTTGATAATAATCCCGCACACATTCCTAAACACTTTTTCAAAGTTTTTACTCCACATAATCGATAGAAAGACTGGAACTAAAGGATTTTTGAGTCATGATATATTTTCAGATTTTTGGTGAGTTCTTTGATTTTGTTAGTTTTTTATGCTTTCTTTTGTTTAGGTTTTTTTGGAGGATGTTAGTTTAGAGTTTTCCATGCCTTAGAAATCCTTCTTTTTCATTAAATCAATGATTTCTATTTCAAGGTGATTTTGATCAATCTTGGAAGATGGTGTTTGTCATTCCGTTGATATATTGATGCATAAGAGATGTTTTGGAGTGGCAATGCAGTATCACATTATGTTAGTATGGCCTTTGTGAGGCTATGTTGGTGGTTTTTCTCTTTGTACCCTTAGTGGTAAGGGTAAGTTTGGATAATTGGTTTATTTCCTTGGTGTTGGCTGTTTTCGGATTTGGTTGACATTGGTTTAGTGTGTCAGTTAGGCCTAGAGTTGGTCTAGGTTAGTTTGGTGTCGTTGGTTGGTTTAATTGTGAGACATCATCCCTCCGAGTGCCTAGTCAGCGTGGTGGATTAGCGAGAGTTTTCAATTTTGACTATTTAACTTGAGAGTTGACCGTTGACCTGAGAGTTGATATTTAGGGTGGACACAGTCATAGAAAGCATAGGTGTGTGTCTAGGTGTCTTAGCGAGTGTTCTAGGTCGAGTGTCGAGGTTTGAGTCAGTGAAAATCGATATTGGCCGATTCTGGGTCCATTTTGAGTGACCATGGGCCTTTGGGCTGTAAAACCCGTTTTGAGCCCGTTTGATATTTTTCGAGTCCAACTACTCATTTTTTAGCCCAATTAATTATTTTAATCCATTTTTTATATTTATTGATTTTTAAAATCTATTTTGGCCCATTCAGAACATACTGAACTTTTAAAATAACTCGTTTGGGTTTTTTCGAGATTTTGGACTCGGAGTATAATACCCAGCCAGACCTGACACTTAGAATTTTTGTAAGTGTCAGAACAATAGCCCACCCTTTTCTTCCTCTTTCTCTCTTCCATTCTCCCTCCCTAAAGCACGCGTTCGAATTCCGTCAATTTTCTTTTGATGAAAACCACCGGGCTTCGTCACTAAACATGTTTCTAACCTCCCACAATAGATTTTCACTATTAGTTTTAGATCAAGAGTCTGGAATCAGATCGTTCTTCATTTTCGGACATTTCTGAGGATTTCGTGGTAAGTGCTCTAAATCTTCATTTTTGTTGATGATTTTTGGTTCCTTTAGATTGTTGTCGATGTTTCTAAGCTAGTTTAGTAGTTTAGATTGCATGATAACACCCTCTGGTTCGTGGGTGAGTGTTTTGGGTTTCGATGGAAATTTCGGTAATTTTGTGAATTTGGCTGAATTGATGAATTGGTGGTTTCTATTGCTTGAGTTAGTTGATTTATGAGTTATGGAGCATGTTTGTGGGATGAGAAACCCAATCATGTGATTGGGTGAGCTTGGGTGTCAATTTGGAGCCGTGAGAGGCTTGTGTGAGTTTTGGGTGTTCCGTCTGTTGGTTGGATTTCTAAAATTTTGAGCTGAGAGTGTGTTGTTAGAGTGAGATGTGTGCTAGTGTGAGTGTCGATGGGGTCTCTTAGGGTTCATTTTCAGTTTCCAGTCCATTTGTCGATTTTGGTGCTTATATATGTTTTGGTTCGGATTGTGTGTTTAGGCAGTGCTGGAGCAATCGATAAGGGCAAGGGTATTTCCATTGAGTTTTCTGCATGACAAAAGGAGGGAGTTTATATTTCATTTGCTTACACAGAATTGATTTCAGTTTTAATGAATTAAAATACGGTAAATGCTTGGTTTTGAATGAAGGGCGTACGTGCATTGTGTATGACGTTCATTTTAGCTTCATGAACTTTTTTGTCATGATTTGGGTGCATGAACTACGTGATTGAACTCCTAAGCATGTTGGTTATGTGTTTATACATGTTGAATGGGCATGCAATCCGATGTTTGAGACCATTCAATTTGATTGTGTTTATACCCTTGTGATTGATTGTGTTGGACTCCTTTAAATCGAGTATTTTGTAGCTTGTGAGGTATTTTCGTTGCCAAGAAACCTTGGTAAGTATTTGCGAGGGTTCAAATGAGTTTGGGGAATGTTCTGGGTCATTTTCGGGGTGTGTAACTCATCCTAGACGAGTACATAACCATGTTGTGAGACCCTGAATTTTGAGTCCTAGAAGTCCAGAAGCCAGTGCACGTAAAAAAATCATTTTTCCCCTGAAGAAAAGGATGTGTGATAGCCGAAATTGATAATAAATGTCCAGTAATTAATTTTGGTTTTAATTCCATTTAATCTAGTTCTTTATAGGTTGATAATTACTTTAGAAATTAAAATCCCTAAAATTAAGAGGGGATAATTACAGAATTTAATTTTGATAGTTATCTTACTTTAATCAAGCCTTTAAAATAGGGATTTTAATCCCATAATCACCTTATATAAATAGGAAGCCAGCCACACAAAAATCTTATACAGAAAACACAAAATTCGTAAAACCTAAAAACCTTACATCTTCCAATTTCTGCCGAGATCTGCTGGAAATTCAAATCAGCATAACTCTCTCATCCTTTGTTAGATTCTTGCAAATAATAGCTTGTTGGAAATCTCTCTTCATCCTCTTTCCAACCATCTATGTTTTATCATTTGGAGGTTAATTTATCTTTGTCAAAAGTTATATCGTATTTCGACGGAATTGCCAAAATATTCTTGAACTTCAAAATAGCATAACTCTCTCGTCCTTTGTAGGATTCTTGCAAATAATAGCTTTTTGGAAAGCTCTCTTCATCCTATTTCCAACCATCTTGGGTTTTTTGTCCGAAGGTTAGTTTTCCTTTGTTGAAAGTTAAATCGTATTTTGGCGGGATTAGGTTTCAAGATTGTGTGATTTTGTCTTCAATTGATTCTGTTGTTGTTCCTCTTGCTCGTATGATTATTTGGCATCCATTCATGTTATTAAATCATGAATTCATCCTTTGAATCTTTTTTATACATGAAATTTATGCCCTACCCTTGCCCTATTGTTGCCTATCTTGATCAATTGATTAACCTATTGGATTTCGATCTTGTTTCTTTTGATTGTATAAGTTATAAACACTTAATCCTTCTTTGTTAACATGAAATCGAAACCCTTACATCTTGCTAACATGAAATTGCAAATTTTCTTGTGTCCTATGCTTAGTGCCGAAGTATATATAGTTAAATTGGGGTGGTAATTCTGGTTGAATCTTGTTATGGTCTTGGCTATCACATCACACATCCAAAGGGAAGGCACCTGCAGCATCTGACCACTGGTTTCTGATAGGTTTGGTGAGTGGAATTGGTAAGGAAATAGGGTACTTACTTGGTTATTGAGTATGCATGCTTAGTTTGGTTTTGTCTTTGCCTTGTGATGCTATAGATGGTTTGGAATTATTAAATAAGGGCAAAGGAATAGCTTCTTGTTCTGAGACAAGAGAGGTAGGATCTATGCCTCATCGGTTTCTCCAGATATCCATGTTGTTTATTTGTTATTTTTGATACTTGCCCTTGTTATTATTGTATGCGAATTGATTGTAGGATATGTGCATGAATCGCGGATTGAGATATGAATCCTATAGGCCATACCGAACCCTCGAGTTAGGTTTTGAGTGCCTGAATTGCATATAATTGTGTTCTGACATGATTGAAGATACCCTATTGTGGTATTATGCTTTGTACTTACTTGTGTGTGCTTGTACGTGTTTGTGTATCAGGATCCTGTTCCGATGACCATTTGGGGTAAGTGTTGATGCTCCTTAGGATAAGAGAGACTCTTACTGGTATGGGAGTTATATGGGTGGCAATCCCCAACATGCGCGCGCTGGAAGTCTTGTCCTTGTGTGGCTTGGATGCCTGGTCCTTGTGTGGCTGGAAGCCTTGTCCTTGTGTGGGTTGGAAGTCTTGTCCTTGTGTGGCAGGATGAATAGGTTTACTGATTAGCTTGTGTGCTAACCTTTTACCCTTTGTGCAGTAAACCTTGGACAACACAGGGAGAAGGGGATGACCATTCTCTCTTTCTAGTGTCGAGAGTATCTAATGAGTTTTATCTGCCTGTGTACTTCTAATTTTCAGAAGTGTTGTAGTCCACCTTCAGCCTTCGTTTCGGCCCTATCCTTTTGATTGATTCTTGAATTGCGTGATACCCATAGTTGTGTAGGGATGATCTAATGTTGTTCGGGAGATTTTTGTTTAAGATTTCTGTAGATCTTATGATGTTGTGACCCTAATAAGATTCTTGTAATCTCATCCTGTTGTATTTGCCATTTTTCAGGCTTAGGTACATCCACTGTCCGTGGTACCAGTATGTAAGATCAAGGCTGCACGGCCGGGCGATATCGCATCACATTTGCATACTTGTTCCTTGATTGCCTGCGCATATAACATGAATTATGATTGGACTACTTTGTGGTTTTTCAAGATTCCTCCTTTGCTTGTTGTGCCCGATTTATGTTGAGGGTTAACTTGCTGGATATTTGGATCCCTATGGGATTTCTGTGTTGTGGATTCATTGATTTTATTTAAAGACTTCCGTTGATATTTCATTCACTCCGTATGATACCAGAATACTTGTCCAATATCATGCTCCAATTGTTGATAAACATAAAGAATGTACATGCTAAAAATCGAGAATTTGATGAGTAAGCCTTGTGGGATTGAGATAGGTCCTGGTTCTTGGGCTTGTTTGGGTTTCATGGCGGTAAGGACCCTAATCGGAGCATTTAATAATAGGTTAGGAGTTAGGATCGTTACACATGTACCCTCCCAGGAGCCTGTGTAGGGGAGTATATGGTCGTGTACTCAGGCTGTGTACATGTACACGACCTACACAGTCGAGCTCACAGCCTGTCCCAAAAAGTACACAACCCTGTACTTCAGGCCGTGTACTACCTTATTCCCCCCCTATTTTAAATCCACATGCCCATGTACCTGTCCCAGCAGCCCTTGTACCCTTCATGCAACTTGTGTACCTTATTTTGAGATCTCCAAACCTACTCTAAACCTATCCAACACCAAGTGAATATCAAATCACATCCTAACCAATCCCATATAAGTGTTCCTTGGTGATTGCTTGCATTATATGCATTGTTGGGTTTTCAAGTAAAAACCATATACATGAGTTCTTAGGAATAACTTGGAATTGACGGTTAATGTTTGGTTAAGCAAGATAAGTACATGGAATCCTAGCAGAGGGGAATATTGCTTACCTATGGTTGTTGTATAGATGGATTGTAAGTGTGTGCTTGAGTTTGCTATAACGTAGTAGGCTGCTTGATTTTGCTATGACTTAGCAGACTATGTGTTTATATATGTGTGAATTGTGATTGAGTGTGATAGTGTGATTTTTCCTCTCAGTTTTGGATAACATTGATAATAGAGGATTTATACGTATTTTATAAACGAAAAATTAACTACTAGTGGGCTTTCGATTTTCCTTTAACGCGAGGGATTCTGAATGTGCTTTGTAATTCACTCCGATAGGTTTTTGGGGTATAGTACCCTATGTGACAATATTGTGTGCTGTGAGTTTATAAAACCTATTGGGCTGGTCATTATTGAATTTCATTTTACAATTCATGCATTATGCATACTTGCTTGTAAAACACATTGAGTACATGCTTAATATGTATGAATGATAACGGTGTTTAAAATAACTGTTTTATAATTGATTTTTTGTATGCCACTATTCCACCAGATATGCTTATAACGCTGTTACTTCCACTACATTCTTTTAATCCTACCCATTCTTGTTGATCTTTTCAGGGCTAGTTCGTCAGTCGTAGCCGTGCGTCTTTAAGGTCATGTTTTTTTGTGCTGGTCTTAAGGTTGGACTATTGCACTTGTATGTCTTGGAAACTAGGTATATTTCATGCTTAGTTATTTTCATACTCTATCGACACACATGCTTATTTTAGATTATGTTATCTGTTATGGACCCGTTGTCGGTTTGTTTTTTTTATTTTAATATTTTACTTGCATGTATGACTCGTATTCCCATTTATGTTATGAGATACATGTCTTGGCCACTTTTTATGTGGATCCATATGGGGCTTATGAGTATGGTCTTAGTGTGTTGCATGTTTGGGGTCGTATGACCTATTGTATATGATTTTAAGACTTTCGTTGTATGTGTGTGAGACCTAGCCCGTAAAGGGGGTCAGGTTACCCAATCCCACATCGGAAAGGAGCGAGGGAGGTATTGGGCTTATATGTGTTGTGTGATGGTATCATTTTCAACAAGATGCATCTTTTGGACCATGTGGTTAGAAGCCCGACTCAGGATTGCAGTTGTGATCCATCATGCGCACATACACGTCCGAATCCGCTGGGCCGAGGGTCCGGGGGCCGGGTAGTGACAAATGGTAGCGGAGCCGATCTCGCTCCCTCTTTCGGGTGGGTTTGGGCCGTGTTGTGTGTTCACGTTTGGGCTCAAGTCATTTACGTTTGGCCTCCCCTCATGAGGACACGAGGTCTATAAGGAGGGGAGATTGTGAGACCCAGCCCGTAGGGGAGTCAGGTTACCCAATCCTATATCGGAAAGGAGCGAGGAAGGTCTTGGGCTTATATGTGTTGTGTGATGGTATTATTTGCAACAAGATGCATCTTTTGGGCCATGTGATTATAAGCCCAACCGAGCATTGCAGTTGTGATCCATCACGCACACATACACGTCCGGGTCTGCTGGACCGAGGGTCCGGGGGCCGGGTCATGACAATGTGTGTGTGTACTTCGTCGATTATTTTTGTGCTGGGTATGTTTTGTGTCGTGTCATGCTCCTTTTTAATGGAAATATTCAAATTGATATGTATTCGGGATTTTGGATTTGTAAAGTTAATGCGAGCTTTGCGTGGTTTTGATTGATCTGCGTGTTGAATTGATCGAGATTACATAGTGGTAAGGTTCCCATTTACTGAGAACAAGTCCTCACACTAATAGTATATTTATTTCCTTAACTTTGTGTGCTGTGTTTGTATAGGGAGTGGTGCAGCTAGTGGCAAGGACAAGGGTGTTATGCCCAATAGGTGGGAATCTCTTCTTCATTTTTATAACAAAAATATTTTGATTTCGTTAATAATGAATTGGTAATCATTTTGATTTGATCGTTGAGCCATCATTTAAATATGGAAAACATGTTAGCCAATGATGTGTATGTTCATATTGTTGTATTTTTCATTGATTTCTTATGCTTGATGCATATGGATAGTTTGCATGACATGAATATGTGTTGTGCATATGAGGATGACTTTGTTTTTTCAAATTAGATTTGTGTTGTGAATTTGATTTATGGTTGAGGTTTGAAGGCTGTGAATATGTAGAGAGAAATGCCTTATGAGAAGGTTTGGAAAAGGGAAGTGAAATTCCCTAAGTCAAATAATTCTTGAGTGACCCAGAAGTGCTTAGAAGAGTACACAACATATACTGAGAAAGTACACACTTGTGTACTCATCCCCAAGCCCGTGTACTAACCTAATTTCTAGAATACATGCCCATGTATTCATCCTTGAGCTTGTGTACTTAACCGATTCCCAAAATACATGGCTTGTTTTCCCATAATACACATTCGTATACTTCTTCCAGCAGCCTGTGTACCTTTCGGAAAAATAGTATAGAACTTGTTCTCCAAAGTATATGCTCAAACTACTCCACCCCTCAGCATGTGTATTGATTTATACCAGTCTAAACTTATCCAAAACACATCAAACAGTACCCATACACTAAGCTAAGCTTTTTCCAACCTTGGTTGTGACCTTATGAGTGTTCCTTATGCTTAGAGGCACTAGAGCTTAGGTGCGAGGGTGATTATATGAGGATCAATGTGTTAGATTGCAAACACTCCAGTTAAGTGTTCGAGGATATATATCTTTGCATTGGCGTACTATGTTACATGCATGATTTTGGCATAAATGAATGCTTATGATTTTGTTTGAGACGAATAGTAACCTAGAGTGATAAATGATGATATAGTGTAATGTCCACTTGTTTTTCAGTGACTTATAGTTTGGTTAAATTTAGAAAGTTTACAGGGTTCCTAATTAGAGAGAGGGAAATACTTTGAGATCTCATACTTTTGGAGCTATTGATCCGAGTGTTGACTCTTAGGTTTAACTCTAATCATAGTGTGTAGTCATGTGTGTATGTTGTCATTTTTGTGTTGTCATGTTTTTTGAGATAAGTCAACTATATGACATAGTGTGCATGTCGTGTCTATAATAAATAGTGATTTTATTTAAAAGCAATGAATGAGGCATAGAGAAAATCGATTTGAGACCGTTTATAGATACCGAACCCCAACGGGGCCTGTTATGACTGACCAATTAACTTTAGGTTTGATGTGACTTTTTTTGGTCTGTTAATATTCCTAAAAGCTCAATTTGACCTTTTAAGCTTAAAAACACTAATTGGACTCTTTTAAACACTAAAATGATTTTAAAAATAAAGTCGAACCGAGAAATCCGATATTCTAAAATTTCCTAAATATGGCTTACATTGTGTTCAGTACTCCTGAAATAACATCCGGGACATGGAAACAGAATCACTCCCATTTACAGGAACTGTTCATGTTGGATTCCTTCTCCTTTTTCATCGTTTATTTTCTTGTAATGAAGAAACCTAGAAATAGAAACCATGTTTATTTTAGTGTTAACTGACAAACCAACCCCTCAATAACCCCATGTTACTTTACAATATTAACCTTAAAATTTTTAGAAAAAAAACAGAATTTTCTCTTCAATTTTGCCACTTCTTCCCACTTGTTGCGATTTTGCCACATGCACAAATCGCACTGATTGACTTGTGGATCTTGACATCTGGCTGTTTAACTGTGGGATAAAGAAAGGTATCAGATTTTCATTTTCACTACTATTTGTAGAAGTGGGCAGCTCTTCAATGGTGTCGACATTGAAGATCTTTTCAGATCCCGTAAAATATACAGGGAGGTGACATTCAGATTTTTTATTGCGATAGAGAAAGGCAAGCTGCCATGTTGAGGATGCTAACCTCACAGCCTCTTTGCGGGGTATATACTGGTATGTTAACTTTTTGAGGATTTTTTAGTCGTTATCCTTAATATGTTTAAAATAATAGATTACTGTTAACCTAAGTAAATGGTGCTGTCAATGAAAGGAGGATTCTGTATTCTTTATTGCAATACAATCCTTTTCTCGAAAAACCTCGGATCCCTGGAAAAGTGGAAATAGGGCCACAAATGGATTCCAGTTCCGTTTCCACAAAGTCCTTCCATGGGTATCGAACACGGTGTCAGGAAACTATTTTCAGATTTAGAAATTTTTTTAAGTCATTTGGTACTCTCTCCTTCTTCACACGTGCATACACATGCCTAAATGACCCAGACCCCGATTTCTTTAATTCTTCTCAATCCCTTGTTTGGAAAACCTTCCTAAATTGTTTCTAAACACTTCTTTATGGTTTTTTCTCTACAAAAATGGATTAAGCGACTAGATTAGAAGGATTTTTGCATTTAGGACATGTATTCTGATTTTTTTAATGAGTTATGTGATTTCGATGGTTTTTTATACTTCTTTTTGCATGGGATTTGTCCCTTCATGATTTGTGAGCGTTTACCATGCCTTGATTTCCATTTTTATCTATCGAATCGTCAAATTTGTGTGGATTAGGTGTTTCGACTGAAATGGAAGTGGTGTTTTTATTTTTATTTTGTTGGTTGCGTTATGTTTGTTGGATATTGTGGAGTGATATTGGATTGCCTCATGTGATCAGATTAACTCGAAGAGGTGTTTTCATGAGTTTCTCGTTTTGTGTGAGAGTGTGTGTTTAGTGGTAGTTTGGGATCGATTTGATCTTATTGTAATTGGTGTTTATAGATAGCTTGGAGTTGTTTTAGAGCGTTGGTTAGGCTCAGAGTAGATCTAGGTAGATCGTGTCGTGATTTGGTTGTTTTTGGTGTTTTGCTGTCTTTGAGTTTTGTAAACCCTTTATGTTATCATTTGTTTTATGCGACATACCTGGTGTTTGTTGAGGCCGATGGTGCTATCTTGATATTTCAAATCTAGTTGAGGTGGGAGTCTATCTTTTACATTCATGAAAGAAAACTATTTGATTTCTATTGCATTAAAGCTTAAAATGTAAATTTTGTTTTAAAAGTAAGGCATGTATTGATGTGAAAGCTTTTAAATGTTATACATAGGACATCTCAAATATGTGTCTTATCTTATGTTTGTGAGGTTTGAGGGAAGCAAAAGAGAGGTTTTGGGAAGTTGGGAGATATGTTTCCTGTCACGACCCGGCCCCCGGACCCTTGGCCCAGTGGGCCTGGACGTGTATGTGTGCGTGATGGATCACAACTGCAACGCTCAGTTGGGCTTTTAACCATAGGGCCCAAAAGATGTATCTTACTATACAAATGATACCATCACACAACACATATAAGCTCAAGACCTCCCTCGCTCCTTTCCGATGTGGGATTGGGTAACCTGACCCTCCCAACGGGCTGGGCCTCACAATCTCCCCTCTTTATAGACCTCGTGTCCTCACGAGGGGAGCACAAACGTAACTGACTTGGGCCCAAACGTGAATACACAACACGACCCAAGCCCACCCGGAAGAGGGAACGAGATCGGTTCCGCTACCATTTGTCACGACCCGGTCCCCGGACCCTTGATCCAGTGGGCCTGGACGTGTATGTGTGCATGATGGATCACAACTACAACGCTCAATTGGGCTTTTAACAACAGGGCCCAAAAGATGCATCTTGTTACAAATGATACCATCACACAACACATATAAGCCCAAGACCTCCCCCGCTCCTTTCCGATGTGGGATTGAGTAACATGACCCCCCCTACGGGCTGGGCCTCACATTTTCAGTCTCTTGACCGGTCTATCACGGAGGCCCAACCAGTCCTGTGTTTGTTTGAAACCTTTTGGCATTAATTATGTCTTTAGTATTTACTAGTTCTACATGGATAGGACTGGTCATCCAGGGTTAGAAGAAACGATCTTCATCTTCATCTTTGTCCTCTTTGTAGAAAATCGTTAGTTTCGACATAATCAAACTATGTCTTCATCCTTCTTGCGTAGCTTTTGGTATGGCTTGCTTTGAAGGGTGGTTCATCAAGGACGATCAATTTTAAGGACACGACTACCACATTGGTAATTTGTGATTGAACAAAGAGATACCAAATCAGTATCTCTTTGGAAACAATAAGGGGGCACTACCCCCTCCCACTCTCTACTTGTAAGGGTTTGTTTTGTTTCTTTATTTTTAAATTAAATAATTTAATTGAATATAATATTTATATCTTTCAAAAGTTATTAAAAATTATAAAAATTAAAAAATAGTAAAAAAAATATAAAAATTCCAAAAATTACCAATTAATTATAGCTCAAAACCTCATAAAAATATATTAATTCTTTAAAAATAGAATAAAAATTTTTAAAATAGAAAATTATATTTTTAAGTATCTTAAATTTGCAATTCTTTCAAAATATTTTCAAAAATACTTTAATTTATAAAATTATTTATTTTCATAACTATTCTTTATAAAAAAACTTTAAAAAATATTTTTAAAAAATTCTAAAATAATTGTTTTTGTACTACTCCTACAAAAATAACTTTAGAAAGATACCCAAAACTATTATGTTTTCTTTCAAAGATAATCACTTACTTAATATGTGAATTTAAAATCTAAAATTAATTTTAGTGATTATTATATTACTAAAAAAATGAGAGTCTCACAAACTCATATTGACATCAAGACAAAGATAAACACATATTTAAGCCATGTTTCAAAACATTCAAAATGATTCAAATCGATGCATCAATTCAAATAAATTTACAAATTATTTTGTTACATACTGTGCTCCTGTGCTCCTGTGCTCCTGTGCTCCTGTGCTCCTTCCAAATCAAAACCTCATTCATAAAATAGTAAGAATAGATGCAAACGAACCACTCATAACCATATTAAAATCACTCCTCTTGTAGCATAGTAATCCATGAAAGTTAATTCCTTGCCCTTATTGCATTGCATGTCGGGTTCTCTATCAAATTTATCCTAAATTTTATCAACCATAAAACCATAAATCATTACATATATTTATTCTAGAACCTCTGAACAACACTCACACACTTCCAATTATATATATATATATATATTCAGAATCCTAAAAGAAATCAATTCATTTGATGTTGCTGACCTAGTCATTTACTATAATTTTTAGTTTGTTATACATAAAATAGATCGTTTAACCGAAAAATACCATTTAATGTGTTTTGTTGAGTGTTTTAGTAGTGTAGGGATCAACACAGGTTTACGAAACTAAGTGTACAAGGAGGAAGCAGTTTGGTTGATCAAATGTTGAAAAGGCTTGATTGGTCAAAACCAGACAATTGCAATCGATTTGGATAGAAGGGTCAACGACCGGCCGCTTGGGACTATGATGACCGATCAAATTTTAAGGGAGAAATCAATGTTGATCCAAAGAGCTTGGTGACCAGTCCAGGTGTTGAAGAACGATTGATTGGATTTTAGGAGGATTCAAAACTAGAGTTCCAGAATTGCCAACGAACGATTAGATTAAAAGTCATGATTGGTGAGAATATATGACCACTCACGAAGGACAGGATACAATCAATTAAAGGCAATGGAGTCAGGCCAAGAGCAAGAGATACTGGTCGTAGCTCATCCAACGACCAGTCGGATTCATGTGGAAAACAAGTATAACATGTTTATTTAAAAGACGACTGGTTGGACTGCATGTGGACGACAAGTTAGACTCTTAATTTTTTTTAATCGATGTCAGATGTAATTTACGATTGATCGAAGTTTATTTGTTTTCTTAGCATCATTTGCATTCTTTGTAAGCAAAACTATATCCGATAATGATCAAGACTACAATGTGTAAGGATTAGAATTTTAGTTAATATTATTTGATTTGCATTCTCTTCTCCTCTACTCTTATCTTTCTTGATTGCTCAACGTTAACCGGATTTCAAACTGTATCTGTTATCATTTTAAACCTAGAACCAATTTCGATTTCATAATCAATCAACAAATCTGAGTAATTTGTACTAAGGTAAACCTAGGCCATTTGAAAGAACAATCTAGGTGTTGACAGAGGAATATAAATCTTAGATATTGTATTAAAATTGATAGAATAGGAATATGTCTATCAAACCTAGTGTGGGACCTCATCCTTCTGAATGCCTAGTGAATATGATTGTACAGTAAAGGCAATCGGATTGGTCTGTTGTGAGCCTTTGACCAATTGACTGAGGTTGTGAGACCGCAAATTTTGAGTCCTAGAAGTCTAGAAGTCAGTGAAGATGAAAAGACTATTTTGCCTCTGAAGAAAATGATATGTGATGGTCGAAATTGGTAAGGAATATCTAGTAGTTAATTCTGGTTTTTATTTCCTTTAATTTGAATATTTATTGGTTGATAATTATCTTAGAAAATAAAATCCCTAAAATTAAGGGAGGATAAATACAGAATTTAACTATGATAATTATCTTACTTTAATCTAATCTTTAAAGTAGGTAAATTAATCTCATAATCACCCAATATAGAAAGAAAGCCGACCACACTTAAACCTCACACAGAAAATATATAAAATTCGTCTAACCAAAAACCTTACACCTCCCTATTTCTACTGAAATTTACTTGAACTTCAAACAAGCATAACTCTCTCATCCTTTGGCGGATTCCTGCAAATAATAGCTTGTTAGAAAGCTCTTTCTGTCCTCTTTCCATCCATCTTGGGTTTTGTTTCGGTAGATTAGTTTTTTTTGGTCATAAGTTAAGTCGTATTTCGATGGAATTGCCAAAATCTGCTTGAACTTCAAACAGGCATAACTCTCTCATCCTTTGTCGGATTCTTGAGAATAACAGCTTGTTGGAAAGCTCTCTTCATCCTCTTTCCAATACTCTTGGGTTTTTTTTCTGGAGGTTAGGTTTTCTTTGTTAAAAGTTAAATCGTAATTCGGAGAAGTTGCCAAAATCTGTTTGAACTTCAAAATAGCATAACTCTTTCATCGTTTGTTGGATTCTTGCAAATAATCACTTGTTGGATTCCAACCGTCTTGGGTTTTCTTCTGGAGGTTATTTTTTCTTTGTCTTAAGTTAAGTCATATTTCGGCAGGAATAGGTTTCAAAATTGTGTGATTCTGCCTTCGATTGATTTCTGTTGTTGTTCCTCTGTATGATTGTTTAGTATCTTTTTCATGATGTAAGATCATGAATTCATCCTTTTAATCTTCTCTATACATGAAATCAATATACCATACCCTTTCCCTATTGTTGCCTATCTTGATCAATTGATTACCTATTGGATTTTGATCTTGTTTCTTTTGATTGTACAAGTTATAAACACCTAATCCTTCTTTGTTAACATGAAATCGCAACCCTTACACCTTGTATGCATGGAATCACAATTTTTCTTATATCCTATGCTTAGTACCGAAATATGTATAAATAATTGGGATGATAACTTATGTTGAATCTTGTTAAGTTATTGGCTATCACATCACACATCCAGGGGGGAGGCACCTGCAGCATCTGATCACTGGTTTCTAATAGGTTTGGTGAGTGGAATTGGTAAGGAAATAGGGTATTCAATTGGTTATTGAGTATGCATGCTTAGTTTTGTTTTGTCTTTGCCTTGTGATGCTATAGGTGGTTCGAAAATATTAAATAAATAAAAAGGAATAGATTCTTGCTTAGAGACAAGAGAGGTAGGATCTATGCCTCATTGGTTTCTCCAGAGATCCTTGTTACTTGTTGGTTATTTTTTATGCATACTTTTGTTTTTATTGCATGCGAATTGATTGTATGGTAAATGCATGAATAACAGATTATGATTTGATTACTTAGGCTATACCAAACCCTTTGAGATAAGTTATGTGTGCCTAATTTACATGTGTTGTGTGTATTGAACATGCTGATTATGTTCTGACATGATTGAGAATATCTTATTGTGGTATTATGTTTTGTACTTGCCTGTGTGTGCTTGTAAGTGTTTGTGTGTCAGGATCCTGTTCTGGTGGCCATTCGGGGTAAGCATTGATGCTCATTGGGAGAGGGGAGGTTCTTATTTGTAAGGGAGTCGTATGGGTGGTATTCTCCAGTTTGTGCGCGCTGGATGCCTAGTCCTGTGTGCTGGCTAGATGCCTAGTCCTATGCGCTAGCTAGATGCCTAGTTCTATGCACTGGCTAGTTGTCTTGTCCTGTGTGCTGGCTAGATGCCCTAATCCTGTGTGCTGGTTAGGATGCCTAGTCCTATGTGTGGGCTAGATGCCTTGTCCTGTGTGCTGGCAAGATGAATAGGCTTGCTGATTAGCTTGTATGTTAACCTTTTACACTTTATGCAGCAAAGCCTTGGACAACACAGGTGGAAGGGGATGGCCTTTTCTTTTTCCTACTGCCGAGAGTAACCTTATGAGTTTTCCTGCCTATGTACTTCTGATTTTCAGAAGTGTTTGTAGTCCACCTGCAGCCTTAGATTCGGCCCTATCCCTTTGATTGATTCTTGAATTACTTGATAGCCATAGTTGTGTATGGATGATCTGATGTTGTTTGGGAGATGTTTGTTTAAGATTTCTGTAAAACTTATGATGTTGTGACCCTGTTGAGATTCTTGTAATCTCATCCTATTGTTTTCACCATTTTTCAGGCTTAGGTACATTCTCTGTTCGTGGTACCAGTATATGAGATTAAGGCTGCACAACGGGGCGATATCGCATCACATTTGCATATATGTTCCTTGATTGATTGCGCATATAACATGAACCTTGATTGGACTATTTTCTGGTTATTTAAGTCCCTCCTTTGATGGTTTGTTTCCGAATTACTTTAGGAGATTTACATGTTGAATTTTTAGATCTTTATGGACTTGTGTTTTATGGTTCCAATAACTCAATTTAAAGACGTCCACTGATGTTTTATTCACTTCATATCATGCTCCAATTGTTAAGAATATAAAGAATATATTAAAATAATCAAAAATTAGATGAGTAAGTCTTGTGGGATTCAGATAGGTCCTAGTTTTGGGCTTATTTGGGTTTCACGGCGATAAAGGTCCTAATCGGAGCAATTAATAATAAGTTAGGATTTGGGGTCGTTACAGAGGTGGATTGTTTGACCTGAGAGTTAACTAGTGAGGTGGACACAGTCATATGAATCCTAGGTGTGCGTCTACATATCTTAGTGAGTGGTCTAGGTTGAGTGTCGATGTTTAAGTCGGTTTCGAGTCTGTTTTGAGTGACTATGGGCCTTTGGGCGTAGAGAAAACCTATTTTTGATGTTTTATGGTTTAAAACACCTTCGTGGCCCATTCGGGCATATTGGGTTTTTAAAAAATTACATTCGGGTTTTTCCGGAATTTTTGGTTTGGAGTATAAAAGCCAGCCCAAGTCAACACTTAGAAATTTTTCTAAGCGTTGGACACTAGCAACCCTCGTCTCCCCCCACTCTTCCCTTTTCTCTCTCACATTATCTCTCCTCACCCTGACCCAGAGAACCCATTTCTTCTTTTTTGATTTTCCTTAAAAAAAACCCACTGTGCATCGACCCTAAACACTTTTCTAACCTCCCAATGTAGATTTCCACTGATAGTTTTGAATTGAGGAGCTGAAATTGAATAGTTAGGTGTTAGGGCATTTTTGGGGATTTTGTGGTAAATGTCATAAATCTTTAGTTTCTTTGTCAATTTTTAGTTCCTTTGGATTGCTTTTGATGTTTCTAAGCTAATTTGATGGATTAGATTGCATGAAAACACCCTTTGATCCGTGGGTGAGTATTTTGGGGTTCTCAATGACATTTTTTATAATTTTGGAGATTTTGATGGAATTGATGAAATTGGCTAGTTTCCTATCATGGTTTTGATGATTTGTGTGTTGTGGAGTATGTTTGGGGCTAAGAAACCCAATTGTGTTATTGGTTGAGCTTGGATGTCGAATTGGAGCCTTGACTGGCAAGTGTGGGGACTGGGTGGTTAACCCTCTTATCAGATTTCTAGATTTGTGAGCTGAGAGTGTGTTATTAGTATGAGTTACTTTAAGTATCTATGGGGTCTCCTAGGGTTCATTTCTAATTTTGAGTTTTTTATCGATTTTTTCGATTTTAAGATTAATGTGCTTAGGCAGTGCTGGAGCGGTCGATAAGGGCAAAGGTATTGCCATTGAGTCGTCTGCGCGACAAGAGGTCGAATTTTATGTATCATTTGCTTACACATAAATATTTTGGTTTGTTAGGTTAAAATACAGAAATTTTCTTGGTATTGAATGGAGACCATACATGTATTGTGAATGATAATCATACTAGTTTCATGAACTTGCTTGCCATGTTTTGGGTGCATTAAATGTAAATTTGAACTCTTAAGTATGATGGTTGTGTGTTTATGCATGTTTTTGAGGGCATGTGATATGATAAATTTACCCTTGTGATTGATTGGGTTTGGAACCTTTGAATTATGAGTTTTGTGACTTGTGAGGTGTATTTCATTGCCAAAAACCTTTGAGGGGGTTCCTAAGGGGCGGGTTTATGGTTCGATTTTGTGCGAGTTTCGGAGTGCGTATCCTATTTTGGCAACTACATGCATGTGTATCCCTTTCAACAGCCCATGTACTTCTCTAGCAGAGAAGTACAAGGACTGTGCAGTGTGTACTCAAGTTGTGTATAGTTACACGGCCTATACAAGTGAGTACATGCTCGTGTATTGGTACATGGCCTATGCAAAAAGTACACAGTCGTGTACAACGACCTATGTACAACCACACACCTATGCATTGTTGCCCGCAGCTCTTGTACCTTTCCCGCAGCCCATATACCTCACATTAACACTTCCAAACTTATCCTAAACCTATCAAACACCAAATAAATATCATTACACACCTTAATCAACCTTAGATGTATGCCATGAGTGTTCCTTTGTATTTTATGCACTATGATTTTACTATGTAAAAACAATATCATGCCAGACAATACCTGATATGTGAGTGTGTGTGTTTGTTCTTCCAGGGAGGGTCCTCACAATTTTTGAGTAAGAGATAGAGTTGCGGACACTGGCATACTTTGTACTTGAGGCGGATAAGACGAGTACTATGATGGTCAGCAGGTTTGAGAATGGTCTCAACTATGATGTCTATGGCATTTTGGGTTCGAAGACGAGTAGTAACTTTGAGGAGATCCTTCTGAGACAACAAGGTCAAAACTAGAGGCGCAAGGACATCCCAGCTAGCAAAGGTCCTATCAGGAGCAGTTCGAGGTTCGAAAAGAAATTCAAGATTAGGATAGTTGGTCCTTACCCTTATATGTAGATTAGGTCTCAAGAGACTACCTTGGTGACTACACACTCACAACCTGCCCGATCGTTTCAGAGTGTGAGTAGGCCATCTCGGCTGCCTAGGTGCAGGAACTACAAGCAGTTTCGCCCACTTCCATGCCCACAACCACCTAGATGTTTTCAGTGTGTTTAGTTCTTGCACATGTCCAAAGAGCGCCTTGGAGTTAAAGCAGCCCAGCCAGGTGCTTTGCAATCCAGAATTCTACCACTTCCAACAGCTCAAAGGTCAGGGATCAGTCATATGGACTCTCAGAGTTCTACTAGACTATCTCAGAGGACTCAAATAGGTAGGTCTTCTGGTAGTTAGACTACAGGTCGACAGCAGCAGAGGCAGCAGACACGTCTCTTTACTTGACCAATGCGGAGGCAGTAGCTAGTCCGAATGTAGTAACAGGTACTATTACTATTTTCTCTTCTTATGCTAGTGCCTTGTTAGACCCCAGAGCGAGTAGGTATTTTTTTCGTCCTAGGATAGCTAGGAGTGCTGATGGAGAGTTGTCGCCCCTAGATTTACCCATTGAGGTTTTGAGCCCGTTAGGTAAGCAGTTGGCTTGCAACAGTTTTTATTTGGGTTATGTTCTGAGGATGTGTTCAGTAGAGATTGAGGCAGATCTGATTCCATTGGACATCAGGGAGTTAGATGTTATTCTTGTTATGGATTGTTTGGCCAGATACAGAGCACAGATGGATTATTTCACAAACAGGGTATGGTTCAGTTCGGCTAATGCCACACATTTTTTGCTTTGAGGGTGAAAGATGACTGACACCTTCAGGTGTGATTTCTTGGGTGAGTGCCAGATGGATGATTAGCAAGGGTTGTACAGCCTTCTTGGCATATGTCAAGGATGTGACTATTGAGTCCCCGAAGTTGAGCAGTGTACCAGTGGTGAGAGACTACCCAAATGTTTTCCCAAATGATGTGACTGGTTTGCCACCGGAGAGAGAGATTGAGTTTGAGATCGAGTTATTGCTGGGCATAGCTCGTATTTCCATCCCACCATATCGAATAGCACCAGGAGAGTTGAAGGAGTTGAAGACCCAGCTTGAGGACTTGGCGGACAGAGGATTCATCAGACCCAGTGTATCTTCTTGAAGCGCACCAGTGTTGTTCGTGAAGGATAAGGACAACACACTTAGTTAATACATCAACAGTAAGCAGCCAAACTGGGCCATAGTAAAGAACTAGTATCTACCATGTATTGACGATTTTTTTAACCAGCTTCAGGGTGCATCTATATTCTCCAAGATTGACTTGAGATCAGGATACCATCAGTTGAGGGTACGAGAGTCAGACATCCCGAAGACAACATTCTGATTACATTATGGCCATTACAAGTTTTTGGTTATACCATTTGGATTGACTAATGCCTCAACAATGTTCATGAATCTTATGAACAAAGTATTTTGGGAGTACTTGGACCGATTTATCATCGTCTTTATAAATGACATTTTGATCTTTCAAGATCAGAGGAGAACCATACAGTGCATCTGAGGACAACTTTAGACATACTTAGAGCTTAGCAGCTGTATGACAAGTTTTTGCTAAGAGAGGTTGGCTTCTTGGGGCGTGTGATATCAGCTAGAGGAGTGTTAGTAGACCTCAAGAAGATAGAGACGGTTGTATCTTGGGAGCCGCCCCGCAGTGTTACAGAGATCTGTAGCTTCCTTGGTTGGAAGGCTACTACAGGTGGTTTGTGGAGAACTTTTTAGTGTTAGCAAGCCATTTAACGCATCTAACATGCAAAGGTGTTCCGTTTGTATGAACTGAGAAGTGTGAGCAGAGTTTCCAAGAGTTGAAGTCTAGATTAGTGTCAGCCCCAGTCCTTACCTTGCTAGTAAGTGGTAAGGGGTACGTGGTGTTCAGTGATGCTTCGAAGATGGGATTAGGATGTGTGCTGATATAGGAAGGAAAGGTAAAGGCGTATGCATCCAAGCAGTTGAGACCACATGAGGGAAACTACCCGACTCATAATTTAGAGTTGGCAGCCATAGTGTTCGCATTGAGGATTTGGCGGTATTACTTATATGGTGAGACATGCAAATTCTACACCGACCATAAGAGTCTCAAATATCTCCTCACCCAAAGGAATTGAATTTTGAGATAGAGGAGGTGATTAGAGTGGATCAAGGATTATGACCTTGTGATTGACTACCATCCGGGCAAAGTGAATGTAGTTATTGATGCATTGAATAGGAAGACATCATCTTCCTAAGCCCACATCCAAGCTGAGTATGTGACAATGTTGATGTGTTTGAGAGCATCTAAAGTGTAGCTTGATAGTGATGAGTTAAGAGATTGATTACACAGCTCGTTTTCAGACCTTCCTTGATAGAGGAAATTCAAGTTAGGCAGCTTAAGGATTCCGTGTTGGTCTGAGTGAGACAGCAGTTGGAGAGTGTTGGCAGTGGTGATAGTATAGTTAGTGAGTACTAAGTTGGAGACGATGATATCTTGAATTTCCGAGGTAGAGTTTGCATCCCCGGTGGTGAGGAGTTGAGACAATTGATCCTGACAAAGGCATATAGCTCGACATTTTCTAGTCATCCTGGTAGTACCAAGATGTAACGAGACTCGCGAGAGTAGTATTGGTGGTGCGGATGAAGAGGCATATTGTAGAGTGACTAAGTGTTTGGCATGCCAGCAAGTCAAAGCAGAGCATTAGAGACCTGCATGATTACTTCAGTCATTACCCATTCCGGAGTGGAAATGGGAACATATGACGATGGACTTCATGGTTGGGTTACTGAGGTCCCAACAAGGCTTTGATGTAGTATGGGTATTAGTGGAGAAACTGACCAACTCTACACACTTCCTCTCCATCAGAGTGACGGGCACACCAGAGAAATTTGCATCGAGGTATATGGATGAGATCGTGAGACTACACTGAGTTCCATTGTCTATTGTGTCAAATCAAGATTCGAGATTCACATCCAAATTTTGGGGGAAGCTTTATAGTTCTTTGGGTACTAGGTTGAACTTCAGCATAACTTTCCACCTTTAGACAGATGGACAGTCAGAGAGGACAATTAAGATCTTAGAGGACATGCTCCGTGCTTGTATGTTGGAAAGGAAAACTACTTGGGATCAATGCCTACCATTAGCCGAGTTTGTGTACAGTAAAAGTTTTCAGGTTTCCATTGGTATGGCACCATATGAGGCCTTGTATGGTAGGCAGTGCCATACACCTCTGTGTTGGGATGAGGTAGGTGAGAGGAGACTTGATAGTCCCCAGTTGATTGATCAGACGACAGAGCATTTGGTACTGATCAAACAGAGGTTGAAGACATCTCAGGGAAAATAGAAGAATTATGTAGATAATCATCAACAAGACCTTGAGTTTGAGATTGGGGACATGGTATTTCTAAAGGTCGCACTTTTGAAAGGTGTGGCAAGTTAGCACCAGGTATATCGGTCCTTACACCATCACCAGGTTTATACTAGATTTGCCACCATCTTTGTAGAGGATCCATAATGTATTCCACGTGTTAGTGTTGAGGAAGTATATTAGGGATCCCTCTCATGTTTTGGAGACACCACCAGTGGAGATAGCCAATGATTTGTCCTACACGACTCAGCCAGTTGCGATTGTGGATAGAGCACTGAAACAACTTCGACATCATAGTGTTCCGATGGTCAAAGTATCTTGACGCAGTGATAGATTCGAAGAGCTAACTTGGGAGATCGAACAGTCTATGAGAGAGCAATACCCACAATTTTCTGAGGCACGTGGTAAGTGAATTTCGCAGAAGAAATTCCTATAAAGAGGGGAGGATGTGGGACCTCGTCCCTTCGAGTGCTTAGTCAGTATGATTGTACAGTGAGAGCGATCAGATTGGTCCGTTGTGAGCCTTTGACCAATTGAACGAGGTGGACCATTTGACTAGAGAGTTAACCAGTGAGGTGGACACAGTCAAAGGAATCCTAGGTGTGCATCTATATTTCTTAGCAAGTGGTTTAGGTCGTGTTCGAGGTTTGAGTCAGTGGAAATCGATTGGGTCGGTTCCGAATCCGTTTTAAGTGACCATGGGCCTTTGAGCTTATTAACTCGTTTTGCGCCCGTTTATTATTTTTCAAGCCTATTTATTATTTCTTGAGCCCAATTAATTAACTAAAACCTATTTTAATATTTTATGGTTTAAAATACCTTCTTAGCCCATTCAGACATATTAGGCCTTTAAAAAGTTATGTTCTAGATTTTTTGGGATTTTGGGCCCGGAATATAAAAGCCAGCCTAACCCAACACTTAGAAACTTTTCTAAGTGGCAGCCTTTGGGCCGATCCCATTTATTATTTATTGAGCCCAATTAATTAACTAAAATCTATTTTTAATATTTTATGGATTAAAATACCTTCATGGCCCATTCGAACATACTAGGTCTTTAAAAAGTTATGTTCAAGATTTTTCGGGATTTTGGGTCCGAACTATAAAAGTCAGCCCAACCCAACACTTAGAAATTTTTTTAGGTGTTGGACACCAACTGACTTTGGGTCGATTAACCTGTTTTGGGCCCGTTTATTATTTTCCAAGCTCATTTATTATGTCTTGAGCCCAATTAATTAACTAAAACCTATTTTTGATGTTTTATGGTTTAAAATACCTTCGTGGCCCATTCGGGCATATCAGGCCTTTAAAAACTTACGTTTAAGATTTTCCGGGTTTTTGGACTCAGAGTATAAAAGCCAGCCCAACCCAACACTTAGAAATTTTTTTAGGTGTTGGAGAGCAACTACCTTTGGGTCGATTAACCCGTTTTGGGCCCGTTTATTATTTTCCAAGCTCATTTACTATTTCTTGAGCCTAATTAATTAACTAAAACCTATTTTTGATGTTTTATGGTTTAAAATACCTTCGTGGCCTATTCAGGCATATCGGGCCTTTAAAAAGTTACGTTCAGGATTTTTCGGGATTTTGGACTCAGAGTATAAAACCCAGCCTAACCCAACACTTAGAAATTTTTCTAAATGTTGCACACCAGTAGCCTTTAGGCCGATTAACCCGTTTTCGGCCCGTTTATTATTTTTCGAGTCTATTTATTATTTCTTGAGCCCAATTAATTAACTAAAACCTATTTTTGATGTTTTATGGTTTAAAATACCTTCGTGGCCCATTCAGACATATCGAACCTTTAAAAAGTTAAATTCTGGATTTTTCGGGATTTTGGGTCCAGAGCATAAAAGCTAGCCCAACCCAACAGTTAGAAATTTTTCTAATTGTTGGATATCAGCAGCCTTTGGGCTAATTAACCCGTTTTGGGCTCGTTTATTATTTTTCGAGCTCCTTTATTATTTCTTGAGCCCAATTAATTAACTAAAACCTATTTTTGATATTTTATGGTTTAAAATACCTTCGTGGCCCATTTGGGGCATATCGTCCTTTAAAAAGTTATGTTCAGGATTTTTTAGGATTTTGAGCCCGAAGAATAAAAGCCAGCCCATCCCAACCCAACCCTTCTCCACCACCCCATTCTCTCCCTCCCTAATGTTGTTGTGTGGATAGATCATACATGTGTGCCTAAATTTTCTGTAACTTAGCAGGCTGCTTGAATTTGCTATGACTTAGCAACTATGTGTTTATATATATATATATGGACTGGTGATTGAGTGTGATAGTGTGTTTTCTTCATTTAATTTCGAATAGCACTGGCAGTAGAGGATTATATGTATTTTAAAATAAAAAATTAATTGTCAGTGGGCTTTCGGTTTTTCTTTAGTAAGGGTTACTTGAGAGTGCTTTGTGATCCACTCCGATAGGTTTTTGGGGCATAGTAGCCCGTGTGACAATTATGAGTATTGTGGATTTATAAAACTTATTGGGATGTACTTTATTGCTTTGTGTTCTACAATTCATGCATTATACGTTATTGTTATGAAATTCATTGAGTGTACATTTAGTATGCATGGACGATGATGGTGTTTAAATCAACTCTTTTGTACTTGATTTTACGTATGCCTCTATTCCACCGGATATGCTTATGATGTTGTAAGTCTCACTGAGGTCTTTGATCTCAACCTCTCTTGTTAATCTTTTCAGGGCTAGTTAGTCAGCTTGTAGCTGTTCGTCTTTGAGGATAAGTTTCCCGGTGTTGGTCGTAGGACTAGACTATTATACTTGCATGTCTTGGAAGCTTGGCATATTTTATGTTTTGTCATTTCCATACTCCAGTGACATGCATGCTTGATTTGGAATATGTCGTTTGTTATGGACCGGTTGTGGGCTTGATTTCTAGATCTTAATATTTTATATGCATATATGACTAGGATTTCAGTTTACGTAATAAGATGCGTGCCGTGGGAAATTTTGTAGATTCGTATGGGCTTGTGTGTATGGACTCAGTGTGTTGCATGTTTGGGGTCGTGTGGCTTGTTGCTTGTGATTTAAGACTTTTGTTGTATGTGTATTGCTTACTCCATTGACCGTTATGTGTTGGGTGCCTTTTGTGACGTGTCATGCTATTTTTAAAATAAATATTCAAATTTGCACATATTTTTGGAATTTTGGTTTTGAAAAATTAACGTGAATCTTGTGTTTTTTTTATTGGTCCATGTGTTGGGTCGATCAAGACTATACGATGGTGAGAATCCCATTTACGAGGAGCTGGTCCTTACACCTAGGGTTCTTATTGATTAGGCTTAATCAATTCAATTACTGAATTATCATAGAAATATAGTTAATTTGGTTATTCGAATTAGCTTAGTAATAACCTGAAGGGTATTGTTAGACGACATGAATCAAGAACGTATTTTCGGTTAATGAAATAGTAATAGGTTATTGGTGCGAATTCATTCCTTTTTATTTAGTTTCATTCATCGCATATAATTTAGTTAGGTTAGTTTTGAATTTTAGTTTTAAACATTAATTGAATTTAATTTATTTAACTAGAATACTGAATTAGACTGATTGATTGGATTTAAACGGGTTTGTCTGTGGGATCGATATCTAATACTTAGTTATCTTTATTACTTATTGAAAATCGTATATTTGTGTGTAGTTAAATGTTACAGAGAGGTGTTCTTACATTCCTAACACTAATTCATATAAAATCATAAAAATCTTTTTTCTTCTTATGTTGTCGAGTTGATCACAACCCAATTTCATTAATTTCTTTTATTTTTCTAATATTAGAACATACATTCACATACGCTAAAAGTATAATTCTAAATTTTCAGAATCATAAATAAACTTAAACATTCAATTAAACTCTCATAATTACATTACCACCCTATTTCTAGGGTGATGTCATAACTTCTAAGCAAAGTTTCCACCTTGTCTTTTTCTATATTTTTTTTTGAACAAATATATATTTCAATACATCCACAAATATTTTATCTACATTAATCAAGTATGAAATCATATCTTGAAAAAAAAACATATTTAGCACAATACAATTAGATTGTGTAACAAATCCACCAAACTTAGGGTTTATTGTGAGACCTCGACCCTTCCTAGTTTAGATATCCAGGAAGTCCAATAGCCGATGTAATTAAAATGACTATTTTGTCCTAAAGAAATGGATCTGTGATGGCCTAAAATGGTTGCTGCCAGATATTTACTATTTTAATTCTGGTATTTTTATATTAATTATCCTTAGTTTTATCCCTTATTATCTAAGGTATTAGATAATTCTTCCTTTTAAATAGAATATCTCTTTTAAATTTTTTTTTTAAAATAGAATTATTCATCTAATGGAATTATTTTTTAATTCTCTTTTTAAACTTAAAAGTAGTGATTTATCTTTTAGCTAAACCTCCTTAGACACCTATAAAAGAGTGATCAGCCTATCCCACCTAAACATACCAAAACCTATATAGAAATTTTGTAATTTATCCAATTTTTCTCAATTTTTGATTTTTGCCTAAACCCTAGCCGAAACTCCTTAATCTTCATCTTGGCATAACTCTCTCATCCTTTATCAGATTCTTGAGAATAATAGATTGTTGGAAACCTCTCTTCATCCACTTTCCAACAATCTTATGTTTTTCATCTGGAAGTTAGTTTTTATTTATTAAAAGTTAAATTATATTTCGACGGAATTGTCAAAATCTACTTGAATTTCAAAATAGCATAACTCTCTCATCCTTGGTTGGATTCTTGCGAATAATAGCTTGTTGGAAAGCTCTCTTCATCCTATTTCCAAAAATCTTGGGTTTTTCATCTGGACGTTAGTTTTTCTTTGTTAAAAGTTAAATCGTATTTTGGTAGAATTGCCAAAATCTGCTTGAAATTCAAAATAGCATAACTCTCTCATCCTTTGTCGGATTAATACGAATAATAGGTTGTTGGAAAGCTCTTTCCGTTATCTATCCAGAAATATTGGGTTTTTTTTTCTTGAGGTTAGTTTTTCTTTGGCGTAATTTAGGTCAAAATTCGGCGGGATTAGGTTTCAAAATTGTGTGATTCTGCCTTCAATTGATTTATTTTATTGTTCAGATTGTTTAGCATCCATTCATGATTTTAAAATTATGAATTCATCCTTTGAATCTTCCCTATTTATGAAATCAGCATGCCCTATCTTTGCCCTATTAATGCCTATCTTGATCAACTGATTAACTTATTGGATTCTGACCTTGTTTCTTTTAATTATACATGTTGTAAACACCTATTCCTTTCTTAAATTTATGAAATCACAACCCCTAATCTCTCTAATGTTGAAATCTCAAGTTGCCCTATAAACCTTAAGGTGTTGACAAAATTTGTATATTGAATTAGGGTAAAATATCAAGTAGATTCTTATTGAGTTAATAACCATCACATCACGCATTCAGGAGAAAGATATTGCTGCATCCGGATCACTGGATTTGGGTAGGTTAATTGGTCAGGATTCTCAATGCCTTTGGTTTTTAATTAAGTAGTCTTGTGGCTTAGTATTGTGTGGTCTTTGCCTTGTAATTGTTTTGGAGATTCTAATCTTATTGGAAAGGCAAAGAATTGCATCTGATTCAGACATGTGAGAGGTAGGATCTATGCCTCATCGGTTCCTTTGGTTACCCTATTGTTTGATTGTTTGAATATGAGTGAATTTGATTACCTATCTTGGTTATATGCTTACAGAAATGTGATTATGATGATAGGGAATCTCGGAAGTTTATAGGAAAATAGGTTGCCTGATTCGGTTGTGACTTTGAGGATTGATCTTTGATTTGTATTGTGATTTGATTGAGGATCCTTTTTTTTGATTTGTGTATGCCTGTACTATGTATGTATGCGTGTATGTGCCCTGTTTGTGCTTTGTTTGAAGGATCTTTTTTTCGCTGGCCATGCGAGGCAAGTATTGTTGCTCCTAGGGAGAGGAGAGATGCTTACCGAACCGAGAGGTTTATGGGTGGTTATTCCCAGCAAGAGCTCGTTGGATGCCTTGTAGGCCGGTTCAAGTCCAGACGTCAGGAAGCCTTGTAGGGCAGTTCGAGTACGGACGTCAAGATGCCCTATAGGTCAGTTCGAGTCTGGAGGTTAGGTTGCCCTATTTGAGAGTAACAGGATGACTTGTATGCACTGCTGCAAGAGTGCTCCTAGGCCAGTTCAAGTCTCGATGTCGGAGACAACTGAAAGGCTTACTGCAATATTGATTATCTAACCATTTACCTTTTGTGCAGCAAAGCCTTGGACAACACAGGTGGAAGTGGATGGCCTTTTCTTTTTCTACTGTCGAGAGTAACCTGATGAGTTTTCCAGCCTGTGCACTTCTGATTTTCAGAAGTGTTTGTAGTCCACCCTCAGCCTTAGTTTCAGCTCTAACCCTTTTGATTGATTCTTGAATTACGTGATACCCTTAGATGAGTAGGGATGATCTGATGTTGTTTGGGAGATGTTTGATTGAGAATCCCTAGGACTTATGATGTTGTGACCCTACTGAGATTCTTGTAATCTCATCCCTTCTTTTCTCCCCCTTTGCAGGCTTAGGTGTGTACTTTGTTGCCGGTACCAAAGGTGTGAGATCAAGGCTGCACGGCTGGACGAATTTACACCCCTTTTCTATTGAATGCGCATGCCATGTCTTTGAACTTGTGTGGATTTGCTTTCTCTTTTTGTTGCTTCCGAAATATACATGATACTATTGGTTGATGTTTTGAGATTCCTATGGGACTTGTGTGTTATGTTTCCACTTATTTTGAGTATTAATATAAGTCTTCCGCTAATGTTTTCTTTCACTTCATATAAGCCAGAAATTCGTTAATGTATGAATATGCTTCAACCTTTAAATAGCACATAAATCAACCAATAAAATTGACAATTAGGTGACTTGAGCCTTGTGAGAATCAAATAGAACCTTGTGAGAATCAAATAGAACCTTGTGAGGGCTTATTTGGGTTTCACGGCGGTAAGGGTCCTAATAGGTTGGGTTTGGGTCCTTACATTTATGAAATCATCTCTTAATTTTCCCTTTAATTAAATTATTCAATCAAAAAATTTTGCACATAATAAGCCATCAGACGCCATCATATAACACTTATCAGTCAATTAAAATCCTTAAATTTTAGATTAAAAATCAATTAGAAACCCTAACTCTAACTTTCTAAAATTCAATTTCTTCATCAAATCCAATTTGGAACCATGTTCTCCCATCATCAGATCATCTAAAACTATCAAAGTCCAACACAAAAATCAAGGTTATAACCTTTCCTATTGATTTAACTTTCTACATCAAAGGGAAAATAAGAAATTTCAAGATCTTCACCAATCAACACACTCCAAAATGATATCATATGCTAGAAGATATGTGCATGATAAAATCTCGTTATTTTTTTCAGGTTGAATCAAGGATTTCTTGAAGGAAAGTTTCGGCTGGAGAGAGGAAAAAAAGAGGGTGTTTGCATGGAGAGAAAAATAACAAAGGGGAGAAGAAAATTTAAATTAAATACTAATCTAAGATAAGTATGTAATAAAACTAATTATAATATTATCCTTACTCTTATTTAATTTATGTTACAGATATTATCTATATCCTAATTGGCTTTATTAACTTAGTATCTGGTAGCTTTTAATGTAATAAAGTCAGATTTAATAAAGAATAGGTTATATTCTTTTAGTAACTAATCTTATTACATAACCTTTATAACATCTCCTTATAGAATATTAATCATAAAATATTATCGTAACCACATTATCAAGTACTAATTCTAACTAGTTATGTCACATTCCAATAAACTATAACATAAAAACTCAACTTAGTCTATACCTCAATTTCGGTCACACACCTATCTACACGAGTATTTTCATAATTTCTGAAAATTCTTGCCCTTTAGCCCACGACAACACTACTTCCCATGCATGTTATGCAATTCAACATGATATTTCCAAAAAAAAAAAAAAAACTAGTTGTGGAAAATAAGAAAACATAAAAATAAACCAAATCTCACAATATAAAATGAACACGGAACAATCAAACATCTATAAAAATCTCAAAAGTCATAAAGTAAAATAACAATTTGTTCCTGTGTCACAAAAATAAGTATATCTAACTTAGATAATTAGAGTCAATTTATTACTAAACTACATATGAGTGTCATGCATGAGAAAAACATGGCATATACTCTGAAACTCTAGAGAAAAAGGAGAGTGTGAGAATCCAATCTCACTTCAAAAATATAAGTACAGGAGGTCTTGGACTTATAAATGTAGACTTGTGGAATTATATGCAATAATAAGATATTTTTTAGGCCATAAGGACAGACCCTCAACTAAGGGTTGCATTTATAATTTCGCACCCACATATTCACGTTCGGGCTTGCTGGGTTGGGAGTTGGGCCGTGACTTATACACCATCTCATGCACATATACATAAAGAAAGTTAAACTTGGATTCTCAGAAGGATGAGTCTTACAATAATCATAATCATGATGACCTCATCAAACTTGAATCAAATCATAATGTATAGATAACTATAATGTTAATTTTTTTTTTTGGTAAATAAGTTACAGCCTACAAAAAGTTAGTATGCTGGAATAGTACGAGTGATGATATCCTCCTCCAAGTGAACTAGAAAAGTCACCGGAGTAGGTGGAGTACATAAAATGTGGCAGCCTACAGGGTAGGCTCTTCCCATTCTCACCAGGGTGTCAGCAACTTCATTGGCCTCTCTAAACACATGTTCCAGGTGCACCTCTCTGAAGTGATGTAGTAGTTGCAAGCATTCAAGAAGAAGGGGGCTCCATGGTGGCTTGAGTTCCTTCATCTTAAGCGCTGAGATAATTTCTAATGAATTCAATTCCAAGTGTAATCTTAATAAACCAGAAGAAAGAGCTGCAAATAAACCTGATTTAACACCCCATAATTCAGCTTCCCACACTGAACCCTTGCCAACGTGTGGCGTGAACCCTACTATCCATTTACCTTCCACATTTCTCAGCACTCCTCCTGATGTGGCAATGTCTCTTATTGCATCATAGCTCCCATCGCAGTTTAACTTGCACCACCCTCTGATAGGTGGTATCCATTTAGTCCACTTTTCCTCTCTCCCTTTTGGTCCCATTATAATACGTTTCAACATATCTCTTGCTAGCATGAACTCGATAGCTCTTCTATGAATGAGAGTCGTTGACCCGTTTTCTTCTGCATCTAAGTGTTCAAAAACCACTTGATTTCTCCACTGCCACAAACACCATGCTGCCGTGCCGAAGGTAAGAGACCAGCTGACTCTTCCTTCATTTTTCTTCCATTCCAAATTTCTCATTAGCCAATCGCCAGGATTAGCCGTGAGAAAGTCTTGATAGATCTAGCTTGGTAGGATCTGATACCAGATATCGCGAGCCTTCGAGAAATCTTGTAGGACATGCATAGTGGTTTCGATGTGAAGCCCACAAAGTGGACATAAATCGGAAGAAACATATCGCCTCTTAAAACACAACTCCTTAGTGGGGAGGCGATTATGTGCCACTAACCATAGAAAAGTCTTAATCCTCTCCGGGCCATGCCAATTCGGAATACTCTTCCATAACCAGGGTGTAGTACTCGGTTGTTCCACTCGGAGAATTGCTCTTGCTGATTTGTTTGAGAAACAACCATCAAGAGTATAGTTCCAGCATAGCACGTCCGTTTCTTCTTGATGCGAAGGTGGCCTTGTCTGCTCTATCTTAGCGCATACGGCCTCCGGTAAAAATTTGCGAAATAATTCCTGCTTCCAAAAGCTATCGTTAGATATGAAAAACCGTATGTTAACGTGCTTCATGTTATCTAGACTTTCCTTGTTGGTAAGACCAATGAGAGGCCCCAACTCATTGATCCAATTATCTTCAAAGAATCACACCTGCCTTCCACTCCTAGCAACCCACGTGCTAGCCTTATAAATGAGTAGCCATACCTCCTGAAGAGCACGCTAAGTAGACGAGCATCCCAATGCAGAGTTCCTTCCTATCATCATCTCGTTTTTTTTTTGTCCCCAAGAATATTTATGGGCTAAGACCCTAGCCCTTAATTTATCCTGTTGGTTCATGAATCTCCAGCCCAACTTCATGAGTGCCACTCTGTTAGATTCACCTGTAGAGTGTAGGCCTAGCCCTCCGTCTTCCTTCGCCGTACACACTAGTTTCCAATTCAAGAGTTGGAGCTTCTTCCTATCGGGTTGAGAGCCCCACACAAAACTTTGGATAATTTTTGCTATCTCCGATGTAACTCCTGTTGGTAAAAGAATGGTTTGTAATAAATAGGATGGAATAGCAGTCAATACCGACTTTGCAAGTGTGATTCGTCCTGCAAATGATAAAGAGCTTGCCTTCCAACCCGAGAGCTTGCCTTCCAACCCGAGAGCTTGTGGTGCATCTTACTCAGCAATTCTTCATAATACCTTTTGGAGTTTCGACCATGAATGATAAGGACTCCAAGGTATTTACCAAGGGAAAGAGTATCCTGAAAGTTCAGCACCTCATTGACTTCTCTTCTAGCTTCTCTCGACATGTTCTTTGAGTAGAAAATTTTGGTTTTTTGAAGGCTCACCTTCTGTCCTGAGTTCTCACAGAAATTTTGGAGCGTTTGTTGAATGACCTGACCCTGTTCCTTGTTTGTTACTGAAAACAAGAATAGATCATCAGAAAAAAAAAATGAGAGAGTTTAGGGTCACCTTTACCTAATTGGATAGGTTTCCACCATTTGTCTTCCACCTCTTTTTGAATAAGATGAGCAAGATGCTCCATGCATAAGATGAAAAGATAAGGAGACAGTGAATCGCCTTGTCATACGCCACGAGAGGGAAAAACATGGATGTCTCCTCTCCATTCCATAGTATCCTCATTGAGGCTGTGGAAACACATGTCATAACTTGGCTAGTCAGAGATTTCGGGAACCTTTCAAGTCTCAAGGTCTCTTCAATGAAATTCCATCTAAGACGATCATAAGCCTTCTGAAGATCAATATTAATAGCCATCCACCCTTCTCGACCCTGCTTCTTCCTCATAGAATGGATTACCTCTTGGACAATAATAGTGTTGTTGGTGATTTGCCTCCCCGCCACAAAACTAGCCTGTGTCTCCGACACCAGATCTTCCATGAATGGTTTCATACGCTCAACTAGAAGCTTGGTAATCACTTTGTAAGACACGTTGCATAGACTAATGGGTCGGAACATAGAAGGTTCGCTCGGGTTGTTGACCTTCAGAATTAGCACTAGAAGAGTTTCATTTAGTCTCGGGTCCATACATCCTGTGACTATAAAATCTTGGACTAGATTTGTGAGGTCCAAGCCCACACTAGCCCATTGTGATTGATAAAAATAAGCTGCAAGCCATCCACCCCTGGAGCTTTATATTTTCCCATGCTAGAAATAATTTTTTTAACCTCCTCCATCGTTGGTATGCTCATCAAATCTTCATAATCAAGTGATTGAATCCGAGGAAATCTGTTCCTGATTTTGTTTGGCAAGGATACTCTCGCATCCTCATTGTACAATCAAATATGGAAAAGAGGACTGGAAAAATTAATGAAGAGAAAAAAAACAAGGCCATTGTTCTCGCACCAGCTCCACCCAGAAAATGACCCATCGAGATTGAACAAAGGAAGGATGAGAATACAGGAGAAGACGTTTCAGGGAAGGAACTTAGTCTTGTCCTAGTTGAAGCTGGATCTTTTATAGATATGACTCCCTTGAAGAAAAAGAAAGTCGACAAAGGGGAGACATACAGAGGAAACTCTCTTGCAGGGTCTATCTCTAGGAATGACCCGAGCATGGATGGTGAAGACAATGGTTTGTTGCAGGAAGATATATCTTTGGATTGATTCCTAACCCATAAAACCACCTCCCAGTTAGATTTTATGTCTATATTATCCTGGAATTGTTGTGGAGCAGGAGCTTCACTTTTCATCACAGAAATGAAAGAATTGCTTAAGGAGCACAAACCAGACATTTGCATCATTCAAGAGCCAGGAATCAGTGGAGTGAGAGCGGACCAGGTAGTAAGGAAACTAGGCTTTGATGGCTGTTTTAGAGAGGAAGCGGCAAGGTTTTCAGGAGGCATCTGGGTCCTTTGGGACTCGACTGTTACAAAAATATCTATTCTAGCTTCTTCTCGATAGTTTGTTCACTTTAACTGGAGCAAGTTGGAGGAGTATGGAGTGTGCACGGCAATCTACAGAAGCCCGATACCAACTCGAAGAAAAGAGTTGTGGGAATGTTTAAGAAAGTGGGTAAGTGGCAATGGAGATCCTTGGGTCTTGATTGGAGATTTTAATGCTTTACTATACTTGGAAGAGAAAAGAAAGGGAGGCACTACGACACATTCTATTAATACTGAGTTCTGCAGAGCAGTGGAAGATTGTAACTTGATTGATCTTGGTTTTGTGGGACCCAGTTTTACATGGTTTAAAGGCAACTAGTTTGAAAGAATTGACAGGGCGTTATGCAACAACCTATGGAGATGTAAATTTTCGGAGGCGACTCTATTACATTTACCAAGAATTAAGTCAAACCACCGACCCATACTACTATCTTTGTTGCGGGATTCCAACTGTAGAAGAGGCCCACATCCGTTTAGATTCCAAGTTGCATGGCTCACTCACCCTAGTTTCAATGATTTGGTTGCGGATAATTGGGTGACAAGAGATTCTTGGCAGGCCACGTATGAACAATTTGTGAGGAAACTTAAAGAATGGAATAAAGAGATCTTTGGGAATATTATGAGAAAGAAGGAGCTACTTTTGAAACAGATTACAAATATCGAGATGATTCTCAGCCACCGTGAGTCCACTCAGCTACGAGATAAACTCACAGATTTGGGGAAAGATTATGAAGCAGTAATTGTCCAAGAGGAGATATTATGGTTTCAGAAATCTCGGATTAAATGGATTAATTATGGGGACCGTAACACTTCCTATTTTCACAAATCAACCCTCATCAGGAGGAGGAGGAATAAAATCTCGAGATTGAAAGGGAAGGGGGAATATTGGATAGAAGACGAAGCTAAATTGCAAGATCTAACGATTAATTTCTTGTCCCAACTATAATGTTACTATAGTCTATAAATTAAATATAAAATTTAAGAATTAAAATATATATTTAATGCATAACGTTTTTTTAGATATGGATCTAAGTGATATCTAGATGACAGTTATCCTCTTTAGTCATTTATTTCATGGAGAAAATTACGGATATAAAATCATATTATATAGAAGGGACAAATCGTATGATCACTCGATTAAATTACAATTAAAATTAAAATTAAAATTTATCCATGTTTGTTATGGATTGATATAAAATTCGTGATTTATAAATTTTTAAATCATAAAAAAAATAAAATCATCATAAAATAATAATAAAATTTATTATTATAAGATTGATTTAATATTTAATTTATTTAAGGTTACAAGTTCAAAATTATACAATGGTTAACCTTAATGACAGGTTCGACGAATCTCAGAAAGCAACATTCCGACAGAAGAGATTGATTATGGGAACATGGAGATAATACAAGATTTTTTCTGGGACCCGAGGGAACCAACTGGAAGAGTAATAATGGCTGCTAGCTTGCCATATGGCAAGGAAGATCCTGACACCAATCTAGTTGGACGACAGTATCCTTTTATCTGTTTGGTTAATCCACGTGTGAAGTTCTTGTTGGACAACCAGATTGTAACCTCATCTAAAACGTAGTGCCACCTCTCCTGGCAGCCAAGATTTCGCAAATACTGGCTTACATGACCCCTCACTTCCTGCCCTTACATCGTTTATTGCAGCCTAGGCTGCCTTAGAGTCCGTGAGCTTAATCAGCAGAAATGGCGGCACAAGCACTTTTATCATCTTCTCTAACCTCTTCAGTTGAAACTGCAAGACAAATATTTGGCTCCAGACCATGCCACTCACTAGCAGGGTCATCGAGGAAGAGTTCATTTGTTGTCAGAGCGTCTTCTAGCCCTCCTGTTAAGGTCTCTCCTTCTTCCTTGCACTACTCAACTTGGGAAAATATAATTGCTTATAATGTATCTGCTGATAAACCACTAGCTCTGTTTTCATATCGGCTAATTGATCAAACTTGTGCGATTTCCAGCAAGGAGCAGATAGACAACTATGGTTTGCATCTAAGCAAAGTCTTAGCTATTTAGATGGCAGGTAATTCATGATTGTTCAAACTCTCAAGTTTGTTTCTTTGTAATTCAATTTCATCTCCACCTGTCTACCATGCATGATGCAGCCTTCCCGGTGATTATGGGTTTGATCCACTAGGCCTCTCGGACCCTGAAGGCACGGGAGGTTTCATCGAGCCAAAATGGTTAGCCTATGGCGAGGTTATCAACGGACGATATGCCATGTTTGGCGCGGTTGGTGCCATTGCCCCGGAAATTCTTGGGAAGGCAGGGCTCATCCCGGAAGAAACAGCTCTTCCTTGGTTCAGGACCGGCGTGATCCCTCCGGCAGGAACATACAACTACTGGGCAGATCCTTACACACTGTTTGTATTTGAGATGGCCCTAATGGGATTCGCAGAGCACAGGAGGTTCCAGGACTGGGCAAATCCGGGGTCCATGGGCAAGCAGTATTTCTTGGGGTTGGAGAAGTACTTGGGAGGGTCTGGGGACCCTGCCTACCCCGGAGGGCCTCTGTTTAACCCACTTGGGTTTGGGAAAGATGAGAAGTCAATGAAAGAATTGAAGCTGAAGGAGGTGAAGAACGGAAGGTTGGCGATGTTGGCCATCTTGGGCTACTTCATACAAGGTCTTGTGACCGGAGTAGGACCATTCCAGAACCTCTTGGATCACCTAGCTGATCCTGTCAATAACAACGTACTGACAAGCCTTAAGTTCCACTAGAAATAGTTGTATTTGGAGAACTGAAATTTGTATCCTCTGTCCTGCACGTAATGGAAAAGCTCTTGGTGTAATTTCATGCAAGAAATGGCAATTTCGAAGACCTCGATGGACCTGTTTATATTCATTCATTCCACGCTTTTTTCTTGTGTTTTTGAGAGTGGAATTGCAATTGGAGGTAAAATAGTGAACTGAGAATAGCATTTCCAGTTTTTAATAGTTTCAAGTGTAAACAACGGTTATAAAGACCTTTGAATAAAACAATAAAAATCATCTCAAAATCTGCTGCGTGGTGCCAAATACTTGAAGGACTTGAAGGCCACTCATTTGCCACTGAAGACCTTAAAACATCAAAGCAAACTAAAATGGCTCCCAACTTCAAAATTATACACCCCGATAAATGGCCGCATCTAGGCTGCCTGCGCCACGGGTTCATCCGCACCTGAAGCCTCCACCCTGCAAGCCAAAGTACTATATTTGTTACCAACACAAAATTTCTGCTGGATTTGAGATTTCTACTCACGGACACAGCAGGGGCATAATCACAAAACCACCACCAAGCCGAGAGAACCAAGATGCATGTAATGCTCACTATGTAATATTACCATAATGAAATATCAGAAAGTTACGCTCAAAGTCAGCCACAAAATCATTTTCCCAACTGCAGCAATATAAAGTCCACCATTTTGCGCTACAATTTAGTTTTATCTCACTCATAATTCCTAGCCGGTTCTGAATAATGTCATATGCCAAAACGGGTGTATATTTATATTCAAATAATATATTCAGCTTATAAAAGAAAAAACAAAAGTAATAAAAAGGGCGTAAATGTTTATGACGAGCAACTTTCACGCCCCCCACTAGAGTCTTTCTACAAAACTATAATAAGCATACACGCTATACCTTTGAATTCCTTCTCCAACTTCCATTCTGAAAAAGTTTTCAATTCTCACAGTTGCACCCACATGCTTGGATAGATTGTCTAAGTGTGTCTGCAAAGCATTGTATTAGATGCTAGTCATCCACAGCAATGTAGATAACACAAAGAACAAGGTATTTGCCCAACAAAACCCTTTATCCAGTAAAGATCCAGACAGGCATAGGTGCACGTGCATAAGCCCACCAAGGCCTATATGCAGTGAAGATTTCACGTACCTTTATGTTTATTGTATCATCTAAAACAAATTTTTGCTCCATAAGAACAGTTTCCTCATAATATTTACGTAAACGACCTTGCACCATTTTCTCTACAGTCACTGCATTCTTTCCTGTACTTTCTGCCTGGCATCCAAAGACAAATTTCAGTCGAAATTTTTAAGTGGCAAATTAGAGTAACAAGACTGAGTGTATTTAAAGACCTGCCCCCCCCCCCCCCCCCCCCCCCCTGGTTACTAAGAAAAGAAAGGAGAAGAAACAAAATGGAGACAGTCGGTCAACATAGTCATTATTGCATCTCATATGACAGAGGACCTGCCTATCAACATATCTCAGTAAAGACTGAATGGAAATTCATGGTCGAGAGCTGCAAGGAATTCTTAGTAGACGAGACCCTCAAAGCAGAAAATAAATAATTAAAATGGCAATATCACAGGGAAAAGGAAAACAAAGAAAGAAAAAGATGGGTTCACACAACTTGCTCAGCGTTTCTGATACTCAAGGCAACAGTTCTAATCTGAATTAAAAAGTACCTGGGACTTAAGAATTTCAAGTTCACTCGCTAAAGCATCAGTGGAAACTAGTTCTCTGTTTAAGAACGATGGCTTAGCAGCCACCACATGCATTGCCAGCTCCGATCCTCTATCCTGAAAAGCTTCTGACACATGATTCTCACTCCCTATCTGAAGAGATACAAGTCCAGCAATACGACCCAAACCTGAAACCAAATAAGACTATTTCCAATCAAAACCCTTAAGCTCATGCGATGTACTATAAATGCTAGCATTTTGCACACAGTTAAGCTTTTTGAGACAATTAATTCTGCAGAAAACTTGTTTTAAGGGTATAGATGAGTCTAAATGATTTACCTGGTTGAGGACTCGTATGCAGATAGCTGGAAAGAATACCAGGAGAGGACATCACAAAACCCCTTCTAAGTTTCACATTCTCACCCATCATTGCAGCCACTTCAGTAATTGCATTTTGAACGGTAGTTTCCCCACTCATTTTTGGATGTTCAAGATTGAGTTTGCCGTCCTGGTTAGGAAAAAATATTCAGCCTTATTTTCCCCAAAAATACATATTCACAGTTCAAAAAGGCTGAGAAATTCATAAAACCAACTTCCATATCTAACAACCTCAGATGAACTGCCAAGTACAAATGCCAAACGTTTCTTAGTCGATTGTTTTATATAGTGAAAATAAATGTCAATACGATCGGTCTTAACATGTGGAACTATTGTTGTTCAATAGCTCCAGGAAACTGCCAAGATGTTCATGAAACTAAAGAAAACATATCAAGTAGATGAACAACATGGTTAAGCAAAAATTAAGTAATTGTGTCATCACCTCCAGATGCTCAATTTCAAGAGGATAGATCCCGGAAGTAGCTCCAATACCCAAAGCCTTCTTTGCTAAAGTTAAAGCCTGAAGCAACAGTTAACATAAGTTAGAAACCGGCATTCATTCCTAAAGAAGATAAAACATTATAATCCGAATAGTGCCTAAACTGCACATAATCTGTTTTAAACAACCATAAGGCAATTATTACCAGGCATTGGAATATATCATTCCTAGCAACAAAGTCCGTCTCGCAATTAAGCTCAATGACAGCTGCCGACCCTCCGTTCTGCGCGAGGGCAAGCAATCCTTCAGCGGCAGTTCTACCTGATTTTTTCTCAGCAAAGAATTTGCCTTTTTTTCTCAAATCTTTCTGAGCCTGGTCTGCACGAAAATCCCAGAACTCATAAGCGCGAAATAAGTCCATTAAACCACAGAACAAATCCAAGCATTCATAAAAACATGCTCTTTATTAAATTTCATTTTGCACAAACAATTACCGATGTCCCAATTGCAAGCAACGAGCGAAGCCTTGACATCTTTAATAGGTGCGCTGGTCCGTTGCCTGAGTTGCTTTATCAACTCCATCTGCTGAGCAACTGCGGGCTCTGAAAAGCTAAATCGCCGGGAAAAAATTCCAAATTCTGAATCAGCTGACACTGTGGTCTTTGCAAATTGAGAAACGCTCGCTCTAGAGGGGGCTCTGCCAGTCCACCTGGAATAACAATGACTTTGCTGCAGCTTGGTAGCACCCAAAATCACTTGAAGAGGCCGTCTTGCATTCCTACAGAAAGCCATTTCTATATTCTGCGGGCGAGCCAATGAGCACCAAAGCAGAAAACGAGTTAGTTTAGCCGTTATAAATCTGGGGAGCGATTCTGGGGATCCAGTTAACGAGGGTTTAAGGGTTTTGATCACTAACTAACCCTGTAAGGCTCTTACTGTGTGGACCTGAAAATTGAGGAAGACGAGAAGAGATTCAAGGAGTCTTGTGGTTTGCAAAACCTCCACTTTGATTCGATTTGGAGCTTCCGGCAACGGGACTGAGTTCTGGGATTGGACTCTGGGATTGGATTCTGGGGCTGGCTAATTCGAGAGGGCAGCAATGTCCACATCTCCTGCACCGGCCCACAACTTGTTTGTTTTTCTTTTTTTTTCTTTTTTTGCATTTTTTAAATATTGTGTTGAAATTTATCGTATAAAAGTTGTTGCAATATCATTTTGTTAGTATATGTAATTACATATATAGCTGAATATTTATAATTGTTATATCATGCCTAAAGACCACAATGTTACGTTTGGGTTTTAAAATAATGCAGATTAGGTTAGGTATTTTGAACATAAATCAATATTGGAAAATGAATTATTGGATTGAGTTTTATAATTAATTTATGATTTGGAGGTTTTTAGAATTGGAAGCCTAATTGATAGTTTGTGAAGCGGTTAATTTATGTGTTTTAATAATGATATATTAATTTGTAATAATTGTATGATATATTTTATATTTTATATTTTATATTTATATAAAACATCTATCCATTGCAATCATGAATACAGCTAACTAATTTAGTGCATTGCAAGAAAGTGGGATGGGTTAAAAAAATTCACTTCCTTCCAAAATGGACATGATATGATAACACCCAGACACATAAACACAAGAAAGAAATGTGTAACAATTTCTCATGGGACTAAATAACATGAGTTTTGGAATTATTTAATCTCAAATACTCAACATTGAGCCTTTACCGAGCTGATATGTATGGGTATGTTTTGTGTGTTTGTTGTTTTAATTTGATTTGTTTAGGTAGTCCAAATTTGTTTTAATTTAATTTGGTTAAATTGAAATGTAATCTTTTAATTAACTAGATTAGTTAGGCCTAATATGTTTGAATTAATTAAAATAAGTTAGGCCTAGGATATTTTTATTTTATGATGGGCTTAAATTAACATTTTAATTATAGCAATATTAGGTGAATTAGTATGGACTTAAGTGAATTAATTAGTTAGAGCAAGTTTAAATAATATAATTAGTGGACTTAAGTTCATTTTTTCTCTCAACCAAGTATTCAATTTCAGGTTTTTATTTTTCATTCTTATCCTTTAATATTTCATTCTTTGTAACACCAATTTAATATAAGATCAGACTTTAGAACACAAGATCTCACCTCCTTATTCCCTACTATTGTCGTAAACCCTACAAGTATGTAAGGTGTTGATTTTTGTTTTCGATTCTTTATAAATTGATATAATAACAAAAAAAATAATGTAAGAAATATGATTTGGAATTTTATTTCTTGAAATTTTATTTTATTTTCTTTTCTTGTTATTTTGTATTACAACACTATTTTGAAGAATAAGTGCGACAGCATGTGTGCTTTGATATAGGAATTTGTTTTGGCTTTTAGGTTATAAAATCATCATAAGAAGTGATAATAAAAGAATTAGAAATGGCATTAGGTTGAGAAGGCTATTAGGATTGCTTAGATAGTTGTTGACATTCATACAGAAAGAGGTGAAGTGATCTGAACTATTTATTTTGGTTTTAGGAATGTTTTATAACAAACAATCTACTCTTACTGTTTTGAATTGAACCAATGCCTATTCTCTTTGTGCACTCATTATATACAATATCTCTTATAATTAAATTCTTTGTTGAATGTGTACAAATCCTTGTTTTATGATATTCAGAATTTCTTTCTTTATTATTGATGCCGAGTTAACCTTGATACGACCAAACTTTTTCTTTGTTTTTCTTAGACTTGGCCGAATATGTGAGATGCTGTAGATCACTGCGCATGTGGATCGGTTACTTATATGAATTATGTTAATATATAATTGATGGGTATTAAACCGAGTGTAAGAGGATGACATTGAAGAGAGAAGAAAGCCAGAGATCTTGACAATAGGGACAACATAGGGGCTCCCAGGGGACAATAAATGAGATACTGGTTGGATTCTTTGCAGGAAGAGGTTAGGTCACCATGAGTCATCTGCAATAATGTTAGTGAAGTGGAATAGCATACGGGATTGCTATTCATGTAGGTTTTGCTAATAGGCTGTGAATCCTACAAGCCTTAGGCTCGCTAATTCATTTTACCGTTTCACCGAGTACATGGTCTTTGTACTCACTCCTTCACCCTTTCAGGTTCTATTTGAGCTGAAGATCGAAGTTAGCTTTATTTGGGATTTAGATTAGTTGTTGGGTGCTGCTGTATTGTACTTCATCATGGATTTACAGAATGAGTCTTCTAGTTTATTTACGGTTTTTCTATTATGCACTCACAGACTTGCGTCTATTGGATGCTTTACACCTTATTGACATGCTATAAAAAAGCGTAAATTACCTATTGCCCGATTTTGTAAGATAAAGCAAGTGGGATCGAATCCATTGACGAGTTGGGATCTAAGTCTCGATCGGAATGTTCTGTTCGTTAAGTGCTGAAGCTGCTTCTTGTCTAGGTTCCTTTAACTGGGCCACCAAGTACGATTGTGACACTCTAGAAACTTAGTATAATTCAAGGATAGACCAAGCAAATATTCTTTTTTTCTTTATCAAAATAGACCTATCAAAATGTTTAAGAGCACTGTCGAACGGGTGACCATTTTTCTCATACTTCTTTATTTACTTGCACAACAAGTTACATAACCCAGAACTAACGAACGCTAGAAGATGTTGGTATACTAGCTTCCCAGCCAAATACAACGATGGATTTTAATCTTTCACGGATCTCCATATCCATCATCCATCTTCAACTAACTGTAGTTGATTTCTTGGGCATTTGGATTGTCATCGTCCCAGTTAAAGTAGGCTTCCAAAGGCTCCTCATATGTATATGGTGCCGAACCATTCATGTACTCTAGTCCGGAGTAGTGTTTCGAACCTCCCACATCACGTAAACCAGCAGATTGCTCCACTGGGAAGAGGCTGCCTCCTCCTGCTTCAGAAGATTTCATTGGGCCCTGAAAGTGGTTACGCTGCTCTTCCACAGCAGTTTGACCCTGGATTGTCTCCATTGAATTATAGGAGTTGCAAGCATTTAACTGGTTGTAGCAGTACGTTGGTATTTGAGTCGTGGTTCCAGTAACATTGAGGTCTTGCCCTACATAGTCTCCGCAGTCTCCATAGTCCACAAGTGCACCTTGTAGGAGGTATTGACTGATAAGTACGTCACAAGCGTTATCTATTATGGTGTCAAGGTAAGACTTCTGTGCCATCAGATACTTCTGGTACGCAGTCTCAGCCTGTATTATAAAGCACATAATTCTCATTGATATCATAAGTCACGCTGGGAATGCTGCTTTTAACATTAGTCTTAAAATTTCCCCTTTCACTCATCATACGGAGAAGAAGTAGACACTAAAGGTACTCCTGATTGAGTGCTTGAATTATGAAACATAAGCTTTAAAATACCCATCATGTTACATAGTTTCTTCTACCATTTAGTTTTTCAGTTTTAAAAGTTAGATGACCAACTGTAACTGATGTACTGTACACCTTAAGCTAAATCAGGGATATCATTACATTTCCACCATATAACAAAAGTTAAACAGAAACCAGTATTATCAAGGTAAAGAAGATACCTGCAATCGCAGATAAAGAGATCCTCGACCATCATTCTTGGCTTTTGAATTCCCCTTTAATGGCCTACATATGGCAGTATTACACCAGAAACAAAAAGCTGAGTTACTAGCTATATTGCAATACAAAATAAAAACTACTACTAATGCCAAAGAGGTTTTTGCCTAACGAGCAACTAAGATACTAATCATACTCATATGCCGGTCGTTGCTGAGAAAAAATGCTTGAGCCTTCTGCTCCTCCAAAACCTGAGGTGTTTTCCATTCAGCGGCAGTTCAAACGTATAGATAAGAGCAATAACAAAATGCCCCAATACATGCTATGCTACTAGATGCCATATGTATCTGAAAGTGTTACTAATACTTGATTATAACAGAAAAGAGGTGTCATTGATGGCCTTCTATTTCTGTCTTGTTATATTCCTACATGTCATTTGACTAACTAAAAGCTGATGGAATGCATTAAAAAAAAACCTAGAAGATGATGTTATGTGTGGTCGACTCCAACTCTGCTCTCACAGAATCTATTGTAAGATAGTTTATACTTTTACATTGAGGGCTACGTATTCAAAATAAATTTGAAATATGTAGTATGCATACATTCAAACCAGGTATTGATTAGAAATGCTTGCCTATTTTGGATGATTCGTCCCATTCCATGTCCGGCTGTTTGCTTTGTCTATACTTCTGCAATATCGTACATATAAATAAAGTTAGAACCCAGATTAAACAAGCCATTGCAGATCTATGCTGAACTGTTAATAATTGACAAATAATCATGTTAAAGAGGACCTGGAGATGGCTCTTGACATGGTAAAGGCATAATCCATCAATATCCATCGCATTCAGGACAGACTTTGGGGTCGCTTCTTCAAATAGGATAATAGGAGTCACTGTGGTTGAACTTCTTAAAAAGAAATAATAAAAAAGCTTGCACAGAAAGAAGTGATATAAATTGCAAATCATTAATTCAGTTTGTGAATCATGTGGATATGAAATTGTAGCTAAGATGATGCATGAGAAGGAAAGGGTTAGTATATATAGACATATAAAAAAAGAAAAAAAATGATTTCTTATGTCCCAGGAACCAAAGGTAAGCATGATAAATATCCACATTTTCTCTCTAAAAATCTAAAAGAAGTTATGCTGTGACACCACTATTTTGCAGGATGTATATATAACAGTTAACTGTAAAATATGAATACTGTCAATTTTTTTTATTTAACTTCCAGTCATTCACTTCGTTAAGTCCAGACTTGAATGTAACACCTTTTGGAACGCTTCAAATTGCAAAATATTTGAATGATGCAACAAATTATACACAATCAAGTACCAAGGCCTAACACTCCGTTCTCACTTAGCTGAGATTCTTCCCCTCATATATATATACACTCATAAATTCTACAATTCATCTTTTCATATTGAAGTTCATCTATACCTTAGTTTGACCTGATAGTAAGACCTTAGACTGAAAAACATATCTAAATAAATAAGATTATCTGCTAGAAACTTCAATTCTGAAAATTTACCAATTCCATGTTCAAGCAAAGAGGAGAACAGTAGAATTATCCATGAACAAATTTTAATTCAGAAAAAGAAGAAAAAGTATCAATGTAAGCACACATCCAAAAGGAGAGCATTGAAATCCTATGTGTGTATGAAGTTCAAAGCTGACAAGTCAAACAATCTGAAGGAATGCATTTAAAACCAGATACAGCAACCTGTCATGCTAGTACAACATATACAAATTCGATACAAGCCAAGAATATTAAGCAATCTAAATCCTAAAGAGCCAAGAAACAGAAGGAAGACGTAAAGCATCCAGTCACGTGTCTAGCCTCTGAAATTAAGGAAATAAAAGAAGATGATTTCAGTAAGAAACGATTACAGAAATGTACCATTTGCATAATCTTTCTATGATATCATCAAATAGAATGTTCAAAAAGCAATATAAACCGACAAAGCACGCAAAGAACCAGCAAAACACTTTCTGGGTAACAAATTTTTCCGAATCTAGTTAGTAATGCACATGTGAACGTGACAAACATAACGAGAAAATCGATACATCCGATACCGAACAAAGCGATAAACTTCCTCTACGTACATGGCTAAGATTCAACAATATTCATGCAATTGAATACAACAGAACCACAATAAATAGGAATCTAATAGCATAACACAGTCCAAGAATCCAATAAAACTAAGATGAGTTCCAGCAGCCTTTAAAAGCCCTTGCATATTACTAATACATACATAAATAAACAGTAATAACATGTTATCATGCAAAGAAGTGGACAACTAGCAGTTCAAACTGAAGTAGCAAGTGATATGAAGGCCTTACAAGGAAAATAAAATCTCAACATTATTTTTTGAAGATCTGCATAATAAAAAAGATTACATAACATGATAAAAGAGATAACATTCTAAAGTCTAAGAAATTTCAAGGTTAGACCAAGAAAACAGAAGGAGAAAAGTAAATGACGATAAATACTGAGATTAAACAGAAAGTCCAAACTACCTAATTTGTTTGACCGTGGTGTTAGCATAGGTTTCATAGTTGATTTTATGGGACTAGTCCACAAATTAATGAAACTAAAACTGACTTAAAATTCTTTTCCTTCTGGATATAGAGCACCAACGATGATCTACATGCTTAGAGAACAAAGAATTTCCTTACTAGAGTAACCTTGTCGATCATCTACTAATTATTGTCTACTATAACTAGATGGAACCATCTATGTTTCCTAGTCCCAGTGTTAAATACTAAAAAATTAGTACCAGGTCTTTCCAGATCTAACAGGTTGCAAAAGAATAAAACATAAGGAAAAATGGTTCAAGTAACAAGATAAAACCACCTTTGGTATACCAAAGTAATCATGCAGCTTAAGATCCAATTTTTAATCACAAATCTTGAGTGGTCTTATAAGCATCAACTATTCAGCATAGACAAAAAGTTATCCGTTTTTAGCTAACAATTATACTCTCTTAGTTGACGGACATGTTTCATCACTGTTTTATGTCTTTGATATTCAAGGAAACAGTAATCTCTGTGTTGCTTCTGCTCCTGAGAAGAGAGCTAATATCAAAATACCCACCAGGTTAAGCAAAAAATAAACAAGGCAGTAGAATAGCCTTGCAACATCTATATTAAAATGGTTACTAACTTAGTGGTCCACCAAGGGAATCGACTGCATTAACGAAACATGTATGCAGCTCTTGCGTCCATCGAAGCCTAGGCCTTATTTCAGTCGACCAATAAATGCGAGGCTGCACTAGTGAAGGAGGTGGTCTAATCTCCTCTTCCTTGTTCTCCATCACAATCTCCTTGGCCTTATCAGAGGGTTCAACATGGTCATGGACCACATGTGGAGTTGGATTGTCTTGAAGTTCAAAGAGAGCATCTACACTATCCCAATCACCTAGTGGACTGAGCGCTAGTTCTGGCTCAGTAGCTTTGAGTTTGGCATCAAACTCACAGAGGTTAGCCAACCCAAACATGCTTTCCTCCTCAAACTTTTCAAACTCATCCATCACAGCAAGGGTATTCATTGAAATACCCTCCATTTCACTCCCATGAAGCATTTCCATTTCATCCATTTATTTCTTGTGCATTGCACACCAGAACTCCTAGATTATTATACGAAGGCAGAAAAAGATAGACATCCCAGAAGGATAGACACGTAGGGACCCACGCTTATTATGTGGGGTCCACTAATGTGAATATTAGTAAAATAACAATTAATAAAAAGCAAGATAAGGCCAAAGACAGACTCAACAGCCAGTTTGTATGCATTCGGAGAATAGAAGTAAAACTTTTCGCGAAGACAGTTTGGAGAAGAAACCGATGAAAGGGGCTGGGCGGAGAAACATAGAGCAAAGTACTCTCCACCTGGGAGTGACTATTAAGAGGGTGCACCATGAGAGCGTCGGTACGGAAACGGTTGTGATGGTGTGCTGACATTATATGATTGGTGCTGATCGTGCCATGAGTGTCACCGAGAAGGAAGTCTGGCCTGTCCTGTAGGCTCCGGTTAGGTGCATGGATGAAAACGTGGAATCTTTATTTTTCCCAATTTATTTGTCCCTATTCTTTGCACTAAGGCCGAGTGTAATCCTAAAACGCCTATTCTTGATCATCCATCCTCGAATTCCTTCAAATTCAAAGAAACCAAATCTGCAATTCGGTAATCAACAAGTGGGCAGTACAATGAGTATCAAATAATTAAGTAACCTCTATTATTATTATTATTATTATTATGAGATAATGCATATACTAAAATTAGGAATCATCCACAAAAAGAATCTGCATCTTATGCCTGGTCATTTAACTCGAGTGAGAGAACTGTGAAGTTGGATTTGTGTCAAACACTGAATCTGGAAAAAAGCCAAAGTGGCCCCAAAAGATCCAAAACGCATACATATCCTAATACCAGTCCGTTCTGTTCTGTAGTTAAAGAGTAGATTGATAAACATTTGACATTTTTTCCCCCTTGTTTTGGTACATCACAGATTATAGAGTGATGGCATAGGCATTAACTCCCGCAACAAAACATCTACACCATCTAACAGACATCTGGCAACAGAGTAAGCAATATTAACCAGGAATGCAGCCAGCGGGATGGTTTTACAAAGGTGGAAGGAACAACACAGCCGAGAAATGAGACTAAGAGGATGGGCTAACCTTGCATGTAGACTTCGCTTCTCATCTATAGTCCCCATCTGGCGGCATTGCCGTTACAACAATCCAAACGCGAGACTGAAAATCGTCCAACTGGTTCTCCTTCTTCTCCACAAATGCCCACGGTTGCGAAATCCCTCCACGCCACTCCACGCCACCCCAGCCCACTCCATTATTGGACGGTAGGATTGGCGTTGTGATTCCACAAGATACGACATTTTCTTAGTTTTCCGTTTGAGTTTAGAAAAGAAATCATAATCCATTTGTCCACCGAGGGGGTATTGGTTGGAGAGCTCTGGGGATGGAGTAGTTAATTTTTGGATCATAAAACACGATAAATTCCAAAATACAAAATCCACTTGTTGCCGCCACGTTTTACATGAGGAATATGGGGCCAGAGGCCCAATTAGATGAAAGAAGAATCGGTCGTATGAGATTTGCTTAAAGTCTTGGACTGGAATCCAAATAAAAGAAAAGGGAAATATTTTTGTTTTTTACCCTCTATTTATTACGCTCACGCGCCGAGAGGTCTGTAGGTCTGCTGTTTGCTGCCCTTTTAAAAGTCTCTTTTCCCCGAATAATATAATAAAATAGAATGGAGAATTGTCAAAACTAGCCGTTGCCACTTTTAAAGACGCTCTTCGCTTCCATCTTCTCATCGCTCTCTCCTTCTACACCCAGCAACTGTACAGCAGCTTCCTTCTCAACACCCAGACCAGCTTAACAAAATGTTCGCCGAAGGTCTAGACGAGACTGCAATCAATTGGATCAAACGGGTACTTGCTAAAAAGAGCTCACCCTTCTCTTTCTCCTTCTTTCTGCATTTCGTTTGTCTAACTAATAATTATTTTTAGCAATCCTCATTCTACAGTATAATTGATTTTGAACCAACTCGTTTCCAGGGATCAGATGTGGAAGAACCACGGGTACGGTCTCCTCTGTCTCCATTGACATCTCCTCACCAAGACCCTTTTCCCAAATCCCCTCTTTCATACAAAAGAAGCAGTTGTACCAATAATGCTAATCTGTTGCCTCCGCTCAAGTTCCACGCTGGCTTACTAACTCCTACCAGATTCGTTTCTCCTTCTCGATGGGACGATGATGGTGACGGTGTGGCCGATGATGATGATAATAGGGAGAGTATTGCCTCGGTTTCAGATTATGTTGGTAGAAATTATGAATTTATGGATGATGATGAGTTTGAAGACGAGGTGGGAGTGCGTTCGACTTATGATATCGATGCCGATTACCTGGAGAAGCCAGTTATGCAATGCTATCAAGAGGATGAGGAGGACATGATGATACCGAGGAGCCATAAAACAAGACTGAATAGAGGGTTGTTGAAAGAAGACTTGAAAATTGAAGTGCCCGGTGATTTCAGGAGGTTTACTACTGATGGTGATTTGGGTGTTGACAATTTTTCTCTTAAGAATTCAACAACACTCCAATGTGGAAGTTTTTCTCTTCGAGAGAGAGTTCAGCTGCGAAATGCACACAAGGGATATGATGTAAGTTCCTTTTTGACAAAGACGATGTCGGAAGTTTTCGTCAAAAGTATTTTTTTTTCTTCTTCTTTATTAATCTATTTCCGGTGATGGTTTAAGAGCAGTCTTAGTGCTCGTTTTCTTGTTTATTCTTTCCACGTTTCTTTATTGGTTTCTGTTTTTTTGTAATTGCAGGATGCATCTAGTCGAGGACCAAAACTGTCTCACGAGGTAGAGAATCTTGGGACTCCAAGTGCACCACCAATCCTGGAATCTGGAGGAGGAGATGACATTAGGATCGAAAAAGAAGTTGAGCAAACTGGGGACAAGACTTTCAAGTCAGAAGAAATAAGACAATCCTTAGAAAACAATGAATTTGTTGAAAGGTACTGTATCTTTTTTTTTTTCACAAAATGCCAGTATAATTATGTAAATTTTACATTTCTTGGTTCTTTAATTAGTTATCTGAGATCTATAATTCATAAACGAAAATCTGGTTTGAGTTCAATGTAAATGTCTTGCGCAGGCTACCTAAGACAGTAACAGGAGAAAAGGAAGAAAAGTTGCCATATTGGCAAAAGACAAGCTCATTGGATCATTCGTATAACACGAGGTTTGATTTAAGTCATATATTGCTGGGTTCCTTGATAATTTTCCAAAGTTTTATTACTTGTTTATTATCTGGAAAAATAAAGGGGCGTAGGATATTGATATAATTTTACAAACTTTAAGATTATCTGCTCAATCTTTATCCCTCATTTGCCATGCCAGTCGCTTAGTGTATGTAACACAACTTTAGGTTATATGTCCATCTATCTCCATGTTTTGCTTGATAGGCAGTGACGTATTAGCTTATCATTATGAACTCGCATATATGTAGATTTTTTCTCATGTTGGAAATTTGATTGTTGCAGTGGTCAATATGCCTGGCAAACTCTTATATCTTATGATGCATGCATCCGCTTATGTTTATATGCTTGGGCTAGAGGCTCGACTGAGGCTCCTGAGTTTCTGCGGGATGAGTGTTTGGCTCTTCGAAGTGCTTTTGGGTAGGCTTCCTCTTTTTGCATACAATTCTAATGACCCTATGCAGTTGTTACCTTACTGAGATATAATGGCTGGGTTTATATCTCTTAATAACTTCTTCTTACCATTCTGGTAATATAGGCTACACAACTTTTTGTTGCAACCAAGAGGTGTGCAACCAACTGACGATGGAAGTGCAAAGAATGCTGAACAGATATTTCCTTTGAGGACAAAGAAGGTGGTGGGGAAGATAAGAGTTGAAGGTAAGAACTATCATACCTTTACTGCAGATACAGTATGATAAGAAGTGAAATATTTGGATTGGCTTCTAGATTTACTTTTCATTCATAACTTCTGTTATCGTACTATTTTGATTTCAGTTATTTTCTTTGTCATTTATTATTTAAATTTTGTATCAAGTTATAAAGTGCCAGCCGAATTAAATTATAAAATTGATTGCAGTAAAAAATTATCTAAGTAGCTCAGTCTTCACCAAGATCCAATTGTTCTGTTTCTCCTATGTATCTAAGACAAGTTTATTGCTTGTATCTGCAGTACGAAAACTGCGAATAATACCAAGGAGGAAACTTAAGAGCACTTACTCTCAACGCAGTGCAATCTACATGCAAATGGGGAAAGAGTACGCCAAACATGTCTCATCATTAGTGAGAACTGGAATAAATTCTCTTAAATTGTCCTCACTTCCTATCGCATCGGAAGGTTTGTGTTACTTAAAAGAAGTGTTTACATACTTCATTTGTTGCTGATAAGATTTAACAACAGATGCATGTATGCGCAGATAATATCCCTGAACTCACTGAGTGTTAATGAAGTGTTTTAGCACACACCTAGGGCTAGATTGCTGCTTCCTGTTATATCTGCATAGTTATTCATCATATTGACTACGAGTGTTTCTTATGTTTAAGAATTACCTTATCATGGTTGCAGACCAGCTTTCATGCTTATTCCAACTTAAGAGTTGTTGTGATGATACGGAAGTTGAATCAGTTTCTACTATTTGCTTACACCCAGGAAGCGGGGAGTACCATGTCTTGTGAGTTACTACCTAATTTTGACAGTTTTACTTATGTCAGTTGGTGTAGAGGTTCTACTATTTGCTTACACCCAAGAAGCAGGGATTACCATGTCTTCTGAGTTTCTATATAATTTTGTTATTGTAGTGTAGATTATTTAGATGTGCCAGGAAAGACGCTGATGTGCGTTGCTGTAGATGCTTCAACTTTATTCTTGATAGTATGATATAATGTCTAAGAAAATTATAAGGTAGATTATTTTATAACATGAAGTCCTACAAGAGATCCATTAGTGAAGATCTTCTTGATATGTTGTTCTTTATTTGGAAGAATGATTGGCTTGTTATTTTAATATAGCGTATTTAGATATGCGACAAAAGCCACTGATGTGTGATGATGTAGACACCCAAACTTTCCCCTTGGGAATTCAAACCATAGATCAGCTTGGTGAAATGGGGTGTGTGCTTGTGTGTATAAATTCAGATGTAATTATGAATAAAACACGGTATCTTATACGTAACCCATTTTCAGTTTCCCAGAGAGTGAAAGTGATGCTCTTTTGCTAGAAGTACGAGATTTAAAAAAATCAGTCCAAGGTCGAGCTACAATTCCCGTTTTGTCTCTGAATGATAACTCGGTATGTCTTCTATCCTATGTCCCAGTGCTTGTTGCAATCAGTCAATTACACTACTGAATACTTGCACTTCTGTTAATGTGACTAATTGCAGAGTGAGAGAACTCGGTGGTGGCCTTTATACCATGATGACCAAGAATGTGTTGGGAAGATACAGCTATGCATTGGAAGTACAATAACATGTGATGAGATGAACAATATAAAGGTTACTTTTCCTTATACACATGAAATAAACAGAATTTTTGTTCTCTGCAAGTTATAGGCAAATTTGGGCTCATAGTTCTTAACATTGATCTTTCTATAATCCTTAGATTTTACTTTTCCATTTTTTGAATGATTGAGCAGGATATGTTAGTTAATGAGTGTATACGTTTTATCAATGTTCATGCACGGGTTTCTGTTTACAACCTTTTGTTATATTTTTTATATCTGCAGAGTGGACCTGTTGTTGAAACTCTAGCCTATGATCTGCTACTGGAGGCAGCTATCCGTGCTCAACATTTTCATGCCCGAAACTTGCGATTAAATGGACATTGGAAGTGGCTTTTGATTGAATTTGCGGATTATTATGGAGTTTCAGATGCTTATACAAAGTTGAGGTAATTACCTTTGTAGATTTTTGGAAGTCATGCCAACAACTATGTTACCTTTTCCCTTTTGTGCTTACTAAGCCTTCAGTTGCCTGATTTTGTTATAGATATCTTTCACACATCATGAACGTGGCCACTCCAACAAATGACTGTTTAGAGATATTGAATGAGTTACTTGTTCCCATCATGAAGGCTAGAAGTGAGAAAAGCTTGACCAGACAAGAGGTATGCCTCTCAAAATGCATAGATGGAGTGCTTTATCTTTGAAATTCTCATTTGAATATCAACGAGTACCTCTGTCTCTGTTAGTTAACCATATTGCATATGTGAAAGATGAAATGCTTTAGTAATATTATGCCAATCGTAAGATGCCAGAATGGATGAATGTCGTCTCTATCCTTACTTAAGTGGAACCCACCATTTTTCTATCCTATTCTTGTCTATTGTGAAAGATTGCCAGATTAGGTTTAGCACATTCTTTGCTCAGGGAGACAGGGAATAAATAAGAAGTAGAGTAAACTTATTCAAAGCTCCGGTAATGATGCTAAAGTTTCAGTGTGAACATTTAAAGATGTGAGCAAGCTAGAACATCTATTGGCATGAAATATTGTGATCAACTCATGTGATGGACATACATTTATATTTTTCCATTTGTTGTAATTGAGAACTAGTTTGTATTCTTATTATTGTTGGTGTTTAAGAATGAAGAGAGCATCATGTCATTAAGCTTTTGTTTACTTAACTTGAGTTTTGTTGTGCTTAGATGAACAACAAGTCATTATGACTTCTGATATCAAACTAATCACCAGTCTCTTGTTGGCCATGTTATGAGAGTATAATCGTGAACATGAGACATCATCAAAGCCTGCTATAGTATGATAGATTGGCCTTCCTTCTACCAGTCAATGTACTATTTATATTGCTTCCCTGCAACATCAGGACAAGAAGCTGACCTTGCTGCTGTCAAATTTGAGATTAACTAACTAGCGATTTATGTTGATCAAATTGAATTTTTTTTTATTCTTTTTTTTTTTGCAGTAGAAGAAGATATTCTTATAACTTGTTTATTAAATGTTGCAGAAAACTTTATTTTTGGATTGTGAAACTCAAATTGAGAGTCTCTTGGCACATGTATTCGAAAACTACAAATCATTGGACGAAAATTTCCCTACAGGGTTGACAGACCTATTTGGCCCCACCCAAGAGTTTGTAGCTCCAGCTCTTGCTTCTGCTGTCAAAGTCTTTACACTTCTTCATGACATATTGTCTCAGGATGCACAGAATGTGCTGAGAAACTACTTGCAGGTAATGAAAGGAGATAACTGCCTTTGCTTTTTAAGCCAATCACTTATAATTTTCCAGATTGGAGGATGTGTCTTGAACTGCCAAGTTCTTACCAAGAATCAGTTGTGCTTTCACATATGCCTCTTGATCTGTAAAGTTCACACAGAATCAGTTATGCTTGCATATGTATGCACAGACAGCACATGCATAATAACTCAAGATTCTAATATATTTTCCCTTGCTGTGATGCATTAGAGCCCTGAAATATCAATCATATTAAAAGTCTAATTTAACTTGTAACTTTTACAGACAGCAGCAAGGAAGAGATGCAGAAAACACATGATGGAGACTGATGAATTTGTGTCCGGGAACTCTGAAAGTTACTTAATGGACTCCATTACAATCTCAACAGCCTATCTAAAAATGAAGAATCTATGTATGAATATAGGCAAGGAGATTCAGGCAGATATCAAGATCCACAACCAGCACATACTCCCCAGGTGATGTTGGCATCTTTATCTCTTACATACTTTTAAGTATCTGCCATTGTGGAAGTTGTAGTCATGGATAGTTCTTCCCAGTTTTTCTTTCATTCTAGCAATTTAAAATCTGCCCCTGTTTACCGTGTTAACTTTCTGTTCTTGTTTTGGTTTTGGGTAAAAATAAGTACTTAAACAAGTACATAATTATTTTCTCTTGATGCATCTTCTGATGAATATCCATAATTTTCAGTTCGATCGACCTGTCAAATATTGCAGCTGCTGTTTACAGCACAGAGTTGTGCAATAGGCTCAGACGTTTTCTGTCTACATGGCCTCCATCCAGTCCGCAGCCACATGTAAATGAACTTCTAACAGCTATTGCTGATTTCGAACGAGATATGCAGTCGTGGAGCATCAGGTTTTTGATAAAAATATCGTAACTCATTATTCATTTATTATTCTTGAAGAAAATAAGTTGGTATCAGACTGGTTATGTAGTCTTTCTGAACACAGTATCAAGATGGTCTTTCCAAACCTATAATAAAATCCAGAGCTCTTCTCCTGACCTTGTACATTCTTTTCATTTCAGTCCAGTACAGAGTGGTGTAGACTCTAGAGGATTGTTCCATGGTTATATTATGGTGTGGGTACAGGATATGGAACTTAACTTGCTCGAGCTATGCAAGTCAGAAAAGGTAGATTTTACTGCCATAACTTTGAAACAAAGTGCTAAGCATATCCTAGAGATCCCCTTGGATATACAACAAAAGGGTGTGAATTCGCATGTTAGACTTTCCAGGGTACTATGTTCTACTTCTGAGATCTGCATCTCAGCAAACTGTAACTGTGCATTCTCTCTTAGCCTATATATAATATTTTTATCTTTCCCTCCTCCCTTCATAAACCAAATGGAAGTTATATGTGCTCTAGTTTTTTGGTCAAAGAATTGATTGCAAATAAGGATGTGAAAAGAAACAAAAGGTTTTGCAAATGAGGATGTGAGATTTCTTAGTATGTTTCAATCAGCCGAAACTAATAAAGAAAGATGTCTTGTAGGTGCCATGTAATGGAGTAATATCAAATCATTCGACGTCGCCTTTTGCGGAAGACATGTACGAGAAGATCAGAGACTCATTTATTGAGTATGAAGTGGTGATTAATAGATGGCCTCAGTACTCTTTAATATTGGAAAATGTAAGATGTAACTTTCTACAAAAAGCCTATGCCATCATTTCCTCTTATATGGTTGCTTTGCACACACATGCACATCTTTGTAGCTTTTGACACTAAGATTTTCATGATCCTCTGGAAGGCGGTTGCTAATGTGGAAAGAGCAATCATTAAGGCATTGGAGAAGCAATACAACGAGATGTTGACTCCTTTGAAAGATAGTATTCCAAAGAGACTTAATATGCACGTACAAAAGTTGACAAAAAGACAATCAATGACTCTTTATTCCGTACCTAATCAAGTGAGGAACCTTTCTTTCTGCAACTTGCATAACCAGTAGTTTTACACAATTAATTTTTATATTTATCAATATTTTTTATGGCAGTTGGGAACCTTTTTGAATACCATCAAGAGGATTCTTGAGGTGTTGCATTGCCGAGTGGAGGGTATTTTGAAGTCTTGGGCGTCCTATCTTCCTGTGATGGGAGACAAAAAGTCACTTATTGGGGAGCAGATGAATGGAATCACGGTTCTGTTGAGGACGAAATACAAAAATTACTTGCAAGCAATTGTTGAAAAGCTTGTCAGCAATGTAAGTTCCTTCCCCCTTATTATTAATGGCTGCCATATTTTTATCAATGTTGTACGATTAAGTGGTCAATTACAAATCTCAAGTTAAGTTTCTAACATCAACTGAAATTGCTTTTAACTACATAATAGATTTATTGGAATTGTTTATCTAAGTTTTTAATTGCAGTATATGATCGGGATAATTTAAGTAGGTCTCTAACCCAACATCATCTATATATCTATTAGAGAGTTGGTGACCGGATAGCAGTTTGAACATCCTGTTACTTGAGTATACGTATGACTCTGTCTTCAGTATACAACCAAAACTGCTTGCAGAATTGACAGTAGAGTACCCCATGATCTTGTTCAGACTGCAAATGGTGGGAACTTGTATTTATAATCATAGATTATGATTGCTTCAGATGCAAGCTAATCGGAACACAAGGCTGAAAAGAATTTTGGAGGAAATAAAAGAAGAAGATGGAGAGGGTGAGGTTCGTGAAAGAATGCAAATGCTGAGTTCACAGCTAATCGAGTGTATATCAAACTTGCATAATGTTTTTGCGAGTCGGATATTTGTGGCAACCTGTCGAGGATTCTGGGATAAGATGGGACAGGTGAAACACTGCTGTTTTGACCTCTAATTTTAATTGGATTGGAATGAGTCGTTCCAATTCTTATCTGTATTGTTCTCCTATAGATTGTTGTGAAGTTTCTCGAGGGGAGAAAGGAAAACCGAGTATGGTACAATGGCTCCTGTTACGCTCTTGGGGTAAGTCTTTTGCTTGGATTTTGAGTAGATAGATAGATTAGTTGGTGAGGAATTCCATTTGGTTTGCTTGGGCTTATTAGTGTCTTTTGCTGGTGCCTGGCAATAGATACTGGACGACACTTTTGCTTCCCAGATGCAACGACTTCTAGGGAACTCCCTGCAAGAGAAGGATTTAGAGCCTCCTCGCTCGGTTATTGAAGCTCGATCGATACTTTGTAGAGACACAGCAAATGCAGCCGATTCATCTTCCTACTTGTACGTTTAAGGGTAAGCAGGCAGATATAGTGAGTTGTATAGTGATTGATATATATATATATATATATAGAGCTGTTCTCATGATCTCATCCTGCACGCACCTTTCTCCTATATATTATATATTCTTTTTGTATGTATATGTTTACTAATTGTGTAGTATTCAAATTCTTGTAATTTATTTTTCTCTTTGGTAGGTCAAAGCATTTCTGTGTGTGTTCCTTCTACTGCAATACTATGTTTCATTATCTCTTCTGTCTCTGATCAAGGCAAACTGTGCTTTTAACATATTTTTATTGTGTAGTTCATGATTCCTTTCTACTTTCCATATTACCATTGAGGAAAATTGAAATTGAAATATGTTAACAGTTGGAACTCAGAGAGAAATAGCTGTGCCCTCAATTAATGGAAATATAACGAGAATGATAAAGATTAAAAAAAACGAACAAACCCATCATTATAAGGAGTACGATGATTCTGATAAAGGTGGAAGAATCTCGTATGGCAGCAAACATGGGAATAACAATAGTTGTAGATTCTGGATAGACTTGAGGAGGCATGATTTGCTATATACTTTAGTAGTGGTTGCGGATTTTGTTGGTCAAGATGGAGGTTAGGACTTTTCTAATTATTATTATGGTATTCGGGATTGGGATTGGGATTGCTGCTAGAATGAGCACCCAATGCTCCCGAGGATGAACCATTATGAGGTCATCTGGACATGAACGCATTCCTGTCTTTATATGGCTTGCTTATTATCATAAATTTTTACCAATACTAAGCAATATTGTGAGGACTCAAATGCGCCACGATACTCTTATCGTTGTACAATCCCAATTCGTTTAATCCTTAGATTTATTAAAATCACACAAAGCTTATTGAAGTTATCGATTGTCATCTGCAGCGATAGTCTTTACAAGCTTGGGTTGTAATGATTCGATCCCAAATATGGGCCGAAACCATCGTACAATTCCTAAGAACCCGACTTTCCTAGCTGAACCTTTAGACACGGCTCCCAAATTTTTCAAAACATTTACACACATATTATCTCCATTTCACATATGAGTACCTTATAGTTGCAGTTCAAATATCACATATAAAAACATTTCATTTTTTTTCCAAACCGCATTTCATTTAAAAAAACAGTGAAAGATTTTTCATAATAAATATCAAATCATATCATAAATAATACCAAACTCTCTCGCTTGGATTTCAACAATCAAATTCTATTCACTTGCAAGTACTATTTAAACATTTAACATGGCCCAAAATCAAATGTTAATGGTGTGCTTAAAATTCCATACTCAAAATGCAATGCAAGAAGAAACAATTACCTTTGTACCACCAGTTTTTACTGAGAAATAAACTTAAATCAACTCTCATAGTTCCTCTAGGATGGATTTAGACTTGAAAGTGGGGAAATAAGGAGAGTAAGTACAAAACCACAAGTACTCACTGGAATGGACTAATAAGGTTTCTCATGGTTGGGAAGGAGATCACACTAAGACCATTCATTTCAAACCTTTTCATTTTCAAACATGAATTTTAAAACATCTGAATTGTGAGATCTTATTCTTTAGAGTGTTGGAATTAACCTAGTCAGTCAGTGTGTATATTCCGATTTGACCAGTTTGACTAATTGACTAGACAGTTGACCGAGTTCCAGAAAGACTACCTGATAACAAGGACACCGTCATAGAACCTAGTTGTTGTCATTAGGATGTCTTGAGTGTTATGTTATTGGTTATGTGTCAATTGAGACATGTGATGTGTCATTTCTTTATTTTAGTGCGCATGTGTGATTTGTTTTGCTTTGCATATAATTGAGGATGTGTCTAGTGAAAAGTTGTTTGAACCTTTGAAGCTCATTTTGACTGTTATTGACCCTGTTTTGAGTGGCCGATGGCCTTTGGGCCAAATTTCTTAGTTTCGGTCTGTTTTCATTTTATGAGACCCGTTGATGATTTTAAAATTGACATTTAATTTTTTGAAATGTCAATTTGACCATTGATATGTGTTTGACCTTCTAAAATTTTATTTTAGAACTTTTGAGTTTTTTGGGTCTCAGGATAGCCGACTCAAGACTTAGAAATTTCTAAATCTCGAGCCATTACCTCTTTTCTCCTCCTTTTTACAAGTGGCATGTATGTTCAAGTTATTTTTCGTTTTTGCTAGGTTTTGAGTTGGGTTAAGTTTGTGTTGCCATGCGTATAGGTGGTGCATTAGTTCGCGATACAGGCAAGGACATCGCGGCTAGTGAGTTGACTCAACAAGAGGTGAGAGTCAATATTTTATTTGCATGTACGGAAATATATTATTTTTTCATAATTAAAAATTGATAAATATATGGTTTTGAGTGGAAGTGACTATGTGTATGGATGTGTGAATTGGAATGCTAGGACATATGTGTGCGCTTAGCATATTTATGATATATGACTTATATGTTTCAGAAACCCTATGCATGATTTGAATTTGTTTGAATGCATGGTGAAGTTGTATGGTTTGATGAGAATTTATACATGTGATGAAATGATGAATTATGGATTGGACTTGATTTATACTTGTGTTGTTTGAGTTGTTTCCTATGCAGAAATGAAGTAGGAGTGTTAATTGTGAGTTTTTGGGTTGAGTTTGTGAGGTTTGAGAGTGAGAGATGGGAGGATTTGCATGTTGGAGAACCTGCAATTGGGTCTCTGATTGGTTGAACAAGGAGGCATGATTGGTTGGCCTTGTGAGGATTTGGCTTCAGTCCTGGTTGGTCAAATGTAAGATCGATCTGGAGGCTGGGGCAATTGGTTACGCATGTAGCACGAACAATTGTTTTGAGAAAAACCTAGAAACTGATGAATTTAACCACTATCCAGCAAGAGAAATCTAAAAGCCGATGAGATAAGATTGCAATCGGTTGGGAAAATTACTCATGATCAATTGGGTGAAATTCCAAAAGAATATTCTTCAAGATTTTCTTGTGATGATTGGCCGGGCAATCTCTGCATGATCGATCAGGTAGTTGAGTGGCGGAAAATTGGTTATGTCGAATCCACGATCGGTTGGACATTTAGCCTATTTGTTAGATTAGTTAGTCTTGGTCAAAGACCAGCTGGACAATTAGCCCGCAACTGGTCAATCCTTCAAAAATAGCCAGCCGAGTATTTCTTCTTTGAAAAACCTATTCCGAGTGCTCCTATATCCTGACTATGTGTTTGATCAAGAAATTAAGTATCATGCATAACATGTATTGTATACATGTTAACTGTTCAAACAACTTAGAGAGAAATAATAATGGAAATATAGGATTTACTATACATAAACAAAAATAATAAGCATAAAAAAGAAGAAAAAAATTTTCATTATAAAGAAACAAGATTATTTTTATTATGATGATTCTGATAGATTATGAATTTTTTGGAAGAATCTCATATATACCAACAAATATAGGAACTAAAATACAATGAATTTTTTATTTTAACTCAACAAGGATAATTTTTGAAAAAAATTATTAATTTATTAAAAATCAAATCGGTTGTGATTAAGGAAATACAACCATCAGTATTATATTTGGTTTAGGAAATTATTAGGATAAGATTCAGTGTTTTTTTTTAAAAATAAACTAAAAAAAAATTGTTATGATAATTATATAAAAAATGACAAAAGTAATAGTATTTTATTCTGAAAATAAATAGAATTTGTATCAAATGGTGTTTGGCTAATAGAATAGTTGTAGATTCTTGACAAACTTATTATGGAGATTCAAATCCATCACATGACTTTTACTGTCATGCAATCCCGATTGGCTCGACTCACAAACTAATTGAGATCGTACAAGACTTATTTAATCTCTAATCCCAAAATATTCATTACATGGATATGAATGTAGTCAATATTTTTTTCTTTAAATAGAGCATGGAACTATCTAATTTTATCATGATGGTCTTAAAAGCATATGAAATATGTGTAAAATCAGCAGAAGTCTTTAACATATACAGGTAAATAATTCAAATATCCAAATATCCATATATAATATGCCATCACATATATCAAAATCAATATCAAATAAAAAAGTGTAACAAAAAGACATCCAAATTGTATATCACATGCATTAAAAGTATAAGAGATGTATTGTTCGAGAGATCAAACTAAGCACTTAATCCTGAAAAAAGATATCAGCAACAAGGTGAGATCCTAAATAACTATTTTGTGTGTGTGGACATTACCTATAAGTGCTCAAGTTCATAAGTAATATAGTACTTTGAAGAGTACGAGTATAAATCCCACGAGGAATAGGTTAGAAGAACATTTAGTTCTCTTTCTTCTAGTTAAATTGGTTGAAAATTTGGTTATGACAAACAAAAAAAGAAAAGTAAATCGAGTAAGAAGGTATTGATTAAGATCTAGGGGTATAATCTTCCTCTATTTAGTCTAATATTCTCTTTTATTCTTTATGGTTTCCTACAAATTCTTTACGCTTTCTAGAGCTCCTTCTAAAAGTCACCTAGAATTATCTACCTAGTCAAATCTATATTCCTATGAGTGAATTGAAAAGAGAAAATGATAAAGATCTAATTTCTTTAAGGATAGAATCTTAGGGTATATGCTTATCTCAATGGGTTATAATGGTTTAATTCTGTAGCCCTCATCCGTGGGTGATTCCTCACTCTTTTATGGGTTTAATTAGTACAAGGTAATCAGATTTGTGTTTAATAGTTAAGAAGGATAAACCAAGATGAACCTTTAAGAATAAAAGAAGAAAATTCAACCAAATAGATTCATATCACATCCCTATAAGAGGGATTTTTAAGCTAACATAGTCAAAGAGATTAATCAAAGCATAAACCTCTTGTTACCTTAATATCAATAACTGTATGTTTAATGCATAACACTTTGAAAGGGACTCTCACCTAACACAAACCTAAGGACTTTATTCTAACTCTAAGATTTGATAGTCTTTCTAAACTTTAATACTAAAACTATGACCCTAGCCTGTCTATTTATATTATGAAGTCACAACTAGTCCTACACTTTTTTCTCGATTGGTTCTACACTTTCTATATGATCGGTCTTACATTAGAATTTGGATTAACTTGTAATTCTGATTCTTGACAGCCGAATAGTTGGTCCTTAACCCCAACCAATCATGGATCCCCTTGATTGCTCTCAACCCCGATCGTGCGATTTAGAATTGGTCTTCTTGCTAACCTGACCAATCTTCTCCATCCTTGACCAGTTGCCAAAATCATTTGGTCAAGTTGTGCAATTTTTTGATTGGTCATCTATCTTCAAGTCTTTTAGTCCGACTCATGTTGAGTAGCTAACTGGTCGTCCCTTTTATAGGACCAGTCAGCCACAAAATTTTTCCTCTAATTCGGCTGATTTTTTTGATAAACTCCTGAAAACAACACTTAATAACCAAATTAGCATAGACCTACACTTAATTATAGTATTTGCATATGAATTTTTGCTAAAAACATTGAATAAGTAATAAATAGACACTAAATACTTCTGTATTTTACATAGTTATCAATAGCCTAACTAGGAGTCAGTGTCATACAAAGTCAAGGTATAAAGGAAGTAATATAGTAAAATAGTGTAAATATATTTTCCTTACAATCAATTTAATGCATATCCAGTACATCTATAGTACGCAATCAACAGTACTATCAATCGTAGTATGCATGATTCATACTCTTCAAATTGACATATAATTCATGCAACATATCAATAAGGACCCGATCCCAAAATTCGGACCCTCACCGCTGTGCAGCTTCAATTAGACCAACTAGTAAACTAATTGAAACCACATAAGACTTATCTTGTAAAAATCTCAAAATATATTTTTTTAAAAATACAGATAATTAAAATTTTTCCTTTAAATAAGAGTAGATATCACTTTTTTAAAATTAACTCAGCAATATCATAACCACACAGAGTAAATAACACAGTGGACTCACACAACATAATTATAGAGGAAGACTTTAAAAATAAAGGCCAAAAGACCAAAACTCAATTACTATACAAAAATCAAGGCCCAATGGCCATACACATGTCACAATACGCACACAATGGCCATACGACCCAGCTATAGTCAACAATCTTATAAATACTCAATTGGCCCACTGGCCATACAAACACATAGTATCTCAAGTGTAAAACCACACATATATTGATCACACAAACAAAAATGCGGAGTATAAGGACATCAAATGAGTACGCATCAAATCCAAAATAAATAAGAACATGCCAAGTAATCAAAATGTGAGTGTAATAGTCCATCTCCTAAAGGGCTCTAAATAGAACCTGAAAGATCACAACAACACTTTAGGCTAATCCTAAAAAAAATAGATAACAAGAGGGAGGGAGATCACAAGGACCTACGTGAGAGTCGAAACGTCATATAGAATCGAGGGGGAAAGGGGACAAACCATAAAATAAGTATAAACATACCTTTGATGATAAACATGTTTTAATGCAACATGTGCATTCTATAGTACAAAGCAACCTCACATATACAAATGCATGCCATTATGCAAAGTAAATAGTAAACAATATCTTATGCATCCCAACAAGTTAATAAATCACAAATCCCATGAATGCGCCATCATATACTCATACCGGGTAATGGGCCCAAAACCTATTGGGAAGGACATAAAAAGAGGCTAAGGAAAATTTCCTCGCATATGGAAGATCCAAAGTCCCATTGGTGGTTTGTTCTTGCATGTATTTTCAAAACATAATATAGTAATCATATTTGTAACCCCATCCATCAATGTTTTTCAAATCGAGTGGAGGAAAAGCTACAAACAAAAATACATCACACTCGATCTCATAATATCTTATGTAATATATCTCATGATCATAATCACATCTATATAATAATAATGAGCTCATAATCATACACCATCCTCACTGCTCTAAGCAAGTGACTAGCTCCACTCCGACCTTCGTACACATGCTTAGCAATATTTCATATGTACCACCCTATATTCCTAGGCAATGGATTATCTCCACATTAGCCAAGCACAAAAATCGTCAATTCCATGGGTATACATGGTGTATATACTCATACCTATATTCACCATCTCAAAGTGCACATCAAATCACAAAATGGTTTATGCAAAGGGAAAACAGAAGGCTCATATGCATGATAATGTACTCATTACACTAGTCATCAATACATACCAACCAAGCTGCCTATGTGATAATGTACACCACTCTATTCCTAATGAATTCACACAAACATACTTATATGAAAGGTAAATAAACAATTAACACTCAGAAGTCACACTAATCTTACTAACATTAATGAGTAAATCTGAGTCTGGGCATCCACCCATAAATTATCAAAGGATGACATACACATTCTCCATACTGACCCCAACATAATTCTAACTTTACCTTTAAGGACAAGAAAACTCAAAATTACTCTCCAAGAAATTTAGGCGATAGGAATTAGTTAACAAGGATCAATAAACTCTCGGGTCAACAATCTCTTATACAAGGTTCAATTTTTATCACTCACCTCTTTCTCTCAACCTTAGGACTTAAGTGATCAAGTAATGGGAAACACTCACGGATATCCATCTAAAGTTTGGAAGGATATAGGTAGATCACGGTTGTGTAAACTGGGTGTGGGTGTATTGGGTTCATTGGTGAATGAATTGGTTATGGGTTGACTGGGGCTATGACTATGTAGACTGATCGTGGTTGGCCTGGGGCCACAACTACAAAAACTGGTTATGGATGTGTTTGGAGGCCACAGTTGTATTCAAACTACATATGGGTGTGTACTAGGTCTATAAGTGTGTGAGTGTCTGGGGCCTTGGGGTGATGAGTGTTGCAGTCTTGGGGTCATAAATCTTGGGACCTCGGGGTATAAGTGTTGGGCCTCGGAGTATAAGTGTTGGGGCCTCGTGGATATAAGTTTTGGGGGCCTAAGGGGTATGAACTACATGGGGGTGTGTAGGGGGCATGCTTTTTTTATTTTTTCTCACACTCGCAAACAACTCCATTTCACTTACAAAAGTCACCTAAAATCCTTTCATAACTCCCTCAAAAGCTCACAACACAATCCCCTTACATATACCTGCATAAATACATCACAACCCCTTACATATACCTGCATAAATACATCACAATCACACATATCTAATGTAATTCATCCACGAAATTCCTCAACATACCATGAACATCAAGCCTCAAAAATCTCACATCCTCACGATGTATTCGTACACAATCAATGCATGCACCATAGATCAAAATACATAATTTTCACAGCCAAAACATGTTATACACATTACATACTCTAAATATGATATTTAAACACATTCATACTAACATATCCCTCACAATTAAACCAAAACATACTTTCACATTATAATTAAAGAAAATAAAAATATTTTCTTTCATAAGTATGAAGGTTAGACTCTCATCTCGTGAAGTGCAGACCACCACTGTAGCAACCACGATCTTAATAAGCTCCTAGAATACCGCCTAGAACATATATGGTCAACACAACCAAACTCAAGAAAAAACCAATTACCAACCAAAAAGATATAAAACTAGACACAAAACCACTTTAAAACCGCTCTAAACTCTCAATAAACAACAGTCTAACACAAATCAACTATCTAAAGTTAACCCACACACAACTTGAAGGGAAAAACGAACAACCCTTCTCTAAAACCGCCATCAATTCCTTTAAAATCGATTCTACATCGTACAAAAGGCAGAAACCACTTCTAATCAACTCAACAACATCAACGCAACACCTCTCAAGTATTGAAATCGCACACACATCAAAACCCAATAAATTCAAACTCGCACCTAAGCCATCGATCCATCAAAAACCACTGAAATGGTGCAACAAAGGCACACAAACCAACAAACAACCTTAAGAAACATCAAATTTATCAAAAAGAACTCTAAAATATCAAAAATAGGCACCAAATTGGGCTTACCAAGCACAAGAGCGAAAGTTTTCCAAAATCAGAAAATCTTTCGATTTGCCACTCTTATCTGGTTTCTACCAGTAGAAATCCGTAGGAAAATCAAGAATAAGTGTTTAGGAACAAAGCTCAAAGATTAATTTCGGTTAGAAATCGATTTTTAGGAGTGGGGGTTCATTTGGGTGTATGTGCTATAAGGGAGAGAAGTGAGTGCTTAGGAACTAAGTCGTTAAGTATTTGGGTTAGGTATCCATACTCAAAGTTCCAGAAAAACTCGAAAATCCTGAAACGGATTTTTAAAAGTCTAACTCACACTAAATAGACTAAATTGACATTTCAATAACTTAGATGCCAATTTTGGGCTTTACAATCACTAATGGGCCTCGTAAAAAAAAATGGATCAAAAGTGGAATGTTTGGGTCTAGAAGGCCCTGGCCTCCTAGAATTGGCTCGATACACTCACAATAGGTTTCAAAGGCACAATATGGGTTTCCACTATACTCAAATCCACAAATTCAGACAAGACGACATCAAATCGCTCACACAAACTAAAACCAATAAATGACCTATCACGCAACTCAATCAACACACAATCAATAACACAATCAATAACACAACACACAAGACACGACAACTAGACTCTATGATTGTGTCCACCCCACTCGTTCAACTAGTCCATTGTCTAGTCAAAGGGTCATAACTAACTAGTCCACTGGTCAAAGGTCACGGTCAAATGGTCAAACTACTCAATCTTGACCAATCTAGATGATCTAACTGTACATATTGGCTGACCGGGCACTTCGAGGGATGGGGTCTCATAATATCTATCCTCCAATCCACTCAACAAGCATATACTAACAATCTATGCATACAATGAAATCAAATTATCCTAAATACTATCGGGACGAACTAGAAAACAACTTAAGGACATCATGACCGATAACATGATCAAAATCACTATTAGTGATTGTTTTTTTAGAAAACATGCAACCCGTCCACTAATGTTATCCATAGACAGAGTGAGAGGTGACCACTAGAAGTAACTATCAGATATGTCAATCTTAAACAATACAAGTATAGGAAAAAAAGTGGGAATATGTCTTGATATAATTCTTAAGGTAAGTACACTTCTGATTTTTAAATAAGGATCCTATACACTTCTAAGTTTGGCCAAACAATCAGTCACTAAAAAATCAATTATGTCACATGCCGCAAGGTACCACACATGGTTACTATCCAATCATACATAATATGTGGAACCATGTGTGAGACCTTGTCCTTTTGGAGCCTTTGACCCAAGTGTTGACCTTTAGGTTTGACCCGAGTCATAATGAGGAGTCATAGTGTGTAGCTATATGTGCATTATCGTTTTGGTGCCATTATATTTTTTAAGGTAAGTTGACTATATGACATAGCATGCATATCGTGTCTAGAGCAAAATGATGATCTTATGTGTAAGGACCGATTTTGGTAAATAGGACCCTCACCATTGTATAATCCCAAATGGCCTAACTCGTGAACTAATCAAAACCACACAAGATGTTTATAATAAATGTTCCCAAAACACATAAGTCCCAGAAAGAAAAAGAAGATTGCGTTGTCATGCCTAGGAACTAAAAAGTTTGATGCGACAATCTTTGTAGGCCCACTATATACACTGCTATCACGCATTACAGTACATGTTATAGGCCCACTACATTATGTTTTTGTAGGCCCACTATATACACTGCTATCACATCCAGAAATGCACACAATAAACCTACAAGGCTAGAAAGACATGATAAATGGCGGAGAATCAATAATATGAACAATCAGGAATGCAACAACGAATTTATTTATCGACAACGGTGTGGTGCGGGAAACACCAGATTATGTTTATTTCTAAATGCATAAGCTACTTTAATAAAAACACGGGTTCCAAATTTACCTCAGTCATTTATGATGTAGCAATACAACCTAGGGGAATACAATGTCATGTACATATAATACTGGAATCCATAAAAGGAATCCTAACCTGACGTTACGCTAATTCCCGGTGAGCTTACTATCTGTCTGGGAAGAAGATGAACCATGGTCATATCCAATCCTTCCATTCTTTATCAAACACAGATCCAGAGATTTGGCAGAAACCTACCAAGTGAGCGGACGGGAAAGAAAGCATAATAGTTAACATGCAATCACATACTAGCATATGGACATACTGACATACATTCAAAGCATTGACGAGTTAATTAGCACAATCATAGTCAGAATATAAAGCAATATCGAAACAGTTCAAGCATTCACGACCATGACTAGGCTGACAATAATTCTCAGTCTGTATAGATCCTGGGAATGAACTGAGATTCATCAGTGGCACTTCATGTGACTCCTCACCTCTTTTCTCTTGCTATCTCAAATAATGATTTGGTATGTCTCGATGGGACGCGCATAACACTTGGCCTAGACCAATAACGATGCCAAGGTGATAGGTGATGGAAGTTCTACCTATACGGTCCCCACATTAGGAATTCCTATCATACATTTAGTTAGCATAATTATATAAACCCTTTCCCTCCTTATGACTCCCTCAGCAAGTCCATGCCTCACTACTGTACTTGGAGAGCTCTCAGGAGTCACATTGGTCACCCTATGTTGATGCAATGCGTGATTCACCTCATAATTTTGGATGTGACTCGATGCGTCATATACACTTCAATAATGCATTTCACACTTCTATACCAATCACACCAATCTAGAGCATGCAATACATCATTTCATTTAATGATTCACATGCATTTAAACACACAAGATTTTATGCTATTATTTTGTTATAACTTCATTTATTAACACACTCATACGATCATGCCAGTGACTCAAGAAATTAATTAAAGGGGTCTCTCTACTAACGGGGTTTTCTGACGTTCGAAGTGCCCTCACTTGCTTCCTGGATCGATTTCTCGAGATTCTACATCAGTAGGTAAATCAACCTACATATAACGATATCCAATTCCTCAATAAACAACATTAGAGGGTTGTCAATACATGAAATAACACTTCTAAATCCTCTACTCGATCAATTTCGGTCCTAAATCAAACCCAAAATCAAATCAGAATTTTTTCTTAATTAATCCAAAACTTGCATCATCTTTTTTCCAACCAAATCAACTTCAAATCTATAAATTTAGTACCATTAGACTCCATATTTAATCCAGTATTTTTTATAATTTTTCCAGAATTATTTTCCTTTTTTTTTCTATTTTCCCGATTTTTCTACTATTTTCAGCTATTTTTTTCATTTTTTTCTGGAATTTTAGTAAATCAGATCAACCACATTCTGCCACTTGGCAGCAGCAGGCATGTCCAGACCACCCTACAAACTTGAAGGATCATAACAGGCGTCTCGTCCTTGGCTTGCCACGTCTCGTCCAAGCCTACTTCACCGTCTCCACAAACGGCCTGTCGCCTGCCTTTGCAGGCTACGGGTCGTTTAGTTGTCCGGCCAAGCTAAATGTCGTCTTCAACTTTCGGATGACCTCCTTCCCCTATATTACGCTAACCTACCATATCCACAACACCTCAAATGCTGGAATAAACCTCCGCCCGAACTACCCTAATATGAAGATCCTTTCATTCCGAACTCAGCATACTAGAAATCATCTATTTTTACTAACTAAAATAAGAAAATCAAAGTTGGAGTTACTCGGATTTCTGGGTAAAAATCTTACCCAAATCCGGCCATCAGAAGGCCTGAATCACCACCAAGACAGTCAGGACGAATTCACGCAAAGGAGAGGAACATTTTGAGGCAGAGAACGAGGCTCAACATGTACTGAAGGGGAACGAGACACGTAACGGCGTAATACCTCGTTGTCTCACCAGCAATTGGCCGAAACCAGGGCTGCTGTAGACGGTAGTCGGTTTCGTGCTGGTAAGACATCGTTTCTGGTGAAACGACGTAGGCCCCATACTCTCCCAAAACAACAAGGCATGCTATCCTTTTGACCATCTCGGTCTAAACGACCCACTTGCCTGTCGTTTTGGACCTAAAAATATAATATTATTATAATTTAAATATTAATAATAATATAATAATAAATATTATTTATAATATATCTTTAAAAATTCATAATAAATCTAATAATATTCCCAAAAATACTCTAAAATTTTTTACAGAATCTTTATGAATAGTACTATCTATCTATCAGTACCACCAAATTAATATATTAATATTCTTATAATTTTTAAAAAATTCAAATACCTTATAATATATTCTAAAAAATCACAATAAATCACATTATGATTCTGAAAATTTGTAGAAAATTCACTTACCATTATAAACCATTAATGAACCTATCCATCGTCCTAAATATTAATACTCATCAGGACAGTCGTCATCTTATATTTCAATCATCAATTATAAAAATAATCATAATCCTCAATAATTACATAAATTCTCCAAAAATAAAATTTATCTTTTAAATCGTCAAAACTAACTTACAAATTCATCATCGATCCGTAAATATAGTTAAGGCCCACTAACCTAATCGATTCCTAATTGGACTTTCAGGTCCAAGCATCTCAGAATTTTTCGGGGCCTCACATCCTACACTCCTTATAGAAAGTTTCGTCCTCGATTCGAGAATAGTCCTCTGAGAATGAAAAATATACCATCTTATAGAATGGTCCTCTTTTATGGTTTACTGAATTCTGTCGATAGATCCGACACTAACATATCAAAGCCAATTATCAACAACTAATTAGGAGTCGGTCTTCTCCAAACCTCTATTATATACCCATACTTCTGCCCCATTGCCAAGTAAGTAATTTCATTATGTCTATTGATACTTCAAGAATAGAGAGCATGAAAGACATATAATAGTCTAATTCCTTATTCTTGATAAATTAATGGTATTCAAATAAACTTGAGGCAGTAATATAATTATCTCAAAGTATTAATCACATCACGATAAGTGGTTTTATGAAATTTTATAGCAATCAACGCTACTTATCGTACTTACATCTTAGGCTCGAGGTAGTGCTTCTTCTTACCTGGCTCAACTGATAACATTCCTATTATTATCACGACGGATACGTCGTTGTTTCTGTAATTTTTTTTTAAAAATCACCCAAATACTTGCGGCTCCTTCTCGACAGTCTTATCTACAATCAATGGCTATTATAATATGCATATAATTCCCCTTTCTAGACTGACACACAAGAAAGTTTTGATTATATGGGTCTTTTTCTAAACTGATAGGGATATTGGTTTAGGTTCTGACATAGGGGTAGAATACCTAGGTAACCCATAATTGACAGAATAGGAATATATCTGCCAATTCTAAGGTTCAAACTGATTGGGGATAATCAACTTAGTAATTGAATTAGCATAGGAATATAGCTAATTAGAGTACTAAGTTAACCAATAATGCCTGGAAAGGTACAATTGGATAAAAGGAAATCATAAACATCTTCAAGGTTAGATAGTAAAACAGATTCTAGGTGCGAATTCCGATTCAGTCCATTGATGTATTAACGATTTTTAATTCAGCTACTTAGATTTAGTAATTTAGTTTATTCTGAAATCAAGCCCAATATTCAATTGATTACACTAGAGTAGAGAATACAATTTGATTAATCTTAAACATTTTTTCTCTGTGGGATCGATACTTGTTCTTCCGAAATATATTACTTGTTGACATCGTGCACTTGCGATTAGAGGTAAATTCAATATTAGGCCAAAAAAGTTTTTGGTTCCGTTTTTGGGGAAATAACGATTTCAAGATTGATAATTTATATCGAATTCTTTTTCTAGATTAAATTTTTATTTTTCTGTTTTTAGCACACAGAGATGGAAAACAGGTACAATCTGAGGAGTAAGAAGATTGATCTCGCACCTGCAGACCCTAATATCGAAAAATTTATTCAAAGACTCAGGCGTCTCAAAAGCACTGATCAAGTGATGGACCATCCAGGTGGAGGTGTCAATGGAGGAGACAACATATATCCAGCTTTAGCGGTGGATAACCCACAGCTCAGGAACAAAACGGTGGGGGACTATAACACGCCGATAGCCAATTTGGTAGGCGATGGGATCCATAGGCCAGCAATACCAGCCAACAGCTTCGAGATCAAACCTGCGATGATCCAGATGATGGAAAATCACTAGTTCTTTGTGCTGGAAAAAGAATATCCTATGAAGAATGTAAAAATGTTTATAATGCTGACAGACACATTCAAGTTCAACGGGGTCCCTGTCGAATCAATCAGAATGCACCTTTTCCCTTTCTCTCTTGCTGGGAAAGCTGCAGACTAGTTGGAGAATCTGCCCAACGGTTCTATATCCACTTGGGAGGAGATGATGAATGCCTTCCTGACTAGATTTTTCCCAGTCACAAAGACTTCACAATTAAGGCATGAAATCAGTAATTTCAAGCAGCAATCGAAGAAAAATTTAGATGAGGCTTATGAAAAATTCAAAGGGCTACTGAAGAGGTGTCTACACCATGGCATTCCAGATTTCCTGTTGGTAGATGCATTTTATAGGGGGAAGTCCGATATGCATAAATTCATGCTTAATGCCATTGCAGATGGTAACTTTCTGGAAAAAGGAGCTGATGAGGCTTTCAGACTAGTAGAGAGAGTAGATGTTGGCGGGAAAACCTGGCAAGATTCAGACTTTGATAGAACTCTAGGGAGGCTGGAAGTTGATGCTATTACAAAGCTGACAGCAGAGATGGCGGCAATGAGGCATGAATTTGCGCAAAGTAGGGCGAATGTATCAGCAGTACAACAGTACAACAGTACAGCAGAATCCAGCAAGCACACCCGTGTTGGCTCTTTGTGATTAGTGAGGAGACAACCATAATAATTATCGGTGCCCGCAAAACATGGAAGAAGCCAACTATGTTGACAATCCAGGGAAGCAACCTCACTACTTCGGGAACACATATAATGAAAATTGGAAATACCATCCCAATTTTTCATGGAAGAATAACAATCAAGTTCTTTCTTCGCATCCGAATCATGGCAAGGGAGGAGGCTACAATCCAGGATTTCACCCAGTCAATCTAAACTTTCAGAATCCACCACTAGCGGAGAAGAAAAAAAATTTGGAGGACTTTATGCAGCAGTTCATCATGTCTTATAATTCCAGGATTAAAAATCTAGAAACTCAGATGAGCAAGCTGTCCCAGTTGCTACAAAATAGACCACTAAGAGCTTTGCCATCAGATACCAAGCCACCATCAGAGTTGAAAGCTATGACTTTGAGATCAAGTACAGTACTACCAGAACCTGTGGCAGCCAAAGGCAGTGATGAGAGCCACTGTTCAAGAACTTAAGTTTGAGGAGGTTTAGGAGAAGCCAGCAGAGAAGAAGATTTCGGCACCAGAAAAAACAACTGAAGAAAAAAACCAGCAAAACAGGAGAAGATTTTGCTACCACCCTTCCTTAGAAGGCTGAAAAAGTAATAGTTGGACCAGAAATTTTGCAAATTTCTGGAGGTATTCAAGAAATTATAGATCAATATTCCTTTTGCTGAAGCCCTGGAGTAGATACCTACCTATGCAAAATTTTTGAAAGGCATCATTACTAAAAGAAGGAAGATTAGAGATTATGAAACAGTGGCCTTGAATGAAGTATGCAGTGCTATTATTCAAAGAAAATTGCCTTCGAAGTTTAAAAATCCAATAAGTTTTCCCATTCCTATGGAAATAGGGGCTAATCAATTTTGCAAGGCATTGTGTGATTTGGGGGCCAGTATCAACCTTATGCCCCTTTGCATGGTAGAAAGGTTGGGATTGAGAGATATATGTCCTACTTCATGTACCCTACAAATGGCAGATTGATCTCTTTCCTTTCCAAGAGGTACTGTGGAGGATCTTCTGGTTAAAGTAGACAATTTTATTTTTCCAGTGGATTTCATCATCCTTGATATAGAAGAATACAAAGATGTTCACTTATCCTTGGGAGACCGTTCTTGGCCATTGGATGAGCCCTAATTGATGTCCAGGTTGGCCAGTTTACTATGAGAGTAGGAGGCCAGTAGGTGACTCCTGATATCTATTATTCCATGAAGTATCATGACACTGAGAGTGTGCATTCTACCAGTTCATGGGAAATAGAAAACATCATTGATGCAGAAGATGAGAACCAAGATCTATTAGAAGCTATTTTGAATTGGACAAAAGGGAGTGATAATGAAGAAGTAGCAGCCCTAGCAAGAAGCATGGATAATGTACCTAGATGGAGACAGAGGCAATTTGAAACACTTGATGTTCCTCTTGAGAAGATGAATAAAATAAAGCCATGATGATGAACCACCAGACCTGGAATTGAAGCAATTACCGGCATACCTGAAGTACCACTCAGTATCTCATCTTCCTTTACAAAGTTACAAGAAGAAAAGCTGAATTATAATATATTACAACTAAAAAAAAAGGGATGCTTCAGCTGAATGAATTAGAGAAGTTGTGCCAATTGGCATATGAAAATGCCAGAATTTATAAAAAAAAATATGAAGAGATGGTATGAAAAGCAACTAAAAGGCCAAGAATTCAAGCCAAGAATGCAGGCGCTGCTGTTTAATTCCAGACTCAAATTATTTTCAGGAAAGCTGAAATCGAGATGGTCTGGACCTTTTATAGTGGTAGCTATGTTCCCATACAATTCGGTAGAAGTGCAGAATCCCAAATCTGAAAATTCTTTCAAAGTAAACGGGAAGAGATTGAAGCCTTATTATGGTAAGAAGGTATCTCTAGCCTCCACCATCATCTTGAAATTTGAATATTGAATTTAAAAGGTCAAGCTAAGACCTAAACTAAGGCGTTGAATGGGAGGCAACCTCTCAAAAAAAAAAAGAGAAAAAGAAAAGTGAGACGAGAGAAGAAATGAGTGTTTTAAGCTAATGAGTTGGTTCTATGTGCAGGTAATTAAATTTGAGGAGGAATACATGAAGAAAACATATTGGTACAACTTGGAGCATGTTCCGACTAGTCCGAGCAATTTACCCGACCAATTGAAACCAAAATGAAGAGTTGCCGACCATGTTCCCACTGATCGGAACATGATGCCCAACTGGCGGGAACAATTCAAGAGGAGGCCGAGGATGTTCTGACCAGTCGGACCAAAATACAGAAAAAAGCCAAGGCTGCTCCCATTAGTTGGAACACCTTACCCGACCGGTCGGAGCAATGAGGATGGGTTTTTAAAGACCCATCCTTCCCCTTCTTTTCCCTCATTCTTCAAACCCTAAACCTGTTAAAACTTATCCTCTCTCACTTAGTTTGAAACCCTCTGCCTTCTCTCTAAAATTTGACCTGAAAACACCCCTCCCACCCCAAAATCCACCCTCCCTAACATCTACACAACCCTCTTAATCCTATTCTCTCATCAAATTTCCAGATTGTCACCACTGTTCATTATCTTCTTCAGCAAAAACCAACTATAGAATGGGTAGAACCAAGGGAGAAACTTCACAAAACTAGTAGACTTTCCTCCACCTCGTAGGCCAGCTAAGAGAGGTTGAAGCTCTACATCGCGAGCTTCAACTTCAAGGGCGGTACCTAAGTTTGATTTTTTCAGGTTTACATCAGCTGCAGCTGAAGGGAGATATGAGATTTTGAAGGGAAGACAATTCTAGCAAGAGAAGGCAGCCAAGTTTGAGTATAGGTCAAAACATGCTCAAGGTACTTTTTGCATCCCAATTTATGAAGAATTGTGTGTTACACTTGGTTGGGAATCATTTGCTTTGAGAAATCATAAGGATGCATATTCAGAGGTTTTATATGAATTCTATGCTAATATGCCTGATGCTGTAGGTGAATATGTTATAGTTAGCATCGATTTGTTTAACTTGCTGCCAATGTGCTGAATAATTTTATGGTACAGAATTTGATAGTGAAAGTTTCGATGTTTGTTAAGTGTTGTGGTTGAGCAGGTGTGCAACAGTTTTTAGCGGCAAAAGGTAGCATTTTCTTATGAAAGACGCACCAAAATATCAAAATTAAAGTTGGCGACTGCGAGAGCCAACCGACCAGTCAGTGTAATGAAAGATTTTTGTCGAGGCTCAACCGAACGGTTAACTGAAAAAAATGTGAAAAAAATGAGAAAAAAAGAGATGTCGAAGCTCTAGTGACCAGTTCGTTTACCTACATCAAGCGATCGGTTCACCTAGTCAACCATGCTGAATATCAACAGACCAGTCGGTCAATCTATACTGACCGATCGGTTGCATGAAATCAAGCCCAGAGATATGCGGATAAGGACTTTCTCTTAAAGGATAAAGACTAGTTACCTAGGACTTTGTATAAATAGATGTCAGGAGGTCATTGTAGTATATCAAGTTTTTAGTTTAAAATCAAAAACACTCGTTATTGTTGTTGGATTTGTTTTCTTTCATAGACTAATCTATGATATGTTGCTTGGATTTTAAGTATGGCAATTAGTTTTGTCTTACTTGTTTTCCTTTCTTCCTGTCGTTCTAGTCTCTAAGCTCCCAAACAGGATTCGAACTTGAATCTATAATCTAATAACTGAGAAGATTATTCTACCTTGTTCTTCATTACGAAATTGATATTCTAGGTAAACCTAATCTGGTAGGAATATTGGTTTAGGTTCTAACATAGGGGTAGAATACCTAGGTCGCTTAATTGTCAAAATAGGAAAATATCTGCAAAACCTAGGGTTTATATTAGTTAGGGTTAATCAACTCTTAGTTGAATTAGCATAGGAATATAGTTAATTAGGATTCTAGATTAGCCAATAACAACCTGGGAAGGTGTTATTGGAATTAAGGGAATCAGGAGCATCTTTTAAGTTAGCTAGTAAACACAGATTTAAGGTGAGAATTCTAAATTCGAATCATTGCTTATTTCCTAAAAAATATCAATTACTGCTCTTTATTTTTAGTACGTTCTCAATTTATAAATATATGTTATTCAATCGATTTAACTAGAGTAAAAGAGTTTTGGAAAATTGATCAGTTTTAGACAGATTTTCCCTGTGGAGTGATACTCGTTCTTTTGAACTATATTAATTGTTAATGTCGTGCTCTTGTGATTAAAGGTAAACTCAATTTTTCTTAACAATTATATACTATTTTTCATGAATTATTAAAGATCTGGTAAATTAAAAGAAAATAATATTGTATTATATATATATATATATATATTTAAAAAATAAAAAATGAAAAGGAGTCAAAACGCAGGAACTTTTGCCGTTTTGTCGAACCTCGACTTATAGGCCGAGGTGTGTCATTTCATCGAAAAATGAAATGATGTCGTACTACTGCTGGGACCGCAAACGCTTGTCTTGTCCGACAGGTTGTCCTCTTCCAGCCGACCCACCACGTACAGCCCTATATCTCGACCAAAATCGGGGATTTCTCTCGCTCGGTCTCCAGCTGCGAGAAAACTAGCTTTGGTTCACTCATTTCCTTTGTTTCTTCCACCCGAGTGTGAGTGCATGTTTCTTGGACAATTTCATCCCTTCTTTGGTGAGTATCACCATTCACATAATTGAAATTCTGAGTGACATAAATCTCTTGATATATGGTTAAGTGTTAGATGAAATCCTAGATCTATGGGTGGGTTTTGTTACGCATGATGTGAGGAAGCTTTTCAGGTAGGATTTATGAAGTGTTTCCTAAGTTGTAGAAATTAAGGTTTCTGGAAATCTTAGGTTGCATGTGCTGCATGAGAAGAAGGAGACGACTACAAATAAGGATGACAATGGGTTAGGCTGAGCTCGATTTTTTTAAATCCCATACCCAAGTTATTTTTTTAAATTCAGCCCAAACCCAGCCCAAAACCCAACAAGCATTTTATGAATAGACTTATAAGCCCAATGGGTTTCGGGCTACCCTAAGGCCATTCGGCTACCCATTATTTCTTCTATAATATATATATATATATATATATATATAACAAAAATATAATTAGTAAGTTCTAATATTAATTTATTAGTTTTAATATTTTTTTAAATAATAATCTTTCTTTATATAAATGTAACTAAAAAATTAAATTCTCGTATAAATACAATAATTAAAAAACCAGCATTCTATAATTATAGTAGATTAATAAATAACCTGTACTAAGGATAGTTGTTTCTTAATCATAAAAACAGAGAGATGTTTTAAGGATTTTTTTAAAAAGAATATAAATGCATTGCCTAGTAAACTTATTTAGAGGATATAAAGTTCTTCAAGAGATTAAGAGCAAAGCAATCACAACCACATTATTTTTCACCAAACACATAATACTCAACTAATCCTAAGCAAAAAAGAATAAATTTAGAAAAAGTCATAATCATATTAAATTCCAGCAAAGACATGTCATTCAAAGAATCCAAAATATTAAAAATCAAAAGCAATCATGCCACCGAATTTTGGGTATTGCCCACCATCTTGATTTTGTCCACCATCACCGTCAATTAAGAAAATAATTTGTATTCTTTATTTTCAGTAGTACCTAATTGAACAAAACAATTAGTACATAATTAAACTATTATAATAATACACATGTGGTATAACAAAAAAATATCTTTAGAATCCAAATCCACATCTTCATCCTCATCATATATAGTTGTATAACGATCTGGAGTTATTGAAGTAAAACCCTCTATACATGAAAAACAAATTCATTACATAATTTTAAAAATAATAAAAATTATTAAATTTATGAAAAAAATAATATTACCATTTTTTATATAACTTCTTAGCCAACTTTGTGCACACATCAATGCTTTAACTGTTTTTGGATGAAGTTTACTAAGATTTGGGCCCACAACTCTTCCACCAGTACTAAAAGCAGAATCAGAAGTAACTATAGATATCGGAATAGCAAGAATATCTCTAGCCATTTTTTGTATTGTCGGATATTTGTTCCTGTTTATCTTCGCATGTAGGCTGAACGACATATAAGGCGTGTGAGTGGCATGTTGTTCAAATTGGTTTGGTAAGATTGGTTTTGGGTTGATTTTGGGTTGAGTTTGGGTCGAATTCGGTAAACATGTGGCTATGTTTTTGGGTGACATGTGTCACGTTGACTGGGTTGACTTTGATTGGATTTTCAGAAAAATACGGAAATTATTTTTTTAAAAAAAGAAATAAATCAAGGAAAAATAATAAAAAATTCTAGAAAATAGAGAAAATTATGAGGAATTTGATGATACAAAGTTTTGATGATTTTTTATAGGTATAAAAATTAGTAGAAGTTTTTAATAATTAAGGAAAAATATGAAAATTGTCTGGATCGAATCTGAGGATGGTCGTAGGATTTATAAGACAGGTTTGGGGCCCTAGAAATGTGTATTATGAGATTGTTAAGACTTGTATGATGATATTAAATATTAGATTGCAATTATGTGTATAGGTCACAGTAAGAGGATCAAGAATCCGGATTAAATCCAGAAAGGAAATTGGGATGACAAAACTATGAGTGCAAGATTTTAATTTAATTATTATCATTTTAAATGTATTTGAATTATCCTTACGTGATGCGTGATATCCATGAATTGCTTGCATGCATAAATGCATGATCGATGAAAAATTTCTTAAATTATGGCAAGTTTTGATTTCATGTATTTAATTGAATTGAAACGTGCTTCTATGGTTATTTCCTAAGCCGTAATTGAGGGTTGCGAATACGATTGAGATAACTGTGATATGGGGGATGTCAATATTGTACTGCCGAGTGGAAATAATGGTAACAACTTAACAAATACCTCGTATGGCTTCAAGGTTATACAAGAAGAGTATCAATATTCGTGTTGGAAACACCGAACATATGAGCAATTGTAATAACATTTTAGATATTAATGAGTGGAGAACATTAAGAACCCTAACCCTACTCATAAGAGATCATAATTTTGCTAATTATAAGGAAATATTTTAACCATGCCACATATGACTGACTAGTCATATGAAAGAATACAAATCGTATTGAGTTTATAGCACTACCGTGTAAGAAACAAAATTCAAGATAAAAGAAAAAAAACAATACTTAGAGGGTCGACCCAACCTAGGAAAATCAAAATATTTTTATTAAGAATTTATCTAAGAACTAATAAAAAATAATCAAGAAACTACTAAATGGGATTTGCGATGGACAAATTGAGAAAATTATAAGGGTATAAGCAATTAAGAATATACGAATAAAGTAAGTAATGACTCAAAGATATTTAAACAGAATTTATGATAATGAGAAAGAATAAGGATTTGTTAGTTAAAGATTCACTAACCTTAATTGAATGAAAGATGCGAGAAGGGTAAATTAAGGTGATACTAACCCTAGTGGAATGAAATGAATAACAACTATAGAATTAGTCGGTTGATGATATTCTAACCCTTGAGAAGTATAGTTTATAAACTTATTCTGGGATTGATCATCTCAGTATATCAGATTACTGAGTGTTACCTCAAATTATTGTGTGCTCCTAGATTACTATGTCTTGATTTTACTATATGTTCCTAAATTATTGTGTGTGATTATAACCTGGGTATATAGAGAGTGATTATAATACCAATCTGGGATAATGGTTGGCTATATTAGCCATCTATAAGAATGACTATTGAATGTATGACGAGATCTATAAGATCTCTCTATCTAATTGAGATGTGTGTGGTATATGCTAACATTTTATACTGTTGACGACATAGCTTGAGTGTGACCCTAATGATGGAGTTATACGTTATATGCTGTGATTTCGTGTGGCAAAGTTTTGCCTTGCTTTGTTATTGATGCATTGTCATGATTGGATCTGAATGATCCTTGGCCATGATTTTAGTTTGTGCTGGTTAAATCATTCGATCAAAAGAATACATGATCTTGTTTTAATTTAAAAGAATTCCTAAAGGAAAACGTCCACTCACCTGGTTGCCATGCTATGTTTGATAGGTTTTCTGAGTTAGAGTCAAAGGATTGGCTTCACCCCAGATCGTAGACTCTCTGATTACGCGTGTTTCAAGGTATGATCGAGGATTCCGATTTGCATTTGTAGACTAGATGCATTTGACATTTCGTGTGTGTATTGTAAATTGGGATCCCATACTACATTGATAATTAAATCAAGATTTTGATTCGTGTCTCGCATAATGTAAATTCCACAAAAATTTCCACACGTTGTTTGATCTAGTATGTTTTCTTAGTCTTGGGATTGCTTCCGAGGCACATCATGCATTTAAAATATGAAAAATAAAATTTAAACAGGTTTCGTTCTAGTCTTGTATAGTTAATGTATACTCATAGGATGACCATCTAAGTTTGTATAGTAGATATACAGTAGTTATTATGTCTTGGTGGATTCCGGGATATGACACGATATACCCCGATTGGGCCAAAATAAGTTTTAAAATCAATAATCGTAAAAAATGGGTTAAAATAATTAATTAGGCTAAAAAAATAGGTAAATGAGCTTGAAAAATATCAAATGGGTCCAAAACAGATTTTTCAGCCTAAAGGCACACGGTCACTCAAAATAGATCCGGAACAGGTCCAAAATGATTTTCATTGATTCAAATCTCGATACTCAATCTAGATCACTCGCTAAGACACCTAGACGCACACCTAGGCTTCTTATGACAATGTTCACCCTAAAGGTCAACTCTCGGGTCAACGGTCAACATCGAACACTCTCATTGATTGGTCTCGCTGACTAGGAATTTGAAAGGACGAGGTCTAACACATGTCCAGTGAAACGATGTCGTTTGAAGCTAAACAATATCTTTCCTATTCACTCAAAACAACATCACCTGGGACCATAAAAACGACGTTGCATCGGGTATACTCCCAATTAAACTAATTCAAAATAATTCATTTAAAATAATAATAGAATATAATGTTAATTTAAAAATCTAAAAATTTATGTAAAATTTATAAAAATTATTTAAAATAGTAAAAAAAAAAAACCTTTAAACTTTCTACATGCTCTTTATGAATAGTATAACACATCTAGACTTGAATTTCTTTCTTTCAATAGATATATAATTTAAAATAATTTTTTAAATCTTTTACATAAATATGAAAGTATAATATATATAATTTCTGAAAATTCCAAGAAAAAATCATATGTTAAAACAACACAATTTAAACCTATAATTCCCTGACTATCAAAGAACTCTTAATTTAAAATTCTAACTATTTATACTCATATATAAGTAAGATTAGAATAGATATAAGATAATATGAAATACTCATGAAACCGATTGTGACACTAACGGGTCATCTTGACACTAGGTATGAGGACCGAAAACCAATTTAACATTCGTCAACACATGTCTTTCATTTCAAACTTGACCCCCCTTAAATAAGAAATCTCACCGCCTTAATTTTGGTGTTAACTCTCCCATATTGTCATTGATTCTGATTATTTGTATTGCCTTATTAGAGTAGTTTCTCCATGTGATAGCCATGTATTTAACCGATCATGTACTAATATTGTAAGTAAGCAACGTTTTTAAGAAAAGCAGAATTTCTTCAGAAGGTTCACTCTTTATTCTTTCATTCTTCTCTCCCCTTCTTCTTCAGTTTTACGGGCTTCGATCAGTAGGAGTTACAGGTTTCAACTTGCAGGACATCAATTTTTTCTCGATGCTGAAGTTTTCAACTCATCGAAAGAAAAAAAAAATGTGAAAGATTTTGAAAAAAAAGATTTTATTCTTATTTAAAAACAAAATTTTTGGTATAAATATACATGTACTCGTAATCTCTATATACTCACAAACATTCTAAACCTTATGTTTAGTCTGAAAATATAAAGACTCGTATATAATATATTCCTCAATCATTTGTCAGGTGGAGTGAACCAAATAGATTTCTCGCCTTACAATCACACACTTGCAACAAACACACATATAGCTTAGAAATGAAAATTTTAGTTAAATATTTTTGTGTTGTTTTGATTGTATTTTCAATTTCGTAGTCAGAAATGAAATCAAACACTCATATCGTATGTGGATTGCTTATATTAGAGAAGTTAATTACTTTAGGGTTCAAAAGCGTCTTTAGCGAATAAAGGTTTCCTGCAAATTGATGATGTTGATCTATTTTGTTAGTTGCATAAGGTTTTAAATCTAAAATAACAATTTCATAAAAAAACAAGCATAGAACGATTTGAAATTAAGAACAAGTTGCAGTTTAAGAATCCTGTAGGCAGCACAGTTTATTTGTATCATTCGGGAAATAGATGAGTCCAGCCATGGAGCATCTACATTGATTCTACAGGCTAGCCTCAGTCTCCACTTGCTGGGTAGCCTCTGTCTCCACTTGCTGGCTAGCCTCAATGCCTCTCGAAACTCTCTGGCCAACTATGGTATCGCTCGCAAAACTTGTACCTTTGCTCAACTCCTGGCTGTAAGCCATGAAGTCATTTGATCGTGTAGGCTGAGTTTGCACATACGAATTCGGGAAAACAGATACCACTCCTTCCATGCCTGACACATAATAGTTTGAGAATATCGATAACACGTTAGATTATCTGACAGAAAACACACTATAAAGTAAGCATGACTACTTACTGGCTATCTTCTGTGCCTCCTGATCGGTGAGTTTGGCAACAAAACCATTAAAAACCTTGTGCAAGTTTCTGATCAGGCAATTACCCAAGACGCTGGTAAACAAAGAAAGAATTCGTTTAAGCTTTCCGAGTTATACTCTTTATCTTAAATTAAATCCATCAATATAACCTTTCCGGAACAGTCTCTTGAAGCATACTATAGTGATGAGACAGTGCATCGTAATCTCCTGCAGGAAGTTCTCCCATGTACACCATGTAATCCTGAATGCATTGCCAACACCATCAAAGAAAAATTAGCATTGAAAACTATTGAAATACAATGCTTGTATGCACCTAAAAAGCTTTGCACTTGCCTTTCGGCACTCTTCAGTAGCACCGCATAGGATTACGTTAGATTTCTTTCGAGTAGCATCGCACATGGTTAGGAGAGAGCAGGCAAAAACGATGAAGGATAGAGGGTTGTGTTTGGTTCTGGTTTGTTCTTGAAACCATCTGTTGGTATATATCTAAATTGTATAACAGAAATTCTGCGAAAAAATCTTAAATCAATTTGAAACAACCAAATAATTCAATATTTTTTTCTATATATATCGAAAGAGATAAATGTTATATTTCTTTTTGTGACAAAGTGTATTCATTAATTTTGACTTGCTTTGTAAAAGCAGTGTGATTCAAGATTTATTTCTTAATATATTGATGGAAAATATAGACATAACGCAGGTTTTCTAGTTTCACCAAAACAACTATTTTTTTCTTTTATAATATAAATTATCATATATTTGAATTAATAGTTTACTAATAAATTTCTTTGTGTCACCTCCCTTAGATGAAGGGTTTGGATACGAGTTTGCGCGCAGAATTACAGTATATAATATTGCATTATTCTATTAGACTATTATCCCCGAGGTTAAAAAAAATCATTAATTGCCATATATGACTCCACAAATTAGCATTTATGTATCCATTATATCAGATTCATTCTCTTCTTGTGTGGATTGAAAATCTTTACATGACCACATCAAAAAATAGTACAAGTGGTCTTAAATATATAAATGATTGGTGTCGCTTAACAATGATACATCCTTTCTATGGTGTGATGATGATATCTCAAACCAGAGTTACACCTACTCAAAGTTATTAAAACCAGACCGGCAAAGTATAGGGGTTTGGAGTTTTAAGGATAACTAGATACAATCCATTTTAAAACTGGTATTATATATATAATATCATATAATTTTTTATATCAATAATTATAAAAAAATTATAATAGCATATTAAATAAAAAATTTAAATCAAAATAACATGTTTTTTAATATAGTATGTGTATTCTACAATGCAAAACAACCTCACATATGCAAATGAATACCGTTATGCAGAGTAAACAGTAAACGATATCTCATGCAATCCAACAGGTGAATAAATCACAAATCCCATGAACATGCCATCACATACTCATACAGGGTAATTGGCTCAAAACCTATCGGGATAGACATAAAGAGAAGCAAACTAAGGAAAACTTCCCCAGGCATGGAAGATTCCCAAGCCTGTTGTTGGGTTTTTATATATTTACTTTTAAAAATATTATATAATTCTCATATTCATAATCCTATCCACCAACGTTGTCTGAATCAAGAGAAGAGAAAATCGCTCACAAATATACATCACACTCGATCCTATAGTATCATATATGATACATCGCATAATTATATTCACACATAGTAATATTGAGCTTATAATCACATACCATCCACATTGCTCCAAGCAAGTGACTAGCTCCACTAGAGCTCTCCTGCACTACCTATCAAATATAATATATACCATCCATACAACTCCTAGGTAAGCAATTGTCCCACTACTAAGATCCCATATACTTACGTCACATTGGCTAAGCGCAAAGAACTGTCAATTCCTTAGGTATATATGAAGTATATACTTATAGGTATATTTACCATCTCAAAGTGCACATCAAAACGCAACAAGCAAATCTAAGCATCAGAATCCACCAACAAAATATCAAAGGTCGAACATACACATTCTACATACTCACCTCTCCAAAATTCCAACTTATCCTCTAAGAGAAAGGTAGACTCGTAGGAACTCTTAATGAAATTTGAGCAATAGGAGCCGGTTAACAAGGATCAATTAATTCACGGGTCAACAATCTAACATACAAAGATCAATTTCTATCACTCACCTCTTTCTGTTAACCTTAGGAATCTAAGTGATCAAAGCATGGGGAACCCTCAAGATACTCATCTAAGGTTGGGAAAGGTATAGGTAGACATTTGGTTAATGTTAGGTTGATCACAGTTGTCTAAACTGGGTGTGGGTGTGTTGGGCCAAGGGTGTATGAACTGGTCGTGGGTTGACTGAGGCCATGACTGTAAGGACCCCGGTCTGAACTATTAAGACCCTTACAACCGTGAAACCCAAACAAGCCTAACCTAAGACCTATCTGAATCTCACAAGGCTCTAATCATCCTAAACCATTTTATTAGATTTATTTCTCATTCTTTTTAATGGTTGGAGTATGATAACTATGGACAAACATTCTGGTAACATACAGAATAAATAAAAACATTGCTGAAAACTTTAAATTAATCAAAGGAGCCATAACACATAAGTCCCATAGGGATCTAAAAATCCAGCAAGTAATCCTCCAATAAATTATGGAAAAAATCAACAACAAGAAGGATTCGATAAACCAAAAAGCAATCCAATCAAACTTCATAATAGTGGTTATATACGCAAGCAATCAGCAAGGAGATAGGGGATGCGAATGTGATGCAATATTGTGCCGCCTTGCAGCCTTGATCTCACACATTAGTACCACTGACAGAAAATGTACCTAAGCCTGAAAAATGGTAAAAACAACAAGATGAGATTATAAGAATCTTAGTAGGGTCACAACATCATAAGATTTACAGAAATCTAAACAAATATCTCCCAACCAACATTAGATCTGCCTACATATCTAAAGGGATATCAAACAATCATTAATCAACCATAATAAGGGTAGGGTCGAAATCTTATAGGCTGTGGGTGGACTGCAAACACTTCTCAAAACAGAAGTATACAGACAGGTAAGTCATCATTCATTCACATCAAAGAAAAGGTCATCCCCTTTCATCTTTGTTGTCCAAGGCTTCAAAGCCCCTTAACATCCGTTGGAGATTTAGTAATCCCTGCTGGTCCCCATCTCCAAATAGCATCACACCATCAGTGTATTTAAGGTGGGTAATATGGAGATGTCCTATTCGAATGCCCTGAAAAAGATTGAGCTGCACTTGTAAGGACCCAAAACCCTAACCTCTTATTATTTGCTCCTATTAGGACCTTTACCACTGTGAAACCCAAACAAGTCCAAAAACTAGGACCCATTTGAATCTCACAAGGCTTACTCATCTTATTTCAGATTTTTAGCATGTTTATTCATAACAATTGGAGCATGATATTAGACAAACATTCTGGCTGGACATATAGTCACATAATGAGCCCTAAAGAAAAAATAAGACTACTAGAAAAAACTCTATGCTGGACTATGCATGTGCAATGTGAGTGTGATGCACCTTCAAAATATGCTATCTTAAAACGGCTCGAGAACCGAAATCGGGCCCACGAAAGGTAAATCGGTTCAAAGGTAAATCGGTTCAAAGACCTACGGCCACTCAAAACGGGTCTCCAAAAACTTATATGCGGGTCGAAAGAATGAAATGGGGTATGAGGACTCAAGCCTCGAAAAACGCACCAATCGACTAATTAATCTAATGCACGTTAAAACTCTGAAACGACACGCCGTGCAAATTATCGACACACCACCAACGACATGACGTTCTAGACATCCTAAACTTGACACTTAGGCTCTATGACTATGTCCGGGTCACTCGGTCAAAAGGTCAACTCTGACAATCGCTTGGTCAACTCACTCAATCCGACCAATCCGAAAAATTTGACTGAATACGGGTGCTGACTAGGCTCTCAAAAAGACGGGGTCTCACAGTTAGGGCCGGAACTAAGGCTGAGGGTGGACTACAACACTTCCGAAAATCAAAAGTACAAAGGCAGGTAAAACTCATCAAATTACTCTCAGCAGTAGGAAAAGGAAAGGCTATCCCCTTCCGCCTGTGTTGTCAAAGGCTTTGCTGCACAAAGGGTAAAAGGTTAACATACAAGCTAAACAACAAGCCTATTCATCTTGCGAGCACACAGGACAAGGCATCTAGCCAGCACACAGGACTAAGCATCTAGCCAGCACACAGGACTAGGCATCCTAACCAGCACACAGGATTAAGGCATCTAGCCAACACATAGGACAAGGCATCTAGCCAGCATACATGACCAGGCATCTAGCCAGCACACAAGACTAGGCATCCAACGAGCTCTTACTAGGGATTATCACCCATACGACTCTCTTACCAGTAAGAGCCTCCCCTCTCCCAAGGAGCATCAGTGCTTACCCCGAATGGCCACTAGAATAGGATCCTAACATACAATTACGTGCAAGTACACACAGGCAAGCACAAAGCACAATACCATAACAAGGAATCCTTTTTTTGAGAATGAAGAGTATCCCAGTCGATAACCAGACTAATCTCTCCCGTGGCTCGACCACCCGACTCACTTCACAGGCATTTAGCCTGCAACCATGAGTGGTACGGTACAACATCCACCTCTTTGTGTGGGACCAATACCAACAGTGCACTTTCCATACCTTGTAGTTTTCCCGGATTGAACCCGGTACCTTGAGTTAAGGAAACGCAGTATGCTGTAGACCACTGCGCCAACACCTCGTTGGTTATAACAGGGTATCCTTAATTATGTCAAAACACAATCAGCATGTTCAATACACACAACATATGCAAACTAGGCACACATAACCTATCTCAAGGGTTCGGTATAGCCTAAGTAATAATATCCCATTCCGCAATTCATGTATACACCCTACAATCAATTCGCATGCAATAATAACAAGGCTATGCATCGAAAATAATCAACAAGCAACAAGGATCTTTGGAGAAACCGATGAGGCATAGATCCTACTTCTCTTGTCTCTGAACAAGAACCTATTCCTTTGCCTTTATTTAATGGTTCCGAACCACCTATAACATCACAAGGCAAATAAAAAATCAAACTAAGCATGCATACTCAATAACCAATTGAATACCCTATTCCCTTACCAATTCCACTCACCAAAGGAACCAGTGATCAGATGTCGCAGGTGCCTCCCCCTTGAATGTGTGATGTGATAGCCAAGAATTTAACAAGATTCAACCTGAATTATCATCCCAATTAACTATATATATTTCGACACTAAGCATAGGACACAAGACAATTTGCGAGTTCATGTTAATAAAAGAGGATTAAATGTTTATAACTTGTATAATCAAAAGAAACAAGATCAGAATCCAATAGGTTAATCAATTGATCATGATTGCCAACAATGTGGCAAGGGTAGCGTATACCAATTTCATGTACAAAGAAGATTCAAAGGACGGATCCATGATTTTATAATATGAATGGAAACCAAACAATCATACGAATAGGAGGAACAACAACAGAAGTCAATTGAAGGCAGAATCAATCATATGAGTAGGGTTTTTGGTTGGACGAATTTTGTATATTTTTTATGCGAGGTTTAAGTGTGTCCTGCTTCCTATTTATATAGGGTAGTTATGGGATTAATTTAACTACTTTAAAGATTAGATTAAAGTAAGATAATTATCAGAAATAAGTTCTGTAATTATCCTCCCTTGATTTTAAGGATTTTATTTTCTAAGGTAATTATCAACCAAATAAAGATTCAACTTAAAGGGAATAAAAACCAGAATTAACTACTGGACAAAGGGTCCCCTTGCCTCAAACCTCTCCTCATATTAAACTATTCGGTAGGAGTCTCGTTAATTAGGACAGTAACTCGAGTAGTGGAAAACATCCATGAGAAAGCCCCACTAAATAGAATCGTAAGCTTTCTTAAAGTCTAGCTTGAAACACCAACCATTCACTCTAGATTTCTTCATAGAGTGAATGATTTCGTTTGCCATCACAATGGATTCTGAAATACTTTTCCCCTCCATAAAACCAGTCTAAAAAGGGGACATCAGCTGCACTACACGCTTTAATCTCTTTGTGAGGAGTTTAGTAACAATCTTAAACAAGCTATCAATCACGTTGATGGGTCTGAATGAGTTAAAATTAGCAACACCTTGCACTTTAGGGATAAATGCGATTAAGACGTTGTTTATTCCTTTTGGAAGGTACCCTTTTGAAAGAAATTCCTTCACCATAATAATTATCTCCTCCTCAATCACCTTCCAAACCTTTTTCAAAAAGAGAAATTGAACTCATCTGGGCCGGGGGCCTTAGAGCAGCTGCAATCCCATGCCGCAACTTTGATTTCCTCAGGCTGAAAAGGCTCCTCTAATTTTCTTGCTTCATCTAATAACAAACGGTTCAGTTGGATGGAACCCAATCCCAACCACTGGTTAGAATCTGATTGAAAAATTTCTTTAAAATATTTGACTGCCCCAACCCTTATCTCATGCGGCTTCTGAAGAATCTCCCCATCTAACTGAATGCTATTAATAAATTTCTTGTTTCTTCTCATAGATGCGCTCGCGTGAAAGAACTTACTGTTCTTATCTCCCAATTTGAGCCATTGATAAGTTCTTATCTCCCAATTTGAGCTGTTGAATTCTCGATTTCTATCTCCACATAGACTCTATCTGTTTCTTCATCTCCCATTTCTTTTGGTGCAGTGAACTGTATTTATTTTCCCAATCAAAATAAAAAACTACAGTTGCATTTTTGGCTGCATCCATGCAATCTGTCTCCTCCACAACCAGTTTTAGTTTTCACTCCACGTTACTAAAAGTATCTCAATGCCATTGATGAAGTTGTGTCTTCAGAAAAGAAAGTTTCTTCACAAGACAAAAGTTACCGGGGAAAGAGCGTCCCGCATACTCCCACAACTGTTTCACAAAGTTCACGAACTCCTTATCTTCCCACTAGCTAAGAGCGAAAAGACCAATTCCCCCAAAAATAGGAATCAACATTTAAGATTAAAGGCACATTGTCTTAAAAACTCTTGTTACCAGCGACTAGCTTGTGATCATTGAAGACTCTGCACCATTCTGGGGATGCGAGTGCTCTATCCAAATGTAACTCCTTCACTGAACCAAATCAAGTAAAATTCTTGCACGAAAACGGCAAGTCTACCAACCATTTCCGTTACTAAAATCAGCCAACTTCCTGGCGCCTATTGGGTCGAAAACTGATCAACAGGGGTACTGATTCATTAAAATCTCCCACTAATGCCCGCGGTAGAGATTCCTCCTCTAGTCTATTCTCCACCTCCTCCCACAATGCGATACGGTCATGTAAGTTATTGGGGGGCATATAGACCGCCACACATAAAACGGAAACTATTTCCCAGCACCTCCACCTCGATTAGAGCCCATCTAACAAATACCTCCTTCCTATACACTTTGACCTGAGATTCATCCCATAGCATGAGAATCCCTCCAGCACTTTCACGCCCCATTTATTGTATGCCACTGTACCGAGTCTAGCGACCAAATACTTTAGACAAGCACACCCGACATTTCATTGAACTTGATCTCACATAGAATAACCAAGCTCAGATTTTCCTTGCTGATCAAATTAGCAATCTGTAACTTCTTTAGTTTGTTTCAAAACCCACGCACATTCCAGGAAGTAATATTGATCATACGTGGAGCGCACAGCTGCAATAACAACCCAGATCCACAACTATTTCTTTTGATTAGCATTTCACTCTTCCATTTCTCCAACAATCCTGGCGCTGATTGAAAGATGTAGAATTGCTGTAACTAATTTTAAATTGAAATATTTATTGACGGAATCTATTAAATTTGTATATCATCTTCCATTGCTCATCTTCGTATATCACTCTGCTCGTAAGATATACAGTATACCCACGCGGCCTGCTCTTCATAATCTTGGTACTTCCCTGTCATCATTTTCCAGACAACAAAGCCGAAACGCACACGCCAAGCTTTTTGCCGTAATCACCCGACGCTCTCACAAATACATTAAACATTAAATATTATATTTCTCAATCAATGGAGTGTACGAAAAATATATTGCTTTAATCACACATAAATTCAAATCTGTTATGAATATCAAAGGTTTGAAAATTGAAAAGACAAAAAATTTATTATATCTATTTAATTGTGTAATGAATATTTTGTAATTACAAAACTCTTTATCTTCCAATGTCTCTTCATGTATCCTATCATGTTACCTATAAATAGAAGGTAACATTATTTGCTTTATACATACTTGCTTGAGCACTTGATAAGATATTCTACTCCCTATATTGTTATTGGTTTTATCTCTTATTCTTTTCTCCTCAATTCTTCTTATCGTTATATTCTATAACACGTTATCAGCACGATACTCTTATAAACAAAAGGAGAATCAAGAGTCTTACAAGAGTTTTTCACAAAGAACAAACAAGAATCTTAGTTTCTACAAAGGTATATTTGGGTGAGTATATTTTTATAATTATTTATAATAATGTTGTAATATTATTGTTATGCTTCAAATGTGCTTTTACAACAGCAATATCGTGAAAAAAGTTTCACAAAATATTCTGAGTTGATTTCATGTCTTCTGGTGGCTGAACAAAACAATGAGCTGTTGATGAGAAATCATGAATCTCGTCCTACTGGTTCTGCTCCATTCCCTGAAGTGAATGTGATGCTATCTCATAACCATAGTCGTGGTCGTAGTCGAGGCCGCAGACGAGGACGAGGACGAGGTTATAATTAATTTCGTCATGATGGTGGTTAATCAAGTAAATTTATCTTCCAAAATCAGAAAGTTGTAAAGGATGAAGGACCTGGAAAAATAATGAATGGCATAAAGAAAAAAGTTACAATTAGTAACTGTCATCGATGTAGAATGCAAGGTCATTGGCAATGTACCTGTCGTACACCAAAATATTTTACCGACCTATATCAAGAATCTTTGAAGTCTAAAGGCAAGAATGTGGAGACAAACTTTGTCCAAGATGATTTCATTGAATTTGCTAATGGCCTTGAGGATATAACGTATTTGGATGTTTCTGATTTTCTTAATGATCCAAATGATGAAAGTGCAAGAAATCAAGACTGATTTTAATTTTATAACTATGCAAATTTCAATTAGGTTCTCTTGTTTTATTATAATAAAAGTCTATTTATTTTGTTTTATTTATTCATATTTTATTTTTATATTTTAATTTATTTTATATCCAAATACGAAGGTTCCATTCATAGTGATGTGTTCATTCATAGTAGTACCTGATCGGTAATTAAATAGGAACCGTCTTTTCTTCATAAGGAGCTTATTCTGACCACTCTTCTTCAGAAATTTATCCTCTAATGCCTTCCATAGTTTGTGTGCAAAAGTCTCATTTTTTAAAGCATATTTCTGCTCCTTGGACAGGCATGATCGAATTGTTCCACACGCTAACCGATTTATGGTAATCCAATCTCTATCTTCGATATCTTCTGGTTTCTTTTCGTCAATGGAAATATCAAGGCCTTGTCGGAAAAGAGAGTCCAAGACTTCCCCTTGCCACATGCCGAAATGACCAGTACCATCAAATATATTCACCACCAATTTCAAACTGGGCTGTAGGATCCTTGACCATGATGACCTGGTTTTCATACTTGATGTTGATATAGCTTCCTCTTTAGCTACCATTCTTAGCAATAGTATTCAACATCACAAACAAACCAAAGACAAACCTTCGGCTCCGCTACCACTTGTTATGAAAATAATCACCATAAAAAATTATACTAGATAAAAAAGATAGAAAAAAAAAATACACTCACAATTTTATGAGATTCGGCTAATTTAGCCTACGTCCTCGGACAGTACTACTTAATATTTCAATGAAAAAATATTACAACTGAGAATACAACTTTGCAATTCACTTTAAGGGGTATATTTTCACACCCCCCCCCAAAGTCGTTCCTACCACTGTTTCCTCCCCCAGCTCACTCGTGCACACTCATTCCTTGCCCTAGCATTATCAGGACGCTGGTAAAGCATCTGCGGTCGGATTGTTGGTTTCAGGCGCACGGAAGTTGGACGCTCAGACACGTTCTGCATGGGAGCCTGCTAAGGTTTTTAACGTAGATCGATACATCTTTTACTTTATCGAGGGCATTCCTGTCGAGTGGACTGCGAATCGGTTGTTCCGTGAGATTGCTTCCATTGAACCAGTGGCAGATGTGTTTATTTCGCAGCGTCGGTCGTCAAGGGGCTTACGTTTTGGTTTTGTGAAGTTTGTACGCTGTGGTACCCAGGAGACTTTTCGGCAGAAGAGGCTTGCCTCGACCTTCGGTCACCATCCGAGGATGCGTTTTAATGTAGCCCGTTACACGGTTCGAGCTGGGCATCGTGCTTCGTTGTCTGATGCTAAGGATCGAGGTATTGATCCTTCTTCCCAGCAGTCTCCACCACTGACTGTCCCGCGGGTCCCTGTGCGGGAATGTGATGGCAGGACTTATGTGGAGGTTCTATCTGGAAGGAGTTCCTCTGATCCTGCGATTCCTCCTCTCACTCTATCTGCTGCGTCGGACATTCGCGAGAGGCTCAGTCGCAGTGTGGTGGGCTTTCTTCGTAGTCATCTTCCTCACGATCCACCCCTCCCCCAGGATGTAGTTTGTTTCCACTTGGGTGGCACTCAACGACTCCTCATGTTTGATACTTCTGTTACCATGCATCGAGAGCTTCAGGAAAACTCCATCTTTTGGGAGGCTCAGTATGAAGATATCCATCCTTGGCGCCCAGTGGATGTTGGGGGCCAGAGACTATGTTGGGTTAAGGTGGTAGGTCTTCCGTTCCATGTCTGGTCGGAGGATGTGTTTCAGAGGATAGTCCCCTTGTTTGGTCACCTAGTACAACTCCATCCTGATACGGTCAATTGGTCCTATTTGGATGCGGCGAGGCTGAGGATAGCCACTTCGAACTTAGGGCTGATTCAGGAGAGTGTAAAGGTTCAAGTTGATGGACATTTGTTCCTGGTAACAGTGGCCGAAATTCAGGAGGATGTCAGAATGGGAACAGTGGTTGGTAATAAGCCCGAAGTGTCAGGGGGGTCCTCCAGCCGTCTTGTTCCGCCCCCCCACCATCTCTCAGTTGGTAGTACTGTCAGGCCTGCGACGGGACAGGTGCACACGAATACCTCTGGGGGAAAGGCTCCCTGTCCGCCTCACCAGCCACTAACCCACGCAGGAGCAACGGTTAGTACTGGCAAAGTCAACAAGGGAGCTGAGGACCTGAGTCTGACGGCTCATCAGCTTGAGCCGAGGCAGCACAGGCATGTGCCTGGCAGTACACGTGTGCCTTCACTTAATGAAGGACTTTTACGTCTTTCCCAGTCCAGTGGGGAAGGTTTCAGCAGCTATTCCGCCCCTGACTTTATCCTGGTTCATGAGGACAATGCTGCGAGTGGTCAGATCAAGCCTCTCCGTAAGGCGATTTCTGCTGGATTGTCACTCGAATCATCCAGAGAGGGATCAGCTTCTAACCCTGGTCCTGCAGAGACGACCTTCACTAGTATGCGGAAAGAAGGTGCCAAAGCTTCTCGGTTTGGTTTCCCTGGTAAGGCAATGTTTGGGAGAATGGCCAAGCCAAAAAAACTTCGTCATGTCAAGCCCACTGGCAGCTTGTCGTCGGGGACTGCTAGTCTTGTAAAGGGGTGCCGGGTAGCTAAACCGGTGGAAGACCCTTCTTTCCTTGATACCAACAGTGATAAGATAGAGGAGACTTCTGCGCAGTCATGTTCCAAGGGTTCAGCCACTGCATCTGATTCTATCGCTGATGAGGTCCAACGCTCGTTGGATATGGCTGATGCTCTCGGACTCATTCGTAAACAGACGAAGGCTGCCATTCGTCAGAAGATGCAGGGGCGAATTGCGGAAGATAGACAGGCGTGGCACACGCATTGTGCGCCTTAGGCTGGTGGAGTGCTGGTGAGTTTTCATGGGTATTTTTTAATTATGATGAATATAGCTATGTGGAATGTACGGGGGTGTAGGGGTCGGTTTAAAGAGGGTCAAATTCGCTCGCTTGTACTGAATGAGCAGTTAAGTCTTTTGTTCTTGTGCGAAACTAAGAGGGACTGTTTCACGGATAGGCTGGTGCGCAAGTTGTGGCCGAGTCCCCATCTTCAATGGACGACCATTGATGCACGTGGACGGGCGGGTGGGATACTTTGTTTGTGGAACGATTTGAATTTGCAGATGGTAGGCATCGAGAAATTTGAGAGATGGGTGCTATTGGAATTGATTGAAAGGGCCTCTGGTTTTCGCTTTGTTTGTGCTGGGCTGCATGCGCCTAATTTGGCAGCGGAGCGTCGGATGCTGTGGGAGGAGATACAGTGTAGAAAGTCGGCTGATCCCAACCCTTGGGTGATTTTGGGAGATTTTAATGAATCCCTTACTATGGAGGAACGCTCTGGGTGTGCTTTTCAGCGTGGTGCGGCTCGCAGGTTTGCTGATTTTATCCATGGCACTGGTTTGGTGGATTTACCTCTGCTTGGAAAAGAGTTTACATGTTTTAGTGCACGTAGTGCCTCTCGTATTGATCGGGTATTAGCATCGGCATCGTGGTGTACTCATTTTTGTCGCCATCGGTTGTATGCTGGGGATAAGGGCTTCTCGGATCATGTTCCTCTAGTATTGAAAGCTGATATCCTATTTTGGGGTCGCAGACCTTTTCGTACCTGGGATCTTTGGTGGGATGATAACCGGTTTTTGAGCACTGTGGAACAGTTTTGGCAGCAGGCAGGGGAGTGTTTTCCTGGAAATTATTGTGTGGTCAAGAAGATGGCGTCTATGATACAGCAGTTGAAGATTTGGCATAAGGAGTCTTTTGGGGCTGTCGACACGCAGCTCCAACACATCCTAACTGAACTTGATGGATTGGATCAGAACTGGACGAGTTTGAGTCCTAGTTTGTTGACGCGATATGCAGCATTACAGGTGCACAAGTGGGATATCAAACGGCAACTGGAGGCCATGTGGCGACAGAAATCCAGACAGCATTGGTTGAAATTAGGAGATAAAAATTCTCGCTACTTCCACTCTTGTGCTACCATCCGCCAAAGTAGAAATTTCATCGGCGTGATTCGTGTGAATGGTGTTGAAGTGCGCCAACCGGAAGCAATCAAAGCAGCTGCAGTGGATTACTTTCGGACTCAGTTTGCCGATGGACATGGCAGATGGTTTGGGCTGGGGGATCTGGTCCTCCCACGTTTAGTTTCATCTGATATTGCTGCATTGGAACGTACCTTTTTAGCCGATGAGATTAAGCAGGCCGTGTGGGCGTGTGGCAGGCATAAGGCTCCGGGCCCGGACGGCTACAATTTCCATTTTATTCAACAGGCTTGGCCGGTGATTGGAGCAGAAATCATTACCCTGGTGCAGGAGTTCTTTTCCAGTGGTGTATTGCCTAGGGGCATTAATACTAGCTTCATTACTCTGATACCCAAGATTCCCGGAGCTGCAGCTTTTTCGGACTACCGGCCTATCAGCCTTGTTAATAGCCTTTACAAGATCATAGCTAAGCTCTTGGCCAGTCGTTTGAAACGAGTGATGTCTCAGCTTGTATCTCCAGTTCAGACCGGTTTCATGGAAGGGAGGTTTATTGCTGATTCAGTGATGGTCGCGAATGAGATTATTCACTCTATGCAAACGTCTAGATGTCCGGGTTGGTGCCTCAAACTGGACTTTCAGAAGGCGTATGACTCGGTGGAGTGGACATTTTTATTCGATGTGCTGGCTACGATGGGGTTTGGTGAGCAATGGTGTCGATGGATACAAGCATGTGTCTCATCGGCACGCTGTGCTGTTCTACTTAACGGGGCGCCAACCGATGAGTTTCCGTTGGGAAGAGGCTTGCGGCAGGGGGATCCATTATCCCCCTTATTGTTTAATCTTGTAGCGGAAGTTTTGGCACGTATGATTGGTCGGGCGATAGAGTGCAATCTTTTGCGAGGTATCAGTATTGGTAGCATTCATCTGACACATCTTCAATATGCGGACGACGTCATTCTTTTCTGCAACGGTGATCGACAGGGCTTACTCACTATCCAGAGCATACTCCGCTGTTATGAATTATTGTCAGGGCTCAAGGTGAATTTTTTCAAGTCCGGACTGGTGGGTATTAATGTTTCTTCGGTTGCTGTTGCAGAGATGGCACGTTCCTTGCATTGCAGGTCACAGTCTTTGCCGTTCCAGTATTTAGGGGTACCCCTAGGTGCTAATCCTCGCCGGCATAGCACGTGGGCTCCGGTGGTAGCTCGTTTCAAAAGTAAGCTCGCTGCTTGGAAGGGATCGCTGCTGTCGTCAGGAGGCCGTCTCACTCTGATCAACGCTGTACTTAATAGCCTGCCGGTATATTATATGACGTTCTTTCAATTGCCGGTGGGAGTCAGGCGGGTGTTGGAGCAGTGGATGAAAAGATTTTTCTGGGCAGGGACGGTAACCAAACGCTGTTTTTGTAAGGTAAGATGGGACACGGTAAAAGATGCAACCAGTGCGGGCGGTGCTGGGGTGGGTTGCTTGCAGTTGCGGAATTATGCATTGCTTACGAAATGGAGTTATCGTATTGCTAGTGAGACGTGTTCGCTATGGCGACAGATTATTGCCCAGAAGTACCGTCCTACACTGCGTGTGGATGGTATTGATAGTGCTGTTGGTCGAGGTTCTGCGGTCTGGAATGGCATTGTTCGTGTTAGCAAACTCACAATGCCAGACGGCCAGTGCCTCTCCTCTTTTTATCACTGGAAGTTGGGGAGGGGCGATACCATTAGTTTTTGGCATGATGTGTGGTGTGGAGCAGCACCTCTACGAGCTTCCTTCCCCAGACTTTATGCGCTTTCCCTGGAGAAGGATGGAGTGGTGGCACAGTTCGGGTCTCGGATTGGAGCAGTGTGGCATTGGCACTTTTTATGGCGACGCTCTCTGTTTGTGTGGGAGGAGGAGGCAGTGGAACGTCTTTTAGAGTGCCTTCGAGGGTGCTGTCCGGACGTCAGGGATGACGATGTCTTGCTATGGGGTGCCCACCGGTTGCCGTTTTCTGCCAAGACTTGCTATCAGTCCCTTGCAGCGACCGCTGTCGTGTCCCCTGTGCGGCCAATTCCTAATGTTTGGCGTCATAAGGGAGCGCCTAAATGGCACGTGTTTATGTGGCTGGCATGTATGGAGAAGCTCTCTGCCAAAGGTCTCTTAGTCCGCCTCGGCATTTTGTCAGTGACTGATCGGTTTTGCGATGTTTGTGGCTGTGTGGAGACGGATTCTTCCCATATTTTGCTGGACTGCAGGCAGGCATGGGAGTGCTGGGCATTATTGTTCAAGCATTGGGGTTTGTGTTGGGTTCAACCTAGATCCATTGCTGATTTCTTCACCCAATGGGCAGGTTTTCCCATTCCTGGCCGCTGGCGTAATCTTTGGTATGTATTATTATTTTCATGTGCATGGAGTATATGGTTGGGGCGCAACAATCGACTCTTTCGAGGTGAAGTTAGAAGTGCGGAAGACCTGTATTATAACGGTATGCGGCACGGTTTCTACTGGGCCAAGACTAATCTCCCAGAAGTTCGTATAGACAGCCTGGATGTCTTGCCGGTTAGGGACATTTTATCTGTGCTGGCTCGGTAGTATTTGGCGTTCTGAAAGTCACCGATCCTGTCTTTTATTCACAGGATCTGTTTGTTTCATGTTGTCCATTGAGCCGGTATACTTGTTTTATTGTTGTCATAGCAGGCTTTTTGAGATGCAGTCAGCAGTGCGGTAGATAGGTATTACACGGGTATGAGGCTTGGAGATAATCGGCAGAGATTAATCTTTCAGCTGTTGGTATTGCTAGTCTGGTTGTATTGCTTGCTGATGATACTGTTCTTGTCCTGGCTATGTAGAATTTGGAGCTCTGAAAGTCACAGATCCTGTCATTTTCTCACAGGATCTGTTTGTTTTATTTTGTCCATGGAACTGGTATATTGTATCATTGTATAGTCCTCTAGGTTTTACTTGTTAATATATATATCGATACTTCTTCAAAAAAAAAAGTCTGAATCTAGTAACCCAGTAAGCTGAAATGGTGAAATTTTTTATTCGGTAGCCACTGAGTATGGGGCAGATGCCAAACTTCCGCCAAAGGTTTCTTGGCACTAAGATGCAAAACCTTTCTGAACAGGATAGGATTCCTCATTGAGGCAAGCTATTAGTCAAAGAAATCAAAGTAAGAGTCTGTTACAGCTTTATGCAATGTCTAAACTTGATGTGAATAAAAAATTTAGAATATTTTAAATGCCTAAATAACTCATGACGCTGTATACATTACCTCTACTGTCAACAGAGTGATCAAACCATTTTCGTGTCACAATATGAATACGGCCCCATCTTTGGGCATTCTTGTGCAAGTCACCTTCAGGAGCTTGCAACTAGTTAAAATGCAAATGCAAATATGTTTGATCAATTGCCAGAGACACCTTTAATATATTCTGTTTACACTAGGCAGAGAAATTCATGCTCCATGTTTCTACATGGACATGATTTTAATTTACAAGATAAGATTGTCAGATGAAACTGAAAAAAAAAATAACAGAAAACCTAAAAAGCCTCAAAGATTCAGAAATTGAGATTTCAAAATATGTATCCTTTGAACATCTAGTTAATATTACAAAAAAAAAAAAAATTCTGTGTGTGTACATGTCTTCTGGTGTTTGAAGATGAATTGCCTTTGATATCCATGCACACAAGAGGCTACATCAAATCAAATTAAAGAACATTATTGTCACTTTTAAACTTTATATACAAATCTTAGGATTGTAAACTTTAGCTTAATACATAAACATAAGATATTAAGGCAGAGAGAACAAAAGGTACAAAAACAAAGAATGATTAATGAAATCACTTTGATGATTTTGCAAGTTCAGTAATGCAAAATATCTTAAACCTTCACAAAATAATTGCAATAAATACAATTTCAAATCATGCAATATATATGCATTAATGGTCGTGAGGTATGCAACTAAAGAGAGCAATAGGAGAGTGAAGTAGGCTAGAGCCTTGAAGCCCACATGACTATATGAAAGCCATAAACAGAATGAATGAAGTAGCTTTTCTATGATTTCCCTAATAGAAACACAATTACTAACAAATTAAATGTGTAATTTAGCCTAAAAATTACAATAAGAATGAAAATATAATTATTTCTTTAAAAATTCAGAAATAGGATATATCATAAATCAAATATGTGCAATCCTTGGTCAACGCGGGAGAATATTTGCCACCATTTTGTTTGATAAGCTTTTCGATCTCCTTCTGTTCATCTGAGAAAATCAGCAACTAACATTCAGCAAATATGATGTTTTACATTGTTAATTCAAGAAAAGGAAGAAGCCTGTATGACTCTTTTGGAACAACACGATGCTCTTTCCAGCACTGATATAGCCAAGCAATAGTGACAATTGGTTTCCTCAGAATATTTAAAGCCGACTGCAAAGAAATCCACTATAACAAATAAAAATCAAAAGTTCAATAACTGTACTCATCCAAATAAATGACACATAAATGACACATGATGCAACAAGGTTCAACCTTCCCATCAGAAATTTCAAATAAAAACTAAATCATTAAGCTTTTTTTTTCTTTCCTTCTTTAGCTCAGAAAAGAATTTTCATAAAGCAAGATGCAAAGAGGAGTTCCAACATTTAAAAGATTCCTATTTAGAAAGAAAATAGTAACTATAGTTTGAACATTTCTACACATAATGTCCCAAGGAATTTGGTCCCAACCACATTAGAATGCATGCATGTCTGATATAACATGGAGAGAACAAGAGAATAGAAAAACACTAACTGAAACAACAGAATTCCACTAAACTAGAATCTTTTGGACATCAAACCTTGTATTTTGCAGCCAAACCATTCTTGACAATTACAAAACTAACATCCGTTGACGCTTTAGTAAGCAATTGTCCCCCCATTGCATTGACCATCATTTCTATCTCAGCCTGTAATGCATCAGGAGAAAAACCGCCCCGTCAAATCCTTAAAAGAGGTTATTATCTTGTGCTGTGTAAAGAAGAGTAGAGCATACCTTTTCGTTCATATCAAAAGAACTCACAAATCCCAGGAGGAGCAGGAGATTTTGAAGGTGTTCGGGAAGGTTGAGGTGAATATACCTTTATTTGATGCCATTAAGCAAATCCCACGATACACCAAGTTCCTTAAAGAGCTTTGCACCAACAAGAATCGATTAAGGGATCATGAGAAGGTCACAATGGGAAAGAATATATCTGTTGTGCTTCAGTAGAGTATGCCTAAAAAATGCAAAGACCCACGCATGTTCTCACTCTCAATTAAGATTGGTGGATCAGAGGTTGCACAAGCCATGTGTGATCTTGGGGCCTCCATTAATGTAATGCCCTTATATATATATCAATTGTTAAACCTGGGCAAGCTACGAAAAAACAGGAGTGGTAATACAGTTGGCTGACAGATCAGTTGTCCATCTGGTTGTTGTTCTTGAAGATCTGCTGGTACAAGTGAAGGGACTGATCTACTGATTTCTTTGTTTTTGAGACAGTGATTGACTGCCCTCAACTCACCCTACTGGGAAGGCCATTCTTGAAGACCTCAAGGATGAAGATTGACTTGTATAATGGATCTCTGACCATAGAATTTAATGGTGACATGGTTACATTCAACACTTATAAAGCCATACGACACCCTCACACCGAGGCCAAAGCCTCAACAATTGACATTATTGAGCTACTTGCTGAATATACATCAGTTACCATTAATCCAAACAAGCTGCAAGTATCCCTAGAGCATAGTTTGAATCTCAGGCTTTTTAATGAATATAATATGGAGATTGATGACCTGATGCTGGATGTTCTCGTTGACCATGATGGGGGCACGGACAGTTTTAGGGAGCTCAATTATGTCGACCTACCAATGTCTCATATGAAATTTATTCCCAGTATTGAGTAACCACCCAAGCTTAAATTGAAATCACTGACGGCCCACCTACAGTACGCTTACCTCGGAGAAGACAACAACCTACTGGTCATTGTTTCTAGTAAGTTAATGGATAAGGAGTCTAGGCAGCTGCTTGAGGTATTGAAGGAATACAAGCGAGCTATCAGATGGACCATGACTGACATAAAAGGTATCAGCCCCACTCAGAGGCGACTCAATCCACCTATAATGGATGTTGTGAAGAAAGAAGTCTTGAAGCTACTATATGAGGGCATGATATACCCTATCTCTGATAGCAATTGGGTTAGTCCCGTTCTTGTGGTTCCTAAAAAGACCAAGGTCACAGCTGTTCAGAACAACCAGGGGCAGATGTTTCCCACGAGGGTTCAAAATAGATGGATGGTCTGCATTGACTACAGGAAACTTAACAAATCCACACAGAATGATCACTTCCTACTCCCATTCATTGATTAGATGCGAGAGAGACTTGCAGGAAAGAGTCATTATTACTGTTTGGACAGTTTCTTAGGGTTCCACTAGATTCCTGTGACCTTGAAGGACCACGAGAAAACCACATTCACCTGCCCATTCGGCACATATGCCTAGAGAAGCATGCCCTTTGGACTTTGCAATACCCCAGCCACCTTCCAGAGATACATAGTGAGCATTTTCTCTAATTATGTTGAGGACATCATATTTTCCTTCGAAAAGTTTCGCCCATACCGGTTGTGGACCAAGGTTATGGTCTACTCTGATCACTCTGCCCTCTATTATTTAATGCTTGATATAATAGGACTAATGCATGATCTAGGAGTACTATCAGATTGACCCAAAACAATATCACATGCACAACCTCAACGAGTTTTGAGATTTTTCAGAAAGGCACATCTTCCGCCTTCAATATTTTTCTGAGATATCTTCACATAAGGTCGAATTTAGAACTTACCATTGATACCTTTACAAGTTCATATGAAAAGTGCACTTAAGAATAGGATTCAGGCAATTAGAATTGAAACCATTTTGTTCAACAACCTGTTTTTTTATAGCCACCTATGAATACAAACCATAGTAACCCATTTTGAGCAATAGCCTTATTCTTTTTCACTCATGAATTCAATCCATCATCCTACATTTTACCCCCGAAAGAACCCTAGTAGTTAATCATAGTGTTACAAAAGGAAGAAAGCATGGAAAAATATCTTAAAAAAAACACTCCTCCAAACAAAGTGAAGCTTCCACAAAGATCCTCAACTAAGGTCTCCCCAGGACAATGGAAATTCATCAAGTGACAGTCTTTTCTCTTAAACACAAAAACCTTAGAGTTTACATAGCTTGAAAAATAAAAAAAATAAAAAAAATAAACTAAGAAGGGTCAAAAATACAGAGGAAGAAATCAAAATACTCAGAAAAAGGGAGTGAAACAAGAAAGAGAATACAAAAGTTCTCCATGCAAAGGCAAAGACCTTCGACTGATTACTTAAGCTCTCAAAAGGCCCCAACATACCTCAGCCATGACCCTATTATACTCTAAAAGACTTGATGATTCATTTATATGTTACTTGACATAGTGAAGGAGCTTAGGAGTTATGGAAAGCATATGGTATTCCACTATTATGTGTGGAAGATGAGCAGTGCACATTTTCTGATTATTTTAAATATCATTAAAATTATATGATTTGATTGAGAAATTTGACATGTATCTTGATCAGCATAAGTTCTTGATTAAAGGGAGTGGATATCTGATATTGGAAATGCATTTTGTGTATCTGGTACGAATGAAGACCAAGAGAGGCTTATTTGAGAAGGCAAACCAGTAACTAATTGGTAGGACACACACGAGGAGGGAGTAGGATGACAAAATAAAAAGATTTGGAATTTAGGAGAGGAGCATCTTTCTATTATTTTCATATTTGGTGTTTTGACTTTTAGCTGGGAAGGACGGCTCTACCTTCTTACTTTCTTGTATTCCCTTCTTAGTTGGAATATACTCCAGTTCTTCTTTTTTAAACTCGATCCTTACTCTACCAAATTGGTGCGGTGAACGTGGAAGTCTATGTTGAATACTAGGATGGACTCTATGCTTGATATGGTAGAGAGGATTTTTGAATCCCTAGAGCAGAGGTTGAGCTCAGAGATTGCACAGAATCGTCAACATCTTGAAGATATTAGGTTATTGTTGGCTATTATTTTGAAAGGAAAAGCTCCAGAAGAAAGCACCGAAGGTAGTTCAAATATGGTGCCAGAAGGAGCAACATCTGAGCCATTATTGTCTAATAGATCTGCAGCAGGAGTAATCACCCTGGACAATATACAAATATCTACTAAGAAGATTGAGTTTCCAAACTTCAATGGAACAAATCCTTTAAGTTGGGTTCATCAAGCATAGTATTTTTAGATTCAACATACACTTGATAACCTAAAGGTGACGTTGGCACTGATTTGCATGGAAGGTCACACACTGCACTGGATGACTTGGTTGAATAATCTTCGCCTATAAAGAGTTGGGAAGATGTTCATAGTGAGGTCTTGGCACGTTTTGGGGAGCTTTGGGTACTAATCCTTATGAATTTCTAGTTGTTGTGCAACAAACAAGCACGGTTATTGCTTATATACGTGATTTTGTTGAACGATCAGCTCAAATCACAGATTGGCCAGAAGAAGCTTTTACACGGTAATTTCTTAATGGTTTGAAGGAAGAAATAAGGGCTAGAATTCATTCTCACGAGATCAAAGATTTATATGTCACGATGAATCTAACAATGGAGGTGGAGCATGAGGTCGAACTACTACAGTCGAGGAATAAACTTTCTTGGGCTGAGAATAAGAAGGAGTCCTTTGGACTCGGCATGAAAGCGGGTGCAATTCCAAGGATTACTGGAGCAGGGACATCAAGTATTAAACCTTTAGTTACTCAGGCCTCAACCCAAACTGGAGTGGGTAGCCCAATACAAGCCCAACCAATTAAAGTTACAACCCAGACTAGTATAGTAGGGTCTTTGAAAAAATCAACGGATGCGTCAGGAGGAGCAACGCGTGGCATCCGATTTTTTTCACAAAGGGAATTCTAGGACCTCCGGTCAAAGGGATTGTGCTTTCGGTACCAGCAACCGTATTTCCCAGGTCATCGTTGTGCTACTACAGCTTTGCAAACGATAATAGTTACAGCTGATGCTGAGCAAGGGATCGAAGGTGTTGATGAGCAATCTATAATAGAAGTTGCCAAGATCGTGATTTCCCAAGAAGTTCAAGAATCTCCACAGGTGACAATGTTAGAGTTACCTTGTTTTTCTATGGATGGTATAGCTCGAAGTCGGACTATGAAAGTTCATGGGTTGATTGGTAATAAAGAAGTGGTAATCATGATTGATAGTGGGGCTAGTCACTGTTTTGTTGCTCGTGGTGTGGCTGACAATTTAGGCATGGTTATTTCTAATACAACAAATATTGGTGTTAAGCTGGGCAATGGGAAAAGAATTAAGATGCAAGGCATTTTTCGTGGGTAAAAATTAATATTGTTGATGTAAGTTGTGTGATGGATTGCTATATATTTCCACTAGGTAGTGTAGACATAATTTTAGGGGTTTCGTGGTTGGAAACTCTTGGTGATATGAAAGTTAATTGGTCTTGAATGACCATTGAATTCCAGTAGAGTGGACAAGGAGTGATGGTGAGAGGGGATCCAAAGTTAGTTGCAGCACCAGTGTCTTTTAAAGCTTTGCGAAAGACTGAAGAAGTGGATTATGCATTGTTACTATAGCATGCAGAAGCTAATAAGTATGAGAAGCAATGCATACCTGTACAATCTGTTTAGTTCAGTGACTTATCTAAGTTACTGCAGAAATTTAGTAGTGTGTTTAAGGAGACTACTGAACTTCCCCCTCAACGAAATATCGACCACAAAATACCGTTGCAGCTAGGAATTTCGGTTGTAAGTGTGCATCCTTATCGATATGGCCATTTACAGAAAGATTAAGTGGAAAGACAGATAGCAAATATACTTACACAAGGGCTCATTCAGCCAAGTACTGGTCCTTTCTCAAACCCGGTTCTTCTAGTTAAGAAGAAAGATGGGAGCTGGCGATTTTGTGTTGATTATCGAGAGCTTAACAAGGTGACAATTGCAGATAAGTACCTGATACCAGTGATTCGGGAGTTGTTAGATGAATTAAGTGGCGCATGTTTTTCTCAAAGATGGATTTAAGGTCGGGTTATCATCAAATCAGAGTAAATGCAGAAGACATTCCAAAAACTGCCTTTCGGACTCATTCAGGCCATTATGAGTTTCGGGTTATGCCTTTGGGATTGAAGAACGCTCCAACAACCTTTCAAGCAACCATGAATGATTTGTTTCGTCCTTGGCTATATAGGTTTGTGCTAGTATTTTTTGATGATATTCTAATTTATAGTAAAGATTGGCAAGATCATTTGAAGCACCTAGAATTGGTTCTGAAACAGTTGTATGACAATAAATTTGTGGTGAATGCTAAAAAGAGCCATTTTTGGAAGACTAAAGTAGAGTATTTGGGCCATGTGATATCTTATGAAGGTGTGGAAATGGATCTAGCAAAGGTGTCTAGTGTGCTGCAGTGGCCTGTGCCTAAGTCAATGAAGGATGTCCGAGTTTTTCTTGGCCTAACCGAGTATTACTGTCTATTTATTAAGGGCTACGATATTATAGCCAGACCACTAACAGAATTATTGAAGAAAAAAACTAATACCACATTTAGTTGGTCTTCAGAAGCACAAGAAGCCTTTGTGAAGTTACAGCAGGCCCTCACTTCAGCACCGGTGTTAAAGATGCCGGATTGTAGTAAGCAATTTATATTGGAATGTGATGTTTCTAGTGTGGGAATTGGAACTGTCCTCATGCAAGAGAAGCAACCAATATCCTATTTGCAGTTGGGCACAAGAAATATTGCCAAACCAACCTATGAGAGGGAACTAATGGCTCTTGTAATGGCTATTAGACATTCGCATCCATACTTTGTGGGAAGAAAATTCATGGTTTGCACTGATCATTGCAGCTTGCACCACCTTTTGCAACAGAAAATAACAACACCATACCAACAGAATTGGGTGGCAAAACTAATAGGGTACGAGTTTGTGATTGAATATAAGTCGGGCCAGCTTAATAAAGCAGCTGATTCCTTGTCATGGAGATCAGTTGAGGGTGAATTAAGAGCAATATCAATTCCAGTTTGGGCAGAATGGAGTCTTTTGGACAAAGAAATAGCAGGTGACGCCGCTTATCAACTTCTTAAGAGTCGCATTGAAGGTAATCCAACTAATTTTCCTCATTATAAATTGTTACAAGAACGTATCTTTTATAATGGTAAACTTTTGCTGCCTAAAACCTCAACTTGTATTCCCAAATTGATAGAGGAGTTACATGCCACACCATATGGAGGACATTCTGGTGCTTACTATACTTATCGTAGAATTGCAGCCAATGTACATTGGCAGGGAATGACGCAACAGATCCGACAATACGTAGCAAATTGTTTGAATTGTCAAAGAAACAAATATGAGACTCTATCACCTGCAGGGTTGTTGCAACCCTTACCAATTCTAGAATAAATTTGGGAAGACTTATCAATGGATTTTATTACAGGATTGCCGAAGTCTAATGGTATTGAATGTATATTGGTTGTGGTGGACAGATTGAGTAAATCGGCTCATTTTATTGGGTTGAGACATCTTTTCACTGCTCGTGAAGTAGCAGAATTGTTCACACAAGAAGTTATCCATTTACATGGAGTTCCTCGCTCCATTGTAAGTGATCATGATATAGTTTTTATAAGTTGTTTCTGGAAGGAACTATTCAAGAGTATGGGAACTAAGTTGAAGAAGAGTACTGCTTTCCATCTTGAAACTGATAGGAAAATAGAAGTTTTAAATCGTTGTCTTGAGACTTATCTTTATTATTTTTCGTCAGAACAACCTAAAGGATGGGGAAAATGGTTGTCTTGGGCTGAATTTTGGTATAACACAAATTACCATGGAGCTGTGAAAATGACCCCGTTTGAGATATTATATGGGAGACAACCCCCAACATTGTCACAGTTTCTGCCAAGGGAGTTCCACGTTGTTGCAGTAGCTGAAATTCATGCAGACAGAGCTGAAGTTCTTTGACAACTAAAATACAATCTATGCAAGACACAACAGGCAATGGTCAAACAAGCAAATAAACATCGTAGGGCTGTTCAATACAATATAGGGGATCAAATACTTTTAAAATACGTCCCCATCGACAGTCTTTAATTTTTTCAAGGATTTATAGTAAACTAGGGCCTCATTACTATGGTCCTTTCAAAATTTTGCAGTATATTGGCAATGTGGCATATCGTTTGCAACTACCAACTACCTTTCGAGTGCATCCGGTGTTCCATGTGTCTCAATTGAAGCCAGTAAAAAGAAATCATAATGTCTCTTGCCAGCTACCCACAAATTTGATAACAGATGAAGCTTTATATATTCCAGCCGCAATTGTTAAATCCAAGACACTAGGAAATGCTAAGTCTCCATGTCATAAGCTCCTGGTCCAGTGGGAAGGTCGAAGTTCAGAAGAAGCATCCTGGGTTTCCTGTAGTGATTATCGTGAGCAGTTTCCTAATTCAGACCTTGTGGACAAGTTCTGTTCTAAAGGGAGGAGTATTGTTACGAATAAAGGCCAATAGAGACCCAATAGGCCTATGCTAGTCTATACTAGGCGTAACAAACAAGGTGAGCTAGCAGACCAGTAACTAATTGGTAGGACACACACGAGAAGGGAGTAGGATGATAGAATAAAAAGATTTAGATTTTAGGAGAGGAGCATCTTTCTGTTATTTTCATATTTGGTGTATCGGTTTTTAGCTAGGAAGGACGGCTCTGCCTCCTTACTTTCTTGTATTCCCTTCTTAGTTGGAATATACTCCAGTTCTTGTTTCTTAAACTTGATCCTTACTCCACCAGTATCCTAGTGATCTATGTTATGATTCCTTAGACTATAGTAGATGCTTAGGGACAAGCATATGGAAAGTATGAGGATACTTGATAGTGTTTTTATCATGCTGATTTTATTTGATATTTCTTAATAGATTTTGCACTTAAATTGATTTAGATATTGTATTTATTATGTTATTCAATCTAGACTATGGTCACAAGATAGTTGCAGATTTTGTAGCTAAAAGTGTTGAAATCGAGAGCAAATCGGGGCCTCTGAGATTTTTGGGATTGAGAGGATCAGTAGACCAAGCACACACCTAAGGGAATAATTGTTACCCTAGAAGATCTACTTTCCTATTTTGGTGCTTACAGTGAGATTTTCTTGATTTGGCAGACAAAACAATTAATTTGAGGATCTTGAGAGATCTATTTTGAGGGTATATATGTTTACCCAGACCGTTTGTGGTCATGACACATCTCATCTTACCTTTTGCTTTCAGTTTACTTTAGATTTTAGTTGTATGTTTCTTAGATTATGAGTAGCTAAGTATTTTCATTCCAGTCCAAACCTGTAGCCAGGCTAGAGCTCTCAGTGAGGCCTCGGTTTTCCATTAACAAATTCTAGTTTTTAGTCTATCTTTTCCTTTGCATAATTTTATGATTTCCATATCTGTTGATTCTAATCAACTCAATAAAATAGATTTCTACCTTCAAAACTAATGCAAGTATCTTATTGCATGAGTGAAATACCTTGTGAGTGACACACTTGGTAGGATGTTAGAGGAGAAAAACACTTGGTGAGTGAAATACGAGAGAAAAGAGAGGATAGTTGAAGGCTAACGACGTTCGCAGTCCGAAACTATGGTTATTAGAAAGAAGAGAAAACGAAGGGACCTTCAAACGTTCTAAGCCCTTAGAGTGCCCACGGTCGTATCGGGCAATCCCTTTATGGTACCAAGATTTAACTGGAGTTTTCTATTCTAAGGAAGGTCCGTGACCACGGTTCGGGCACGACACACATGGAAAGACTGGATCTCTATATTATTTGAATACAACACCACAACAACTTCTTCTCATTACTTATAAATGCTCGGTTACAACTTTTATTACAACTTCTTACAATAATCTTCTGTTATAACCAATAATAGGTATGTCTGGATTAGGAAGTACACTCAACATCACTGCAGCTACAATTCTCGCTTGGACTTGATCCCATCTCCCTAGTGAATTTTACCCTTCTTACCACATGCTACCATCTAGTTGAAGGAAGTAAATTTGGAGTGGCAGACGGCATCCCATCAAATAAACATATATATGTAGATGTAAGACAAAGAGATATTGAAGCAAGACAAAGGCTGTAGAGAAAGAACGAGTTCAGCAGAGGGAATATTTGAAAAGGAAAAATAATTTATAGAGAAGTGAAAGAACCTCCTTTATATAGAGAGAGCCAAGACAACATACACTTTAGTTGAAAATCCGTAAGGTGTACAAAGTGTTACAAATTTAAGCGATGCATAAGTTATAGATTAGCTATAACATGCACAATATTATAATTTTTTTGTGATGTACACAAGGTTATAGTTTTGTTGTATGTGTAAAACAAATTACCTTTTTTAAAAAAAAATAATAATTTATATTTTCCAACAATCTTCTGCAAAGGAAAATTGATTAATGAAAAAATTTTAGGCAAAGGGAGAGAATACTATTTATACATCAATATCTTAAGCCCATAAAGAGTCATATAGACTGCATGTTCAATACAATATCCATCAAGTCCAATAAAAAGGAATATTATCGAGAGCTATGGCTTTAATTATCATAATTATCTATGTAGTTCATTTATACAAACTACTCATATAAAGGGAAAAAGGCTCAAGAGTCACTCTAAAGACTTAAACCCTATTCTTCTTGATGATTCAAGTATAACCTTGTTAATCCTTTAGTGAGAGGATCTGGAAGTTTTCTTTTAGATTTTACATATTCCAAAAAAATAACTTAATTTTTTAATAATTATTTCAATGTATTATGCTTGATGCGAATGTGTCTTTTTTTTCTTTGTATACACTATTCTTTGCAATCCCAAGGGTGAGAATCAAAATGTAGAAAAGCAAGCATTGTTGATTTCCCCTATAGTGGCATATCTACAAATAAGCTTCTTAGTCATTCAATTTCTTAACCTGATAACTCAAGAGTAATGAATTCAGATTCCATAATTGAGCGAACAATACATGTTAGTTTTTATAATTTCTATGTGATGACATATTTTAATGTCATTATATTTTGGTTTCAATATTTTTTCGTGGTTATGTAATGGTGAAATGTTTATCTGATTACTTATTAATTTTTATAAGATGATATTTAAGCTATTTTTTTGGAAGCAACATATATTCTTGAGGAAGAAGATAAATACCATGGGAAATAAAGATAAAGGAAATAAAGATACATGTCAATTTTTAGGTATTAATAGAACCCTTAGTGATAGTTATCTCAAATTTGACTAGAAACTCTCTAATCTAGCCACAAATTTATAATAGGTTATTGTTAAACCTTAAGAGATTTTATTAATATCAGTTAAAATATTTTGTTTACTCTCTTCTCTAATATCGTTTTATGTGGAATTGATTACCATGGTCATGACAGGACTATTGTGGTTATATTTTAAACCATCAGAAGGAGTATTGTTGTACAACACTCTATATTAAGTGAGGTATCAAGAGAAGAAGATATTTATTTGAATATCTATGTTAATGTTCAACAAGATAGGAGAATCATTTTCTGGTAAAACAAAAGAACCTTCAGTCATATAAGTATCCCAAGTACCATGGTCATACATGGTTTTCTTTTAGCCGACTCTTCTAAATAAGGGATTAACAACCATCTTAAGATTGAATCGATAATCGAATAAAAACAATAGCTGAATGAAAACTATGGTTAGATACCATTTTCATACAATTTATTACAACTTTACTTCTATTGCTTGCAAGTACAATTCCTGACTTACAACTGACTTTTCAATAACTATTCATTCTTGCGTGTCCACGCCTCTCGATTGCATGCCTGCGGAAAATTCTTACATAAAAGATAATGTCACATCTACAACTCGATCCCTATTTATTGTGGATTCAATCCTACTATATGTATTACATAAATCTACGGTAGGACTATTATTTTTTAGTGTTACGACCTTATATCACCATGATATAGCTCATCCACTTAAAGTAAATACATAAACACTAATAAAACTTACTTCATCATTATCAGTCACCCTATAAGCTTCCCATGTCCTCTTTTCCATCCATTTATTTTCTCTGTTTATTATCTATTCTAGAAAATTATAGTTTTTTTTTTCTAACTTCTCCCCACAAGTATACGTTTATAGAGTTACTTGTGTATTCTTATTAAGTAACTAGACATATTGATTCTATCTCGGTCTAGCTAAATTTTTGAGTATTTTATTTATCATGTCATAACAACTATTGATCCTTTTTTTTATTTTATTTCTAACACAGATTTACAATACACTACAATGGATTTAATCTAAAAAATAATTTATATTTTTAATAATTCCATAACTATTTAAATATTATATTCTATCTCCTTATTTAGTTAATTTTCTTTTAAATTAAAATAGTATATTTAATTAACATTACCATATTCTTCTTTTGCATTCTTTAAGATTTAATCTGAATAAATATTCATTAAATTATTCTTTACCACCGATCTATATTTATACAAGGGTGTGTTCGTTTTTACGGAGATGTGATATAAAAAAGAAAATGGAAATAAAAATATTAATAAAAATTATTAAATTAATTTTATAATAATAAACTAATTTTAAAAAATTAAAATATAATATTTTATGCCATTTAAGGAGTTTATATCCAATTCTTTTTCTATGTCCTGTTAAAACGAACACACCCTAAAGGTCCAAATAAGAGAAAGTTCTTTTTTTTTCTCTGCAGTTGTACTCGTTTTGATCCTTCCTAACCTCGCCACCGTCTTGGGAAAAAGATTCTGGAAAATTGCTACTTTGCCATAAATGATCCTATATAAAAGATATGGGGAAGTCATCGCCCGCCCCAAATTAGCTGTAATTGAGTGGATCAAAGAACAATATTGAAGTTTGTGATATTGCGGGGCAAATTCGATGCACCAATGTTTCACGTCATCATTTGATAACGACAAAGGTTGATGTTAAAACCCTTTGGCAGCGAAGAAAGGACACGACAGGGGTTAACTGAAATCACAGTCATAGGAGTCATGGGTTACATTAAAACCAAAGATTCCCGCCTGAGATAACACGTGATCCGAATCTCTTGGAATACGCAAGATCAAGATTGTCCGCCACCTTATAGTGGGAAGAGACAAAAGTATCTTCAAGATTCCACGTTGCTTTTTCAATTAGGAAGGTGAGTCGGTAACGCCAACCAGCACCTCTTTGTTTGGAATTGCTATCTGCCTAACCCTCCATTAGAATGACTTTATTCTCGTTCCCTATCACGGAAAACTGTCTGAAAGGCTGATCACGCCTGATTCTTTCAATAATTTTATAATAATTGGACTGATTGGTTTAAAAATTAAAATACAATAAATTTTAATTTGTATTTATATACTGATAGTTGGAGTTCGCGGGCAGATTTTCTTTCTAAGAATTATTTTTTTCTCAAAATCATTTTACTAAATTAACTTCTAATCTATTTGAATCGGGAGAACCATTGCAGTTCATAACATGTATTTTCTGGAGTGTAATTTCTTCCATATATGTGCTGCATAGAATTATTATATAGGTAATTTAATTATTTTATTTTTAATTAAAAATATTAATCTTCTTATTAATTAGCATTTATGAATTAAATAAATAATAATAACCCATTCCTCGTTTTATCTACTTAAATACTGTCAAAATTATTAGTTTAATTATTTTTAATCATCATGTAAAATATAAAACTTCTTTATTTTGAAAATAATGCTCAATACACCAATTGTATCTACCAAACATCTCGTACATCTCTATTACTAATATGTTACCAAAAAGAAAATCTATATTACTAGCAGATTTAATAAATTAAAATTTAATTTAAGAGACTAATTTTTATAACAAAGATTAAACAGAAGACAAAATAAAAAAAAATGATTCCCCAACTTTTTTACCCCTAACACGTGAGAATTCTTTAAAGGATGTTATGGGAATTCTAAAAGTGTAGTAAGTCGTATTTATCTATCTTTAATTAAATATAAAAATTGAAATATTTTAAAAATTTATATAATTAATGATTAAATAGAAAATTATATAATGGTAGGTGAAAGAAACTTTTACCCAAACCGAAAGTATACGTAAGAATTTGCGTTGCTACAAGATTCCCTCGATCTTCGCCATTCGAGCAAGATGACGCAAGAATCCAATGTGCAAGTGGCACATTGTCCGCCATAAATAATCATTCACGTGCTGACACTTTTATCTCTTATGTCGGCTCCTCTGTTCGTGGAACGTTGCCTGAAACTGTACTCCTTCCTCTTTGCTTCTTTGGTTTTATTTGCGACTTTTATTTAAATGTTTTTAGCAGGTCGATGCACATCCAGTGGCTAACTCGTTGCCTAGTCATCGTCCTAACCAAATCCAACCAATCAGCATTCTTAATATTATCGCTTAATTGACCGTCATCCAGTGACGTTGTTAATTGTCAATGCTCAACAACAAGAATACCACTTCCCAAAACCGGCGAACTGTGGGACCCCTGCTGCCATCAAGACAGAGCTGTAACGCAAAGGGGAACGGAAATTGAAGAGAAACGGATTTCTGTTACCATATGAAGTATTAAATTTTAATATTTAAATTATTAAATTAATTAAAATTTTTAAAATTTATTAATTGTTGTAATCTTACTGAATCACAATTGCAACACTAACAAAATATCTTCTTATTCAAATGATTTCACATATCATATTTATATCTCCAAGATTTCATTATTTTTTTATTATGGAACTGGGTTCTCATTAAGTTATCATATAAAAATAAAAATTATAATAATTTTTAATTATTTAAATATTAATTATATATTAAAAAATTTATATATCTTCTCTATGAAAATTAATCTTTATTAATTATGTATATCATGTTGGTATTAATCCATACCCAACTCGTGGGTTTTCTTGTGTATCAAATGTTAAATATAATTCGCAGCTGTGCATCAACTGGCAATAAAACCTTATTGAATTCTATATGTTTTAAGTTTTCAAATTTGACTTGATATTGATGACTATCTCGCCACCTGTATGGATATTGATTAACATAGAGTATCCACATGGCCGTTTTCTAATGTGTTTTCTATGCTAAATCTATTAGATACTTCTAATTGGTCAAACTACAGATATTAGTTTTTGTTGCGTCGGGGATGCATGGTTTTAAGTACCTATTTATAATATGGATCCAAAATATTAGGCATATATAATAAAGTAATTTAAATTGTTACTATTTTATTTTTAAATAAATATAAATATATTACTATTTATCTTTAAGAATAAATAAAAATTCGAACTCAAGATGGAAGAGTTCAAACAATTTCTCCATCTATTCTCACTTCATTATCCTCAGAATCAGTCTCACAAGAGATTCTCATAAATACTGTCAGATGAGGTTTCTTCAGAATCAATATCTGAAAATCTATCTTCAGCATTTCAACCCCAAAACGCAAGAAAAAAATCTAGCCACGACGTTCTAGTACAGAAAAGGGTTGAAATATTCCAATTATTTACTACCTGGATTGATAAGGAGATGATGATTCCATGAGCAAACATGTATGAAGTATTATAAGAATTTGTGTCTCGGACTATTGACACATTACATTCGTATTTTTATTCAGTACCAGAAGCCAGCAGAATACAATTCTTTCAAAGTACTTCCATAACCATGGAAATAAGATATCTCTATAATGAATTCTTGGGAGATTTTAATGATGATATCTAGACATACAAGACTGAGTATTATGCACGGAAATATTATTCTATCGAAGAAAAAGATCTCCAGAAGCACTATCAAATCATGGACAAACTATTTTATTCTTTGGGAGGATATAATGAGTTAAAATAAATTTTATTCTAGAGGTTATCTCTTTCAAGATGTATAAGTTCCTCCAACAGTCAAGATCAAGTGTGATGTTGTGTACCCTTGGGAGGCTATACCAATTGGCTCTTGAGGTAAGGATGCAACTTTGTGAGCAGCAAAAGCTATTCCAAGATTTTCAAAAGTCGGAAAAAAAGATATTAAAAATCTGTCGTCAATCTCATCTCAAAATCAAATCCAAAGATACAAGTTGTATATGTACGACAAAGAAGAAAAAATATTTCCGACAATGGAGAAAAGACAAGCCTAGACGACCACGAAAATTCTGGAAAAAACCCTATCGCTTCTTCAAGAGGAAGAATACAAAGGGCAAAAAAGGCGATAAGTGTTATATATGTGGTCAAAAATGACATTTTGCAAAGAATTGTCCTAAGAATCCAACAAAGTCTGCTTGACTTATTTCTCAAATCAGAAAGGAAGTTGATCTTTCGGAGGCAGATATTGAGTCTCTTTACTCTGAACAAGAAGAACCAACCTCAGAGACAATTTTTTGGGCTTGTTTAGCAAAATGATTCTATCTCAACAACACAATCATCCTACTCCTCCACAAATGGCGAGAGCGAATTTTATCAAAAGGAGAAAATAATGGACATTTCAAAATCTTACAAGCTGAAAAGAAAACAAAGTCCGTCCAACCTGCTGTCTACATTCATATTCGGCCATCAAAGTACAAAAGACCAATACCACTCATCGATTTCCTTGATACTGGTGTCCATAAAAGCTTCCTTAATCCATCGATTCTTCCATCAGAGGCATGTACACAATATTTGCAATATTTCAAAATAATAGATGGAAAAGTCTTTTGTATAGAACTCATAACTAAACAAAAGATCGGGATACAGTTTTTCCCAGGATGCACCATCTAGACAAAAGTGCTAGGAACAAAGCTACCAAACAAAGATCTTTTGATTGGATTCGATATCTACCAACAGATAGAGAAGTTACAGATCCTACCTATAAGATTAAAATTTAAAAGATTCTTCAGACCATATATAGAGATTCCTCGTCTCTATTCCTTGACTGAAGTAAATGATAGATTTAAGGAATGGTCTCACAAACTTCTTCCTTACTGTACCAACAATCATGCTGAATTTGACCATCCAACTCCGCTATGAAAAATAAGGAATTTTATGTCTCATTGCCATTTAAGTTGAATGGGGATGTCAATCCGACTAAGGCTTCCCATCCAGGTATGACCCCAACAGATCTACAGCTAGCAAGAGAAGAATGTGCTCAACTTTTAAAACAAAGATTGTTGAGCTAACCATTTCTGAATGAGCATGCCAAGCCTTCTATGTCGAAAAAGGATCTGAGCTAACAAGAGGAAAGAAAAGACTAGTTATTGATTACAAGCCACTCAACTATTTCCTTAAGGATGACAAGTTTCCTCTCCCAAAGATATCATTCTTATTTGTTCATTTCACAAGAGCTCGGGTATTTTCAAAGTTTGATCTCAAGGCAGGATTTTGGCAATTAGGGATCAAGTCAGAAGAAAGATACAAAACTGTATTTTGTATCCCATATGCCCAATATCAATGGACAGTTATGTCGTTTGGTCTGAAAACTGCTCTATCCATATTTCAAAGAGCAATGATAAGGATATTCTAGCCAATCTTCTACAGCGCACTCATCTACATAGATGACATCTTGCTCTTCTCTGAGATCCCCGAAGAGCATAAACTTCTTCTAACAAAATTCGCTTCTCTTGTGGAACAGTATGTAATTATGTTATCTGATAAGTCTTCTATCGGAACGCCTGAAATTGATTTCTTGGGTATGAAGATTAAAAATGGAACATATTTCCCTAGACATCACATCGTAGAAGAGATGTTAAAGTTTCCTGAAGAAAATCTTTCAACTCATCAGATTCAACAGTTTTTAGGTATCATCAACTACCTAAGAACCTCCATCCCCAATGTCTCCAGATACACAAAAATTTTATCTGGGTTACTGAAAAAAGATTCCATATTACAATATTTGAAGAACGTGACCTAGAACTTGACGCCCTTACAGATTCCATCAATAGGACAAAAGATTTTGCAAACTGATGCCAGCAATCACTACTGAGGATTTTTTATAGAACAAATAGGCAAGAAAAAATATTTGTGTGGATATACTAGTGGAAAGTTTTCTAGCGCAGAACGCCACTACCACACAGTCTACAAAGAAGTCCTGGCGGTTAAATATAGGATAAAGAAATTTGAATTCCATCTCATTGGCCACCATTTCAAGATCCAAATTTCTATTTTCCAAGAGTTCTGGATTTAAAAAACAAGACCATTCCAGATAAACAGTTGTTATGTTGGATGGAATGGTTTTCTTGTTACGACTTCTTCGTGGAACACATCAAATGCAAAGATAATATCTTAGCCGACTTACTCTCAAGGCCACCAAAGTTGATCTCTCTTATAGAGAATTTTCCTTTGATCCTCATGACTGGCTCATCATCAACAAAGAAACAATGAAAAGATACAAACTCTAACATCTTTTGTTGCAGGTGTGGAAAATACACAAACCATTAGGCCTATGATTGTCCTTTCTATAAATTTGGATTCAATGGATGGGATACCCTTGATCCAGGACAATGCTCATCCTCTGGCCCACCTGAGCCTGAAGTGCTAGTACCAACTGGTCCAGAAGAAACTCACACACTCGGTGATTTTATATGGATACAAATAGACCACCCAGCCTTATGGACTGACCAATCACCCATATATTTAATTGTTCCCCCCAGATTACCAAAGAACCCTGACCTTTACCAAATTCAACAATATGTGTGGAATCAATTATTCCCTTACCTGGTGATGTTCCAAAAATACTAAGGCAAAAAGATGGATATTACTAAGCCACCAGAGTACTTGCCAGACCACTCTTTCTCCAAAATCAGTATATTTCACATATAAGATTTTTGTGATGAAAAACTATGGTACAATCGGTGCCTCCATACTCTTTACTATGGCATGATCAAATTTAGAGTCAGAGATATGTTGGAGTATCTACTAGATTTGGACTTTGCCACCTCAAACCAATGGGCTTATCTTCAGCTATTTGCTCCACTACGTACCTAGAGGACAAATCTGTACAATCTGATGAGGCAGGCCCCAGCTTCAAAACGAGATTTATTATACATGACATACTTATTACACAGATTATATGGTGCGAGCATTCCAATCCCTTTTCTCTTCTGTCATCCCTACAGATGCAGATCCAAGTCCTCAATTTTTACACTATGCTTGGAGGTATCTATGCCATATGAATGGTTATGACAGGACAAAGACAAAACTCACAACAACAGCCTTATGTTCGTCTATAATTCCAACTTATTTTCAAGATTCCCAAATACCAAATGATTCAGAACCTCCAGATTATGATCTGGGACCGTATGCGGATTATGATAATGTAGCTGATGAACTAGATCAAAATTAATTATGCTTGAAGAAAGAGAAGTTGTAGCAGCCATCACATCAGAGATAACCCATGGATTGACAAAAAACAAGGATTGGGACCATGAACCCATCAACAAGTAAAAGCTTTACGTCAAGTCTAATGTCCATACTCTAGTCAGTAAAAGTCTATGTTTTAATTATTAAATGATTTACGTCAAGTCGTATGTCCATATTTCAGTCAGTAAAAGTCTGTAAGAGTTAGGTCATGTCAATACTTTAATTATTGAGTCTGTGCTTATCAAGTAACCAGTTACCCAGGTTAACAGATTATAAATTACTGGAACCTCCGATATCCAGGTAACTCCTATCGTGTATAAATAAACCCATGAATGGAAGAATCAGGCATTAGTGATTTTATCAAAAACTCTTTTGTCTCTCTTTACTCCTTACGGCCACTTAAAGCTTTCTTATCTTTTGGGTCATGAACTCGATATTATTATTAATTTATCATTTTGTTGCTCTTCATGTTATCAATCTACGGTCTTCCAAAGACATCTTATTTCTTAGAAGTGTAATGCCCATGGATCCTCTGAATAAGTAAAAGATAGGGTTATTGAGGGATTGAGTATGTTTTTGGGAGCTCACGGATAGTATGAGTGAGGTAAGAAACTATTCTTATTGGGAGCTTTGTGCTCACATTAACAACAGTAATAGATAAATTATAGATAATATTTGATAACATGATCCAGAAGGTAAATCCACACCCATTTCATTTCTCCAATTTATGTTTGTTGTCCCTGATTCTGGACGTCTTGTTGGAGCCATTGAAATTGGCCACCTCAAGTAGTCGATGCGAGTTTGGTGGAAGCTTTTGTGTACACTCGAAGATGCCATTACCAATTGATAAGCTTAAGATTTAAATTTGAATTACCACGGATGTACATGATATAAAAATAATCGAACAGAATATCTTGATCATATTAATGTAACCGATTATAGATTAATAATATGTTAGATGATATTTTTCGTTCTAATCATATAGCTATAAAGGTTCATCTATGATGCTACACTGGCTTGGTCCCTGATTGATACAACTTCTCGGGTGTAATTATAATTTTTTTAATAATATATGAAGTATTACGATCTGAATCAATATTATTATTATATTAAAATTAAGATTTTTTAATTATTTAATATCATCAAATCAAATATTTATTTAATGGAATATAAATATATTAAATGGCTTTCTTTAATTTCATTCATTATTTAAAAAACCAAATTACCATCGTAGCTTGCATCTTGAATCTTGAATCTTGAATCTTGAATCTTGAATCTTGAATCTTGAATCTGTACATGCCCAGTGCGCGAAGGAATGGGATCTTCCCTTACACGTATAAAGCAAGTTGACAAATATTAATGCATCTCAGATGCGCTGGAAAAAGGCAGTACTGATTCATCGGTGAATGATCTTTCTTGTGTGGAGATTCTATTTTTGACTGGACCCGTTCCTAAAGGTTGGCGATTTGGTCCCGAACACGCATCCAATTTGTTTCATTCCGACAACTGTAACGTACGTGTAAGAGTTTACCCCAAAGGGGTGGGATAAAACAGTAAATTCAATATTGTCACTGTTTATAAACAGCTAAAAAATATATATATTTATGGTAATGTGGGCACCGGTTGAGTAACTGACAGATTCGTCCTGACGTGGAAAAATATATATAAATAGAATATATAGCTGATTATGATTTTGCACAGATTTTTTAAAAAAAAAAATTCAAAAGGGAAAATCAGAGCTGACCGAAGCTGACATTAGTACGTGCCATTGGAATTGAAATCCAACTCATACATGTCTGTCGACCAGAGAAAATTTTCTATATAAGGCTGCAAATACCAATCTCGATTGCACACAAACACGTAAACACATAAACAGGCAACAAAGCAAGCAAGCAAGCCGCAGAGAGATTTTTTAATTATTCATTTTTTAAAAAAAGAGAGAGAAGGAATGGGAGGGTGGGCTATAGCGGTGCATGGAGGCGCTGGAGTCGACCCAAATCTTCCACAAGAACGACAAGAGGAGGCCAAACAACTCCTAACTCGCTGCCTTAATCTTGGCATATCTGCGCTTCGCTCCAATCTCCCAGCCATCGATGTTGTTGAACTCGTCGTATGTCTCTATTTACCATGCTCTTGTAGTAATTTTCCCACTTCTAGTTGTTGTGATTTATGCACAAGGAAGGCGTACAGAGAAGGCTACAGTTTTTTGCATTTAAATTCTATCAGTCTGTTCCATATTCTTCTGCATAGAAACCAGCGAAATAACCAGAAATGCATGTTTTTCTTGGTACTGTGATCGCCAGCCAACCGCGAATTTTTTTTTGGTCTACAGGTGAGAGAGCTGGAATCGGATCCTTTGTTCAATTCTGGCCGTGGATCTGCCTTAACTGAGAAAGGGACGGTGGAGATGGAAGCCAGCATAATGGACGGGCCGAGGAGAAGATGCGGTGCCGTATCGGGGTTAACCACTGTTAAAAACCCTGTCTCTCTTGCCCGTCTGGTCATGGAGAAATCCCCGCATTCCTACCTTGCCTTCTCAGGCGCCGAGGAGTTTGCCAGGCAACAGGTTTACCTTTTCACCATTCTCTATTTTATTTATTTCCTTTCTCGGGGCGAGTGAAGAAAAAACAAAACATTCACGTGCAAGTTGTTCCGCGAGTTCTTTGTGGTTGAAGTAGTGTTGTATGCTTTCTCGTTAGGAAATATCAGACAATTATTCATATTTTTAACGGAAAAATTGATGTCTTAATTTATGCAGGGTGTTGAATTAGTGGACAACGAGTACTTCGTCACCGAGGAAAACCTGGGGATGTTAAAATTGGCCAAGGAAGCCAACTCCATTTTGGTATGTTTAATTTCACTATCCTCTGCTTCGTTCAGGCATTAATAGAGAGAGGTGTGGCCCGATTTATTGACTCGTAAAACCTTTTACTTTTGTCCGAACCCAGTTTGATTACAGAATTCCAAAGAACGGATTGGAATCCTGCAGCGCGGTTGCTGCCGCTGACAATCAACTTCTCATGAACGGGCTTCCGATCAGCGTGTACGCACCAGAAACCGTCGGTTGTGTGGTTGTTGACAGCCAAGGCAGGTGTGCCGCCGCCACATCAACAGGCGGCCTCATGAACAAGAGGTCAGGGCGCATAGGAGACTCGCCCCTGATTGGATCTGGCACCTACGCTTGTGACCTTTGCGCGGTTTCATGCACCGGAGAAGGGGAGGCCATCATCCGTGCCACTCTGGCGCGTGACTTGGCGGCGGTGATGGAGTACAAAGGGCTGAGCCTGCAAGAGGCAGCCAGGTTTGTGATTAAAGAAAGACTGGACGAAGGGCAAGCGGGGTTGATTGCTGTGTCGAGAAATGGGGAGGTGGTTTGTAACTTCAATAGCAATGGAATGTTCAGGGGCTGTGCTTCTGAAGACGGGTTTATGGAAGTTGGTATTTGGGAGTAGGGTACGCGTAGAGTCAGATATCCTAGTTTGGTATGAATTGTAATGTAATATCTGGGGCCGTACAGTCCCCATCCCACGTGTTCTTCAAAGCTAGTTTAAACTGACTTTAAATAAAAAAAAAATTATTATGTATCAGAGTTTTCATGAACAAAAGAAGCTGATCGGGTGAGGATTAGACATTCCCTGCCCCGTGGTTGGCTGGATGATCACTAAACACGGGGATTCTTACTAAATTTAAAAAACCTGGGAATTCATATCCTTTCTTATGACCACAGAAATAGAAAGGTCACTGAGAAAACAGTGAGTCAAATGCTCACCCTATAAATATTCTGAAAAATAAATTTCATTCACAGCATCTTTTGACAAGATAAAATGAGTGAAATTGATATTTAACTGGATCCAACCAAAATAAATATTAAACATTATTTTTAAAAATAAATAAAAATAATATTATATTTGTAATAGTTTAATAATAATAATATTCTGAATTTTAAAAATATATATTTTTATTTTTTATACAATTCTGACAATTCAAAGTGCATTTAAGACATACTAAGCAATGAGGGTAATAAACTGATTCGTTCGTGAAAAATCAAGTGGAAAGGAATGCGTAATAATAGAGAATTTGGTTGGTTGGGGAGGGGCGCCTTGACTGTTGGACAAGTCAGCACTGACGATAGCAGTGATAAAGACACATCACTCAGGCATCAGCTTTCCGGAAAACCAAAACAAAAGCCTTTATCGTAGTTTTCTATGTTTTTATTTCTAGTGGACAATAAAGACTGTATCTCATTGACGTTTGCAAATTGTTTATATTTTTGGTTCGGGCATGCCTGCACTACTGACCATTTATATGGATTAATTTAATTAGTTAGCTTGTGACTAAAAGACCACAAAAGATGTGAGCATACACGATTCAATAAAGCAAAAGATAGTTTCATCGTAGACACGTGCCTTAAGTTCTAGGAGCTGAAAGGCAAGAGCACGGTAAGATTTGTAAATTCTCGAGTGCTGGGCTCTTGATTTCTGCCAGCCAGGTCCGCAATGACGATTCACCTGGCAGACCACACCCACTCATGAGTATTAATAATCAACGAATGTGCTTTGGACTGCACGGATTAGCCGTCATTGTTTTCCAGAAACTGCATACATTGGAACTGGTAATATGGGGGGATCTTTAGGGTTCTAAGTTGTACGAAACCTATGCGTGCTTTTGGCCTTTAGATGATAACCACATTGAATAATTCGTGCTTGGCTGTGGTTTGAAGCCTCCAATTGATTCTTATATATACGAATTCATGGTATCTCATTGCTTGAAAAGAATTAGCAGATTGGCCCGGTTGGGTTACTTGGGTAGGCTCATGTTTTTCTGACTCCATCAAACCCACAACCCCAAAATCACAAACCTTGGATAACAAAAGGTTTTGCTCCTCACAATTTTCATCTCATATTCTTAATACCAATTCCAAATAACGAGTTTATCATCATTAGCTAGTAGCTAATGTTGGGATCAGGGCATATGGCCGACAGAATTCAAGAAGGCCTGAGCTAACTTCAAGCCAACATGCTCTTCAGATATTGTGGTTAGGTGCAGGTTATCTTCTTCAAGGGGCAATCCCTTGGCGTCTATGCACGTAACATTAGGTAGATTGATGGCTAGCTGAGCTTTTCTCACCGTTTCTATGAATTTACCTTGGCCTGACGCCAGTGCTACCTGCATAAAATAAACTGTCAGTAGGAAAATTCATATTCTGAGATGAGCTCAATTTTATGAGTAAAAAAGTTGAAAATATTGAGAGATAATAATTTTGTAATCAACTAAATATCCAACATTTCTTCTTGGATTTTTTAGACAAACAACATGGACTTTTTGTTCATCTATTGTATATTTTTTATTTTGTTTTAATGTTGTCATAAAAGAGACCCTCTTCCTTTTCTTCATCACCTTAATGTTATGATTCAAACCAATGGAAAATAATCTAAAAACAACCAAAACTTATATCATTTTCCTTTTTGGTAGAATCTTTAAATAGAAATTGATTCGGAATTATACCGATTCATACTAATTCATGGAATCACTTTGCATTAAATATGAAAGACTATATTTGTTTTGAAGAAAATAAAAAAGGAAATTAAAATTTACTGATCTGTAATATGATTTGGAAATTAAATTTATAACGCAAAATATGAATTAAGATGGCTAATCAAGATTACCATACCTGAATTATTGGCAGAGAAGGTGAATTCAGATCAGACCGCAGGTTCGCTATCAGAGTCTCCATATTTCCCTTGTAAGCCTCAGCATCCTCACTTTTCACGGTGTCGCTCTCTCCCTGATACCATAGAATTGCACGAATATTTCCACCATCCTTGACAGAAGCAATGGCTCGACTCACTAACTGACCATAAAACTTTGTTCCTCGAGCCCACTGGCTAATTTTGGTCCCGCCGATTGCACAAGGAACCAGACCCACAACTCCAATCGTCGAGCCATTGGCTCCACTGATCCCATTTGCAAATGCCATTCCTGGCCCCACCCCACAAGTCTTGCCCACATCAATATCTGAATGGAGTGGCTCCTTTGCTTCTTCCCAACTCAGTTGCGCATTAAGTCGATGTATTGATGGGTTTGGTCTACACTGAGGGGGAACATTGCCGTCCCATATGCCGTGGTGGACGCCGCCTCGGCCAGCCATGTTGCTTTGGCCTGCGAGGATAAAGATGTCCCTGGCAATAATATCAGCTGCAGCTAAACAGCGAGGGGCTACTAAGAACATGGTGACTAACAACGATATCCTGAGCATGGCCATGATTTTTAATGGGTGGAACTGCCTTTTACAAAGAGATCAGGGTGCCCCTACCTCAATACTCGTTGGGAGGCCTAATATATATACATCTACAGGCGAGGTGAAGCTGTTCGTGAATGCTTCCATGTAGGGACAGTGAGATTAGGATGTGATGGATAATATCGGGAAATCTTTTTCCTTCCATTAAGAGGATGGTAATTGAAGCGTCCCCTACTGCTAACCAGAATTGCTGTCATTATTCTCACTGAGTAGGAGGCATGTGGCCTAGTTATGAGAATACCTAATTAAAGAAAAGTTCGGTTAATATTCGTTGGGTGTTTGCCCTCCTCTATTCTTGTTAGAATTATCAATTGGGACGGTATATATATGGAAGATACCACTTTCATATACTGTATGATTCCACATTAATCCAAGCTGACACTCGCCTCTGGTATTGGAAGGACCACTGTATTGAAATGCTATCAAGTAGTACAACATTATTTATACCAGGATTCTTAGACAGGAAAAATAAAATTTGAATTTCTGGTATTAAAATAAATTTCAGTTCCGATAATTCCATCACACTAACCCTATCGTTATGTCATTTGTGCAATGACAAATTAGGAAATGAGGAGCTATATTGTTTCAAGGGTGAGTTTTGGTAGGGTGAATGTTTGAGTTTTTGAATTTTGGATTGGATTAAATTTATTTTGATTCGGTATTTAATAAACTAAATTTATAAAATATCCAAGCAAGATTGTCTTGATATGTGATTCAAATTATTTTTAGATCAAAATTTATTTGGTTCGATCGTTTGAACTCATCAAATTCAATATTATTATCTTAAAAAATTTAATAAAAATAAATAGACTATAATTTAATTTAAGAAATACTTATTTTTAAAAAAACTTATGAGAAGGTGGCAATATACTAAAACAAGGAGGGTTTTCTCATTTTTTACTAAGAATCTCATGAGAAAATTTTAATTTTAAAAAATTATTATTTATAAATTTAGTTTATTTTATATTTCATCAAATTATTTAGAAATCAAGACCGAATCAAGTTTAAAAAAAAATTGATCTATTCATACCAAACTGACATTTAAATTTTAAACTCAATTAAAATTTAAATTTAAACAATTCGATTCAATTTTTAATTATTTCAAATAATTAGGATTCTGGACTCATTCCTAATTTTGGTTTAGTATGGACAGAAAAAAACTCAACAAAACTGTCCGAATGCGACCAGAGGCTTGTTTTTCAGTAACCTTCCCTATCAATGATATGCCGCCAGTAGCTAGAGCTTATTGTTTGAATTTTGAGCGATGCCTGAGAGGAGAATCGGATCAATAAACACCAATATCTCGGCTTAGACATCGTAGTTGAAGTGAATATTCTGATAGAATATCATTATTGGAATTAAAACATGTAACCATATGTTAAATCTTAGAAGCAAACCGTGCATCAAATGATCGCTTTCTATAGTTTATATGCATATTCTGAATCAAGCGTCCAATTCTTAAATCCCAACTCCGGAGATACAATTAAATGATCAGATTCGTATATTTTTTATGAAACACATTAATTCCTCTTACGACGAGTATCTTTTAAATTTTTTTTAAAATGCCACTTCCTACAAATTATGATTTAGCTTTAGTCATGCTCAAATTTAATGCGTTCAGATGCAATTGGAGAAGCCGCAAATGCCATCGGTAATCTCCTCCAAGATGGTCAAACGGGAAAACGTCAAACAAAGTAACTCTAAGCATTAAGACAAATCAAGAAGTAAATTGCCCTTTGGCTAATAATCATGCAGTTTCATTATATTTGAACAGGAAAAATATAAAATGAATAGCCTTCATTGGCAATTCATTGGAATATATTATTCAGATCTCGTGTCAAAATGGAATTAATTAAGAATAATTAGCAAAGGGATCAAGAAATCCATGTAAAGATGAAAATCATTAAAAGCCATCTCAAGGATCTATATGTGTAAAAGCCGTATGCATAATTAGAATTAAGAGTCCTTCCGGGAGAGTTACTGCTGACCCGAAGAGGCCTAGACAGGGAATAAATGTATGCATCAGCCAACAACTCACCCAGATGAACCTGAGACGGAGTTGTGAGATGCAGCCTATCTGGTTCCAGCGGCAGTCCCTTAGAGTCCACGCTTTGCACATCAGGAAGCTTTATGTGCAGTTGTGCTTTTCTCACAGTGTCCACATACGGCCCCTCTCCTGATGCCAGAGCCACCTACCATATTCAAGTTTTTAAACTTCCAAACACAACTAGTTGAACAGGTTAGTTATCAGTTTCTTAGTATCTGAGTACTTTTGTCATATATAAATATTCTAGGACAAACAAATTAAACCCACTCAGAATATATTAATACTGAGAATAAAAAGCCCTTTCCAGGAAATTGCATTTACTGATAACTATGAAACATCGGCTAACTCCATACCTGGATTATTGGTAGCGCTGGATTCCGCAGATCAGCTCGGAGCTCCGAAAAGAAGTTCTCTAGTCTTTGTTGATACGCATCGGCGTCCTCTCTGGTTCGGGAATCACTCTCTCCTTGATACCATAAAATGGCTCTGCTAATCCCGCCACTCTGCAACGCCACTCGAGTCCTCCTCACCAATTGGTCATAGAGAAAACCTCCCTTCGCCCACTGACTAATATTCGTACCACCGACCGCACAGGGCACCAGACCCAGCACCCCAATATCAGGGATCTTAGTCAATATTGCATTAGCAAATGCCATACCTGGTCCAATCCCGTTGGTCTTAGTATAATCAATGTCCGCATGAAGAGGCTCCTGCGCTTGCACCCATGTGAGATTTGCACCTAGCCGGAGGATTGATGGGTTGGGTTGACTCTGGGGTGGTACAACACCGTCCCAGACGGTTCTGCCGGTCTTGCTGTCGTTGACTACGCCTCCACGACCGGCCATATTGCTCTGTCCTGCTAGAATGAATATGTTTCTGGGGAGTTGTTGAGACAGGACAGACAAGCTGGCTTGTGATAGAAGGACCCATAACAGGAAGCAAAGCATCTTGATGTGCTCTTTCTCAGTTTCTGGTGAGATGTCGGAGAATGCGGGTCCTCTACTTTCTTTTCAGGCTCGTTTATTATGTATGCCAATTATGCATACTCTACTCTGCCACTAATTAAAAAAGTTTTGATGGTTGCCCAAATCCATATGATGGGATTATTAATTACTAGAGAAGTTAGATCGATCAAATTTTAAGATATTAAGCATGTGCATATACTAGGTGAGAAATTTTAAATGTCAACTAGTTTTAAATAAATGAATCCACATCTCCAAAAAAAAAAATATTTATATCCGATAAAAGTAATCTTTGATAAATATCTGGACAAGGTCCGGCCCCTGATACTACCCGGAAGCTGAGAAAACATGTGAGGAAGCATTATCAGAAGGGCAGTACATATGAACTATTAGTAAATTTTTTAAATGCTGAAATTTTTAAAATCCAGATCGAATTCAGACCTAAACCTTAATAGATAACCGACTTGTAATATAATTGTCAATTATTCACGTGGATTATGCTTATTATTGAACCTAAACCTTTTTATTATAATATGAGATAGGGAAAGTCCAAAATTTTTTAATTTCACCAAATCTCTTATATGTATGTGTATTTTTTTTTCTCTATATATCTTTATCTTCCTATGGTGGCCATTTACGTCCTCTTTATTATTCTTCAGTCCACAAAGGCGGCCGCCCACCAAACCTACTTTCATTAAAACCATTACTCTCTTTCGTATAATTTGTTTATAAAATATTATCCAAATGCAAATTAGTGTTATAATAAACTAATAATTTTATTTAGTAATTCTATATTTCATATAAATATGTATATTTTACATGTAATTCTAATATTAGACATGGTCGTAAATACAATTGGATTTATTAATATTTTAATACAACTTACGCGGAAAATTTATAATATACTCTTATCGAAATTATTATAATTAATTTATGAATAATTTCAATAATATATCAATAAAGGTAAGGAAGTGAAAATTTAAAAAAATTGTGAAATGTTTAATTTAACTTAACTTTTATCCTTATATCATCTTACTTGTTTTTTTATCTTGTTTCACTGTTTGTTTATTTTATATGAGAATTCTATCCCTAACCAACTCATAATCTTCTATTTAAACATGCCAAGTAAATGCACACAATCGAACATATTATCATTGATTTATGATTGTGATGAAAGTGTCCGTGATTATGATTGGAGTATAATTGTTCAATCACTCGGTATTATAATGGACGAAGGAACTGTGGTTGTTTTGGTATAAACAATGGATGACTATAAATAATTAAAATTATCATCATTTTTTGAAAAAAAAGATATAATAATTTCTTGTATAATTTAAATTATAATTAACATATTATATTCTTAAGTTATATAGAATTGGCATATATATATATTTACTGCTATGAAGTATTTTAAAATTTAGATTAATGAGATCTATATATGGTTGGTACTCTATAATGAAAGATATTAATTATTATTGTTGATGGATATCTTAAATTTTTTTAAAAAAATAAGAAACATGATGCTGACTTCCTTGTTGGTCTGGGGCTTTCTTCTAGTTTCAGTTGTCTAGAGTCACGGGCCTTACAGTGGCCTGCCGAGTTTGAAAAATGTGATGGTTTTCAATAAAGATGCTGGTCCACTTTGTAGCTTTCCTTGAATCAAGAAAGGCTTTTCCTAGACGAGCTCATTGGTTTTATTACAAATGGGCCAAATCTGACACCCAAGATAGATTGCTGTCCGCTCGCTCCGCTTACTCTCAGATAATATCCTATGATGGAACAAAAAAGTTCTTGTATAGGGTTCCTCGCTGTATTGTAGAGTATCGAACAGAATGACAGTCGACCGCGATATGTTTTAATATTTACAATATATGACTATCACAAAATACAAAAATTAAATTTGAATGGAAAATATGGACATCAATTAGCAACAATCTGTATTTTGCCTCAGCACAAAAGCTAAACACAAACACAATGACTTGTTTTATGCTTTTCCAAGTGTTTAGGAAACGATATCAAAAAATAATTATTAATAGGATATTTAGTATACGGAATTGTCGATTTTAATTTCATAAAAAAAATTAATTTTGAAATTATTTGTTTTGGTCATTAATTTTATAAACATAATTAGAACAAATAAATAAAAGTGTCTCAAAGATTATGTATATTTTGTAGAAAAAGATATACTCTGTTTAACTAAAAAATCATTGTAGATATCTAAGACATCGTTGATCTGTTAAATTGTTGTTAACCGTCTATCTTGCAAGAATAATATGATTTTTTGAATTTATTTAAAGTTTAATTCAAAAATAAAAAAAATTAAACAAATCATTCGTCATCATCTTTGAAGGACAAAATACTGTTGGTTTGAAAATTTCGCAAATAATGTCATGTTACCGTCCGAAGGGATAAGGTTGTACACAAGTCAATCTAGGCCTGGCCCATTCAGCCCCCTAGCCCTAGGATCTCCATCTAAATAACACAACGAACAAGTTAAAAGTCTTGTTCCCTAATTTGCAAGTCTGAGGTTAGTGTTTAGCTTTAAATGATCCATTTGAGACACGACTTTTTGTTAATTTCGTCGAGCATTCGATCAATTGAGAACGATACAAAACTATCTATGAATGCACTCCACTTAAAAAATTAACAGTCAAATTTTAATTTTGAGATATAAATAAAATATTTATTTTTATAATATACAAGACATCATTGGATTTTGAACCTAAACCTAGAATCTTCTAACTCTCAAATTAGTTAGACAAGAGAAATATTATCTCAAATTCTCATCTACAAAATATTTATTTTAATTAGTGTCAATCAAAGAATCTAATCATCCGTCCGACGTTATATTTTTATATTTAAAATAATAACATAAACAGTATTTCTGATAACCATTAATCTATTGACAATGACTTTGAACATTAGAAAAACGTCTTGAGGGTTTCCATCAATCTAATCCCCATATTTTTCTTACTTCATATGAGTGGTTCTTTTCTTCAATTGGCCATTTTCGATTTTCATTGGATAAAAAAACATGTGAACCTCGATATGCCTTTTTAAATTATTTTTTTAATATCCTCTCATATCTCATATTTGTCTAGCTTCCGATTCTATATTTATATAAATGGCCACTGACATTAACAGGATACCGATTTCACCCAAAAAAACCCTAATTGACTAGCGAAAAAACAACATGAAAAATAATTAGAATAGTTTGAAAACTGAAAAGGTATGACATGTAATAAAAGGACAAAATTTGTTTTGTGGATGATATCTAAAGAAATTTAAGAGTGACGGTTGAAGCTTTGACTGCTATTATTGTGTTGAACTGTCTTTCCATATCTGTTTGTGGTGAGAATTCATTGTATCGGGTTCTCTGATCACAAAATACGCAAGGATATTTTGGCCCTTGTTTTTTTTTTTTTTTTTTAAATACATCGAGTCTATCCTATCTCACCTTACCCATCACTTATTTTCTTGTTAATCCTATATCCATCTAATTGAGTTTTGAACGGATCATGCCATTTGAGCTAAGACTCATTACTATTTTGGCCCCTATTTGTTTGGTTGGATTAATTGTTAGAATTGGTTTTTTTTTTTTTGAAAATATAAAATTAATTTAATAAATTTTTAATTATTCATTTTCAATTCCGATTTTAATTTCGATTCCTGATTTTGTATAAAATCGTATATGACATACGGTGTGCTGATCAATGATTAAATTACTATCATAGAGAATAAATTATCCGGAAGTTTTGCTTGTTATCCTGAATTTCGTGTGATTAATTTAGATTTTATTACAAGTACTTTGGTAGGATACTTGCTACGTGGACCTACTAAATATGTGAAGGACATATGTTAAATTAATCAAGGATTCAAGATTATTCACTGTATTTCTATATCATGAATGATAGTGACAGTTCACCTACCAGTATGACAGTATTTTTAAATTTTTTTATAAATTTTATATTTATTTTGGCAAAATAAAGTTAGAAAAAGAAAGAAAAGAAGTTAATCTGTGTAATACCTGCTGTACAGTAGTGCATAAAACTACGAGCTAAGGTCTGTGATGTACGGTGCATCTGCCACGCCCACAGGCCACAGCGTGCTCGCCTTCACCAACGTCAGCACCTGGTAAGTGGTTAGTAGTGAGCCGTACAATAGTATAGATGCAGTTGCAGCGGAAAATCATGGTATAGTGGACCCCACACACCCGCAAACTCCTTTTACGAATCCCAAGACTATGATTCTCTCGGAACTCGCTGAGTGTCCCGTGGGTGGGTTCTAGCTGGCATTTACTGTTGACGTGGTAAACAGCGTTTTTTCAAATGTCTAGATCCGTTACACTTACACCTCCCCTCAGTTAAACATTTTCTACATCCTTCCCCTTCCTTTGCTCGCCACGTCATTCACTACACTACAAAGGTCGCCACCTTACGTGGCTTTTCCAGATTCATGATTGAGCCATCGGTGGTCGACGTTATGTCACCGTTTGATGTTTGTCTACGTGGCCTTCTCTTTGCACACATAAATCGTACCTGCCCCCAGCATTTACAGATCCTCTGTATCTTTCTGCTAACAACCATAGGCTTAGACGTCAAGGAGTTTGTTTCCTAGTTCGATTCTTGGACGTACTGTCCTCATTTAAATTGGTACACTTTATTAGGAATATAATTTTCCTATACTTCTTTATATTAAGGATTTGAATCCATAATTACTGGATGTAAAAATTAAATTAAGCTGACTCAACTTTATCAATTTATCACTGAAATTATATTTTTTACATTTAATTATATAATTTTTATCCTGAATTTTGTTTCTTTTTTTTTCATATACTAATCATTTATTAGATATTAGAGATGTTCGTGAAGGGGAAACCTCCTCCCATGAGCAAAGGCTCTTTCCGTTCCTCTTTTTCCTTCTTTTCTAAATTAAAAAGTTATTCAGCCAAAATTAAAGATATTAAGGGGGAACCTTAATGACCTTGGCTCTTTCCGTTTCTATGATCCTTGTTTTTAAGATTAAAGAAGTATCCAGTTGAAATTTTTAAACTACTCTGTGTTTAAATTTTTAATCTTTGATTAAAAATAATAATATTTTTTATCATTTAATCATATTTAATTATTTCTCTTTTTCTTTTAATTGCTTCCTGATGCGCGCTCACTTTTTTTTGAACGCCACCCTAACTTTTGAAAAGTCGTAAGAATGCCAGAAGGTAGAACAATTTTCAATTCAACGGCACTTCAACCTCAACTAGAATAATGCTTTATTCTCAACCTAATCCTGGAAGAAGATCTGGTAAAGATTTAGATCATTGGTTATCTTTGTTAGAGTCAGGCCCTTCCTTTTAAAATAGGAGTGGGATTATTTCTCTTTCCGCTATGCTTATCGGGACTATAAATGGGGATTTGTTTAATCATGGGCTTGATTTGGAGGAAACACCCTCGGGTTTTCCTGTGCCTCATCCATACGTCCTTAATAGGGATTAATCCGTATTTCTGCGTACTCAAAAGAAAAGCAGTGGTACTGACACCACCAGCCATTGCCCCCACAGAGTGCCTATTATATAGGGCATAATTGTGAGAATCCAAAGCTTTGTATTTGTTGCAGAAAGGCAAGCCACCGAGCATCCCCTTCTTTGGACCATTCCCTTCTCAACAGTAACTCTCACGTATGGTACAGACGCAACGCTAATAATGCTAGAAAGTAAACAGAAAAAGAGACAAGGCTGTGAAAGTTTGTTGATACAGGGGATGTACTACTGTCGTACTTGACCATTGCAAAAAGCACTGAGATATTTTTTTGTGGTGTTATATTATTATCTAAATTCTCGATCTCAAGCTTTATAATAAACTTATTTCTTATTTTTAAATACCATCTATTTATACAAATTACAACTCAATTGGGTTTGCCAAAGACGGAAAGAGGGCAATCTAAGTCACATTCACGTGAGGGCCACTCGTGCACCGGACTGAACTTACGTGCAAGTACAGCTAAAGGACAAGGTTTCGGTTTGGTGAGAGCAGGGGTGCGCGTGGGATTCGTGATTTCGGTTTTTAATGAAAGACAGCTGTTTCCCGTTTAACTGCTGCGCCAAAAGGATAGGAACGCTTCTCTCTCTCTCCTGTTTTTGTTGCTTTACCCGCTTAACTAACACACGAGATGCTGGCTGTTCTTGGTTATTTATTAACTGTTAACTAATCCCCGTATATTATATTATTTAAACTGTTTAAGTTATCCGGACAGATCAGCCATACTAATTATATGGAACTCCTTTATCCCAAATTAGTATTGGAATATCTATTACACCCGGAATGGTTTAGCAGGATCGGACATAAATCCTTGAAAAACTAGTATTGTGTCTTATTAAGACAGTAACTAATAAAATAGTACTAGTGTCTTATCCTGTGACAAAAAAAATATTTAGAATTAAAGATAAAACTTAACAAACGGACATAAATCCTTAGGTCTTATCAATATATTAAGTAAAACATTTGATAAGAGATATTGAGTTTAGAGTTAGTTAGATGATTGATGATACTCTTTATTATTAAGATTTCTACAACTGATAGTAAATCGCAAGATTTAACAATGAGAACCCTTACCTCAATTTTTTTTCTAAAACTAATCGTCCTCAATATTAAACTCATACTTAATATAATATAATGAATAACAGAATTAAATCACAAATTCCTCCTAAATCTTAATCTCAAATTCATACTTAGAATAATGATTGGACAAATTGAAATTATAAATTAACATAAGACTTAAAAAATTTATCTCCAAAATCCAAAAAACATATAACTGATTAAACCAACTAAAATGTGAAATACCTACAAACCAAGAGAGTAAATAAGAGTGGAATCTATCTTACCTTTATATCCTTCCTATTTCCCTTTAGCTCCAATTAATAAATACTTTTAAAATACTTTCACGTACTAAAAACATCTCTTATATTCATCACAAAACAATCTTTCCCAACCAATTTCTAATCAGCATTTTCGCTTGGTATAAATACAGTTAGGACGTGCATCCATCCACCTTATCCAATTGGCCTAATAAATATTACAACGTTTATAAGAAATAATCATGGTCATTGCTATATACGGATATTTTTATTAATCAAACTATATGAAACATTCTCAAAAACTAATCAAAACGAAGAGTTAATTTATAACATAATTTGGAACTATATGAAACTATTCTTTTAACCAAGAAAGATTTGAAATAAACTAAAATAAAATAAGTAGGGATGAGCGTTCATCAAATTTAATTTGGTTTGATTACCGAAACCAAATTGTTTATATATGTAAGAATTTAATTTGGACCCATTAATCTAATATTATTATCTTAAGAATTTATTTATAGTAAAAATTAGAAAAATATAATATATATTGTTTAAATTTTTTAATATATTATTTAAATAAAAAATAATCAGTGAATAACATAAAAAATAAATATATTTATTAAAAAAAACAATAGAGAAATTTCTTGCTAAAATTATTTAAGAATATCAATGATAAATAAAATTATTATTTAAAAAAAATTAGAAGGCTATGTACTATCATCAATAATAATGATTAATCTCTTATAAATTATAATTATGAATAGATCTAACTGAGGTATTTGAAAAGACATATATCTAAGTTTGATTTGTCACATATACGGTAATATAGTCTCTCTCTTCAACTATGCAACTATGGAAATATTTTTCATTTCATGCTATTTTACTATTTTAACCTTTATATATATTTATTTCTACTTGCTTTGACAAAATCATATCAGTCCTAATATTTATTTATCAAAATGTTTAATTATAATTTATAAATAAGATAATATAAATTATTAATTATTAATTTATAATTTTTTCAAATTAGGCTTCAATACTCATTATAGGATATGTTCTGTAAAAGTTAATTAAAGATAATATTAAATTATTACTATAATTTTTATTGATTTAATATTTTAATTTATAATAAAAATAAATGGGATGGTGACCATAATATAAAAAAAAATATTGTGAAAAAACGTTTATCGCATGCCAAATTGTACTGTAGTCAGGGCATGCGATCACATACACGAATTTACGAAAACTCAATTGAATGAAAGATGAGAGAAATTCATTGTATCACTCAAAATCAAATGAACAGAAAGGAGGAATAGTAAATAGTTCCCCTTTATATATGTATATATATAGTGTCATGGCTTTCTTGTTTATTGGTATAACTTGACCAATTTGATATCATCATCTTAAAACAACTGATAAGCTATCCTGATCGTATCTTTTATCTTTTTAATATCATATTTTTTTTCCTAATAAAATGTATGATATCTCAATCTCAAATTTCATCCTTGTTTTCAGGCGATATAAGATAAATATCATTAGGTGGATCCCGTCAGTTATCTTAACTTCCACGGTGTCGAGGGAACTCAAACACAATATTAAGAAATTGATTATATTTTATCACTTATCACGGATAATATTATTATAAGTAAAATGTGAATATTTTTATCTTACAATATTTTTATATAGTTTTTATTAATTTTAATTCCAATTTTAAGGAACCATACTAACCCTAAGGAGTGGAGTCAGTTTTGGCAGTTCAGAGAAAGTGGGAGCGTGACTAGCACGTGGCCGTGGTGGGGAGGTATAGTAGGAATACGATTGGGTGAGTGGGGTTAATTTCACAGGCTGGACTGACGCTTCTTTTATGAACGAAAACAAAAATATTAGGAAACTGTATACTTTCCCGTCCTCGACCTTTGTCGTTTTGTGCGACAGCTTAGCACCACTCTGCGTCCCTTTCTTCCCTCCGTAACGCTATACTGAAAAATCGGTTCACGTAAATGCTCTCCAGCCTGGCTTCGGTCAAAGTCGTAGCACCTCCACAGCTCCACCCCTGCGATTCACTCTCTTAGTTTATATTGTTATTTTTGTTCTTATTTTTAACCTCTACCTTTCTCTTCCTAGTTTATTTTATTTTTCTCTCCCAAAATTCTTTTCTTTTTCTATTTTTCTTTCAGGTTTATAACTTCTAAAACGGTCATAAACCCGATATTTTCGAGATGCGTCGTATGATACCGTTAAGCAGTTTTAACTACAACAGTTGTGCAGTAACAACAGTGCAGGTTAGAATATGCTCGAATTTCAAATTTTTTACTCTCCTAAATCACCGTGAGAAATCTTAACCCAACAGGATAGATCTTTGGATTGTGGAGTGACTGGAGTGGAGCCGTATATGAGCCACAGAGAGTGATCACACATGTGTACGTGTTAGTTGGAGAGCTCATGATGTGACGCGTGTTAGTTTGACAGCTGTTTAGTAGTAACTGCCTTGCCTGGAAGAATCTCTCAGTTCCAACGGCTTATGACCGGTTACTCCAACGGGCTATAACCCGTTGTTCATCCTTATCCTCTCCCATATAAATATGCTTCCCTGCACTGCCATACTCTGTTGCCGCCTATATAGCTTCTGTAGGAGAGCTACCAACAAAACACCACCTCACCGTCGAAAAGAAAAATTAAAGGAATTTGGAAAGCTGTTGTCTCAAGGTTCAAAATCTATTCTTTCCATGGCTTCTACGAGAAAAGACATGGATCGGATCAAGGGGCCATGGAGCCCCGAGGAAGACGAGGCGTTACAAAGGCTGGTACAGAATTATGGCCCCAGGAACTGGTCTCTGATAAGTAAATCGATTCCTGGGCGATCAGGAAAATCGTGCAGGTTGCGATGGTGCAACCAGCTGTCCCCGGAGGTAGAGCATCGGCCTTTCACGACTGAGGAGGACGATACAATCAAACGGGCCCACTCGCGGTTCGGCAACAAGTGGGCTACAATTGCCAGGCTACTCAATGGTCGAACAGACAACGCCATCAAGAACCACTGGAACTCCACGCTCAAGAGAAAGTGCTCTTTTTTGACTGAAGATCTAAATGACGACGTCTTACCTGATCAACACCAGCCTCTGAAGAGATCGGCAAGCCTCGGAACCGGTTCCGGGTCGGGTCACTATCTGAACCCGAGTAGCCCATCTGGATCTGACTTAAGTGATTCTAGTATGCCGTCTCCGCTCTGCAGACCTCTAGCTCGAACACGTTCGCTTGTTCCGCCCGGTACACTTACGGCTGATGCTTACTTTGCTCGGGCGTCGGTTCCTCCGACTACTTTACTCAGCCTATCATTACCCGGATCTTATCGTAACGAAGGCCCGAAGCATGCTACCGGAATCGCGTCAGCGTTCGGAAATGGCACGGATACGAAGGAGATGGTGCAAACACAAATGGAGTCAGAGGGGGCCAAGCTTCCGCCAATTGCAGTGCCAATACAGCGGCAAGAGCAAGCAGCGCCAGCTGTTTGTGATAAAGCTGAACTGGGTGCATTTGAGAAGCAATTTTTTAGCCCAGAGTTTTACGGTATTTTACAGGAGATGATAAGGAAGGAGGTGAGCACTTATATGTCGGGGGGTAATGAGAAGGCGGGGATGTGTTTGCAAACTGACGCCGTAAGGAACGCCGTGGTTAAACGAATCGGGATTAGCAGGATTGAGTAGCCAAACAAAGGGGTAGTTTTTTTGTTTTCCAGTGATCTTAACTTGAGAGAGATGTGAAACAAATAGAGATGAAGTCTCTGTTGTTCTGGTTAGTGGTAATTTAGTTGTTGCGTTATACAGAAATAATAATAATAATTATGGTAGTGTACATAGTAGAAGTGGTGTCTAAAGGGGTTTTTGTTTATTTGAGTAGAGCAGATAATCAGGATTTCAGGCAACCAAAAAAATAGTAGATTTTGATTAAAGGAAGAACCTAAACGAAATTATAATTTTGAAGCTGTTCAGTAGGTATAGAGATGTAATAGTGTTGGACCGCGGTTTTATGTATGCTGTTTTTTTTTTGACATGGAAAAAAATATGATTAAGTATATTTATTAAGATTAGTTTTATAATTTTAAAAGGTTATTATCCAGAGTTTGGGCTCAGTATTAATTTTTTTTTATAAAAAAAGTACAAAGATGCAGATGCAATGTCTCTTGTTGGATTGGAGGGACAATGATTAACTTGGGGACTTCCTGTTAGGACTGTTAAGAGGCAGGCACGGTTTTACCTAACTAGGCAACTTACCATCTTAGCCTAACTAAGGTACCGAAACGTGCCTGACTGAATTTGCATGGTTAGGTTATTTCAAGGAAGAAACTTCCAATATAACAAATTTATATTTTTTGTAGTAGCCAAGATTGCGTCCTGGATGAGTTGGAACTAGACATTCACGAATTATCAGAAGTTGTTCTATTTATAGCATATTTAATTTTACAGTTACAAATCGAACAGCCAAGGACACAGCTAATCATCCATGACTTGTTGGCTATCTTAAATTCTTAATTCCTTACGGATTCTGTTTCTTTTACTGTAGAATCAACTAATGAGATTATGTTTGGATATATCAACAGCATACTAAACATCATCAGGGTCTCTGCTGTCTCTCATTTTCATGGTGCAAAAGCATCTCAACTACTTGACTCATTGTAGGTCTTGAATCTTTGTCTTGCTGTACGCATCTAAGAGCCACCACAAGCAGAGCTCTCACTTTACCCATGTCAAAATCACTCCCTACGTTGGGATCTACAAGTTCTTCCATCAATGCATCAATTGGATGATCATTAGCACTCTTCATCTCCATGACATCGGCCAGTAAGTTTCTGCGCACTGCTTCCTGTTCGCTATCCGTAGCATGCACCTGCATTGCTAGGTTCATGCCAACCACAATCTCAAGTAAAACTATCCCAAAGCTATACACATCAACTTTGGAGGTGATGGGCTGTTTTCGGAGCCACTCAGGTGCCATGTAACCTCTGGTGCCTCTTATCCTCGAGAAGCTATGACTGTCAAGGTCACCTCTATTTAGCAGCCGAGATAGTCCAAAATCTGACAGCTTGGGCTGGAAATTAGAGTCTAACAGAATATTTTGGGGTTTGATATCACAGTGTAGAACCCACTCCAGGCAATCTTCGTGCAAATAAGCAAGGCCTTTAGCAGTTCCCACCGCGATTTCGTACCTCCTCTTCCAATCCAGTGTTTTTGCAGACAAGTTTGCAGCGAGTGATCCATGCTCCATGTACTCGTACACTAGCAGCCTTTGCGTTCCCTCTGCACAGTATCCCCACATCTCTATTAAATTCATATGATTAATCTTTCCAATAATGCTTGCTTCTGCAAGAAACTCAGCCTCTCCTTCATTCGCTTCATTCAGTCTCTTCTTTTTTATGGAACCTTCATTGAGTCTCTTGATTGCAGCAATGCGATGATCGGCCAATATCCCTTTGTAAACAATTCCGCTTGCTCCTCTTCCAATTTCTTCAGCGAAATTACGCGTTGCTTTCTTCAGCTCTGCATAGGTAAATCTTTTGAATCTTGTTCCAGCAAGAACATAGCCTTGATCACCTGCCGCTTCTCTGGCCCCTCGGGTTCTAATCATGAAGAACCATGTTAGAAATATGCCCAAAGACTCGAGTATCCCAACTGTAATGGCAAACCTAAGCAAGAAGGCGATCGAGCCATTTTTGTGATTTTCTCCATATTTCCTCTCCAGCTTTGACACAATTCCGGCAGGGCAGTTCAAACCGATTGCATTTCCTGGCCAATCTTTGGAGAACTGACCGGTCTTTGGTACTTTGACGTAAAGGTCTCCGGGGAAGCTGGGCGATCGGTAACCGTTTAGCAGTTGACTCTTCGGGAAACAGTACGGAATATAATCAGGATAATGCTGGAAGACATACTTAAACACGAAGCCCTTGCAATCACATCTCTGTAAGCAGAGTTCCTTGCACATGTCCAGCGTGTAATTTATATAGTACTGAATGTCATGTCCATTCATTTCTACATGGGGGAGGTGGAGGAAAGTGGTCTCATTCGTCGCACATGAAACCTTAAATTCGGGTTCGCAACCGTGAGACCAGTCGGTGAGATTTTTCAATTTGAATCCTGGAAGGCAGGAACATGTCCGACCAAGGCTGGGTATATATCTGCATACACCATTTTGCCCACAAGTTCCATGGATCTCGCATGGTTGTGAAATGACTTGCCAAACAATTGCCCAAGAACTCCTCCAGTTTTCTCGGCTGTACAACCGAAGATTACCATCAAAATCAAGGGTTAGTCTTCGTTGATGCCTGGCTCCATACTCTGAGGAATGAAAAGTAAAGTTATCTGATGAAGTAAAGTTGCCATAGGAATCCAGTGAAGCAATTCTGCAACTGTTGAACTGTGTTCTCCCGACTTCCCAGCTTCGAACCCAATTGTCTGGCCAAATTACGCTTGAGATATCAGGACCATTATAGATAAGACGGAGAACATTATCGTAATCGAAAGATAGCTTGTAAAAGCCGGAAGAATGGTTAAATCGGCTTCTGGAGGAAACAAGCTGCGTCTCTCTAGTGAGTGGTTGCCAAGGTAGAAGGGTATCTGTAGGTGAATCGAAGCTTTGCCATATAATAGTACCATCTTCGGTAACCAGAACAAGATTGCCAGTATTCTGAAGCTTCAGCGACAATGAGGCAGTTGAGATCGAAGTGTCGGTGGACCACACGATGTACTGCCCAGCATCACGCAGGACGAGATTCCCGTTTCTAAGAAGGAAAAGCGTCGAACGTCTTCCATTGACCGGTACATCACGATTTGCCATCCAAACAACAGTACAATCCTCGCCACAAGATGGGTCACCGAACCATATGGCAAAGCAGTAAGCATTATCACCAACTGGGTAAAAGCCAGCAGAGAAAATGCTGTTTGTCGAAACTAAAACATGATCTGGGTTCTTCACGGAAAGATGCGAACCTTTGGTCAGAGTGTCATGAACTGTTGAAGATGAAAATGGAGGCAACAAAATCAATGAGAAAACAAGCAATAACAAAGAAGCAGACATGATTCAATATGAAGAAGGAGGTTTCTTATGGCCTCAAGAAAGTATTTAATGTAGAGTGAAATACTCCAATGCGATCGCAGCTCAATTATGTTTGATAGTGATGGCACTGCATTTAACAGAAATCTAGTCCGCCTCCATATATGGCCAAGACTCGTTTCGTAAGCCAATGGATTGTTAAAATTCCTGAGGTATGATATTGCCGTCTGTTTCAGCAGTAAAATCGGCGGTAGTCTTCTGTTTCCAGGAGTAGGAAGATGGCAGACTATTGGTATTTATCAATAATATTAATCTGAAAAGATTGCAAGGATATGGTTGACCAACTTCAATAATTGAGATTGACCAACTTCATATTGGCTGTATTTTGTTGAACCAAATAAAAGACTGTCATATCAGGCGATGGATATATTTTTCTGCCATAACTTTCCAATGAGATATTTTACCAACTTGATTTTCCTTTTTATCATTGACATCTATACACCCAGATCGATCAACTAAACCTGAAACCAAACCCAAGACCTGCCAAACACAATCCTAGATACAAACACTTTAACACTATCCTTAACCCAAGACTCATAGCTCGCCATGGACGATGTAGAAACCTATAAATGCATTAGAAAACATGGCAAGCACGCATAATGATTATGTAGTGTAAGTCACACACACAGTGCAAGATATATGTCTCTATTCAAAACCACACAATCAGATTTTGATGAAAAGAAACAGAAAATAATATGATCAAATCGATGATACATAGACTCTCATCTTAAGTGTAGACGAATTACTGGCAACATCTTTGTCCTTCTCATGCGATCCTGATCTAGAAACAAACAAACTGACAATAATAATTAAGCAAAAAAGGAATCTTATAGACCCCTTCTCACTCTTCACAGACACATAAGTATGTACAGACAAAACTTGGGCTCTAACCTTATAAATTCCTAAATCAGAATTCTACTCACGCATGTACCGATGAACCGACATATCAATAACAGAATAAATCAGAAGCATGATTGGATAATCAGAATAAAAAGGAAAGTAAAAAAGGAAACAATGCTCTTTTACTGCTGTGTATGTGCGCACAAATGAATAGAAAAGAAGGAGGTGATGCACGGGAATAGGAAAGAAGGCAAAAGAGAAGTGTCTTAAGGGAAATCGGAAAGAACGACGGTGGATTGATAGGATTATCTAATGAGCTAGGATAAACTTATATAGCCTGGGTCCAAAACACAAGTAATCTGATCTGGATTATAGCCCGAAAACGACTAATAGGCCCAAATATAAGTAAATTGACCTAAACACTACTGCCTTAGCCCAAAGGCCAACAAATCGGCCTGAATCTCATGACTATGCAAAACGAGCCCAAATCACACATTAAATCCAACGTAGATAAAACGTTAATTTCTTCTATTTTTTTTTGATTAAGTAACACAGACTTCTATAAACTAGAGGCCTGGACGATACAATGCTGAACCAGAAGAATCAAAAGACATAAGTCCTTGTAATGATAAAGGTAGAGTATGATGGATATTTAATCCAACAGGAAGAGATGCTGCCAGTCGTGCGAGACCATCGGCGATTTGATTAGCTTCTCGGAATATATGTTCCGTAATAAACTCCTGAAAGCGATTCATCATATGGCGACACTGGATGAGAAGTGGGCTCCAAGGGGGTTTCAAGCTTTGTAGCTGAAGTGCTTGTACAACATCCCACGAGTCACTCTCAATATGAAGCTTAACTACTCTTGTTGATAATGTCAAAAAAAGTCCTGAGAGAACTGCTCTCACCTCTGCCTCCCACGCTGAGCACCCAACGAAAGACTGTGAATAACCAATGAGCCAAGAACCAACAGCATTCCTTAGAACTCCACCTGCATACGACTTATTCGTTATAGGATTGTAACTCCCATCACAATTCAATTTGATCCATCCAGGGAGAGGGGTTATCCGTCGCACCCACTTCCTCAAACGACCACTAGGGGAGTGAGTGATCATTCTCACTGTCTTCATTGCCAAGTAGAATTCTGTGATTCGTTCCATAATCAATAATATAAGATGTGGTCCTATATTAATTTTCCCTTCAAATATTAATTCATTCCTCCATTTCCAAAGCAACCACAAGCATGTTCCAAACATCATTGGCCATTCCAAGTTTTCACATGTCTCGCTACTTACTAGATTAATAGTAAGCTACAGTTCCAAGTTAGAAGAGAAAAAACCTGACTTAACAGTATTCTACTAACATGATTCTCAAAAACACTCAAGACCATTAACTAATGTCTAAACTGACATGTCACCTGTAAGGACATATTCTCGTGTCAAACTAGATTCAGTCAAACGGTCAAAAATACTCACAGACCAATAGAAACGATGCTGACTGGACGTTTACCAAAGGACAGGGTCCCACTATATTTTTTTTTCAAGCCTTTATGCATTCATGGCCACGCCCCTGAAAGAAGCTAAAGTTGTTTTATTACCCGGTTCAGAGGGCAATCTACAGAAGCTGTCCAAATCTATTTAAGTCCCGCCCACTATATTTTTTTTTTCAAACCTTATATGCCTTCATGGCCACGCCCCTGAAAGAAGTTAAAAGTTGTTTTATTACCTGGTTCCGAGGGCAATCTACAGAAGCTGTCCAAATCTATATAAGTCCCGCAGTTGAATCTATTCGGGTATGAAACAAGCCAAAGTTGTAATTTTTGTGTATATACATGTGATCGTACATCCTTAATACAGACAAGAAGTGATTTTGCAGTCCTGCCGTCTCTAATTTTCATGGTGCAAAAGCATCTCAACCACATGACTCATTGTGGGTCTTGAATCTTTGTCTTGCTCTACGCATCTAAGAGCCACCACAAGCAGATCTCTCACTTTACCCATGTCAAAATCGCTTCCTATGTTGGGATCAACAAGTGCTTTAATCAATGCATCAATTGGATGATCATCAGCACCAGAACTCTTCATCTCCATGATCTCTGCTAGCAAGTTTCTGCGCAATGCTTCCTGCTCGCAATCAGTAGCATGCACCTGCATTGCTAGGTTCTTTCCAACCACAATCTCCAATAAAACTATCCCAAAGCTGTACACATCAACTTTGGAGGTGATGGGTTGCTTTCGGAGCCACTCAGGTGCCATGTAACCTCTGGTGCCTCTTATCCTCGAGAAGCTATGACTGTCAAGGTCACCTCTATTTAGCAGCCGAGATAGTCCAAAATCCGACAGCTTGGGCCGGAAATTAGAGTCTAACAGAATATTTTGGGGTTTGATATCACAGTGTAGAACCCACTCCAAGCATTCTTCGTGCAAATAAGTAAGACCTTTAGCAGTTCCCACCGCGATTTCGTACAACCTTTTCCAATCCAGAGTTTTTGCAGACAAGTTTGCAGCTAATGATCCGTGCTCCATGTACTCGTATACCAAGAGCCTTTGCGTTCCCTCTGCACAGTATCCCCACATCTCTATTAGATTCATATGATTAATCTTTCCAATGATGCTTGCTTCTGCAAGAAACTCAGCCTCTCCTTCATTCGCTTCATTCAGTCTCTTGATAGCAGCAATGCGATTATCAGCTAATATCCCTTTGTAAACAGTTCCGCTTGCTCCTCTTCCAATTTCTTCAGCGAAATTACGCGTTGCTTTCTTCAGCTCTGCATAGCTGAATCTTTTGAATCTAGTTCCAGCAAGAGCGTACCCTTGATCAGCTGCCGCTTCTCTGTTCTCCCGGGTGCTTATCATGAATAGCCATACTAGAAATATGGTTAAAAACTCTAGTACCCCAACTGCAATGGCAAACCTAAGCAAGAAGGCGATCGAGCCATTTTTGTGACTTTCTTCGTATTTCCTCTCTAGCTTTGACACAATTCCGGCAAGACAGTTCAAACCGATTTCACTTCCAGGCCAATCTTGGGACAACCGACTTGTCTTTGGTACTTTGACGTACAGATCTCCTCGGAAACTGGGGGCGTGGTAACCATTTAGCAACTGACTCTTTGGGAAACAGTACGGTATATAATCAGGATGGTTCTGGAAGATGTACTTAAACACAAACCCCTTGCAGTCACATCTCCTTAAGCAGAGTTCCTTGCACATGTCCACCGTGTAATTTACATAGTACTGGATGTCGTATCCATACATTTCGGTATGCAAGAGGGGAAGGAAAGTAGATTCATTCTTCGCACATGAGACCTTAAATTCGGGTTCGCAACCGAGAGACCAATCGGTGAGATTTTTCATTTTGAACCCTGGAAGGCAGGAACATGTCCGACCATGACTGGGTATATATCTACATACACCATTTGGCCCACAAATTCCATGGATCTTGCATGTTTGTGAAATGACCTGCCAAACAATAACCCAAGAACTCCTCCAGTTTTCCCGGCTGTACAAACGAAGATTACCATCAAAATCAAGGGTTAGTTTTCTTTGATGTCTGGCTCCATACTCCGAGGAGTGAAAAGTAAAGTTATCTGATGAAGAAAAGTTGCCATAGGAATCCAGTGAAGCAATTCTGCTACCGTTGTACTGTGTTCTCCCAGCTTCCCAGCTTCGAAGCCAATTGTCCGGCCAGACTATGCTTGAAACATCAGGCCCATCATAAATAAGACGGAGAACATTATCATCGTCGAAAGATAGCTTGTAAAAGCCAGAAGAATAGTTAAACCGGCTTCTGGAGGAGATAAGCTCAGTTCCTCTGGTGAGTGGTTGCCCAGGAAGAAGGGTATCTGTAGGTGAATCGAAGCTTTGCCACATAATAGTACCATCTTCGGTAACCAGAACAAGATTGCCGGTATTCTGAAGCTTCAGCGACAATGAAGAGGATGAGATCAAAGTGTTGGTGGACCAGACAATGTACTGCCCAGCATCACGCAAGACGAGATTGCCGGTTTTAAGAAGGGAAAGCGTCGAGCGTCTTCCATTGACCGGTACATCACGATTTGCCATCCATACAACAGTGCAATTTTCGCCACAAGATGGGTCAATGAACCATACGGCAAAGCAGTAAGCATTATCACCAACTGGGTAAAAGCCAGCAGAGAATATGCTGTTTGTCGAAACTAAAACATGATCTGGGTTCTTCACGGAAAGATACGAACCTTCGGTCAGCGTGTCATGAACCCTTGAAGATGATAATGGAGGCGACATAATCAATAAGAAAACAAGTAACAACAAAGGGGCAGACATGATAAACTCGCTAGCTAGGTCTTTGAAACATGAAGAACCAGTTTTTACCCGGGACTTCTTAGAGCCTCGAGAAGTATTTAACATAGATAGACTGAAACACTTGATTGCCAGCGCAGCGCAGCTCAATAATGTTTGACAGTGACGGCACTGCATTGAATAAAAAATGAAGTCAAGTCAGCCGCCATATAAGGCCAATAGCCGATAAGCTGGATATCTTTACAAAGCTGACTTTGGCTGTAAAACGATTTCCTGATCAAGTAAAATGATCATTGCGGTGTTGAAATTCTTAGGCAAGATATTGCTTTGCTATTTAGAGCCATAACCTGAAAATTTTCGAAGGATTTGGTTGAAAATTTTTGCTAATTGTCTCTGACCAAGTTGGTATCGACTGTTTTATGAATGGTCAGAGATAAGAATGTTTTCCTTTTTTGTAAGCCTGCCATAGTTCTCAGATGAGGTGTTTAACAATAAAATATTCATCTGACAAATCTCAATTTCTCCTTTATTTAGTCGAAATACAGATTCTCGTGATAACTATTAAGAATAAGTTGAGAAGTACTGTTCATCAACCTGACCTTTTGGGCAACAAACAGCAGATGGAAGTGCTGAGAGGATATGATTATGACATAACAGCTCTTGCCGATTTTTGTTTTCCGTTGACTTGTATATGATCAACTTAGCTAGGTTGCACACGTACGGCTGCTGTAGACTTTGTGAATGGCTAACATGGAGAGGCATCCCCGAGTTACGAGATTTTAGCTCAGTGGAGGATATCATTGGATCAGAGATATCAAACTCCTGACTCCTACGCTTAACCATTCTCAGAAGTCATCAGCAAACTTACAATCCGATGTCACAGCTTGAAGAAACATTAAATACGGGAACGGCAGAAGGCAAAGTAAAAAGATAAAACCAGACAATGCTATAATGGTCAAGCCGCCTTCAGTGGTCAAGAACTAATGGATCGATGTCTTCTCGTTGCTTCCATCTGATATGCCAGCACTGGTAATGGCTTATGTAGGGAGAGTAGTAACTTCAACCCGTGGAAAGGGTTTAAAATTCGAAGAGATGAGGCTGCTGCTTCTGCAGAATGGCAGGGGAGGCTGTGTCCTTTTGTCTCCTACACATAAATGAATAGAACAGTACTTTGATAAATGAACCAAAAACATTTTGTTGTGTATCATGAAAATAAATTTTGGATTGTTGTGCACCATCTTAATATAATACTTGACATTTATAGTCAAAACTTGTTTGCTCCAAAGTTTTCCCATATTTTGCAATAAGCAAAAAAATGCCATGACCTCTATTTTTTATAAATAAAAACATTATTTTTCTACACATAAATTCTCCTAAAGCCACGAACAAATGAGGGATTTAATATGAATCAGTATGAACCACAAGTATAGATTATATCATGAATGATTGTTTTAAAATTATCATAATGTTCTTTTTTGATTATTTTTAAGTCGATAACAATGATTATTATTATTTATTATATAATAATATAACCAACATCTTAATTTCTTTGTAATATACATGTCTTGTATTATACTTATTTACTTACCCTGTTCTCAAATAACATAAAATTATCCTTATACATATCAATACATATATATTAGAGTTTCAACTCTTGCATATTGAACTTTTCAATCTTTCTTTAAATGTGAATTATTAGAATTTGTTCTAAGATGGAAGCCATTACTTTTAACAAGGAAGCTTAAGGAATTAATGATGAGGAATCCATCTTAATTATGTGATGAAGCAACAAGATAAATCTAACAATTAAAGGAGGAGCCTGTCAGACGTGCATGACATGGGCTTAGAGCAAGATAGTACTAGTCGGGGACCAACCTAGAAAAAATGCTCTCATTTGATAACCGTAATACCCAGAGAGATGAAACAGCAACGGAAGGAAAAGTCAAGTTTCATCCAGGGGATGGTGATAATTTGCATGATAAGGTGATGTCGGGATCCCAGAAGGAAAAGTAAAGTTTCGTTCATGGGATGGATATAATTTGCATGATGAGGTGATATCGAAATCCCCAAAATCGTATAGGGATCGGTTTGTGGGACAAAACCAATCTCTTATGGATGTTATTGATGTCAGTGACAATGATATAGTGGTGTCAGAAGACGAGAAGGATCCTTTTATCTTACTATCTGACAAAGCTCATGCTCAACTACAGGATCCATAGAAATTCTCGGTGGTGATTATGCTTTTGGGGAGAACTATTAGTTATTCCCTTATAGTCTCCAAATTGAGAACCTTTTGGCACCTAACATCGGGTTTATAGGTTATTGATATGGAGAACGAGTTCTTCTTGGTCCGTTTCTCGATAGCGGAGGAGGTGAACGAGTACAATTAGGTGGTCCTTGGGTGATCCTGAGTCACTACCTTACAATATAACATTGGTTTTTGGGGTTTAGAACTAGTGCGGCCTCAAACTCTAATGTGGTGGCATGGTTGCTGATACCTGATCTACCATTAGAGTACTATCACGAGAAGATTTTATCTAAGGTAGGGAATTAGGCCAGCAGGTTGGTTGAAATTTTTTGAATATCATTGGAGCTCAAAAGGATAGGTTTACAAGATTGGCTGTAGAATTGGACTTATCAAAACCCCTACTCCCGACCATCAGAATTGATGGAGAATGGTTGAAGATAGAATATAAAAATTTATTAATAATCTATTTTGACTGTGGACATATTGGTCACAATCAATCGATGTGTGCTCATATGCTACGGAAAGAAGAGATGAGCACTAAATCAGGTCAATTGGAAATTCCAGAACCTGTGAGATAAGGGAAGCATGTGACGGTAATGGAGAAAGGATCTCACTGTGAATTGGTCAGAAAAACCTGGTGACTTTGGGTCATGTATGCATGCCCCCAAGCGTACTCGTCGAAATTTCACCTAAGGAAAGCATGTATTGGAGCTTCCTTCGCACAAGGAAGGTTTGAATCAATAGAAAAAGTCAAGCTCATGGGTATAATCTCCTACACATAAATAAATAGAACAATACTTTGATAAATGAACCAAAAACACTTTGTTGCGTATCATGAAAATAAATTTTGCATTGTTGTGCACCCTCTTAATATAATACTTGAGATTTATAGTCAAAACTTATGCCACCGAACCATGGTCACGGATCATTAGGAATCATAATCATATTTACTTAATCTCTAATAAGGCTATTAAGTACGACTATGACACTCTGGGATATGACTAGAGACCCGCTTGGTGACACCAGATGCCCGCTCCATATGGCCAGACACATGCTCGATATGGCTAGAGGCCTGCTCGGTACGACCAAAGGTCTTTTCGCTTATCTTCCTTTCAATTTCAAGACCTCAAATTGCTAACATAGTCAATCATCGGATAGTCATCCTCACTTGTATCATTCGTCAATAAAATATATGAAATTAAGTAAAGAGTAAGATAAACATAGCCTCCCAAAGAGCTTGGAATATTCAACTATTAGAAATACTAAAGAAAATCTATCGGGACATAATGATTCTAGCAAACAAAAAAGAAACAAAAAGTAAGAAATTCAAGTTTAGAATTCATATGCCTAACCATAGGGGGCCAGGAGAGATAATGGATCACGTAGGATCCCCTCAAAATTCAAATGTTTGATTATCAGAAACTAAACATAACAAAAGATAATGAATATCCATTCCAAAAATTTACAGGAGTCTCCAATGAGATCGGAGGTGACAACCGATATTTTTTCTGCAAATAATCCCATAAATTCCAACAAACATTCAAATGCAGATTTTAAAATTAGTTTATCAAAATATAACCAAATTATATCAAAATATAATTTTTTAAATTAAAATAACCAGGTAAACACAATATAAAATATATAAAATAATGTGTTATCACAATATCACTGCATATCGCAAAAATGTTCATTGTTAACACTTTATATATATTGAAAAGGCTTAATGGTGTAATGTCCCAAGAAATCAAATAGCAACATCACGCACCACGGCATGTTTCATAATACAAGTATGTGCCTAAGATTAATCATTTTCATGGTGCACCAGCATTTCGATGACTTTGCTCATGGAAGGCCTCGCGTCCTTGTCTTCTTCCACACATTGCAGTGCCACTGCAACCAGGGTTTGCATCTTAGCTTTGTCATATACTCCCTGCAATGCGGAATCAATGATCTCTTCAGTCCACAAGGCGTTGCCATTGGCTTTATTTTTGTTTTCCCTAACCCACGACACCAATCTTCCATTTTCTGTCTCCTCCCTACCCTCCATGACATTGATGCTCATTGCAGGACTCTTACCGGTCACCATCTCCAACACTACGATCCCGTAGCTATAGACATCCACTTTGGCAGTGATGGGAAGACTGAAAACCCACTCAGGAGCCATGTAACCTCTAGTTCCTCTGATCCTTGAAAAGTCTGAGGTGTCCAAATCACCTCTGTTCAGTAGCTTCGATAAACCAAAATCAGACACCTTTGGGTGGTACTCGAAGTCAAGAAGTATATTTTGAGGCTTCACATCACAATGCAGAACCCACTCCAAACACTCTTCGTGAAGATAAGCAAGACCTTTAGCGGTGCCAACAGCAATCTCAAACCTCTTTCGCCAATCAAGTGCTCCAGAAGACAGATTTTCCGCCAAGGATCCATGCTCCATATACTCATAAACCAAAAGCTTGTGGGTTTCTTCTGCACAGTAGCCCCATATCTCTATTAAGTTCATGTGGTTTAGCTTCCCAATTGTGCTTACTTCTGCAAAAAATTCAGCTTCGTTTTGATCAGCAACATAAAGACGTTTTACAGCCACAACTCGATCATCGGAAAGGGTGCCCTTATAAACAATTCCTCCGGCTCCTCTTCCTATTTCTTCGCTGAAATTTTTAGTTGCTTTTTTGAGTTCAGAATAGGCGAATTTCTTAAATCGAGTTGCAGCAACGTGGTAGCCTTGAATAGCTTGCCCAAGGTCGTCATGGAATCCAATTAAGAAGCACCAAACTAAAAAAATGATAATGACCTCGATTCCTCCCACTGCCACACCGAACCACAAAATGACCTTCAAAGTCCCATTTTCATGGCTTTCTATGTAGCCTCTGTTCAGGGCGCTGAACAGTGCTCTGGAGCACTCTGACCCGGGGTCTACAACTTCCTCCTGGTTAGAATACAGAAAAGTTTTGGTAACTTTGACGTATATGTCCCCAGAAATGTGTGGACCATGATGCCCATTTAACAGTAGCGTCTTAGAGTAACAAAGAGGGAAATCAGACTTAGAGGATTCGTGCTTGTGCTTGTGCTGGATCCCTACGCAATCACATGATTTCCGACACAAATCTTGACACATCTTTAAGGTATAATTTGTTAGGATCACGACTCACACACTCAATCTAGATGAAAAATATGAAGAATAAGAGAAAGATACGTGGTAACACCAGAATGGTAACCTCCACGGCGGCTTGGCTCTTTTATTGATTATTTCAGGCTTACAGAGAATTGCCTTTCACATACTCTAAACAATTACATAGGAGAGTATTTATATAGCATTAAGAAAACTTAACTATCAGGCCTATAAGTAAACTTAAATATCAGGCTCCACAACCTAACAATTCTCCCACTTGGAGACTGATCCAGTCTTCCAAAAAATTGCATTCTCAAACATTGATCCCTTCATCATCAATATCTTCACCACACCGCATCATCTGTAGAAACACAACTACAGAAAGCCAACCAAGGTTTTGCACAACCTCAGTTTTCCAATATCAACACATTTTGTCAACATGTCTGCTGGATTCTTTGCACCCTCTATCTTCTCCAAGCACATATCTCCTTCTTCCACTGCCTTGCGAGTGAAATGATACCGTCTCCTGATATGCTTTGTCTTTGAATGATAGATTGGGTTCTTCACCAACTGTATGGCACTCTGGCTATCTGTGTAAAGAATCTTCTGGCATTGTTTCCTGCCCAATTCGTCCAGATAATCTGCCAGCCATATCATCTCTTTTCCAGCTTCAGCTATTGCCACATACTCAGCCTCAGTAGATGAAAGAGCAACACACTTCTGAAGTTTAGACATCCAACTCACTGCTGTTCCGCCTAAAGTGTAGATATAACCAGATGTGCTCTTGCTTGAGTCCACATCTCCACTAAGATCAGCATCCACAAAACCCTGTAGAGTCATTTTTCCATTGCCATAACAAAGTGAAGTGCTGGATGTACCTCTCAGATATCTCAGAAGCCACTTAACAGCTTCCCAGTGCTCTTTCCCTGGGTTTGCCATGTACCTGCTAACAACTCCCACTGCATGTGCTATATCAGGTCTAGTGCAGACCATAGCATACATAAGACTTCCAACTGCAGAAGCATATGGAACAAGTGTCATGTGCGCCTGCTCCTCATCTGTCTTGGGTGACTGCTCCTTTGATAATTTTATGTGATTTGCCAATGGAGTAGTCTTGGGTTTAGCATTATTCATCCTGAATCTAGACAATACCTTCTCAATGTACTGCTCTTGGGATAGATTTAAAGTGCCGACAGATCTATCCCTAGAAATCCTCATCCCAAGAATTTGCTTTGCTATACCCAAATCTTTCATCTCAAACACTGAAGACAGACTTGCCTTCAGACTGTTTATCTCCTTCATACTGGATCCTGTAATTAGCATATCATCCACATACAATAGTAGAAAGACATAAGAATCAGTGTATTTCTTAAAGTAACAACATTGATCCTTTTCACTCCTCTTGAAACCACTCTTGCTCATAAAAGAGTCAAACTTTTTGTACCACTGTCTTGGTGCTTGCTTCAGTCCATACAAGCTCCTATTCAGCTTGCACACCATGTGTTCCTTTCCTGGAGCTACAAATCCTTCTGGTTGTTGCATATAAATCTCTTTGTCTAGATCTCCATGTAAAAATGCTGTTTTGACATCCATTTGCTCTAGATGCAAATTCTCTGATGCAACAATACTCAACAAAATTCGGATAGTAGTTAATTTCACAACAGGAGAAAATATTTCAGCATAATCAATACCTTTCCTTTGTGAATAACCTTTAACCACTAACCGAGCCTTGAACCTTCTTTTGCCATCGGGTTCAGTTTTGATTCTGAACACCCACTTGTTCAACAAGGCTCTCTTTCTTGCAGGTAACTCAGTCAACACCCACGTGTTATTCTTCTCAAGTGAACTCATCTCATCATCCATGGCTTGCTCCCACTTGATTGAATCCTCCACGTGTAGGGCCTCATCAAAAGACTCTGGTTCCCCTTCATCAGTCAGCAACAAATAGTGTAATGAAGGTGAATATCTATCTGGTGCTCTGATGGTCCTGGAAGATCTTCTTAACACCTGCTCAGGTGTTACTTGCTCCTCCTCTGGTTCTTCAGCAACAGTGTCTGGGATTAGTTGAGTTTCTATTGCAACTTCTCTTGGTGTACTCTTATGCACTTCAACCTCAACTCCCACTTGCTTTGTAGTCTCTGAAACCTTCTGCTCTCTATCTTTGTACAAGACATTCTCATCAAAAGTCACATCACAATGTCTCAGGATCTTTCTGTTCTTATCATCCCAAAACCTATAGCCAAACAAGTCAGAACCATAGCCTATGAAGTAGCACTTCGTAGCCTTAGCATCAAGCTTATCTCTTTTCTCTGGATCAACATGAACATAAGCAGTGCAACCAAAAGTTCTCAAGTGTGAGTATTTGAGTTCTTTTTCTGCCCATACCTCTTCTGGAATCTTGAACCCCAAGGGAACAGATGACCCCCTATTAATCAAGTATGCAGCTGTGCTTACAGCATCTGCCCAGAACATCTTAGGCAGCCCACAATGTATCCTCATGCTCCTTGCACGCTCATTCAATGTTCTGTTCATCCTCTCAGCAACTCCATTCTGCCTTGCCTTCCCAGGAACAGTTCTCATAAGTCTAATTCCCTTAGCTGCACAGAATGCTTTGAATTCTGACTTCTCGTACTCCCCTCCATTGTCAGACCTCAGGCATTTGATTTTCAACCCAGTCTGATTTTCCACTTCAGCTTTCCACTTCTTGAAGGTTGCAAAAACATCTGATTTATGCTTCAAGAAGTAAACCCATACCTTCCTGCTGAAATCATCAATGAAGGTGACATAGAACCTGGATCCACCAAGTGATGATACAGGAGATGGCCCCCAAACATCTGTATGGACCATTTCCAACCGTACTTTCTTCGGCTCTCTAGCAATCTTTGTGAAGCTAACTCGTTTCTGTTTGCCCATAACACAACTCTCACAAAGACCTATATCAACAGATTTCAAACCCTCCAAAACTCCCTTTGCAGCCAACATCTTCATTCCTTTAGCAACAGTCATGTTAATACACCCTGCAGTGGTGTACAAAGTTCCAGCTTTTGTGCCACGTGCTACAACCATAGCACCCTTCACAATCTTCCACGAATTTTTCCCAAACTCTGTTGCGTAGCCTGTGCTATCCAACTGACCAATAGAGATCAGATTCTTCTTGAGGCCAGGAATATATCTGACATCCTGCAATGTCCACTGATTTCCTGCTGGAGTCTTTATGCAGACATCCCCCTTTCCTTCAATCTCCAAGGCTTTGTTGTCAGCAAGAAACACCTTTCCAAAGTTTCCATATTGAAAGTTTTGGAATAATTCCTTGCTAGGAGATGAATGAAAAAATGCACCAGAATCCAAAATCCAGGATTCAACTGGGCTGTCCACACTGAGGATTAGAGCATCCCTAATGTCTTCTGTTGAATTTACAGAATCATTATCATCTCCAGATTTTTGATGCTGCTTCTTCTTTGGTTTGGGACACTTCGTCCGATAGTGTCCTTTTTCTCCACAATTCCAGCAGGTTATGTTTGGCCTACTTGGAGATTTTCCTCGGTTCTGTGATTTTGATCGGCTACGTTGGTTTTGACCCCTCAAGCTACCTCTCCCCCTTCGGTCAACACTGAGAGCACTGCCCGATGAATCCCCAATTTCTCGTTTGCGAATACTTTCGCTGAGGACAACATCTCGTTCTTCATCAAACTTCAGTTTCTCAGATCCACGGGAACTGCTGATCGCAGCAACAACAGTATCCCAAGACTCAGGCAGAGATGACATCAAAATCAAAGCTTTAATTTCATCTTCGAAATTAATTTGCACAGAACAGAGTTGACTAACGATCTTGTTGAAATCGTTTATATGATCCGCAACATATCCACTTTCAGACATCTGTAAATTGAACAATCTACGCATCAAATATACCTTGTTCATTGCCGATGGTTTTTCATACATATTTGATAGCGCGTTTAGGAGATCAGACGTAGTCTTCTCCTTGACGATGTTAAAAGCCACGTTTCTCGATAAAGTCAATCGAATCAACCCAAGAGCCTGACGATCTTTGAGCTTCCACTGCTCCTCTGTCAATGAATCCGGCTTCACTCCAGTCAAGGGTTCGTGAAGATCTTTCTGGTACAGATAATCTTCAATCTGCATCTTCCAGAAACTGAAATCGGATCCATCAAACTTCTCAATTGCAATCTTCGAACTGTCCATCTTTCAGATTGTGCTGAATATAACCTGGCTCCGCTACCAGTTGTTAGGATCACGACTCACACACTCAATCTAGATGAAAAATATGAAGAATAAGAGAAAGATACGTGGTAACACCAGAATGGTAACCTCCACGGCGGCTTGGCTCTTTTATTGATTATTTCAGGCTTACAGAGAATTGCCTTTCACATACTCTAAACAATTACATAGGAGAGTATTTATATAGCATTAAGAAAATTTAACTATCAGGCCTATAAGTAAACTTAAATATCAGGCCCATAAGTAAACTTAAATATCAGGCTCCACAACCTAACATAATTCTCATAGTAACCATAATCGTAGCCATAAAATTCAGAACGAATGAGTTGGACAAAACCAACCTCCGTTTGATTGCCGCAGGATAGATCGAATTCTGGTTCACAACCAGAAGACCAGTCCCTAGCATCCTTCTTCTTAAACCCCGGAATGCAAGAACATTTTCTACCGGAGATAGGGTCATAGCTGCACAAACTGTTGGGCCCGCAAATTCCATGAATCCTACATGATTCAGACAAGGCTTGCCAGGAAACAACCCAATTTGAACTCTTCTTGTATCGGGTATACATTCTTACATTACCATCAAAATCAAGCACTAATCTTCGCTGGAGTCTTACTCCATAATCCGCAGGGACAAACGTAAGATTATCCGATGAGGTGAACATCCCCCAAGCATCGAACGACGCAGATCTGCTGTTGTTATATGTGAACCTTCCGGTTTGAAAATCTGGAATCCACGGGTAAGGCCAGTAGTGACTGGAGGCATCCGGGCCGTCATAGAAAAGTCTGATAAGATTGTCACTATCAAACAATAGGTTGTAGAAACCAGAAGAGAAATTGGTTTGACTTCTTGAGGAGACAAGTTTTGCATCTTTAGTGAGATGCTGATAGGGAAGAAGAGTATCTGTTGGTGAGCCGAAGCTTTGCCACAAAACTACATTATATCTGTTGCTCAGAACAAGATTACCGGTGTTCCAAAGGCGCAACTTCGTTGTGGAATTAGAAACAGTGTCCGTGGACCAAACATCAGATTGGCCAGCATCGGTTAACACAAGATTTCCTCCCCTTTGAAGCAAGACCCTGGAGGTTTTCCCATTAACTGGAAAATCACGATTTGCCATCCAAACAATGGTGCAGTTGTCGCTGCAAGATGGCCAACTAAACCATATAGCAAAGCTGTACGCGTTGTCGCCCACTTTGTAAAAGCCTGCAAAGAAAATTCCATTAGGTGAAACTATAACGTCCTCCGGATTCTCCACGGCGAGAGACGAGCCTTCGTTTAGAACATAAGACGTCGAAGACGAAATTAGAAGCGATGAAAGTAAAGAGAGATGAAGCAAGAAGAACAGCATTCGGATAATTATGAATCTCAGCAAAGATGGTATTTTGCCGACTTAGCCAAAAGTAGGTTAAGGTTTATAATGTTTGTCCAGAGTTGGAAGCACAGAAGACTTGGAAGGACAGAAGACTTGGAAGTCCACCAGACTTGGAATGCAACTTTAGACGTATTGGATGGCTGCGGTCGGCGAAAAACAGTTGGGTAACTTTATGGTGGGCACGCATTACATACGTCAACTTCAAGACACATAACAAATAAGAAATAATTTCTTTCTAGATTTCTAAAACGGTCACGTCACCCCGGGGGGTACGCAAGGATTTGTTTACAGTGGTGTAAGCAAGGATTTGTTTATTTATCTTTAGATTTTGGACTTCTCGAATCTAATAATATTGATAAAAAAATTATTAAAAAAATTATTAAAAAAATTATTAAAAAAAATTATTTAACAGAATTATCATTTTAATTAATTTATGATTAAATAATAAAAAATTATCTAATTTGCTATATGTGGGTCAAAATATATTATTAATTTAAATTTAGGCATATATAGTTCTTAGTAAATATTTTACTTGGGCCTGAATTATTACAATCTAAAACACATGATTTATTTAATCAAATTATATTTTGGTTATCAAAGAGAATAAGTAATATGCAGGGGATTCTACCTAAAAAGATTAAATTTTAAGTGGGATCAATATGACTTCTCGAATTTACCTAGAAGCGTAATGGAAAGATGATTCTATTTAAAATATTTAGTTAACAAGCTTTTCTGAAAAGTATAGGATTAGTGTACATTCATTTTTATAATCCTAAGGATAATATGATTAGATTAATCTCTAGTAATAAGAATTATAATGAGCCATATGGAATGAGTCTATTATAAATATATTGGGTTTGTATTTTGAATTATTGAATTCAATGTTATGATTCTAAACTAAAAATAAAATATAATATATCAAAATAAATTATTTTGAGCTTTAGATAAATTTAGTTAGAGTCAAAATATTTAATTTGAATCTCAAGACAAACTAAATTTATTCAAAATAATTTATTTAATCTATAAGATTAAAATAAGATTTACTTAATATTTATTATTTGGGCCATCTGTCTCATTTAAAGCATTTATTTCAAATCTAATTTGGCCATTGGCTTAATTAGCTAAACTTACAAAAATATTAAGTTAAGATGTTGAGCTAAATTAAAGTATTTTATCTAATTTAAATTTATTCATTGGATTAAATTATATATTAGATTCAATTAAATCTAATTAATATTGAATTATGAGATTCAATTAAATATTTAGATAAATATAAACCCTCATGAATCATTTAGTTTATTGTAAATTTGAGGTATAAGACTCAATTCGAATAATATAATATGATAGACACATATTGGACTGTTAGAACCAACTAAAATCTAGATCAAATCAATTTTTGGGTCATTGGGCTCCAATAATACTTTGAACTAAGCAAATTATTTTGAGTTATTATGCTCAAATATAATTTAAAGGTCTTGATTAAATATTTTAGATTATAAAGATTAAAGATTGGAGAAAATTTAAATCAAAAGATTTCTCTCTTTTTGAAATTAATTTTAAGTCGTAAAGATATTTTTAGACTTAAATTAATTTAAAATTTGATTTAAAGACTTGAAATTAGTAGCATAAGAAATATTTGGGCTAAATGTGAGACCTTGGGTATTTTAAATCGATGGGTCGGATTATAATGGTTGGGACTAGATCTGGATGGATGGCCTAATATCCGGAAAAAGAAGATTTTGAAAGTGGTGAAGCTCATCCATTAAACCATTTGGGCTTATAGGAATGAACTTATTGTATATAAGGTGAGAAGAAGAGTATTTTCTTTTTTTAAACCCGAATTGAGGATATTTTTGTAAATTCACATTAAGCTTTCATTTTATTGTATTTAACTTTTACCAACCATCATTAATGTTTGTGGAATTTATTGGAAAACTAAGAATCTGGAGTAGAACTCAAATCCTTTTATTTTCGAAATTCTTGTATTTGTACCAATTTAGTTATTAAATGAGCAATTATGAAAATAATCATTTGTGGAGATTATGAAGAAATTTGGGTTATTAAGAATATGATTAAGATTAAAGATGAGATACGAGGATATGAAATTTTTTTTGGAATTTTCGAAGGTATGTATCTAGACATTTAAGGATTTTCTAATTATATTTTTATAGTATTATATTTATTATAAATTTTATAATTTTGAGGAAAATAATTTAATTATATAAAAATATTAGAATAATTTTGAAAAATTTATTAGAATTTATTGGATATTTTTTGAGGTAATAGACCATTTATTAGGAATTTTAGTTGATTTTTAGCAAAATAAATAAATATATTAATTAATTATATTATTGTATTTTTTAAAAAAAAACAAAAAAGGAAGAATGTCAAAAGATGGAAGGTTTTGTCGTCTTGGTAAAGGAGGCGGATTAGGGTTGGGAACACTAATCCTTTATAGCGAATGAAGCTGTATTAGCTGTGGGGATTAGTCATCAAGTGAACCCTTTCCTTGACTTTCGTGCTCGCACTCCACCCGTCAACTCACCTAACCCACATGTAGTCAGATAAGCTTCGATAAAGATGCCACATGTGGGTATAATCCAAGCTGAGCCCGAAATTTCCCATTTTGATGTGTGACAAACTTACGAGTGATGCAGACAAGTGAGCTGCGAGAGAAATTTAGAGGAAATCGAGTCAGTGTCTGCGCCTGGGGTAAGATCTTTGCTCGAAAACTTGGGTGCTTTAAACCCTTAAATTAATGGTTTTAGATTTGACTAAAATATATAACAATGGGTAGGTGTGGTTTGTATTGATGTTAGGTTGCTATTCGTAATGTTACATGGTGTGTTTGAGGTGAAATCGAAAGGTTTAGGAAAAGGTAAAACAAATTTCTGGCTAGGGTTACAGGATTCCATCGGGCTGGAGGTTAGGGAAGACCTCGGACGACGGGTCATCCGAGGCTGTCTATACGACAAGCCATCTAAGAACGGGGTTAGGATACTAGTCGTTTACTTTAAGCACAGAAGATATGTCGTTTAAATTAAGCATGAGATACATGTAGTTTAGAACCCACTGTGAGTGACTCATCGTCTAATCGGAAATTAAGTGACATGTAGTTTGATAGGTAAGAAAATGATGGGTTGTTTAAGCCCAGGAGGATAGGCTCGGCCTGAGCCGTGGCAAGGCCAGAGCGAGCCACGTGTCAACATCCTGGAGGTTTGGATGTGGTGCTGGCGCACGCTTGTGCTGGCTTGCGGGAAATTGTCAGAAAATTTACAAAAATTGATAGAAAAATCGAAAAATAAGGAAAAAATAGAAAGAAAACGAAAAAAATATTTAATTTTTTAAAAATACTGAAAATGGTGAGGGTTCCAATAGTACCAAGTTTATTTAAATCTGATGTGATTTGATAGGTCAATTAAATCAAAGAAGTTGATAGAAAAATGTGAAAAATAATGAGAAGGATCGAAAATTTCGTCGGATCGATGTTTAAGAAATATTGTTATGATTTATGAGTTCAAGGTGTATAATTAAGGAATTATGATATGATGTGAGATTAATATAGAGGTGAACTTTCACTTAACCGGTGTGGAAGTAAATCATCAAAACCAATCTCCTCCGGAATCAGATCCTGAGGAAGAAGTGCCATAAACTATGAGTGGTTGACGTGTGTGCGTGCATGCATAATAGATTTTATGCTTTTGTTTAAATTGGTAGACTATGCAATGATTTAAATCTTATGAACATGCATATTTAGTCGAGCGTTGATGATCGTTAAATATGTGACCTAGTTTATACATTAATGACTCGTTATGATGTTATGCTTATCGTATTGTGTTGTGTGTTATCTGGTAACAATGTGAAAGCAGCATGAGTAGGTATAGGGTAACCTATACCACCCTCGAGAGCTCTCCAGGTATAGCAGCGAGACGTGAAGACACCAGATCATGAGGAATAAGGTTGGATGAGGTTTAATTAGTAAATGTGCATTGATCAACCATTTCTTGCAGGTTTTGGGAATCGATTACGTGGAGCTATCATCACCTAATGAGCCGACATTGTCAGTGGAATAGGCTCTAGATAAATGTTCAGTAGTCTGTATCACTGTTTATAAGAAAACTTAAAATTGAGATAAGTACTAATAGGGTTATCACTAATAAATCTTAGTCTTGTCCAGGGCCTGTAAAGACTATGAGAGTATGCCAGCCCAAATTCATGCTATGCGTGCTCTCCAATAAGGGATATCATAAATAATTACTTATTTTGCTTGCGTGTGTGGATTTATTGTATTATGAATTTGCATTGTTGTTTTATTTTTGTACGATTGCTTTTTGTATCATGCTAAATCACTTGGATGACGAGCTGTTTTTCCGAGCACTCACCTGACAAGTTTTCTTGGCAGAACACTAGATCTGGTTTACAAGACCTTTATAAAAGGCTTGATCGTCAGCTGAAAATCCCATCCTACTCACTGTCAATTACATAAGATAATAAGCTCATAGTAGTAGTGTGTGCCTTGCTTGTTTCTTCTCTTGGGCTTTTGTGAGATATGCTTATACATATGGCTTGCATGTTTGGGGTTGGGTGTGAGTCCATATACATAATCAAAAATATAAATCAACTAATAAAAAGGACTAGTGCTACCTGAACAACACTATTGTATATTAAGTGACCGCTGCCATTTTATTTATTCTTTCTTTCCGCTATCATTTGTAAAATTAGTCTTGTAGACTCATTATTTTTTTAATATAGAATAGTATCCCAGTCGATAACCAGACTAATCTCTTCTCATAGGTTGACCACCCAGTCTCACTTCCTCGGAGTCTAACCTTGGACCATGAGCTGGTACAGTACCACGTCCACATCTTAGGTGTGGGACTATGTGTATTTTCCATACCTCGTTGGAACCATGGATTGAACCCGTGCTGTCCGAGTTAAGGGAATGCAGCATGCTGCTTATTCCTTAGCATCATGTATAGTGGGCCTACATTAGAGTTGTTGCGTGGGAAAAAATATAAAGAATTCTTTTTGGGGTTCTGGGCGTGACACTAAAAGTTGATATCAAGTTATAAGATAAATCAATAATCACTTAATTTTAGCCGTAATAATATTTTTGGCTAAAATTAGTCTTTGCCCATCAGTATAATATATTTGCTCAAATTTATTTTTCAATAATGCATAAATAGAAGCTTTAGTAAAATCTAGATATAAAGATATTTTTTTAGTCCTAATTTTATTTATAAACTCAAATCCTATTTTGGAGCTATAATCTAAAGGTTTTGGACATAAGGTATTTGGATTCAATTTTGGAAAATTAGTTTATATTTTATTTTCATATTCTTTTGAATATATCGACTAGAACACACATAACTTCATTGAAAATGAAATATCTGGCTATCATATATTCTCCTTTGCCAAATCCAGATTTATACTAAGTCCAAAACTGTTAAGATCCACAACTTGAAATATAAAGTAATTTAATTATTTAAAGTAACAATTCACCAAAATGGGCTCTCTTTTGTAAACTAAAGAAAAATTATTTGATTTATTAAAGAATTATGATATTTATGTGGATAATTATCAGCCCAAAGGAAGACAATTATCATCAGACAAGAGTTTCATAATTAGATAGGATTATGTTGTTCATGCAGATATTTATCGGCCCAAAAGAAGGTAACTGTCGTCAGACAAGAATTTCATAATCACATAAACAATAAATAATTTATATGTTGATACAGCATCCCACTAAAGTGAGATGTCCTCTATAGACCTTTATAGTTAAGTTATTTATTTTCGATTATGATATTTTATGCAAGTAGTTATCAATCGAAAGGAAGGTGTTACTATCAGGCAAAAATATCATAATCATAAGGGATGATAGTCTATATTAGCTATTTATTTTTGTTTCCAAAGGGGTAGACAACTTTTGAAAATGCCTAATCATCAACATAGGAAAACTGTTGTAAACTAACTCTGTCCAAAGACTAGATTTGGTGTCATATAGATTTTTTTATGATTTTGTTGTGGATTATTATTTTAAAGTTTGAAATATTTTTAGTAATTTCTTTCATTAATTACTCTTTTTTCTCTGTTTTTCAGTGAATTCGGTTATCTTCACTGATGATATCCCTAAATGGGGCAAAATTTAAAGACTAAAAACAGAATATTTTGTGTTTTCTAGAATTTAAATATATCGATTTGGCATTAAGGGAATCACGTCCACTAGAGCTTATAGATGATAGTACTTTTGAGGAAAAGAAAGAAATTGGAAAAAGTCAAATCAACTAAGTTTGCTAATAAATAAGGGTATAATTCCAGAAAAATTTCTCGAATTTATATCAGATGATGTTAATATATCTGAGTTCTTTGAATAGTTAGAAGAAAGCTTTCTTAAAAGAGAAAAGAAGGAGATGATTGTCCTTTTTCAGAAATTATTTTCCATGAAGTATAATGGTTTAAGAAACATAAGGAATTATGTTTTCGAGATAATTCATATAATCTCAAAATTAAGGACATTGATGTCACACCCGAGCCTAAAAGTTTATGCAACAATCACTGTGGGCCTATTACATTCACCGTTATCACACATAGTAGCATTTATAGTAAGCCTATAAGGCTATAATGGAATAAATAATAGTGGAGATGATTATATAAATAATTATCAAAGGAATATAAAGAGGTTTTAAAAGAAAACAATCGGTGTCGTTTTGGGAGACGCCATAATGGAATTGAGCACGAAAGATGTTAAACGCCACCTCAAATGTAAATATGGATTTCCATTTTGATTTAATACATTTTCAATTTAAAAAAGGCATTTATGACATCAAGAACACAGCCTAAGGGAATATGATAATCTCATTCAATTCACATTTATGACATCCATGCCCTACTATCATACTCAGAGAGCTCTCAGGAGTCACATTGGTTACCTTATGCTACTACAATGCATGATCCACCTTATGTTTCCAGATGCAACTTGATGCCACACTTGCACTTCAATATCATATCATCATATCAAGCAGCATTCCAAAGCATGCAACATATCATTTCACATAATAATTCTCATGCGATTATGCACATGCAAGATTTTTATATTATTATTTTATTATAATCTTCTTATATAAAGCACATTCATATGATCATGCCAGCAATTTAAACAACTAGGAAAAATATCCATCACTCACAAGTTTTTTAAAGTTTATATCACCCTCGTTTGCATCTTGGACCAATTCCTCGAGATCCTGCAATTATAGGTACCCACCTATGCACAATTCATATCCAAATTCCCTATTAGCCAATACTAGAGGGTTATAATTGCATAAAATAATACTTTTAAAATCTCTACTTGATGAATCACGGTCCTAGACCAAATTTGGGTTCAATTCGAGAAATTTTCCTATTTTTCCAAAATTTATACTATTTATTTCACTAACTAAATCAAGTCTGAATCTTTCAATCTTAATATCATTAGAATCCAATTTCAATATAGTATCATTCATAATATTTCCAGAAATTTTCTCATTTTTCTGCTACTTTTCCTGAATTTTATACTATTCCTGGCCATTTTTAATTAATTTTGGAATTAAATAATCATCCGACCAGCCAAAACATGCCATGTGGCAGCACCAGGCACTGCCACATCGACAATCAAAGCAGCTAGATCATGACACATTGCCCATCCTACACGTGCCATATCTCCCGAGCCTTTGGCTCAGGTTCTCACTTGTCCGGACCTAATGAATGACGCGTCACCTGATCCTTCAGGTGACATTTCGCTCAAACTCGACCAAGCGACCTGTCACCTAGACGGCCCTCGGACAACATGTCATCCGAGGTAGTCTCCTATCTCTTGACTACCAATTTGCAGGTTTTACCAAAAAAACCTAAACCCTCCAAAACACAACAAATCTCGATCTGAATTATAATAAAACAAAGAGTACATGAAAGCGATCATATCCTCATAAGATTCATCAATTTTTATGCCTTAAATTGACTACACTATGGAAAAAAAAGATACATTATTTTCTGGTTTAAAATTTAGCAAGATCCGAAGATAAAAAAAACGAAATAAGCATGAATTTGGTAGGAGAAGACTCACGAGAGGGGAACAGGGCTCGTGAGAGGTTTTTGAAGTTCAAAACAATTTGTTTCAGGCACCTAGGCAAGACGAGGAGTTTATCCTGTCTAGTTACCAGCTACGAGCGGAGGCCGAGAGAAAAGGAAGCGACAGCCCATTACCCGCTAAAGCGACGTCCTTCAATTCATGGAAAAACAATGTCATTTCTAACAAAATGGCGCCCCCTTATGTTATCGTCAAAATGACAATGAAGGTTGTCGTTTTGGCCTATAAATTATAATATATATTTTTTTAAAATAAGATAAAAAAAGATAATAATAATAATAATAATAATAATAATAATAATAATAATTTTTATTAATTCTAATAAATTCAATATTATTCTAAAAATACCCAAAATATTTTTATAGAATTCTTATGAACATTACTATCTATTAATACTAGAAAATAATTTTTCTCATAAATTCATAAATTTATAAAAGCCTAAAACCTTATTATATTACTAAAAGAAAAATCAGAATAAATCAACTGATAGTTCTAAAATGTTTTAGAAATTTCACTAATCAATATCAACCTTTGATGGACCTATCTATGGTCCCAAATACCAAAATCATCAAAATAATTCACTATTTTATTTTTAATTACCGATTCCTTGAATAACAATAATTCTCAATAAATATGAATTTTTTTTAAAATAAAATCTCTTTCAAAACATCAAAATTGATGTGGACCCATCATCAATATAGAAATGTAGGCTAAGGCTCATTTACATTTACAATCCTTGATTGAGATTTTGGGCCTAAGTAGCTCAAAATTTTTTGGGATTTCACTACTGAAGTTAGAGCTCTCTAATAATCTTTTGGTATACTTCATCATAATGTCCTTACCTCCACAATTTAGAAGTTTTGAGAAGAGTTATAATTGTCAAAAGGATAAATGGATAGTTCATAGGGAAGATGAAAAATTAAAGATTAAAAGAAATTGAGAGACAAATAGACCGAATGCAGACAAACCAATACTCTATATTAGAGAAAAAGATGGGAAAGTGTCTCTTTTATAGAGAGAGTTCTCATGATAGAAGTAAGTGTGTTCATTATGCTAGGTATCTTGCTTGGCGTATGAAGAAATGTATGTCTCTACTCTTGTTTGTTGAGGGATTTATTTTGTTTCAGTAGAAAATATACTTTGTGTATATTTTGCAGGGTTACCATTGCCGGTCAGATGATGATTACCCATCAATAAGGGATGACAATGCTGCTGAAGCTAAAGTTATAAAAATTCTAGAAAATTTAGAATTTGAGACATTATCTTACCGTTTTCTAGACAGAATTCAGTTATTATGTTTGTATTGATTTAGATATTTTTGTTCATTTGGATTTAGATATTTTTTTTCTCTTTTTTAAGTATTGATTTCTAGATATTTACTTATATTACTTAAAATAGTTACTTCACATAAAACTTTGCATATTGGTTATAGCACAAAAAAAAATGAACCATTTAGATTCCTGATGATTATCAGAAATATTTGGATCATTTTTGAAAAATAAGAATTCACAAGTTTGTATAATTTGAGGAGTTATAAATGCACTTAATCTGTAAAATCCTAAAACAATTTGAAACTGCTTGTGCCCGAAAGCCCAATTGAGGATTGTTGATGTTAGAGGGCTTTAGCCTATATTCTTGGACCAATCTAGAATTTTAGTTGGGTTTTGAATGTTTTGAAGTAAATTTTTTGTGAGAATTCGTATTTTAGTAAGTTTTAATTAAGATGCGTGTTGTATGCTAATTAATATTAGATTGATTTATTGTCCTTCGACCTAGTGTCAAGTCGACCCGTATGTGTCGTATAGTTGGTTTAGAGAGTATTTTATAATATCGTATAATACCTTATAGTTATATTAATATATCTTTTATATGAGTATCAATTATCATAAATTAGAATTGAGGACTTCTAGATAGTGAAGGGTGATTCTTGACCTTAGATAGGTCTAAATTTAGGTAAATTTGAGGTAGGAATCATTTTAGAATTTTTGTAGATTATATACTATATTCTATTATTTTCTTCAATCTTATAAAATTATTTTAAATTATATATTTATCAAAATTTAGATATCCAAATGAATTTTACTATTTATAAAGAGCATGCAGAAATTTTTTAGGTTGTCCAAGGTAGAAGCATCCGATGTGTCGTCGTTTCAGAAGGATCAAATCGAGTCAGATCGAGTTTAGTCAAACCGGATCGAGTCAAATAGGGTCGAACTAAACCGGGTTGAACCAAATTGAGTTGGGTTGGACCAAAATTGTAGGACGAATGAGATTGTGACATGTAGCCGTGTCTGGTGATGACCCATATCTCGTTGACTTTTTCAATTTTGACCTATTTTCCTGAAAATCCGAAAATGATAAAAAATTTTGAAAAAATTCTGGAAAGTAAAGAAAAATATAAGAAATGCAATGGTTTATAGTTTGGATGATTTGGATCTGATTTTAGGGGTATAAAAATTAGGAGAAGTTGATAGAAATTTGGAAAATATTGAGAAAAATCTCAGGAATTTAATGTAGGCAAATCAAGTCCCTTAGGACTGAGTGAGGGTCGTATGACTTCATTTATTATTGTTATACCATATTTGTTATGAAACTAAGTAAATTTATAGATCATGACCTGTATAGGTGTTGAAATGTGTGCGCTGGACCCTGAAGAGGACCTAGTCGAATCTGCCAGAATAAGGTGAGTGGACTATCCTAAAACGTTTCTATCAATCGTTTATGCTTTGCATTTGCATTTCTGTTCAAATTTGTGATTTTTCATAAATATATTTTTCAATGATGACAATTTCTTGCATCATGACATTTCTTTAAATAAATGATTTATTTACTTTGATTATGATATGCAAAGAATGATATGACAATCAAAATATTGTGTGAACAATTATATGGTGGATATGGTCATAAGGACCTTGGTATATACAAACTCTAGAGGGTTTCAACTCTCTCAAGTTTTGTGATGATTTCTGTGCGCATATTGATGAGTGTGATGAATTAATATCTATCATGATATTTATTATTGGTAGTATGGGCCTGAGTATGAAGATGAGAGAATTTTCCAGTATAATTTTGGGATCGAGCTTGTGGAGTCATCACCACCCCTCCCCTAACAAGGTTAGTGTGGTATGCTCTCATTTCTTTCCAAATAAAACCACTAACACTCTTCCTCGATACCACAACAATGGGTTTGATGGAAGAAAATCCTTGTTAATAACATAATCCACCATTAATATATTAATTGAATCCCATTAAACATGAAAACAACTAATAAATATTGCATGTGATAAATCATGAGAGCTTTTTTGCTATTGATTGAGCAGATAGGATTCTATGCATCTGTTTACAATGATATTCCCTGTTCTTTTATTACTTATATTGTGAAATGTTTGATTTGGCCATGAAAGAATTCCGAAGAGTTAAATATAGTTAGAGCAGTCTTACTCACTCACCTTAAATTGTAAGAACGAATTCAGGCTACTCACTTAGTTTTCCATGCCAAGTTTACTCAAGGTATCATAAGTGAGGGCACTATGAGAGGAGCTACGAGCATCCTCCTGCTCTAGGTATATAAATAATCGAGGAATCTTACTCTATATAGGTGGCTTACTTCATGTGCATATTATGTGTGTGTTGTAAACTAAAGATTTTGGGGTCTATGTGATCATTGGCTGTGAAATAAATAAGAGTAGTTTATTTTTGCAACTTGCATCTCGTGTTAACTCCACATATAGTTTTTAGTTAAATACTAAATATCACTGAGTAGTTTTTATTTAAACATACATTTATTGCATTTAACAATGGCATGATGGGAAACATACTGCAAACATACAACCTTGTATAGTATTTATATCTGTGATTAAGGGGGCACTTTTGGCAGGTATGATGCCTTTCACAACTCGTTTTTATCCAAGTAGATCCATGGTGTGTTTAGGAGTTTTGAGTGTTGTGAGGGGGCGAGATAGAACAATTTCAAAGCTCTTTCCTCCGTTAAATAAGTCGGATTCTAGTGGTAAATCCTTACCTTTCTAATATGTATAGCTTAGTTTAATCATAAGCTACACTTTGATGCAAATTTATTAAGTTTTGTTGGTGTTTTGTTAAGTTCTGGAATATAGGGTTTCTCGGTTTGCAGGGATAGGTGGAGTTTGAAGACGACCTCTGACGACAATATCGTCCGAGGCCACCTTTGTATGACAGGTCATCTAAGCCGTAGGTAGACAATGTGTTGCTTGCATATGTAGGCGACGCATCTCTTGATAGCGTGGATAGGCTCGAACCTGAGCCTAAGGCTTAGGCGACGTGGCACGCTCCTATGAAGCCACATGTCATGTCCTTGCAGCTTCGGATAGTGAGCTGTCAGCGCCAGGTTCTGCCAGGTTTTTCATGGTGATTGTTCGGAATTAAATAAATTCTAAAAAATAGAAAAATAGCTAGAAAGAGTAGAAAATTCAAGAAAAATAGTACACAAATTAGAAAAAAATCTCAAAAAATTATAAAAAATACTAAAAGTATTGAAGAATCTAGTGGTATCAAGATTTGAAGAATTGGATCCAATTTGTTGGGTCAATAAAATTGAACATAATTTGGAAAAATAAGAAAAATATCAAGATCAATTCCGGATTGCTTCTTGGGTAGAAATGTGTCAGATTAAGGTTGTAGACACTTATTTTTATGTGTGTTTATTTATTTTAGCATGCAGTATTAAGGATTTGGTTATGAATATATGTGTAGGAGGATACCTATAGGCGATGAGCCTTAAGGAAACTGTCTTGTAAGTATGGAAGGATATGTAGGCTATTTGAACTTTGGAAACTCGTGAGTGGTCGGACTCTTTTTAATACATTACTTACTGGCATGAATAAATACGCATGAGTATGATTAATTAGAGAAATAATGAATAAAATCATTGTATATGCTATGAATTGGATATGTATAGCCTGTGTAGCCTAATGCTTGAATTGCTAAATTATGCTATGCCTTAGTTGAAAATGCCATGTATGTTTATAATAATGAAAGTGCATATGAATTGTTTGGGTGCATTAAGAACCTTGAGATAGAATCAAACGTTGCAGTAGTATGGGGTAACCTATGCAACTCTTGAGTGCTCTCCAAATATGGTAGTGCGGCATGGATTTTCCAAGGGAGGAATAAAGAGGGACGAGGAGTATAACTTATTATAATATAATATGAATAAACAGGACAACCTAATATGGGGATTGAGTTGGTGGAGCTACCATCACTTAACAACCCAACATCGTTAGTTAAACTAGGCCAAGAGGTGTGCATATCCCATCAGAACTGATCGATTTTGGCATATAAGATGACTAGAGACATGGGAGGAGCTATATATGGAGTGCCACTAACGAATCCCAGTCCTATTCTTGATGTCGAAAGGACTGAGAGATATTGCAAGCCCAGTCACGGTCCTGATTGCCTTAGTATGATGTCAATGCATTACCCGATGACTCTAACTGTGCTACTTGCCATGATGAGTATGCAAATGAACTGTTGTCTGCCAGCATGTTTAGATTTTATGATATCGACTACATGTGTATTGCTAAGCATATTTTTTTCATCTGCTCACCTAGAAGGTTTCTGCCAGATTTTGGCAAATAATTACAAGAATAACGAATAGGAGCTCACTCCCAGGCATCTTGAGAAGAGTATAGGAAATCAATTGCACTCGAGGCAATTTTAAGAGTATTATATTTATAGTTTCTTTTCCCTTAGTGTATTCAACTATGATTGAGTCATTGTCTAAATTTTATTCCTAGGAGGTAATACTAAACTTGCTTATTTTATGATGTCACTTGGAAGGCATCGTGTCTTCCTTTTGATTTCACTGCATAATATTTTAATTAATTCTTTTATTATCATCTCTACTTTATTTTTAAACCACTAGCCTTATAGGTTTATTATGTGCATTTCTGGATGATGTGGCTGTGCATATAATCCACCTACATAGATTGTCACATGATTTTCGGGTTTCGAGGCGTGGCAATTAATATAGTAGCAAAGCATGTTTCCTTTCTTTTGAAACAGTCTTTATAATCAAGTAACCCTCTTAAAAAGTGCGTTCTCCTTTCTTTGAGAGAACATCAATAAGTTAGTCATTCCTATCATCATGATAGTGATCGATTGGGCCTTTATCCTAAAGACCTGTTTTTGCTCATCTGGGAGACATCTTGTTATTGTAATTTCATAACCATATTTGGCATCTTTGGGTTTGCTATGCCCATTTATATTATAGTACCTTTGCTTAAAATCTACTTAAAAAAAAACTATCAATTCTTGTGTTTCAAATTATGGGTGGTTATTTGTATGCATTGCACTTTGATCGCAATGTCACCTCGTAAATATCACCTGAGTGGGTAACATATTGGTGCCATATAACTTTGAGTTTGTTGCATGCCTATATAAAGTATCATTGTATATGATTGTCATGAGGTTAAAAAATTATCTATGCGGCTCCATATAATGAGTTGTATACCATCTTAAAAGGGATTAAATGAGTACCTTATTGTGTATTATCCTGAGTTAGGAGAAACTATGAATATGTGTATTGCACTAACTTTATTTTCAGATTGAAAGTCATGGGAAGAGCAAAAGGGTTTCCTGTATAACTTATTATAAGTTTATATTGCCTAGTGACAGTTTGAGTACTAAAAAGTACCTTGGATTAGGTATTGCTTATCAGAACTGCTGATGACCTATTTGTAAGATTGGTCATCTGCTATAATTTTTGATCGTTTTAATGACAATTATGATATAATTATGTTAATTAATTGAATTTTTTGATCATTTATTGTGTATTATGGTCGAGCAGGATTAAGCTTAATTTTAGCAACAAAAGGTAGCCTTTTCGGATGGAAAACACGTTGGAATGATTGCAAAGACGCTTGGAACTTGCAGATGACCACCGATTGGTTGGTAGTATCAACTAACTGGTCGGTTAATAAAGATGTGATGCTGAAGCTCAATCGACTGGTGGGTTGGAGGGCACCGACCGGTCAGTTTATCAGACAACAAAATTTGACGGTCATGTTGAAGTTTATCGGATCGGTGGGTTCACTTATACTGACCGGTCTGTCATACGAAATCCACTACGATGATATTGGATAAAGATGATCGCTTACAGATTAAGTGAATCGACGATATTGGATAAAGATGATCCCTTACAAATTAAGAATATTTAACTAGTTTTTGGTATAAATAGAAGTCAAGGGTTCATTGTATATCATCGAATTCTTAGTTTCAAGGCATAAAATTTAGTTTTTGTTGTTGGGATTCACGATCTTTTATAGATAAATTCATGATATGTTATTTGGATTTTCGGTATGGCAATTTATGTTGTTTTACTTGTCTTCCTTTTCTTGCGTCGTTTTAGTTTTTAAGCTCTCAAACTGGCTTTAAACTAGAATCTATTGACAAATTAACCAACAAAGATTATTCTACCTTGCCTTTCATTATGAACTTGATCACTTCGTTCTAGGTAAACCTAATCTGGTAGGGATATTGGTTTAGGTTCTGACATAGGAGTAGGATACGTAGGTTAACCTAATTGATTGAATAGAAATATATCTGCCAAACCTAGGGTTCATACTGATTAGAGATAATCAATCTTTTAGTCGAATTAGCATAGGAATATAGCTTGTTAGTCTAATTAGGTTAGTCAGTAATACCCTGGAAGGTATTATTGGATAGAAGGAAATTGGGAACATTTTCAAGGTTAATTAATAAAACAGATTCTAGGTACAAATTCTGACTTTGTCCACTAATTTATTAATATTTTCATTACACAACTTTAATTCAATTTCATTCTTGAATCAAAATAAAATCACTATTTGATTAGTTTAACTAGAGTAAAAGAATTTGATGAGTAATTAGATTTAGACAGATTTCCCTATGGATCAATACTCTTTCTTTTAAAACTATATTACTTGTTGAGATTGTGCACTTGCGAAGTAGGTAAATTCAATTTACGTCAATAAATTTTTGGTGTCGTTGCCAGGAAAAAATGGTTTTAGACAATTTATACATAATTTTTTTCTCTAGATTAAATTTTATTTATTTTTGTTTCTAGTGTGAAGAGTTGGAAAACAGGTATAAATCTGAGAAGTAAGAAACTTGACCTAGCACTTATTGACCCTGATATTGAAAGAACTATGTAGAGACTTAGATGCCTCAAAATTTCAGACCAAGCGATGAACAACCATGTGGGAGGCGCTAAAGGAGGGGACAATGCTGATTTAGCTCTAGCGGTGGACAACCCGTAGCCTAGAAACAGAACAGTAAAGGTATCAGCACACCAATAGTCGAGTTGCTAGGTGATGGGATTCATAGGCTAGAAATTTCAACCAATAATTTTGAAACTAAGCATGCAATGATCCAAATGACAGAGAACCACCAGTTCTTTAGGCTGAAAAAAGAGGACCCCATAAAGCATGTAAAGATTTTCGTAAAGCTGACAGACATTTTCAGATAGCATGGAATTCCTACTGAAGCAATCAGATAGCATTTCTACCCTTTCTCTCTAGCTAGGAAAACTGTAGATTGGTTGGAAAACGTACCCAACAGTTCAATTTCTATATGGGATGAGTTGATGAATGCCTTCATGGCCAGATATTTCCCAGTTATAAAGATGTCCCAGCCAAGGCATGAAATCAATAATTTCAAACAGCAACCAAAAGAGTCACTTTATGAAGCCTACGATAGATTCAAAGGGTTGCTAAAGAGGTGCCCACACCATGGTATTTCAGATTTCCTACTTGTGGATGCTTTCTACAGGGGACAATCAAAGATGCACACGTTCTGCTGAATGCTACTACCGATGGGAATTTCCTAAACAAAAAAGCTGATGAAGCCTTCAGATTGGTAGAGAGAGTAGCTGTAGGAGAACAGACTTGGAATGCTGACAATTTTGACAGCACTCCAGGGAAGCTTGGAGAAGCTATTACCAAGCTGACAGCAGAGTTGGCAACGATGAGACATTAGTTTGCATAAAACAGAGCAGGGCTAGCAACATTTCATCATAGTTCAACAAATCCACCTGTCTTGGCCTTATGCGACCGCTGTGTAGGTAATCATAATAATTATCAGTACCCTCAAAATGTTGAAGAAGCCAAATATGTTGGAAATCTTAGGAAGCAGCCTCACTACTTTGGTAATAATTATAATGAAAATTGGAAATACCATCCCAATTTTTCTTTTAAGAATAACAATCCAATTCCTGTTTCTAATCCTAATCATCACAAGGGAGGAGTTATAACCCAGGCTACCAGCAAGACAACCCAAATTTATATAATCCACAACCAGCTGAAAAGAAGAATAATTTGGAGGATCTTATGCAGTAGTTTATAATGTCTTCTGATTCCAAAAAAAAAAATTGGAGACCCAGATGGGCCAACTATCTTAGATGTTGTAGAACAAACCACCAGGGGATTTACCATCAGACACAAAGTCTTTTTCAGAATTACAGGTAGTGACTTTGTGATCAAGTATAGTTTTGTCTGAGCTAGTGGCAACTAAAGAGCCTAGTGGAAGTCAAAATACTAAGCAATAGCCTAAGTTTGAGGAGGTCTAGGAGAAGCCAGCAGAAGATAAGTCAGCGCCAGAAAAACAAGCAGAGGAGAGACCAACTAAACAAGATAGTAAAGAGCAGCTTCCTCCTCGACCCTTTCCTTTAAGGTTGAAGAAGGAGCAGTTTGACCAGTAATTTGCAAATTTCTTAGAGGTTTTCAAGAAATTACATATTAATATCCCTTTTGCTAAGACCTTAGAGCAGATGCCTACTTATGCAATGTTTATGAAAGGTATCTTGGCAAAGAGAAGGAAGGTGGACGATTATGAGACAATGGCTTTGACAGAGGAGTGTAGTGCCATAATTCAGAGAAAGTTGCCTCTAAAACTTAAATATCCTGGGAGTTTCACTTTTCCTATAGTGATTGGGATAAATCAATTTTGCAAAGCACTTTGTGACCTAGGAGCCAGCATTAACCCTATGCTCTTTTGTATGGTAGAAAAGTTGGGTTTGAAAGACAAGCGTCCTACTTCTTGGTCTCTCTAGATGGCGGACCATTCACTATTCTTTCCTAGAGGTATAGTGGAGAATGTTCTGATTAAAGTTGATAAATCCATCTTTCCGCTACATTTCATTATTTTAGACATGGAAGAAGATAAAGTTATTACACTTATCCTTGGAAGATTTATCTTAGCTATTGGGAGAGCCTTAATTGATGTTTATGTTGGCTAGTTGACTATGAGAGTGGGTGACTAGTAGGTTACCTTTGATATTTGTTCTTCTATGAAGCGCCATGATAATGACAGGGTCAATATCACTTCTTGGGATACAGAGCACAATGATGAAGAAGGGTAGTTCAAGTTTCAAGATCCCTTAGAAGCTGTTTTGCTGGGAATGGAAAAAAATAATGAGGAAGAGGTGGTGGCCTTAGTCAAAAGCATTTATAATATGCCTAGTTGAAAACATAAGTAGTTTGAAACTCTTGATATACCTCTGGGACAGATGAACAAGATGAAGCCTTTAGTAGAGGAGCCGCTAGTTTTGGAGTTGAAGTAGCTACCTGCACACTTAAAGTTCCAATTACTAGGGGAGAATACTACTCTCCCTGTTATCATTTCAGCCTCACTGACGAAATTACAAGAAGAGAAGCTGATGAGAGTGCTGAAAGAGAACAAGACTGCAATTGGGTGGACATTGGCAAATATCAAAGTGATTAGCCCTTCATTCTGCATGCATAAGTGTTGGCGTAAATTGAATTTACTTTTAATTGCAAGCGCATGACTTTCAACAAATAATAAATATAGTTCAAAAGAATGAGTATCGATCCTATAGGGAAATTCGTTTAAAACTAATAAATTTTCCTAATTCACTATTCTAGTTAAATGAATTGAATAGAGAGATGTCATTAAACTAAACTTAAAACCTAAATTAACTAGTTAGATATTAGAATTAGGGTTGTTAGTTAATTAGAAAATCAATCTAACTATTGTTTAATTCCAATATTTTGTACTTGTTCTTAATGATTTTTTAATCTCTTAATATCCTTATAGACTATTAAGAGCTAATTCAGATTCCCAACTAACTATATTCCTATGATAATTGAATTTTTAAATCATTTTGCTCAATCAATTTTAACTCTAGGTTTGGAAGATATATTCCTATCTACCAAGTTTCAGCGATGCCCTAAGACTTCTAATATATTGTCAAAGTTTAATTGTTCTTTTGAATCAACTAAGACTTACCTATGGACAAACTGGCCAGGTCTGTTAATTAATCAAGATTAGAAATATGGTTAAAAACTTTTAATAATAACACAATGAATTTGAATCCCAGTTTTACGTCAAGAAATCAAGATTGCAAATGATGAAGAGAAAGAATTAACCCATAAAGTATTTTCAGTAATTAAAACTCAAACAAACATACCAACATCTTGATCTCTAACAGATCGAGAGCCATTCTGAAAATATTAAAAAAGCGCATACATTTTTCGATGAAAAATAATACAACTATGATGTCTATTTTATAGTTAAAAATAAATAGATTATTTTTATTTGTATCTGATCATCCTTATCGATTTATTTCTGAGCTTGATCTCATACAACTGGATGGTTGGTGTAAGTGAACCGACCGGTCTATTGATGTTTGGCACAATCGTCTGAGTGAACCAATAGGTTGGTGTCATTTTACTAATCAGCTAGTTAAGCTTCGGCAACTCCATCTTTTTTCTCGTTTTTATCAACCGACCAGTTGATATCTTTTGATCGATCGGTCAGTTGAGCTTCAGCATAATTCCTTGATATCATCGAATGGTCAGTTGGTTTCAACCAACCAGTAAGTTGGCTCTTGCAATCACCAACATCAATTTTATTGTTTTTGTGCATCTATCATACAAAAATGCTGCCTTTTGCTGCCAAAATCCATTGCACACCTGCTCAACGACAACACTCAACAAACGATCAAAACATTCACTAAATTAACAAAATTAGAACGTAATTGTTCTTAATCAAACCAAAATCATAACAAATGACCAGTACTAAGAACAGGTCATCAACAGAATCAGATTAGAGGAAGGTCACAGGCCCTCAATCGAGCACCAAAGACTGCTGAACCCAAATAAGAAGGAAATATTGCAAAAAGAAGTAACAAAGTGGCTTGATACTAGAATAATCTATCCTGCTCCAGACAGCAATTAGGTGAGCCTAATTCACTGTGTTCCCAAAAAGGGAGGTACCACAGTAGTGAAGAATGAAAAATGAAAGTTCATGCCATCCAGAACAGTTACAGGATGGAGAGTATGCATGGACTACTAGAAATTATATAAAAAACCTATAAGGATCACTTTCCACTTCTTATTATTGATCAGATATTATACAAGCTTGCTGGAAGAGAATTCTATTGTTTCCTTGATGGGTACTCTGGGTACAATTAGATTGCCATTGCTGTAGAAGATTAAAGTAAGACCACCTTCACTTACCCTTATGGAAATTTTGCCTTCAGCAGGATGCCATCTGTGTATACAATGCATCTGCTAATTTTTAAAGGTGCATGATGGCTATCTTCACAGACTTTATTAGGAGATGCATGAAATTTTCATGGATATTTTTCTATTTTTAGGTAAAATTTTGGCTAGTGAATAAGCAACATAGGAGTTGTTTTAGAAAGATGCTGAGAGACCAAGGTTTTGCTAAATTAAAAGAAATGCCACTTTATGGTTATTGAAGCTATATTATTGGGACATCTGATTTCAAACAGAGGTCTGGCAGTTGATAAAGTAAAAATAAAAGCACTTGAGAAGCTGCCAATTCCAACCACAGTCAAAGCAGTCAGAAGTTTCTTGAGACATGTAGGTTTCTATAGAATATTTATCAAGGAATTCTGAAAAATTAGCAAGCCATTATGCCAGCTGCTTATCAAGGATCAGAAGTTTAATTTTGATCAGAGTTACATGGAAGCTTTTGAAGAAATCATGAAGAGATTGCTGAGTGCTGCTATCATTATTACACCAGATTGGGAGTAGGAATTTAAATTGATGTGTGATGTCAGTGACTATGCCATTAGCACTATACTTAGGCAGAGAAGGAATAAGATGTTCCATCTTATTTATTATGTCAGAAAGACCCTCAATGAAGCCCAGTTGAATTACATAGTTATAGAAAAAGAATTGCTGGCGGTTATATATGCATTCAAAAAATTTCGGTCCTACCTTATTTGATCAAAAGTAATTTTCTACTCTGACCATATTGTTATCAGACACTTGATGGAGAAGAAAGATGCCAAGCCATGCCTGATACGTTGGGTACCTCTTCTTTAGGAATTTGATTTAGAGATCAGAAATAGGAAGGGAGCTGAAAAGCAGGTTGCGGACCACTTATCCAGATTAGAGAATCAACCAGTTTTAGGAGCTGCAGAGATTGGAGATTTTTTCCTTGATGAATATGCTCTAGTTGTTAAATTCTTGATCCTTGGTATATTGATATTGCCAATTAACTAGTCTGTAAGACAGTTCCTCCTGAGTTTTCCAGCCAACAAAACAAGAAGTTCATCAATAGTACCAAATTCTACTTATGGGAGGAGCCTTTTTTATACCGCCAGGGCAATAATCAAATTATCAGGCGATGTGTTCCTGAAGGATATAATAAGGTTGTGCCATCCTCCATATATGGTGGTCACTTCAGTGCTGATAAAAATGTAGCAAAGATCTATAGGACATACGCGAACACATACTTCACAAGCAATACATTTATCAAATTCGAAATGGATTCGACCGCGGAAGCGCTCGGATGTGATAAATTTTTCATAAGGATATTGAATAGTTACCGGTAAACGATTTGCGTGAGATAAGGTAATCATGAAACTTTGCCCAATGTATCTTGCAGCTCGTATGGTTTGTTGACCATAATTAATGAACCCAATTACCATGGGGAACATATCGTGAATTTTTTTGAAGAATTTGATATTTGTTTTTTTATCTTGTTTGAGATAAGTTTTCAATATAAATATCGCTTTTTTTATTTTTATAGTGAAAGGAGTTGAAAAGAGGTTGTTAATAATAGATTACCAAGAGAAATAGGTATTTATAACACGACCCAAATACGCCTCACTCACAGGTATTTGAGCAATTTTTCCTGTTGCTTTTACAGAACTTCCCTCTTGTATCTTCAAGCCGTCTCCCATTAATACAACACCAACATTATTGGATTCTAAATTCAGAGCAATGCCTGTCGTACCCTCTTCAAATTCTACTAATTCGCCTGCCATTACTTCATCAAGACCATAAATGTGAGACCAATCCCGTAGGGGGGGTCAGGTTACCCAATCCCACATCGGAAAGGAATAGGGGAGGTCTTGGGCTTATATGTGTTGTGTGATGGTATCATTTGTAACAAGATGCGTCTTTTGGGCTCTCTGGTTATAAGCCCAACTGAGCGTTGCAGTTGTGATCCATCACGCACACATACACGTCCGGGCCCGCTGGGCAGAGGGTCCGGGGACCGGGTCGTGACAAATGGTAGCGGAGCCGATCTCGTTCCCTCTTCTGGGTGGGCTTGGGCCGTGTTGTGTGTTCACGTTTGGGCCCGTGAGTTTGGGCCCACGTCATTTACGTTTGGCACGTTTGGCTCCCAATCCCACGTCATTTACCGTGAGGTCTATAAGGAGGGGAGATTGTGAGACCCAGCCCGTAGGGGGGGTGGTCAGGTTACCCAATCCCACATCGGAAAGGAATGGGAGAGGTCTTGGGCTTATATGTGTTGTGTGATGGTATCATTTCTAACAAGATGCATCTTTTGGGCTCTATGGTTATAAGCCCAACTAAGCGTTGCAGTTGTGATCCATCACACGCACATACACGTCCAGGCCCGCTGGGCCAAAGGTCCGGGGGCCGGGTCGTGACCATAAATACGAGCAATGCCGTCGCCTACTTGAAGTACGGTACCAGTATTTACAATCTGGACTTCCCTATTATATCGCTCAATACGTTCACGGATAATAGTACTAATCTCGTCGGGTTGAATGTTTACCATGAGTATTTCGAATTTTTAACTTCAATCGGGTTTCTTTTGGCCATCTATTTTTTGTGATGTACACAAGTTTGTTCTATGATGCGATAGATGTCAAAAGACTGAAAATATATGAGATGCCTTTGAAGTACATGCTTGAACTTGAATTATATGATGCTTGGAGAATTAACTTCATGGGTCCTTTACCGTCAACCTATGGAAAGAAGTACATCTTGTTGGCAGATGAATATGTGTCCAAGTGGGTTAAAGTTGAAGCCTAAGAAACTAATGATGCCAAGGTAGTTATGAAGTTTCTGAAGAAAAATATTTTCACCAGATTTGGGACTCTACGGGCTATTATCAGTAATGAAGGAAGCCACTTCTACAACAACCAATTCAGGACCCTATTAAATTAGTATGGGTTAGATATAAAATGGCTCTACCTTACCAACCCCAAACCAATGGCCAAGAAGAAGTTTCTAATAGAGAAATCAAGAGAATTTTAGAGAAGACTATTGTCCCTACAAGTAAAAATTGATCAAGTAAATTAGCAAATGCTCTGTGGGCATACATGATAGCTGACAAGGCACCATTGGGTATAACACCATTCCTATTAGTATATGGTAAGGTATATCATTTTCCTGTGAAACTAGAGTATAAGGACAATTGTGCAATCTAGAAGTTAAACTATGACTTGCTATCAGCTGGTAAAAGAAAATGCTATAATTAAATGAGTTAGAGGAGCTGCACCAACTATCATATGAGAATGCCAAAATTTACAAAGAAAAGATGAAAAGATGGCATGGCAAGCACATCGAAGGCTAGGTGTTCAAACTAGGTATATAGGTGTTGTTGTTGAATTCTAGACTGAAGCTATTCCCAGGTAAACTGAAATCAAGATGGTTTGGACCCTTCATAGTAGTAGTTTTGTTTCTTTATAGCTCAGTAGAGGTGCAGAATCCCAAATCTGGAAATTCTTTCAAAGTGAATTGGAAAAGATTGAAGCCTTATTATGGTGTGTGTGTGTGTGTGGGGAGGGGGGGGAGGAACGAAGCAAGCTAAAAAGAAAAAGATAAACGATAGACAGAAAGAGAAGGAATAGCGGGAAAAGTAAGGAAAAAAAAAGAAATAAAGAAAAGAGACAATGAGAAGAGAGAAGAAAAGAGGGTTTATTACTAATGAGTTTGTTCTTATGCCGAAAATTAAGTTTAAGGAAGAAGCTGCATAAGGAAATAAGTTAGCTAGGCATTTAAGGGAAGACCGATCGGTTTGTCTTATACCAATGAAAGGTCGGTTGAAATAAAAATTCTTGTAGAAGCTTGGCTGACCGATCGGTGAATCAATTCCAACCAGTCAGTCCATCAAAGAATGGTTCGGAGATGAATGTGAGTCTTCACTGACTGGTCGGTTCCCATCAACCAACCGGTTGGTCCATAAAAGGTGGCACGAAAGAACTAAATGTGAATGTCCACTGACCGGTCAGTCACCATCAACCGACTTTTTAGTCCATCAAAGGGGGCTTCAACCGACTGGATGCGGGTGTTAACCGACTAGTTGGTTACCATTAATTGACCGATCGGTTACCATCAACTAAACGGTCAGTGTGTCAGGAGAGGGTTTTTAAAACCTCTCTCTTCCTTCTTCTCCCTCTCTTTTGCAAACCCTAGTTAAACTACAATCTTCTTCTCTCTCTAAAATCAACCACCCTACCATCCTCATACCCACCTTTATTGCCTCTCTGCACACCAGATTTCAACATGTTCTTCTGCTTTTTAAACATAAAACCTAACAAGTGGAATGGGAAGAACCAAAGGAGCAACAAGCTAATCAGAAAGTTCTCCTCCTTGTCGTCCTTCTAAATGAACCTACCTCTACATCTTGGGCTTCATCTTCCAGAGAGGTGCTAGAATTTGATGTTTCCAGTTCACCTCAGGTACAAAGGAGAAGTGTTATAAGATGCTGAAGGGACACCAATTCCAGTAGGAGAAAGTGCTCAATTTTGAGTATTGGGCAAGGTTTGCAAGAGTGGGTATGCCTCATCACCCACACTTTTAAGATTTTTGTAATAAGATTGGTTGGGAAACATTTTCCTTTTAAACTCCTGTTGATGCATATTCTAAGCTTTTGTATGAGTTTTATGTGAATATGGCTGATGCAATTGATGGGTTTGCTATGGTTAGACAAAAGACATGTTAAACATTTCTGCTGATATTACTAATAATTATCCTGGTTTGGAATATGAGAATGAGGAAGATGATGATGAGGAGGAATGTGAGACCATGCTCCTTCGAGTACCTAATTGCCAAGATCGTTCAGCGAGAGTGCCCGACTTTGACCAATTTGTCTGAGAGTTGATCTTTGACCAATGAGTTGACTGTTGACCTGAGAATGACCTTTAGGGTAGACGCAGTCATTGTGAGACCCTGAATTTTGAGTCTTAGACGTCCATAAGCTATTTTAGATGAAATGACCATTTTGCCCCTGAAGAAGTGGATATGTGATGGCCGAAAATGGTATTGAAGGTTTAATATTCCTTTCTGATTTTATTCCCTTTGATTCATTTCCTTACTGGTTCAATCTTACCTTAGGTGATAAAATTCTTAAAATTTAAGAGAAAATTCCAGAATTTTAATGCTAATGATTATCTTCCCATATCTATCTTTTAAAGTAGGTAAATTAATCTATTACATCCTAGAAAAGGAGTATCCGGCCACATTTTTCCGTACACACCAAAAATACACAAAATTATCTAAAGATCAAACCCTACACACTACCCTATTGCTGCCAAAATTTCCTAGCCTTCACTATAGCCGAATTCTTTCATCTATTATCAGATTCTGAAAATAATAGCTTGTTGGAAAGCTCTTTTCATCCTCTATCTAGCTATCATGTTTTGATAATCAGGTCAATCTTTTCTTGTTGAAATCCTTATCACAATTTGATAGGTATTGGTTCCGAAATTGTGTGATTCATCCTTCAATTGGTTTCTGATCTTGTTCCTTTTAATTATGAGTGTTATTGACAACTAATACTTTCTTGTTAACATGAAATCACAACCCCTAAGGCTTGTATACATGAAATCATAGTTTGCACTATTGCCCTATCCTTAGTGCCGAAATTTGTATGGTTGATTGGGATGGTAATTAAGGTTGATTCTTGTTAAGTTCTTGGCTATCACATTGGTTGAAGGAAAGGAATAACTTCTTGTTCAGAGACAAGAGAGGTAGGATCGATACCTCATTGGTTTCCCCAGAGTCCCTTGTTGTTTGATTGTTATTTTTGGTACATACTTTGATGATAAGTATATGGCATGCCTTGTATAGTGTATGCTTGATTTGCAAAATGAGATATGATTCCCTAGGCATTGTTGAACCCTTGAGATAAGTTATGTGTGCCTAATTTGCATTTATTGTGTGCATGGAACATACTGATAATATTCTGATATGATTGAGGATTCCCTGTTGTGGTATTTTGCCTTGTACCCACTTGTGTGTGCTTGTACGTGCATATGTGTTCTTGTACGTGCATGTGTGTGCTTGTACGTGTTTGTATGTCAGGATCCTTTTTCGGTGGCCATTCGGGGTAAACGCTGATGCTCCTTGGGAGAGGAGAGGTTCTTACTGGTATGTGAGTTGTATGGGTGGCGATCCTTAGCATATGCACGTTGGATGCCTAGTCCTTGTGTGGCAAGATGTCCTTATCCTTGTGTGGTTTGGATGACCTTATCCTTGTGTAGTTTGGATGCCCTTATCCTTGTGTGGTTTGGATTCCCTTGTCCTTGTGTGGCAAGATGAGTAGGCTTGCTGATTAGCTTGTGTGCTAACTTTTATTCTTTGTGCAACGAAGCCTTGAACAACACAGGTGGAAGGAGATGACCTTTCTTATTGCCGAGATTGAGTGATGATTTTTTCTGCCTGTGTACTTCTGATTTTCGGAGTGTTTGTGGTCCACCCTCAGCCTTAGCTTTCGGTCCTATCCCTCTTTGGTTGAATATTGAAAGCGTGATACCCTCTAGTTGTACATGATGATCTGATGATTGTTTGGGAGATGTTTGTTTAAGATTTTTGTAGATCTTATGATGTTGTGACACTATTGAGATTCTTGTAATCTCACCCCAATGTTTTCACCATTTTTCAGGCTTAGGAACATTCTCTATTTGTGGTACCAGAGTGTGAGAATCAAGGCTGCACGGTGGGGCGATATTGCATCATATTCTCATACTTTTTCCCTTGATTGATTGTGCATATAACATAAAGATTGATTGAACCATTTTCTGGTTTTTGGAATTTCTCTTTTTTTATTATTGTTTTGGAAGTTTACTGGGGATTTACTTATTGGATTTTGAGATCCCTATGGGACTTGTATGTTGTGGTTCCTTTGATTAATCATAAAGTCTTCTGTTGATGTTTTGTTCACTCCTTATGAATCTAGAATGTTTGTACAATATTAACAAACTCTAATCATTATAAACAAAATGTATGAACATGCTAAAAATGGAATTTAGATGGGTAAGCCTTATGGGATTTAGATAGGTCCTGGTTTTGGGATTGTTTGGGTTTCATGGCGGTAAGGGTCCTATTAGGAGCAAATAAGAATTTGGCTGGATTTTGGGTCCTTATATGTTTGGTAGCAGAGTATGGTTATTGTTATATGCTGGTTTTGTGTTTGTAGGGAGGTACATGCGCACACACCCACACACTTAGAGGGCTAATACTAAAAGTAATCAGATGTTAAAATCCTGCTTTGAAATGTTTAGATGTTAAGAATATTGTATGACTTGCTGTATGTTTTTGTGTATTATCATGCATTGTATGGTTTAGTATGTTTTGAAGTGTTTTACAAAGTGCTTTGCTGTGTTCTTTTGTCATTGCCGAGTATATATGTATGGGGTTTCTGCCTAATGATGTGTGTTGCCAAGTAGTGCCGAGTGTGTTTTGAATTAGTGCCATAAATGCCGAGTAAGATTTGTATAAACTTGTGATTGTTGAATGCTTCTGTGGATGAGTATGATTGCCAAGTGCTTATGTGTGTTAATATAGTTGGCGAGTGTATATTTTCATGACTGAATGTGATTGCCGAAACTTGTATATTTGTGTGCATGTGTGATCTATTTTCCAGCATATGCATATCGTTCGGTGTACGCCTCTCCACCAGGTACCACTTTCCTTCCTTAGTTTCGTATATGGGTTATATGTTGAGTTACTTTGTGTGTTTGTATAGTATGGCTAGGTCGAGTGTACAAAGGGATCATCGGGGTAGGTATGGGACTCAGGCTGAAAAGCAGCCTGTTGAGCAAGAGGAGCCAAATGCACAAATTGAGCAAGGAGGGCAAGCTGAGCCCAAAAATCGGCCTAAAGCACCAGCTACACCAGCCATTGATCCTGTGATGACACAGATACTGAATGTGTTACAAGGAATCACTGCGAACCAGCAGCATATAGAGACGCAGTTTCAGAATGCACCCCAACCCATGGAAGATCCTATTCCTCTACTCGAACCTATTCAGCTGGCGTATCCTAAAGAAGCTGAGCGACTTCCAGTAGTTATTACAAAGTTGCTGAAGGAAGCTCGTCAGCTCAGATGTAAAGATTTCAGCGGTTCAGCAGGTGCCGCTGCGGCTCGTGAATAGATCAACACTTTGTGTTGAGTGTCCTTGTTCTTACATTTTTCTAATGATGACAAGGTTTCCATCGCCACTTTCTTTGCTTGAGGGAGAAGCCTTTGAATGGTGGACAGCAGTGAGTCTGCAATTTAGAGATTGTTTTCCTATATGGGAGGGGTTTTGGAATGAGTTTGATGAGAGATTTTATATGAGATTCCACAAAATCGTGCAGCGACAAGCTTTTTACAAACTTTAGCAAGGCACCCGTTCGGTTTTGGAATACGAGAAGGTTTTATGGGAGTTGTCCCGATTTGCACCTGAGGAAGATCATTCACCGTACCAACTCTCGAGACAATTTCAGGATGGGCTGAGTACTGAACTCAAGACCATTGTTGGAACTAGACCGGTGCAGAATTTATAAGAGTTGATCATTGCTGTGACTGAAGCCGAGAATATCTTGCAAAGCAGGAAACCATCCACAAACTAGTGGTGGATCCTTAAGTCGAGATGCAAAGTTCAATCGGCATACGGGACCCTATCCTTTAAGGTCCTACCCTAAAAAAACCAATGGCAGTGGAGTTAACTTCAGAAAGATTTTTTCCGGCCCTAATCCTAACAGATCTGTATGGAATTCACAGCAATGATGATGTTACATCTGTGGTGAGATGGGCCATATTCAGAGGGAATGCCTGAAACCAAGGCGTATCGCAGGTACACCAAGTGCAGGCCGAGGTGGGAATGCTAAGCCCACCAAGCCCCCAACACGCGCATCTGGAGGGCCATCCAACGGATCCACAAGTGAGGCGCAGCCTAGACCAACGAAACTATTCACCCTAATTGATATCGAGGCTATTCCTGATGTGGTGACAGGTATTATCTCAGTCTTTTCTCAACATGCAAAAGTGTTATTAGATCCCAGAGCAAACAGGTCATTTGTGAGTCCAAGGATAGCACTTAATCGGCCTTTGTCTCCTTTGTCGCCTCCTATTGAGGTTCTGACCCCTATGGGAGAGTAACTGATATGTAATCTAGTCTTTGTCGACTGTGCTGTACGCATGGGGTTGAGTATACTTGAAGTGGATCTGATTCCATTGGACATCTTAGAGCTATATGTGATTTTAGGCAAGGACTATTTGATAAAATATCAAGCCCAAATGTAGTGTTTCACCAAGCATGTGTGGTTCACTTTTCCAGATGGTGCCAAGTATTGCTTTGAAGGTGATAGGCGAGTTGTTAAGAAATCAATATTGCAAAAGATGAAGAGAAAAAATTAATCCAAAAAGTCTTTAAGAGGGCAAATCCTTCACACCCTGCCTCCTGAGTTCCATCTTTGGAGAGTCCAGAATTAGCCGGTACTATTCCAGTGAGTCCCATTAATTAAAACTCAAACGAACATACCAACGTCTTGATCTCTGACAGATTGAGATCCATTTTGAAAGAAATAAAGAAAATGTGTATAATTTTTGATAAAAAATAATATAGCCATAACGTCTATTTTAAAGTTAAAAATAAATGGATAGTCTTTATATGTATCTGATTGTCCTTATCCGCGTATTTCTAGGCTTGATCTCGTATAGCCGACCGGTTGGTGTAAGTGAATCGACCGTTCTATTGATGTTCAGCATGAACATCTGATCTCTCATCTAGGTAAACCGACCAGTCGATTGAGCTTTGGCAAGTCTTTCGGATTTCTATTTTTGGTGAACTGACCAGTCAATGGGCTTCCATATTCACCAACATTTCTGTCGTTATTTCTATATATTTTTCATACGAAAATACTTCCTTTCGTCACTAAAATCCATCGCACACCTGCTCAACCACAACACTCAACAAATGATCAAAACATTCACTAAATTAACACAATTAGAATGCAATTGTCATCTATTCGAACCAAAATCATAACTGATGACCACTATTAAAAATAGGTCATCAAATCTCCTTAAACTTAGAACTTTGTTAGTCCCTATTAAAAATAGTTCGATAAAGAAAAACATCCATACCCAGATAATTTTGATTAAGAAAATTTAGTTCACTTCATTCATAACCAACAATAAACACTCAATTATGAAATTCTGGTCTTTCAATTCTTACATAGTTGCATTAATTTTAGTTTCACATAAAGGAATTATGATTTGAAAAACGCTCAATATTCATGCACTAGTTCATCAAATCAATCAGAATGCTTATGGGAATTTCAGAATTGTAGCTCAAAGGTCTTATTAAGTTAAACCCACCGTAAGTGTTTTTTTATTTGTGCTGCAAAAAATTTTCTTTCTTCTGTTTTCATAGCTTCCAGCACATAAGCATTTTATTCTTTTACTTTAGCAAACAAAACATTGTTGAGTCAACCAATAGCTTAACTAGTACTACCAACCCTCTTAATTTTTTTCTCAACATAAACTAATCAATTTGATGCTTCACTGCTCTAAATATTGGTTAATGTTAGAAACTAATGCCACCTTTAATTTGTAATACAAATTTAAACACATCCTAGGTTTAAATTTAATCAACCATACTAAACAAAATCTAGCATTCATTGTTAGTTTTTCAGAAGTGAACCAATCTCCTCAAACTTAAGATAAATGGACATCATGAACATAGTCATAACATCAGATATAATATGTAACTAAATTAAACACAACTAATTGATGCAACATAAAGACAAATAAAATGAAAATAAAAACAAAAAAAGTAAAGAAAAATACTCAGAGCAGTGCACTCAATTGTCTCCTAGATTGTTGTGTTCCTCTACATCATCTTCTTAAACTTATTTATTTGCTTAGGGAACAAACACATAAGTATCAAACGTTCTTTTCTTCTCTCTTCTCACTATCCTTTCGTTTATTTTTTCTTTTAAAAAATGATGGGTTGCCTCCCATTAAGCGCCTTAGTTATGGTCATGACATGGCCTTAAAGATTTAATTCATAACTTACATTGGCAACTTATAAATTCTACCTTTCTTGTCTATGAACAAGTAGCTAATAGTTTGCCTTTATTTAGAGGATCCAAACCACCTATATCATCATAAAGCAATAACAAACCATACTAAGCATGCATAATCAATTAACCAAGTAAACATCCTATTTTCTTTCCGTTTCCACTCACCAAACCAATCAGAAACCAGTGATCAGATGCTACTAAGACTTCCTCTTTGGATGTGTGATGTGATAGCCAGGAACATAGCAAGAATCAACCTGATTGACCATCCAAATTAACAACGCAAATTTCGGCACTAAGATAGGGCAATAGGGAAAATTGCGATTTCATGCATAAGGGATTTAGGGGTTGCGATTTCACAATAACTAGGGAGGATTAGGCTTTAATTACACATATAATTAATGGGATTAAGATCAGAAACCAATAAACAAGTCAATTGGTAAAAATCGACAACAATAGGGCAAGGGTATACAGCGTGCTGATCCATACATAAGGAAGATTCATAGGATGAATTCATGATATCACAACATGAGTAGATGCTAAACAATCATATGAACTAGAAAAAAAACAACAGAAACCAATTGCAGGATTAATCAAAGGATTTCAACACCATACCCTATGAAATTGCAATAAGAAAAAATAAAAGGAAAATCTAACCTTCTATTGATGAAACTAAGATAGAAAAATAGAGGATGGAAAGAGGTTTCCAACAAGATATTATTTGTAGAAATCTAATGAAGGATGAAAGAATTTGGCTAGGGTGAATGTGGAGAAATTTCGGCAGCCAGGGTATGGAGTAGGGCTTGATTTTTGTATATTTTTGGTGTGGGATTTATGTGTGGTCGAATACCTCCTTTTATAGGGTGTAATGAGATTAATCTTCCTAATTTTAAGCCTAGATATAAGGAGATAATCATTAAGATTTAATTCTAGAATTATCTCTTAAGAATAGATAATATGCCATTAATACTAGAAATGAAATAAGGGAGGACTGAAATTAGAAATGAACACCAAACCTTCAATACCATTTTCGGCTGTCACACATCAATTTCTTCATGGATAAAATTTTCATTTCAGCTGCACTGCCTTTTGGACTTCTAGGACACAAAAATCGGGGTCTCACATCCTCCCCTCCTTATAAGAATTTTGTCCTTGAAATTTCAGCACAAGTACCTAAGAAAACAGGTAAGGAAATTTTGCACGCATTGATTCCTTAGTCTCCCAAAACTTTTCCTCAGTTTGGCCATTACGCCAAACAACTTTTACCATAGGCACGCTTCGACTACGAAGGTGAGAAACTGACCGGTCTATTATGGAAACTGGCTGTACGGGATAGGATAGGTCTTCAGTAACTTCAACTGGTGGTTCTTCAAGCACATGAGAAGGGTCTCGAACATAATTTTCTTAACATCGAAATGTGAAACACGTTGTGAATTCTCTCCATATTCGGAGGCAAAAGTCGGTATGCAACTGGGCGGATGCTCTCAATAATATCATTGGACCAATATAATGAGGTGCTAGCTTACCTCGCTGCTGAAAACAAAGGACACCCTTCCACATGGTGACTTTCAAAAATGCCTTGTCACCTACTGCAAATTCTTGCTCCCTTCGTCGATAATCAGCATAGTTTTTCTATTGATCTTGCGCTGTTTTCAGCCTTTGTCGAACCAGATTCAGCTGCTCCGTTGGTTGATCAATCAAGTCCAGATTATCAAAGCATCTCTTGCCTACATCATTCTAGCAAATCAGAGTTCTGCAACGTCTCTCACATAAAGCTTCATAAGGATCCATTTCGATGCTTACATGGAAACTATTGTTGTAAATGAATTCCGTCAAAGGTAGACATCGATCCCAACTAGTATTTCAACCCATCACACACACACGCAACAAGTCTTTAAGCATCTAAATCATTTTTTCAGGTTGACCATTAGTTTGAGGATGAAATAGCTATACTGAGATTCAGTCTCGAACCCAAGGCATTTTGGAATTTCTCCCAAAATCGTGAAGTGAAACAAGGCTCAAAATCTGAAACGATGGAAACTGGCACTCTATGTAGATGAAAAATCTCATCCAAATAATGAACAACCATTTTCTCGGGTGTGTCTGTCACATGAACAGAAAGGAAGTGTGCAGATTTCATCAATCGGTCGAAAATCAAACAAATGACACCGAATCCCTGTTGAGATTTAGGAAAACCGGTCACAAAGTCCATCGTTATATTCAACTGCTTCGTTGCTTGATCAATCAATTCCAGATTGTCTAGGCATCTTTCGCCTACTTCATTCCAAAAAATTGAAGTTCTACAATGTCTCCCACACAATGCTTCATAAGGAGCCATTCTATTGGTTATATGAAAACTGTTGTTGTAAGTGAATTCTGCCAAAGGTAGATATCGATCCCAACTGATGTTTCGATCCATTATGCATATGCGCAACATGTCTTCAAGCGTCTGAATCTTCCTTTCAGATTGACCATCGGTTTGGGGATGAAATGTTGTACTGAAATTCAGTCTTGAACCCAACGCATTCCGGAATTTCTCCCAAAATCATGAATTGAAACAGAGGTCACGATCTGAAACAATGGAACCTGGCACTCCATGTAGATGAACAATCTTATCCATATAACGAACAACTAAATCTCTCAGGGGTGTCTGTCACACAAACTGAAAGGAAGTGTGCATATTTCATCAATCAGTCGACAATCACCCAAATGGCATCGAATCCTTATTGAGATCTAGGAAAACCGGTCACAAAGTCCATCGTGACATGCTCCCATTTCTATTTTAGAATTCAAAGTGACTGAAGTAAACCAGCAGGTCTTCGATGCTCAATCTTCACTTGTTGACATACAAGGCATTGAGTTATGAACTCAGCAATGTGAGGATTCATGTTCGACCACCAATATTTTTCCATCAAGTCTCGGTGCATCTTGGTACTACCAAGATGAATAGGAATTTTTGAACTATGCGCTTTGGGATAGAATCAGATTACGAATGTTAACATGTTGTAGCACACATACCCAATTTTTTATGACAAGAATTCCATCATCACGCACTCTGAAATCCTGAACTATGGCATCAATACCATCAGATAATTACTGCCGATTTTTAACCAATCTTGGGTCTTTAAATTGCTGATTTCAGATCTCTTCCATCGATGTAGGCTTGACTTCAATTCAGGCTAACAACGAACCAGAAAAATCACTGCCAAGATGCACACGCATAGCTCTCAAATCTAGCAACATTGGCATGTAGTGTGCACGCATATAGGCTAAAACGGACAGAGAGGAATAGTGGGTCTTCCGACTTAAGGCATCAGTAAGAACAATTACTTTTCCGGGATGATTATTGATGATCAAATCAAAGTCTTTAATCAGCTCCACCTGTGACACCCGGCCCGTAGGGGGTCAGTGTTACCTAATCCACATCGGAAAGAAGTGGGGGAGGTCTTGGGCTTATATGTGTTGTATGATGGTATCATTTGTAATAAGTTATATCGTTTGGGCCATGTGGTTAGAAGCTCAAGTCAGCATTATAGTTGTGATCCATCACGTGCATATACACGTCCAGGCCCGCTGGGCCAAGAGTTCGGGGGCCGGGTCGTGACAAATGGTAGCGAAGCCGATCTCGCTCTCTTTTCCAGGTGGGCTTGGGCCGTGTTGTGTGTTCATGTTTGAGCCAGTGAGTTTGGGCCCAAGTCAGTTACATTTGGGCTCCTCTCGTGACGACACGAGGTTTATAAGGAGAGGAGATTGTGAGACCCAGCCCGTAGGGGGTCAGTGTTACTCAATCCCACATCGGAAAGGAGTGGGGGAGGTCTTGGGCTTATATGTGTTGTATGATGGTATCATTTGTAACAAGTTGCATCTTTTGGGCCATGTGGTTTGAAGCCCAACTCAGCATTATAGTTGTGATCCATCACGTACACATACACGTCCGGGCCCGCTGTGTCAAGAGTCCTGGGGCTGGGTCGTGACAAATGGTAAAAGAGCTGATCTCGCTCCCTATTCCTGGTGGGTTTGGGCCGTGTTGTGTGTTCATATTTGGGACAGTGAGTTTGGGCTCAAGTCAGTTACGTTTGGGCTCCTCTCGTGAGGACACGAGGTTTATAAAGAGGTGAGATGCTGAGACTCAGCCCGTAGGGGGTCATTGTTACTCAATCCCACGTCGGAATGGAGTAGAGGAGGTCTTGGGCTTATATGTGTTGTGTGATGGTATCATTTGTAACAAGTTACATCTTTTGGGCCATATGGTTAGAAGCCCAACTCAGCGTTATAGTTGTGATCCATCATGCGCACATACACGTTCGGGCTCTCTGGGCCAAGGGTTTGGGAGCCGGGTCGTGATATATGATATCAGAGCCAATCTCGCTCCCTCTTCCGGGTGGGCTTGGGCCGTGTTGTTTGTTCATGTTTGGGTCATTGAGTTTGGGCCCAAGTCAGTTACGTTTGGGCTTCTCTCTTGAGGACACGAGGTTTGTAAGGAGGGGAGATTGTGAAACCCAGCCTGTAGGGGGTCAGTGTTACCCAATCCCACATCGGAAAGGAGTGGGGGAGGTATTGAGCTTATATGTGCTGTGTGATGGTATCATTTGTAACAAGTTGCATCGTTTGGGCTATGTGGTTAGAAGCCCAACTCAGCATTACAATTGTGATCCATCACACGCACATACACATCCGGGCCCGTTGGGAAGAGGGTTCGGGGGCCGGGTCGTGACACCACCCATCTTTGTTGTCTCATATTCAACTCCTTGTATGTAAGGAGATATTTCAAGCTATTGTGGTCAGTGAAGATTCTGCATGTCTCACCGTATAGGTAGTGTTGCCATATCTTCAATGCAAATACCATGGCTGCAAGCTCCAAATAATACGTAGGATAGTTGCTTTCATGTGGACGCAATTGTCGGGAAGCATAAGCAACGAGTTTCCCATCTTGAATCAGCACACATCCAAGTTCGGATTTCGACGCATCGCTGTAAAGCACATACTCTTTTCCACCGATAGACAAGGTAAGTATAGGTGCGGTCACCAATCTATTCTTCAGTTCTTCAACATTTTTTTGGCATTTCTTGTTCCACACGAACAACTTTCCCTTGCATGTCATTTTCGTCAAAGGTTCAGCAAGTCATGAGAAATTCTCCATGAAACAACGGTAGTATCCGACTATGCCAAGGAAAATGAAAACTTTAAATACAGTCCGCGGGGGATGCCAAGCAACAATGGCTTCGAACTTCTTTGGATCAACGAGAACACTATGGGAAGAAATAACATGGCAGAGGAAACCGCCTTCGTGTACCCACTAGAACAGATTTAAGATCCAAAGACTCTTTGGAAATGTCATGCACATATGCGAGGTACACAGTACATCCTTCACTGATTAACCGCTTCGCATCGAGCCAGGAAATCATACAAGTTGGAACAACTTTCCTATCACCTTTAAAACAAAACTCGGAACCATATGGACGGCTGAACCACACACGCTTGGTGAAACACTCCATTCGAACTTGATATTTGGCCAGACAATCCATGCCTAATTTCACATCCAACTCTCGGATGTCCAATGGAATCAGGTCCACTTCAAGCATAATTGAATCATATATACAGAAAAACCGATGTAGACTAGATCACAAATCAATTGCTCTCCCAATGGGGTCTGAACCGCAATTTTCAGTAATTTTGGGTTTTTTGAGATTTCGATTGAATTATCAATTTTCCGTGTTTTCAATGCATAGGTTAGTTGATTTATGTGTTATTGAGTGTATTTGTGGACTGAGAAACCCAATCTTGTAATTGGGGCTATACGGCGGTGAGGGTCACATTTACCGGAAACGGATCCTCAAAACCACTAACAAAATGAAAGAAAAGTTTATATTGAGACATTGATTACATGTCATTCTTGATAGGGGAATCATATACATATAATATTAATGATTAATTTTAGGTAAGACTATTTGGATGGAGCCACGAAAGTTTGAGTAGTCTTAAATTGAATTTATAGAAGTAATGACATAATCGTATGGATTAGGTAAGAGGAAAGACAACCTCTAGTATTAAAAATTAAGGGTAATATGCGGTGTGTGGAGCTATAAAATGGGTGTGGATACACCTATTATATTGTGATTAGTATTATATGGTTGTCCCAAGTTGCTTTACAAATAGCTATCTTATCGAAGATAAGGGTTAGACTATTATTTATGTCTTTATACCCTCTATATTAGATGAACCGATAGACAAGATGGGACTATTCATTTAATATCAAAGTAGAGAATTGGAGTGAGGTTGGAGATTCAGTGAAAGACCGACTCTGTATTCTTGGTTATTATTCTGATTTTAGTGTGTCAGTAGGATTATCAAAGAAATTTTGTATGTGGTAAAAGAGACGATGAACCAAGACCTTACTTTGTACTTGACCCTGAAATATTATCAACTGTCTTTCTTTAAGCTTCTAGTTTGAGTATATTATCCATTTATATACCAAAAAGATGTTATTAAATATATGTTTGAATTTGTTATGGTTGACTCGATGCAGATTTATGTTGAGTGTGAGATATGAATTATAAGTGTTGATTGAATATTTATAAGATTGTCTTGTCGTGAATTATCAAGTCAAGGGAAACTATGAATGTATACGTTGTACTAATCTTGATTTCAGGTTGAAAGTCCTGGGAGGATCAAGAAATATTGCAAGTATAATCTATTGTAAGTTTAAATTACCTACAAACAGTTTGAATTCCAAAAAGTATATTGGATTAGTTATAGTTTATTGAGATTACAAGTAATTGTGAGTATTCTTGAAATTGGGTACTCTATTTTGAGGCATAAATTGATTTTGGGTTAATTATAGTCTGACAAGCTTACAGGTAATAAGCTGTCTCATTGAAACCTAACTAGAATTGTATAAATTATATTAAGACTATGTCTGACACTTGATATGTGTTTTGGTGAGCCATAAATGCTAACACATTGAGATTTATGAACAAATGAGCAAAATTAGAAAGAAAATGGGTACTACTTATTTGATTACTAGTGTACTTTGTGTTTATAAGCACACAGAATGCATATTATTAAAGTTGATCACTCAGTAATGAGATCAATGCATGGAGTGCATATTTCTATTTTGGGTATATTGAGAAACGTTATACCTATTGAAGCGCATAATATATAGTATACTATAGTGTATACAAATCTCATAACATAACTAGTGTTATATGATCAATTAATAGTACTTGCACTATAAATTCATAAGGTTATTGTTAAACTAAAGTTCTTGATTATTGAGTTTGAATTACCCAATTGACTTGAGAACTAGAGTTGTATAAAGATGTTTGTAGTGGAAAAAGGGGTAAATTAACATTTGCTACACACTAAACAAATCAAAGCTTAAATTTGTTGACTTTATGCTAAATTATAATTAAAATGAGCCTAGGGATATGAATCATAAGATTATGGTTTATATTGTAATTCGAATAATACAGTAGACTGATCGGAGCCATAAGATTCATGTTTATATCTTGAGGAGTTGGATTAGGAAATTAAAATCTCTATTTGTTTTCATGAGTCAGGAAATTAATAGTATCTCACAATAAAGGAATTTGAGATGAATTCTCGCAAGAGTTTTTGTGAGTGAGAGACACTCGAACAATTAAATAGAACTTTGATGAATATAGCTTCATTGTTAGTAGTTTTTGGTAGAGGAGACTATTACATACCTATTGATTAACGTATATCATGCAACTAATGAAGAGTGAATTGTATTGATATTTAGGATGTAAGAAGTATCGCAGGATATTACAATATAGTTTGTGATTTAATTAATGCAGAATTGTCTCGATTGCATAATAGTGACTCCTACAATGATTTTTGATTTGATATTGTGGTGTGAATGTAAATTCATGAAGCCTATGTTAAAGACTATCACGATTTGTATCCCATTGTGACATCACATTTCTCTCCAGCCATATAATACTCATACCTGGCACTAGTGCCTCCTTAATGACAAATGTAAATTCTATACAAGGCTATAAGTTAGCATTTTGTTTCCCATCGTGCAATTATTGAATGCGATAAAAACATTTACATATATAAAATTTTGCATGATGATACTGAGTATATGAATTAAAATCATATGCGGAGTTAATACAAAATTTTATGCTTTGAAAACACACCACTTTTTATTTATTTAACAGCCTACGATCTCATAGGCCTCAAAATCTTTGGTTCACAATAACACACACACTATGCACATGAAGCAAGCCAACTATATAGGATAAGATCCTCGATTATTTATATACCTTGAGTAGTAGGATGCTTGTAATTCTTTTTGTAATGTCTCCACTATTTAGCCCCCACTTCAGATACCTTGAGTGGATCCTAAATTTTGTTCTTATAACATAAGTTGAGCGAGTAAGACTACTATGAATGTATTTAATTCTTCAGAGTTCTTTCATAGACAATTTTGACATTTCATAGTAGACATAATAAAAGAACAGGAAATATTACAGTGCACAATGCATAGAATCCCATATTCTCAATCAATAGCAACAAACATTCACGGTATAACACATAACATTTATTAATTTTTTTCATGCTTAATGGGATTCAAATAGCATGTTAGTGGTGGATTAAGTGATTGACAAGGAGTTTGCTTCCGTTAAACCCACCATCATGGTATCTCAGAAGACCCTTAGTGGTTTTTTTTGGAAAGAAATTGTATATAACACACTGACATTGTCGGGGGAGCAGTGGTGGTTACTCCACAAACTCGATCCCAAACTCACACTGGCAAAGTCTCTCATCCTCAGATTCAGGCCAGTGCTACCAGTAGTAAATATCATGTTATATATTAATTCTTCTCTCTCATCAACATGTGCACGGAAAACATCACCATACTTGAGAGAGCCAAAACCCTCTGGAGTTCGTATATAGCAAGGTCCTTATAACCGTATCCACCATATGATTATTCACACAGTATTTAGAATTTTACATAATTCTTTGCATATACAAATCAAAGCCAAGAAGACATCGGTTTCAAAGAAATACTATGATGAAAGAGAGTTCCCATCAATAAAAAGCATGTTTATGACATATCACACATTTGACACAAAAAATACAATACGAAGCATAAACAATTGACGGAAATGTTAAGGTTAGTCCACTCACCTTATTCTTGCGACACTCGACTATGTCCAGTTCTAGGGTTCAGTGCACTCAATTTAATACCTATATAGATCATGATCAATAAATTCACTTAACCCTTTATTTCATAATGTATAAAACTAAAAAGTAAAGTCATACGACCCATAATTTAGTCCTAAAGAACTTGATTCACCTATACGAACTTTCCTCGAATTTTTTCTGATATTTTTAAAATTTCTACCAAATTCTCCTAATTTTTATGTCCCTCAAATCAGATCGAAATAAAAAAACTTTACACCACTAGATTCCTCAGTTTTTCCTATTTTTAAGAATTTTCCCGAAATTTTTTTCTCTTTTTTATCTATATTTCCCAAATTTTTTCTTTATTTTCAGAATTTCTGGAAAATCAGTTAAAATTAGAAAAGTTAATGGACATGTGTCATCACTAGACATGGCCACGTGTCACCATATCATTCGTCATTCAATTTTGGTTCGACCCGACTCAGTTTGGTTCAACCCAATCTGGTTTGATCCGATTTGATCTTTCTAAAACGATGACATGTCGGTTGATCCGACTCGGACAACTTGTCCTTCAGAACTACTATGGACGACTAGTTATCCAAAGGACCAGTAGACGACCCATCGTCTGCTGGTTCATCTTCAACCTCTGGACTCCATCCAAAAGTCGAATCCCTAGAATGGCGATTCGTCGTTCTACCTAGCAAACCACCCTCGAAACCTCTCCAAAACACTGACATGACCTCCCGCATGAAAACCCAACCAAAAACACATCAAATAAACCACAAAATTGCTAGTTCTAGGAGAAAGGAAGTTTTGGCTTATCAACGGGAAATAACCAGAAATCGTCATGAAAACAACCAGATTTATTCTCCAAAACCCCACGAATCAACTTAGATAATCAGCTCGTACAAGACACTCCTCTTGAATTTTATTTTTTCTTCCCAAGTGCAAAATGCCTAAAGTCGGGCTAAATCCCGAATTTTGTTCATATGGTGAGCGAAGTTGCGGATCAGGACAGCAAAGTCCCCATCTTGATACTAAACGGCATCATTTCACTTCCTGTGAAACAATGTCATTTCATTCTAAAACAATTTTCCGCCACCACACACAAAACAATGTGGCATTGGGTTTTAACCCCAAATTAATTAATTTAAAAATAAAATAATATTTTTATTCAAAAATCAAAATAAATTTGTAAAAAATATTAAAATTAGCAAAAACATTAGAAAAATACCCAAAACATTTCTACACACTCTTTATAAATACTAGAATCTATCTGGTCCTGAATTTACAAATTTTGATAAATATATTATTTAAATTAATTTTTATAAGCTTTAGGAAAATAATAAAATACTTAATCGCCAATTAATTAAAAAATAATTCCTACCTCAAATTTACCCAAATTTAAGCTTATCTGTGGTCTGAAATTATCTGTCACTGTTTAGGATTCTTCAATCCCAAGTTTTATTCATCAATACTCATATAAAGGGATATCAAAATAATCATAAAATATCATATGACATTATAATATACACTCTAAACCAATTGTATGACACATATTGGTCAACTTGACACTGTGTTGGAGGACAAAACGTTAATCAAATATTCCCGATCTCATGTCATTTTCCTAAATTACCATCCTCAAAATTCTAAATTCTGACAAAGACAAACTCAAGAGATTTTCCTTTGAATGAATTAGTGAAAGAAAAAGATAAGAGCGAAGTAGCGCAATGGAAGCCTAGTGCTCTTATTTAACTGATTTTTTTTATAAGATGATGTCGATAATTCTTACTGCAAGAATAGTAGATTGTGGAAATTAGGGCTTTGAAGCCGATCGATATTAAGTAGAAGAATAAAAAGAATGTAGTAAGATACTAAATTGTAAATAGAATTTGGATATAACGTGGGAGTTATTTCTATATGTTGGATTCTGAGTTATAAAATATGACTCTTGATGTTGATATAGTTGGGAAAGAATATGGAACAGGTTCCAATATGAACCACTAGTGGACGATCACATAGTTATGAATAATAAACGCATGGCTTCAAGAATATAGCTTTCTATGTTTAATATTATTAACATGCAGTAGTAGTTTTACCATCAAATATATCGAAATGGTTGAGCTTGGTTGATATAAAGGATGAAGAGTGTGCAATAGGATATCAAGTTCTAAATGATGATTCCAGTAATGTAAAATTTTTTGTAAAGGTAATCTTAAGTAATATTGAGGATGAAAAGAATGCAGTTGGATACTACGATTCTGATTGTGATTTTGTGGATGTGAAATTTTCATGGTAATTCCAGAGTATGTAAGTTTGTAGGACGAAACTTTTTATAAGGTGGGTAGGATATGAGAACCTTTTATTTATGAGTTACTTGAGCTAGGAAACCCATTTGAGGATTGATATTGTCATGCCTCGAACTAAAAAATTTCGCACGACAATCACCGTAGGCCCACTATATGCACTACCTCATCATCCAACAATAAATATAGTAAACCTACAAGGCTAAAATAGAGCAAATAATAGCAGAGTCAACTATATAAATATTATCTAAAATCATACAGCAGAATCTAAATAGCAACACGGCGTTATATGTGTGGAATCGTAAAACAATTAAATTCTTAATATAATAGCCCAAGATTTGGCTAAAAGTAATATACAAACAGACTTGGGGGAGTTATTATCATGAATAAAAAATCTTTTAAAACTACCTCGAATGTGACCAATAACCGAACAATTTGTTATTTTCTTCCTCGAGTTATGCCTAGGAGGAGTACTCTTACTTATCTTTCCTGTAATTCATGTCAATATTCTGGAAAAAACTTGCCAGGTGTGCAAATGAATTCATAGCGTACATCAAAATTTGTTGGCATTTAATGAATCAATCAGTTTATGCATTAACTCACGCAATCACAGTCAATTTATATGCAATACGAATGACTCATCATAGCACACATATGACTGTGATTTGAGCTTCGCGATATCTTTCAGTCTATCTGGGTTAGGGACAGGACTGAAGTTCGTCAGTGTCACTCTAATCTCATTATCTTTCCATTTATCTCATTATTGCATTAATTCACCTCAATTTCTGGTGTTATAGATATCATTAGTAGGTCTTAGCCCACAGATAAGAATTTCTTACAGAATTAAAGAGTAATTTGTAAATTTTAGAGGGAAATTCGAATGTAATTAATGGAAATTTTATTCCTATTAATGTATTGAATGATTGTAAAATTATAAGAGAAGAGGTATTGTTGATTTTCAATATTTAGGACCTTGGATAGGTCTATTGAAGCTTTTAAAATATTAAAGAATTTTTTGATAATTTTCAAAAATATAATTGGAATTATGGTGAATTTTTTAAGAAGAAAATAATGATATTTAATTTTTAGTAAATTATGCATTTATGAGAAAATATAATTTTATATTACTGATGGATAGTACTATTCACAAGGATTTTATAAAAAATTTTCAGATATTTATCAAGGTGTTATACTAATTATTAGAAATTTTTAACTAAATTGGCATTAAAAAAAAATAATTATTAAATAAAATAAAAATAAAATAAATATTAATATTTAAATTCTAAACCAGAATGCAACTTTTGTTGTCGTTTTGGCTTTGGTCAAAGTGACAGCCAAGCATGTCGTTTTGGCCAGACGAGACCCATTCACAGGGCTTGTCATCTAGTTGATAAGACCTCGAATCCTTGCAATCCACATAAGTCTTTGTGTTATGCCTGGAAGAGAGCTCATAATCTTTGGTCTTACAATTAATGCTAATAGCCTTGCCGAAATTTTCCAGGTGAGTTGACGGAAAACATATAAAAATATTTCACATGCAATCATGCACTCATTTAATACACATGCTAGCACACTTACTCAGTGAGTTAAGGAATATGCAGCATAGTCACAATCAAACATGGCATACTTACATGACTTTCTAAGCAATACAATTGTGACTTGGGTGGAAATATCTCTCACTCTATTGAGAGTCCAGGATTGGGATTAAGATATGTCAGTGGTAACACCAACTTACCTTTACCTTATTTTATCATACTTCCCATTCCACTGACACTGCCAGGTTAGGTGATGGTAACTTCACCCATGCAATCCCTAGTTTATAGGTACCTGACTTGTGTTCATCAGCTTGCTCATGAAGTCCCTATCCTCCCTATAGCTACGATTTGGTTGGCGTCTCCACGCTGCACTACATTACAAAAGAGCTCTCAAGAGTCACATAGGTTACCCTATGCTATGCTTGTGCATTCACATCTCATGTATCTGATGCACTTAGTGCATTTCATGCATATTAGTTAACATAACATATTAGTGCCTCACTAACATCATATCATGGCACATCAGACTAATCATACCATAGGACAGCCAATCACAACACGTTTATCACATGTCATATTACCATCCAATTTATTCTCTCTTTGTAATTCATATCAATAATTCATGCCAGTAATAAAGTATTTAAATAAATCCATCCATTCATAAGTTTTTGAAGTTTGAAGAGCCCACAAACTTTTCCTTGTTTGCTGGACTAATTCCTCGTGGCCCATCACTTATATTTATAACCAATCCTTCAATATCGCATACCAAATTACATACACACGCATAAAATCATGTGTTTAGAACCTTAATTCGACACATTTCTAGCAAATAACCAATTCTGATATTTTTCCTTTTTTCCATATTTTTCTAAGACTTGTTCGATATAATTAACTTATCACATGAAGTCTAATTTTAGAAATCTTGGTACTAATAGACACCTTATTGATGCTAGTATTTTTCATAATTTTTTGGAAATTTTTCTCATTTTTATTTCATTTTCCTGATTTTACACTATTTTTGTTTGTCTTTTTCAATTTTCTGTGATTTTTCTTAATTCCAGCCAATGCCAGTGTGCCACCTGGCAGCTCAAGATGCTGCCAAATCATTATTTGAGCCTCTAGAATAGTGACATATGGCTCAATAGGGATGCGCCATCTCGCCCGCCCGAATCTTAGGCTCGGGTCTGAGCCTACAAACTACCCGTCGTTTGGACTTGCAGATGACAAGTCTCCTATTGGCATGCTAAGCGACTTGTCACTCGGTTTGGAGGAGACGACCCATCATTCGACTAGGTCATCTTGAACCTATAGCTAAGGGTTTCTATAGAAAACCCTAACAATTAGAAATCTCCATAACTTCATATATGCATTCATACCACCTGAAACTACCCCTCTTCAAAAGCTTAGAGTATTTCAACTTTAACTATATAAAAATTCCTCATTTTCACACACAAAAATGATGGAATCGAAGGATATGACTACCTAGATTCTAGGTAGAAATTACCCGAAAATCATCGGCAATTCATGCTATACACCCTCACAAAGACAAACAACACACTTAGAATCCTCTCCTAAAATTTTTTCGCATATCCCTGGAGCTTGAAGGGTTGAAGGCGGCTATATCCACGCTTTTCCTTCTCCTGTCAAACTTGCTCTGGCCACGTATGGAGGCTAGGATTTGACAGCTGCCAGGATATACAAGTGTAGAGGAAGAAAGTTTTCGAGGGTAACTCATCCTATTATCGAAACAACGTCGTTTTCATCCTAAAGGAAACAACGTCATACTAGGGTTCCACATACCCTAAAGCTCGGAAAACTGATGGAAGTATCCTCCATTTTGACCAGGCTCGGTCAAAATGAAAAGAGCTTCTGCGTTTTGACCAACTATATTATTTAATCTAGTTATATCTTATATTAATAAAATATTTAGATATTCTAAATATTTTTTTAAAATTTACAGTAATTAACACACTAATCCAAATAATACCCATCATATTTATATAACTTCCTTCAGGACCTTTTACAATCCTGATTCATCATTTGAATCACCGTATTTCTATAAAAGCTCTTCGCTTCCTCATGTCAACTAATTGATGTTCTTCTATACATGTGCTTATCGCACTTATATTTATATATCCCTCTTTATCTCGACACTATATTTAATGCACAATCTAGAGGTGTCACTCTATATATGATTTGCTAATCTGATTGACTAACATCATGGTACACTACCAATCACCATAATTCACAAACTCTTTTTGTAAGCCATAATCTGGAACTTAATTATTCCTTAGGTTGTTTGTTCAATTCCATTTTAAAGGAATTCTACTAATTCCATATAAATTTTGACAACATCACCCTTGTTTTCACTTATACCAAACTGTCACTTTTCATTACTCAATCATCAACCTCCATCAATCTTACTAGTCACAAGCATCACTCTATATCATTCTGAACCGTTGTACATATCATTCTCACATATTATTTATACACATCCTTTATTTGTTCACTTTATTCGCACATATCACTCTATCAAGTGTACATAACACACAACACATTAGTAATAACCCAAATAACGAACACAACAAGCAATCATTCCTTATTATTACTTATATTCGATATTAGGTTTGGGCTAATTGGGTGTCTTAGTGATCTTCTCCAATCCTTGTATTTCACCTTATCATATACATGAGCTTGTGCATCTAGATCTATATGATCTTTATCCTATACCCTCTATGGTTCATTATCAAATGCTCTTTCCTCTAGGGTAGTTTTCCTTGACGGAGATGTTATGGGCTTACTTCAATATGTCAAGGCAATATGACTGGGTCTATGACATCTATAACATAACCTTTCACTATGTTTTTCACCTTTAATTTTCAGCATATGCCAATAAGAACTACTAGATCTATAAATACTTTGCTGGTACACAATTTTACTAGGTGGGGTTTCCTCAACTACAGGTAAAGTAAAGCATATAAGGGTGTCTTCCCCTTGTTAGCTACTTCTTGAGCTTGAACAAACCTTTCAACACGTAAAGCAGTTTGCTTTAAGGCATGATAACTAAACTCCAAGTTAAACCCATACAAACTCTAATAGGCAACGTAATTCAGCTTCATACTCGATTACAATTTTCTTGCATTGTCTAAGCATATAAAATCCTCTCCTCTTTTGTTCTTGGTAGAAGCTCGAGTAATACTGTTCATAAAACATATACAAAAAATCCTCCCAAGTAGGGTCTACTACATACCTTGCTTGAGTCATTCTCCACCATACCTTAACATCGTCCTCAAGAAGTCTAGAGGCTACCCTCAACCTGTCAGCCTCAATCAATCCCATATCAGAAAGAGTTTCAGATACCCTATCAAGTTATCTCTTAGCTTGAGTTGCATCGATAAACTTACAAGAAAAGTTAGTACATGCTAATTGTCTGGCTGGTTTTATCATTTAGAACAACTCTCGGGTTATAACTAATTCCTACTTAGCCTAGGGTGGGGGTGCTACATTTCCTCTTCTTTGGTACTCCACCAACATTTTTAACATAGACTGCCAAACTTTTGTAAGTGGCATCTCGATCGGTCCTTGTTCAGATTGAGATACCTACGTTTCAAGTTATAGTGCTACCAGTGGCATATTTAGTCCTACTGACCTAGAGGTTATGAGTGTCTCCCTTCGAGCCCGACCTCGGCCTCTTGTAGCACCTTGACTTCTAGTAGTCACCATTTTTCATAGCAAAGATACTAGTTTTCAGTCTGTATAACATAAACTTTCCCCTACAGATACTCTCTTTTTATCCTTATAACACATTATATCCTTTTATAATCATATACACCGTGGACTTAGTGCAATATATTCACACAATATGTATGAATCTCAAACTCACAAGAAGACTCGAAGGGAATTTCAAAATCAAACTTCAAGAATTCGATGTACAATATGCAATTAATGTATAGGAGGCTCAACACAGAATATGATGAGTTCAACATGCTCAACTAACTCATTATCTTTATCTTTAAGATACATTTGTAGTTCTAAAGATTTAATTAATTATATTTTAATTTTAATATATAATTTTATTTTTATAATAATATTTTATCTTCTGATATCAAATCAAGAAGAAAGATAGACAATAATATTTTTATTAATATAATTTAATTTTATATAGATAAATATTTAACTGTTATATTTATTTGATTTGTTATAATGAGCTTCTCTCTTATCATCTAGATTCCAATTTTAACAAAGTTGATTAGATTTTTATTTCAATTATAGATAAAAAAGAATTAGTGTTTCTCTTCTATAGTTTTTTTACTTTAATATTATTTCTAATTAATATTTAAACAAATAATATATATATATATATATATCAAAATCAAAATAAAATAAGTATCATCCTCAAGTATGGTCAACCAAACAATCTCATTTCAAACATAAAACCCATTAAGTCCAATTTGAAATCTCGTAAAATTAAAGTTGTTTGGGCCAGGAAGTCCAATGAAGAATCGTCAATGTTAACATATCTTAGCTCGCAATTTCGAATCATTTGCGGACTTGTAGTACAGTTCAAACTTTTTTAGAGATATTATTTATTATTAAAAATTATTAAAATTATTTATTTAACAATTGAAAAATTATAAAGGAAGAGGTATTATTGATTTTGGGTATTTAGAACCTTGGATGTAAGAATCGAAAATTTTCAACTTGTTTGGGTCGAAAAGCTTAAGAAAGGATTATCGATATTGATGGGCCTTAGCTCGTTATTTGGGAGTATTTCTGAACTTGTGGTACGGTCCGTACGATTTTTTAAGTAACTACACCATTTTGGAAATTTTATATTACTATTAGAAATTGTGTAAAAATATGATAAATGATTGGAAAATTATTATCGAGTGACTATTGGTGATTTTAGGGTTTTAAGATCATAAATTGGTCTTTCAAGAGTGTTAGAGGATTTATAAATTTTCTGAGAATTTTTAGAAACAAATTTATAATTATTGTGATTTTTCTAAGGAAAATACTAAGGTATATGATTTTTAGTAAAAATTTCATTTATAAGAAAATAGTTTTATGATACTGATGGATAGTTCTGTTTACAAGAAATTTATATAAATTTTTCACGTATTTTTCGGAGTAGTAGAGTAATTTTTATAAATTTAAGAAGATTTAAATAGATTAATAAATAATATTAATTAATTAATAGTAATAAAGTATATTATTACTTTAATTGGATGGTCAAAACAACATTGACCAATGTTGCTTTTACTATTGCTAGTTAAAATGCACGAGTGCCTGTCGTTTTGATCACCCGTAAGCTCTGATTGTTGTTTTGTTGAAAACAATGCAGTTTCCTCTAGCCTTTTATGCGACGTCGTTTTGCCCGAGTTACCTACTACCGCTTCCTTTCTCCCGGTTCTCGTCGTTTCCCAGTTGCTATAACGGGATAAAACCCCGTTCTTTGATATCCCGTTCCAATTACTATTGAAGGCCCAAAAATCTCCACACGCTTCGTCTTCCTCCCACGAACGAACCCTGTCCTTTTTTGTGTTGTTTCCAGTTCCACACGGCCGGAATTTGGTGAGTTTGTGTCTGATTTTAACCAGATCTTGTTCCTCTCCATACGTATGATTTAAAGCATGAAAGTAGATGTAATTGGTAGAGTTGTGTTCGGATTGATGTGTGTTTGAGTGTGGTGTATGTTAGAATGAATGATGTTGGGTGAATGAAGGTTTGGGAATTAGGACTTCGGTGTGAGAAACCTGTAACATGGCTGCCTGGAGAAGACTACCCCGGACGACACACCATCTAGGGATTTTCAGGCCGACAAGTTGCCTGGCTGGAAACTAGTCGACGTGTAACCTACGAAAGTAGGCGATGTATCGCCTGGGCGTGAGACCAGACAAGACCTCGAGCCTTAGATTTTCAGGGAGACAAGTTGCCTGGCAGAAAACTAGTCGACGTGTCACCTATGAAAGTAGGCGATGTATTGCCTGGGCGTGAGACCAGACAAGACCTTGAGCCTTAGGCTCGGGGGACGCATTGTGCACGTGGAGCCCACCTCATGTCACAAATTTGGAGGTCCAGAAGGCGCCCTATGGTTCTGCCAAGTGCCTCGTTCTCATTGGTTGGAAATTAATAAATTTGAAAAAAATGAAAAATTGGCAAAAATAAGAAAAAAATGGGGAAAATAGAAGAAAAATGAGAAAAATTTCCAAACAGTTATAGAAAATACTAGAAATTACAAAGAATCTAGTGGTACCAAAATTTGTGAAATTGGAGTTGATTTAATGGGTTAAATAATTAGTAAAACATTTTGAAAAAATAAGGAAAAATAGGAAAAACGTCTGAATCGATTCTGAGTTAGGTATCAAGTAGAAAAATGTTGAATTAAGGATGTAGACGTGTTATTTTATGTGTGATTATGTAATCTAGTCTATGAAATTAAAGAATCGGCTATGATTTTATATCTAGGTGGATACCTATCAACGCACGATTTCGAGGAATCAATCTGACAATCGAGGATCAAATGTGGGCTCTTCGAACATCGGGAAACTTGTGAGTGGAACAGATTTTTTTTACCACTTTATTTATGGCATGATTGATTAGTTATAAATATCTAGGAAATAATCAAATTATAATTAGTGTAAAATGCGTTGCATGTGACGTGAGTGCGGGTTGTATGGTGTGCTTGTGTTCCATATGCTTTGTTGTGAATTGAATAGTGCATTAGGATATCATGATAATTGTCAGGCATACAATGCATCGAATGAATTGGATATGCAAGATGTGAATGCACAGACATAGCATGGGGTAACCCATACGACACTTGAGATATTTCCGAGTATGATAGTGAGGCATGGAGACGCCAATCAAATCGAAGTTATAAGGGGGGACAAGGACGACACAAAAATACCGATAAGCATAAGATAGGTACGTGGTAATTAATAAAATGGTAAGTCAAGGATTATCATTGACGTAACTCAATTTAAAAAATAATAGAGAATTTTTAAATGGATAGGTTCAACGAAGGTTTAAAAACATTAGAGAATTTTTTAATAATTTTTTGAAGTATATTGAAAATTTTAATGATTTTTTTAAGAAGAAAATAATGATATTTAATTTTTAATAAATTATATATTTTAAAAAAATTTAATTTATTAGTACTAGTGGATAGTACTATTCATAAGAAATTTATAAAAATTTTCCAAGTATTTATTGAGGTGTGATACTAATTATTAGGATTTTTTAATTAATTTATATTTAAGAAAAATAATATTTTAGCAATATTATTTATTATTGAAAATTATTATAATTATTTATTTAATGATTGAAAAATCTTAAAGGAATAGATATTATTGATTTTGGATATTTAGAACCTTGGATAGGTCGAATGGAGGTTTAAAAACACGAGAGAATTTTTCAAGAATTTTCATAAGTGTATTGAAAATTATGATGATTTTTCTAAGAAGAAAATAATAATATTTATTTTTTAATAAATTATATATTTATGAAAAAGTAAATTTTTTGGCCTTGATGGATAATACTATTCAAAAAAAATTATAAAAGTTTTCCAGTTATTTATCGAGATGTTATACTAATTAAGAGAAATTTTTAACTAAATTTGTATTTAAGAAAAATATTTATTATTAAATTATATAAAATAAAATAAATATTAATATTAAAATTATGTGCCAAAATGCAATTTTTGTTTTCATTTTGACTTTTATCAAAATGACAGCCAAACGTGTCGTTTTAGCCAGGCGAGACCCATTCACAGGGCTCATCATTTAGTCTATACAATATTGTTTCATAAAATGTGAAATGATGTTGTTTAGCATTGGGATAGTCACTAGTTTTGTCATATCAGACGACCCACCGACTACAGAATGTATATCTCGAATTCAAGTCAGAATTTGGTTATTTTTATTGTAGGAAGAATCAAGCTTCAGTTTTTTGCTCTTGGGTTTCATCTCATCGCACTCTTCGTTCCGACAATGAAATTGAGGAATTTCCGGCCGATCCTTGCTGGTTTTAGGTAAGATTTCATAACAGAAAAGTTAAATCTTCTTTTCCTTATATTTTCAGATTTAGTTGACAAAATTGGATGCTCTATGCATGGTTATGATCAGATTTAAGGTTAGTGTGAGTTAGAATAGATTTTGTGTGGTCCAAAGGTTGGATTTTGAAGGCTGCAATTTAGGGCTTTGCATGTAGTGTTCTGGTTCAGTTGGAGGTTGAAGATGACCCAGACGCGTGACAAGTCATTCAGCAAGGGTAGCCAACAATGGGTCGCCTACATGAGCAGGCGACACATCGTCTGCAGATTCGGGTAGGTAACACCAGAGCTTACGGCTCGGGTGATGTGCCATGGACAGGATAGATATATGTGTCATGATCCTAGAGGTTCAGAGTTTGCCTTGCAGCACCTGATGCTGCCTGGTGGCACAATTTCATTGATCAAAAAATAAATAAATAAAAAAAATGGCCAAAAATGGTAGAAGATGGGAAAAATAGCAGAAAAATGAAAATAAAATCCTAAAAACTTATGAAAAATACTAGGATCAATGAGAAATCTAGTGGTACCAATATTTATGAAATTGAAGTTGATTTGCTATGTCAAATAATTAGAAAAAGATTCAAAAAGATAAAAGAAAATAGGAAAACTAACCGAATCGGTTCTAAATTGGTCATCGGGAATCAAGGTTATAAACACATAATTTTATGTGGGTTTATGTAATATAGCATGTATTATTGAGAAATTGGTTATAATACATATGTAGGTGGATACTTACAGGTGATGGGCCTCGAGGAAATTGGTCCAGCAAGCAATGAAGAGTTTGTGGCCTAATTGAACTCAAAACCCTTGAGTGGACGAATTTATTTAAATGCTTTATTGCTACCATGATTATCACAGGATTAATTAATTGATTAGTAACTTGAAATGCTATGCACGCTTTGTAATTGACAATTGTGTGGTGTACTCGATCTGCTATGCCATGCTATGGTATGTTATAATGTGAGTGTTGTACCCATTATGCCATGGTAACTATTATGCATACAATGCATTGAGTATATTAGATACACAAGATGTGAAATGCACAGCATAGCATAGGGTAACCTATGCGACTCTTGAGAGCTCTCCGAATATAGTATCATGGCTCAGATATACCAATAATATCGAGGCTATAAGGATGGACATGGACCACATGAGCAAGCGATGAATACAAGATGAGAACCTGCAGAGTGGGGAATGCTTAGGTGGAGCTGCCATCACCTAACGCTCCGACAGCATCAGTGGAATGGGCAATGTGGTAATTTTTTTTCGATTTGTTTTAATTTATACTTTTATTCTAATGCCAACTCCTTTTTTTTCTATTATACCACTAACCTTGTAGGTTTACTATATACATTGTGGTGTGATATAGCAGTGTATATAGTGGGCATATGACGATTGTCTTGCGAAATTTTGAGGTCCAGGACTTGACATCCAAGCACCAGAATATTATGAAAATATATGAGTAAAATCCAAATATAAAATATAAAAAGTACGTCGGATATATGTGTATACAATCCAAATTAATTAGTCTGATTATACCTGACAGTAACTGATGAACTAGACAAACAAAGCATCACGACAAACAACATACCTGAAGAACCTGCAAGTATAACTGGACAATGCTAATACGTTAGCTAAATATCTTGGTGAGGGGAATAGGTACCACAACATGCATGAATATAAACACAATCGAAATCCAAAACTGAAAATATAAAATTTATGTAAACCTCCAACAAAACTAAATCTTAAATCCAAGTCAACCAAAAATAATAGTAATGGTGAATCATACACACAAGCATATGTTTTTTTTATTAAAACTGACTGGAAAGTCAGCTAAAAAATCACATGTCTACACCCGAGCAAGGGGAGAAGACAAGACCCACTAGTGGTTCTTTTATTCATTTTATAAAAACATAGGTCACACTAGTGTTGCCGAAGGCTTATGGTCAATCCTTGTGACTATCTCAAACCCGTCTGTCACTGATCCAGTCAAAGATTGTCAGTGCACTGGAATACTCAAGAAATCAGAGTAAGATATAAAACCAATCAAAGCAAGTAGAACTCAACCCAATATCACAATGTCAAAAGCAGGAATATAATCTTATAGACAATCATATGTCTCAATAATCTGTGTAACCACAGACACTGTATCACAATATGCCTCTCAATACTAAACCATAATGAAACCAGTATACGTGCCAAATATCACAGTTGCAAAAAAAAATTCATTTTTCCAAACTCACAAACATAAAAATCCAAGTACTAATACAATTCATCATTTAATTTTTTGAAAAAATATAAATCTCATTCATGCATTTTAAAACAAAAACCAAGTAAAGTATAAGGTCCCCACTCACTTATACCTAGAAACAAACTAAAAGACAGCCAAGCATGGTATATAGTCCGTCAGTCCATGACACACCAATACAAGCCACAATACAAGTCAAACGTATGCATATATCATACCAAGCATACAATCACCTCATATACCAATCAAACCAAATAACAAACAGTGCGGGTACTCAAATATACCATGGCACTCAAACCGATATAAAATAATATTTTTCTAAAAAGTATTCTAAAATTATAAAATATGTTAATTAAATCTCAAATTATATTTTACTAACACAATATTAAGTATAAAATCATTATTTACCATTTAAAACCAAAATATATTTTATGCAAAAAGTACAAAAACTTATAACTTGCAAACAGAATTCCAGATTGGAAAATGGGTTGCATCATCGCATTCAGAACGTCAAAATTAGGTAATAGGGTCGAAATGGGAATTTCAAGGTTCAAGTGGCGCATGGCGGACGATGACAGTCCGGCTGTGCCGTGAGCATCAGGGACATCGCTAAGAAACTCCAACTTCTCCATACCTTAACCAAATTAAACAAACAATATGACAAAATGAAGCTCATGAAGAGTACAACGCAAATCCAGTATCCATTTTCCAAGATCTCATCGGATATGGCCAGAAAATCCAGTTTTCTGAGATGGAAAACCGATGACATCATAACTCCTCTTGCTCATGTTTGGCGGCGGAAATCGACAGGACTACCAGCTACATGTAGCTAAAAAAGGAAGCACATCATTTTCTGGTGGCGATGTCACAAACGATGGTCGAAGGAAGGAGATGTGTGTTGCTGTTCGCCAAAGAAGAAAAAAAGAAAAAGAGAAAAAAAGAAAGAAGAAAGAAGAGAGAAGAAAAAGAAAATTTTGTTTTACTATCATCCGTAGCCAAAACGGCATCATTTTGGCACCTGCCAAAACATCATCGTTTAAGCATAAAATAATATTAGTTAATTTAATTTTAATTTAATCATTTTAAAAAATTATTTAAAAAATTTCCTAAAATATCTGTAAAATTAAAAAAATTATAATAATTAAAATAAAAGTCTAAAAATTGTGAAAATTTATCAAAAATCTTAAAAAATTATATCTTTCCAATAAATTTAAAATTATATTTTTTTAACAAATAAATATTTTATTAAAAATAAAATATTATCTAAAATAATATAAAAATAATACCAAAAATATCATGACCAATAGTCATTTCATAACATGACATATCATACAAAGTTTAAAAAAAAAAATTCATGACCAAGAGTCAACTTATAGCATGACGTATGCCACACCTCAATTAACTATTGAATAGATGACATTTCAGGTTATCAATTGATTACACTTTTACTTACCATATCTATTTATTCATGCCATCAATGAAAACAAAAAAATAAAGTTCGTCCACTCATAGATGTGAAGCTCATAAATTCTTTCATGGCTCGCTAGACCAATTCCTCGAGGCCCATCACCTATAGGTATCCACCTCTACACATGCAACCATAACTAAATTCTTAATAACACAAACTAGAATCCATAATAACACATAAAATCATGCGTCTATACCTTTGACCCGACACTTTTCTACCCTAAGTCAACCCGGGATCAAACCAGGAAATTTTTCTATTTTTCTCTATTTTTTAAAATATTATTATATTTAATTAACTCACCAAATGATTTCCAAATTTTAAAAACTTGACATAAATAGACTCCAAATCAATCCTAGTATTTTTGGTCATTTTTATAGTTTTTTTTAAATTATGCTATTATCCATAATTTAGTATTTTTTATGTCCCTCATTAATAACACAAACTAGAATCCATAATAAAACATAAAATCACATGTCTATACCTTTGACCTGATACGTTTCTATCCTCAAGTCAATCTTAGACCAAACTTAAAAATTTTCCTATTTTTCTCTATTTTCTCAAATCTTATTCTATTTAATTAACCCACCAAATCATCTCCAAATTTTGAAAATTTGATATAAATAGACTCCAAATCAATTCTAGTATTTCTAGTAATTTTTTTAGATTTTTTTTAAAATTTTATGCTATTTTAGTATCTTTTTCTATCTTTTTTTAATTAATTTCTGTAATTAAAGCACACAACCAATCACAGCACGATCACTTGGCAGCATCTGCCAACCCATTATTTGAGCTTACCAGATCATGGCTCACGGTATACCTACTACTCCCATCTTTCGAACAACTCATGATTCGGCTTGGAGGGGATGACCCTTCATTTGACTGAGCCGTCTTCAACCTCCAGAAGAGAATTTCTGCAAAAAAAAAACCAAAAAATCCAAAATCTCCATAACCCCAAAACCATTCCCATTCGGAAGCCTACACTATTCTGATCCTATCCATACACAAATCCCTCATTTCCACAAACAAAAATGGTAGAATCAAAGGATAATTGGTGCATATATCCTAGATCTTAAAACATCAAAAATATTTATGAAATCCTTCTTATAATTTTTCCATCGTTAAATAAATAATTTTAAAAATTTGATATCACTCTTTAAAATATTTCAACCGCACCGAAAGCCTATAACCTATCTCGAGTTGTGGGTTAATACCCACTAATAATGACGATCTTCTAATGGGCTTTCCAACCCAATCTGCACAAATTTTTTTAACAAAACTAGCTAGAAAGTCTGCATATCTATTCTATTGATAATATTTTTAAATAAATATTATTCTCATGGACTTGCACCAGTTGTATATACTAGAATTGAGTTCAAAATATTTTTGTACACTTGAGTTTATGATGATTTTTTCCCGTAACTTCACCGTCCAAACTCATTTTCTCGGGATATAATCCAAATAGGGTTGTTCGAATGAAACAAATATTTCAGTTCGAGTTCAATCTATTCAAGTAATACAAAAAAATGATATTATTGGCTTGTTACCGAATGGAACAAATAATCATAAGTCGGTTCGTAAGTAAAAATTTTATTTAAATTTTATGATAAATTGAGATCATTATCTAATTTAAATTCTTTAAAATCAGTCAATAAATTATTTTTGATTAAAAAATATATAATTAACAAATAGGTTTAGTTTTTTATCGGTTTGGTGTATAATAATTCGGTTTGTTTCGGTTCGGTAAAAATATTGTTTTAAAAAAAATTCGGTTGATTTGGTTTTAAATCAAATAAGTTTCGGTTTACATATTTCATCAAGAATCGATTCGGTGACCGAATGCACACCCCTAAATTCAAGATCAAGACTAATTTCATAACCTCCCAAACTCACTTATTTGAGACCTAACTCGCAATCATAGATAGATATAGCATTGTATCCATCTTACAGTGTGAGACTACTCTGAATATGTTACGGGATTGAAATCAAAATCATAGAATTAAGGGGATAAAATATACAATATATCACTACGCTACATTAGTCTTCTATCGGACCCATGTCCCAACGGAATCCAACAGGTATCTTTCTTTGATTTGATGTGCAGCAGCTACAGATCTAACTGTTGGAATCTACTTCAAATTGTTATCCCTTTTTGTATGGTAAAAGAATTCTTATACCTTTTTATCTTGGCTCCCTATACAGGATTCCAGGTCGACTCCCTAAATTTAATTGTGGTTAACCGAGTTTGTCCAATTCCTCCGGCACATACAGGAACTTCGAGAACTGATCATGTAGTTTTCGTATACGGGAAGAGCAACAGAAAAGAAGCATATGATTTCATAAGCCTTCTGCTAAAAATAGGTAATTAGTCGACATTGACCTACTGTTCTAGTTTATACATGTAATACTATATACATGAATATACACAAAATAAAAGTAGCTTGCCCATCTGAACCGGGTTGTCTTATTTGGTGCTACTTGTTTCAGCATGTCCGGGGTACATGATTAGTAGAGAGTAAAACCACATTCTGATTCTTTTGAAGAAACCTGCATGTCAAGAAACAGAACCGATCACAAAACAAAAATTGATGTTTGCAGGGCACATGCACATATAACTAGCAGAAATGGAATAGAGCTCCCATTTATTTTTCGACAATAATGTATATATAACTAGCAGACTTGAAGCAATTAAAATTTTATTTTTCCACAGTAAAGTCAGCTTTGTGATCAAGACAGGAATGGTGCTTCTGTCCAACCACAGGCCTTTAAGTGTGAGAGCTGAAAAGAGTGGGAGCTTCTGAAGGGAAACTAAACTTGAGAAAATCTGGTAACTCCTACAGCAACTCTGGTAGTGTCTCCTGCTCAATGCTTACATAGTCCAATAATTCTGGCAACAGCACTGCAGATTGCAAAAATATTCATAGTTTGGGCCGGGAGCCCAATCAAAAATTGTCAATATTAGTGGACCTTAGTCCATATTCAAAGATTGATGAAGAATTTTAGTTGCATTTTGAAGTTAAATTTTATTTTCAGAGAATTATTCATATTTATGAAATTAATGATTGAAAAATAGAAAGATGAGATATAATGATGATTTTTGTATTTTAGGACCTTGGATAGGCCCATTAAGGGATTAAAAGCATCAAAAAAAATTTCGAGAATTTTCAGAAGCATAATTATAATTATTGTAATTTTTAAAAATGTTTAAATAAGATATTTAATTTTTAGTGATTTATATATTATATAAAATATAATTTTATGATACTAATGGATAGTAATATTTATATGGAGTCCATATAATTTTTCTATATATTTTTTTGGAGGTGTATGGTAATTTCTATGGATTTTTGATAATTTTTTATTTAAAAAATAATTAGAATAATTTTATTATTATTGTCAGATCCGAAAAATTTTGAGTAGCTTGGGCCGGGAACCTAATCAAGGATCGTGTAGGTTAGTGGGTCTTATCTTGTATTCTTTAATTGGTATTGAAATTTAATCAGATTTTGGACGTTTCGAAGTTGAATACTATTTTCGATGAATTATTGTATTTATTAAAAATTATGTATTTATGAAATCACTGATTGGAAAATAAAGAAATGAGATGTATTAATAAGACATTGGATAGGTCCATTAAGGGTTTACAAGTATCAGAGAATTTTTTAAGGATTTTCGAAAACATAATAGGAATTATTGTAATTTTTTTAATATTTTTGAGTAAGGTATTTAATTTTTACTCAATTATGTAATCATAAGAAGAATAATTTTATAGTAATAATAGATACTACTATTTACAAGGAGCCCGTAGGATTTTATGGTGTATTTCTTTTAAGGCATATGGCAATTTTTACGGACTTTTGAAGGATAATTGAATTTAGAAAAATAGTTAAAATATTATTATTATAATATAAATTATATTAATATAATCGAAAAACAAAAATGATGGCTCAAGCTGTCATTTTGACTGCAATAGTTAAAACGACAACAAAACCTGTTGTTTTGGCCTGTAAAGGGGTATCATTTTGATTGAAATGGCATTGTTTTATTCAAACAAACACAGGATGTTGTCTTGATCCCTCGACAGTTGTGCCAGCAAATTCACCCACCACTTGACCTATTTTTATTTTTACATGGGTCAAGGGTGGGAACTACGCAAACAGAGCTCTCTGAGCTCTAGAAAGTGTCCCAGGAACAATAGGTTGTTACCGCGAGTTTTTTCCAACAAAAATCGTGTAAGATTGGCCTGTAAAGGGTGCGTGAGAATGATTTTCAGAGCATCGATGTTGGTTTCTTTTTCCGATGAATTTTTCAGAATTTTGTGGTAAAATATTAATCCCTTTGTGTTTTTAGATTGTCCTTGATGAGAACTTTATTTTAATATGTATTTTATGAGATTTGGTTGGGTATTTGGATAGATCGGAATCTAGACAAATTCTAGATTATACTGTTCATGTTGCCAATCATCTGGAGGTTGAAGGCGATATATCATCCGAGGCATCTTCATGTGACGGGTCGTCTGGTGCTAGAACAGATGACATATCGCTTACGTAAGCAAGTGATGCATCGTTTGTAAGGTAAGCAGGGTAACATCAAGCCTTAGGCTCGGGCGACGTGGCATCCGGAGAAGAGGCCGTGTGTCATGATCGTGGAGGTTCGGTCTTTGGCCTGGGCGCGTCAAGTTCCATCAAGTGTCGCTCCCTAATTAGCCAGAGTTAAATAAATTCCAGAAAAATAGAAACATTACCAAAAAAGGTAGGAAATTTGGGGAAAATGGCAGAAAAATGAGAAAAAATCCCAAAAATTTATGATAAATAATAGAAATGATAAGAAATCTATTGTTATCAAGATTGTAGAAATTTAATATCATTTAACAGATAAAATAATTAGATCAAGATTAAAAAAAATAGGAAAAATATCCAGATCAGTTTTGGATTGATTCTCGAGTAGAAATGCTTCGTATTGAGGTTATAGGTACGTAATTTTATGTTTTTTTATGTATTGAGAATGTGATATTAAGGATTTGATTATAAATGCATGTGTAGGTGGGTACCTACAAGTGATGGGCCTCGAGGAATCGGTCTAGCTATTAAAGAATCAAGTGGTGGCCTCTTCGAACATCGGAAAACTCGTGGGTGGACAGACTCTTTTAATACATTGTCTACTGGCATAAATGGATAAGCAAGATCAAGATTAATTAGAAAAATAATGAATTAATGAAAAAAATTATTACATGTGCTATAAACTAGATGTGTGTTGCCTCATGCCGAATTGTTGAGATATGCTATGCTATGAACTATGTTATGAATTAGTCGAATGTGTCGTGTGTGATTATAATAATGTAAATGCATATGAAGTTTTTGGGTGAATTCAGAAGTATGAGATAGTATCAAACATAACAATAGCATAGGGTGACCTACATGACTCTTGAAAGCTCTCCATGTATGGTAATGCAGTATAGACTTGTCAATAGAAGCATAAGGGGGACGGGGAATATAATTTATCATAAAATAATATGAATATATAGAATATCTTAAAGTGGGGATCGAGTAGGTAGAGCTATCATCATCTAATGCTTCAGCATCGTTAGTGGAACTGGGTGAAGAGGAGTGCATGTCCCATCGAGACGGATCGAGTTTCAACATATAAGATAATAAGATACACGTTCTGGAGCTGCATATAGAATGTCACTAACAGATCCCAGTCCTATTGTTGGCACCAGAAGGGCTTAGAGACATTGCTAGTCCAGCCACAATCTTGATTACCTGAGCAATTTGTGTGCTGCATTATGTTATGACTGTGACCATGTTGAATTGCCATGATGAGTATGCTAATAAATGATTGTGTGCTAGCATGCCTGTGTTATTGTTAATAATTACATGTATCTTGCTACGCATATTTTTTCCATCCACTCACCTGACAAGCTTTTACTAGATTATTAGCATGAATGTAGGAATAATGGATAATGATTAGGAGCTCACTCCCTAGCATAGCAAGAAGTGATCGACGATGGAACATTCATACTTGAGGTAATCTTAAGAAGTATTATATTCATAGTATTTTCCTATAGTATTTCCCCTCGGTGTATTTGAACATGATCAAGTCATTATTTGAATTTTGTTCCTTGGAAGTAATAATAAACTTGATCATTTTATGATCTCACCCAGATGACGTTGTGTTATTTCTTTAATTCCGCTACCCCATATATCGATTAATTCTTTTATTATCATTTCCACTTTAGTTTCCATACCACTAGCCTTGTATGTTTACTTTATGCATTATCGTGCATTTAGGTAATGTATATAGTGGGCCTATGGTGATTGTTGCGTGAGTTTTGGGATTCAGGACGTGATAATTATTTATATAATTTTAATATAATTTGTAAGTCAAAACGACAGCCCAGATTGTCGTTTTGACCGAGATGGTCAATACAATAGGGAGCCTTGTCGTTTTGATGTTCGAGAGGAGTACCTCGGAGCTATGTTATTTATATTCGAAACGAAATTATTTTGCAAGGAAGCAAAGCGATGTCGTTTTGCCCTTCCCCAACAGCTGTGCCCAGACCCAGAAACTTCCTACCGCTTTGACCTATTTAAATCTTCATCGGGTTGAGAGTTCTCACTTGCACTTGTAGAGCTCCGATTAAGCCCACACATGCTGCATCTCTTGTTTGCAAATTTTTCCCCACCGAAATGATGTGATTTCGTGCTATGAGAGGAGAGAGTGAGGTCAAATGTCACGACCCGGCCCTCGAACCCTCGGCCCAGCGGGCCCAGACGTATATGTGCATGTGATGGATCACAACTACAACGCTGAGTCAGGCTTTTTAACCACATGGCCCAAAAGATGCATCTTGTTGCAAATGATACCATCACACATATAAGCCCAAGACCTCCCTTGCTCCTTTCCGATGTGGGATTGGGTAACCTAACCCCCCTACGGGCTGGGTCTCACAATCTCCCCTCTTTATAGACCTCATTTCCTCACGAGGGGAGCTCTAACGTAACTGCCTTGGGTCCAAACTCATGGGCCCAAACGTGAACACACAACACAGCCCAAGCCCACCTGAAAGAGGGAACGAGATCGGCTCCCCTACCATTTGTCATGAACCTGTCCCCGGACCCTTGGCCCAGCTAGCCCGGACGTGTATGTGCGTGTGATGGATCACAACTGCAACGCTGAGTCGAGCTTTCTAACCACATGACCCAAAAGATGCATCTTGTTGCAAATGATACCATCACACATATAAGCCCAAGACCTCCCTCGCTCCTTTCCGATGTGGGATTGAGTAACCTGAACCCCCTACGAGCTGGGTCTCACATCAAATTTCAGAACTCAATACCCAACTCTTTCTCCAGGGAATTAGCCTGAGGTGTGAGTTTGAATTCATTGGATTTTATGTGTGTGAGATTTTAGTCCTTGAGAGGTGTTGTGTTGATGTTGTTGAGTTGGTTAGAAGTGGTTTCTGCCTTTCTTTCTATAAAGAATCGATTCTAGAGGCATCGATGGTGTATTTAGAAAAAGGTTATTCGCTTTTCCCTTCAAGTTGTGTGAAGATTGATTTGTGTTGGATTGTTGTTAGTTGAGGGCTTAAATAATTTTAGAGTGGTCTTGAGTCTAGTTTCATGTCATTTTAGTTTAGTAGTTGGTTTTCCATTGAGTTTAGTTGTGTTAACCTTGTGTGATTGCATGTGTTCTAGGCCATTTTCCAGGAGCTTATTGAGGTCATGGTAGCTGCAACTATGGTCTACACTTCATAAGGTGGGAGTCTATCCTTCATACTCATGAAAGGAAATATTTTTACTTTCTTTAATTAAAATATAAAAGTATATTTTGATTTGATTGTGAGGTATCCATTAGTGTGAATGTGTTTAAAAATCATATTTAAAGCATGCAATGTGTATAACATGTTTTGGCTGTGCAAATTATATAATTTGATCTATGTCACACACATTGATTGTAAATCAATACATAGTGAGGATGTAAGATTTATGAGACTTGATGTTCTTGGTATGTTAAGGGATCTTGTGGATGAATTGTGTTAGAAATGTGTGTTTGTGATGGATTTATGTAGGTATATGTGAGGGGTTTGTGTTGTGAGGTTTTGACGGAGTTATGAGAGGATTTTGGGTGATTTTTGTAAGTGAAATGAAGCTATTGCAAGTGTGAGAAAACCCAGAAATCATGCACCCGACACACCCTCATGCAGTTCATACCCCAAGACCGCCAACACTTATACCCTTGTGGCCCTAACACACCCCTGGACAGTTCATACCCCAAGGACCACAACACTTGTACCCTGAGGCCTCGGACAAACACACTTATGGACTTAATACATACCCACATGCAGTTCGAACATCTATAGTCCTTGATATATCCACACCCAGTGTACACTTCCAAGGTCCAAACAAACAATGATTAGTTCATATACCCGTGGCCCCAGATATAAGCATGACCAGTCTATATAGTCGTGGCCCTAGTCAACCCACGACCAATTTATTCACCCGTGACCCCAATACACCCATGACCAATTTATACAATTGTGGTTCCCAGACACACCCATAACACATCCACACGATCATGGCCCCCGGACACACCTATGATCAGTCTATACAATCGTGGCCAAATCAACCCACGACCAGTTCATACATTTGTGGCCCCAACACACCCAATTTAGACAACCGCTACCAACCTAACATTAACCAAATGTCTACCTACACCTTTCCTAACCTTAGATGAGTATCTTGAGGGTTCCCCATGCATTGATCACTTAAGAGTCCTAAGGTTGAGAGAAAGAGGTGAGTGATAGAAATTGGTCCTTATATGAGAGATTGTTGACCCGTGAGTTTATTGATCCTTGTTAACCAGGTCCTATTGCTTAAATCTCTTGGAGAGTACCTTCGAATCTACCTTTCCATTAGAGGTTAAGTTAGAATTTTGGAGAGGTGAGCATAGAGAATGTGTATGTTTGACCTTTGAAACTTTTTTTGTGGATTCTCATGCTTAGATTTTCTTATTGATATCAATAAGATTGGTGTGACTTCTAAGTGTGAGTTGATTCTTTATCTTCCATGTGAGCATGTTTGTGTACATTCATTGGGAACAAACTAATGTGCATGATCACATATGTGGCTTTGCTAGTGTGTAATTTTGACGAGAGTAACTAGTATAGTATCATCATATAAGCCTACTATTTTATCTTTGGATAAACCATTTTGCGATTTGATGTGCACTTTGAGATGGTAAATATACCTATAAGTATATACGCCATATATTTCTATGGAATTGACGGTTCTTTGCACTTGGCCAATGTAAGGTAAGTATATAGGATACCAACATAAAGGACAGTTGCTTACCTAGGAGTGGTATGGATGATATAGATTATATTTGCTAGACAGTATATAAGGGCTTGAGTGGAGCTAGTTACTTGCTTGGAACAGTGTGGATGGTATGTGATTATGAGCTCAATATTACTATGTGCGAATATAATTACGCAATGTATCATATATAATACTATGAGATCGAGTGTGATGTATATTTGTTTGCAACTTTTTCTCCACTCGATTTGGACAACGTTGGTGGATGAGGTTATGAATATGAGTACTATATTATACTTTAAACATACATGCATGAAAAACCTACCAGCAGGGCTTTGGATCTTCTGTACGCGGGGAATTTTTTCCTTAGCTTATTTTTATGTCCACCCCAATAGGTTTTGGGCCTATTGCCTGGTATGAGTATGTGACGGCATGTTCATGGGATTTGTGATTTATCCACCTGTTGAGTTGCATGAGATACTATTTATTATTTACTTTGTATAATAGCATGTATTTGTAAATGTGAGGTTGCTTTGTACTATAGAATGCACAAGTTGTATTATAGCGTGTTTATCAATAAAAGTATGTTTATACTTGTTTTACAGTTTGTCTCTTTTCTCCCTCGATTGTATATAACGTTTCGACTCCCATGGAGGTCTTTGTGATCTCACTCCCTATTGTTATCTTTTTTTCAGGATTAGCCTAGAGTGACACGGTAACCCTATTTAAAGAAAAAATTTTCAATTGTCTGTATTTCTTGAAAAGATTTTTTAGAGTTTTATAAGATAAGCCTTATATGGTTTCAATTGGTTAACTGGTTAGACTAATTGAGGCTGCAAAACTGTGAGAGTCTAGATTTTGGGATCAACCCTCACGCTATCGGTTGTACTCAAGGTAATATCTAAGAGCATTGTATTCATAGTATTTTTTCCTTAGCATATTTTGACTATGATTGAGTTTTATGAAGTCAACTGGATGACGTCATGTTTCCTTCAAATTCCCCTTGTAGGTTTGTTATATACATTGTGTGTGTTGTGGAAGTGTTTATAGTCGACCTACGGTCATTGTCCCATAATTTTGGATTTGGGGGCATGACACCTTATATATACTGAAAAGGCTTAACCGTGTAATGTCCTAAGAATGCGGAAATCAAACAGCAAACATCGCCCACCACGGTGTGATTCATGATACAACTATACACCTAAGATTAATAATTTTCGTGGTGCACCAGCATTTCGACAACTTTGTTCATGGAAGTCTCGCGTCCTTGTCTTCTTCCACACATTGCAGTGCCACTCCAACCAGGGTTTTCATCTTAGCTTTGTCATATACTCCTTGCAATGTCGGATCAATGATCTCTTCGGTCCACAAGGCGTTGCCATTGGCTTTATTTTTCTTATCCCTTACCCACGACACCAATCTTCCATTTTCTGTCTGCTCCCTACCCTCCATGACATTGATGCTCATCGCAGGACTCTTCCCGGTCACCATCTCCAACACAACAATCCCGTAGCTATAGACATCCACTTTGGAAGTGATGGGCAGATTAAAAACCCACTCAGGAGCCATATAACCTCTAGTTCCTCTGATCTTTGAGAAGTCTGAGGTGTCCAAATCAGCTCTGTTCAGTAGTTTCGATAAACCAAAATCTGACACTTTAGGGTGGTACTTGGTGTGAAGAAGTATATTTTGAGGCTTCACGTCACAATGCAGAACCCACTCCAAGCACTCTTCATATAGATACGCTAACCCTTTAGTTGTGCCAACAGCAATCTCAAACCTCTTTCGCCAATCAAGTGCTCCAGAAGACAGATTTTCCGCCAAGGATCCATGCTCCATATACTCATAAACCAAAGCTTGTGGATTCCTTCTGCACAGTAGCCCCATATCTCTATTAAGTTCATGTGGTTGAGCTTCCCTATGGTGCTTCTGCCAAAAATTCAGCTTCGTTTTGAACAGCAACATAAAGACGTTTTACAGCCACAACTCGATCATCGGAGAGGGTGCCTTTATAAACAATTCCTCCGGCTGCTCTTTCGATTTCTTCGCTGAAATTTTTAGTTGCTTTTTTGAGTTCAGAATAGGCATATTTCTTAAATCCAGTTGCAGGAATGTGGTAGCCTTGAATAGCTTGCCCAGGGTTGTCATAGAATCTAATTAAGAAGAACCAAACTAAAAAAATGATAATGACCTCGATTTCTCCCACTGCCACACCGAACCACAAAATGACCTTCAAAGTCCCATTTTCATGACTTTGTGTGTAGCCTCTATTCAGGGGGCTGAACAGTGCACTGGAGCATTCTGACCCGGGGTCTAAAACTTCCTCTTTGTTAGAATACAGAAAAGTTTTGGAGACTTTGATATACACGTCTCCAGAAATGTGTGGACCATATTGCCCTTTTAACAGTAGTATCTTCAGGTAACAAAGAGGGACATCGAAGGCCTTTTGCTGAATCCCTACACAATCACATGATTCCCGACACAAATCTTGACATGTCTGTAAGGTTTAGTTGGAATAGAAACCATAATCGTAGCCATAAAATTCAGAACGAAAGAGTTGGACGAAACCAACCTCCGTTTGATTGCCGCAGGATAGATCGAATTCTGGTTCACAACCAGAAGACCAGTCCCTAGCATCCTTCTCCTTAAACCCTGGAATGCAAGAACATTTTCTACCGGAGATGGGGTTATAGCTGCACAAACTGTTGGGCCCGCAAATTCCATGAACCCGACATGATTCAGACAAGGCTTGCCAGGAAACAACCCAACTTGAACTCTTCTTGTATCGGGTATACATTCTCACATTACCATCAAAATCAAGCACTAATTGTGAGACCCAGCCCGTAGGGGGGTCAGGTTACCCAATCCCACATCGGAAAAGAGCGAGAGAGGTCTTGGGCTTATATGTGTTGTGTGATGGTATCATTTGTAACAAGATGTATCTTTTGGGCCATGTGGTTAGAAGCCCAACCGAGCGTTGCAGTTGTGATTCATCACGCGCACATACACTTCCGGGCCCGCTGGGCCGAGGGTCCGGGGGCCGGGTCGTGACAAATGGTAGCGGAGCCGATCTCGTTCCCTCTTCCGGGTGGGCTTGGGCCGTGTTGTGTGTTCACGTTTGGGCCAGTGAGTTTGGGCCCACGTCAGTTACGTTTGGCTCCCCTCGTGAGGACACGAGATCTATAAGGCGGGGAGATTGTGAGACCTAGCCCGTAGGGTGGTCAGGTTACCCAATCCCACATTGGAAAGGAGCGAGGGAGGTCTTGGGCTTATATGTGTTGTGTGATTGTATCATTTGTAACAAGATACATCTTTTGGGCCATGTGGTTAGAAGCCCAACCGAGCATTGTAGTTGTAATCCATCAGACACACATACACGTTCGGGCCCGTTGGGCCAAAGGTCCGGGGGCCGGGTTGGAGTCTCACTCCATAATCGTCAGGGACAAAAGTAAGATTATCCGATGAAGTGAACATCCCCCAAGCATCGAACGACGCAGATCTGCTGTTGTTATATGTGAACCTTCCGGTTTGCAAATTTGGAATCCATGGGTACGGCCAATAGTGACTGGAGGCATCCGGGCCGTCATAGAAAAGTCTGATAAGATTGTCACTATCAAACAATAGGCTGTAGAAACCAGAAGAGGAGTTGGTTTGACTTCTTGAGGAGACAAGTTTTGCATCTTTAGTGAGATGCTGATAGGGAAGAAGAGTATCTGTTGGTAAATCGAAGCTTAGCCAGGTACATCATAAACAAATAATATTGATATTTATGTACTACTTAAATAAAAATTTATAGAGTAAGTTTTGCCAAGTTATATTATTATTGTCATTGTTCATATTGGAGACTTACTCTGTTAATATTAAAACCTAGACAGTGTGTCTCCGCCGTGGATTTCCCACCGTACCTGGTGTTGACAGCAACGGTTGTAATTTGGAAAAATTATATAAAAATAAAAATATATTCTACTTAATTTTTATTTTCCACATGCACGACTAGTTGAACACCAAGCCGATAAGGATAAACGTCACATGTTTGGTTAGGCGTGCTATGTGTACATCATAAGTAGAGAGGGACCCATTCAACTTCTTTATCTCTGTAGATGTCAAGAGAGAGGAGCGAGAAAATGCTTTCAACTCAGCCATCCAACCAAAACCGACAAAATACCCAAACACTCCAAAACACTAACCTCAACCCCCAGTCCCATTTGAGCCAAAGACCCCCCTCCTCCCTTTAATCCTACCCATGTTCCCCAACCTGTTTTTAGACTTCGAACTAATACCCAAGCCAACGTCCATCAACCCAACTTTACCCATCAAGTACCCCAAACCCTATCAGGCCCCAGCAAGAGAAAATAGGAACCTTCGAAGTTTTTCTATGGAAAGAGATTCATTTCTTACTACATTGAAGACATCCAGGAAGAATGGAACTCTGATAAGATTTTTCAAGAAATCTCTCTCATCGAACCTGTGGTTGACGTGTTTATCCCAAATCGTCGAACGAGAAGAGGAATGAAGTTTGGTTTTACTAAATTCCTGAGGTGTGGAGCGCAGGAAGACCAACAGTGGAACAGATTGAACTCTGTTTTGGGAGAGCAGCATGCCATAAGAATCAACGTGGCTAGATATGCCTTGGGACAGCAAAGTTGTAACTAGGCATTTGGGAGTGGAGATCAACAGGAGAAAGGGCTGGCTCCTCCAGTCACTCCTAAACAAAATATTGCTTCAGTGTTTGTTAGGAATAGGCTGACCTACACGGAGGCAATCACCGAAAAGAGCTCGGTTCCTATTAAGCCCCTGACGGTGATTTTGTCGACAAAACTAATCCCAAAAGACTGGCTCTTGAGAAGTGCAGTAGACACTGTGAGAGATGGATGCCTAAACATGCTTAAGCTTCCAGTAGAGATTGGGTACAAGGAGATGGGAGGAGATTTGAGGTTGATCACCTTCGCATCTGCAAAGATAATGCGACGGGAGCTTAGGTCCTACCTCAGCTTTTGGGCAGAAAAATTCTCTGACTTCCATCCATGGAGACCTGAAGACGTTAGCACTAGAAGGATTTGTTGGGTTAAGGTCATCGGAGTCCCTTTTAGTACATGGTTCGATGACGCCTTTAGGAAGATTGTGCAGTCAATTGGTTCTCTGATTTAGGTACACAAGAAGACTAATAGTTGGGATTGTTTGGAGACTACTTTTCTTCAGATCATAACTAGCAGTCTGTCGAAAATTAAAACATCCTTTATTCTGGAGGTAGAAGGAACTCAGTTTCTAGAGGACGGGACTGTTGATGTAGCGGGTACAGTGTAAGGTGAAACGACATGTGTGTCAGGTGGCTGCAATAGTGCTTTTCCTCTTGTCAGAAAAGCACTTTTGTCCGGAAAGAAAGTGTCTTTTGCACAGGAAGAAAAGTCTAATTTTACCTTAGCTAAGAGACAAAACCGAAGGCACAGTCAACAAGAAGAACCCAAAGGGATCCCTATTTCAAATAGGGACAGTAGTGATATGAGCCTTGAAGATGGAGTCAACTAGGCTGTGCATGCAATGCCTAGCCCATCAATGGATAAGGAGTCTGGAGGGCATCTTAGTAACTTCACAGAGTCAGGTTTTTTCCTTGATATAAACCTTGCTCCTCGACAAAAGAAAAACACATCAAGAGAGATATTCCCTAGGACCATCGAGGAAGAGGTGGCCATTGTCATTCCAGATACTTTACCTTCCCTAGAAGATACCGTCATTGTCAATATGAGAAGAGAAGGAACAAAAGCCTCTCAGATTGAAAAGAAATCGAGATTGCTGGATAAGAAGCCTTGGAAGTAGAAGAAATTCAAGCACTTAACGGCCACATGTAGTCTTTCTTCTTGTAATGCCGGTAGACAAGAGAAAGGGAGGCAAGGAAACAAAAACTCAGATAATTTTCACACAGAAAATAGCAGACAGATGGTCCGTTTATGCTCTGGAGCATCTTGCTTAAGGATCCAAGAAACATCGGAGGACACAATTGGTGAGGAAGTGCATAAATCCATGGAGATTATTGATGCTTTGGGATTGAATCATTAGAAATCTGCTTCTGCTTCGAGACAAAGACTACGTAAGAGGATAGTAGAAGAGGGAGAAGATTGGCATGGCAATCATGTTCAGTGAGTTGCCTAGATTTCGAGGGTGTTTGGGTTGTTTCATGATTAACTATGCAGTGTAGAATGTTTGCGGGTTTAGAAGTAGACTAAAGAAGACACAAATTGGGAATTTGATAAATAGGGAGTATCTAAGCCTATTAATTCTATGCGAGACCAAAATGACTGAGATGAATGAGACAATAGTGAGGAGATTGTGCTCTAGTCCATCAGTAGGATGGTGCTCCATAGATGCAGATGGCAGTGCAGGCAGAATATTAGCTATGTGGGTTGAACAGAAGATTAAAGTTAAAGAGACGTGAAAATTTGAGAGATGGCTGGCTCTCAAATACGAAATGGCTGATACAGGATTTGTGTTTACCTGCGTGGGGTTATATGCTCTCACAATTATTCAGGAGAGGTGTTCAGTATGGACAGAGATGAAGATTTGGAAAAGGAGGGATGAGAATCCATGGATAGTTATGGGCGATTTCAATAAATCTTTAAATGCAGAGGAAAGGTGCGGAGGTAGTTTAAATTACAGAGGGGCATGCAAATTGCAGGACTTTATGAATTGTTGTGGCTTGTGGACATGCCTCTCATCAGAAAGTCCTATACATGGTTTAGTTCGTGAGGTGCTTCAAGGATTGACAAGGTAATGGTGTTTCCCTGGAATGGTGTAGATGCTTTCATGGTCACAAGCTATTACAAGAGATAAGGGGTTCTCTGATCACATACCACTGATTTTGAAAGTGGACGATTTTTACTAGGGTGCGCGGTCATTTCATACATAGGATATATGGTGGGAAGTTAAGGATTTTTTGAAGATTTTCCAAGATATTTGGACTGAAGCAGGATTGATGCATCGAGGAGATTTTTGTTTAGTCCGAAAGCTGAACTTCTTAAAGCAGAACCTCAAATCATGGCAAAGGATCAGGTATGGGGATATGGAGACCAAATTAAAAGATTTGCTAGCAGAAATAGATCAGATGGATCAAAATAGATCTTCGGAGATCTTAGTCAATCTGGATTTTGTCGGACGATATGGTAGATTGCATTTAGAAAAGTGGAAATTGAAGAAAAGAATAGAGTTCATGTAGAGAGAGATCTAGACAACAATGGTTGAAGCTAGGAGACAAAAACAGTAAATATTTTCATGCATGTGCTAGCCTAAAGAGGAATAACAATTTTATTGGAAGCATTAAATCCGATAATGTTGTGTTAACACAACCATCGGATATTAAAAATGTAGCAGTAAGATACGTCAAGGAGATCTTCAAAAAAGGAAGCAATAGTTGGCTCGATTTGGACTCAATGGAGTTTGATAAAATCTCGACAGCTGAAGCGATAAAATTGGAGGAACCATCCTCACCGAAGAAGATCAAGGCAGCGGTTTGGGATTGTGGGAGTCACAAAGCACCTAGACCCAATGGATTCAACTTGTTTTTCCTAAAAAGGCTTGGGATGTAATTAGGGAGGAAATTGTGATCATGGTAAGAGAGTTTCACATTAATGGGTTCCTTTTGAGAGGAATTAATTCCTTTAGTGCATGGAGCCATTGAGTTCAATTCCTTTAGACCCATTAGCCTTATCAATGGCATGTACAAGATAATTGCTATGATTCTTACCAAGAGGTTAAAAGGGATTACAGGCAAGCTCGTTTCTCCTCTTCAAAGAGGTTTCATAAATTTTAAGATATTTTCTTTCTTATTTCTGTAACTTTCCAAAATTACAACCTTCTAAATTAGAATTTCCCATAACGGTGAGGATTTTAGAATCTGCTGTTAAAAAAGTGAGATTATTTGATGAAGTGAACAATCCCCGATAATCAAACAATGCAAATCTGCTGCTATTGTACAAGAACCTTCCAGTTTCCCACCCTTGAAGGTAAGTGTATGACCAATATATACTCAAGACATCTGGCCGGGCCGTCATAGAAAGTTGGATGAGAAGGTTGTTGTTATCAAATAGAAGCTTATAATAGCTAGAAGAGAAGTTGGTTTGACTTCTTGAGGAGATAAGCTGGATGTCTCTAGTAAAATGCTGGTAAGGAAGAAGAGTGTCAGTTGGTGAATCGAAGCTTTGCCACAAAGTGACATCCTCTAAGTTATGTTGTGAGACCCAGCCAGTAGGGGGGTCAGGTTACCCAATCCCACATCGGAAAGGAGCGAGGGAGCTCTTGGGCTTATATGTGTTGTGTGAGTGGATCATTTGTAACAAGATGCATCTTTTGGGTCATATGGTTTGAAGCCCAACTCAGTGTTACAGTTGTGATCCATCACGCACACATACACGTCAGGGCCCGCTGGGCCGATGGCCCGGGGGCTGAGTTGTGACAAATGGTAGCGTAGCCGATCTCGCTCCCTCTTCCGGGTGGGCTTGGGCCGTGTTGTGTGTTCACGTTTGGGCCCGTGTGTTTGGCCCCAAGTCAGTTTCATTTGGGCTCCCCTCGAGACACGAGGTCTATAAGGAGGGGAGATTGTGAGACCCAGCCCGTAGGGGGGTCAGGTTACCCAATCCCACATCATGAAGGAGCGAGGGTTACCCAATCCCACATCTGATATAAGGAGGGAAGATTGTGAGACCCAGCCCGTAGGGGGGTCAGGTTACCCAATCCCACATCAGAAAGGAGCGAGGGAGGTCTTGGCTTATATATATGTTGTGTGTTGGTATCATTTTGTAACAAGATGCATCTTTTGGTCCATGTGGTTATAAACTCAACCGAGCATTGCAGTTGTGATTCATCACGCGCACATACACGTCCGGGCCCTTTGGGCCGAAGGTCCGGGTCGTGACATATGTAGAACAAGGTTGTCGGTATTCTCCAGGCGCAACTCCGTTGCAGAGAGGGAAACAATGTTAGTGGACCAAGCAGTGGATTTACCAGCATCGATTAAATAGAGATTCCCAGCCTTTTGCATCAAGAGCTTGGATTTCTTCCCCCATTTACTGGAAAATCACAGTTGGCCATCCAGACAATTGTACAGTTGTTACTACAGGAATAAGCAGTCACGATTATCAAAGGATTAATAAATTGACCAATAATGTGAAATGTTATGTATGCATTATGATTGTTGATTATGTAATATGCTTGACTTGATATGCGATGCTATGATATGAGTGATGCACTTAGTATGCCATGATAATTATTATGCATGTAATGCATTGAGTGCATCGAATACACGAGATGTGAATGCACAGCCATAATATAGGGTAACCTATGCGACTCTTAAGAGTTCTCTAAGTATGGTAGCGTGACTCAGATACACTAATAAAACCAAGCTATCAGGTGGGATAGGGACGAGACAAGCAAACCGATGAACACAAGATAGGTACATGCAGAGTGGGATCGCTTAGATGGAGTTTCCATCACCTAACGCCCCAGCAACATCAGTGGAATGGGCAATGTAGTAATTAAGGAACTACCACTGACGTATCTTAATCTCAAATCTCGGGACTTCAACAGAATGAGAGGTATCGCCAACCCAGTCATAGTTGTATTGTTTGGAAAGTTGTGTGAATATGCCATGTTTTGACTATGACTTTGCTTTATATCTTCGACTCATCGAGCCTTTAATTGCATGATAGCGTGTTTGTTTAATAAGTGTATAATTCTCTATGTTCTTTGAATATGTTTTTTCCATTCACTCATCTTGCAGGTTTCTGCCAGGCTTTTGGCTTGAATGAAAGACTAAAGAATAGAAGCTCACTTCTAGGCATAGCGTGAAGACTATTAACGGATTAAATAACATTTAAGGTAACATGTGTAGGATTTATATTCATAGTATTTCCACTAAGTTAATTTGATTGTGTTGAGATACTTGAATACTATTGTAACAAATTGGTGCATGTAATTATTATATTACGTTCTCTTTTTGGATTATGTATATCTGGGGTTGTTCGATGTCACCCGGAAACATCATTACTTTATTTATATCCGCTACGCAATCTAGTTAAGCTTATATTCCAATGTCAACTCCATTATTTATTTTTTATCACTAGCATTGTTTATTATATGCATTTTGGGCGATATAATATTGTATATAATAGGCCTAAGACAATTTTTGCACAAATTTTTTGGATTTTAAGACATGACATCAATTGTGGGTGTGAGGATGATCGATTGAAGAAAGGAGAGAGGGCGAAACACTAAATCGGACTAGAGAGTGAAGTCCAACCGTTCGATGAGAGAGCGGTCAGACCTAGTTTGTCTGACCGGTCGTAGTGTGGTTTGTTTCGAGCATACCTGTTTATCTTCCTGAGAAATACTCAGAGAGATTTGTATCTAATAAGCATTTTTCTTTACCAACTCTTATTGAATGTTTACAAATCAGCAACGCCTTTGTACCAAGCTAAAAGTCATGTTGATGGTGCATTAGCCTTTCAACTACTTCTCTCATTGTGGGCCTTGCGTCCTTATCTTCTTCTACGCATTCCATTGCCACTGTAACCAAAATTCTCATCTTTTCTTTGTCACATTCTCTTCCAACCATGGGGTCTAGGATATCTTCAATCCAAAACGCATTTCCCTCCGCTTCATTCTTCTTCTCCCTTACCCAGGACACCAATCTTCCATGCCCCATATTTGCTCTATCATTCTCAACGTGGACACTCATTGATGGACTCTTCCCGGTCACCATCTCCAGCACAACTATTCCGAAGCTGTAAACATCCACTTTGGAAGTGATGGGCAGGTTGAAAATCCACTCAGGAGCCATATAGCCTCTAGTTCCTCTAATCCTTGAGAAGTTTGAAGGGTCTAGGTCACCTCTGTTCAGTAGTTTGGACAGACCGAAATCAGATACCTTTGGCTGGTAGTTGGAGTCTAAGAGAATATTTTGAGGCTTCACATCACAGTGTAGAACCCACTCCAAGCACTCCTCATGTAGATAAGCAAGCCCTCTGGCAGTACCTACGGCAATCTCATACCTCTTTCGCCAATCGAGTGTTTTAGCAGACAGATTTTCAGCCAGTGATCCGTGCTCCATATATTCGTAAACCAAAAGCTTGTCCTTTCCTTCTGCACAGAAGCCCCATGTCTCTATTAAGTTCATGTGATTAAGCTTACCAATGGTGCTTACTTCTGCTAGAAATTCAGTGAGGCTTGGATCAGCCACATAAAGCCGTTTGACCGCCGCAATTCGATTGTCTGATAGCCTGCCTTTATAAACAATCCCTCCTGCTCCTCTTCCAATTTCCTCCCTGAAATTTGTCGTTGCCTTCTTCAGTTCAGAGTACGTGAATCTCTGAAATCCAGTTACAGCAATATGGTAGCCTTGTGTAGCTTCACCAGAGTCGTTGTGAAATCCAATCAAGGAACACCAAACAAAAAGGACGACAACAATCTCAAATCCTCCCAGTGCGAGGCCAAACCACAGCATGATCTCCAAGGTGTTATTTGCGTGTTTTCCTTTGTAGTCTCTGTTCAGAGGACTTACATATCCACCGGCGCAATACAAGTCTTCAGAATCCAAAACAGCTTCCCTGTCAGAATGGAGGATAGCTTTGGGGACTTTGACGTAAGCGTCACCTTCAAATTGTGGAGCACGTCGCCCATTCTGCAACAGCGTCTTGGGATAACAGAGAGTAACGGTTGTATGCTTTGCAAAGAAAATAGAAGTGGTGACAAACTTGTACTGAATCCCTTTACAGTCGCACAATTGGAGACACACATTTTGGCACATTTGTAAGGTATAATTTGTGTAAAACCCATAATCGTAACCATAAAATTCAGTATGATTGAGTTGGAGAAAGCCAAATTCCTTATCTTCGCTGCAAGAGGGATCGAATTCTGGTTCACATCCATAAGACCAGTCGCTAGCGTTCTTTATCTTGTGTCCTGGAATGCAATAACATTTCCTGCCCAAAATAGGGTCATGGCTGCAGACACTGTTAGGGCCGCAAATTCCATGAATCCGACAGGGTTCGGAGATGGCCTGCCATGACACAGCCCAAGTGGAGCTCTTCTCTTCTCGACTATACATTCTTAGGTTACCATCAATGTCAAGAACCAGTCTTCGCTGCAACCTCACTCCATAATCTGCCGTTAAAAAAGTGAGGTTATCTGATGAAGTGAACAATCCCCGATAATCAAACAACGCAGATCTGCTGCTATTGTACGAGAACCTTCCAGTTTCCCACCCTTGAAGGTAAGTGTATGGCCAATAGATACTCGAGACATCCGGGCCATCATAGAGAAGCTTAAGAAGGTTGTTGTTATCAAATAGAAGCTTGTAGTAGCCAGAAGAGAAGTTGGTTTGACTTCTTGAGGAGATAAGCTGGATGTCTCTAGTAAAATGCTGGTAAGGAAGAAGAGTGTCAGTTGGTGAATCGAAGCTTTGCCACAAAGTGACATCCTCTGAGTTATGTAGAACAAGGTTGCCGGTATTCTCCAGGCGCAACTCCGTTGCGGAGAGGGAAACAGTGTCAGTGGACCAAGCAGTGGATATACCAGCATCGATTAAACAGAGATTCCCAGCCTTTTGCATCAAGAGCTTGGATTTCTTCCCATTTACTGGAAAATCACGGTTGGCCATCCAGACAATGGTACAGTTGTTACTGCAGGATGTCCGACTAAACCATATAGCGAAGCTGTAAGCATTTTCGCCCACAGGGTAAAAACCCGCCGAGAAAACTCCATCCGGCGAAACCAACACATCCTCGGGATTCTCAACTGAAAGTGATGAGCCTTCACTCAGAAAGTAAGACGTCGAAGATGAGATTGGAAGCGATATTAATAGAGACAGAGAAAGCAGAAACAAGAGGATTCCCATTGACAGTACCCCCATCTATGGCAGACTATGAATCTTTGCCTTACAATGCAAGTAGAGTTGTGAATTCAAGGATCGTAATCCAAAGGCAGAACGTTCGGAAGCGATACTAAATTAATAATAGAGATAGTGAACCCATAGCTGGCAGATTAACGCTGTAAAGGGCGTAGTCGACATGTGAACTGAGATTTATACGCGGGCGGACAGTATTTCAAAGGCTTAACGTTGATTTGCATAGAAAATGTTTTAGTCAGTCAAAGCTTTGTAATTATTGAACACCCTTAATTGGTAAGCGCAAATAACATTTGTTTATAGATTTTTGTATCCTGGTCGGTTATTTGTACGAATCCTTTTGTATTTTTAATCCAAGATGGGAACAACGACAAAAAAATAAGTACTGTCATTGTCTTTTAATTTTAGAAAAAATTCAGCCAATTATTTTAACCTCTTAGCCTCCCACTAGGACATGTATCTAGAATTTCAACTTCTATAACCACTGTAACTTCTTGCACAATAATTCAGGATAAATAGTCAATAATTCAGGATATAGTTACAGAATTAATAATCCAATAAAATAACATAAATAAATAGTTCAGATGAAATGAGCCTTGTGGGAAGAGGAGAGGAACTGTATTCGATACTCGGCTAAACGGGGATGAGGATAGAATAAACCAAATAAAAAATTGAATAAATATATAGATATAGGACGATGTTTAATAATAGTAATGAAGTTGAAAATCATAAACAGTATGGTCAAGTAGACATCTCCGTGTTATTGCTGAACCATGCAAAATTTTCATTTCTGAATGACTTGTATTTGTAAGAGCATTAGTTGGTAAGAAGATGGATAGCTAGGGATATGATACATGTGTGTCCTAAAAGACGTTAAAAATCTGCAACTATCAACGGCGTGATCCGGTCAAATTTATTTGTAGGCGGGGATTAAGCTATCGTATGGACATGGTTAAATAATAAAATTTATTTATTTTATATGATAAATAAATATCTTTTCATTGTTGAAAAAATTTTTGACGACAAAGAATCTGGAAAGTGATTTTATATAATACTGTTGGCCTTTTGGTATCCAAGGTTATATGTTAATATTTGAAGGACAAGGACAGAAACTTCTTTATTAATTTAGCACTGGTCAGGTTGGGTTGCTAAGAGTATTTTCTTTTTTTAATTAAAATGCTCTACTTGATACGGCTTGGATAAGGGTAAGAATATTTATTGTTTTGAATTTACTGTACCAATCTATTGATTGTTTAATTGACGATACTGTAAAAGTAAAATATATATATATATATATGTGGCCATTACCATTGGCTTTGTCATTTACTCCTTGCAACGTGGGGTCAACGATCTCTTCAGTCCACGAAGCATTGCCATTGGCTTTATTTTCCTTGTCACTTACCCACGACACCAATCTTACATTTTCTGTCTCCTCCCTACCTTCCATGATACTGATGCTCATTGCTGGACTCTTCCTAATCACCATCTCCGACACAACGATTCCATAGCTATACACATCCACTTTGGAAGTGATGGTATAAGAATCCAAACCCAACCTATTAGGCATCAATAGGGAAAAAATAGGACATACTGATTTCATGAATAGAGAAGATTCAAAGGATGAATTCATGATTTTACATCATAAATGGATGCTAAACAATCATACGAACAAGAGAAACAATAATAGAAATTAATCGAAGGCAGAATCATACAATTTTGAAACCTATTCCCGCAGAATTACGACCTAAATTACGACAAAAAACCTCCAGATGAAAAAACCAAGATTTTTGGAAAGAGGACAGAAAGATCTTTCCAACAAGATATTATTTTCAAGAATCCGACAAACGATGAAGGAGTTATGCTATTTTAAAATTCAAATAGATTTCGACAATCCCGCCGAAATACGATCTAACTTAAGACAGAGAAAAACTAAATTCCAGATGAAAATCCTAAGATGGTTGGAAAGAAGACAGAAACAGCTTTCCAACAAGCTATTATTTTCAGAAATCCGATAAAGGATGAAAGAGTTCTACCAAGATGAAGATCAAGGAGTTTCGGTAAGGGTTTAGGCAAAAATCGGAATTTGAGAGGAAGGGAATAAATTTCAAAATTTCTAGGTGGGTTATGGTATGTTTAGGTGCGATAGAATGACCACTATTTTATAGGTATCTAAGGAGGTTTAGCTAAGAGATAATTCCCTATTTTTAAGCTTAAAAGGATACTTAAAGGATATTCTATTAGAAGGATAATTCTATTTAAAAGGATAATTCTATTTAAAAGGATAATTTTATTTAAAAGGATAATTCTATTAAAAGAGGTATTCTATTTAAACGGAAGAATTATCTAATACCTTGGATAATAAGGGATAAAACTAAAGATAATTAATATGAAAATACCAGAATTAAAATAGGAAATATCTGGCAGCAACCATTTTAGGCCATCACATATTCATATCTTCAAGGACAAAATAATCATTTCAGCTGTATCGGCTCCTGGACTTCCTGGACATCTAAACTAGGATTGATTGGAATCTCACATTCTCCCCTCATAAAAATTTCGTCCTCAAAATTTCTGCACAAGAACTATGGGTTATGGACCTACCATTTTTTTTCTCTATGTCACTCTGCTTCCTAGTCGACCTTGTTATACTAAACAAACACACATGATGTAACTTTCCAATATGAAACACAAAACCAGAAAAGAGATGGTACCTTGGTGGAGAGACGTACACCGGACAATATGCATATGCTAGAAATAAAACAAAAACATGCACACAAAACACAGCAAACAAACACATATATTTCGGCATACACACAAAGCACACAACACTCAGCAAATCATGCATATCAACATGCAATCAACATACAAAAACATGCAAATCTAATAATCATGCTTTCATATTTGTAAGTCAAAATCAATCAATGTACATATAGACATATGCGCATGCTTCTAAAATTCAGAACACAATATCATGCAAATCACACACTCTACTAAACCATGCTCCACTACCAAACCTGTAAGGACCCAAACCCAACCTATTAGGACCCTTACTGCCGTGAAACCCAAATAAGCCCTTGCAAAGTCCTATTTGAATCCCAAAAGGCTTAAGTCACCTAATTGTTAATTTTATTGGTTCATTTATATGCTATTTAAAGGTTGGAGCATGTTTATACATTAATGAATTTCTAGCTTATTCCAAATGAAAGAAAACATCAGCGAAAGACTTATAGTAATACTGAAAACAAGTGGAAACATAACACACAAGTCCCATAAGAATCTCAAAACATCAACCAATAGTATTATACCTATTTCGAAAGCAACAAGAAAGAGGAAGAGGGAATGAAAAGTCAGAATGCAAATCCACATAAGTTCAAGGACATTGCATGCACATTCAATAGGAAAGTGGTGCAAATGAAGTGCAAATTCGTCCAGCCGTGCAACCTTGATTTCACACCTTTGGTACCAGCAACAAAGCACACAACTAAGCCTGCAAAGGGGGAGAAAAGAAGGGATGAGATTACAAGAATCTCAATAAGGTCACAACATCATAAGTCCTAGGGATTCCCAATCAAACATCTCCCAATAACCAAAAGATCAACAACTAAAACTAGGTAAGATATCTAATTAAAACCACTAGCATCAAACACACATATTAGGGGCTGAAATCATCACAAGCATATACAATATGAGGGAAGGCCGAATTTGGTAGAAAACAAGGGGAAAGACTGAAAACACTTCTTATTCAGAAGCACACAGGTAGCTTATACATAATCTGATTTTCAAAACCAAGGTTTGTCCCCATCTGCCTATGTTGTCTAAAGCTATACAACGGTTAGACAATCAATATTACAGCAAGCCTTTTAGTTGTCTCCGAGATCCAGACTCGAACTGGCCTTGGATCACTCTTACAACAGCGCATACAAGTCATCCTGTCACTCTCAAGCAGGGCATCTTGACGTCCAGACTCGACCTGGCCCACAAGGCTTCCTGACGTCTAGACTTGAACCGGCCTATAAGGCATCCAGTGAGCTCTTTCTGGGAATAACCAATCATAAACCTCCCAGTTCGGTAAGCATCTCCCCTCTCCCTAGGAGCAGCAATACTTACCTCGCATAGCCAGCGACAAAAAGATCCTTCAAACAAAGCACAAACAATGCATACACATACAGTACACGCATACACAAATCACAATAAAGGATCCTCAATCAAATCACAATACAATCACAAATTAGTAAGCATATCATAGCCGTATGTATACTCTTCTAATTTCCGTAAGCATATAACAAAGATAGGCAATCGAATTCAATCATATTGAAACAATCAAACAATAAAGTAATCTAAGGAACCGATAAGGCATAGATCCTACCTCTCATATGTCTGAATCAGATGCAATCCTTTTCCTTTCCAATAAAATCAGAATCTCCTAAACAATCACAAGGAAAAGACCACACAATACTAAGCCACAAGACTACTTAATTAGAAACCAAAGGCATTGGGATTCCTTACCAATTAACCTACCAAAATCCAGCAATCCGGATGTAGTAATATCTTTCCCCTGAATGCTTGATGTGATGGCCAAAAACTCAGTAAGAATCAACTTGATTATTCATCCTAATTCAATATACAAATTTCGGCAACACCGTAAGTTTTATAGAGCAACTTGCCATTTCAACGTTAGAGAGATTAGGGGTTGTGGTTTCATAAAATTAAGAAAGGAATAGGTGTTTATAAGATGTACAATCAAAAGAAACAAGATCAGAATCTATTAGGTTAATCAATTGATCAAGATAGGCATCAATAGGGCAAAGGTAGGGCATACTGGTTTCATGAATACGGAAGATTCAAAGGATGAATTCATGATTTTACATCATAAATGGAAGTTAAACAATCATACGAACAAGAGGAATAATAACAGAAATCAATCGAAGGCAGAATCACACAATTTTGAAACCTATTCCCGTTGAATTACGGCCTAAATTACGACAAAAAAAAACTAACCTACAGATAAAAAACCCAAGATGGTTGGAAAGAAGACAAAAATATCTTTCCAATAAGCTATTATTTTCAAGAATTCGACAAACGATGAAAGAGTTATGTTATTTTGAAGTTCAATAGATTTCAGCAATCCCGCCGAAATACGACCTAACTTAAGACAAAGAAAAACTAATCTCTAGATGAAAATTCCAAGATGGTTGGAAATAAGATAAAAAGAGCTTTCCAATAAGCTATTATTTGCAGAAATTTGATAAAGGATGAGAGAGTTATGCTAAGATGAAGATCAAAGAGTTTCGGCTAGGGTTTAGGCAAAAATTGGAATTTGAGAGGAAGGGAATAAATTTCAAAATTTCTAGGTGGGATAGGCTGGCCACTCTTTTATAGGTATCTAAGGAGGTTTAGTTAAGAGATAATTCCCTATTTTTAAGCTTAAAAGGATAATTAAAGGATATTCTATTAGAAGGATATTTCTTTTTAAAAGGATAATTCTATTAAAAGAGATATTCTATTTAAAATGAAGAATTATCTAATACCTTGGATAATAAGTGATAAAACTAATGATAATTAATATGAAAATACCAGAATTAAAATAGGAAATATCTGGCAGCAACCATTTTAGGCCATCACACATTCATTTCTTCATGGGAAAAATAGTCATTTCAGCTGCATCGACTCCTGGACTTCTTGGACATCTAAACTAGGAAGGATCGGGGTCTCACAGATGGGCAGATTAAAAATCCATTCAGGAGCCATATAACCTCTAGTTCTTCTGATCTTTGAGAAATTGGAGGTTTCCAAATCACCTCTGTTCAGTGACTTCGACAAACCAAAATCTGATACCTTTGGGTGGTACTTGGTGTCAAAGAATGCATTTTAAGACTTCACATCACAATGCAGAACCCACTCCAAACACTCTTCATGTATATTTTGAGGTTTGAGATTGCCTACAGCAATCTCAAACCTCTTTTGCCAATCAAATGCTCCAAATTAGAGATTTTTGACCAAAGATCCATGCTCCATATACTCATAAACCAAAAGCTTGTGCTTTCGTTCTGCGCAATAACCACATATATCTATTAAGTTCATGTGGTTGAGCTTCCCAATGGTGCCTACTTTTGCTAAAAGTTCAGCTTCGTTTTGATCAGAAATGTTATGAATAATTAACGTACACAATCAATATATGAATGCTAGAAAATTAAAAGATATAAGAATTTAATGAGGTCTGACTACAAAACCTATGTCTTCGGGTGCAAGAGAAATAAATTTTCACTATTGAGAGAATGAAATTTCTACTTTTGAGAAAACGAAATTTCTACTATTGAGAGAATACATAATGGTTCTTTGTTCTTGACTGGTCTATTTGCTACAAGCCGTAATTATCTATTTATAGGCAAACCTTAAGGTTGAATTAAGTCTTTTTATGATTTCCTATTACTATGCCTTCTCAAGATTTTCTATCCTTAGATTTCATTTAAATCCACATGATAACAATATTAAAGTCGTGATATGACAATATTAAAGTCATGATATGACAATATTAAAACCATACTATAACAATCTTCTCATTAATTTTAATCTCCTTAGTCAACAAATTAATCTTCTCACTTGTCATAGCCCCTTATGACTCTACTAGATCCCACAATCTCCAACCAAGTTTAAATAATGCATAAAATTTTTATTTGAAATTATCATGATCATCATATCAGCAGTCTTAACAATAGATAATAACGATACCACAAGCTTAACATATGCCAAAATGCTATCTTCAACTACATTTTCCAATTTTTTTGATAGTTTGACATTGTCTTCTTTCTTTACTTGTCACAAACTTCATCCTTGGATGCAACTCGTATTTTTTATACAAAGATAATCCTTTTTTTGCTCATATTATTATTTTCAGAATCACTGCTGCTTCCTTTTCAGTCACACCACCCTAAAAATAATATAGTTTAGATTGCAACTTCCCATTCACTAATACTATTGAAACTTTACACATTTTTAAAATTCCCTCTCTTGAATTATAGTTGTATCCTTAATCATCTAATGTAGAAAGAGAAATTAACTTCTTCTTTATTTTAGGAATATTTTAGCACTCAATGCTTTTGATGACATTGTTAAACATCCTCAATTTGACACTACCAATACCTTCAACTGCCAATGGACTATCATCTTCCATATAAATTGTTCCTTTGATCTTGCTTGTGATTAGAATTCATAGGAAGGACTTCTCCTACATTACCATTAGAACTACTGTATGTGCCAATAATAATAACAAAATTGCATATATTTTGCTTTCTTTTCTTCTTTCTTAACCTCAGACAATCTCTTCTAAAGTGTTCCTCCTCATGTAATTCCTTATAATTTGCTTTAGACTTCAGTATGTTCTTTGACTTTGCTTTATTGAAGTGTTCTATTGTGCTCTTCCCCTTCTCACCAAATATTCGTTCTTTATCCTATTCTCTTGGAAATTTCACTTCAAATCCTTGACTTTAGGGTATTATTGACATCATCTATTGTGATATTGTCCTTCCCATATAATAGAGTATTGACAAAAGTATCATACGATAATGGCAATGAACATAATAGAATCAAGACCTGATCCTCTATATTAAACTTGATATCTACGTTTTTCAGGTCCATAATGATAGAATTAAACTTACCTACACGATTTTTCATCGGAATACCTTCATTCCTGCAAAGAGTGTGTTATCTCCTCTTTAGGTAGAGATGATTGGTCAGTTATGTCACTGAGTACAGCTCCTCCAACTTCTTCCTTACAGTTGTAGCTGATGTTTCTATAGGAGTCTCATGAAGAACATTGTCTGTAACACTAATGAACATGACACTTAAGGCCCTCTCCTTCAGGTCTTCCCTCTTAGACTCCTTCATCTCCTTAGAAACTCTTCTTTTTTTTGCCCTCTACAATCCTTTAAAAACCATGGATGACTTCATTCTTATCTTCTTCAAGCTAAAGCTCAATTCCCCATCAAACTTTTCAACCATATATTTGGCTGATGTAGATGACATCATTCTATCCTTGCTTATGCTCCTAGAATTTTTTTTTAAACCTCGCTCTACTATTAATTATTGTGAATAAATAATACGCTAAAAAAATATATGAATGGTAAAAAAGTAAAGAGCATAAGGATTTAACAAGGTTGGACCATAAAGCCTACGTCTTCTAGCAAGAGAAAGAAATTTTCACTATTGAGAGAATATAGAAGGGGATTTTTTAGTTGGTATATTAGCTATAAACCATCACTATCTAATTATAGACAAATCTTAGGATTAGAATAAGTATTTTTTAGGATTTCTTATTGTGAGACCCTGATTTTTGAGTTCTAGAAGTCCAGAAGCTAGTGCAGGTGAAATGACTGTTTTGTCCTTGAAGAAATGGATGTGTGATGGCCAAATATAGTATTGAAGGTTTAGTGTCCAATTCTGATTCTATTTCTCTTTTATTTTATTTCCTTATTGGTTCAATCTTAACTTAGATGATAATTTCCTAAAATTAAGGGGATAGTTTCATAAGTTAACTTTAATGATTATTTCCCCATATCTAGCCTTTAAGATAGGAAAATTAATCTTATTACACCTTAGAAAAAGAGTAGCCGGCCACACTTGTCCACACACACCAAAAACACATAAAATTATCAAGCAATCAAACCCTACACCCTACCCTTTGTTGCCGAAATTTCCAAGCCTTCACCACAGCCGAATTCTTTCATCCTTTGTCAGATTTCTGCAAATAATAGCTTGTTATAAATATCTTTTCATCCTCTAACTAGCTATCTTGGTTTGATCATTAGAAGGTCAGCTTTTCCCTATCAAAACCCTTATCACAATTTGCTGAGTGTTTGTGACGAAATTGTGTGATTCTTCCATCAAATGGTTTATGTTGTTGTTTCTTTTGTTCGTATGATTGTTTGGCATCCATTCATGTTGTAATATCATGAATTCACCCTTTGAATCTTCCCTATGCATGAAATAGGCATGCCCTACACCCTTGCCTATTGTTGCCGATTTTGATCAATTGACTAACCTATTGATTTCTGATCTTGTTCCTTTTAATGGTACATGTTACTAACACCTAATCCTTGCTAACATGAAATCACAACCTCTAAGGCTTGTATGGATAAAAGTGCAATTCCCCTTGTGAACCCTATCTTAGTGCCAAAATTGTATGGTTGATTGGGGTGACAAATCAGGTTGATTCTTGTTGAGTTTTCTGCAATTACATCACACATCCAAGGGGGAGGCACCTGCGGCATCTGATCACTAGTTTCTGATAGGTTTGGTTAGTGGAATTGGTTAGTAACAGCCTTTGGTTAGGTCTGGTTTCTGATAGAGTGTTTACTTGATTATTGAGTATGCATGCTTAGTATGGTTTTTTCTTTGCCTTATGATGATATAGGTGGTTCGGATCCCTTGAATAAAGGCAAAGGAATAGCTTTTTGTTTAGAGACAAGAGAGGTAGGATCTATACCTCATCGGTTTCTCTAGAGATTCTTGTTGTTTGCTTGTTATTTTCGATGCATGTTCTTGATGATAAGTGTATGTGCATGCCTTATATGGCGTAATGCTTGAATTGCGGAATGAGATATGATCCCTTAGGCATTTTTGAACCCTTGAGATAGGTTATGTGTGGCTAATTTGCATGTGTTGTGTGCATGGAACATGCTGATAATGTTTTGATATGCCCTGTTGTGGTGTTGTGTCTTGTACTTGTTTGAGTGTGCTTGTACGTGTTTGTGTGTCAAGATCTTTTTCTGGTGGCCATTCGGGGTAAGCGCTGATGCTCCTTAGGAGATGAGAGGTTCTTACTGGTATGAGAGTTGTATGGGTAGCGATTCCCAGCTTGTGCAGGCTAGATGCCTAGTCCTTGTGTGGCTAGATGCCTTGGCCTTGCATGGCAAGATGCCCTTATCCTTGTGTGGTTTGGATGCCATTATTTTTGTGTGGTTTGGATGCCCTTATCCTTGTGTGGTTTGGATGCCATTGTCCTTGTGTGGTTTGGATGCCCTTGTCCTTGTGTGGCTTGGATGCCTTGTTCTTGTGTGGCAAGATGAATAGGCTTGTTGATTAGCTTGTGTGCTAACCTTTTACCCTTTGTGTAGCGAAGCTTTGGACAACACAGGTGGAAGAGGATAACCCTCTTCTATTGTCGAGATTGAGTGTTGATTTTTAATGCCTGTGTACTTCTGATTTTTGAAAGCATTTGTAGTCCACCCTCGCCTTAGCTTTCGGTCATATTTCTTTTTGGTTTATTAATGAATGTGTGATACCCTTTAGTTGTGTAGGCTGATCTGATGTTATTTGGGAGATGTTTGTTTAAGATTTCTGCAGATCTTATGAAGTTGTGATTCTACTGAGATTCTTGTAATCTCATCCTGTTGTTTTCACCATTTTTTAGGCCTAGGTACATCCTGTGTTCGTTGTACTGGTGTGTGAGATCAAGGCTGCATGGCAGGACGATATTGCATCGCATTTGCATACCAGTCTCCTTGATTACTTCCGCATATATCATGAAGTTCAATTGGACTATTTTCTGGATTTTTGAATGCCTCCTTTGTTTGCTTGTTCCCAAAATTTACTGGAGGTATACTTGCTGGATTTTGAGATTCCTATGGGACTTGTGCGTTGTGATACTTTTGTTGAATTATAAAGACTTCTGCTGATGTTTTTAATCACTCAGTTTGTTACCAAAATGTATGTCCATTACCATGCTCCAACTTTTAAAAAAAGTTTAAGTAATGAATCTAATAAAAATCGAAAATAAGGCGGATAAACCTTGTGAGATTCAAATAGATCCTAGGTTGGGTTTATTTGGATTTCACAGCGGTAAGGGTCCTAGTGCAGCAAACTTGGGAACTCGGGTCCTTACACTTATTCTTATCCATTATCCAGATTTCTTATTCTTAGATTTTATTAAAATCATTATGATAATATTAAGGCCACATTCTAACAAGCAATATAAAGATGTTTAACAGTTTTAAATCAATCATCTGAAAGGATGCCTTTATATACAATCCCTCCAGCCCCTCTTCCAATTTCTTCGCTGAAATTTTTAGTTGACTTTTTTAGTTTAGAATTAATGAATTTCTTAAATCCAGTTGCAGCAATTTGGTTGCATTGAGGAGTTTGCCCAGAGTCATCATGGAATCCAATTAATAAGAACCAAAATTATATATAAAAAAAACACCAAACTAAAAGAATGATAATAGTCTCGATTCCTCCCGCTGCTACACTGAACCACAAAATAAATTTTAATGCCCCATTTTCATCACTTTTGTGCAATCTCTGTTTAGGGGTCTAAGCAGTACAATGGATCACCTTAACTCCGAAAGACTTCCTCCTTACCAGAATAGAGAAATGACTTTGGAACTTTGACATACATGTCCGCTAGAAAATGTGGACCATGTTGCCCATTTAACAAGAGCATCAAAAGGAAACAAATTGAGACATTATTATAGGCCAAGTGCCGGAACCTTTTACAATCACATGATAGCTGACACAATTCTTGACACATCTCTACGGTATAATTGGAATAGGAATCTTAATCATAGTCATAAAATACAGTACGAAAGAGTTTCATAAAACCAAAATCTGTGTTATTGCCACATGATATATTAAATTCTGGTCAACAAACTGCAGAAGATCAATCTCAGTTTTTCTCGTGTTTCTGTTTAGAATGTCAAAAGTGGTTCAAAAGGAGATAGAGATATTAACCATAGGATTTATATGGTTAGTAAAGCTGGATAAGAGGTGTATTGACAAGGTCAGATGGGATGTGGTATGTCGAGACAAAAAAAAATGGAGGGACAGGTATTGGAGATATTGTTTCTAGAAACATTGCATTGCTAATGAAGTGATGTTGGAAGATTTTTGATGATACAAAGGCTACATGCAATTCTATGGTATGAGACATGTATGGTCCTAAACTAAGTCACAATGGGATTATTTTCACAAATGTTGAGTTATAACTAATATGGAAAGATATTTTGTTGTGTCTAAATGCAGATACAACAACAACCCAATGCTTCCGTTACAATCTAAAATGGAAATTAGGAGATGGAGATAAGATTTATTTTTGGACTGATTTATGGTCCAAATACTCTCCTCCGTGTCTTATATTCCCGAGGTTTTATTCTTTATTGATGAAAAGAGGACAAATTCAAGATGATGGGAATAATGTCTCCTGGTGGTTGGGAGTGAAATTTTAGGTTGGGAGTGAAAGTTTAGGTGGCGAAGATGAGAACTGGTGCTCTAAGAGAGTCTACCATAACATTTCTAAATGGGAGTAGCGTTCTGATGTCTTCATCGCAATAAAGAGATCCAGACACAACACCCGTTTTGTTTTTGCCAGGTTTCTCAAATAAAATGATGAAAATGAAAGATTGACAAGATTGCGATGCATAATGATCGATGACAGGCGAATTTAGATTTCTCTGGAAAAATTTGGTCACCGTACTCAGCCTCTGCCCTCTAACTTGCCTGGTGCTGCCACTCATCCATGTGAACCAATCTACCTTCCGACCTAGCCCAAGATATTATAGGTCTTATGATGGAGTTCTTAAGGGTTGATGTGGTATTGTCAGTTACTCCAAATTATCTCCTTAGTTTGCAAGATAGTATGTAGTAAGAAGGGTCGATTCCACTAGGGAAATAGGATCAAGTCCAGAAAAGAACTGCTACTGCAGGAATGTCGAATGTACATCGTGTCCCCAGCGAATCCTCCAATTTTCGGAATAGGTGATGTTGTAAAGGATTGTAATCAAATTGTAATTGGACGTTTATAAATAATAAAGAGAATGAAATACTTTGTTGTTGTCTTCAGATATTGTAATGATCCAATCATGCTTGTTCATCGTGACCAAGCCATAGTGACAGGACTTTCTTTGGGGTAAAATAGGGACACTCGGCAGCATGCATAAATCATCACACATATTCTCAGCAATGATAAGAAACACAGGAAACACTCAACGAAACATATCATGGCATACCAGGCATAAGAACATACAGGAACAAACATCACATCAGATTATCATTCTCATCATTTACATCTTACAAATCAATCCCATTTTAGCATTAGTTCATTTTCAGTATTAGCCCCTAATTGAGTGAGTGTGTGCGCATGCCCTTACCTACAAACACAAAAATCAACAAATAAGTTAGCATATAACAAATTATACTTCCTAAACCATGCTCCGCTACCATAGTCTTTAATCAGCTCCACCCATCTTCCTTGTCTCATATTCAATTCTTTTTGCGTGAGGAGGTACTTTAGGCTTTTGTGGTCAGTGAAGATTCGGCACGTCTCGCCGTATAAGTAATGTCGCCAAATTTTTAAGGCAAACACCACGACTGCAAGTTCCAAGTCATGCGTAGGGTAGTTGCTCTCGTGCGGTTGCAATTGCCGGGAAGCGTAGGCGATGACTTTCCCATCTTGCATCAATACGCCTCCAAGTCCAGATTTTGACGTGTCGCTGTAAACCACATACTCCTTTCCTCAATTAGGTAGGGTAAGGATAGGTGCAGAAACTAACCAATTCTTTAACTCTTCGAAACTTTGCTGGCATTTCTCGTTCCATACGAACGGCTCACCCTTGCGTGTAAGTTTTGTCAATGGTCCAACAAGCGATGAAAAATTCTCCACAAAGCGACGGTAGTATCCTACTAAGCCAAGAAAACTACAAACTTCGAACACACTTCGTGGCGGTTCCCAAGCAATCACGGCTTCAATCTTCTTTGGATCAACTAACACACCTTGGGCAGAAACAATATGGCCAAGGAAACCAACTTCGCGTAACCAGAATTCGCATTTGGAGTACTTTGCGAACAACCGTCGATCCTTCAAGATTTTAAGCACAATCCGCAAGTGCATAGCATGATCCTCTCCTGATTTTGAGTAAATCAGAATTCGTCGATGAAGACTATCACAAATTTATCCAAGAATTCGCGGAACACACGATTCATCAGGTCCATAAACACAGCTGGTGCATTGGTCAAGCCCAATGGCATAACCAGAAATTCGTAGTGGCCGTATCGCGATCTGAACGTGGTCTTCAGAATATCAGTATCACAAACACGCATTAGGACTAACCTCGGCATCAGTCAGGGTGAATAACCTTGTTGGTCTTGGTTGTGCCTCACTCGTGGATCCGTTGGGTGGTCCTCCTGGTGCGCGTGTTGGTGGTCTGGCGGGGTTGGCATTCCCACCTCGGCCTGCGTTTGGTACACCTGTGATTCGCCTTGGTTTTGGGCATTCCCTCTGAACATGGCCCATCTCACCACAATTGTAACATCGACGTTGCTGAGAATTCCACGAAGATCCATTGGAATTGGAACCAGAAAAGTTCTTTCTGTTGGTATTTCTATTGCCATTAATTTTCGGAGGATAGGACTTTAAAGGATAGGGCCTCGTTCGTCGATTGAACTTCGAATCTCGCTTATAGGATCCACCACTAGTGGCTGCAGATGGCTTCTTGGTTTGTACGATCTTTTCAGCTTCAGTCGTGGCAACAATTAGTTCTTGCAAATTCTGCACCATTGTCGTACCAACGATGGTTTTAAGTTCGATACTCAATCCATCCTGAAATCGTCTCGCAAGCTGGTACGGTGTACGATCTTCTTCTGGTGAAAATCGGGACAACTCCCTTAACACCTTCTCATATTCCAACACCGAATGGTTTCCTTGTTCAAGTTGTAAAATGCTTGTCGCTGCTCGCTTTTATGGAACCTCGTATAAAATCTTTCATCGAATTCGTACTGGAATTCTTCCCAAGTTGGCAAACGATCGCCGAATCGCAAGCTAACAGATGTCCACCATGCGAGGGCTTCTCCCTCAAGTAGGAATGTAGCAATGGCAACCTTTTCATCATCCGAGATACGCAAGAATAAGGATACTCGGCATAAGGTGTCTATCCACTAACGAGCGGCTGCAGCTCCAGCTGAACCACCAAAATCTTTACATCCAAGTTGTCAAGCTTCCTTCAGCAATTTTGTAATCACGGTGGGAAATCTCTTAGCCATCTTATGATGTGCAGGCTGTACAGGTTCAAGTGGAGGAATAGGTTCTTCCACTGGTGTAGGTGCAGGAGCATTCTGAAATAACGCCTCCATACGCTGCTGATTTGCAGCAATTCCTTGTAATACGTTTAAGATCTGTGCCTTGACAGGATCAGTAACTGGTGCGGCTGGTGCCTCAGATTGGTTTTCGGGCTCAACTTGCCCTTGCTGCTCATTTTGTGCATTCGGTTCCTCTTGCTCAATAGGTTGTTGTTCAGCCTGAACCTCAAACCTACCCCGTTGGTCCTTTTGTAGCCTCGAGCGTGCCATACTACACGAATACACCTTTATTACTCCACACATAACTTAATATGATTAACAGACGTGGTACTTGATGGAGAGGCATGCACCAGACGATATGCATAGGCTAGAAAGCATCATACAATTTTTCAGTAATCACATGCACACATGCAAAGATATTCTCGACAATTACATAAACACTCATATATACTCTCAGAACTCTTTATCAACCATCAAGCAAGCATAGATTCACACAACATCCATATTCGGCAATACACAGACATTTAGCACTATAGGAGTAAAATAGGGACACTCGGCAGCATGCATAAATCATCTCACACATTCTCAGCAATGATAAGAAACACAGCAAACACTCAACGAAACATATCATGACATACCAGGCATAAGAACATACACGAACAAACATCACAACAGATTATCATTCTCATTATTTAAATCTTACAAATCAAAACCCATTTTAGCATTAGTTCACTTTTAGTATTAGCCCCTAAGTGAGTGAGTGTGTGTGCATGCCCCTACCTACAAACACCAAAATCAACAAATAAGTTAGCATATAACAAATTATACTTCCTTAACTATCCTTGCATTCTAAACTGAAATTGAAAATTCACTGATAATAAATTGAGGTCTCACAAGAGGCTTGGGACTGGCTATAGGTCAGGAATGGAAAAAAATATTTGAGCCTGACATAGTTTGACTAACACACAACTAAACAAAGTCATAATACTAGATGATCAAATAATCGACTGATTGATTGATGCTTGACCATAGATGGTCTAGATAGCATTTATACTCCAAAAATAGACCTCACAGGATCCCCTTAATAAACTTTGAATTATTATTTGGTTTTCTGAAATCATTTAAACAAAGATACTACAAAGTAGGTGTAATGGAGAAAATCTTGTTGGAAGCTTCAAAAGTGGAAAGTTGGTCCACCTAGGTCACAAACATTTCTTTAACGTGCACCTGGTCCGCTTATTCCTAAGTCCAAAATTCTCGGAGGTCTCGATCTTCTCCTAATTTAACACTTTTAGCTATAAAATCTGCAAGTATATTTTAACCTAAATTTAGATTAAATAACAAAATAAATACAGTATTTTGATGAATTTAAGTGTGAAACCTGCCTAGAAATATCAGATAAAATTTGCATGATAAATATACTATCAAATATCATAATACTTTCCATCTACATTAGTCTAAAAAATTTTAATATAAATCTTCAAGACACACAAATTGTATTTCCAATATTAAATATCCACTCTCTCTAATAAAGAACTCATGCTGATCAAGATCATATTAAGTTTCCCAATCAAATCACATACTTTGAAGATAAATTAAAATAATCATAACATGTTCAACACTCATCATCCACACATAACAATTAGAATACCATAAGCTTGCTATGCCTCCTAAAATTCTCCACTTTGTCAAGTAACACATAAAGAATCATCATGTCTTTTAGAGGTATATCAGGGGTCATAGCTCAGGTATGTTGGGGGCCTCTTGAGAGCTTGAGTAGTTAGTCAAAGGTTTCTGATTTTGCATGGAATTTTTTTTTCTCTTATTTCACACCCCTATTTCTGATTATTTTTATATTTTTCTCTTTTAATTTTTGTTTCTACTTCCCCAGGTTTTCATCTTCTTTTTTTTCAAGCTATGCAAACTCTAAGGTTTTTATACCCGAAAGCAAAAGCTGTGGCCTAATGAACTTCCGTGGTCCTGAGGGGGCTTTGGTTGAGGATCTTCGTGCAAGCATTCTGTCAGGAGGTGTCCCTTGTTTTCTTCTTTCTATGACATTATGATTGACTACTAGGGTTCTTTCCGGGAATATATTGTCGGATACCTGATTGGATTTCATGTGTGAAGAAGATTATTGCCATAGCTCAAAATTAGTCACTATCTATCAAGGAAAGGCTATGCTACACATAATGGTTTCAATCTTAATTGCCCAAATTATTTTTCTAAGTGTTTCTTTCATGTGAACTCGTAAGGATATCAATTGCAAGTTCTAGATTCAACTTTATCTGAAGACCTCTTAGAAAATTTTTTTAAAGGCTAAAGTTGTGCCTTTCTACAAGGTTCAAAAACTCATTGAGGTTGTGTATGTGATTTTATTTTTGATTAATCTAATAATGCTCCTAAATCATGCATCAGTCTTATCGTATCAAGAGTTCAATCTTCTATTATCACTCATCCAAAGTATCCTAAATGATCAACGTTCAATTTCCTAATAGACTATAAGTATCAAATTAGAGACGATCATAAAAATTTTCAGCTAATATTTTCTCTCTACATTTAAGCATGCAAAAAATTATGACAACCCAGTAAGAATTAAAAACAATAAAATGTATATAAACATCCTTGTACTAAACCATGCTTGCCCCTAAACATGTAACCACCAAAATTAAAGGAAAGCAAAGTAAGAAAAAAATTAAGAGGAACCTGTGTAAGGGGGGATAAGTCCCATAATCTTCGTCCTCGGGGTTGAGCCCCAGAGGAAAATTAATCTGGGACCTCAAAGCTTTGAGCTCTGCATCAACTGAGGCCATCCACCTAAGTACCTCTAGCGGCACAGTGATGGATGGTGTTGATGATTACATCGTAGGATGTTACTGTATGGGGCATGTGTCACCCTCAAGCAAGTTTGGAGGATCGTCTAGACGTGGCTGGTTTTGCCAGGTGTCGCTCGGAGATTGGTCAAAAATTAATAAAATCTCAGAAAAATAGAAAAATAACCAGGATAGGTAAGAAATTTGGTAAAAAAAGAATAAAAAATCAAAAAAATTCCAAAAAAATTATGATAAATACTAGAATCAGTAAGAAATATAATAGTATTAAGATTACATGAATCTGATGTTTTTTGATGAGTCAAATAATTAGATAAAGGTCCAGAAAAATAGGAGAAGATAGGAAAAATATCCAAATAGGTTTCAGATTGATTCTCGGGTAGAAACGCGTCGTATTAAGGTTATATATGCATAATTTTATGCATAATTATGTATTGAGGTGGTGATATTAAGGATCTGGTTATAAATACATGTGTAGGTGGATACCTACAGGCAATGGGCATATAGGAATCGTTCTAGCTATCAAAGATCAAGAGTGGGCTCTTCGAATATCTGAAAACTTGTGAGTGGAAAAACTCTTCTTAATACATGGTTTACTAGCATGAATGAATAAGCATGAGTATGATTATTAGAAAGATAATGAATTAATAAACTGAATCATCGCATATGCTACGAAATGCTTAAGGATTGCCTGTGGTGATGCATACGTGAATTACTGAAGTATGCCATGAATTTTTCAAGTGTGCCATGTATGCTATGACTATTGAAGTGCATATGAAGTATTTGGGTGCATTTGGAAGCATTAGACAGAATCAAACATCACAACAGCATAGGGTGACCTATGCGACTCTTGAGATCTTTCTGAGTATGGTAGTGTGGTATGGATTTGCCAAGGGAGGAATAAGGAGGAACGAGGTATATAATTTATTAAAAATAATACAAATAAACATGATATCCTAAAATGGGGATCGAGTAGGTGGATCTACCGTCACCTAACGCCTCGGCATCGTCAGTGAAACTGGGCCAAGAGGAGTGTATGCCCCATCGGGAGTGATTGAGTTTAGCAAACGAGATTGTAAGGACCCAAACCTAACCTTTTAGGACTCTTACCGCTATGAAACCCAAATAAGCCCTCCCAAGGACCTATCTGAATCCCAAAAGGCTCTATCATCCTAATTACGTTTTATTAAGGTTTATTCTTATGCTTTTTAAAGGTTGAAGTATGATATTAATGGAAAATCATTTTGGTGGCATACAAAGTGAATAAAATATCAGCAAAAGTCTTTATAAATAACTAAAGGAACCACATAACAAACAAGCCCCAAAGGAGTAACAAAATCAAGTTAGTAGCCCTTAAGTATATTTCCGAAGGAAAAAAAGGGAACTAGGAAACCAGAAAGACATCCAATCAAATTGCATAGTCAAGGATATATGCGCAAGTAATCAGCAAATAAGAAGGTATGCAAATGTGATGCAATATCGTCCCGCCGTGCAGCCTTGATCTCACACCCCAGTACTACTGACAGAAGATGTACCTATGCCTGAAAATGGAGAAAAAAATAGGGTGAGATTATAAGAATCTCAGTAGGGCCACAACATCATAAGATCTGTAGAAATCTAAACAAACATCTCTCAATCAACATAAGATTCACCTATACTACTAAAGGGGTATCAAACAATCACAATAAAGATAGAGATGAAAGTAACAAATAGTGGGTGGACTAAGAACACTTCTGGAAACAAAAGTACACAGGTAGGTAATTTGTCATTTGATCTCAACAATAGAAAGCCTATCCCCTTCCACCTGTGTTGTCCAAGGCTACACAAAGGGTAAATGGTTAGCAAACAATCTATTCAGCAAGCCTACTCATCTTCCCACACAAGGACAAGGCATCCAAGCCACAGAAGGACAAGAGCATCCAAACCACACAAGGATAAGGGCATCATGCCACAGAAGGACAAGGCATCTAGCCACACAAGGACTAGGCATCTAGCCACACAAGGACTAGGCATCCAGCGACCTCTTGCTGAGGATTGCCACCCATGTGACTCCTATACCAGTAAGTACCTCTCCTCTTCCTAGAAGCATCAATGCTTTCCTAGAATGGCCTCCAGAAAAAAATCCTGATATACAATCAAGTAAAAGCAAATAAAAGCAAGAACAAGGCATAACACCACAATCACATCACAACACAATCAGCAAGTCCAATACACACTTCATAACCGAAATAGGCACACATATCCTACCATAACAATAGCCTAGAGATTCTCAAACCAATCCGCAATCATGCATATCAATTCTAAGCATGTGCATACACAAAGAACATCAATCTGAAACATCAATCAATTAAAAAGGTGCTAAACAATCACATAAAAAAGATGTCCCCAATTTTGTGTCCTAGAAATCTATATACCAGTGCAGCTGAATTGATGATTTTACCCCTGAAGAAATGGATGTGTGATACCCAAAAATGGTATTGAAGATTTAGTGTTCATTTCTGATTTCAATTCTCCCTTATTTCAGTTCTAGCATTAATGACACATTATCTATTCTTAAGAGATAATTCTAGAATTAAATCCTAATGATTATCTCCTTATATCCAGCCTTAAAAGTAGGAAGATTAATCCCTTAACACACTATTAAAGGAGGTAATCGGCCACACATAAATCCCACACTAGAAACACACAAAATCGTCACGTAATCAAACCCTACTCCCTACCCTTGCTGTCGAAATTTCTTAACCTTCACCCTAGCCGAAATATTTCATCCTTAATCAGATTTCTGTGAATAATAGCTTGTTGGAAACTTCTTTCCATCCTCTATCTTGTTGTCTTGGTTTCATCTTCAGAAGGTTAGATTCTCTTTGTATTGTTTCTTATAAAAAATTCTTAGGGTTTGGTGCTGAAATCTTTTGATTGATCCTTCAATTGGCTTATGTTGTTGTTCCTTTTTTTCATATAATTGTTTGACACCTTTTCAAGTTGTAATATCATAAATTTATCCATTGAATCTTCCTTATAAGAGAAATCGGCATTCCCTATACCATTACCCTATTATTGCCGATTTTTACCAATTGACTTGCTATTAGTTTCTGATATTGTTCCTTTTAATTGTATGTGTAATTAACATCTAATCCCTTCCTTGTTATCATGACATCGCAACCCTTAGATCCCTTATACATGAAATCATAATTTTCCTTATTGTTCTATCGTAGTGCCAAAATTTGCATGGTTAATTAGGATGCTAAATCAAGTTGATTCTTGTTGTGTTCCTGGCTATCACATCACACATCCAAGGGGGAGGTCTCAGTAGCATCTGATCATTGGTTTCTGATAGGCTTGGTGAGTGGAATTGGTATGGAATTAGGATGTTTACTTGGTTATTGAATATGCATGCTTTTATGGTTTCATGTTTGCCTTATGAACATATAGGTGGCTCGAATCCTTTAAATAAAGGAAAAAGATTAGCTACTTATTCAGAGACAAGAAAGGTAGGATCTATACCTCAGCTGTTTCTCCAGAGATCCTTGTTGATTGTTTGATGTTTTCTGTACATGTCCTTATTGATGATTGTATGTGCATGCCTTGTGTAGTGTATGCATGAGTTACAAATTGAGCTATAATCCTTTGGGCAATTTTGGACTCTTGAGATAGGTTGTGTGTGCCTAAATCGCATGTATTGTGATATGATTGAGGATGCGCTGTTGTGATGTATGCTTTGTACTTACTTGTGTGTGCTTGTACATGTTTATGTGTCCGGATCCTTTTCCAGTGGCCATTCGGGGTAGGTGCTGATGCTCCTGAGGAGAGAATAGGTTCTTACTGGTATGAGAGACCTATGTATGGCAATCCCCAGTAAGAGCTCGTTGGATGCATAATCCTTATATGCCTATATGCCTTGTCCTGTGTGCTGGCAAGATGCCTTTATCCTTAAGTGGTTTGGATTCTCTTATTCTTGTGTGGTTTAAATGCTATTGTCCTTGTGTGGCTTGGATGCCTTATCCTATGTGCTGACAAGATCAATAGGCTTGATGATTAGATTGTGTGCTAACCTTTTACCCTTTGTGTAGCAAAATCTTGGACAACACAGGTGGAAGGGGATGACCTTTTCTTTGATGTGATTGAATGATGATTTATCTGCCTGTGTACTTCTATTTTTGAAAGTGTTTGCAGTCCACCCTCAGCCTATAGCTTTCATCCCTATCCCTTATTATGAATGTTTGACGATTGTTTGATATCCCTTTAGTTGTATAGGAAGATGTGATGTTATTTGGGAGATGTTTGTTTAAATTTCTGTAGATCTTATGATGTTGTGACCTTATTGAGATTCTTGTAATCTCACCTTGTTGTTTTCACTATTTTTAAGGCTTTGGTACATCTTTTGTACGTGGTACTAGTGTGTGAGATCAAGGCAGCACGGTGGGATGATATTGAATCACATTTGCATACCTTTTTCCTTGATTGGACTACTTTCTAGTTCTTTGAATCCCTCCTTTGCTTGTTTATTTCTGGAATTTATTAGAGGATTACTTATTGGATTTTTAGATCCCTATGGGATTTGTGTGTTGTGGTTTTTTTGATTAATTTTAAAGACTTCCACTGATGTTTTTATTCACTCCATATATTGCCAGAATGTTTGTCTGTTATCATGCTCCAACCTTTGAAAAGCATAAGAAAGAATGCATAATAAAATCGGAACTTAGGGAGGATAAGCCTTGTGAGATTCATATAGGTCCTAGGTTGGGTTTTACGACAGTAAGGGTCCTAATAGGTTGGATTCGGGTCCTTACAGGTTTGGTAACGAAGCATGGTTTAGGAAATATGATTTTTTATATGCTAACATGTTTGTTGATTTTGTGTTTGTAGGGAGAGGTATGCGCACACACCCACACACTTAGAGGATTAATGCCGAAAGTGATCTGATGTTTAAATACCTAGTCTGAAATGTTTAAATAATATGTTTGATTGTGTGATTTGCTGTGTGTTTTTATGTTCTTACGCATTGTATAATTTGATATATTTTGATGTCTTTGATGAAGTGTTTTTCTATGTTCCCTTGTGATTCCGAGTGTGTCTTTGTGTGTATATATGCATTGCCGAGATTTTTCTGTACTTGTGTGCATGTGTTTTTTATTTTTCAGCATATGCATATCGTCTGGTGTACGTCTCTCCACCAGGTACCACTTCTTTTCCTTAATTCTATAAACGGGTTATGTATTTAGTGACTTTGTGTCCTTATATAGTATGGCAAGGCAGAACTCAACCAGAGATCGTTGGGGTAGGTATGGGATTCAGGTCGAACAACAACCAGTTTAGCAGAATGAACCGGATGCACAAAATGAGCAGGGAGGGTAAGTTAAGCCCGAAAACTAGTCTGAAACACCAGTTGCACCAGCCATTGATCCTGTAATGGCACAAATACTGAACGTATTGCAAGGGATTGCTGCGAACCAACAGCGAATGGAAACCCAATTCCAGAATGCTCTTGCACCCGCACCACTTGTGGAAGATCCTATTCCTCCACTTGAACCTGTTGAGTCGGCTCATCCTATGGAGGCTGAGAGACTTCCAGTTACTATTATGAAGCTGCTAAAGAAAGCTCGTAAGCTTGGATGCAAAGATTTCAGCAGTTCAGTAGGTGTTGTTATGGCTCGTGAATGGATTGACACCATATGTCGAATGTCCTAATTCTTGCGCATCTTTGATGATGATAAGGTTGCAATTGCCACTTTCCTACATGAGGGAGAAGTCCTCGCATAGTGGACAGCTGTAAGTTTGCAGTTCGGGGATCGTTTGCCTATGTGAGAAGAATTTTGGCATGAATTCAATGAAAGGTTCTACACTAGAGTCCATAAAAATGAACAGCAACAAGCTTAAACAAGGCACCCGTTCGGTGCTGGAATACGAGAAGGAATTGAGGGAGCTATCCCGTTTTTCACCAGAGGAGGATCGCTCACTTTATCAGCTTGCAAGATGATTCCAAGCTGGGCTAAGTACCGAGGTCAAAACCATTGTGGGCACGACACCTGTGCAAAGTTTGCAAGAATTGATCATTGCTGCCATCGAAGCTGAGAAAATCGTGCAAAGCAAGAAGCTTTATGCAGCAAATAGTGGCAGATCATTCAAGCGAGATTCAAAGTTCAACCATCATACGGGACCCTATCCTTTGAGGTCCTATCCTCCGAAGAACAATAGTAATAGAGGTAACTATAGGAAGAATTTTTCTTGTCCTAATACCAATGGATCTCTAAGGAGTTCGCAGCCACGTCGATACTACAACTATGGCAAGTTGGGCCATATTCAGAGGGAGTGTCCTAAAACAAGACGTATTACAGGCGCATCGAATACCAATTGAGATGGGTATGTCAATCCCACTACACCACTAGCACGCAAACCTGGAGGACCACCTAGCGGATCTCTGAGTGAGGCGCAGCACAGGCTCACGAGATTGTTCACCTAGGCTGATGCGGAAGCAAGCCTTAGATGTGGTGATACATACTATTTAATTCTTTTCTCAAAATGCTATAGTGTTATTAGATCCCAGATCGAATAGATCATTTGTGAATCCATGGATAACACTTAGCTCAGATTGGCTTTTGTCTCCACTGTCTCCTCCTATTGCTCTTCTGACCCCTTTGAGAGAGCAATTGATTTGTGATCTAGTCAACATCGATTGTGCTGTACACATGGGTTCGATTGTACATGAAGTGGATCTGATTCCATTGGACATCTGAGAGATAGATGTGATCTTAGGCATGGATTGTTTGGTAAAATATCAAGCCCGAATAGAGTGTTCCACCAAGCGTGTGTGGTTTAGCCTTCCAAATCGTTTCAAGTTCAGTTTTGAAAGAGATAGGTGAGTTGTTCAAACTTGCATGATTTGTTAGCTCGATGCAAAGCGATTGATCAGCAAAGGATGTATTGCGTATCTCGCGCATATGCATGACATTTCCAAAGAGTCCTCAGATCTGGATTCTGTTCCAGTAGTTTGTGAATTTCCTGATGATTTCTAGAAGATGCAGCCGGTTTACCACCAGCAAGAGAAGTTGAGTTTGACATTGACCTAGTGCCGGGTACGAATCTGATTTCCATTCCTCCATATCGTATGGCTACTGTGAAAATGAAGGAAATGAAGACGCAATTGGAAGATTTTCTGAATTGTGGTTTTATCTAACCCAGTGTGTCACCTTGGGGAGCACTTTTCTTGTTCGTAAAGAAGAAAGATGGTTTGCTGTGATTGTGCATCGATTATTGGAAGCTGAATCGTGTGATTGTGAAGAACAAGTATCCTTTATCGCAAATTGATAACTTGTTCGACGAGCTCTAAGGTACAGCTGTGTTTTACAAGATTCATCTCAGATCGGGATACTATCAATTGAGTGTTTGTGAAGTTGATATACCAAAGACTGCATTCAGATCGCGATATAGGCACTATGAATTTTTTGTTATGCCATTCGGTTTGACCAATGCAGTAACAGTGTTCATAGATCTGATGAATCGAGTGTTCTGAGAGTTTATGGATAGATTTGTGATAGTTTTCATCTATGAAATTCTGATTTACTAAAAATCAGAAGAACAACATACTGAGCACTTGCGGATTGTGCTGAAAATCCTGAGGAATCGACATCTTTTTGTGAAGTACTCCAAATGCGAATTTTGGTTGCGTGAAGTCAGTTTCCTTGGCCATGTTGTTTCTGCCCATGATGTTCTAGTTGATCTTAAGAAGATTGAAGCCGTTGTTGCTTGGGAACCCCCGCAGACTGTGTTTGAAGTTTGCAGTTTCCTTGGCTTAGTTGGATACTACCATCGCTTCATGGAGAATTTTTCTTCGCTTGCTGGACCTTTGACAAAATTGACATGCAAAGGAGAGTCGTTCGTGTGGATTGAGAAATGCCAGTGACGTTTCAAAGAATTGAAGAATCGGCTAGTTTCCGCACCTATCCTTACTTTACCAATCAGCAGAAAAGAATATGTGGTGTACAACGATGCATCAAAATCCGGACTTGGATGCGTGTTAATGCAGGATGGGAAAGTTGTTGCCTATGCTTCCTAGAAGTTACGTCTACATGAAAGTAACTATCCTACGCACTATTTGGAGCTTGCAGCTGTGGTGTTCGCATTGAAGATATGGCACCACTATCTATATGACGAGACGTGCAGAATCTTCACCGACCACAAAAACTTGAAGTATCTTCTTACTCAAAAAGAGTTGAATATGAGACCATGAAGATGGGTGGAGCGGATTAAAGAGTACGATTTGATCATCGAATATCATCCTGGAAAAGTAAATTTTGTTGTTGAGGCCTTAAGCCGGAAGATTCATTCTCCTTCCCCATCGGTTTTAGCCTATATGCACACACATTACATGCCAATGTTGCTGGATTTGAGAGCTATACGTGTTTATCTTGGCAGTGATTTTTCTGGTTCATTATTGGCCTGAATCGAAGTCAAGCCTACTTTGCTGGAAGAGATCCAAAATCAGCAATCCGAAGATCCAAGATTGGCTGAAATTTGGAAACTAGTTGATGGTGCTGATGCCATAGTTTGTGATTCAATGCGTGATGATGGAGTTCTTGTCTTCAAAAACCGGGTATGTGCACCACAAGATGTCGATATTCGTAATCTGATTTTGTCCAAAGCACATAGTTTGAAGTTTGCTATACATTCTATTAGTACCAAGATGTACTGAGACTTGAAAGAGTAGTATTGGTGGCCGAACATGAAGTGTCACATTGCTGAGTTTGTTGCCCGATGCCTTGTATGTCAAAAAGTGAAGATAGAGCATCAAAGACCTGCTAGTTTACTTCAGTCACTTTCATATCTAGAATGGAAGTGGGAGCATGTCATGATGGACTATGTGACTGGTTTTCCTAGATCTCAGCAAGGATTCGATGCCATTTGGGTGATTGCCGACCGACTGATTAAGTCTACACACTTCCTTCCTTTTCGTGTGACCGACACCCCTGAGAAATTGGTTGTTTGTTATTTGGACGAGATTGTTAGCCTACATGGAGTGCCAGTATCCATTGTTTCAGATTGTGACCCTAGATTCACTTCATGATTTTGGGAGAAGATATGTTGCGTGCGTGCGTGATGGACTGAAATTCCAGTTTGGTTCAATGTCTACCTTTGATGGAATTTGCTTACAACAACAGTTTTCACGTAAGCATTGGAATGGCTCCTTATGAAGCATTGTATGAGAGACATTGTAGTATTTCGATTTGCTGGAATGAGGTAGGCAAGAGATGCCTAGATAATCCAGAGTTAATTGACCAAGCAAAGGAGTAGTTGAATCTGATTCGACAAAGGTTGAAGACAACGCAATATTGATAGAAAAATTATGCTGATAATCGACGAAGGGAGCTGGAATTTGCGGTGGGTGACAATGTGTTTCTGAAAGTCACCTGTGGAAGGGTGTCGTTAGTTTTCAGCAGCGAGGTAAGTTAGCACCTTATTACATTGGCCCGTATGATATTGTCGAAAGAATCGGCCCAATTGCATGCCTACTTGCATAACCTCCAAATATGGAGAGAATTCACAATTTGTTTCACATTTCAATGTTGAGAAAATATGTTCGAGATCCTGATCATGTGCTTGAAGACCTATCCTATCCCGTACAGCTAGTTTCCATACTAGATCGGTCAGTTCGTTAGCATCGAAGCGAAGTGTGCCTATGATACGAGTTGTTTGGCGTAATGGCCAAATTGAAGAACAATTTTGGGAGACTGAGGAATCTATGCTTGCAAAATTTCCTTACTTGTTTTCTTAGATACTTGTGCTGGAATTTCAAGGACGAAATTTTTATTATTAATTCTCGGCTCCCTTTCATCTTTGATTTCTAAGTTGAACTCTTGCAGTAGTATTATCTGTAAAATCAGCCTTGATTCGTATTCATTTTTGGATATTAGATAATGAAATGCAGAATGATCGGAGTAGACTAAAACCTTGGTCCCCAATAGGTACAAATGGAACTTCTCTAGCGCAAAAAAAATCGCTAGGAGTTTCTCTGTTGTGGAGTACTTTATCTAGGCCATATCTAACATCCTTAAGGCATAATATATTGCATGGGGGTCTCTTCTAACTATTTGCTAGAGCATAGCTCCAAGTGCATAATTACTTGCATCACATATTATTTCGAATGGTTTGGACCAATTTGGAGCCTTGAAGAATAGTGCTAAAATCAGCATATTTTTTATTTTATCGAAGGCTTGCTTGTATTCATCGTAGAAAAAATGACACATCCTGTTGTAACAATCTGCACATGAGCTGAGTAATCTTAGAGAAGTCTTTATTGAATTTTCAATAAAATTCTACATGTCCCACAAAAGAATGGATCTCTTTGGTGTTGGTGGGATATGGAAATGCTAGAATAATTTCAATCTTCACTTGATCTACTTCAATGCCTCTAGCTGAGACTACATGGTCCAGGATCAACCCTTGATCAACCATGAAATGATATTTCTCATAATTGAGCACCAGATCTTTCTCGATGCATCTTCACAGAATCTTTCTCAGGTTGGCTAGACAAGTTTCAAATGAATCACCATAAACTGTGAAGCCATCCATGAAAGCCTTGATGTTATCTTTGACATATTTAGACAAGATTCTCACCATATACCTCTAGAAAGTAGCATGTGCATTGCAAAATTCAAAAGGCTCGTGTCTGTACATAAATGTGCTAAATGGACATGTGAAAGTGGTTTTCTCCTACTCCTCTAGGGCCATGGGAATCTGGTGAAATCCCAAGAAACCATTTAGGCATTCGTAATAACTTTTACCTGGAAGCCTCTCGAGCATCTGGTTAATGAATGGAAATGGTGATCTTTCCTTATAACCTTGTTCAGCTTCTGGTAATCTATACAAACTCTCTAGCCATTTTGAATTCTTGTGGGCACCCCATCTGACCTTTATTCTTCTAGACGACTGTGACCCAAGTATTCTTTGCAACTAACTAAATAGGACTAACCCATTTCCTATTAGAGATAGGCGATTGTCCATCCTATGGTTTGTTTGTATTCTTTCAGTACTTCAATCAGCTACTTGTACTCCTCCTTGGTCAATTTACTGGAAACAATGACATGTAGGCTGTTATCCTTCTCGAGATAGGTGTACTGGAGATGAGCTGGGAGGGATTTTAGTTTGAGCATAGGTAGCTGCTCGATACTGGGAAGGAGCTTCTCTTGGGATATCGGAAGATTGATATAATTGAGTTCTTTAACACCGTTTGTGCCCCCTCCAAGTCACGAAGAGCAAAAATCATAAGATCATCAATTTCTAAATTGTCTTCATTGAAAAATTGATGATTCATGTTGTGTTATAGGGCCATCTATAATTTATCCGGATTGATGGTCTTGGATGCATATTGTACAAATGGTTCAATTGTATCAACCACTAATGTCGTGGGCTTGGTACTAGGGTATCGTATAGTTTCAAAAATGTTAAACTTCGAGTGTGTTCCCATTGAGCTCCATGGTTAGGGAACAATCATGAACATCATTTTTTTTTTGTTTGAAGTCTTCAAGAATTGTTGACCCAACAAGATAAGCTGAGGACATTCTCTGTTTCCAAAATAAAAAGTAAACTAGAAATACTAATTCCTTCACATGTATGAATAAGTCTTGAAGTACACCAACTGGATGCACAATTGATCTATCAGCCAGCTATATGACTATGTTTGTCTTTCGCAATTTACCATAATTCAGTGATTGCTACACTGATAGGGGCATAACATTAATAGAGGCTCGAAAATCACACATGGCTTGAGCCACCTCTTCTCCACCTATCTTGATTGGAATAGGGAATATGTCACGCCTTATACCCTACTCTAGAGATGAACACCTTTGCTACGGAACCCTAAGAGTAGCAATTATGATACTACCTTAGGAATCCCGTAAGTCTAGTAAAATAAAATAGTATGAAATCACAGTGGAATAAAATCCAAGTAGGGTAAATTGATATCTTATTCATAACTGAAACGAACAACCCAAAAATCTAATCACAGTCATCTCATACCACATGCTAATATAACATCCGTAAAATCAGAGCACTAGATAACATGTGTAAAACCAAAATCATAATCATCTATATAAAGTAAAAATTATAGTCCGGTTCGTATGTACAGATCAAATCAAAATGCTGGGCAAACCTAAAATTGGTAGACCACTCTGAAATCAATCACATGAGGTGGAAGGCTGACATCCAGCACCTGTAGCACAATATGGACAGCAATAAAATAATTAGTTAAATATCCATGAGAGGGAAAATGGAGAACACAAAATGCATAAAAAAAATATAATCAAAATCCAAAGCTTAAGTTATAAAATCCGTAAAAACTCTCAACAGTACTCAATTTCAAATCCAAATAAAACAAAAGCATATAAATGATGAATTACATACTCACACATAAATTTTTTTATTTAAAAGGACTGGAAAGTCAACTGACAAAACACTTGCCTACGCCAGGGCTAGGGGAGAAGACAAGGCCCACTAGTGGTTCTTTTATCATTTTTTTAAAACTTAGCCCACACTAGTGATACCGAAGGCTTCTATGGTCAACCCTTATGACCATCTAAATATATGACCCATCCACCTCTAATCTCAGTCTAGATCGTACGTGCAACCACATGTACCTCATCACAATATACCTATCAATATGAAACATATTAAAATAAATATACGTGCCAAATATGATTGACCATTTAATTTTTTAAAAAAATAAAACTTAAACATGCATTTTTTTAAAAAAAAAAGAGTAAATGTGATGTCCCCACTCACCAGTATGTAACCATAATATAGCAAATCAGATAGCACAGCAGAGATCCAACCCACAATCCACAATAATCAACACAGGTCACATGTTTGCAAATTATACAAACATATAATCACTAACTATACAACTAACACGCAAAACGAGACAAAATTTATTTTTCTAGAAAATACATAGAAATCCGAAATTAGGTTGATAAACCCTCAAATGATATTACTATCAACATAGTATTATTACTAAAACCATAATTAATTATTTAAAATCAAAACAACAAGTCCATATCGTTTTTTAGAAAATTTTTAAAAGTCCATATCTCACAAACAACAAATCAAATTAGAAAACCAATGATACCATTACAGCTCGAATGTCAAAATTAGGTAATAGGGTAAAAATGGAAATTCAGCGTTTCGGGCAGTAGAATGTCGACATGTGGTGGCCTGTGGCCAACCGGTGACCGGACGTTGGCCAGACTGGCAACGAAATCTGAAATAGGAGATCTGCTCAAAACCTCAAATCATTTTCAACAAATCATATATAAATAGAAAGCTCGTGAAACAAGGAACTCATATCTGAGGTAGGATCGTCGATACCTAACCGGAGTTGGCCGGAAATCAAAAAATTTTCCATTGAAAAGCCTGCGACTTCCGGAATTGATTTCAAGAATGTTCTTGAGCGGAAACCGGTGAGACTTGCCGCCAAGAGATGCTGGAGAGAAGGGACAGTTTTCTATGCTATCGGTGTGTCGATCCAAGGCCGGACTAATGGTGATGTGAAATTCGATCGGAGAAGAAGGAGGAACTTGGGAAGAAGAAAAAGAGAGAAGGGAAAAACAAGGAATTAGAAAAGGTAAAAAGAAAAAGAAAGATATTTGTTTTTTGTAAAGATCTAAGAACAAAACGAGGTCAAGTTAAAAAATTATATTAATATTATTTATTTAATTTTAAATAATAAAATAAATCTAAAAATATTTTTTTAAACTTTGAAAAATCTAAATAAATAGGATGTAAGTCCAAAAATTATGAAAATTCACCATAAATCCATAAAAATTATATCTTTCTAATAAATTAAAAATTATAATTTTCTGACCAACAAATATTTATTTAAAAATAAAATATCTTCCAAAAAAATAATAAAAATAATAAACTATATCTTAAAATTATAAAAATCAAACCATATAATATAATTCTCATATACATGTCTAAAAATACTTAAAAATTACAATATCATACATACACACAATCCTTCACAAATAAATCATGAAAAAAAAATTATGAACCCATCCTTAAGCATAAAACAAGAAAAACCGAGGGTTTACATCCTACTCTTATTAAGGAAAGTTTCATCCCAAAACTTTCCTTAAGCCTAACAACAAACAACAACATATCACCAACACATCTATAATATCCTCAAAAGAAACCACAATTTCCTCAACTCAACAATATCCACAACACCGCAGACAACCTCTACCACATTATCAACCAACACAATAACAATATCAACAACAATATCTGCAAGCCCTGAATCCTCAAAATTTTACCATAGGCCCATTTTATATGCTGCTTAGTAACGAGAAAATTATATAATGAAAATACAAGGCTAAATTACAATCGATAGCGGAATAAAAGAATAAATAAAGAGGCAACAGGAATATAATATACATAAGTGTCATTCGGGTGGCACTTTCCCTTTTTATTAGTTGATCTTAACTTCATACATTATTGATTTTTAGTACATTAACTCAAACCCAATACAACCATGCAAACCATATGCTGAGGTAGATGATACAAAGAACACATGGAAGAACTTGCGCAATGCACACTAACAATCACAAACTTAATATTTTGCATAACTGACCGTAGATCAGTTGGGAACTTGTCTGAGGATTAAGCCTTCTTAGATAGTCTTGTAGAGACCAGACCTAATAATCTAGCAAAAACTTACCATGTGAGTGGTTAGGAAATACAACCATAACGAATAAACACCATTCATAAAATAGTAGTACCAGAACAAAGCGTTCATAGTGTACCCAAAGCTCAAAAAACCAACAAACACAAGCAATTCAATCAACCAATTATGAAATTCTTTCTTAGGTGAGCACATAAAGCGTGTTTGGGATAGTATACTCTCATAGTCTTTCCGGGCCCTGGATAAGACTAAAATTTGTCAGTGGTAACCTATATGCATTTTCTCATTCTCTCATTCTCTTAATAAGCAACCATATAGTCTATTAAAAAAACTTTCTAAAGCTTAATTCCACATACAATGCTGGGTGATTAGGTTGTGGTAGCTCCGCCTAATCGATTCCCTTAAATGTTCAAAAAAATAGTTATTATATGTACATTTTTCAATAAACCCCATCCAACCTTATTCCTCGTGGTCTAGCGTCTTCACGCCTTGCAACCAGACACCGAGAGCTCTCAAGGGTTGCATAGGTTTCCATATGCAGACTCTTGCTGCTATCATATCATTATTTGATGAACTCATAAAACAAAATAGCCATCATATTATCATAACATCACTTTACTATATAGTCAAATAGTGAAATCATCGATTATTTACAACTTGTCTAGATATTCATGCTCATGCGATTCCGATTATTTGATTATCTTCTTTAGTTTAAATCTGCCATGAGAATGTCATGCATCTGCACACAACCAACCACTCCCAATTTATGGCCCTAACTCTTCTTCGGTATCCAATTCTGGAGAAGATTGATTTTGTCGATCTAAATTTGAACCTGTCAATCAAAAGATCCATCTTTCTATTACTTTCCTACGAAATACTAATTTCTTAGTTATACATTTCTAAACTTTTAATCATGTCAATGTTACCTAAACATAGATTTAATACAATTCCCAATCCCCTTTTTATTTTCCCCCTATTTCTATCAATTTTCTTGATTTATTTGACCTATCAAATCCACTCAGATATCAGTAAACCTGGTAGTATTGAAATTCTCACAATTTATAGTATTTACCATATTTTTCTATAATTTTTCTCTAATTTTCTTTATTTTCCAGCCTCTTCGTCTAATTTATGTTAATTTTCTACAAATTTTCGACAGCTTGGCACGTGACAGCATGAGTGTGCGCTAGCACAACACCTAAACCTCTGGGATTTTGACACGTGGTTCACTTTGGGCTTGCCACGACTGGTCTAAACCTTCGACTTGGGCCAAGCCTATTTTCTTATCTTTGAACGATGTGTCATTTACTCATTTAGGAAACTACCTATCATACACTAAGCCCTAAAACAACCTGTTACACATTTTATATTCAAACAACATCACATTCATTATTATTCTTTTGTACTACTTATATTTCACATTAAAATTAAAAGACGTGTCACCTGTTTTAAGTCTAAACAATCGGCCTCTTATGTAACCTAGACGACTAGTCTCCCTATCTCGAACCTTAATGACTGGTAGGTGGGATGCCCGCAGATAACCTGTCATCCCTAACCTCCAGCTGTTGGGTTTCTGCAAGCCCTAGCTATGAGACCCCGAACTTTGAGTCTTAGAAGTCCAGAAGCCAATATAGGAGAAATGACCATTTTGACCCTAAGAAATAGGATGTGTGATGGCTGAAATTGGTATTGAAAGTTTAGTATTCATTTCTGGTTTCATTTCCCTTTGTCTGTGATACAAGTGTGTGAGAATCAAGGCTGCACAGTATGGCGATATCGCATCATATTTGCATACATGTTCCTTGATTGCTTGCTTATATATTATGAACTATGATTGGACTATTTTCTGGTTCTTCAAGTTCCTTATTTACTTGTTTGTTTCCGAATTATGTTGGAGGTTTACTTGCTGGATATTTAGATCCCTATAGGACATGTGTGTTGTGGTTTCATTGATTAAATTTAAAGACTTCCCCTGATGTTTTTATTCACTCCGTATGACACCGAAATAGTTGTCCAATATCATGCTCCAACCTTTAAAAGCCTAAGAATAAAAATTGTTAAAATCGATTCTAAGGGGATAAGCCTTGTGAGAGTCAGATAGGTCCTCGATTGGGTTTATTTGGGTTTCACGACGGTAAGGGTCCTAAATGAGAGCGAATTCAGGAATATAGGTCAGTGGTCCTTACAGTTTGGTAGCGGAGCATGGTTTAGGGAATATGATTTGTTATATGCTAACTTGTTTGTTGTTTTTGTGTTTGTAGGATGGTACATGCGCACATACCCACATACTTAGAGAGCTAAAATCTGGAATTAATAAACATGGTTTGGAATGTTAGATGTGGTGTTTGATTGTTTAACTTGTTGTGTGTTTATGTGTATTTTTATGCCTTATATGATATGATGTGTTTTGCTGTGTTCTGAAAAATATTTGCTGGGTTTTCTTTGCTATTGCCGAGTGTTCCTTTATGATTGCCTAGTATGATTTGTGTGAACATGTGCTTACCGAATGCTTTGATGATGTTTGCCAAGTGCTTGTGTGTATTAATATGTTGGCCAAGTGTGCATTTTCATGTGTGCATGTGATTTCTGAAACTTCTATATTTGTGATCATGTGTGGTTTGTCTTCCAGCATATGATTATCTCCTGGTGTATGCCTCTCCACCAGGTACCACTTCTTTTCCTAGCATTCGTATTTGGGTTAAGTAACATTATGTGTTCGTATAGTATGGCAAGGCCGAGTGTACAAAAGGAATGACGGGGTAGGTATGGGGTTCAGGCCAAACAGCAACCTTTTGAGCAAGAGGAGCCGAATGCACAAATTGAGCAGGGAGGGCAAGATGAGCCCGAAAACCAGCCTGAGGCACCAGCCCCACCAGCCATCGATCCTATAATGGCACAAATCTTAAACATGTTGCAAGGGATTGCTGTGAATCAACAGCGTATGGAGGCAAAATTTCAGAATGCTCCTGTGCCTACACCCATAGAAGACCATATTCCTCCACTTAAACCTATACGATCGGCTCATCCTAATGAAGCTAAGAGACTTCCAGTCGTTATTACGAAGTTGCTAAAGGAAGGTCGTCAATTGGGATGTAAAGATTTTAGCAATTTAGCCAATGCTGCTGCGGCTTGTGAATGGATAGACACCTTGTGGAAAGTGCCCCTATTTTTGCATATTTCAGACGATGACAAGGTTGTTATCGCTACTTTCCTAATTGAGGGAGAAGCCCTTGCATTGTGGACAGCTGTGAGCTTGCGATTCGGAGATCGTTTTCCTACCTTAGAGGAATTTTGGCATAAGTTCGACGAGAGGATCTATACGAGATTCCATAAAAGCGAGCAGCGACAAGATTTCTACAAGCTTGGACAGGGTACCCGTTCGGTGCTGGAATATAAGAAGGCATTAAGGGAATTATCTCAATTTGCACCAGAGGAGGCTCGTTCACCATACCAGCTTGTGAGACAATTTCAGGATGGCCTGAGTACAGAGATCAAAACCATCGTTGGTACAACAACGGTGCAGAATTTGCAAGAATTAATTGTTGATGCGATTGAAGTCGAGAAGATCAAGCAAACTAGGAAGCTATCTGCAACAACTAGTGGCAGAACCTTTAGGCAAGATTTGAAGTTCTATTAGTGTACGGGACCCTATCCTTTGAAGTCTTACCCTCCGAAAAACAATGGTAATAGAGCTAACAACAGGAAGAAATTTTCTGGTCTGAATCCTAATGGGTCTACATGAAGTTCGCAGCCACGTTGATGTTATAACTGTGGCGAGATGGGACATATTTAGAGGGATTGCTCGAAACCAAGGCGTATCACAGTTGCACCGAATCCAGGCCGAGGTGGGTATGCAAATCCCACCAAACCACCAACATCCGCACCGAGAGGACCACTTAATGTATCCACAAATGAGGCTATTCAGCCAAACTGATGCAGAGGCTAGCCCTGATGTGGTGATAGATTTGTGATAGTCTTCATCGATGACATTCTGATTTTGAATAAATCAGAAGAGGAGCATGCTGAGCACTTGAAGATTGTGCTGAAAATTCTGAGGGATCGACACTTGTTCGCAAAGTACTCCAAATGCGAATTCTGGTTACATAAAGTTGGTTTCCTTAGCCATATTGTTTCCTCCCAAGGTGTGTTAGTTGATTCGAAGAAGATTGAAGCCGTAGTTGCTTGGGAACCTCCGCGAACTGTGTTCGAAGTTTGTAGTTTCCTTGGCTTATCCGGATACTACCGTCGCTTCGTGGAGAATTTTTCATCACTTGCTGGGCCACTAATGAAATTGACGCACAAAGGCAAGCCATTCATGTGGACCAAGAAGTGCAGCAAAGTTTTGAAGAAATGAAGAACCGGTTAGTTTCCGCACCTATCCTCACCTTACTTATCGGTGAAAAAGAATATGCAGTGTACAGCGATGCATCAAAAACTAAACTTGGATGCGTATTGATGTAAGATGGGAAAGTCGTTGCCTATGCATCCTGGAAATTGCGTCCGTATGAAAGCAACTATCCTACGGACGATTTAGAGATTGTGGTTGTGGTGTTTATGTTGAAAATATGGCACCACTATCTATATGGCAAGACATGCCGAATCTTCACTGACCACAAAAGCTTGAAATATCTCCTTATGCAAAAGGAGTTGAACATGAGACAACGAAGATGGGTGGAGCTGATTAAGGATTACGATCTAATCATCAAATATGATCCTGGAAAAATGAATGTTGTTACTGATGCTTTGAGCCAAAAGATTCATCCTTCTTCCTCATCGGTTTTGGCTTACATGTGCACCCATTATATGCTAATGTTGCTGGATTTAAAAGCTACAATTGTGTATCTTGGCATTGATTTTTCTGGTTCGTTGTTAGCACGAATTAAAGTCACACCTACCTTGATTGAGGAAATCCGGAATCAGCAATCAGAAGATCAAAACTTGGCTGAAATTTGGAAGCAATTATCTGATGGTGTTGATGCTATTGCTCGTGATTTCAGAGTACAAGATGATGGAGTTTTTGTCTTCAAAAACCGGGTATGTGTTCCATAAGATGTTGATGTTCGTAATCTGATTTTATCTGAGGCACATAGTTCGAAGTTCGCTATCCATCCTGGTAGCACTAAGATGTACCAAGATTTAAAGGAGAGGTATTGGTGGCCGAACATGAAGCATCACATTGCTGAGTTTATTGCCCGATGCCTTGTATGTCAACAAGTGAAGATCGAGCATCAAAGACCCACTAGTCTACTTTAGTGACTTCCGATTCCAGAATGGAAGTGGTAGCATGTCATGATGGATTTTGTAATCGGATTGCCTAGATCTTAGTGAGGATTCGATGCCATTTGGGTGATCGGGGATCGATTGATGAAATCTACACACTTCCTTCCTGTACGTGTGACAGATACACCCGAGAAATTGGTGGTTCGTTACATGGACAAGATTGTTCGATTGCGTGGAGTGCCAGTTTCCACCGTTTCAGATCGTGACTCTCGTTTAACATCACGATTTTGTGAGAAATTCCTGAATGCGCTGAGTTCGAGATTTAATTTCAATACAACATTTTATCCCTAGACCAATGGTCAATCTGAGAGGACGATTCAGATAATTTAGGACGTGCTACATGTGAGTATATTGGACCATCATATCGGTTGGGAGTGATGCCTACCATTGGTGGAATTTGCTTACAATAATAGCTTTCATGTAAGCATCGATATGGCACCTTATGAAGCATTATATGGGAGACACTGCAGGACTCCCGTTTGCTGGAATGAAGTAGGCGAGAGACGCCTAGACAATCTGGAATTAATTGATCAAGCAACAGAGTAGCTGAACTTGATTCAACAAAAACTGAAAATAGCCAATGATCGACAGAAAAACTATGCTGATAACCGACGAAGGGAGCTGGAATTTGTGGTCGAGGACAAAGTGTTTCTAAAGGTCTCCCTGTGTAAGGGTATCCTTCGTTTTCAGCAGCGAGGTAAGCTAGCACCTTGTTACACTAGTCCGTTTGACATTGTTGAGAGGATCGTCTCTGTTGCGTACCGGCTTGCCTTACCTCCGAGTATGGAAGGAATTCACAATGTGTTTCACGTTTGGATGTTGAGAAAGTATGTGCGAGACCCTGATCATGTGCTCGAAGAATCACCTGTTGAGGTTGCTGAAGACCTATCATATCCCGTACAACCAGTTGTCATACTAGAACGGTCAGTTCATAAGCTTCACAGTGGAAGCATGCCTGTAGTATGAGTTGTTTGGCGTAATGGACAAATTGAGGAATAGTCTTGGAAGACTGAAGAATCTATGTTTGCAAAATTTTCTTACATATTTACTTAGGTACTTGTGCTGAAATTTCGAGGACGAAATTCTTGTAAGGAGGGGAGGATGTGAGACCTTAAATTTTGAGTCCTAGAAGTCCAGAAGCCAATACAGGTGAAATAACTGTTTTACCCCTGAGGAAAAGGATGTGTGATGGCTGAAATTGGTATTGTAGGTTTATTATTCATTTCTGGTTTCATTTCCTTATTGGTTCAATCTTACCTTAGGTGATAAAATTCCAAAAATTAAGGAAAAATAATTCCAGAATTTAATTCTAATGATTATCATCCCTTATCTAGACTTTAAATAGGGAAATTAATTCTATTACACCCTACATAAAGAGTAGTCAGCCATACTTGTCCACACACACCAGAAATACACAAAATTATCAAGCTATCAAACCCTACACCTTACCCTATTGCTGTCGAAATTTTCCAACCTTCATCCTAGCATAACGCTTTTATCCTTTGTCGGATTTCTACAAATAATAGCTTGTTAGAAATCTTTTTTCATCCTCTATATAGCTACTTTGGTTTGATCATCATAAGGTTAGTTCTTCCCTATCAAAATCCTAATCATAATTTGTAGGATTTAGTACCAAAATTGTGTGATTCTTCCTTCAATTGATTTCTCTTGTAGTTCCTTTTGTTCGTATTATTGTTTGACATCCATTCATGTTGTAATATCATGAATTCATCCTTTGAATCTTCCTTATACATGGAATTGGTATGCCTTACACTTCGCGTTATTGTTGCCGATTTTGACCAATTGATTAACCTGTTGGTTTTTGATCTTGTTCCATTTGATTGCATGTGTTACTAACACCTGATCCTTCCTTGTAAATGGGATATCACAACCCCAACATTTTGTAAGTATGAAATCGCAATTGCCCTTTTGCCCTATCTTTAGTGCCGAAATTTGCATAGTTAATTGGGATGGTCATTCAGGTTGAATCTTGTTATGTTCTTGGCTATCACATCACACATCCAAGGGAGAGGCACCTGCAGCATCTAATCACTAGTTTCTGATAGGTTTGGTGAGTAGAATTGGTAAGAAAAAAAGATATCTACTTGATTATTGAGCATGCATGCTTAGTTTGGTTCTATCTTTGCCTTATAATTTTATAGGAGGTTCAGATCCCTTTAATAAAGGAAAAGGAACAGCTTCTTGTTCAGAGACAAAAGAGGTATGATCTATGCCTCATCGGTTTCTCCAGAAATCCTTGTTGATTGCTTGTTGATTTCAGTACATGTGATTGATGTTTATACACGCATATGTGAGGTAGTGTATGCATGAGTTGCGGATTGATTTGAGGCTCACTTAGGCTATACCAAACCCTTGAGATAGGTTGTGAGTGCCTAATTTGCATATGTTTTGTGTATTGAACATACTGATTGTGTTCTGTCATGATTGAGGATACCTTGTTGTGGTATTGTGCCTTGTACTTGCTTGTATGTGCTTGTACGTGTTTGTGTGTTAGGATCCTTTTTCGGTGGCCATTATGGGTAAGCGTTGATGCTCCTTAGAGAGAGGAGAGGTTTTTACTGATATGAGAGTCATATGGGTGGTAATCCCAGCTTGTGCACGCTAGATGTCTAGTCCTGTGTGCTGGCTAGATGCCTTGTCATCTGTGCTGGCAAGATGTCCTTGTCATCTGTGCTGGCAAGATGTCCTTATCTTTGTCTGGTTTGGATGCCCTAATCCTGTGTGTTAGATAGGATGCCTAGTCCTGTGTGCTAGCTAGATGCCTAGTCTTGTATGCTGGCTAGATGCCTAGTCCTATATGCTGGCTAGATGCCTTGTCCTATGTGCTAGCAAGATGAATAGGTTTGCTGATTAGCTTGTGTGCTAACCTTTTACCTTTTGTGCAGCAAAGCCTTGGACAACACAGGTGGAAAGGGATGCCCTTTCCGTATTGCCAAGATGATTGATGAGTGTTTCCTACCTGTGTATTTCTGATCTTTTGAAGTGTCTGTAGTCCATTCTCAGCCTTACACCTTTGGATGTTTGAATGCTTGCTTGATATCCTTTAGTTGTATAGGATGATCTGAAGTTGATTGAGAGATGTATGTTTAAGATTTCTGCATATCTTGTGATGCTATGACCCTACTGAGATTCTTGTAATCTCATCCTTTTGTTTTCACCATTTTTCAGACTTAGGTACATTCGCTGTCCGTGGTACCAGTGTGTGAGAATCAAGGCTGCACAGAGGGGCGATATCGCATCACATTTACAAAAATGTTTCTTGATTGCTTGCGCATGTAACATAAACTATGATTTGACTATTTTGTGGTTCTTCAAGTTCTTTTTTTACTTGTTTGTTTCCGAATTATGTTGGAGGTTTACTTGCTGAATATTTAGACCCTTATAGGACTTGTGTATTGTGGTTTCCTTGATTAAATTTAAAGACATCCACTGATGTTTTTATTTACTCCGTATGATACCAGAATACTTGTCCAATATCATGCTCCAACCTTTAAAAGCATAAGAATAAAACTTGCTAAAATCGGTTGTAAAAGGATATAAACCTTGTGAGATTCATACAGGTCCTAGGTTGAGTTTATTTGGGTTTCACGGCGGTAAGGGTCCTAAATGGGAGCAAATTTGGGAGTATGGGTTAGGAGTCCTTACACTAGCTGGAAAAATTTGGTCCAACCTACTCGATTATGTTTCCAATGTTACCAATACACATCAAAACAAAACCTTCATACACCCGAATCAAACCCACACATTAGTTATAGTTTTTGCACGATTTAAAGCTCTAAACCTACCAATCTAAGTATCCGATTTCACCAGGTAAGAGCTTACCTAAGTTTCCCAATATCACACTCGATTTCTCTCTCGAATCGCTCACACTCTCCTCCCTTCCTCTCTCGTAGGTTTCAGCATGAAAAATGACAATTCGGGGTGGATTTGGGACTATACCCATGCATATCCCGTCATCAGATTTGTTCCGGCCATGTGTGAGTTGAAGAGGAACACGGGTGTTGGGTTCTGATATGTGTAGGGTGGAGAGGGTTTCGTCAAATAACTAATCTCCTATAGTTAATACGACATCATTTCAAATCTAGAGAAAATGGTGTCGTAAGAGGAAAAGAAGTTAGGGTTTCTATTCCTAGGGGCAGTTGGATTAAAACGACGGAGCATCACATCGTTTTGACCAAGCTAGATCAAAACGACGGAGTCTTCCGCATTTTGATCACCCCAGTTTATTTTTTTATATATATATAATAATATAATATAATTTAAAATTCCAGAAATCAATTAAAATTCTCTATAAATAGTATACTACCACGAAAAAATTGCATAAAATTCTGGAAAATCCCTCAAAGATAGTAGAACACTTTAAGTAGTTAATTTATTTTTTCTCATAATTATAAAATTAGTAATAAATATAATACCTAAAAAAATAATATAAAAATCCTTAATTATTCGTTTATTCTTTTGAAAAATCTAAGAAAAATTTTATATCTTCATATCTCATCTTTAATATTAATTTGAGTCTCTATTAACCAAAATTTTCTCAGAATCTACACATACTGATTATTTTTCATAATTTCTCAATTTATAATTATAATAACACTAATACACAAATTTCAAAAATAGAAGAATTCAGGTTCTATTTCAAATTCCTAAGTTTCAAAACAAGTTTCAAAGAATATTCCCGATGGTTATTTGTCCTAAAAAGGATCCAAATAAAGGTTCTACAAAACTGAAGGTGAAATTACAAATATACCTTCAATTCCGGTTTCAGAAAAGAATATACCCTTTTTCCTACTTTATTCAACAATAAACTTATCCTATAATCCCAAGTGGCTTGTCAAGAGGATTTTATTCCCTTCAAATTCTTCTCTTCCTATCTGTTGGGCCATTTTACAAGCCTAGGCCCAAATACCAAAATCCAAGCCATCAATTTAAATAGCAGGGTCTCACATTGTACTCACTTTATAAGAAGTTTCGTCCTTGAAACTCTTTGCAATTATCCTCGAGGTTCACAAATCCCTTATCTCTTTTATCAACTAGGTAATCCCATCTATCACTTCTCTCCTTATAGTTCATCATTTCCTCATCTTTGGATCTCATGATCAAAATGCATATGTATCATAATACAATCATTTCCTTATTTTATAGCACTTCACATTCATAACTACTAAATTACTTCTGTCATCATCTTCTAGCCTTTTTTTACCAACATTTATAACTCAACCATTTCATTTGATTCTCAATACTATCTCTGTGAAACCCCGTCCTAGTTGTATATCCAGTCAGCTTTGTTCTAGTAGTCCACGTGTACGTTTGATATTTTTACTGAGATAGTAGAAAATTTCCGTTTTGCCCATATCAGATCCGAACTTGTTTCCGGGCCCGTTTATACCGTAAGGCCTTATTCGTACCTCTTTAAGCCCATCTGTTTATTGTAGCTGCTACCATTGCTCTTGTTTCAGATAGAAAAACTGTGTCTTTTTCTCATCGACTTTTTTTTTTCTCACGTTATTCTTGATTTCCGCCATCAATCTTTCTCGTTTGGTGCGCCTTCCTTGTCCCAACCCAACGATCGCATTAAGCCCCTTTCTTTTCCACTACTCGATTATTCGTGTACAACTTAGTGGTTTTGTTTGTTTTATACGTCGGTGAGAGAATGGTAGGATTCCTGTCTTCTGTATTTTAATTTGGGTTTGCAATTGCAGATTTTAATGTTAGTTTAATTTAGGTGGTTTTGAATCTGGATCACGCGATAAAGGCAAAGAAATTGCCACCAGTTCTTCTACACGTGAGGTAGGAGACTATGTCACATATGTTTGAACGGCAATTATGTTCGTCTTGTTTCTTTGTGCTGTTCTTTTGGCACCCAAACTTCATTTCTCTCCTTCTTAGTAATGATATATTATTTTATTTTGTTTTATTGGCAGTGTCGCTTCTTTGGGATTGTCGTTTATCTCCTTGCTATTTTCCTAATAATATTGCTTTTCTTTCCTTTTGATAATGATGCGCACTTGTGTGTTGAGCTGCTGGTCATCTTCTTGCGATTTTCTTTTTTTTTTGCTTTGCTGGTTCTTCTTTTAAATCTTGTGGTACCATGTCGTCATTCTACATCTGTTAATATATTTTATCCTTTTTACGATAAAATTACTTGTCATCTTGCTATTTGACTGCCCTCGTTGTTGTTGCCTTCTGCGCAGCATTAAGCTGCTGCCAGTTTTTTTGTTCTTCTTTTTATAAATCCTTGTATAATGTCATTTTGTTTTTGGTTGCCCACGTGGTTGCCTCCTTCCACGCAGGTTTGAGGCTGCTACTTTGTATTTATTCTTTGAAATCGCTGCACACCTATCATGTCCCATCATATTGCCTTTTTGCCTTTTTATCTTTTTACTCTTTTGTTTTCTTGGTTTACTGTTTCGTCTTCACTATAGCCTACCCTCCTTTGTTTTTATTGCCATCTGCGCAGCACCTAATCTACTTCCCTTCTACGTTTTAATTGCCACATGCGCAGCACATATTTATCTTGACACATGCGCAGCCCTTGTTGACTTTTTCTTTTGTTCATTCCTTGCACTCTTATATGGTTGCGAAAGAAGCCAACGTTGCCCCTTTTCTTTTGTTTTTTTTAAGAATTTTAATTGCTAGTTGTGATAGCATATTATATGTCTCTTAAATTCAGCTATGGCATTAATACCATCTCCTCGTGCAGCCATCACTCTCCCTTTTGTTTTATTATTTATTTTTTTATTTATTTAATAGAAGAAATAAAATATAAATATAATATTAATTTAATATGTTTAGTATAAATATAATATTTTTTTTATATATAATTTTTAATAAAATATTTTAAAATGAGTATGATGTTTAATAAATATTTCGTATTCAGTTTGATAACTACAATTAATAAACATTCGTTTGTCCAATACGAAATAAGTATACGGAATCTCAATGATAGGGGAGAGTTGCTTACCTGTTCGGAGATCGTATAAATGTTTGTTTTGCTGTTGATATGGTTGAATTCCATGTCTTTGCAGTATATTCCTGGAACAAAGATGGTTTTTCCCGGACTGAAGAAGCCCCAAGATCGTGCCGATCTGGTTGCATATTAGAAGGAATCTACTGCTTAAGTTTTTCTCACCTTTTTTCTCCGATTTTCCAGTTGTTGCAGAGTGTTTGTCACGAGCTGGTAGAAGCTATATTTTTTCCCAATAAAATTTCATGACCGTCCGATTCAATGGACACTGATAGGTTTAGCCTATTCTGCAATAGAATGCTGCAATTGCAAACTAAACAAACATTCAATTCATTTGGGTTATTGTGGCTCTTTTTGATTTGCAGTTTGGTGTTGAAACCAACGACACTTGTTTACTATTGACTGAGTTTTAAATCAATGTTATATGATGTCTATTACCTTACATTCCCAAAGTTGCTATAGAAAACATATGCCCACGTGGTTGCCTCCTTCAACGCAGCTTTGGGGCTGCTATTTTTTATTTATTCTTTGAAATCGTTGCACTCCTATCATGTCCCATCATCTTGCCTTTTTCCCTTTTTATCTTTTTACTCTTTTGTTTTCTTGGTTTACTGTTTCGTCTTCACTATCGCCTACCCTCCTTTGTTTTTATTGCCATCTGCGCAGCACCTAATCTACTTCCCTTCTATGTTTTAATTGCCACATGCGCAGCACATATTCATCATGTCACATATGCAGCCTTGTTGACTTTTTCTTTTGTTTATATGGTTGCGCAAGAAGCCAATCGTTACCCCTTTTCTTTTGTTTTTTTTTTTAAGAATTTTAATTGCTAGTTGTGATAGCATATTATTTGTCTCTTAAATTAATTCAGTTATAGCATTAATATCATCTCCTTGTGCAGCGCGATCACTCCCTCTTTTGTTTTATTATTTATTTAATAAAAAAAGTAAAATATAAATATAATAATAATTTAATGGGTTTAGTATAAATATAAGTTTTTTTTATATATAAAGTTTTTAATAAAACATTTTAAAATGAGTATGATGTCTAATAAATATTTCGTATTCAGTTTGGTAACTACAATGAATAAACGTTCGTTTGGCCAATGTGAGGTGAGTATATGGAATCCCAGTGATATGAGAGAGTTGCTTACCTGTTCGGGAGTCGTATGAGTGTTTGTTTTGCTCTTGATATGGTTGAATTCCATGTCTTTGCAGTATATTCCTACAACACTGGTAATGGAGGTTACGTGTATATTTATTATTTTCTTAAAAATATAAATTAACACTATCAGTGGGCTTCCGATTTCCCTTAAGTGGGGGTTACTCGAGGAATGATTTATTATGTCCATCCCGATAGGTTTTGGTAGGCATTATTAGCCGTGTTGTATTATGAATTGTTGAATTATAACCTATTGGGCTGGAATTATGTTTTACATTATAAAAATCAAATGTATGAATTCCATATTCTTCGAGTTGCTTCAGTTACGTCCTTGTTCGTATAGTAAACCGTTTCTTCTCCTCTTAGTTTGTGCTTTCATTTCCCTATAGGACATTTGATGCTGTGACTCCTACTGAGATTATTATCTCACCCGTTGTTATTTTCTCCTTTCAGAAATAGTTCGTGAGCCGTAGACAATGTTTTGAGGTGTGAGAGCTTCTTACGACTTGACTGGACTATCGCAGCTGCACATTTTACATGGTTTTTTTTTCTGACATTTTTTTTTTGACTCGATTTGACGTTTTGATTATTATTATATCCTTATGCATTTACTACGTTTCTGGCTACGGTTTTTATGTATCGGGCTTTAGGCTCAATTTGTGATTTTGGGCTTGTGACTGTATGGACCTGTCTTTCGTTTTGGATATTTTGTTCATTTAAATAAAGTCTTCCGCTGTGGTATTTTGTTCACTCCGATGTTATGCCAGATGTTTGTTTCTTATTGAACATGCTCCAAATTCTTGAAATATTAAATACGTTTGTTTTGGGAATCGCATTTGAAAAATCTCCTAAGCCTTGTAGGATTTGGATTGGTCCACATGTTGGGCTTGTCCGGGTTTCAATGCGGTAAGGGCCTAGTTTTTTGGTTTGAGTCCTTACAAGGGTGGTAGCGGAGCATGGTTTTACAAATCGATTTCAAAATTGTTTTCGGAAAACATATTTTAAGCTCACTTACACGTGCATAGTCCAGCGTCGTATCATTTAAATTGTTTGTTTGAGTTTCTAGGCTTACGTTTTGTTGTTATTGTGTGCTATACTCAGCCACTATGGTTAGGACACGTAGTACCACTGCCGCTCGGAATCGCCAGGATGGGAGTGCCGAGTCAGTTCACGGGCCAGCCAAGCCCGAGGTGCAGGCGGATCAGCAAGCCCCAGCTGCACCAACTATTCAGGCCGCACCAGTAGCTCAGGCCGCTCCAGCAGCTCCAGTGGCGCCGGGTCAGGATTCGGCCTTGTTTCAGATTTTAGCCACGATGCAGGCCATATTGCAACAGTTAGTGGTTCAGCAGCAACCAATACCCGCCCCGGCTGCACTTGCAGTTCCGGTACATCAGCCAGTAGCTCCAGTTCAGCAGCAAGATGGCAGGAGACTCCCAGTGATGATTACGAAGCTGTTAAAAGAAGCCCGTCAACTGGGTTGTAAGAATTTTTCCGGGACAGCCGACGTAGCTGTAGCCCGGGAGTGGCTTGATACAGTTTGCTGTACTGCACAGGCTTTACGTATTTCCAAGAAGGAAAAAGTTGGCTTGGCCACCTTCCTATTCGAGAAGGAAGCTTTATCATGGTGAACCGCAGTGAGTTTGAGGTATGGAGGTCAGCAGCCATCGTGGGATCAGTTTCTGGGCGAGTTCAATAACCGGTTTTATACGCAGTTTCACCAGGATGAGAAGAGGTCAGAGTTCTATAAGGTGAAGCAAGGTTCCCGATCTGTATTGGAGTTTGAGTCAGAGTTAAGGGAGTTATCTCCATTTGCTCCAGTTAAGGATCGTTTGGAGGCGAAGTTGGCTTGTCGTTTTCAGAATGGGTTGAACAGTGATATCCGATTGATTGGGGGTACGACGCCGATTTACGTCCTGCAGGCTTTGGTCGTTGCTGCCACCGACGCTGAGAAGATGATTCAGAGGCGGAAAACGCATAGTCAGGACTGTAGAGATTTTTCGTCGGGTAGAGGGCCGATGCGGCATGGTACGAGATATGATCAAAGATCGAGTCTTTCCGCAGGACCGTATCCTTCGAGACCTTCCCATTTCCGAGGAGGTAGTCACGGGAACACCTAGTCACAACCAGTTGCTTCTAGTCACAGTGTGAGTCGACCATCTATGCCATGGTGTGCTAGTTACCGTCAGCACCACATCCCTCCTTGTCTGCATTTGCGGAAGTGCTACAACTGTGACGAGGTTGGCCATATGTCTCGAGATTTTCCGAAGCCAAGGCACAATGCCTCACAGTCTTTCGAAGCCCCAAGACCGAGCGGTAGTCACGCTTGTTCACATGCTTCTTCCAGGCCCTCGTCCAGAGCACCAGGCAGACCTTCTGGTAGTCAGTCGTCTACTCAGTCATCACAGCCGAGACCGACTAGACTTTTCAAATTGACCGACGCCGAGGCCTGTGCGAGCCCCGACGTGGTGACAGGTACTATTACAATTTTTTTTTGTTATGCTAGAGTATTATTAGACCCCTGAGCGAATAGGTCGTTTGTGGGTCCCAGAGTTGTAATTAGTGCAGATCATGCGTTGTCACCCATTGGTTCCATTGATCGCGGTCTTAACCCCGTTAGGTGAGCAGTTGACCTGCAATCAAGTTTATTTGGGTTGTTTTTTGAGGATGGGATCAGTTGAGATTGAGGAAGATTTAATTCCACTTGATATCCGAGAATTGGTTGTCATCTTGGGTATGGATTGCTTAGCTCGATATCGAGCCCGGATGGAGTGCTTCACCAAGCGGGTTTGGTTTAGTCTACCCGATAATTCAGAGTATTGCTTCGAGGGAGATAGGCGTGTTGTGCCTACTTTTATGATCTCATGGCTTAGTGTGAAGAACATGATCAGTAAGGGTGGTACAGCATTTCTAGCCTATGTCAGAGACACCTCAGCCGAGTCACTGGAGTTGAATCAAGTTCCGGTTGCCAGTGAGTTCCCATATGTATTTCCAGATGATATAGTTAGGTTACCACCAGAGAGAGAGGTGGAGTTCGAGATCGAGCTGATGCCCGGAACCAACCCAATATCCATCCCGCCGTATCGGATGGCTCCAGCAGAGATGAAGGAGCTGCAGACTCAGTTGGAGGATTTGGTGGACCATGGGTTCATTAGGCCCAGTGTATCACCATGGGGAGCGTCGGTATTGTTCGTGAAGAAAAAGGATGGTTCATTGCGGTTGTGCATTGATTACCGACAGTTGAACCGGGTTACCGTGAAGAACAGGTACCCTCTGCCCCGAATAGATGATTTGTTCGACCAGCTTCAAGGAGTGTCGGTGTTCTCAAAGATTGATTTAAGGTCGGGTTATCATTAGTTGAGAGTTCGTGAGTCAGATATCCCGAAGACAGCTTTTAGTTCCCGGTATGGACATTATGAGTTCTTGGTGATACCGTTTGGGTTGACATATGCGCCAGCAGTGTTTATGGATTTGATGAACTGAGTATTCCGGAAATACCTTGATCGGTTCATGATTGTCTTCATTGATGACATCCTCATTTATTCAAAGTCGGAGGAAGAGCATTCCGAGCATTTGAGGATAGTATTGGAGACACTTAGAGCTCGGCAGTTATACGCCAAGTTCTCTAAGTGCGAGTTCTGGTTGCGAGAAGTCGGTTTCTTGGGACACGTTGTGTCGGCTAGAGGAGTATTGGTGGATCCCAGGAAGATTGAGGTTGTTGTATCATGGGAACCTCCTCGTAGTGTTCCTGAGATACAAAGTTTTCTGGGTTTAGCCGGTTATTACCGACGATTTGTGGAGAACTTCTCGACGTTAGTAGGACCGTTGACTCGGTTGACACGCAAGAGCGAACCGTTTGTGTGGTCCGAGAAGTGTCAGCACAGTTTTGAGGAGTTGAAGTCCAGATTAGTTTCCGCTCCTGTTCTTACCTTACCGGTCAGTGGTAAGGAGTATGTGGTGTACAGTGATGCATCAAAGCATGGTTTGGGTTGTGTGCTTAAGCAGGATGGGAAGGTAGTCGCTTACGCCTCTCGATAGTTGAGGTCACACGAATGCAAATACCCGACCCATGATTTGGAGTTAGCAGCTGTGGTGTTCGCATTAAAGATTTAGTGCCACTATCTGTATGGTGAGACTTGCAGAGTCTTTACAGACCATAAGAGTCTCAAGTTACTTTTAACCCAAAAAGAGCTTAACTTGAGACAGAGGAGATGACTTGAGTTGATAAAGGATTACGACCTTGTGATTGATTATCATCCCGAAAAAGCCAATGTGGTCGCCGATTCTTTGAGTAGGAAGACTTCATCTTCCTTGGCTTATATCCGGGCGGAATATATGCTGATGTTGATGTGTTTGAGGGTAATCCGAGTCCAGCTTGGAAGTGATAGTTTAGGGGCATTGTTAGCGCAGATTGTCGTAAGGCCGTCGTTACTTGAGGAGATTTGAACCAAACAGTTAGAGGATCTGAGTTTGACCCAGTTGAGGCAGCAGTTGGAAAATAGTGTTGGAGGGGATACAGTCAGTGAGTATAGAGTCCGAGATGATGGAATTCTGACCTTCCGAGGTAGAGTTTGTGTTCCCTGAGATGAGGAGTTACGTCATTTGAATTTGACCGAGGCGCATAGTTCTACGTTCTCGATTCATCCTGGTAGTACCAAGATGTATCGTGATCTGAGGGAGCAGTATTGGTGGTCGGGGATGAAGAGACACATTGCGGAGTTTGTTGCTCGTTGCCTCGTATGCCAGCAGGTCAAGGCCGAGCACCAGAAACCCGTCGGTATGCTGCAGTCGCTTCCAATTCCCGAGTGGAAGTGGGAACATATCACGATGGATTTCGTCGTGGGTTTGCCAAAGACTCAACGTGGTTTCGATGCAGTGTGGGTGATTGTGGATAGGTTGACCAAGTCTGCCCATTTCATTCCCGTTCGAGTTTCTGATACACCGGAGAAGTTAGCTTCTCGATAAATGGATGAGATTGTGAGGTTGCACGGAGTTCCAGTATCCATAGTATCCGACCGAGACCCGAGGTTTACTTCCCTATTTTGGGGGAAACTCCATCATGCCTTAGGTTCTCGATTGAACTTCAGTACGGCTTTTCACCCCCAGAAAGATGGTCAGTCCGAGAGGACAATACAAACATTGGAGGATATGCTACGAGCATGTGCGCTCGATAGAAAGACTACGTGGGACAGATGTCTTCCGTTGGCAGAGTTCGCCTACAATAACAGCTTCCAGGTCAGTATTAGGATGGCACCGTATGAGGAGTTGTATGGTAGACGTTACCGGACACTGTTATGCTGGGATGAGGTAGGCGAGAGGCGCCTGGATAGTCCTGAGTTGATTGATCAGGCAACAGAGAAGTTGGCACTAATTAGACAAAGGTTGAGGACGACTCAGGATAGACAAAAAAAATTACGCGTATAATCGTCGTTGTGAGCTTGAGTTTGAGGTTGGGGATATGGTTTTCCTAAAAGTCGCACCGTGGAAGGGCGTACTTCGGTTTCAGCAGCGGGGCAAGTTAGCACCGCGTTATATCTGCCCGTATGAGATTATCGAGCGCATTGGGTCAGTAGCATACCGATTGGCATTGCCACCATATTTAGAGAGGATCCATGGAATTTTCCGCGTATCGATGTTGCAGAAGTATATTCGAGATCCGTCTCATGTGTTAGAGACACCACCAGTGGAGATTGACAGTGATTTATCGTATCCCGCGCAACCAGTGGCTATTGTCGACCGAGCCATCAGACAGCTCCGTACACGCAATGCTCCGATGGTCCGAGTATCATGGCACAGTGATCGAACTGAGGAGTTTTCGTGGGGGACTGAGGAGTCGATGCGAGAGCGATATCCACACTTTTTCGAGTAGCACGGTATGTAAATTTCGAGGACGAAATTTTTGTAAGGAGGGGAGGATGTGAAACCCCGTCCTAGTTGTATGTCTAGTCAGTTTTGTTCTAGTGGTTCACATGTACGTTTGACATTTTTATTGAGATGGTAGAAAATTACCGTTTTGTCCCTATCAGACCCGAACTTGTTTCCGGTCCCGTTTATACCATAAGGCCTTATTCATACCTCTTTAAGCCCATTTGTTTACCCTAGCCGCTGCCATTGCTCTTGTTTCAGACAAAAAACCTTTGTCTTTTTCTCCTCAACTTTTTTTTTTCTTCTCACGCTATTCTTGATTTCCGCCATCAATCTTTCTCGTTTGGTGCGCCTTCCTCGTCCCAAACCAACGCTAGCATTAATCCCCTTTTCTTTTCCACTGCTCGATTGTTCGTGTACAGCTTAGTGGTTTTGTTTGTTTTATATGTCGGTAAGGGAACGGTAGAATTCCTGTCTTCTGTATTTTAATTTGGGTTTGCAATTACAGATTTTAATGTTGGTTTAATTTAGGTGATTTTGAATCTGGATCACGCAATAAAGACAAAGGAATTGCCACCAGTTCTTCTGCACGTGAGGCAAAAGACTATGCCTCATATGTTTGATCGGCAATTATGTTCGTCTTGTTTCTTTATGCTTTTCTTTTGGCAGTCAAACTTCATTTCCCTCCCTCTTAGTAATGATATATAATTTTATTTTGTTTTATTGGCAGTGTCACTTCTTTGGGATTATCCTTTATCTCCTTGCCATTTTCCTAATAATATTGCTTTTCTTTCCTTTTGATAATGATACGCACTTGTTTGTTGAGCTGTTGATCATCTTCTTGCCATTTTCTTTTTTTTTTGCTTTGTTGGTTTTTCTTTTAAATCATGTGGTACCATGTCGTCATTCTACATCTGTTGATATATTTCGTCCTTTTTGCGGTAAATTTACTTGTCATCTTGCTATTTGACTGCCCTCTTTGTAATTGCCTTCCGCGCAGCTTTATGTTGTTGCTAGTTTTTTTGTTCTTCTTTTTATAAATCCTTGTACAGTGCCATTTTGTTTTGGGCTACCCACGTGGTTGCCTCCTTCCATGCAGCTTTGGGGCTGCTAATTTTTTGTTCATTTTTTTGAAATCGCTGCACACCTATCATGTCCCATCATCTTGCCTTTTTATCTTATTATTCTTTTGTTTTCTTGGTTTACTGTTTCGTCTTGACTATAGCCTACCCTCCTTTGTTTTTATTGCCATCTGCTCAGCACCTAATCTACTTTTCCTCTATGTTTTTATTGCCACATGCCCAGCACATATTCATCTAGTCACATGCGCATCCCTTGTTGACTTTTTCTTTTGTTCCTTCCTTGCACTCTTATATGGTTGCGCAAGAAGCCAACGTTGTCCCTTTTCTTTTGTTTTTTTTTAAAGAATTTTAATTGCTAGTTGTGATAGCATATTATTTTTCTCTTAAATTAAATCAGCTATGGCATTATTATCATCTCCTTGTGCAGCGATCACTCTCCCTTTTGTTTTATTATTTATTTATCTATTTATTTAATAAAAGAAGTGAAATATAAATATAATATTAATTTAATAGATTTAGTATAAATATAAATTTTTTTTTATATATAGTTTTTAATAAATTGTTTTAAAATGAGTATGATGTTTAATAAATATTTTGTATTCAGTTTGGTAACTACAACGAATAAACGTTCGTTTGGCCAATGCGAGTTGAGTATACGGAATCCCAGTGATAGGAGAGAGTTGTTTACCTTTTCGGGAGTCATATGAGTGTTGTCTTCTTTTGTTTGCCAAGTCTTCGCAGGTTGGTTCGTATTGAGTATTGAGACAGATATGATACCTGTAGTTTTTCTCTACCTAGTCTCGGACAACACTGGAAGTAGGGGTTACGTGTATATTTATTATTTTCTTAAAAATATAAATTAACATTGCCAGTGGGTTTCCGGTTTCTCTTTAGTGGGGGTTACTCGAGGAGTGATTTATTATGTCCATCCCGATAGGTTTTGGTAGGCATTATTAGCCGTGTTGTATTATGAATTGTTGAGTTATAACCTATTGGGCTGGAATTATGTTTTACATTATAAAAATCAAATGTATGAATTCCATATTCTTCGAGTTGCTTCAGTTACGTCCTTGTTCGTATAGTAAACCGTTTCTTCTCCTCTTAGTATGTGCTTTCGTTTCCCCGTAGGACATATGATTCTGTGACTCCTATTGAGATTATTATCTCACCCATTGTTATTTTCCCCTTTCAGGAGTAGTTCGTGAGCCGTAGATAGTGTTTTGAGGTGTGAGAGCTTCTTACGACTTGGCTGGACTATCGCACCTGCACATTTTACATGGTTTTCTTTTCTGACATTTTCTTTTTGACTCGATTTGACGTTTTGATTATTATTATATCCTTATGCATTTACTACGTTTCTGGCTACGGTTTTTATGTACCGGGCTTTAGGCCCAGTTTGTGATTTTGGGCTTGTGACTGTATGGACCTGTCTTTCGTTTTGGATATTTTGTTCATTTAAATAAAGTCTTCCACTATGGTATTTTGTTCACTCTGATGTTATGCCAGATGTTTGTTTCTTATTGGACATGCTCCAAATTCTTGAAATATTAAGTACGTTTGTTTTGGGAATCATGTTTGAAAAGTCTTCTAAGCCTTGTGGGATTCGGATTGGTCCACATGTTGGGCTTGTCCGGATTTCACGACGGTAAGGGCCTAATTTTCGAGTTTGGGTCCTTACAATCTCATATTCAGAGTACAACTTTCTAACTTAATCCATCATTAATAATTAAATTCCTAATCCTACGAAATCAAAGTCAAGGTCCTATCGTAGTCATATCATCTAATCACTGCACAAATATCAATCATCATGCAATCAAATAATCAGGAAACAAAAAATAACTGGAATTAGATACTCACCTCCCCCGACAACTGAACCTTGCTCCGATCCTACTATGTTATAGCCTGAATCATCCAGGTAGTATGGTCTGGTGGGAGGAAGAGGTGAAGATGACCTGGAACTTGAACTTGTTGAAATGTCAGTAGAGGTTATATTTGGGGTGGGATTTGGAGTCCACCTATAGTTGAAATCTGGTATGTGGAAAGTTTCCAAAGGTGGTGGAGGTGTTGGCTCTCTCTCCTCCTCATCAGTTTCCCCTGATATTACTTGACAATTCCTAGCGATATGGCTAAGTCCCCTGCATCAAAAACATCGTCTATCACCCCTAGCTCGAGCTCTACGTCCATGCCCATGCCCACGCCCACGTCCTTGGTGGGACTTATATTTGCCTTCCTCTTATGTTAGGTACATGGAATATTGGAGGTGTAGCAACTAGTGGCAGTTGGACTTCATACAAGCCCAACATACTAACTATATACATTATAGTAAACCGCTCATCTCCCATCAATTACCGCATCTTCTGCAAAGAGATCAGTCACTACTCGAAATAAGGGTACTCATCCTTCGGGATTCGACCGAGGGGGATCTACTGGTGAAGGAAACCTGGGGAGTGGAAATCTAGGTGGTCTATATGGAAAGTCCCCTCTATTATAAGGATAACCTCCTGCACACTATATGCCATAGCACCTGCACATCATCAAACAACAGTCTTGTAGCTTGGTTAGATAGTCCCATCAAAAATCATAATAGCATGATATGCACATGTTCTTCTTCTACCTGAAATATCAAAAATCAATGCATACTCTTTTCATTTTACCTTATTAATTCATGTTCTTTAATTATCCCAACCTGTTAATGGTCAGAATGCTTCATCTAGCTTATTTATCCAATTATTTTACTATCATTCAGGATCACCTATCCCATCTACATCAGGCTAACCTAACTTCATGTTTCAAGTAGTTAAGGAAAAGAGATAGGGGTGTTAAAAGGAAAAAAAAGTAGAATTCAACAATAGCAAATAATAATTATGCAGCAATATGCTCACAAATATTATAAACTTATGAACGACTCTTATCGCATTCAGACCAAAATAATACCCATTCTGGTGAAATTTTTTCCTTAGGGACTGATACATGTAAACAAAGGATCACACCCTACTACCCTTAAGATCACCATCCAGACAACTACTAACCAAAATAATGGCACAGTATAAAGATGATTAAGGATTCAAACTTAACAAACAATGCTCTACTACCAGAAAAAACTATCATTCCTCGAACCTCAAAAATTTCTCATGACAATTCGCCATAGGCCTATTATATATACTGCTTAAAAACAAACAACACATATAATGAGACTACAAGGCTAAATTACAATCGATAGCAGAAGAAAAGAATAAATAGAGAGGCAATGGAAAAATAATATACAATAATGCCATTCGGGTGGCACTTCCCCTTTTTATTAGTTGATCTTAACTTCATACATTATTGATTTTTAGTAGATTAACTCAAGCCCAACGCAACCATGCAAACCATATGCTCAAGAAGATGATATAAGGAACATAAGGAAGAGCATGCACAATGCACACTAATAATCACAAAGTTGATATTTTATATAACTAACTGTAAATCAGTTGGGAACTTGTAGAAAAATAGCATACTACATCAAAAAATATCCAGACAATTCTGGTAAATTTTTTTAAAAAATTAGAATGCTTTACAATAATTAATTTATTTTTCTCATAATTATAAAATTAGTAATAATTGGAATATCTTTAAATACCTATATATTCTTAAAAAAAATCCAAGAAAATTTTCACATCTTCATATTCTTAATTTGAGTCTCTATTAACTAAAATTTCCTCAAAATCTACACATACTATTTTTCATAATTTCTCAGTTTATTACTATAATAACAGTAAAACAAAAATTTCAAAATTAGAAGGATTCAGGTTCTATTTCAAATTCCTAAGTTTCAAAACAAGCTTCGAAGAATATTCCCGATGGTTATTTGTCCTGAAAGGGATCCAAATGAAGGATTTTTAAAACTGAATATGAAATTACAAAAATAACCTTAATTCGGGTTTTAGAAAAGAACTTACCCTTTTTCCTACTTTATTTAACGAAGAACTTATCCTGTAATCTCAAATGGCTTGTTAGGAGGGTTTTATTCCCTTCGAATCATTCTCTTTCTAACTATTGAGTCATTTTAATAGTCTAGGCCCAAATACTAAAATCTGACCCATCGATTTAAATAGCAAGGTCTCACAATATCAATAAACACGACACAAAATATCATCAAACACAACAACAATATAAGTACAAAGAAAAAACAAGAAATATGCTCAAAGGAAACACAAAACTCTCCTAGCAAAATGCTAAGGGAATCTCCTCCAAAGCGCACGCACCATAGGAACGTTCTTGCTCAGCAAGACTCTCTCAGATCTAATGATAGGATAGACACTGGCTGAGTAGGATAAGTCAAATCCTCTGCTATCTCCAAAGAAGGTATCTCCAACACATGACTGGGATCCACAATGTACCTCCTTAACATCGATACATGGAACATGTTGTGTATCCTCTCTAACTTTGGAGGAAACCTCAATCGATAAGCTACAGTCCAACCCTCTCGATCACCTTATAAGGGCCAATTTATCGAGGTTCCAGCTTACCCCTCTGCTCGAAGTGTATTTCCCCATTCCAGGGTGCTACCTTCAAGAAAACTCTATCCCCAACTGCAAACTCAATGCTTGTTATCCGCATAACTCTTCTAGCAATTCTGGGCCACTCTCTACCTGTCTCGAATCAATTTCACCTTATCTAAGATAAAATTTGTCAATTTTGCTACATTCAACCTACTCTCTCCAACCACACTCCACAATAACGGAGTGCAACAAGCTCTCCCATACAATGCCTCATAAGGCACCATACCAATACTTTCCTGAAAACTGTTATTATAAGCAAACTCAACTAGCCGAATATAACGATTCCAACTGCCCTAAAAATCCAAGACACAAGCTCTCAGTATGTCCTTAAGTGTCTGAATAGACTGACCGTTTGTATGGGGGTGAAACGCGACACTGAAACTTAACTGCATACACAAAGCCTCCCGCAACTGACCCCAAAATCTCAATGTGAAACGGGCTCTCTTTCAGACATAATAGACACCGACACTCCATGCAATCTTACAATCTCCTAAACATACAACTCCACAAGACGTTTTAATGGAAGACCCATCCAAATTGGTAAGAAATGGGCTGACTTGGTATGTCAATTCACCATTACCCACACTACATCATGCCCTCTCTGAGATCTAGGAAAGCCAGATACCAAATCTATAGTCACATGCTCCCACTTCCAATTGGGAATAGGGAGAGGCTATAATTGTCCACCGAGTCACTGTCTCTCTGCCTTGACATGTTGGCAAGTCAAACATCGAGCAACATACTGAGCTACATCCCTCTTCATACCTTCCCACCAGTACACCTCTCTAAGAGTTTGGTACATTTTAGTAGCTTCAGGGTGCAAAGCATAACCTGAGGAGTGACCCTCAGAAAAAATCGTATCCCTCAATCTATCATCCATTGAAACACAAATCCAATCTCTGAATAACAAAACACCATTATCTTGGACTTTGTAACCAGAGTCTAAATCATCTGAAAGACCATCTATCACTCCCACTAGTACCACATCACGAGTCTGAGCATCCAAAATCTCATCAAGAAAAACAGGCCAAACCGTCAGACTAGCCAACAACACTCCAAGGAAGTACTCGTAGACCTCAAACCAGCAAGCAGCGGCAAGAATGTCTCCCGGATATACGATAAGGAAGTCGAGGACTTACGGGTAAGAGCATCAACAACAACATTAGCCTTCCCGTGGTGGTAGTCGATGATATGATCATAATCCTTTATCAACTCCAACCATCTCCTTTGCCTTATATTCAACTCCATTTGAGTTATAATATACCTCAAGATTTTATGATCTGTGAAGATCCTGCAAGTCTCTCCATAAATATTAGACCTCGTCCCTCCGACTGCCGAGTCAGTGTGACCGTACAGTGTGAGTGTCCTATTTTGGTCTGTTGTGAGCAGTTGACCAGTTTGACAGAGGTTGACTTGTTTGATTTGAAAATTTACCATTTGATCGAGGTTGACTGTTTTGACTCGAAAGTTGTATAGTTTAACCTGAGAGTTGACCATTGACCCGAGAGATGACCAGTTGATCGAGGTTGACTAGTTTAACCCAAGAGTTTATCAGTTTGACCGAGGTAGACTTTTTTGACCCAAAAGTTGATTAGTTTCACCTGAGAGTTAACCATTAACTCAAGAGTTGACCTTTAGGGTGGACACAGTCATAGAAAGCCTAGGTGTGCTTCTAGGTTCTTAGCGAGTGTTCTAGGTCGAGTGTCAAGGATTGAGTTATCAGAAATCGATATTGGCCGGTTCCGGGTTCATTTTGAGTGACCGCGAGCCTTTAAACTGAATAACCTATTTTGGGTCCGTTTGATATTTCTCAAGCCCATTTATCCATCTTTGAGCTGAATTAATTATTTTAACCCATTTTAAAGGATTATTGATTTTCAAAACATCTTTTGGCCCACTTGGGGCATATCAGACTTTAAAACGTTTCGTTCTATTTTTTTTCAAGATTTTGACCACCGTGTATAAATACCCAGCCAAACTCAACACTTAGAATTTTTCTAAATGTCGAAACTGCAGCCTACCCCTTTACCCACCCTTCTCCCCCTTCTCTCTCTCTCACACCCTCCCTCCTAAACTACCCGTTTGAATTCTATCGATTTCCTTCCAATAAGAACCACTAAGCTTCACCCAAAAACACATTCCCAACCAATTTCCATTGTTATTTTCCCATCGAGGAGCCATAATCTGATCATTCTTTGCTCTAGGGAACATTTTGGGGATTTTGTGGTAGATGCCTTAATTCTTCATTTTTGTTGTCAATTTTTGGTTCCATTAGTTTGCTATTGATGTTCCTAAGCATGTTTGATGGTTTGGATCATTCAAAAATTCCCTCTGATCTGTAGGTGAGCATTTTTTATTTCAGTGGCATTTTTGGGTATTTTGATAATTTTATTGAATTGTCAATTTTAGTGGTTTTGTTGCTTGGGTTAGTTGATTTATGAGTTGTGGAGTGTGTTTGTGGGTCGAGAAACCTAATTGTGTGTTCGAGTGAGCTTAAGTGTCGATTTTGGAGCTATGAGTGGCTTGTGCGAGGGTTGAGCATTTCCCTCATTCATTGGATTTTCGGAATTGTGAGTTGTGAGTGTGTTGTTATATTGTTAGGTTGAGTTGTGAGTTAGTATGAGTGATCGATGGGGTCTCTTAGGGTTCATTTTCAGTTTTGAGTCATTTAGTCGATTTTGGTGCTTGTGTGTGTGTTGGTTCAGATTGTGTGATTAGGCGGTGCTATAGTGGTCGATACGGGAAAAGTTATTGCTATTGAGTTTTCTGTGCGACAAGAGGTGAGAGTTTTCGTTTCATATACTTACACAAAATTGTTTTGTGTTCTTAAATTAAAATATGGTAAATGCATGGTTTTGAACAGAGGCCTCATATATGTTGTGATTAATGTTCATTTTAGCTTCATGAACTTGCTTGCCATGTTTTGGATGCATGAAATATGAGTTTGAAATTCAAAGCATATTGGTTGTCTGTTTGTGCATGTTGAGTAGGTATCTAACTCGATGTTTGAAACCGTTTATTTGATTTGTGTATATACCCATGTGTTTGTTCGTGTTGGACCCCCTTTGAATTGTGTATTTTGTGGTTTATGAGGTGTTCATCGTTGTAAAAAAAACTTAGTAAGGGTTATCGAGATTTTGAACAACTTTGGGGAGCATTCCGGGTAGTTTTTGAGGTACGTATCTTGTCTAGAACGAGTACATGCCAGTGTATTGTTTTGGATATAACAATACACAACCTCTATAGGGGAGCACACTGTCTACACAGGTGGGTACATACTCGTGTACCCAGGCCTTGTACCTATACACATACTGTTCCAAAAAGTATATAGTTGTGTACTTCAGGATGTGTACACCCCTTTCCCACTTTTGATTCGATTCCACATGTCAACATACCTATTCCGGCAACCCATATACCTCATTTTGGGACCCTCAAACCTACCTTAAACCTATCCAACATCAAATGAACATCAAATCACACCCTATTCAACCTTTTATGAGTTCCGTTTTTAATGTGTCATGCATTTCTTGCATTATGGATTTCAATGTAAAGGATATATACGTGTGTTCTTAGGAACAACTTGAAATTGATGGTTAATGTTTGGCCAAACATGGTAAGTACATGGAATCCTAGTAGAGGGGAATAATGCTTACCTATGGTTATATTATGAATGGATTATATATGTGTTGATTAGTGTAAGTATATGGAATCCTAGCAAAGAGGAATATTGCTTACCTAAGATTGTTGTATGGATGGATTATATATGTGTGGATTAGGTAAGCGCGGAAGCCTACTAGAGGGAAATATTACTTACCTAATATTGTTGTATGATGGATTGTCATTGAGTGCGATAGTGTGATTTCTCCACTCAGTTTCGAATAACATTGGTAGTCGGGGATTTATATGTATTTCGTAAACAAAAAATTAACTACCAGTGGACTTTTGGTTTCCCTTTGGCGGAGGTCACTTAAAAGTGCTTTATGATCCAGTCGGTAGGTTTTTAGGGCATAGTAGCCCATATGACGATGTTGTGTGCTGTGAGTTTATGAAACCTATTTGGTTGGCCTTGGTTACGTTGCGTTTTACAATTCATGCATTATAATTAATGGCATGTGAAATGCATAGATATGCCCACTTCATATGTATGGACAGTAACAGTGATTTAAAGTAACTCTTTATAATTGATTTTTCTTGTGCTTCTATTCCATTGGATATGCTTATGACATTGCAACTTTCGTTGAGGTCTTTGATTTCAACCCCCTCTTATTGATATTTTCAGGGCTAGATCATTTGTCATAGCCAGGCGTCTTTGAGGTCATATTTTGCCAGTGTTGGTCTTAGAGCTGGACTATTGCACTTGTATATTTTGGAAGCTCGACATGTTTCATGTTTATCATTTTCATACTTTATCGACATACATGCCTGTTTTAGACTGTTCATTTTGTTATGAACCTGTTGAGGTCATATTTTCAAGAGTTAGTACTTTATTTCCATATATGACTCGAATTCCCATTTATGTGATAAGATGCTTGCCTTGGGCACTCTTGTGGATCCATATGGGATTGTGTGAATGGTCTCAATGTGTTGCATGTTTGGGACCGTGTGGCTTATTGTATGTGATTTAAGACTTCCACTATATGTGTTTGCCTAGTCAGCATGACCGTATAGTGAGATTGTCTGATTTTGGTTCGTTGTGTGCAGTTGACTAGTTTGACCAAGGTTGACCGGTTTAACCCGAAAGTTTACTAGTTTGACCCGATAGTTGACTGTTGACCTTAGGTTGACTAGTTTGACCCAAAAGTTTACTAGTTTGACCGAGGTTGCCTGTTTTGACCCGAGAGTTGACCAGTTTGACCGGAGAGTTGACCTTTAGGGTGGAGATAAAGTCTAGGTGTGTGTCTAGGGGTCTTAACGAATGTTGTAGGTAGAGTGTCAAGGTTTGAGTCAGTGAAAATCGATATTGGCCGATTCCGGGTCCATTTTGAGTGACCATGAACCTTGAGGTCGAAAAACCTGTTTTGGGCCCGTTTGATATTTCTCGAGCCCATTTATCCATCTATGAACCTAATTAATTATTTTAACCTATTTTAATAATTATTGATTTTCAAAACAACTTTTGGCTCACTTGGGGCATATCAGACTTTTAAAACGTTTCGTTGGGGTTTTTACAAGATTTTGAGCCCAAGGTATAAATACCAACCCGACCCAACACTTAGAATTTTTCTAAATATTGGAGCTATAGCCTATCCCTTTACCCACCCTTGTCCCCCTTCTCCCTCTCTCTCACACCTTCCCTCTTAAACTACCCGTTTGAATTCTGTCGATTTCCTTCCGATGAAAACCACCTAACTTCACCCAAAAATACATTCCCAACCTTTCCCGGTCGATTTCCACTAGTAGTTGCTGATCGAGGAGCCGTAATTTGATCGTTCCTTGTGTTAGGGAACATTTTGGGGATTTCGTGGTAAGTTCCCTAATTCTTCATTTTCACTGTCGATTTTTTGTTCCGTAAGTTTGCTGTCGATATTCCTAAGCATGTTTAATGGTTTGGATTGTTTGAAAATGCACTCTAATGTGTGGGTGAGCATTTTCGATAATTTCAGTAATTTCGGTTGTTATGAGATTTTTATTGAATTGTCAATTTTGGTGGTTTCTGTTGCTTGGGTTAGTTGATTTATGAGTTGTGGAGCATGTTTGTGGGTCGAGAAACCCAATCGTGTAATCAGGTGAGCTTGGGTGTTCAATTTTGGAACCTTGAGTGGCTTGTGCAAGGGTTGGGTGTTTCGCTCGTTGATTGGATTTTCAGAATTTTAAGTTGTGAGTGTGTTTTTATGTTGTTAGGGTGAGTTTTGAGTTAGTAAGAGTGATCGATGGGGTCTCTTAGGTTTCACTTTCAGTTTTGAGTTATTTAGTCGATTATGTGCTTATGTGTGTTTTGGTTTGGATTGTAAAAACCCGAACCCAACCTATGAGGGCCCTTACCACCATGAAACCCAAACAAACCCTCCTAAGGACCTATTTGAATCCCACAAAGCTCTAATCATCCTAAACCATTTTATTAAAGTTCATTCTTATGCTTTTTAAAGATTGGAGCATGATATTAATAGAAAAATATTTTGGTAACATACAGAATGAATAAAACATTAACGGAAATCTTTATAATTAACAAAAGGAACCATAACACAAAAGTCCCAAAAGAGTAACAAAATGCAGCAAAGTAACCCTCAAATATCTTCCCAAAATTAACAAGAATAAGAGGGATCTAATGAACTAGAATGTAGTCCAATCAAACTGCATGTTTAATGCTATATGCACAAGCAATCAGCAAGGAAAGATGTATGCAAATGTGATGCAATATCATCCCGCCGTGCACCCTTGATCTCACTACCCAGTACCACTGACAGAAGATGTACCTAAGCCTGTAAAAGAGAAAAACAACAGGGTGAGATTTCAAGAATCTCAGTAGGGTCACAACATCATAAGATCTGCAGAAATCTAAACAAATATCTCCCAATCAATTTTAGATTCACATATACTACTAAAAGGGTATCAAACAATCATCAAGCAATCACAATAAGGATAGGGTTGAAAGTAACAAGCTGTGGGTGGACTAAGAACACTTCTGAAAACAGAAGTACACAGGTAGGTAATTCATCATTTGATCTCAACAATAGAAAGGCTATCCTCTTCCACCTGTATTGTCCAAGGCTTAGCTTCACAAAAGGTAAATGATTAGCAAACAATCTAATCAGCAATCCTACTCATCTTGCCACACAAGGACAAAGGCATCCAAACCACACAACGATAAAGGCATCTTCCCATATAAGGACAAGGCATCTAGCCATACAAGGACTAGGCATCCAACTCTTGTTGGGGATTGCCACCCATATGACTCCCATACCAATAAGTACCTCTCCTCTCCCGAGGAAGATCAGTGCTTACCTCTAATGACCACCAAAAAAAGATCCTGACACACAATCAACTACAAGCAATCACCATCAAGTACAAGGTATAATACCACCATAGGGCATCCTCAATCACATCACAGCATAATCAGCAAGTCAATTGCACATAACACAACCGAAATAGGCACACAATACCTATCATAAGGATTCGCGATAACCTAGGGATTCTCAAACCAATCTTAAATCATGCGTATCAATTTTAAGCATACGTATACACAAGGAACATGAATCTAAAACATCATTCAAGAAAAAAGGATCTTTGGAGAAACCGATGAGATATAGAACCTACCTCTCTTGTCTCTGAATAAATAACTAGTCCTTTGACTTTATCAATGGAATTAGAATCACCTATACAATCATAAGGCAAAGACAATACCTTACTAAGCATACATATTCAGAAACCAAATAAACATCCTAGTTCCTTACTAATTCCACTCACCAAATCTATTAGAAACTAGTGATCAGATGCTGCTAGAACCACCCCCTTGGATATGTGATGTGATAGCCAATAACACAACAAGAATCAACCTGGTATAAGGAGACTAGGTATAAGGAGATAATGCTTAGGGTATAATTCTGGAATTTTCTTTTAAGATTAGAAGCTATACCATTTATGGTAGAAATGAATCAGCTAAGAAATGAAATAAGAAGTAAATAAAATGAACCAAAAGAGGAAAGAATCTTCAATAACATTTCTGGCTACCACACATCCATTTCTTTAGGGGAAAATGGTCATTTCAGCTTCACTGGTACCTGGACTTCTAGGACATCTATCAAGGAAAGGATCGGGGTGTCACACAAATTGTGTGATTAGGCGGTGCTGGAGTGGTCGATACGGGAAAGGTTTTTACCTTTAAGTTTTCTATACGACAAGAGGTAAGAGTTTTCGTTTCATATACTTACACAAAATTGTTTTGTGTTTTTAAATTAAAATATGGTCAATGCATGGTTTTGAACAGAGGCCTTATATATGATGTGATTAATGTTCATTTTAGCTTCATGAACTTGCTGACCATGTTTTGGATGCATGAAATCTGAGTTTGAATCCAAAGCATATTGGTTGTCTGTTATGCGTGTTGAGTGGGCATGTAACCCGATTTTTGAAACCATTCATTTGATTCGTGTATATACCCATGTGTTTGTTCGTGTTGAACCTCCTTGGAATTGTGTGTTTTGTGGTTTGTGAGGTGTTTGTCGTTGGAAAAAAACCTTGGTAAGAATTACCAAGATTTTGCCTTGTGGCCTGTTGTATGTTATTTAAGACTTTTTTTGTATGTGTTTGCGTACTCCGTTGTTTGTTTTTGCCGGGTGTATATTGTGATGTGCCATGCTCCTTTTAAAAAGAAAAAATGGAATTTTATATGCGTTTTTGGGATTTCAGTTTTGGAAAGTTAACATCAGCCTTGTGTAGTTTTGATTGATCTACGTGTTGGGTTGATTTGGACTACACGATAATGAGGATCCCATTTACCGGGTACGGGTCCTCACAATACAAGTAGTGATGCCAGATCTTTAGATCAAACACAATCACAGCCAACTATAGATTATGGGTAAGATAGTTACCTTCTTGCGGTCTCAAGGGACAAGATGCTTAAGCAACCACCTTGTCCTCCCTGCATAAGTACACAACCCAAACCCTGTTTCGAAGCATCACTATATAAGAAAGTCCTTGAGTTTCTGAAAACTCTCCTCTCTCTTAGCATCCCAAACAAACCTCGCACCCTTCTTCGTCAAACGAGTCAAAGGGGCTGCAAGCAAAGAGAAATCCTCCACAAACCTCTGATAGTAACTAGCCAAACCCAAGAAACTACGAATCTTAGACAGACTCTTCAGAGCCTACCACTATGTAATATCCTCCACCTTCTTTAGATCCACACCAATCCCCTCGGCAAAAACTACATAGCCAAGGAAACCAACCTCAGACAACTAGAACTCACACTTGCTGAACTTGTCATACAACTGATTATCCCTAAAAATCTAGAACACAATCCTCAAATGTTGCACATGCTTATCTATGTACTTAGAACACACAAAGATATCATTAATGAACACAATCACAAATCTGTCCAGATAGGGTTTGAACACCCTATTCATCAAATCCATAAAGAAAGCAGGAGCGTTAGTCAATCCAAAAGACATCACCATAAACTCATAGTGATAATACCTAGAACAGAAGGTTGTCTTAGGTATGTCCGCATCCCTGACCCTCAACTAATGATATCTAGACCGGATGTCAATCTTAGAAAACATCACAACTCCCTACAAGTGATCAAAAAGATTATCAATCCTAGGCAGAGGATAACAGTTCCAGACTGTCACCTTATTCGACTTCCTATAATCTATACACAGCCAGAGGGTGCCATCTTTCTTAACAAAAAGTACCAGAGCTCCCCTAGGTAAAACACTAGGCTGAATGAACCATTTTTGCACCAACTCTTGCAACTGAGTCCTCAACTCCTTCATCTTAGCTAGAGCCATCCTATAAAGTGGAATAGGGATAGGTGTAGAACCTCACAACAACTCAATACAAAACTCCACATCCCTCACAGGAGGTAAACTTGGCAAATCCTCATAGAAAACATCCACAAACTCACTCACAACTGGCACATTATCCAACACTGTCTTAGCAACAGAAACATCAACTACATGGGCCAAGAAATCTGGATACCCATCCATAAGAAATTCCTATCTCTCTTAAACACAACCTCCACTCCCTCAGGTGTATGCAAAACCACCCTCTTCTCAAAGCACAATAGAACAACTCTATACCATGCAAACCAATCCATACCAAATATCATAGTTAAGTCAAGCAACTTAAATGGTATCAAATCAGCCTCAAAAGCAATACCAACAACCACAACAGAATAACCCAACAAACATGCTCACACAATTGGTGCTCTCCTAACAAAGTAGACACCTCAATCATAGGATCCAAATGAGACACAGGCATATCAGCAAAGAAACACACATGAGGACCAATAAATGATCTACTAGCACCCGGATCCATCAACGCACAAACAGTATAAGAAAAGACTAGGATCGTACCTGTAACAACCGCAGGAATAGAAACTGCCTCTATATTTACAAGTGTGAAAAGTCTGGCCTGACTCTTGGCAGTGGGTTGTCGAAGGTTCAATAGTAGGAGCAACTACCGAGGTAGCAAACTGCACTCTGGAAGAACCTCCAGGCTGAGTCCAAGCCTGGGAATAAGCTAATGGAGGTCTGTAACCACCAATCCTAGGAGGATTGGATCGAACCATAGGCATATAAAAAGTGGGACTAGTCCTCTGAACTCCAGACCTATGAAAGAAGGGTCTTCTCTTCTGAACTCCACCTAAAGGCATAGGCCCCTTCCCAAGGGAAGAGGAAACTGGTCGAGCTGCAACTGTAGCCTCTGACGCCTCTGCCTGTAAAATGTCCTCCGCTCTCTAGGCTAGGTGAAGGGTGGTGGAAAAGTCCATATCCGAAGTAACACTCATAAGCTTTCTCACTGTCACTGAAAAACCATCCTCGAACCTCTGAAAATACTCATCATCTGTCACCATAAGTTTCAGCACAAACTTGGCCAGCTCTCTGAACCATGCCTCATACTCCGCTAGTATCATCATACCCTTCCTCAAGTTATAGAACTCACGGCGTTTCCGATCTCTGTGCACTCAGGTCAAAAGCTGCACCGTAAACTTTGTCTCGAAAACCGCCCAGCTAACAACCTTAGTATACCTAGCTGCAATTGTCTCCCACTAAGTAGTAGCATCCCTCCCCCTCCAACAATCTAATAGTCACCCTCAACCTATCCTCCTCTACTAAATCCAGATCATCAATGACCTTGGACACTCAATCCAGCCACTCCTTTTCCACCACGACATTTGTCCTCCTACAAGAGAACTCTGAATATCCCGACTACCTCATGCTCTTCAGCATGCTGAGCATATCTCTACCAATGACTGCACAAGCTGAAGCAGTAGTCTAAACTAAGGCAGTAGTCTGAACTAGAGTTGCAGTCTGAGTTAGAGCTATAGTTTGGGGTTGCAGTCTTATTCGGCTCAACATCAGACTCATGTGAAGCTTCCCCCTGGCTCTCAACTCCTGCCAAGTTGAATACACTGCTCTGATAAAATCCGGTGAGGTAAATCTCTCTACTCAGGACTTTGCTGCCCTCTGTGGTCTGGGAGGTTTACCAACTCTAATCACTATAAACAAACACAACACACATATTAATAAACAAAACAAAACTACACTAAAGATTAGAACTTAACATATTTGATTGTATAACCGAACCATTTTAAAAAAAAATTTAGCGGATTCAGAAAATAATCTTTAAAAATATCTTGTTTGAATACCAAATCACAGCAAAATCATTTTAGTCAAAACAAATCCGGTGCTCCACTATCACCAAAAAGATGTCACGCTCTGTACCCTACTCCAGGGGTAAACACCTTCACCATGAAATCCTAAGAGTAACAATTACAATACTACCCTTCAAATCTTGTAAGGCTAGCTAGTAAAGCAAAATAGTATGAAATCCCAGCGAAATAAAATCCAAGGTAGGGTAAAATGATATCGCAGTCACAACTGAAACGAACAACCAAAAAATCCAATCGCAATAATCATATACCACATGCCAATATAACATCCGTAAAATCAAAGCACCAGATAACATGTGTAATCATTTGTATAAAGAAAAAAATACAATTTGGTCTGTATGTACAAATCAAATCAAAATGTTGGCCAAACCTAAAATCGGTAGATCACTCTGAAATCAGCCATGCGAGGTGGACCACTGGCAATCAGAACCTGTAGCAAAATCTGGACAGTATTAAAAGAATTAATTAAATATCTAGGTGAGGGAAAATGGGGACCACAAAGTGTATAAAAGAAACATAATCGAAATCCAAAGCTGAAGTTGTAAAATCTGTAAAAACTGTCAACAATATTCAATTTCAAATCCACATGAAATAGAAGCATAAAAATGGTGAATCACATACGCATACATAAATTTTTTATTTAAAAGGGCTTGAAAGTCGGCTAACAAAATACTTTCATATCTCCGGGGGTAGGGGAGAAGACAAGGCCCACTAGAGGTTCTTTTATCATTTTATTAAAACTTAACCCACAGTAGTGTTACCAAAGGTTTCGATGGTTAACCCCTATAACAATCTAAATATATGACCCGTCAGCCACCAATATCAGTCTATGTTGTCAGTGCACTAGAATACTCAGTAATCAGAATAGGATGTAAAACTAATCAAACAAGGTATACACAACCCAAAATCACAGTGTCATAAATAGGTATATATTCTCATAAACAATCACATGTCTCAATAGTACGTGCAACCAAATGTACCTCATCACAATATGTCTCATAATACCAAAAATAGTAAAACTAGTATACATGTCAAATACCAATATGATTCGCCCTTTAATTTTTTAAAAAACATAAAACTCAAACATGTATTTTAAAAAAAAAAGTCAATGTGAGGTCTCCACACACTAGTACTTAGTCATAACATAGCAAATCAGACAGCACAATAGAGATCCAATCCACAATCCACAATAATCAACATAGGTCACACGTCGGCATAATGTACGAACATATAATCACTAACTATACAACCAACACGCAATACGAGCCAAAATTTATATTTTTAGAAAATACATTGAAATATGAAATTAGATTAATAAATCCTCAAATTACATTTCTATCAACATAGTATTATTACTAAAACTATAATTAATCATTTAAAACCAAATTATATTTTTTGAGAAAATCTTTAAATTTTATACCTCATAAACGACAAGTCAAATCAGAAAACTGACGATACTATCGCATTCAGAATGTAAAATTTAGGTACTAGGGTCGAAACAAAAATTTAAGGTTTTGAACGGTGCGTGGCCGGTGACCGGACGGTGGCTGAACTGGCAACGAAACCATAAATGGGAGGTTTACACAAAAACTCAACCATTTTCAACAAATCATATACGAAGAGAAAGCTCATAAAATAAGGAAATCATATATGGGGTTGCATCGTCGATACCTTGCCGGAGTGGGCCGAAAATCAGAGATTTTTATAGTGAAAAACCTGCGGCTTCAAGAGTTGATTCCGTGAGTGTTCGTGGTCAGAAACCGGTGAGACTTGCCGTCGAGAGATGTTGTGAACTGGCAACGAAACCATAAATGGGAGGTTTACACAAAAACTCAACCATTTTCAACAATCATATACCAAGAGAAAGCTCGTAAAATAAGGAAATCATATATAGGGTTGCATCGTCGATACCTAGCCGGAGTGGGCCGAAAATCAGAGATTTTTACAGTGAAAAACCGGCGGCTCAAGAACTGATTCCGAGAGTGTTCGTGGTCAGAAACTGGTGAGACTTGCCGTTGAGAAATGTTGGAGAGGAGGGCCAGATTCCTATGCATGCGGTGCGTCAATTTGAAGTCGAAAGGTGAAGATGTGAAATTCGGCCAGAGAAGGAGGCATCAGGGGAGAAGAAGAAGAAGAACGAGAGAAAACAGGAAAAAGAAAGAAAAAAAAAAAGGAAAAAATGAAAAAAAATATATATTTTTTTTAATAAAGATCACATATCATTCAGAAAAAATAATAAAAATAATAAACTATATCTTAAAATTATAAAAAAATCAAACAATATAATATAATTCTCATATACATGCCCAAAAATACTTTAAAATCACAATATCACATGTACAAACAATCCATCACAAATACATCAAGAAAAGAAATTTCGAAACTACCCCTAAGCATAAAATATGAAAATCCCAAGTTTACAGAATATGCCTGGATCTTTGTAGTTTTGAGTTCTAAAGCACAACGAACACATATTTTCGCGTAGTGATCTTTTCACAATCTCGCAATCACCTTTTTTTGGAAGAAAGCTCTTCTAAGAATTTGACATATCGCGGAATCTGAATCTGTTTAATGGTGTCGAGAAGAGGGATATTCACTTCAACCTTCCAAAACACCTCTAGAATTTTTTGCTCCTTCTGAGACTTGCAATTTTTAGCATGTCTGGGTGGAGGTATGGTGATCTTCGATCGAGGAATGACTTCGATCTCAGCTTTTGGTTTCTCAATGGTTAGTGCAGTAATACCTAGAGGCTTCTGCTTCCTTTTGAGCCGAATCTTCCTATTTCAGGCTCGACCTGTGGTTGAACATAAACTGGAATTTCTTCAAAATCTTGCTCATCTTGGGTTCCATCGAGGCCTCAGGGCGTGTAGATCTTTCATGTTATATTTAGGTTAACTTCTGGTTGAGAGGGTAACTTACCTTGTCCGGTTTGTTAATGATTCAGTATAGTGGCTAGTTGCATTAGGAAGCCTTGTTGGCTTATTGTCTGTTTCTTGATCATTTTCCACAATTCCTCCATTTCATTTGTTCTGCTACTGGCTAGTTCCTATCTAGATACAATCCTCCAGACTAATTGTTTAGATAAGGCTTAGACTCATGATGCCGATTATCATGACCTTGTGAGCTACTCCTATATAAAAGGTTGGGGTGATTTATTCTTTGCTTATATGCTATTTTATTCATATCTTCTATATTTCTCTTTCACGGAGAAATATTACTGACTGTAAGCATTAATATCCTGTATATCATTATTCATCACGATGAGGCATGAATCAATAGCATGGTCTACCTATCCAAAAAATTCACAGGGTCACATCTGGACCTTAGCCATATTGGCAGCCCATTTCTAGAAGGGATCATTAATACCAAAAGAATGAGATCTTTCACAGATGTTGTATCTTCTAATCTTGAACATTTTCTTGCAAAGCTTCCTTGCTTGTTATATTGCTTCATTCCTTTAGTCATCTTCATGATTAATTTCCAGGCTTCTTGAGAGTCTAGGCTTGGTATGTAACCATCGGTAGTTGAGTCTACCATAGCCCTAGTCTCATTCATCATGCCTTCATAAAATGTCTGCATCAATTGGAAGTTCGAGTACCCATGTTGTGAGCATGATGAAGATAACTTTTTGAGTTGCTCCTAGTACTAGTATAGATTCTCATCCACTCTCTAAATAACTGAGGCTATAGAATGCCTAAGATTAGCCTCCTTTGAGGGTGGGAAGTACTCTCACCGGAAAACATCTACCATCTCATCCTAGGAACCAATAGAATGTGGCAGCAATTCAAACAGAAAATTCTCAGCATCCTTTCTAAGAGAAAAGGGAAAAGACCAAAGCAAGACTTCTTCATTAGACAGTCCTTTAGGTTTTAAGCTAGAGCAAGCTATCTCAAACCCCCGTAGGAGACTATTAGGATCCTCATTCGAGAATCCATGAAATGGTGACAGTATCTGGATGAGACTTGTTCTTAGTTTGAAAAAAACGTCCAATTCTTCATGTCTGATGCACAATGGTTTTCTTTGTCTTCTTGGAGCTCCTTCTTCTTCCATCCATTTCTTCTACATCTTTGTCATCTTTATTGAGAAAATCTTCAACTACCCTGTAGGCTCAATTTCATTGAACTCCAACACTCTATCCATTGTTGCGATGATTTTGCCTTTAATCAATATCGTTGTTTTGGCCACAAACATTGATGACTTGATTTTGGTTACCTACTACTCCAGCGGGTTCACCAATCTCCATGTTGTTTGCTTTATTGGCCATGTGGTCAGGCATTTTTGTTTTGAGACTGACTATCTGTTGTGATGAACTCGTGGAAGCTTCAGAGGGGCCTTAGCACTACTGATAGAATTCGTAACTTGAATCAAGATCAGTTCGATCCTTCTGTGTCATACGATATTCCCTCCACAATTAGATTCAATCTCAAGGTCTAGTGGGACTAGTTTACCAGTCCGACCAAACCTAGACATGCAACTTTAGTTTTCTAGACTGTTTTGCTATCTCCTCGGTAACGGTGCCAAATTTGATGTAATGTCCTCAATCACTCTAAATTACCTCATTAGTTTGTATGGTAGTACATAGTAAGAAGAAATCCACTAGGAAAATGGGATCAAGTCCGAGCAAGAACTGTTACAGCAAGAATGTCGAGTGTACGTTACGTCCCCAGCGTACTCTCCAACTATTGGAACAGAGGATGTTGTCAAAGATTGTAACCGAATTATAACTGAACAGTTGTAAATAATAAAGATAATGAAATATTGTGTTGTTGACTTCAAATATTATAATAATCCAATCCTCCCTGTGCTTCGTGCTCGAGCTATGGCCATGGGCCCTCCTTGATATGTGAATTCGAATTTAGTCTAGGTACCATAAAGGGGCTATCTGGTATGACTATAAGCACTCCAAGGGTTTAGAACATCTGAAGGCCCCTTTACTCGTTCAGCTCTCTAGTAACTCGAGCCTTGGACTATGAACGTCATTAGCTATTAACTATCCTTGCCTTTCTCTTGTGTTTCACTCACCAAGTGTGTTTTTCCTATTACGTCTCACCAAGTGTCACTCACAAGGTATGTTATTCTTGCAGTAAACTACTCTCACTGGCTTTGAAAGTAAAAATCTATTCTATCAAGTTGATCAAAAGACAATCGAAATAGAGTCTATGGACTTATGCAAAGGAAATGTGAACTCAAACTGAAAATTCACAGATAATAAACCGATGCCTCATAAGGGGCTTAGGACTGGCTACAGGTTAGGACCAGAAAAAGTATTTTAGCCTGACATAATCTAACTGACACACTACTAAACAAAGTGCTAAAGCTAAATGATTGAGTAATCTAGTGATTGATCAATGTCTAATCACAGAAGGTCTAGACACCATTTATACTCCAAAATTGGATCTCACAGAATCCTCTTGATAAAATCTAAATTAAATTTTTGTTTACTGAAATCATAAAAACAAAGACATTACAAAGTAGGTGTCATGGAGAAAATCTTGCTGGAAACTTCAAAAGTGGAAAGTTGGTCTGCCTAGGTCATGAACATTCCTTTAGCACATGTCTGGTCCGCTTATTCCTTTAAGTCTGAAAATCATGAAGACCTCGATCTTCTCCCGATTTTAGCACTTTTAGCTATAAAAAATTCAAGTATGTTATGACCACAGTTCAGATTAAACAACAAAATAAACACAGTATTTAAACCAATTTAAGTGCGAAATTTATCCAGAAATTTCAGATAAAATTTGCATAATAAACATACTATCAAGGGTCTATCACAAAATGATGTTCCATCTTCTAAATCTATAAATCTGATAGAATTTGATCCTTTGGAGGAAAATCTGGATTGGTGAAAACATTGTGCAATTGGATCTCCTTTATTGGAGGAAGACTTGTTCTAGCAGGCATTTTCAAAATCAGTTGAAATCAAAGCTATTGGGATCAAAAAATTCCTGATAATCTTCTCCAGTGGTGAATATATGCATGAAGAATTAAATTTGGACACAAAGCTCTAGATATGTTATTTAGAAGATCTTTGTCCCTGGAATAAAAGTATTTTCGGTGATAATAGTTTTTGTTGTATAAATCTTCATTTTATTCCTTTGCATTTTTGGGGTGATTCTTTATTTTCTCATATTTCAAAATTATTTGGCTCATTCGTTCATTCACACGAATCGATTGCCAACAAAAAGAAAATAGATTTGACAAAAATTTTAAATGAAACTCATCGATATTCCCTTGCTTGAATCGAGCCGTCTCTAGACAATTCTTTTCCTCGACTTGGACCTCTAACCAGTTTTTTCTTTCCTTCTTGGAGATTATTATTGTTATGGTTAATTTCTACATTTGGAATATAAGGGGTATTATGTTTCTCCCTGTACCTAAAATTTTTGAACAACATTCGCTATAGTCCCACTATATACACTACTATGTCACTCTGCAATATATATAGTAAACCAACAAGTCTAAAATGAGAGCAAATAATAGCGGAGTCAACTATATACATATCGACTAAGATCATGCAGCAGAATTTAAAAGAATAACATGATGTTGTCCAGGTTACATCGCATAGTTGTGAGACCTCAATTTTTGTGTCCTAAAAGTCCAGAAGCCAGTGCAGCTGAAATGAGGATTTTATCCCTAAAGAAATGGATGTGTGGTAGCCTAAAATGGTAGTAAAGATTTAGTGTCCATTTTTTATTTTATTTCTCCCTTATTTTTTTTCTAGTATTAATAACACATTATCTATTCTTAAGAGATATTTCCAGAATTAAATCCTAATCATTATCTCTGTGACAACCCCAATTTCTAACTATTACTATTTGCTCCGATTAAGGACATCACCGCCGTGAAACCCAAATAAGCCCAAATGACACCTAGAACCTATCTGAATCTCACCAGGTTTACCATTAACTTCCGACTTTTAGCATGTTTATTTTAATGTTTAACAACAATTGGAACATGATATTGGACAAATATTCTGGTAACATACGGAGTGAATAAAACATCAGCGGAAGTCTTTAGATTAAATCATTGGGTTCATAACATACAAGTCCCATAGGGATCTAAATAACCAGTAAGAAATCCTCCAACATATTTCGGAAATAGCAAGAAAGTAGCCCAATCATTCATGTTATATGCGCAAGTAAACAAGGAACAAGTATGCAAATGTGATGCGATATTACCCCGCCTTGCAGCCTTGATCTCACACACTGGTACCACGGACAGTGGATGTACCTAAGCCTGAAAAATAGTAAAACAACGGTATGAGATTACAAGAATTTCAGTAGGATTACAACATCATAAGATCTGCAGAAACCCTAAACACAAATCTCTCAATTCACATTAGATCATTCCTGAACAACTAAAGGGGATCACGCAATTTAAGAACCAATCAAAAAGGGTTAAGACCGAATCTATGGTTGAGGGAGGACTAGAATCACTTCCGAAAAATCTGAAGTATACAGGCAGGTAGAACTCATAAGATTGCTCTCGGAAATGAAGTAGAAAGGCCATCCCCTTCCACCTATATTGTCCAAGGCTTACTGCACAAAGGGTAAACGGTTAACACACAAGCTAATCAGTAAGCCTATTCATCTTGCCACACAAGGACAAGTGTTCCCAAGCCACACACGGACCAGGGCATCCCAAACAACACAAGGATAAGGGCTTCCTGCCATACAAGGACAGGGTTTCGGCCATATAAGGACCAGACATCCAGCGCACGCATGCTGGGGTTTGCCACCCATACAACTCTCATACCAGTAAGAACCTCTCCTCTCCCTAGGAGTATCAGCGCTTACCCTGAATGGCCACCGGAAGAGGATCCTGACACACAACCATGCACAAGCACACATAGGCAAGTACAAAACATAATACCACAACAGGGTATCCTCAATCATGTCAGAACACAATCAACATATTCAATTCACATAATATATGCAACTCAGGCATTCAATACCCAACTCAGGGGTTCGATATAGCCTATGACATCCATATCTTTATCCGAAATTCATACTCTCACCCTATAATCAAATCACATACAATACAACAAGGGCAGGTATCAAAAACATCAAGAAAATAATAGGGGTCTCTGGAGAAACCGATGAGGCATAGATCCTACCTCTCTTGACTCTAAACAAGAAGCTACTCCTTTGCCTTTATTAGGTAATTTTGAACCACCTATATTATCACCAAGCAAAGACGAAAACAAACTAAGCATGCACATTCAATAATCAATTGAATACCCTATTTCCTTACCAATTTCACTCACCAAACCTATCATAAACTAGTGATCAGATGCTGCAGGTGCCTCCCCCTTGGATGTGTGATCTGATAGCCAGAAACTTAAAAAGATTCAACTGAAATTACCATTCCAATTTAACTATAGAAATTTCGACGTTAAGAGTATAACATAGGACAATTTCGACTTCAAGCATAGAGAAGTTTAATAGAAGGAAATTCATGATCATACATCATGAATAGATGCTAAAAAATCATAAGAACACGCGAAACGACAATAGAAATCAACCGAAGACAAAAACTGTAGAAATCTAAAAACCTAATTCCGTCGCCGATTTTTGACTTAACCTTAGACAACTAAATATTAACTTCCAAACAACAAAACATATATGGTTTGAAAGAGAATGAAAAGATCTTTTGAACAAGATATTATTTGTAGAAATGCAACAAACGATGAAAGAGTTATGCTATTTTGAAGTTCAAGAAGATTTGGCAGTGCCGCTGAATTTCAACTTATCTTTAGAGAAAGAAATACTAACCTCTCGAAAAAAATCCAAATAGTTTTGGAAAGTGGATGAAGATAGCTTTCCAAAAAGCTATTACTTGCAAGAATCTGACCGATGATGAGAGAGTTATGCTCGTTTGAAATCCCAACGGATTTCGACAGAAGTAGGGCGGTGTAAGGTTTTTAGGGTTTACGAAATTTGTGTACTTTGGTGTAAGATTTTTATGTGGCTGGCTTCCTATTTATAGAGGATGGTTATGGGATTATAATTCCTACTTTAAAGACTTTATTAAAATAAGAAAACTATCAGATTTAAATTCTGCAACTATCTTCCCCTATTTTTAGGGATTTTAATTTCTAAGGCAATTATCTATCTATAAGGACTTAGATTAAAGGGAATTAAAACCAAAATTAACTACCATAAAACTCTTGCCAATTTCAGCCATCACATATCCTTTCCTTCAGGGGAGAAATCATTTTTTCACCTGCATTGGCTTCTGGACTTCTAAGACTCAAAATTCGGGGTCTCACATCCTCCCCTCCTTATAGGAACTTCATCCTCGAAATTTTAACATAAGTACCTAACCAAACAGGTAAGGAAATTTTGCAAGCATAGATTCCTCAGTCTCCCAAGACTGTTCCTCAATTTCTCCATTACGCTAAATAACTCGTACCATAGGCACGCTTTGACTGCAAAGCTGTCGAATTGACCGATCTAGTATGGAAACTGGCTGTACGGGATAGGATAGGTCTTTAGCAACTTCAACTGGTAGTTCCTTAAGCACATGAGCAGGATCTCGTACATACTTTCTTAGCATTGAAATGTGAAATACGTTGTGAATTCTTTCCATATTTGGAGGTAGGGCAAGTTGGTATGCAACAGGGCCGATTCTTTCGACAATGTCATACGGACCATGGGGAGACCTTCAAAAATACTTTGTCACCAACCGCAAATTCCAGCTCCCTTCATTGATTGTCGGTGAAATTTTTTTGCTGATCCTGAGCTGTTTTTAGCCTTTGTCGGATCAAGCTTAATTGTTCTGTTGCTTGGCCAATCAATTCCAGATTGTCTAGGCGTCTCTCGCCTACTTCATTCCAGCAAATGGGAGTTCTGCAACGTCTCCCATACAGTGCTTCATAGGGTGCCATACCAATGCTTGCATGAAAACTATTGTTGTAAGCAAATTCTGCCAATGGCAGGCATCGATCCCAACCGGTTTGCTGATCCAACACACTCGCTCGTAGCATGTCTTCGAATGTCTGAATCGTCCTTTCTGATTGACCATCGGTCTGGGGATGAAATGCGGTACCAAAATTCAATCTTGAACCCAGCATATTCTAGAATTTCTCCCAAAATTGTGAGGTGAAATGAGGGCCATGATCTGAAACAATAGAAACTGGTACTCCATGCAATTCAACAATCTCGTCCAAGTAAGAAACTGCAAATTTTTCTGGTGTATCTGTCACACGTATAGGAAGAAACTGTGCAGATTTCATCAGTCGATCCACAATCACCCAAATGGCATTGTATCCTCGTTGCGATCTAGGCAAACCGGTCACAAAATCCATCGTGACGTGCTCCCACTTCCATTCTGGAATTGGAAGTGACTGAAGTAGACCAACGGGTCTTTGATGTTCGATCTTTACTTGTTGACATACGAGGTATCGGGCAACGAATTCAGCAATGTGACGTTTCATGTTTGGCCACCAATACTGCTCCTTCAAATCTCGGTACATCTTAGTGCTTCCAGGATGAATAGTGAACTTCGAACTATGCTCCTCTGATAGAATAAGGTTACGAATATCAACATTTTGTAGAACACATATCCAGTTTCTGAAGACTAGTACTTCGTCATCTCGTATTCTGAAATCACGAAATATGGCATCAACACCATCAGCAAGTTGCTTCCGAATTTCAGTAAATTTTGAATCTTCTAATTGTTGATTCCGGATTTCTTCAATTAAGGTAGGTGCGACTTGGATTTGTGCCAACAATGAACCAGAAAAATCGGTGCCAAGATGCACACGATTAGCTTTCAATTCCAACATCATCGGCAGGTAATGGGTGCGCATGTAGGCCAAAACTGATGGGGCAGGAGGATGAAACTTTCAGCTTAGGGCATCAGCAACAACATTCGCCTTTCCAGGATGATATTCTATAATTCAATCATAGTCTTTAATCAGCTCCACCCATCTTTGTTGTCTCATATTCAATTCTTTTAGCGTGAGGAGGTACTTCAGGCTTTTGTGGTCAATGAAGATTCGGCACATATTTTTAACAATAAAAATTTCGACGATAAGAGTAGAGCATAGGAAAATTTCGACTTCAATTATAGAGAAGATTAAAAGAAGGAAATTCATGATCATACATCATGAATAGATGCTAAGAAATTATAAGAACATGCGAAACGACAACAGAAATCAACCGAAGACAAAAACTGTAGAAATCTAAAAACCTAATTTCGTCGCTGATTTTCAACTTAACCTTAGACAAGTAAATATTAATCTCCAAACAACGAAACATATATCGTTTGAAAGAGGACAAAAAGATCTTTCGAACAAGCTATTATTTGTAGAAATACAACAAACGATGAAAGAGTTATACTATTTTGAAGTTCAAGAAGATTTGGCAGTGCCGCCGAATTTCAACTTATCTTTAGAGAAAGAAATACTAACCTCCTGAAAAAATCCAATCATTTTTTGAAAGATGATGAAGAGAGCTTTCCAACAAACTATTACTCGCAAGAATCCGACAGATGATGAGAGAGTTATGCTTGTTTGAAATCCCAGCGGATTTCGACAGAAGTAGGGCGATGTAAGGTTTTTAGGGTTTACAAAATTTGTGTACTTTGGTGTAAGATTTTTATGTGGCTGACTTTCTATTTATAGAGGATGGTTATGACATTATAATTCCTATTTTAAAGGCTTTATTAAAATAAAAAAACTATCAGATTTAAATTCTGCAATTATCTTCCCCTATTTTTAGAGATTTTAATTTCTAAGACAATTATCTATCTATAAGGATTTAAATTAAAAGGAATTAAAACAAGAATTAACTACCATACAACTCTTACCAATTTCAGCCATTGCATATCTTTTCCTTCAGGGGAAAAATCGTCTTTTCACCTGCAATGACTTCTGGACTTCTAGGACTCAAAATTCGGGGTCTCACAATCTCCTTATATCCAACCTTAAAAGTAGGAAGATTAATCTTATAATACCCTATAAAAGGATTTAGTCGGCCACACATAAATCCCACACTAAAAACACACAAAATCATCACGCGATCAAACCCTACTCCTTACCCTTGCTGCCAAAATTTCTAAGCATTCATCCCAACCGAATTCTTTCATACTTTATCAGATTTCTGCAAATAATAGCTTGTTAGAAACCTCTTTTCATCCTCTATCTTGCTATCTTGGTTTCATCATCAAAAGATTAGTTCTTCCTTATGTTTTTCCTTATCATAATTTCTTAGGATTCTATGCCGAAATCTTTTGATTAATCCTTCAATTGGTTTTTGTTGTTGTTTGTTTTGTTCATATGATTGTTTGGTACCTATAAATGTTGTAATATCATGAATTCATCCTTTGAATCTTCCTTATAAGAGAAATCATCATGCCCTATACCCTTGCCCTATTGTTGCTGATTTTTACCAATTGACTTGTCTATTGCTTTCTGATCTTGTTCCTTTTGTATGTGTTATTAACACCTAATCCTTCCTTATTATAATAAAATCGCAACCTCTAAATCCCTTATGCATGAAATCGCAATTTGCCTTATTGCCCTATCTTAGTGCTGAAATTTTCATGGTTAACTGGGATGGTAAATCCAGTTGATTCTTGTTATTTCCTGGCTATCACATCACATATCCAAAGGGGACATCTTACCAGCATCTGATATATGGTTTCTGATAGGTTTGGTGAGTGGAATTGGTAAGGAAATATGATGTTTACTTAGTTATTGAATATGCATGCTTATATGGTTTTGTCTTTTCCTTATGGTTATATAGGTGGTTCATATCCTCTAAATAAAGACAAAGAATTAGCTACTTAATTAGAGACAAGAAAGGTAGGATCTATACCTCATCAGTTTCTCTAGAGATCCTTGTTGTTTGATTGATATTTTCAGTTGCATGTCTTTGTTGTTGGTATATGCGCATAACTTATGTTTAGTATGCATAGATGCGGATTGAATTATGGAAATGTTAGGAAATTTTGGACTCCTAAGGTAGGGTGTGAATTCCTAATGGGGCAAAGATCCTTATTATTAGATTGATATTTTCAGTTGCATATCTTTGTTGTTGGTATATGTGCATGCCTTATGTTTAGTATGTATAGATGTGGATTGAACTATGGAAATGTTAGGTAATTTTGAATAGGTTGTGTATGCCTAATGCGGTTGTATTGTGTGCATATGCCTTGCTGATTGTATTGTGTATGATTAAAGATGCCCTGTTGTGGTGTTATGCTTTGTACTTGCTTATGTGTGCTTGTACATGTCTCTGTGTCAAGATCCTTTTTCGATGGCCTTTCAGGGTAAGCGCTGATGCTCCTAAGGAAAAGAGAGGTTCTTACTGGTTTTATAGTCATATGGATGCCCTTATCCTTGTGTTGTTTGGATACCCTTGCCCAGGTGTGGCTTGGATGCCTTGTCCTATGTCCTAGCGAGATGAATAGGTTTTTTTATTAAATTGTGTGTTAACCATTTATCTTTTTTGCAGCAAAGCCTTGGACAACACAGGTGTAAGGAGATGGTCTTTCTTTGATGTGATTAAATGATGGACTACTTGTCTCTGTACTTCTGTCTCTAGAAGTGTTTGCAGTCCACCCTCAGCCTATAGCTTTTGGCCCTATCCTTATTATGATTGTTTAATGATTGTTTGATATCCCTTTAGTTTGTGTAGGCTAATCTGATGTTGTTTGGAAGATGTTTGTTTAGATTTATGCAGATCTTATGATGTTGTGACCCTACTGAGATTCTTGTAATCTCACCCTATTTTTTTCACCATTTTTCAAGCTTAGGTACATCACCTATTCATGGTACCAGTGTGTGAGATCAAGGCTGCACAGCGGGACGATATTGCATTACATTTGCATACCTTCTTCTTTAGTTGCTTGCTCATATAACATAAAGTTTGATTGGACTACTTTTTGCTTCATTAAATCCCTCATTTGCTTGTTCGTTCCCAGAATTTATTGAAGGATTACTTGTTGGATTTTGAGATCCTTACAAGACTTGTGTGTTGCGGTTCCTTTGGTTAATTTTAAACTATTTCGATGATATTTTTATTCACTCCCTATATTACTAGAATGTTTATCCATTAATATCAATCTCCAACCTTTAAAAAACATAAGAAATGAATCTAATAAAATAGTTTAGGATGATTAGAGCCTTGTGAGATTCAGATAGGACTTAGGTTAGGCTTGTTTGGGTTTCATGGCAGTAAGGGTCCTAATAGGTTGGATTCGGGTCCTTACAGGTTTGGTAGCAAAGCATGGTTTAGGGAATATAATTTGTTATATGCTAACTTGTTTTCTGGTTTTGTGTTTGTAGGAAAGACATGTGAACACACACACACTTAGAGGATTAATGCCGAAAGTAATCTGATGCTATAATACCTGGTTTGAAATGTTTAATCGTTATAAGTGATTATGTAATTTGCTGTGTGTTTTTGTGAGTTCTTAAGTATTGTATGATTTGATATGTTTTGATGCATTTTGATGACTATTATGATGTGTTCCCTTGTGATTGCAGAGTGTATATATAACTTGTTGCTTGTTGATTGTGAACCTTTGATATGAATTGCCAAATGCTCTTATGTGTGTCGAATGCATGTGTTATGTGATTGCCGAATGTGTCTTTGTATGAATGCTTGTGATTGCCTAGACTTGTGTGCATGTGTGTTTTTTTCCAGCATATGCATATCGTCCAATGTATGCCTCTCCACCAGGTACCATTTTCTTTTCTTAGTTTCGTATTTGGGATTATGTGTTGAGTGATTACGTGTGTTTGTATAATATGGCAAGACAGAATGCAACAATAGATCATCGGCATAGGTATGGGATTCAAGTCGAATAGCACCCCGTTGAGAAGAATGAATCAAATGCACAGAATGAGTAGGGAGGGAAACCTTAGTCCGAAAACCAACCTGAAGCACCACCCGCACCAGCCATTGATCTTGTAATGGCATAAATACTAAACATGTTACAAGGGATTGCTGTGAATCCGCAGCAAATGGAAGCTCAATTTCACAATGTTCCTGCACTCGCACCACCTGTGGAAGATCTTATTCCTCCACTTAAACCTGTTCAGCTGGCTCAACCTAAGGAAGCCAAGAGACTTACAGTTAATACCACGAAGCTGCTGAAGGAAGCTCATCAGGTCAGATGCAAAGATTTCAGTGGTTCAGCAGGTGCTATTGCAGCTCATGAATGGATAAACACCCTATGTCGAGTGTCCTTGTTTCTCCATATCTCTGATGATGACAAGGTTGCTATCGCCATTTTCCTACTTGAGGGAGAAGCCTTTGCATGGTGGACAATAGTGAGTTTGTAGTTCGGGGATCTTTTGCCTTCGTGGGAAGAATTCAGGCAGGAATTTGACGAAAGATTCTACACCAGATTCCACAAAAACGAGCAGCAACAAGCTTTCTATAAGCTTGAACAAGGCACCCATTCGGTGCTGGAACATGAGAAGGAATTGAGGGAGTTGTCCTGATTTGCACCTAAAGAAGATCGCTGTCCCTACCAGTTTGCGGGACGATTCCAAGATGGGCTGAGTACCAAGCTCAAAACCATTGTGGGCACGATACCGGTGCAGAATTTGTAAGAATTCTTTATTACTATCACTTAAGCCGAGAAAATTGTGCAAAGCAGGAAGCCTTCTGCAATAAGCAACAGTGGATCATACCGATGTTCAACCGTCGTATAAGACCCTATCTGTCACGACCCGGCCCCTGGACCTTCGGCCCAGCGGCCAGACGTGTATATACGCGTGATGGATCACAACTGCAACGTTCGGTTGGGCTTATAACCACATGGCCCAAAGGATGCATCTTGTTACAAATGATCAACTCACACAACACATATAAGCCCAAGACCTCCCTCGCTCCTTTCCTATGTGGGATTGGGTAACCTGACCCCCCCTACGGGCTGAGTCTCACACTATCCTTTGAGGTCCTGTCCTTGGAAGAATAATTGCAACGGGGGTAATTTCAAAGAATTTTTTTAGTCCTAATCCCAATGAATCCACATGGAGTTCACAGCCACGACGATGCTACAACTATGGCGAGATGGGCCATATTCAAAAGGAGTGTCCTAAAACAAGGCATATTACAGGCACACCGAATGCCAACCGAGGTGGGTATGTCAACCCCACTAAACCACCAACAAGTGCATATGGAGGACCACCTAGTGGATCTACGAGTGAGGCGTAAACCAGACCAATGAGGTTGTTCATTGACTGATGCCAAACCAAATCCTAATGTGGTGATAGCACTTAGCACAAATCGGCCTCTGTCTCCCCTGTCTCCTCCTATTGCGGTTTTGACTCTTTTAGGAGAGCAATTGATTTTTAATCTAGTCTACATCGGCTATGTTGTACATATGGGTTCGATTGTGCTAGAAGTGGATTTGATTTCATTGGACATCCGAGAGTTGGATGTGATCTTAGGCATGGATTGTTTGGCAAAATATCAAGCCCGAATGGAGTGTTTCACCAAGCGTGTGTGGTTCAACCTTCTAGATGGTTCCGAGTTCTGTTTTGAAGGTGATAGGCGAGTTGTTCCAACTTGCATGATTTCCTGGCTCGATGCAAAGCGATTGATTAGTAAAGGATGTATTACGTACCTTACGCATGTGCATGACATTTCAAAATTGTCCTCGGATCTGGATTCTATTCCAGTAGTTCGTGAATTTCCAGATATGTTTCCAGAAGACGTAGCAACTTTTCCACCAACAAGAGAAGTTGAATTCGGCATTGAGTTAGTGCTGGGTACGAATCTGATTTCCATTCCTCCTTATCGTATGGCTCCTACGAAAATGAAAGAATTGAAGACACAATTGGAAGATTTGTTGGATCGTTGTTTCATCCAACCCAGTGTGTCACCTTGGGGAGCACCTATCCTATTCGTGAAGAAGAAATATGGTTCGATGCGACTATGCATCGACTACCGGTAGCTGAATCATGTGACCGTAAAGAACAAGTATCCCTTGTCGTGAATTGACGACTTGTTTGACCAACTCCAAGGTGCAGCCATGTTTTCCAAGATTGATCTCAGATCAGGATACCATCAATTGTGTGTTCGTGAAGCAGATATACCAAAGAATGCATTCAGATCACGATATTGGCACTATAAATTCCTGGTTATGCCATTCGATTTGACCAATGCCAGCAGTGTTCATCGACCTGAAGAATAGAGTATTCTGAGAGTTCCTGGAAAGATTTGTGATAGTTTCCATCGATGATATTTTGATTTATTCAAAATCGGAAGAGGAACATGTTGAGCACTTGCAGATTGTGCTGAAAATTTTGAGAGAACAACACCTGTTTGCGAAGTAATCCAAATGCAAATTCTGCCTACGCGAAGTCAGTTTCCTTGGCCATGTTGTTTCTGCCCATGGTGTCCTTGTTAATACAAAGAAGATTGAAGCCGTAGTTGTTTGGGAACCCCCGCGGACTATTTTTGAAATTTGTAGTTTCCTTGGCTTAGCCGGATACTACCGTCACTTCGTGGAAAATTTTCATCGCTTGCCGAACCCTTGACGAAATTAACATGCAAGGGAGAGTCATTCATGTAGATCAAAACATTCCAATAGAGTTTTGAAGAACTGAAAAATCGGTTAGTTCCTGAACCTATCCTTACCTTACCTATCTGAGGAAAGGAGTATGTGGTTTACAACGATGCGTCAAAATCCGGATTTGGATTTGTATTAATGCAAGATGGGAAAGTCATTGCCTATGCTTCCCGACAGTTGCATCCGCATGAAAGCAACTATCCTAAGCATGATTTGGAGCTTCCATCTTCAGTGTTCGCATTGAAGATATGGTGCCACTACCCATACGGCGAGACTTGCAGAATCTTCATCGACCACAAAAGCTTGAAATATCTCCTTACGCAGAAGGAGTTAAATATGAGACAATAAAGATGGGTCGAGATGATTAAAGACTACGATTTGATTATTGAATATGAATATCATCTTGGAAAAGAAACTGTTGTTGCTGATGCCTTAAGCCGGAAGATCCATTCTCCTTCCCCATCGGTTTTAGCCTATATGCGCACACATTACATGCCAATGTTGCTGGATTTGGGAGCTACACGTGTGCATCTTGGCAGTGATTTTTCTGGTTTGTTGATTGCCCGAATCAAAGTCAAGCCTACTTTCCTGGAAGAGATCTGAAATCAGCAATCAAAAGACCCAAGATTGGCTGAAATTCGACAGCAATTATTTGATGGTGTTGATGCCATAGTTCGAGATTTCAGAGTGCGAGCTGATGGAATTCTTGTCTTCAAAAACCGGGTAAGTGTGCTATAAAATGTTGATATTCATAATCTAATTTTTTCTGAGGCTCATAGTTCAAAGTTTTCTATACATCTTGGTAGTACTAAGATGTACCGAGATTTGAAAAAACAATATTGGTGCCTAAACATGAAGTGTTGCATTGCTGAGTTCATTGCTCGATGCCTGGTATGCCAACAAGTGAAGATCGAGCATCAAAGACCCGATGGTTTACTTCAGTCACTTTCGATTCCAGAATGGAAGTGGGAGCATGTCATGATGGACTTTGTGACCGGTTTTCATAGATCTCAGCAAGGATTCGATGTCATATGGGTGATTGTCGACCGATTGACAAAATCTGCACACTTCCTACCTATTCGTGTGATAGACACCTCTGAGAAATTGGTTGTTCGTTATTTGGACAAGATTTTTCTTCTACATGGAGTGTCAATTTCCATTATTTTAGATCGTGACACTTCACGATTTTGGGAGAAATTCCAGAATGCCTTGGGTTCAAGACTAAATTTCAGTATAGTATTTCATGCCCAGACTGATGGTCAATCTGAAAGAACGATTCAGACGCTTGAAGACATGTTGCGAGCATGCGTGATGGATTAAAATACCAGTTGGGATCGATGTCTACCTTGGATGGAATTCGTTTACAACAACAGTTTCCATGTAAGCATTGGAATGGCTCCTTATGAAACATTATATGGGAGACGTTGTAGAACTCCCGTTTGAATGAATGAAGTAGGCGAGAGACGCCTAGAATAGTTGAATCTAATTCGACAAAGGCTGAAGATAGCGCAAGATAAACAGAAAAAACTATGTTGATAATCGACGAAGGGTGCTGGAATTTGCGGTAGGAGACAAAGTGTTTCTAAAAGTTGCCCCGTGGAAGGCTGTCCTTCGTTTCCAGCAGCGAGGTAAACTAGCACCTCGATATATTGGTCCATATGATATTGTTAAGAGAATCAGCCCTGTTGCATACCGACTTGCATTACCTCCGAATATGGAATGAATTCACAACGTGTTTCACGTTTCGATGTTGAGAAAGTATGTTCAAGATCCTGCTCATGTGCTCAAAGTTGCTGAAGACCTATCCTATCCCGTACAGCCAGTTGTTATACTAGATTGGTCAGTTTGTCAGCTTCACAATCGAAGCGTACCTGTGGTACGAGTTATTTGGCATAATGGCCAAATTGAGGAACAGTCTTAGGAGATTGAGGAATCTATGGTGAAAAATTTCCTTACCTGTTTTCTTAAGTACTTGCGCTGAAATTTCGAGAACAAAAATTTTATAAGGAGGGCAGGGTGTGAGACCCCAATTTTTGTGTCTTAGAAGTCCAGAAGCTAGTGCAGCTGAAATAACAATTTTACTCCTGAAGAAATGAATGTGTGATAGCCGAAAATGGTAGTAAAGGTTTAGTGTTCATTTTTTATTTTATTTCTCCCTTATTTCATTTCTAGCATTAGTGACACATTATCTATTCTTAAGAGATAATTCCAGAATTAAATCCTAATGATTATTTCCTTATATCTAGCCTTAAAAGTAAGAAGAATAATCCTATAACACCCTATAAAAGGAGGTAGTCAGCCACACATAAATTTCACACCAAAAATACACAAAATCATCACGCAATCAAACCCTACTCACTAACCTTACTGCCAAAATTTCTTAACATTCATCCCAGCCGAATTCTTTCATCCTTTATCAGATTTCTATAAATAATAGCTTGTTGGAAACCTCTTTCCATCCTCTATCTTGCTATCTTGGTTTCATCATCAGAACATTAGTTCTTCCTTATATTTTTCCTTATCACAATTTCTTAGAGTTTGGTGCCGAAATCCTTTGATTAATCCTTCAATTGGTTTATGTTGTTGTTTCTTTTGTTCATATGATTATTTGGCATCTATTCATGTTGTAATATCATGAATTTATCCTTTGAATCTTCTTTATAAGAGAAATCGGCATGCCCTATTGTTGCCGATTTTTACCAATTAACTTGTCTATTGGTTTCTGATCTTATTCCTTTTGATTGTATGTATTATTAACACTTAATCCTTCCTTGTTATAATGAAATTGCAACCTCTAAATCTCTTATGCATGAAATCGCAATTTGCCCTATCTTAGTGCTAAAATTTTCATGGTTAATTAAGATGATAAATTAGGTTGATTCTTGTTGTTTCCTGGCTATCACATCACACATCCAAAGGGGACGTCTTAGCAGCATCTGATATCTGGTTTTTGATAGGTTTAGTGAGTGGAATTGGTAAGGAAATATAATGTTTACTTGGTTATTGAATATGCATGCTTAGTATAGTTTTGTCTTTGCATTATGGTTATATAGGTGGTTCAGATCCTCTAAATAAAGACAAAGAATTAGTTACTTAATTAGAGACAAGAAATGTAGGATCTATACATCATCGATTTCTCTAGAGATCCTTGTTGTTTGATTGATATTTTCAGTTGCATGTCTTTGTTGTTGGTATATTTGCATGCCTTAAGTTTAGTATTCATAGATATGGATTGAACTATGGAAATATTAGGCAATTTCGGACCCCTAAGGTAGGTTGTGTTTGCCTAATGCGATTGTATTGTGTGCATATGACATGCCCTATTCTGGTGTTATGCTATGTACTTGCTTATGTATGCTTGTACATATCTGTGTGTCAAGATCCTTTTCCAATGGCCATTCGGGGTAAGCGTTGATGCTTCTGAGGAGAGGAGAGGTTTTTACTAGTATGAGAGTCGTATGGGTGTCAATCCCCAGCATATGCACGCTGGATGGCTAGTCCTTGTGTGGCTAGATGCCTTGTCCTGTGTGCTGGCAAGATGCCTTTATCCTTGTGTGGTTTGGATGCCCTTATTCTTGTGTTGTTTGGATGCTCTTATCCTTGTGTGGTTTGGATGCATTTGTCTTTGTGTGGCGTGGATGTCTTGTCCTGTGTGCTGGCAAGATGAATAGGCTTGCTGATTAGATTGTGTGCTAACTATTTACCCTTCGTGCAGTGAAGCCTTAGACAACACAGGTAGAAGGGAATGGCTTTTCTCTGATGTGATTGAATGATGAATTACCTGGCTGTGTATTTTTGTTTCTAGAAATGTTTGCAGTCCACCCTCAGCCTATAGCTTTTGGCCATTTCTTTATTATGATTGTTTGATATCCCGTTAGTTGTGTAGACTAATATGATGTTGTTTGGGAGATGACATATCATCTATTGAGCGACACGTCACCTGTGTGTGTTGATGACACATCATCTACTCACCCTCACAAATGACCTATCACACAAAGATAACCTCAGACGGCAAGTCGTCCGAGGTCATCTTCAACCTCCATACCTACAGTAGCCCACCTAAAACCAGTAAACCCTAATATCCAAAAATCCCATACACACAATGATAGCCCATAAAATATAAACCAAATCAAAACTTAAAGAATTCTGAACTTAACCCTACCATAATCATCCAATATTACAAACTAAAATGATGGATTCTAAGGAAAAGGTACCCGAATTTCTGGGTTAAAAATTTACCTAAATTAGACCATGGAAAGGCTGGAAATCCTACAAAAACGATTGGAATGAGCTCGAGAGAGGATAGCTGAGTTTTGGGGAACAAAACCCAAGTCTGAGACGTGTATGTGCCGTAAAGTCAAAAATTTTGACACTTCCCCAGTTTTCCAGTCAAAGATGGTGAGGAGGGTCAATTGCTTTGGATCCATCAACGAGATGACGCCATTTTTTTTCTTGCTCAATACGGTGTCACTTCAGTTAAAACGATGCCTCCTAAACCTCGCATATCAAAACGGCACGAGCTATTGCCATTTTGACCAACCTCAGTCAAAACTAAACAGTAGCATGCTGTTTTGTTTAATCGAGTTATTATAATATATAGATATATATATAGATATATAGATATAATTTAATATTTTAATAATATTTATTTAATCTCAAAATCGATTAAAAATATCTAATAAATACCATAATACTCTGAAAAAATATTCAAAAAATTGATTAAAAATATCTAATAAATACCATAATATTCTGAAAAAATATCCAAAAATTTCTATAAACTTCTTATGAATAAGAAATTCTATTAATTTTGAGAAAATATTTTTCTCATAAATATATAATTTATTAAAAATTAAATATTATTATTTCCTTCTTACAAAAATCTTCATAATTATAAATACACTTCCAAAACTTCTTCAACAATTTATACAACCTTTTAAATTATTAATAGACCAATCTATGATTTTATAATTCTAAAATAATCATTATAAATTCATTTATAATTTTTTAATCACAAAATTAATAATTACAATAATTCTCGATATTGATATTTCTCTTTAAAATATTTTAAACTGTTGCTTATTTTCATAAACTATTCCGATGGTGGGTTAAGGCCCACTAATGATATCTATCCTCGAATGAGTTTCTTGGCCCAAATAGGTCAAAAATTTCAATTCTCACATATTATGAGTAAATTAAAAAAGATTAATATTTCTCAATGGATTAAATATTTTAATTTACCTGTTATTGGTTTATTAGAAACAAAGGTCCCAAATGGAAATGTTCATGCTATTAAGAGTGTGTGGATGATAAACAATATTAAGCACATCCATGTTCCCTCTATAGGTATGGCTGGTGGAATATCTGGAATAAATCCTTATTCAAAGTGTCTAGATCAATTTCAACTTTTAGATGGGTTGCGGTAGAAGGATTGTATGTCCTGACTAATTTCAAGTGCTTAAGTGTATTCACTTATGCTCCTTGCTTGCTTCCAGATAGAATTAGTCTATAGGGCGAGCTTGTATATCTCGGGTCGGTTATGAATCTTCCTAGGGTGATGTTAGGTGATTTTAATGAAAATTTGTCTCCTGATGAAAGAGGTGGATCTAATTTTGATAGTCGGGTTGTTGCTCACTTGAATAATTTTCTAAATACCTGTAACTTAACTGACCTTCCATTAGATAATAAAAAGTTTACAAGCTTCAATTCCCTAGTTGCTTCTCGAATTTATAGGGCTGTTGTAAGCCCAGAATAACTTTTTAATATAATGGGCACTCTTTGTCTCCTGGTGAGCATGGTTTCTCCGACCATACTCCCCTTTTTCTAAAATCAAATAATATTTCTTGGGGTTGGAAATCATTCAGGTGTCTGAATGTATGGTGAGAATACAAATATTTCTTAGAGGTTGTCATGCATGTTTGGGGAGATTGTTACAGTGAACTAATTGGAAATTTTGGAGTTCTTAAAAAGTTTAGTCTTCTTAAAATAGAAAAACTATCAATATAGAACTCTGATTCTTTTGGGACCAAGAACAACTGTTAAAGAAGATAATTTGTGAAATTGATAAGATAGATTCTTTAAGTAGTAACTCTAATTGGTTTGTCTCTGATGAACGGACTTATAGAGATTTCCATAACTCAAAATGGGATCTCAAAAGAAATGTTGAATCGCTTTGGCTGCAAAAATCTAGAATCAATTGGATATCTTTTCGGGATAAAAACACCAAATTCTTCCATTGCTATGCTAGTTGGAGAAGGCAATACAATTCACTAAAACATCTTGTCAATGATGGTATCTCTTTAGTTTTTCCATCTGATACTAAACTAGTTGTTCATGGTCATTTTGCAAAGGTTTTCTGCTCTTCGAATGCTAGCTGTCTTAGCATTAGCTCTCTACCTTTTAATAAGTTATCAGAATCTGATGTTTCAAAATTGAAACTTCTCTTGTCTTTCACTTATTTGGAAATAAAAAATATTGTTTTTGACTGTGGTGGTTCTAAGGCCTCAAGACCTAATGGTTTTAATTTTTATTTTCTACAAGAATGCTTGGGATGTGGTTGGAACATAAATGTAGAAGACAATATCTGTGGGCTGGCAGGTTAAAAGGCAGAGTGTTCTGCAAGATAAACTGGAATCAGATATGCCAAAAAACAAAAAGCATTGGTCAGGCTGGTTTAGGCTCAATTGATTCAAAAAATAAAGCACTTCTTCTAAAGTGGATCTACAGATTTTTCAGTAGTGAATTAGCTTTATGGAAGTTTCCTTCAAAACTGGTGTTAGTTTTCCAGAGAATTATGGGCTCCTTGGATCTTTCTTGCTCCCGATGTTGTGATGCTTTAGAAGACTCTCATCATATCATTCTGGTAGGCACTCTTGGGAAGTGAGGTGTCTTATTTTTGATTGGTGGGATTTTTATTGGGTTCAACCTCATTCTACTGCAGATCTAATTTCTCAATGGAGCTTCTTCTCTCTGTCTTCTAATGGCATTCAATTCTTTTTGAACCTGGCTTCTTTGGCTGCAAAGGAACAATAGTATTTTCTCTAATCAAATTCTTGATGAAAAGTCCATTTTTATCAATATCATCCAATATTCTGCATGTGGGCTAGACATAATTTGTAGAATTTGAGTCTTTCGGGGAATGGAATTCATAGTATTAAGGGATTTAGTGTAGTTTGAACTTTGTAGGCAATGTCATTTTCCTTATGACGGTCTATGGTTTATTCTTGTACTGAACTTTTGCACTCATGTTTCTTTTTAATTCACATCTACTTTTGCCAAAAAAAAAGAATAGGGGAAGAGATTTGTGTAAGGGTGCTATGCACTGCATTTTCAAATGATTTTCCAGGTAATCAGTAAGAGTATATAAAATTTTCATGTGGTTAGCTTGTTTATAAAATTATGTCTAAAGCTAAATTGGCGAGATTGAGAATTATTAGCGGTGAAGAAGAAGTTGAAGCAGATGTCAGTCACATTCTGCAACCATGTAGGTTCTCTTGGCTATGCTGGAGCACGATAATGAAAAAGTGGCTATGCTATTTAAAAAGAATGCTTTATTGTTTATTTAATACTACCTATATCAAACAGAAATTAATTTGATATATTTCATATCCCATTTTAATCCTAATTCTAATGAAAAATAAGTATACTACACCAACCACCTCATCTTTAGTCTCTAACTAGGCTCTCTCCTTGTACAGAAATGTTTAGTCTTTTATTACAGCAAGTGGATACTGGAAATCTATTAAAAAACATATTTTTTTTAAAACAGAAAAGCTTTCATACTAAAACGAATTGAACTCTGACTTACGGAGCGCTTGGGTGCTGTTTGTACTACAGTAGTTTGAGTTCAGAATGTTTTGTAGACTTAATCTCAGAACCTTCGGCATCCCTTTGTGCCAACGCTGACTTCTTGAGAGTAGCAACTTTCTTTGATTGTGAGAGCTAACTCAATTGATCCTTTACCTACCTTTTATCCCACCCATATCCCTACAGAATCCAACAGGTACCTGTCTTTTATGACATGTGAAGCAGTTACTATGTTTAATTATCGGAATCTAGGAGTTACAATCTGGGTAAAAAACATTTAAAAATTTGGAGCTATCAATCTATCATTAATATTTATGATATAATAGAAATTATTAATTATTGTTATCAACGAATGAATGTCTTTTAATGAATCGAAAACAGCACTAAATCTCTAGAACTAAAACCCTCCATGTAAACAGCACTGAATCGAAATCTTCAAATAGGCAAACCCATCTTTGGAGCTACTTCCAATAATAAACCAAAAGTAAGAATGATAGCACCACAGACAACTGAACTAATTTTATAGCATTTATGCGGATGATAGCATGACAGACAACTAGCTCCCCATATAAGATTCTAGGTTGATTCCCAAAATTTAGTTGTGGTTAACCGAGTTTGTCCAATTCCTCCAGTATGTTCAGAAACTTCGAGAGCTGATGACATTTTTTATGAAACGATAGACTATATTATTATTGATGAGAAAAATCGTATACATCAGCAAGAGTATAGCTATAAAAAACTAAGATGCATGGTGTTAGGATATGTCGTTAGTATTTGATTATGCAGTTAGAATTATATTAGATTAGATTAGATTTTGTTATATTAGATCTGGTTAGATTTTAAATTTATTAGATTTGATTATATTAGATTTGGTTAGATTTTAGGATATTATCTATATTTTTACTATAAATATAAGGCATAAATAAGAGGGACAAAGGGGGTTCGCCATATAAGCTCCTGTAGCTCCCAAAGTTCAATATCTTTTCTCTCCAGTTCGCATACTTATACATATACTCCTCCATAAAACCCAACAAATTGGTAGCGGAGCAAGGTTTTCTTGAGAGACCTGTGAGAATGGAGAGTGAAACACAATCGGCTTTTAGCCACAATATCGCGCCATCAGTGTTTGATGGACAAAATTATCAAGCATGGGCTGTTCGAATGAAAGTCTATCTTGATGCTATGGATCTTTGGGAGGCTGTCGAAGAAGATTATGATGTTGCATCGTTGTCTGCGTATCCAACGGTGGCACAAATGAAGATACATAAGGAGAGGAAGACAAGAAAGTCAAAAGCTATGGCTTGTCTTTTTTCTGCCGTCACAAACACCATATTTACCAGAATCATGAACCATCAGTCAACTAAAGCTATATGGGATTATCTTAAGGAGCAGTATGAAGGCAACGAGAGAATCAAGACCATGAAAATTCTCAATTTAATTAGAGAATTTGAGATGATGAAGATGAAGGAGTCAGAAACAATCAAAGAATATGCAGACAAACTATTGGGCATTGTCAACAAAATAAGGCTTCAAGGTAAGGATTTTCTTGATGAAAGAATTGTTCAAAAGATTCTTGTTACCCTTCCTGAGAGATATGAGTCCAAAATTTCTTCATTGGAGGAGTCTAAGGATTTGTCAAGCATATCCTTGGCAGAATTGGTTAATGCTTTGCAGGCTCAGGAACAGAGGAGAACCTTTAGAAAAGAAGGAATTATTGAGGGAGAGGGAGCTTTGATTGCCAAATCTGGAAGCTCAAGATACAATAATAACACTCCTTGTCCTTATTGCAAGAAATCAAATCATACACCAAAGCAGTGTTGGTGGAGGCCTGATAGAAAATGCAAAAAATGTGGAGGTATGGGACACATTGGGAAAGTATGTAGATCCCTACAGTCCGAAGCAGCCATAGCACATATAGAAGAAAACAATGATAATATCTCTTTGTAGAGATATATGAAGATTCGCAGATATATGAAGATTCGCCAATTTGGGAATACGCAAATACTACGACAGGGAGGAGCTTGTTAGGATATGTCGTTAGTATTTGATTATGCAGTTAGAATTATATTAGATTTGATTAGATTTTGTTATATTAGATCTGGTTAGATTTTAAATTTATTAGATTTGATTATATTAGATTTGGTTAGATTTTAGGATATTATCTATGTTTTTACTATAAATATAAGGCATGAATAAGAGAGATAGAGAGTTCGCCATATGAGCTCCCGGAGCTCCCAAAGTTCAATATATTCTCTCTAGTTCGCATATTTTTTCACATACTCCTCCTTAAAAACCCCACACATGGTGCCTAATCCAGGTATCGCGTTCAGAGCTTCGTCACACCACTTGGTGCGGCACTCCTCAATCGCAAGCAAATCTGGTCCCCTTGAAAGCTTTGTGATCAAGGAATGGTGTTTCGGGCTTAAAATGGGAGAGTTGAAAGGAGTGAGAGCTTCTGAATGGAAGCCATACTTGAGAAAATCTAGTAAATTCTGCAGCAACTGTAATAGTGTCTCCTCCTCATTGATTACATAGGCCAATAATTCTGACCTGCTGTCATAAGTCACGTAAATTAATACTTCTTTCCTTTGATGGATAGAAAGTGGAAGTAGGATCGACTCCTCTGAAGAATTGGGATCGAGCGTGATCTCGGAAATAAAGGTCGGGATCTGTAAGAAGTTGTTGTAATGAATATGAAACTTAAAAATTAAAGAGATAAATTAATCCTGATTGTTGGAGTGTCTTCGATTGATGTAATTATCGAGCTCCAATTATTATATGTCACTAAACCATGGTCACGGATCACTAGGAATCATAATCATGTTTGCTTAGAGATCTTTGATAAGGCTACCAAGTACAACTATGGCACTCTAGGGTATGACCAGAGGCCCGCTCGGTAACACCATATGCCTGCTCAGTACGACCAGACTCCCACTCGATACAACCAGACGCCCGCTCAGTACAACCAGAGGCACTTTCGCTTGCCTTCCCTTTGATCTCAAGGCCTCAGATTGCTAACATAGTCAATCATCAGATATTCGTCCTCTCGTGTATCACTTGCTAATAAAATATATGGAATTAAGCAGAGAGTAAGATAAACGGAGCCTCTCAGAGAGTTTGGAATATTCAACTATCGAAACTAGACTAAAGAAAATCTAGCCGCATATAATGATTCTAGCAAACAAAAAACAAAAAAAAAAGTAAGAAGTTCAAGTCTAGAATTCATATGCCTAACCATAGGCAGCCAGGACAGATAATGGATCACGTAGGATCCCCTTAAAATTCAAATATTTGTGTAAGGACCCAAACCCAACCTATTAGGACTCTTATTGTTAAGCCCTCGCGAGGTCCTATTTGAATCCCATAAGGCTCAAGTCGCCTAATTATCAATTTTATTGGTTGATTCATTTGCTATTTAAAGGTTGGAGCATGTTTATATATTATTGAATTTCTGGCTTATACGGAGTGAAAGAAAACATCAGCGGAAGACTTATATTAACACTGTAAACAAGTGGAAACATAGCACCCAAGTCCCATAGGAATCTCAAAACATCAACCAATAGTATCATGTATATTTCGGAAGCAACAAGAAAGAGAAAGAGGGATTGAAAAGCCAGAATGCAAATCCACACAAATTCAAAGACATGGCATGCACATTCTACAGGAAAGGAATGCAAATGAAGTGCAAATTTGTCCAATCGTGCAGCCTTAATCTCACACCTTTGGTACCAGCAACAAAGCACATACCTAAGCCTGAAAAGGGAGAGAAAAGAAGGGATGAGATTACAAGAATCTCAATAGGGTCATAGCATCATAAGTCCTAGGGATTCCCAATCAAATATTTCCCAATAACCAAAAGATCAACACCTAAAACCAGCTAAGATATCTAATTAAAACTGCAAGCATCAAACACACTTAATAGGGGCTGAAATCATCACAAGAAAACAAAATATGAGGGTAGGCCAAACACTCAAATGATAGGTGCCAGACAGTTAAACGATTAAAAGGAACAAGATCTGAAATAAAAGACAAGTCAATTGATAAAATTTCGGCAAACATAGGTTAGGAATAGGGCATGTCGATTTCATGTATAGGGAAGTTTCAAAGGATGAATTCATGATTTTACAATATGAATGGATGCCAAACAATTATACGAACAAAAGGAATAACAATAGAAATCAATTGAAGGAAGAATCACACAATCTTGGCACCAAAATGGACTTATTATGACTTGAATTTCGACAAGGAAAAACTAACCTTCTGATGACCAACCAAACATAGATGGATAGAGGATGGAAAGAGCTTTCCAACAAGCTATTATTTGCAGAAATCCGACAAAGGATGAGATAGTTATGCTAGGATTAAGATCAAGGAATTTCTTACACAAAACCGACGAATTACGACTTGAATTTCGATAAGGAAGAACTAACCTTCTGATTACCAGCCCAATATAGTTAGATAGAGGATAGAAAGAGCTTTCCAACAAACTATTACTTGCAGAAATCTGATAAAGCATGAGAGAGTTATGCTAAAATGAAGATCAAGGAATTTCGGCTAGGGTTTAAGCAAAAATTGAAAATTGAGAGGAATGAGAGAAGGAAGGGAATAATTCCATAATTATTTAGGAGGTTTTGGATATGATTTATCAGGATAGGTCGGCTTCTATTTTTATAGTTGTTTAAGGAGGTTTAGCTAAGAGATAATTTCCTATTTTTAATCTTAAAAAGATAATTCTATTAGAAGGATAATATTATTTAAAAGATAATTCTATTAAAATAGATATTCTATTTAAAAAAAATTATCTAATACCTTGGATAATAAGGGATAAAATTAAGGTTAATTAATATAAAAATACCAGAATTAAAATAGTAAATATCTAGCCGCAACTATTTTAGACCATCAAGCATTCATTTTTTCAAGGGCAAAACAATCATTTCAGCTGCATCAGCTCCTGGACTTTCTAAACATCTACACTACAAAGGCTCGGGGTCTCAAAGTTTGATTATCCAAAAAGAAAACATAACAAAAGATAAGTACTATAAACCAATTCTAATATTTTTTCTGCAAATAACCCCCTAAATTCTAACAAACATCTCAAATGCAGATTTCAAAATTAGTTTATCAAAATATAACCAAATTATATTTAATCATATCAAAATCATATCAAATCATATAATTTTTTAAATTAAAATAATTAGATAAACACAACATAAAATATATAAAATAATGTGTTATCACAATATCACTGTATATCGCAAAAATGTTCATAGTTAACACTTTATATATATCGAAAGGCTTAATGGTGTAATGTCCCAAGAAATCAAATAGCAACATCACCCACCACGGCATGATTCATAATACAAGTATGCGCGTAAGATTAATCATTTTCATGGTGCACCAGCATCTCGATGACTTCGCTCATGGAAGGCCTCGCGTCCTTGTCTTCTTCCACACATTGCAGTGCCACTGCAACCAGGGTTTGCATCTTAGCTTTGTCATATACTCCTTGCAATGCGGAATCAATGATCTCTTCAGTCCACAAAGCGTTGCCATTGGCTTTATTTTTCTTATCCCTAACCCGCGACACCAATCTTCCATTTTCTGTCTCCTCCCTACCCTCCAGGACATTGATGCTCATTGCAGGACTCTTACCGGTCACCATCTCCAACACTACGATCCCGTAGGTATAGACATCCACTTTGGAAGTGATGGGCAGACTGAAAACCCACTCAGGAGCCATGTAACCTCTAGTTCCTCTGATCCTTGAAAAGTCTGAGGTGTCCAAATCACCTCTGTTCAGTAGCTTCGATAATCCAAAATCAGAAACCTTTGGGTGGTACTCGGTGTCAAGAAGTATATTTTGAGGCTTCACATTACAATGCAGAACCCACTCCAAGCACTCTTCGTGTAGATAAGCAAGCCCTTTAGCGGTGCCAACAGCAATCTCAAACCTCTTTCGCCAATCAAGTGCTCCAGAAGACAGATTTTCCGCCAATGATCCATGCTCCATATACTCATAAACCAAAAGCTTGTGGGTTTCTTCTGCACAGTAGCCCCATATCTCTATTAAGTTCATGTGGTTGAGCTTCCCAATTGTGTTTACTTCTGCAAAAAATTCATCTTCGTTTTGATCAGCAACATAAAGACGTTTTACAGCCACAACTCGATCATCGGAGAGGGTGCCCTTATAAACAATTCCTTCGGCTCCTCTTCCTATTTCTTCGCTGAAATTTTTAGTTGCTTTTTTTAGTTCAGAATAGGCGAATTTCTTAAATCCAGTTGCAGCAACGTGCTAGCCTTGAATAGCTTGCCCAGGGTCTACAACTTCCTCCTGGTTAGAATACAGAAAAGTTTTGGTAACTTTGACGTATATGTCCCCAGAAATGTGTGGACCATGATGCCCATTTAATAGTAGCGTCTTAGAGTAACAAAGAGGGAAATCAGACTTAGAGGATTCGTGCTTGTGCTGGATCCCTACGCAATCACATGATTTCCGAGACAAATCTTGACACATCTTTAAGGTATAATTCTCATAGTAACCATAAGCGTTGCCATAAAATTCAGAATGAATGAGTTGGACAAAACCAACCTCCGTTTGATTGCCGCAGGATAGATCGAATTCTGGTTCACAACCAGAAGACCAGTCCCTAGCATCCTTCTTCTTAAACCCCGGAATGCAAGAACATTTTCTACCGGAGATAGGTTCATAGCTGCACAAACTGTTGGGCCCTCAAATTCCATGAATCCTACATGATTCAGACAAGGCTTGCCAGGAAACAACCCAATTTGAACTCTTCTTGTATCGGGTATACATTCTCACATTACCGTCAAAATCAAGCAATAATCTTCGCTGGAGTCTCACTCCATAATCCGCAGGGACAAACGTAAGATTATCCGATGAAGTGAACATCCCCCAAGCATCGAACGACGCAGATCTGCTGTTGTTATATGTGAACCTTCCAGTTTGCCAATCTGGAATCCACGGGTACGGCCAATAGTGACTGGAGGCATCCGGGCCGTCATAGAAAAGTCTGATAAGATTGTCACTATCAAACAATAGGTTGTAGAAACCAGAAGAGAAATTGGTTTGACTTCTTGGGGAGACAAGTTTTGCATCTTTAGTGAGATGCCGATAGGGAAGAAGAGTACCTGTTGGTGAGCCGAAGCTTTGCCACAAAACTACATGCTCTGGAACAAAGATATTTAGAAGGAGATCCCACAGTTTGTGATTGCAAACTGCTTCAAGAACACTGTGCTTTCCAATGGCTCGCCTTACTCACAAGGGAGCGAGACCTAGGATCGCACTCTATTGGCATGGGCTGGCAGTAGCGGGATATGATGAAACTCCAGAGTTTCATCCTTGCTACTTGCGACTTCATTCCATGCAAAGGAATATGATCATTATAAATGTGGGTTGACTTCTTTTGGGCTTTTATTTGTAAAGCTTTAGTTTTGTTATAAATTTTTGTTGGGTCTATTGGTGTGAGACCCTTATCCTCTATAGGGTAGATGTTCTAGAAATCCACAAGTCAGAAATGGAACTCAGGTAATGGTGCAGCTGAAATGACTATTTTATCCCTGAAGAAATAAATATGTGATGGCCTAAAATGGTTATTGTTGAATATTTTCTATTTTAATTCTGGTATTTTTATTATCCTTAGTTTTATCCCTTATTATCCAAAGTATTAGATAATTTTTTCTTTTAAATAGAGTTACTCTTTTAATAGAATTATCTTTTTAATAGAATTATCAATTAATCATATCTTATCCTTCTAAGCTTAAAAGTAGGGAATTATCTCTTAATTAAACCTCCTTAAGACCCTATAAATTAGCATGGCCGGTCACCCTATCTAGCACACCAAAATCCTTCTTCTATATTCCGGAATTTCCTTCCTTACTCTCCTTCTTTGTGTCTACTTTTCTTCTTAAAAAACCCTAGCCGAACTTGCTTGGTTTTCATCAGTTCCTTGTGTGTGATAGCTTGTTGGAATCCCCTCTTCATTGTGCATCTTATTATCTTGGTTTCACAAGCAAAAGGTTAGTGTTTTCCTTTTAATTTTGTTGCCGTATTTTTTAGGGTTCTTAGCCGAATTTCTTCTGATTCAACTCCTTGTCGGTTTCAATTTATGCTCATCTTCATCGTTTGAATGTTTGATACCTATCCTTGTTATATTATCATGAATTCAGCCCTTATGTATTCCTTATTGAAGAAATCAGCATGCCCTATTCCTAACCCTATGTTTACCGAAATTTGATCATTTGACTTGTCTATTGGTTTCAGATCTTATTCTTTTTAATCGTTTGAGTAACTGGCACCTATTCCTTTCTTAATTTTATGAAATCGCAACCCCTAACCTCTCTTGTCACGACCCGGCCCCCGGACTCTCTGCTCAGTAGGCCCGAACGTGTATGTGCATGTGATGGATCACAACTGCAACGCTGAGTCGGGCTTCTAACCACATGGCCCAAAAGATACATCTTGTTACAAATGATACTATCACATAACACATATAAGCCCAAGACCTCCCCCACTCCTTTCCGATGTGGGATTGGGTAACCTGACCCCCATACGGGCTAGGTCTCACAATCTCCCCTCCTTATAGACCTCGTGTCCTCACGAGGGGAGCCAAACGTAACTGCCTTGGGCTCAAACTCACGATCCCAAACGTGAACACACAACACGGCCCAAGCCCACCCGGAAGAGAGAACGAGATCGGCTCGGCTACCATTTATCACGACCCGGCCCCCGGACCCTCGTCCCAGTAGGCCCGGACGTGTATGTGCGTGTGATGGATCACAACTGCAACGCTGCACATGGCCCAAAAGATGCATCTTGTTACAAATGATACCATCACATAACACATATAAGCCCAAGACCTCCCCCGCTCCTTTCCGATGTAGGATTGGGTAACCTGAACCCCCTACGGGCTGGGTCTCACATCTCTAATGTTGAAATCGCAATTTGTTCTATAAACCCTAAGGTGTTGCCAAAATTTTTATATTGAATTAGGGTGAATAATCAAGTTGATTCTTGCTGAGTTTTTGGCCATCACATCACACATTCAGGGGGAGGATATTGCTGCATCTGGATTGTTAGATTTTGGTAGGTTAATTGGTAAGGATTCCCAATGCCTTTGGTTTTTAATTGATCTTATGGCTTAGTATTGTGTGATCTTTTCCTTGTGATGGTTTAGGAAATTCTGATCTTATTAGAAAGAAAAAGGATTGCATCTAATTCAGACGCATGAGAGGTAGGATCTATGCCTCATCGGTTCCTTTGGTTACCCTTTGATTGTATGCTTGTTTTGATTGTTGATTTTGGTTTGATTAACTTTGGATTGAGTGCGCAATTGATTGGTATACCTATGGGTTAGTCTCAGAAATTACTAGAGCAATAGGTTGTCTAATTCGACTATGACTTTGAGGATTGATCTTTGATTTGTATTGTGATTTGATTGAGGATCCTTTGCTGTGATTTGTGTATGCATATACTATGTGTGTATGTGTATAGGTGCCTTGTTTGTGCTTTGTTTGAAGGATCCTTTTGTCGCTGGTCATGCGAGGTAAGTATTGTTGCTTATAGGGAGAGAAGAGATGCTTACCAAACCAGGAGGTTTATGGGTGGTTATTCCCAGCAAGAGCTCGCTGGATGCCTTGTAGGCCAATTCAAGTCAAGATGTCAGGATGCCTTGTAGGTCAGTTCGAGTCTAGATGTCAAGATGCCCTATCGGCCAGTTCGAGTCTGAACGTTAGGATGCCCTGTTTCTGTGTAACAGGGATGACTTGTATACATAGCTGCAAGAGTGCTCCTATGCCAGTTAAAGTCTAGATGTCGGAGACAACTAAAAGGCTTGTTGTAATATTGATTGTCTAACTGTTTTACTCTTTTTGGAGCATAGCCTTGGATAACATGGGAATATGGAGACAAACCTTGGTTTTGAAAATCAGATTACGTTATAAGTTGCCTATGTGCTTCTGAATGAGAAGTGTTTCAGTCTTTTTCCTTGTTTTCTATCAATTTTGGCCTACCCTTATATTGTGTGTGCTTGTGATGATTTCGGCCCCTATTATGTGTGATAGATACTTGTGCTTTTAATTGGATATCTTAACTGGTTTTAGGTGTTTCTTTTGGTTATTGGGAGATGCTTGAATGGGAATCCATAGGTCTTATGATGTTGTGACTCTACTGAGATTCTTCTAATCTCATCCCCCTTATTTCTCTCCCTTTGCAGGCATAGGTGTGTGCTTTGTTGCTGGTACCAAAGGTGTGAGATCAAGGCTTCACGGCTGGACAGATTTGCGCATCATTTGCATCCCTTTCCTATTGAATGCGCATGTCATGTCTTTGAACTTGCGTGGATTTGCATTCTAGTTTTTCAATCCCTCTTCCTCTTCCTTGTTGCTCCTGAAATATGCATGATACTATTGGTTGATATTTTGAGATTTCTATGAGACTTGTGTGTTATGTTTCCATTTGTTTTCAGTGTTAATGTAAGTCTTCCGCTAATATTTTCTTTCACTTCATATAAGCCAGAAATTTATTAATATATAAACATGCTCCAATCTTTAAATAGCATATATATCAACCAAGAAAATTGATAATTTGGTAACTTGAGTCTTGTGGGATTCAAATAGGATATTGAGAAAGTTTATTTTGGTTTTACGATGGTAAAAGTCCTAATAAGTTGGGTTTGGATCCATACAATTGGTTTTGGGTTACTCCCAAACCAAATTCTAAGTATTTATTGTGTGGGTTTTTTGAATAATTGGATTATTCAAAATTATGAGTCTAAATAAAATTTTGACCTTTATTATAAAGATTTAGTTAAATTACTTAATCATATATTTTATTTATTCTTTTGGGCCTATAAGGTTTATTGTCTAGGAAACTTTTTAGACTATTAAAGATATGAGTCAAAAATTTTGGATTAAAACAATATTTTTGGTCTTTTTGGCTTAGACATAGTCAAAATTTTTGACAAAATCAATAATCTATAAATTTTCTTTGAATCATAGGTTTTGGAATCAATAATAAAAGTAAAAATTTTTAGATTATTAAAGATGTGGGTCAAAACATATTATTGATTTAAATTCAAGCATATGCAGTTTTGAGTAAATATTTTACTTGGGCCTGAATTATTACATTCTAAAACATATGATTTATTTAATCAAATCATATTTTGGTTATCAAAGAGAATAAGTACTATGCATGGCATTCTATCTAGAAAAAATAAATTTTAAGTGAGATTAATATGACTTCTCCAATTTAACTAAGAGTATCATGGAATGATAATTCTATTAAAGAGTTTTCTTAACAAGCTGTTTTGGAAATTATAGGATTAGTGTACATTCACTTTTATAATCAAAAGGACAATATGATTGGATTAACCTCCAGTAATAAGAGTTATAATGAGTCATATAGAATGAGCCTATTATAATTATATTGGGTTTGTATTTTGGATCATTGAATTCAATATTATGATTCTAAACTAAAAATAAAATCTAATATATCAAAATAAATTATTTTAAGCTATAGATAAATTTAGTTAGATTTAAAATATTTAATTTGAATCTCAAGACAAACTAATTTTTTTCAAAATAATTTATTTAATCTATAAGATTTACTTAATATTTATTATTTGGGCCATTTAGCTCATTTAAAACATTTAGTTCAAATCTAATTAGGCCATAGGCTTAATTAACTAAACTTACACTAAATATTAAGTTAAGATTTTGATCTAAATTAAAGTATTTAATCCAATTTAAATTTACTCATTGGATTAAATTATATATTAGAATCAATTAAATATTTAGATAAATATAAACCCTCATGAATCATTTAGTTTATTGTAAAATTGAGGTATAAGACTCAATTGGAATAATATAATATGATAGACATATATTGGACTGTTGAAATCAATTAAAATCTAGATCAAATTAATTTTTAGGGAATTGGGCTCCAATAATACTTTGAACTAAGTAAATTATTTTGAGTTATTGTGCTCAAATATAATTTAAAGGTCTTGATTAAATTTTTTAGATTATAAAGATTAAAGATTGGTCTAAATTTAAATCAAGAGATTTCTCTCTTTTTGAAATTAATTTTAAGTTGTCAAGATATTTTTAGACTTAAATCAATTTAAAAAATTGATTTAAAGACTTAAAATTAAGATCATAAGAAAATTTTGGACTAAATGTGAGACCCTGGATATTTTAAATCGATGGGTCGGATTGTGATGGTTGGGCCTAGATCTGGATCGATGGCCCAATATCTGGGAAAAGAAGATTTCGAAAGGGGTGAAGCTCACCCGTTAAACCATTTGGGCTTACAGGAATGAACTTATCGTATATAAACTGAGAAGTAGAGTATTTTCTTTTCTCAAACCCGAATTGAGGATATTTTTATAATTTTACCTTTAGTTACTCGAAGCCTTCATTTTATTGTATTTAGTTTTTACCAACCATCATTAATGTTTATGGAATTCATTAGAAAACTCAGAATCCGAAGTAGAACTCGAATCCTTTTATTTTCGGAATTCTTATATTTGTACCAATTTAGTTATTACGTGAGAAATTATAAAAAATAATTATTTGTGGAGATGATGAAGAAATTTGGATTATTAAGGACATGATTAAGATTAAAGATGAGATACAAGGATGTGAAAATTTTCTTGGAATTTTCAAAGATACATATCTAGATATTTAAAGATTTTCTAATTATAATTTTGAGGCTTACTTAGGCTATACCAAACCTTTGAGATAGTTTATGAGTCCCTAAATTACATGTGTTGGGTGCATTGAACATACTGATTGTGTTCTAATATAATTGAGGATACCCTGTTGTGCCTTGTACTTACTTGTGTGTGCTTGTACGTGTTTGTGTGTTAGGATCCTTTTTCGGTAGCCATTCGAGGTAACTGCTGATGCTCCTTAGGAGAGGAGAGATTCTTACTAGTATAGGAGTTGTATGGGTGGCGATCCCCAGTAAGAGCTCGTTAGATGCCTAGTCCGTGTGCGGGTAGATGTTTTATCCTTATGTGGTTTGGATGCCCTTGTCCTTGTGCGGCTTGGATGCCTTTTCCTTATGTGGCAAGATGAATAGGCTTGCTGATTTGCTTGTGTGCTAACCTTTACTCTTTGTGTAGCGAAGCATTGGACAACATAGGTGGAAGGACCTTTTCTGTTGTCGAGATTGATGCTTTACCTGCCTGTGTACTTCTGATTTTCGGAAGTGATTGTAGTCCACCCTCAGTTTTAGCTTTCGGCCCTATCTCTTTTTGGTTATTAAATGAATGTGTGATACCCTCTAGTTGTATAAGCTGAATTTGATGATTGTTCGAGAGATGTTCATTTAAAATTTATGCAGATCTTATGATGTTGTGACCCGACTGAGAATCTTGTAATCTCATTCTGTTGTTTTCACTATTTTTCAGGCTTAGGTACATTCGTTGTTCGTGGTACCAGTGTGTGATAATCAAGGCTGCACGGCGGGGCAATATCGCATCACATTTGCATACATGTTCCTTGATTGCTTGCGGATATAACATAAACTATGATTGGACTATTTTCTGGTTCTTCAAGTTCCTCCTTTGCTTGTTTGTTTCCGAACTATGTTGGAGGTTTACTTACTGGATATTTAGATCCCTATGGGACTTGTGTGTTGTGGATTCATTGATTAAATTTAAAGACTTCCGCTGATATTTTTATTCACTTCGTATGATACAAGAATACCTGTCCAATATCATGCTTCAATCATTATAAGTATAAAGAATAAATATGTTAAAATCAGTTCTAAGGGGATAAGCCTTGTGAGATTCAGATAAGTCCCATGTTAGGTTTATTTGGGTTTTACGGAGGTAAGTGTCCTAACATGAGCAATTTCGGAAATATGGGTTTGAGGTCTTACACCTCGAGTTTATCTTTTCCTGAAATATCGAGGATCTTCAGATAAAGTCGGCAAGTCTCAGAGGTCACGAAGATCTCTTATGATTCGATCCTTATCAGCTCATATATTTCCCTAAATTCCTGCAAATGACTCGAATTCACATTTTGAGATTAGATTATCAAAAGATAGATAAAATACTACAAAAGAATATATTTTATCTCAAAATACCTGGATCATTATTTGTTAAATGATCATATATAATGTGTTATCAAATATTCTAATACTTAAATGATGCTTGTCCTTAAGCATCTATCAAGTATATAACAATCATCTAAATTTCCAACCATGTAATAGTGTAGCCAAACATACTCCCCCAATTGTTAGCAATCAATACAAGGTCATCAATCATTCAAAGTATCATAATTTTCAGGATATTTAATCAAATGCACACACTTATATATGTTGAATATTCCAGTAAATCTATGAATAAAGGTCGATGTTTTAATCACTCATCATCAATTCATAATTAATAAACAACCATATGCTTTCCATTATAGCTAAACTCCACCATTCATAGAATGTTAGACGCAAAAATCAATGGGTTTTTGATAGGTTATAATGGGATTGTAGCTAAGGTGAGTTGAGGGCTCCATTGTAGGATAAACTGAAAAAAAAAATATTTAGATCATACAAGAATACAAAATTTTCAGTCTCTTTTTCTTTTATTTCTTTTTCCTTTGACAAGTTATTGGGATTCATCTCTTCATCTGCTTTCTTTGTTCCTCATTCCATGTTTGTAGTATGTATTTTGTGGTTCTCTTCTTGATGTGTTGTCATAAGTCACGCAAATTAATATATCTTCTCCTTGATGGGTACCAAGTGGAAGCAAGTTCGAATCCTCTAGAGACCTGGGATCAAGCTTGATCACTAAAGATTGCCTTTGAGTCACGCCCTCGTCAGAAATAAAAGTGGGGTTCTGCAAGAAATTGTTATAACGAATATGAAACTTGTAAATAAAAGAAACAAATCAAACCTAATTGTAGAAGTGTTTTCGATTGATAGAATTATCTAACTCCGATTGTTGTATGTCACCAAACTGTGGTCATGGGCCACTAAGAATCGTAATTGTCTTCTATTCAGAGATCTCCGACAAGGCTGCTAGGTATGAACATGGCACTCAAAGGGCTCGGTATGACTAGTCGCTTGCCTTCCCTTTGATTTCAAAGCCTCGAATTGGTAACGTAGTCAATCCTCAAACTTACTCGTTCTCTCATGTATCACTCACCAGTAAATCAGTTTAGTCTAGCTCTCCATCGGTATATCACTCATTGGAGGGGTCACTTTAACTAAAAGCAAATTGATATTGGTTTTGATTGTAAGAAACTAACTTATGGAATTGATACTACAAGTTGGTATTCTTTGGAATTAAGCAGAGGGTAAGATAACCAGAATTAATCAACCACTAAAAATAAGAACAAAACCTCTCAGAGGGCTCGGGACATTCAAACTACCGAAACTAGATTAAAGAAATCTAGTCGGACATAATAATTTTAGTAAAAAAAATAAAAAGTAAAAAGTTCAAGACTAGAATTCATATGCCTTGCCATAGGCGGCTAGGAATTTTATACCAAATAATGGATCAAGCAAGATCCCCAGTAATTTTTCAAAATTCAAATGTTTGATTATCCAAAAACAAAGCAAAAGATAAGGACTATCCATTCTGGAATTTCTAGGGGTCTCTAGTGAGCGCACGCATCGGAGGTCACTGTCGATTTCGATATTTTCTCTACAAATAACCCTCCTAAATTCCTACAAACATCTCAAATGTAGATTTTTACTTTAGTTTATTAAAATATAACCAAATCATACCAAAATATAATCTTTTAAATTAAAATAACTAGATAAATACAACATAAAATATGTAAAAATAATATGTTATGACTTCTTTTCTTTTCCTTTGTCGTGTGCAAGTTATTCATTTCTTCTATACTTGAGTCATCCAAGATCATGAATGAGATGCCTTTGTGAGCTTTTGTTTCTAACTAAGAAATGCCAATGATTCTTAGAGACCCTTTGGTTAGTTCCTTGTATATCTTAAATAATTTTAAATAACTATTGGGACTAAAAAAAATCAAAATCTGATTGAGTAAACTTCTAAGTCGAGTATATGAATGAATATAGGTCTCGACTCAAGAGGATTTTTCCAAGGATTCATACATTATGGTAGTCCCCAAAAAAAAAGTTATTTCTCAGAACTGATTTTCCTTAATGTGCCTAAATCATCTCCCTTTGTGTAAAACTCTATTAAAGTTTCGTAAAGGAGCATTATGGGAAGTTCTAACTTATATCAATGTTATAAAGACCCTATCAAAACTAACATTTTCTAAGATAAATAATATGCCCCAATTAGCTGAAATCTCACCATGGGTATGTGTGTGATTTTGTTTAAAAGCATACATCCAATTCCAACATTCGTATAACAACAAGACCATGCATAAATCACCTTCAACCAAAAGTAAAAACTTCTATACAAACACAACAATTCAATTTAGAAAATTCCACATATGCATATCAATCGCAGGCATCAAATATATGCATGTATATGGTAGTATCCTCTTAATTAAACAATACTTATCCCTAGACATTTATACAAGATGCAATAAAAAGTATAAAGTGAAATCTTATCTAGAAAAACCTGGTTGGCAGTATTCGTTAGAGACCTTAAGCTGCCAGTAGCAACTCCAACTATGTTTCCATGTGAGCAAGATGTAGATCCACACCATCGAACCATCTCTTAAAGGTCTCGATCACCTCTTGAGATGCAGTGATCACTGCTGGGTTTGACACTCTCAGGGTCTCTACCTTCTGGGGCTTCCCATCGGGTTTCTGGTAGACGAGACTTATATTGAGCAAACTGTGGATATTCAGCAAACTAGGGTCATGAGCCACCGGTATATTATCAAGAATTTGAAGAATGGTCTTGATGGTGATGTGCAAAATCACTGCTCCAAGAATTAAAGGCTTCCATTGCTTCTAAACCGTCTTGAATTGAGGAGCCAGGTAGAGCCCCAAGTTCACCCTCATCCCGTAGTTCACCGCCAAAACTAGTTACAAAGTCTACATATATATTTTATTGATAGTATTTTTAAATAAATATTATTCTCACAAACTTTCACCGACTGTTTGTACTAGATTATGTTCAAAATATTTTTGTAAACTTGAATCTAAGATGATTTTTTGTCGTAGCTTGACCGTTCAAACTTATTTTCTTGGGATCTAATCCAAGTAGGGGTATGTGTTAGCAACGACCTGAATTTTTCGAACTGAAACCGAAATATTTCGGTTCGAGTTCTGTCGGTTCAAGTAATACAAAAAAATGATATTATCGGCTTATTACCGAACAGAACAAATAATCGATATAAGTCAGGTCATGAGTTAAAAAACCGATCCAATCGATTTTAAACTGAAAATTTTTTAAATTTTTTATTTAAATTTTATGATAAATTGAGATTATTATCTATTTTAAATTCATTTAAATCAGTCAATAATTTTTTTAATTAAAAAATATACAATTGACAAATCGATGTAGTTGTTTTATCAGTTCGGTATATAATAATTCGGTTTGGTTCGGTTTGGTAAAAGTATAGTTTAAAAAAAATTGGAATGGTCAGTTTTAAATCAAATAAATTTTGGTTGACATAATTTATCAAGCATGTGACCGAATGCACACCCCTAAATCCAAGACCAAGACTAATTTCATAACCGCCCAAACTCACTTATTTGGGGCCAAACTTGAGATTGATGTAGTATTGTATCCATGTGAGTCCGTTCTGAATAAGTAGGGATTGAATTCAAAATCATAGAATTAAGGGGATAAAATATACATTAGTGAGTACAAGTGAATTGATCCTTTAACTACCTTCTATCGGACCCATGTCCCAACGGAATCCAACAGGAACCTTTCTTTGATTTGATGTGCAGCAGCTACAGATCTAACTGTTGGAATCTACTTCAAATTGTTATCCTTTTTTTTTTTATATGGTAAAAGAATTGTTATCCCTGAACACACTCCTGAATCAGACCCGAGCAGACACACCAGCCATGCATTTTGATTGTCATCGAAATAAAGCCTCCGTATAAACAGCATTACTTATATTTTACTCAGCTTCTCTGTTTAACTACCGAAATCTACTTGGAATTTCATCTCTATCTACATAAACAGCACTGAATCGAAATCTTCAAGTGGGCAACTCCATCTATGGAGCTATCTACCTATAATCAACCAAAAGGAGAGAATGACAGCACGATAGGTAACAGGGCTACTTTTTTAGCATTTATGCGGATAATTATCCTGGTTCCCTATACAAGATTCCTGGTCGATTCCCTAAATTTAATTGTGGTTAACCGAGTTTGTCTGATTCCTCTTGTACATACAGGAACTTCGAGAACTGATGATTTAGATTTCGTATACGGGAAAGAACAACAGAAAAGAAGCATATGATTTCATAAACCTTCTGCTAGAAACAGGTAATCAGTCGACATTGACCTACTGTTCTACTTGATATATGTAATACCATATGCATGAATATACACAAAAAAAAGTAGCTTGCCCGTCTGAAACGGGCTATCTTATTTGGTGCTACTTGTTGCAGCATCTCCGGGGTACATGATAAGTAGAGAGCAAAACCACATTCCGATTCTTTTGAAGAAACCGGCATGTCAAGAAACGGAACCGATCACAAAACAAAAATTGAAGTTTGCAGGGCACATGCATATATAACTAACAGACTTGATGCAATTAAATTTTATTTTTCTACAATAATGTCAGCTTTGTGATCAAGAAAGGAATGGTGTTTCCATCCAACCACAGGCCTTAAAGTGTGACAGCTGAAAAGAGTGAGAGCTTCTGGAGGGGAAACCAAACTTGAGAAAATCTGGTAACTTCTGCAGCTCTGATAGTGTCTCCTCCTCAATGGTAACATAGGCCAATAATTCTGGCAACATCACTGCAGATCGCAAAAATGTTCATAGTTAACACTTTATACATACCGAAAAGGCTTAACGGTGTAAAGACCCAAGAAAATGGAAATCAAATAGCAAACATCACACACCACCGCGTGATTAATCATTTTCATGGTGCACCAGCATTTCGACAACTTTGCTCATGGAAGGTCTCGCGTCCTTCTCTTCTTCCACACATTGCAGTGCCACTCTAACCAGGGTTTGCATCTTAGCTTTGTCATATACTCCTTGCAATGTGGGATCAATGATCTCTTCGGTCCACAAGGCGTTGCCATTGGCTTTATTTTTCTTATCCCTAACCCACGACACCAATCTTCCATTTTCAGTCTCCTCCTTACCCTCCATGACATTGATACTCATTGCAGGACTCTTCCCGGTCACCATCTCCAACACAACGATCCCGTAGCTATAGACATCTACTTTGGAAGTGATGGGCAGATTGAAAACCCACTCAGGAGCCATGTAACCTCTAGTTCCTCTGATCTTTGAGAAGTCTGAGGTGTCCAAATCACCTCTGTTCAGTAGTTTGGATAAACCAAAATCTGACACTTTTGGGCGGTACTTGGTGTCAAGAAGTATATTTTGAGGCTTCACATCACAATGCAGAACCCACTCCAAGCACTCTTCGTGTAGATAAGCAAGCCCTTTAGCGGTGCCAACAGCAATCTCAAACCTCTTTCGCCAATCAAGTGCTCCAGAAGACAGATTTTCCGCCAAGGATCCATGCTCCATATACTCATAAACCAAAAGCTTGTGGGTTCCTTCTGCACAGTAGCCCCATATCTCTATTAAGTTCATGTGGTTGAGCTTCCCAATGGTGCTTACTTCTGCCAAAAATTCAGATTCGTTTTGATCAACAACATAAAGACGCTTTACAGCCACAACTCGATCATCGGAGAGCGTGCCTTTATAAACAATTCCTCCGGCTCCTCTACCGATTTCTTGGCTGAAATTTTTAGTTGCTTTTTTTAGTTCAGAATAGGCTATTTTCTTAAATCCAGTTGCAGCAATGTGGTAGCCGTGAATAGCTTGCCCAGGGTCGTCTTGGAATCCAATTAAGAAGCACCAAACTAAAAAAATGATAATGACCTCGATTCCTCCCACTGCCACACCGAACCACAAAAGGACCTTCAAAGTCCCATTTTCATGACTTTCTGTGTAGCCTCTGTTCAGGGGGCTGAACAGTGCACTGGAGCATTCTGACCCGGGATCTAAAACTTCCTCTTTGTTAGAATACAGAAAAGTTTTGGAGACTTTGATATACATGTCCCCAGAAATGTGTGGACCATATTGTCCATTAAACAGTAGCGTCTTAGGGTAACAAAGAGGGACATCAGAGGCCTTGTGCTGGATCCCTACACAATCACATGATTCCCGACACAAATCTTGACACATCTCTAAGGTATAATTGGAATAGAAACCATAATCGTAGCCATAAAATTCAGAACGAAAGAGTTGGACGAAACCAACCTCCGTTTGATTGCCGCAGGATAGATCGAATTCTGGTTCACAACCAGAAGACCAGTCCCTAGCATCCTTCTTCTTAAACCCCGGAATGCAAGAACATTTTCTACCGGAGATAGGGTCATAGCTGCACAAACTGTTGGGCCCGCAAATTCCATGAACCCGACATGATTCAGACAAGGCTTGCCAGGAAACAACCCAACTTGAACTCTTCTTGTATCGGGTATACATTCTCACATTACCATCAAAATCAAGCACTAATCTTCGCTGGAGTCTCACTCCATAATCCGCAGGGACAAAAGTAAGATTATCCGATGAAGTAAACATCCCCAAAGCATCGAATGACGCAGATCTGCTGTTGTTATATGTGAACCTCCCGGTTTGCCAATCTGGAATCCACGGGTACGGCCAATAGTGACTGGAGGCATCCGGGCCGTCATAGAAAAGTCTGATAAGATTGTCACTATCAAACAAAAGGCTGTAGAAACCAGAAGAGAAGTTGGTTTGACTTTTTGAGGAGACAAGTTTTGCATCTTTAGTGAGATGCTGATCGGGAAGAAGAGTATCTGTTGGTGAACCGAAGCTTTGCCACAAAACTTCAAGATATCTGTTGCGCAGAACAAGATTACCAGTGTTCCGCAGGCGCAACTCCGTTGTGGAATTAGAAACAGTGTCCGTAGACCAAACATCAGATTGGCCAGCATCCGTTAACACAAGATTTCCGCCCCTTCGAAGCAAGACCCTGGAGATTTTCCCATTAACTGGAAAATCACGATTTGCCATCCAAACAATGGTGCAGTTGTCGCTGCAAGATGGCCGACTAAACCATATAGCAAAGCTGTACGCGTTTTCGCCCACTTTGTAAAAGCCTGCAGAGAAAACCCCATTAGGTGAAACTATAACGTCCTCCGGATTCTCCACAGAGAGAGACGAGCCTTCGGTTAGAGTATAAGTCGTCGCAGACGAAATTGGAAGCGATGAAAGTAAAGAGAAATGAAGCAAGAAGAACAGCCTTCGCATAATGGTGAATCTCAGCAAAGATGGTATTTCCTACTTCGCTAAAATTGGTGGGCTTTAACTGTTATCGTAATTAAGGTTTATAATGCTTGTCGGGCGAATAAAAAGTTAAAGCCGGCGGCGAATAAAAAGTTAAAGCCGGCACGCCAACCCGAGCTAAGCTTTTCCGGTGCGGAAGCACGGATTTGTTTATTTACCTTTCTTTTTCTATGTACACATTGCACGCCCAACCAAACGTGGGATGTTTATCCTTTAGCGGCTTAGTGTGCAACTTGTTGTGCATGTGGAAATTAAAAATTAAGTACGAATATATTTTTATATTTTTATATTTTTATAATTTTTCCAAATTACTACCGTTGCTGTCAATATCAGGTACGGTGGGCAAATCCACGGGAGAGACACATATTCTAGACTGTGTAGGTCTTAATATGAATTTAATATTAACAGACCTGCGTCTGCAAATTGAACAATGATATTTAATAATTCAACTTGACAAAATTTATTCTATAATTTTTTTATTTAAATAGTGCAGCAATATCAATTTCATCATTTGCTGTTACTATCGCACAAAAACCATGCAAAGAATTATTTTATTATGCGAAAAAAAATAAAACTTTCACATTCCAAATATAGTATTTTCTAACATTCCATAATTCTTAGCACGCGGACTTATACCCGACTGTGGACACGGCAATGATTTGAATTCAATACTTGTACACTTGCGTTTCAGACAGTTGACAAAGGTCAATATTTCCAATTATGATTGTACCTAAAAGGGACCCATCTCCCAATAGAATCCAACAGGTACTTATCTTTGATTTGATGGGCAGCAGTTACTATGTTTAACCATAGTAATCTACTTGGAATTGCATCTATATCAAGCACTAGTTACCCCTAAACACAATCATCAATCATGTCCGAGCAGGCATACTAACCATGCATTGACTGTAATCGAAATAAAACCTCAATATTAACAGCACTCACTCAAAATCTTCAAATGGGCAAATCCAGTTTTGGAACTACTACCTTAATCAACCAAAAAGAGAGAATGATAGCACGATATATAACTGAGCTACTCTTTTTGCATTTATACGGATGATCTTGGCTTCCCATACAAGATTCCAGGTCGATTCCCAAAAATTTTACTGTGGTTAACCGTATGCTGATGGAGAGTTACATGACCTTCACACCAATTCCTCCAGTACACACAGGAACTTCGAGAACTGATGATTTAGTTCTCGTATACAGGGAGTGCAACAAAAAAGAAGCATATGATTTCATCAAACTTTCTGCTAGAAATAGGTAATCAGTCAACATTGACCTACTATTCTAGTTGATATATGTAATATTATATATATATATATATATGTACATACACACAGAACAGCAGCTTCCCCATCTGAACCTGATATTCTCATTTGGTGCTACTTGTTTCAGCATCTCCGGGTACATGATAAGTAGAGAGGAAAAATGCATTCTGATTCTTTTGAAGAAACCTGCATAGCAACAAACCAAACCGATCACAAACGGTAGTCAGTCAAAGTTAGCAGTGCACACGTATATATATCTAGCACACTTCAGCACTTCAAATTTATTTCCACAATAATGTCAGCTTCGTGATCAACAGGAACTTCAAAAGGACAATTTCACAGACAGAAATTTTCTAGCTTCTAATGAGGAGATCATGCGTGTTATTAGGACACCGAGATCCAAATGGAGTTTCCGTCCAACCATCCCTTACTATTAAGAACAGCCTTATTCACTTCCCAATTAATTGGACAGGCCTTAAGGTGTGAGTGTTGTAAAAAGTAAGAGCTTCTGAAGGGAAGCCATACTTGAGAAAATCTAGTAACTTCTGCAGCAACTCTGACAGTGTCTCTTCCTCAATGTTTACGTAGGCCAATAATTCTGGCAACTTCACTGCAGATTGCAAAAATGTTCAGAGTTAACACTTTATATATTTCGAGAAGGCGTAGACACGCTGTAATGGTGTGACATCCAAGCACAAAAGGGAAATCAAACCAATTCCAAACAACGTAAATTAGAAAGTTAATCATAAACTAAATTTCCAAACACAAGACAATAGAAGATCAATGAAACTATTTGGCAAGAAAGTTAAATACAATATTCAAAACTACCTCTAAAAGTTATAGTATGCATTTAAGAACAACAATGATGACTTAAATGAAAATAGAACCCATTATCTAAAAGAATAGCTGAAAATTTGAGAGGAACAGAATCTGAATTCCTATTCCAGTGTGAATGCCTTCACTAGGTTTGTTAGTAATTTCAACTAAATAACTTCTAAAATCTTATAATAGAGAACCTATATTACAATTCACTATGCCATTCTTTCTAGGCACAAGGATAAATAGCAGCAATCATACTTTCTTTTAGTCTTTTTTTCTTTTTATTTTATTTTCTGATTGCTAGTACTTTGGGCAGTATTTAGTCCAACAATTTAAGATGGATGAGGTAAATCCAATATGACCGAAGCCTCAAGAAATTTAAGCGATTATTTTGTTTTTGAGAGCCTCTGTTATGCATGACTAAGAAAACACAGAAAATAAGTGCTTTTGGTGAGTCAAACTCAGATTTGTCATAGTAACTGAAACAATGAGATTCAGTTTCTGTAACAGCATTGAAGATATGCTGGCAAGAGCACCTTATATCATTGATAGAGTGTGCACTATAGAAATAGGTACCCAAATAATGTTGTTATCTTGCTTTTTACAATAGACACAACCATAAAATAATTCTCACTATCACTATAATATAACAATAAAATTGCCACCATGAAACTGTCCAAATAGAACTAGGCTGAAGCAGAAAATTACTTCGAGCAACAAAATCCAAATTCCCAATAAAATGACAATACCAGTGTCCTGTATCCATGCTTATTTCAAGAATAACTGGTTTTACTTTTATGAATGGAACAGTAAGGACTATATAAAATCAATGTTGCACAAAATTGGATGTTATATTAATTTCCTTTCAAACATAACATAAAGCTCACCACCTTTTAAACACAGATATAGAAAGGTAAATGCCTGTCAATGATATATTGATTTGATAACACAAAAGAATAAACATACCAAAGAGGCGTAATAGATGCTCAGCACCATAAACTTTTGAAGGGGGTACAATATTTCTAGTTGCATCATAATACTGTTGACGCTCACTCTTGTACAAAAGCATTACTGGCAATGCTTTATCAAAGTAACACCGTAGACCTTGCACAATTTCTTCATCTGATTTGGATACACTGCACTCATTAAGCACAAAGAATAAACATAAAAACAACATAGAAAAATAATATTACAAGTAAAAGGGCTGGTCATTTTTTTACTGTTGAAAACTGAAATTGTCAGAGACTATTCATTCCCAACTTGAGGACAGACTGTTTTTCTACTCAAATTCTTCAAGATCAAAAAGATCGAACAAGGAAATATTCTCGCTTTATCTCCCCAAAACAGCACCCTGATAAGTTTCATGAATGACAGCTGAACTGGCACTTACAGTTTTCAAGCAATAGAATCATTTACAAATAAATTAGTTTTAGAGGCAGATATGGAAAAAGAATATCACCAACAAGACTTTCCTTAAAGATAAAAAGGTAGTAGTAGAATAAGAACCTGAATATACAAGAGCCGGAAGTTGCCAGTTAAAAAAAATAGCACTTGAAAGCAAGAAGCACAAAATTTTTAAAAGGAGCAACACATTAACTCACAGAGCATCTTTCTTTGTCTTGTAGTTCTTGTACTTTTTCAGTATGTCCTCAACACTTGGCGAACGAGGAAGATTTACAAGCTGATGGACAATATATTCATTTAATCAACAAAGTTAATGAAAAATTGCAACGCAGTTCTTTCATGAAATACCAGAGCTAAGTAAATAGTGATGTTGTGGCATTGCTCGGTTATCTATCACTAATTGAGCAGAGAGTATATATGAGTAACAGCAAGAAAAATCACAGTAATTGAGCAGAGAGTACATATAGACATAGCATATTCTCTATGAAACAAATGCTAATGACTCAGAAGCTGTTCACATTCTTTATAGAATATTCATACTCTAAACTCAAGTTGAAAGTGATTAAACAATCATTTGTGATCCTTAATTTCAGCTGCAGCTGGAACAAACAACACTATGGCATTATTTGAATTTTAGGAGCCTAAAAAGAAAAGGGTACAGTTACCTTCCCAAGATGAGTAATAAATTCACAATCATCAATGAGCTGCTTTTTTAGTGTAGGAGGGATTTGGATATCCACAAGCTTTTCCAATGATTCAACATTTTCTTCCTAAGAATTGGGAAAAGAAAAGAAACAATCAAGGATGATTCTGAAATATCAGTGGAAAACCTCCCAGTTTGAAAGAAAAAAGCAGAAACTGTCTATATAATGATTCAACTTTACATCCCGAAACACATACCTTGAAAAATATGGGGATGTAAAAAATGATTGGCAAGAAAGTAACACAGTACCTTAACAAAAGTGTCATGTTTTCGCTTCTTACCCCTCACAACTGCATGTGTTTTCAAAATAGCATTAAGAAAAAGCAAGATATCACTGACACAGAATCAAACAACATATGTAAGAAACAAACAGAAATTTTACATGCATCAGATTAGATCCAGTAGAGCTTATTAGATGAAAGAATGATGTCACAGTACTGAATTTGGATTAAGATGTTCCTGTTACTTTTCTGCTTCCTAGATCGATCAAACGAGAAACTTTTGGTGCAAGACTTATATATTTTGTCAAAGGATATTTAAAGGTGCCCCTTTAGTTGAGTCCCTTCCCTTTGACAAGGCATGTAATTCTGTCTCGAAGAACTAATTCAGTTTCCTAGCCTTTTGACCCAAAATGCAGCTAAAGCAAGCTAAGTGGGAGCAAAAAAACTAGTACAGGTAGGTGAACCAAGCATGTTGTGCGACTAGAATATTATGAAGATTTCCTAATTATATTAACAAACTAGAAGCAGTTTTAGTAAACTTAGAAAACAAGAAAAATGTAATTTATTGAAGTTTGCATTTTATGCTGTAAATCAAGCCTAGCACAAGCTAGACCAAAAGTTTTTTTTTTCTTTGTCAACACATAATGCAGCACACCTTAGTTTCAGAAATTTTGATTCAGATTAAAACTCATATTCCATAGGCATAAGTCTCTAAGCTTCAGTTAAAAACTACATAGTGGTATTGATATTTTCTACAGATGTAGTGTTTAACAAAAAATTAAAATAAATAAATGAATCCTTCTAACCAGTAGAGCTTTTCTGTTTATTCTGTGATGCACGCCCCGCCTTTGAGGTGTTTCCAAGTTCGCCTTTTCTCAGCAGTTTCAGCTCGTTCTCGTCAGACGCCATCATCAAATTATCTTCTCCAAGCCATTCATCCCACCTTCCCATTAAAGAAAGAAAGAAATTCCACATAACAAAATTGATCCAAAACTATTACCAGCACTGTTTTCCACAATTACATTGGGAAAATAAATCAAGTGCCAACCACAACCAAGTTTCAGTTACAGAGAAGATTTCACTCACTTTTTGCTCCACCCCTGGTTCGAGAAAATAAAAATATTAAGATAATGAAAATGAAAACAACAGCAAATGATAAATAATTCACCCATAAAATAAATTGTAGCAACAAAAAGACGGCCACGGTAAAGCTCGCAATAGCAAAACTTACACAATAATGGACGCGATAGCGCCGTCCTTTGCGTGTGTAATCAGTTTGCACCACCTTGATGAGGTGAGAAGTTATTGATTAAAGCTCAAAAGCAAAAACCTTTGAAAACACAGCAACTCAAATCAAAAGAAGGATGAGTCTAGGAAATATAATACCTTGGCGTGATACCACATTTGGCAGTGCAAAGCAAGAACTTTTTCGCCTAGGGCGAATGCAGGAGCGTGGTACAAAGAAGGGCGATCCTCGTCAGTTTCGGTAGCAGTGTCGGAATCAGTCCGGGTGTTTGAAGCATCCGAGATGGTGGCGGAGTCATCACCTGAGCTTCCCATCCTTGATATCCCGATGATCAGGTCAGGTCGTCAGAAGGTCTTCTCAAAGATTTTAGCGGATAGGATGCTGAACCTCTGGTTAGAGGGAGAAAGGATGGGTTTTCTGCGTTTGGACTGAGAGAATATATATTAGTTTTTTGTTCAAGAAGCCAATTTAACAGGAGTATGCATAATTAACTGTTACGATTAATAAATAAACAAATTATAATAATTTTTTTAAGTATTTCAGTCAACAATTCGTCCAGACTTATTTTTGTGGGTATTTAAATCAGATTTAAATCCAATCTAGAATTTTTAAACTAAAAAAGACACAGTATATAATGTAGCATTATGCTAATACTATATTGGTAACGAATTATAATTAATTTTTAAAATATAAAAAAATTAATTTTTAATTATCATAATTGCGCAACTCTTATTATATTTTTTGAATTATAAAAACTGTAAACTGATTCTTAAAATATAAAAGATTAGGATGAGAACTTACTAGAATTTTAATTGGATATTGATAAGTAAGATCTATAAACGATATAAAAATAGATGGAATAAATTATTATAAAATGATTAAGAAAAAAAATAATAGGTGTTTGATATATAAAATCGTTTTTAATAACTTTGATTATTAATCAGAAAAAATAATAATAATAATAATAATAAAATATCTATTTCATCTTTATTAAAATAAAAATCTTGACATTTTAAAGATAAAAAAATATAATTTATTAACTTAGAAAAATAAAACCAATTCTATTAACTCTATAAATACCTAGCACACTTAATAATTTTTTTTTGTAAATAATCGAACAGCGTGGTTATAGTGATATGATCCTAATTTGATAACAAACATCATAACTAAATCGTGTTAAGTGATATTGGTCCTGAAGTTGTAAATAATTTATGTGGGATATTATTTCTGGAGAAATTGTAAATCACTGAGAGTTAGAGAACGCGTGTAATGTTTGGAGCGCACGAGAGATCCAGTGGTCCAAGTAAAAACGTATTTTGGGGTCCAAACACATAGTATAATTCTTTTACAAATTTTATTTTTTGATTTTAAAAATTATATATTTAGTCATTATATGTTTAATCTTCCTTGGAGTGGATTTTTTTTATTTCTTTCTAGATTTGAAACTATTTATTCGGATTTATTTATTATAATATTTATATATGTTTGACTGATTGTAAGAGGAATTTAAATTTAATTCTCAATTATAATATTTTCTGAGTTTAATATTATTTTTTTATGTTAATATAATTTATGACTATTTTTTAAAAAATTCAAACTGTTTTTCAAACTATTTGAATATAAAGTTATTTTTTAAAAAAGTTATCTGGATTTTAATAAATATATTTATGGTGGATTTTTAAAAATAATATTATTTTGGCTTTATTGAAATGATACTGTTTTGTATGTGAACTATATTATTTTGGTTCGGCTAAGTATGTGAGAATTAAATCTTGTATCGAGAAGGAATAATATGTCAAATATATGTGTAGACTTCTATAATAATATATATATTTTTGGATGGAGATAGCAACATAATATGAAAGTGATATCTGTGATCCCCTTAGTTTGTGTTACCTAAAACACTCATCTGACCCTATTGGGCCACGGCCCAACAAGGCGGAATGTGTGATTCATTAATTTTGTGTTACCTCACATACTTGTATTTATTGGGATAGCAATTTAATCCAAATTCAATGGTATTCATCCGACCGATTCTTCAGTTAACATGGGTTTAGTATGAATTGGTTAGTTTAGATTGGGTTTAAATTAAAATTTAAAATAATATAATGAATATGAATAGGGTATGAATTGGACGCAAATTCATCCGATCCAATCATGTATAATATATAATTTTCAATAATAATAAATATTAATTTTTTATTATGATGAATATTTTTTATTAATAAATATAAAAATTAAATTAATATATATTTAAATTAATAATAGATAATCCGATTAATCCATAAATAATCTAAAAATTTATTAAGTTTATTATGAATTTATACTTTAAAAATTTATTACATTTTGAATTAAATTTAAATTTAATTTAAAAATATAAATATAGATATAAAATTAAAAAAATTGGATCCAACCCAATCCATTACCATTCCGAATCTGGCACTATTGGGCCGTGGCATTGACAAGGCTAATATATAGAGTTGTTTCTTTTGTCGTGCTGAGTAATTTGGTATTGGTATTACGTCCCAAAACCATCTTATGTGGCTAAATAAGAACGCGAGGATTTACTAACCACAATCATCATACAAAATATAAATATATTTATAACATTTGTCACAAGAAAAGTAGAACGGGATTGAAATATGCAATAGGTATATATATAATATAATAAAATTAATTGACTTGAAAATAATACCAAATATAAGAAAACATTATGTGAGGACTCGAATCCGGTAATTGGGTTCCTCACTGCCGTGCAGTCCCAATCGGCCCAACTAGTAGCCCAATCGAAACCACACAAGGTTTATCCTCATATCCAATTCGCAAAATGTATAAAATTGCATATAAATTTGAAATTTTTTATTTTCTTTAAAAATGAACATGTATTTAAACGAAAACCTCGACACAACACAATATGTCACGAAGCACAATCACAAACAGGGGAAATCCTAATCTCACACACAACAGGCCACACGGCCCCAAACATGCTTCATCAAAATAAGTTCAATCAACTCAAGCCCGAGAATATCAAAACATGCCCAAGGCATCATACTAATCTCATATATCATAAACTCAAAAGAATACATCAATATCCAATAGCATGCATCAACCCAAGCCCACTAAGGGTCACAATGTCAATGAGCAAGCATGCAAACAGGATAAACAAGCATAACCAAATCCAAAATACAAAAGAAAGTGTCGAGTTTTCAAACGTGTCATATGCAGTAGTCCAGCCCCATGACAAACCAGAAACCTCGACCTCAAAAATAGACAGCTACATAGACGCTCGACCTAGTCCTGAAAACACAACAAGAGGGGGGGTGAGATCTCGAGGACCTCAGTGAGAGTTACAGTATCATAAACAATTCCGGTGGAATAGAGGCATATACGAAAACTAATATAAATATTTTATAATAAAAATCACAGTAAGTCCATGCTACTAATCATGTAAACAATCTCACATTTAAATATGATCAAATGCATATGCATGAGTTTGATAATATCAACATGTATCTCAGGCCCATGCTCAATAAGTATATAAATCCCAAAATCTCATTCTCATGGGCTACTATGCCCAAAAACTATCGGCGTGGACCTCTAAAACCGCTTCACTGATAACCCCGGCCAAAGGGAAATCGGAAGCCCACTGGTGGTTAATTAAATGCACATTTCCAAAATAATAATAAGTCTCCTACCACCAGTGTTGTCCTTGGGAAAAGTGGAGAAAACAATTATCACACGATTCCCAACTCACACACAACTCAAAAAGCCCGAAGGCACATGTAGCCTATCCCATCACCTACTCCCACAAGGCATACATAACCCATCTATACTCCTAGGCAAGGGACTATCCTTCTATCTAAGGATACTCATCCACTTACCTTCGCATTGGCCAAGCGCAGTTCATCAATTTCAAGTCATACCTAGCAATTATATGTATACATATTCTTTGCAAACATGTAGAACAAATCTCAAATCATGTTATAATTTAAATAAAATGTTGTGCACTCAAAATCAACTCAAAGGCTCCCTAGGAGCCCCAACAACTCATGAATTCGATGTATATGAATATTCTCAAACGCATTTTTAATCACATCACAAACATGCATATAGGTTCAAAATAAACATTTTATGCATCATAAATATGCCTCACACATAATGAACCTAGCATGCCAAGTCATTCATCAATGCACGTATTGCCTCCATTCAAAAACAAGCATTTACCAATTTTAATTAATAAAACAAAATATTTTTGTGCATGTAAATGAAACATAGTCTCCCACCTCTTGACGCGCCGACGACTCAACGGCTAAGCCCTTTCCCTTATCGGTCGCCAAAGCACCACCTAAACAATCATGCACACAAAACCACACTAAGAACAAAGCTGAAAATAATAAACTCGAAAAATGACCAGAATTAAAAACAACCTAAGAGACCCCTTAAACACTCACTCTAAGTCCCAAAATCACTCAATACAACCTCTAGAAACTCAAACCACTTAATTCCTTAAGAAAAACAACGAACCCCTTCACACACTTAATCGATCCTAAGCTCAAATCCCAATTCCAAGCTCCACCAACATCAAAATTGGTTTCCTCAATCGACAAACCTTCTCTACAACACACAAACAACCTAACTCAAGCAATGACATCAACCAATTTCATCCAATCCCACAAAAACACATAAATCCCAAAATTACCGAAATGCCATCGACACACAAAATGATCAAACATGAATCAAATGATGTTTTCGAGCAAACTAAGGTATCAGACTATAACAATGAACTTCTAAGCATGCGAAATCAACCACAAATCGGAAAAGAAAATGAAGAAATCAAGCATAAACCACCAAAATCTGAAATTACAAAAATTACTCTAATTAAGGCAAAATCACCATAAATAAACATAATACCTGAGAAAAAGAGGGGAGAGGGATTAGGTTAAGTTTTGGAACAAAATCTACCCTTTAATTTGAAGGGAACATGAAATTGGGAGGTTTTGGGAACTCTCGGCACAAAGGGGAAAAATGGGAAAAAAAGGGGGGGTTCCTTCTTATTTCTACACATTCCGTGCAGAATAAAGGGGATTAATGAGGGGCATTTTCGAAATTATGGCTGTCTTGACTCTTTTGACTTTGACCTTTGACCTTTTTTTAAAAAAAAATTCACAAAATCTGAATTAATTATAAAATGGCTCACATATGCCCCACGTGGGCCAAAATAAAATTTAAAAGCTCAAAATATAAAAATCAGGCTTTTAAAACGTAATTGGGCTCGAGAACCGAAATCGGGCCCACGAAAGATAAGTCGGCCCAAAGACCTACGACCACTCAGAACGGGCCTCCAAAACAACACACCAATCGACTAAGTAATCTAATGCACGTTAAAACTCCAAAATGACACGCCGTGCAAATTATCGACACACCACCAATGACATGACGTTCTAGACATCCTAAACCTGACACTTAGGCTCTATGACTATGTCCAGGTCACTCGGTCAAAAGGTCAACTCTGACAATCACTTGGTCAACTTACTCAATCCGAAAAATCTGACTGAATACGAGTGCTGACTAGACTCTCAAAAGGACGGGGTCTCACAAATAATCTCCTTTAGATGTAAACAATATTTTAATATAAAACAATAAAAAGATAAATTATTAAATATTTTATAAGCACGATTAACCTCCTAAAACTTGTATCATAATATCATAAACATATACACATCAGAATTTTTACAAATTTTTAAAAAATAAAAATAAATATAGCAGAAGACTTGTGAAAATATTAAAATAATAAAATACATCATATATAAAAACAAACAAGGCATCATGAGGGGTCCGTACAACATATGTTTACGACAGGCATACAAACATAGGCTAAGGGCCTAAACTTGGAGTTTATTGTGATACCTTCATCATTTTGTACCTACTATGGTGTGCGTATTTTGACATTCATGGATCACCTATTTTTTTGTATACTCTACTTTTGTATTTGAGAAGAATACTCAACAGTTTGAATTTTAGTTGATATGCATTATTTATATATTTATTTTTACTCTCATTCATTCATTATTATTTCCATTGTATATATCATAATTCTTTTGTGTTTGATTAATTTTTATTTATGTATGTTTATCTGAATTTTGCTTATCTTAGCCTTATGTGGCCAAGGGAATTGTGTAACCGAACAGTTTAGAAAATTCTTGCAGTACTGGTTCACCTCTTCCATAGGAATGGAATGTAAGGTCGTGATCATGAGATTATTACTCCTTCGATTTTTTTTTAAAATTATATACTATTATATCAATAATGAATGAATGATACTATTTCTTCCAAATTTTTTTTTTTCCCAGAGGCCGATATTTCTGATGAGTTAAAAGCAATGTTTTGAAAACCGGACCGGACCGGCCGGTTCAATCCGGTTGAAATAAACCTTAAATATTAATATCAGTAAAAACGGTAACCGGTTGACCCGGGCGGGTTTTTGAAAACCGGTTGAACCGGTCACGGGTCAACCGGTTCGAAAACTTAAAAAAAAATTGAAAGACCAACGCAGCCGCCTCTTCGAATGTCTTTGAAAAAGAACCTCGCTTTCTCCTGGTTCGGTTGCTGCCATAGTTTTGTGCTATTCTTCTTCAAGTATAGCTTCAACAACAGGTAAGCAATCCTCTGTGTTCACCTCGCCACGTGTTCCCACAGCTTCAAATCACAAAATCATCTCGCCGTGTAGCTCTCGTAAACTCGCTTCCGTTAATGATCTCATGAGCCTTGTCAATACACGGCCTCTGAAATATTGGAAAGAAACACTAGCTCTCCTTTGTACGGTAAGTGTTTGAGCTTCTGCAGGATTTGTGTTATTCAAAGCATGGATCACTGCATTACACTGGCTGGTATTATACTTGTCTTGCTCTGACATCAGATATGGATGAGTTGCCGTGTAGCCCTAGTTTCTAATTCTTTATATTTCAAATGCTCTATCATATTTTCATATAGTAAAAATAAATTGTTATGACACTGACGCTTTTCTGAATTAAATGGTTAAAAAATTTGCATGTGTGCTGTTACTGTAAGATTCAGAGCTCTGCTGTTTGTTTCGTAACCCACACTCTCCCAAAATTTGTCTCATGTCTGACTTGGATGCAAGCTTGAATGTAGAACTACATGTGATGTTAGGTTGCACTATTGTCCTTGTAGCTTAAAAAGATATTTCTTTGTTGCACATAACTACATAATATCCAGCATTATGCACCATTTAAAAGGTGAATGTGAGGTCGACCTTGATAAAAAAGTGGTCTTGTGGAATCATGAATAACAAAGTTACATCCTTTTAGGCTGTGAATAGACTAGCCTGATGTTGCTTTTTTTTGGTACTCGTGGGCACATGCTTCTGTTCTGTCTCAGATAACTTATCACAGATAAAAATTTTAGATTCCTGATTCCAAGGTCACATTTCATGTGCCTTCATATGTAGTGGTTCACTAATTATGAAAAGATTAGTGTCATAGTGCAACGGAAGATGATAGTGCTTGAAAAAATTAACAATATTAAATTGAGGATGTGATATAATGTCAGAGGGACATTGAGTGTTGGGATGTTCCTAAGTTGAAAAGCTATGAGTTCTTTTCCTACAGTGGATGAGCAGGATTATGAGTATTATTCAAATAGAGACATTTTCAAGATGTGCAAGGTAGCTATGTACTGATGGAGAGGAATCGGCAATCAAAAGTAGTATCATCTTTAAGAAAATATGGATAAAGGAGAAACAACAATCAGAATCAAACTCAATTGTGGCACTACTTTTGGGTAAATGAGTGACAAGGGACTGTCACCACTGCGCAAACAAAACATGCTAACTAGTTACAAAAATAAAGTTTTAGATTTATGTGAGCACTGTACATTTAGAAAATTAAACATAGTTAAATTTAACAAATAGATAGCACAAAACCAAAGACAAACTAGAATACATTAATTCAGACATGTGGGGACCCAACAAAATCCTCTCCAAGGATGGTATGAAATACTTTCAGACACTGACTGATGACTATCCAAGAATGATGTGGATATAGTTTTAGAAGTCAATGAATGAGGTATTTCCAACTATTGTAAAATATAAGACGATGTTTTAAAGACAGATATAAACAAATAAATGTGGCTTCACATAGACAACGAGTTAGAACTCTACAATAGTTGTTGGTCGGCATTCTGTTGTTACTTGCGGTATTTTGATAAATGGTCTGTGTCGAACGGGGAATATGGATGCTGCTCTTAAGTTGCATCAAGAAATGGTCATTGGCAATGGTATCAACTGCAAACCTAATTTGATTTCATATAGTGCTATTATTGACGGTCTCTGTAAGCATGGTTTTGTGGATAAGGCAAAAGAGATTTTTGTGGAAATGGAAGGTAGGGGGATTTCTCCGGATGTGGTAGTGTGTACCTCACTGATGCATGGTTTTTGTTATGAAGGTGAGTGGCAGGAGGCTAAAGATATGTTTGTTGGGATGATGGATCGAGGTGTGCAACCTAATGCCATTTTATAAAAAGTAATAAAATCAATCATATGGATAGGACAAAATCTTGCTATGGATCTTGGCTTGGGTTATCCTAGTTAGTGTGTGTCAATTTTTCACTTATTGTTGATTATATGAATTTATCAATATCATTATCTTATTATATTTTTGACTTTTTGATATAGGAAAATGGACACAGGTTTTAGTGGAGGAAAAAATGATCCAGCATGGGACCACTTTTCTCTTTCAGTTGGACCGGATGGGAAACAAATGTACACATGTCTTTATTGTGGACAACACTACAAAGGGGGAGGAATTAATCGAATGAAGTACCACATTGCAGGTATTCAAGGCAATATTGCTTCATGTAAAAGGGTTCCATATGATATTCGTCATCGAATGAAAGAGTACTTGATGGAATTAACGGAAAAGAGAAAAGATGCTAAAAAAAAAAAGCTAAGCAAGTCAAGCAAGATGAAAGCTATGGTAAAGATGATGAAGAAGACTTGCAAGACATAACATCTCAACAAGATACAAAAATACAGGCTTTCTAAGCTGAAAGTAAGAAAAAAAGAAAGCAAAGGGAAGAGGACATGAATGATTTTGCTCCTAGAACAATTCCAGGGTCCCAACCAAGCATCAAGAGTGTTTTAGCTGGAAAGGAAGCAATACATAGAGCTCACATGGCAGTTGCCCGATTCTTCTATCAGAATTGCATTCCATTCAATGCCATACAAGGTAATGGTTTCCAATCTATGTGTGATGCTATTGCTGCAATTGGACCTGGTTTCAAAGCACCTTCTTATCATGATTTGAGGATTAAATTATTGAAAGATTGCAAAAAAGAGTGCTCATTATATATGGAATCATATAGAAGTAATTGGGCAACTAATGGGTGTACAATCATGGCTGATGGTTGGACTGATCAAAGACAAAGAAGCTTAATCAATTTTTTAGTGTATTGTCCTGCTGGTTTATCATTCATCAAGTCTGTAGATGCTTCTGATGTTGTCAAAGATGCAAGAACATTGTCAAACTTATTTATTGAAGTTGTTGAGTGGATTGGGTCAGCTAATGTGGTGCATTTGGTTACTGACAATGCACCAAACTATGCTGCTGCTGGGAGATTGTTACATGAGAGGTATGAACATATTTTTTGGTCACCATGTGTTGCACATTGTGTGAATCTCATGTTACGAGATATTGCTAGTCTACCACATATAGAGAATCTTGTTGCCCAGGCATCAAAAGTCACTATCTTTGTTTATAATCATTATGCATTATTGTCATGGTTGAGGAAAAGAGAAGGATGGAGAGAAGTTGTGCGTCCTGGGGCTACTCGTTTTGCCACCATATTTATTACACTGAAGAGTATTTGTGACCACAAGCATGACTTGCAAGCATTAGTACTAGTAATTTTTATACTAATCATAGTCTATCCAAAAGTGCCAAAGCGAGACTTGTCACAGCTACAGTCTTAGAAAATGATTTTTGGAATAATTGTATGATTGCTGTTCAAATTGTTGCTCCTCTTATTCGGTTATTAAGGATAGCAGATGCAGATGAAAGACCTTCTATGGGTTATATTTATGAAGGCTTGGAAAGGAGCATAAATGGGATCAAAAAATTGTTTATGAATAAAGCCAAATTCTACAAGCCTTATGTGGATATCATTGATGGAAGATGGGACAAGCATCTACGTTGCAAGCTCCATGCAGCAGCCTATTTTTTGAACCCGGCTTTTATGTATGATCAAGAGCATGGTGTTTCTTTCAATGCCCAGGCTTCAGCTAGTTTACTTGATTTAATTCAGATACCAAGTTTATGTCGTGATTCTCAGAAGGCAGTGATGGAGATTAGACTATATCGAGATAGAGAACAAAGTTTTGGGAGACCATTAGCTTTCACTTCCGCCACTCAAATGCAACCAGGTACTTAAAGTCTTGTGATTAATATTATTGTAATTATTGTCAATTATTTGAAGTTTTCTATGATATAAATATAATTCAATTTATTAACATGATCTTAATATAGATGAATGGTGGAAAGTATTTGGCAATGATGCCCCGCATTTGCAAAAGCTTGCTATCAGGATTTTAAGTCAAACATCATCTTCTTCTGGATGTGAGAGAAATTGGAGTTTATTTGATCGAATACATACGAAGAGAAGAAATAGATTAGAGCATCAAAGACTTTGTGATCTCGTCTTTGTATGTTACAACTTGCGTCTAAAAAACAGGTATTTGATTGTATTCATTATTTGCTAGTTAGTATTATTTGTTTTTCATCATTAACTCATGAGATTACTTATATTAATTTGTTCTTTTTTCTAGGACTCAATTCAAGAAAAGAGCTTATGATCCTATTGATTATGAGTCTATCGATAAGACCGAATTTTGGATCGAAGAAGAAGAACAACATGAGGATCTTGATTATGAAGAACTGGAACAAATGCTCTACCAAGAAAGTAATTTTCCAGTTACTAATGACAAAAATAGTCATATTCATGGTATGTTTATAATTTAATTTATCATTTTAATTTTAATGTTTAATTTATTTTTATAATTTAAAATTAAAATGATATTGTTTTATATACTTAACAGATGATGCTGATGAATTTTCTGCTCCACTTTTTGCTCTGGAAAGTCTTAATTTGAAGTCTTTTGCTGCAAGTACTTCATATGACGGTTATCCGAGAGATAATAGTGATGGAGATGATATATGATAGAATTTGATTATCATATTGTTATTTTTATTTATGACAAAAGACTATGACAATGTTTAAGATTTTTTTCAGAAATGACAATGTTTGAGATACTTTTTTTTTAATATGTAGTTTGAATTAAATTATCTTTAAAATATTATAATATTTTTTGATATATTAATTACCGGTTCAATTTTCCGGTTCAGTTTTCCGATTATTTCCGGTTATTTCCGGTTACCCCTAAAACTCCTGACCCCTTAACTTTACCGGTTCGAAGACTCGGTCCGGTTTTTACAACCTTGGTTAAAAGACATCAATAGCTCCAAGGGAGAAAGAGGCTAGAAATACGACAAAATGTCACTAAGACTTTTGGCTTTTACAAAACTGATATTCAGCTAACCAACCCTATCTGTCTCTTACGATCAGTCCACGGCCATATTGCCAGAAAGTATGGGGCAGTGGCAGACATTTATTACAAGCTGTCGCCATCTGTTGGCTTTGTTCGTCGGCATTTATTCCTCCAATCAATCCAACAGCATTACTCTCTTACCCTCTTCCCCTTCTTCCACTCCTTCCTCAAATCCAAATAATCCAACAAGTAAATCGGTATTAAGAACAAAGCAGACACGGCGCCGTTAATTTTCATTATAGCAATCTTACATATTAGAAATCTAATCAACAATACAACAAAGGATGAACAACCCCAAGCCACTTAAAGAAGAAAACCATAAAACCGGAAATTAAAGATAACCCATACTCTTATGTATTGAATCTATAAAGTAATAACCAAGTCCGCTGTAGCTTTAACGAATTGTTCATCTGTCTCGGTTACGAAAATTCATCTTCTCATAGTACTTGATCGAAAGCAAAGACAAAGAAAGATGCACCTCGTCCTTTCCCCATCTTGCCGGAGGTTTATTGGCAATCATGGCCGGAAAAGGGGTCCAAGAGGAAGCAGCACCGGAACTGGACCCAGGGCCTGAGAAATTAGAGGACTGTGGCTTGGAAAGAGGCCAGAGGTACTGTGAGTGTAACCTGCGAAAGCCACCAAGAGCCAAAACCACAGATCTTAGCTGGTTACTACCACACCCGATGTTAGCCCAGTGTCTGGTGCAGATCAACTCCCAAAGCCTCTCGTCCAGCGTCGTCCTCTGCCACTGCTTGTTCACACAAGCCGCCCTTCCCAAAGTCCTTTCGTCTACATGCTTCAACACCTCGTACAGCAAGTTCTCGTCCAAATTCACAAACCCAGTTCCAAAATCAGCCGCGTCTGGCGATTTCTCTCCTTTTGGAAACTTCTTTCTCTTTAATTTGGACTCCGTGCCATTCTCTTTATCCAATAGGCGTTTCATGAAGGAAGGATATCGCAAGAACAAACGAGAGAAACGGGGAAAAGGATTCGAGAAAAGAACTAGATGAGGCTCTGGGCTGGGGTTGGGAATACAGTGATGATGTGGGGAGGAGTTGGGAAGGGGGGCTGGGGCCCGACTTGGGGAGTTATCGATTAGGACAAGAAGGTGAATCGATGTTTTATTTAGTAGTTGTGTTAATTATTGTTTCGTTCGAGTAATTGACTAAGTTGTCCTGCTCTGCGTCGTCGGTGTGGATGTTTTCTGTCCTTCTGGCGTTTTTGTTTGGTCAAAACCGCTACCTTATGGTCTATTTACCGACTCCTCTTTATTGTGCATTAGCTTGGTCACGACTGACTTCTTGAAAAAACATGTGTGATAGACATTCGCCAGTCACGACTTAAGAGGGTGTGAATGATCTCCACCAATGAAAAATATCTACTACGCTCGCATAGCCGGCATTTAATCATACTAATAATACATTCATTATAGGAAATTTTGAAGAATGAGAGATTATGAGATCCAGATTCCACTTTTTAAAAAATAAACACAATATATATTTTATACTGTTGTCCATCCCAATCGCGCATCAGTCCTCTCGCATCTAGACCAATCTATAGTGCATCTATCAGTATTTCAGTTTCACCCAATTTGTCGGAGACTGTTGCCAACCAATAAGATCACGGCCAATCGGATGGAAAGTAGCATTGGGATGGACCCTCAAATGTAGAAGCATAGGACAACATCTTTTGGGCTGACCAAAGAAGCTTTCTACTCCCTCCCAAAACAAATTTATTTCTTGCTTTCCGAAGAAACCGGCAACCAATCCCACCGGTAACAACTCAACCAGAACTGTGAACATTGATTAATCCACAATGTTCTTGGTAGATATTGACCAAATCCAATATGTATTATATGCATGTGACTTAATATACATGTCTTAGAATCTGCTGTTAGTTAGAGAAATTTGAATAACTTATATTAGTGGAGTGTTTCTTAATTAAATTTTTTTTTTATATTATTTGATTAATAGGTTAATATATTATCTATATTTTTTTAAATACCAATCAATGAGAGATTTAGTTTCTAAAATATAATATATTTTCTCTTCGGTTAACACATTTTTATATAAATTCTTCTTATAATCCATATACAATATTGAAGTTATTCGTATGATATGTATTATCAATACAATAAGTATTATATGGGTATGATCTTTTCTTCATGTCGTCTCACTTAGTCTAGTTACGCCGGGTTTCTTAAACAATATTGAATTCTTTGTTTTTTTTATATAATAAATGATTATATTATTAAAAAAAACTTATACAAATATAACATAAACCCGCCGACACACTTTTGACCTCCCTCAAAGCAAACTCAAAGAAATATGGTTCCATTGCTGCCTGACATTAAGGATGCCAGGAACCCTTTGTACAATTCGAAATTAACCTTTTTTAGATAAAATCATAAAGGAAAGGAAAATTCTAGCAAGTAACATGTCTAGCGTAATTGTTTTTGGCATATATATGATTACTATAGACATTCTGTGCTACTACTGATTCCTTAGTCATCCAATTTATGTGGACGAGTCTTCACATGGGTGCTCCTCCTGAGGCTGGTTGCAGGCATATCCATGTTGGCACCTGATGTCGAAGGGTAGCTTCTCACAACAATACCGTCCCCTCGAAGAGGAACCTTGTTCGCAAGGTTTGAGCAAGAGTGGTATTTCAGCAATTGGGTCTTTCTTGTCTTCCCACGTGGCCTTTGTCTTAGTTAGGCCATCCCAACAAACCAACCACTCCTCTTTTGACTTGGTGCCATGCTTAGTAAGTCGACATTGCAGGACTTCAGCTAGCTGAAGTATTAGAGTAGAGGTGGCATCAACTAAGTTTAGAGGAGTGACCTATTCTGCAGGTATTCCTTTGCATTGACACAACATGGAGACGTGAAAAACTAGGTGGATTCGAGCAGCCTCAGGAAGATTTCACTTGTATGCTACTATTCCGATCTTTTTAATCACCTGGAATGGGCTGGAAAATCGAGGCCCCAGCTTCGAATGACGTTTCAACTGGACTAAGTGTTGTCTATATGGTTGCAATCGAACATATACCCAATCGCCAATCTCGAATTCTAATTCTCTCATGGTGGAATCTGCGTATGTCTTCATTTGTGACTGAGCATGTACTAAGTGACGCTTAAGCTATTGCAACAATTCATCTCGCTTTAGCAATTGTGCATCCACCAAAGCATTCCCTGCAGTGCCACCTATGTAGCGAGTGACTGTGGGAGGAGGCTACCCATATAATGCTTCAAAGGGAGTCATATGGGCTGAGGTTTGGTAGGATGTGTTATACCAAAATTCCGCCCAAGGTAGTAATGAAGGCCATGAAGTAGGTTGAGTCCCCACGAAGCAATATAAGAACATCTCAAGTGTTTTGTTTAGTGCCTCAGTTTGACCATCGGTTTATGTGTGGTATGCAGTGCTGTGTGAAATAGTTATACCCTGTAGGCGATGAATTTCCTTCCAGAACTGTGTGAGAAATCGAGCATCTCTGTCTGAGATAATAGAGCTGGGAATGCCATGTAGTCACACCACTTTCGATATAAAAGCTGCAGCAACTGATTCACTAGTAATTGGAGATAACATAGTGATGAAGTGATCATATTTAGAGAGTTTGTCAATTACCACCAAAATTGCCATCTTGCCTTTAGCAGATGGAAGTCCCATCACGAAATCCATTGAAATTGCTTCAAATACCATATCAGGAATTGGGAGAGGCTGAAGAAGTCCGCCCAGTTTCAGTGCCACATCCTTCATTTTTTGGCAAGTATGGCATGGAAAGTACCACAAAATCCTGCACATCCTTCCGTATAGAAGGACAATAAAATTTAGTAGATAAACGGTGGAAAGTACGAGTCGTACCAGTATGACCGCCAATCAAGGTCGAGTAAAATTCATGCAAGAGCTGTTCCTGAAGTGACGACCCTGAAGGAACTACTAAGCGTCGCTTTTTAAAGAAAGCAGCCCATCATGGAATGAAAAATTGGGAGCATTAGTAGGATAATGTGCTAGCTATTGCTGGATCTCCAATAATTCTGGATGTGAGGAATTGGCAGCACAGAGCTGATTCACCAAATCATAACTTGTAGTGGATAGTGGAAATAGTTGATAACACGGCACTCAAGATAGAGCATCTACAACAGAATTTTGCTTCCCTAGTATGTATAAGATTACGAAATCATAACAAACTAATTTGGTTAGCCAGTGCTATTGATCAGGGGTTTGGATGACTTGTTCCACGAGGTTTTTAAAGGATTGTTAGTCTGTCACATTCGTAAACTATCGGCTCAACAAATACTGCCTCCATTTAGCGATTGCCTGCATGATTGCAAACATTTTCTTGGAATACATGAATGTTGCTTGCATTCTGGCTTCTGGCTAAAGAAGGCATTCAGGTGGTTATCTTTTGACAGGACTGCTCCTATTCCCACGCTAGATACATCAGTCTCAATCATGAAAGATTTCATGAAATCCAGCAGCCGTAAAATAGGTGCTGAGGCCAATATTTTCTTTAGATTTTCACATGCAAGTTGTGTAGATTGGTCCCAATGGAAAATGTAAGGGCCCCAAATCCTAACCTATTATTATTTGCTCCTATTAGGACCCTTACCACCGTAAAACCCAAATAAGCTCAAAAACCAGGACCCATTTGAATCCTACAAGGCTTACCCATCTAATTTTCGATTTTTAGCATGTTTATTCTTTGAATTCATAAAAATTGGAGCATGATATTGGACAAGTATTCTGGTATTATACGGAGTTAATAAAACATCAGCGGAAGTCTTTAAATTTAATCGATGAATCCACAACACACAAGTCCCATAAGGATCCAAATATCCAGCAAGTAAACCTCCAACATAATTCGGAAATAACAAGCAAAGAAGGAATCTTGAAAAACCAGAAAAAATAGTCCAATCAATGATAATGTTATATGCGCAAGCAACCAAGGAGACAAAATATGCAAATGTGATGTGATATCACCCCGCCGTGCAGCCTTGATTCTTACACATTGGTACCATGAACAACGAATGTACCTAAGCTTCAAAAACGGTGAAAAGAATAGGATGAGATTAAAAGAATCTCAGTAGGGTCACAACATTATAAGAAATACAGAAATCTTAAACAAATATCTCTCAAACAACATCAGATCATCCCTACTCATCTAAGGGTATCACGCAATTCAAGAATCAACCATAAGGGTTAGGGCCGAAACTAAGGTTGAGGGTGGACTACAAACACTTTTGAAAATCAAAAGTACCTAGGCAGGAAAAACTCATCAATCATCTCGGCAATAGGAAAAGGCCATCCCCTTCCACTTGTGTTGTCCAAGGCTTCGCTGCACAAAGGATAAAAGGTTAGCACAAAAGATAATCAGCAAACCTATTCATCTTGCCACACAAGGACAAGGCATCCAAACTATACAAGGACAAGGGCATCCAAAGCACATAGGGATAAGGGCATCCAAACCACACAAGGATAAGGGCATCCAAACCACACAAGGATAAAGGCATCCAAACCATACAAGGATAAAGGCATCCAAACCACACAAGGATAAGGGCATCTTGCCACACAAGGAGTAGGCGTCTAGCCACACAAGGACTAGGCATCCAACGCGCGCAAGCTGGGGATTGCCACCCATACGACTCCCATACCAGTAAGAGCCTCCCCTCTCCCAAGGAGCATCTTTGCTTATCCCGAATGGACACCGGAAAAGGATCCTGACAAACAAACACATACAAGCACACAAGCAAGCATATAGCACAGTATCACAACAAGGTATTCTCAATCATATCAGAACACAATCAACATGTTCAATACACACAACACATGCAAGCTAGGCACTCATAACCTATCTTAAGGGATTCGGTATAGCCTAGATAAGCCTCAAATTAATCCGCAACTCATGCATACACCATCACTCACATATCCACATACATTCACATAAGCATAGGTACTGAAATCAACAAGTAAACAAAATAATCTCTGGAGAAACCGAAGAGGTATAGATCCTACTTCTCTTGTCTCTGAACAAGAAGCTATTCCTTTTCCTTTATTCAAGTGATCTGAACCACCTATAACATCATAGGGCAAAGACAAAACCAAACTAAGCATGCATACTCAATAACCAAGTAAATACCCTATTTCCTTACCAATTACACTCAGCAAACCTATCAGAAACCAGTGATCAAATGCCGCAGGTGCCTCCCCCTTGGATGTGTGATGTGATAGCCAAGAACTTAATAAGATTCAACCTAAATTACCATCCGAATTAACTATGCAAATTTCGGCACTAAGAGTAGGGCACAAGAGAAATTGTGATTTCATGCATACAAGGTGTAAGGGTTGCAATTTCATGTTAATAAGGACGGATTAGGTGTTTATAACATGTACAATCAAAAGAAACAAGATCAGAATCCTATAGGTTAATCAATTGATCAAGATAGGCAACAAATAGGGCAAAGGTAGGGCATGCTGATTTCATGTATAAGGAAGATTCAAAGGATGAATTCATGATTTTACAACATAAATGGATGCTAAATAATCATACGAACAAGAGGAATAACAACAGAAATCAATTGAAGGCAGAATCATACAATTTTTAAAAACCCGCTGAATTATGACCTAAATTTCGACAAGGAAAAACTAACCTTCCAATAAAACCCAAGATTTTTTGATAGAGGATGGAAAGAGATTTTCAACAAGCTATTATTTGGAAGAATTCGACAAAGGATGAGAGAGTTATGCTATTTTGAAGTTCAAGCAGATTTCGACAGTAATAGAGAGGTGTAGGGCTTTAGGTTGGACGAATTTTGTGCATTTTCTGTGTAAGGTTTAAATGTGGTCGGCTTCCTTTTTATATAGGGTGGTTATGGAATTAATTTTCCTAGATTAAAGTAAGATAATTATGAGAATTAAATTCTGTAATTATCCTCCCATAATTTTAGGAATTTTAATTTCTAAGGTAATTATCAACCAATAAATAACCAAATCAAAGGGACTTAAAACCAGAAATAATTACTAGACATTCCATACCAATTTCGGCCATCACACATCCTTTTTTTAGGGGCAAAATGGTATTTTCACCTGCATTGACCTCTGGCCTTCTAGGACTCAAAATTCAGGGTCTCACATCCTCCCCTCCTTATAAGAATTTCGTCCTTGAAATTTCAGCACAAGTACCTAAGAAAACAGGTAAGGAAATTTTTCATGCATAGATTCCTCAGTCTCCCACGATTGTTCCTTAATTTGGCCATCACGCCAAACAACTCGTACCATAGCACGTTTCGACTGCGAAGTTGACGAACTGACCGATCTAGTATGACAAGTGGTTGTATGAGATAAGATAGGTCTTCAGCAACTTCGACTGGTGGTTCTTTGAGCACATGAGCAGGGTCTCGCACATATTTTCTCACGTTGTGAATTCTTTCCATACTCGAAGGTAAGGCAAGTCGGTACGTAATAGGGCTGATCCTCTCAACAATGTCATACGGACCAATATAACGAGGTGCTAGCTTATCTCGCTGCTGAAAACGAAGGACACCTTTCCATGGGGCGACCTTCAAAACTACTTTGTCACCTACCGCAAATTCCAGCTCCCTTCGTCGATTATCGACATAGTTTTTTTGCCGATCCTGGGCTGTCTTCAGCCGTTGTCGAATCAAGTTCAATTGCTCTGTTGCTTGATCAATCAATTCTGGATTGTCTAGGTGTCTCTCGCCTACTTCATTCCAGCAAATGGGAGTTCTGCAACGTCTCCCATATAGTACTTCATAAGGTGCCATACAGATGCTTACATGAAAAATATTATTGTAAGCAAATTTCGCTAGTGGTAGGCATCGCTCCCAATGGGTATGCTGGTCTAGTACACTCACACTTAACATGTCTTCAAGTGTCTGAATCGTCCTCGCGGATTGACCATCGGTCGGGGGATGAAAAGCTGTACTAAAATTCAATCTTGAACCCAGGACATTCTGGAATTTCTCCCAAAGTTGTGATGTGAAATGAGGGTCACGATCAGAAACAATGGAAACTGGCACTCCATGCAATCGAACAATCTCGTCCAAGTAACAAACAACCAATTTCTCAGGTGTATTTGTAACACGTACAGGAAGGAAGTGTGCAGATTTTGTCAATCGATCTACGATCACCCAAATGACATCGTATCCTCGCTGCGATCTAGGCAAACCGGTCACAAAATCCATCGTGACATGCTCCCATTCCATTCTGGAATCGGAAGTGACTGTAGTAAACCAGCGGGTCTTTGATGTTCGATCTTTATTTGTTGACATACGAGGCATCGGGCAACGAACTCAGCAATGTGGCGTTTCATATTCGGCCACCAATACTGCTCCTTTAAATCTTGGTACATCTTTGTGCTACCAGAATGGATAACGAACTTCAAACTATGTGCCTCAGATAAAATCAGATTACGAATATCAACATCTTGTGGAACACATACCCGGTTTCTGGAGACAAGCACTCCATCATCTCGCATTCTGAAATCACGAGCTATGGGATCAACACCATCAGATAGTTGTTTCCGAACTTCAACTAGTTTCGGATCTTCTTATTGATGATTCCGGATAGGTAGGCGTGACTTCGATTCGTGCCAACAACGAACCAAAATAATTAGTGCCAAGATGCACACGGGTAGCTTTCAAATCCAGAAACATTGGCATGTATTGGGTGCGCATGTAAGCCAAAACTGATGGAGAAGGAGGATGAAACTTTCAGTTTAAGGCATCAGCAACAACATTTGCTTTTCCAGGATGATATTCGATGATCAAATCGTAGTCTTTAATCAGCTTCACCCATCTTCACTGTCTTATATTCAATTCTTTTTGAGTGAGGAGGAATTTCAAGCTTTTGTGGTCGGTGAATATTCAGCACGTCTCGCCGTATAAGTAATGTCGCCATATTTTCAACGCAAATACTATGGCTGCAAGCTCCAAATCATGTGTAGGATAATTTCTTTCATGCGGTCGCAATTGTCGAGAAGCATAGGCAATGACTTTCCTGTCTTGCATTAATACGCATCAAAGTCTGGATTTCGACGCATCACTGTAAACCACATACTACTTTCCGCCAATATGTAAAGTAAGGATAGGTGCAGAAACCAATCGGCTTTTCAGTTCTTCGAAACTTTGTTGGCATTTCTCGTTCCACTTGAATGGCGTGCCCTTGCGTGTCAGTTTCGTCAATGGTCCAGCAAGCAAGAAAAATTCTCCACGAAGCGACGGTTGTATCCGGCTAAGCTAAAGAAACTATGAACTTCGAACACAGTTCGCGGGGGTTCCCAAGAAACTACGACTTCAATCTTCTTCAGATCAACTAACACACCTTGGGCGGATACAATATAGCCAAGGAAACCAACTTCGCGTAACCAGAATCCTCATTTGGAGTACTTTGCGAACAACCGCTGATCCCTCAAAATATTCAGCACAATCCGCAAGTGCTCAGCATGCTCCTCTTTTGATTTTGAATAAATCAGATTGTCGTCGATGAAGACTATCATGATTTTTTCCAGAAACTCATGGAACACACGATTCATTAGGTCCATGAACACAGCTGGTGCATTTGTCAAATCGAACGACAAAACAAGATATTCATAGTGGCGGTATTGCGATCTGAACGTGATCTTTGGAATGTCAACATCATGAACTCGCATCAGGACTAGCCTCAACATCAGTCAGGGTGATTAGCCTCGTTGGTCTGTGTCATGACCAGGCCCCCAGACCCTCGGCCCAGCAGGCCCGGACATATATGTGCACGTAATGGATCACAACTGCAACGCTGAGTTGGGTTTCTAACCACATGGCCCAAAAGATGCATCTTGTTATAAATGATACCATCACACAACACATATAAGCCCAAGACCTCCCCACTCCTTTCCGATGTGGGATTGGGTAACACAGACCCCCCTTACGGGCTGGGTCTCATAGTCTGGGTTGCGCCTCACTTGAGGATTCATTGGGTGGTCCTCCAGGTGTGCGTGCTAGTGGTTTGGTGGGATTGGCATACCCACCTCAACCTGTGCTAGGTGCGCCTGTGATACGTTTTGGTTTCGGACATTCCCTTTGAATATGTCCTATGTAGCCACGATTGTAACATCGACTTTGCTGAGAATTCAATGTAGATCCATTGGAATTCGTACCAGAAAAGTTCTTCTTGTTGTTACTTCCATTGCCATTATTTTTCGGAGGATAGGACCTCAAAGGATAGGGTCACGTACGTTGATTGAACTTTGAATCTTGCCTGAAGGATCCGCCACTTGTGGCTACGGACAGCTTCCTAGTCTGCAAGATCTTTTAGGCTTTAGTCGCGGTAATAATTAGTTCTTGCAAATTCTGCACTGGTGTCGTACCAACGATGGTTTTGAGCTCGGTACTCAGCCCATCCTGAAATCGTCTCGCAAGCTGGTATAGTGAGCGATCCTCCTCTGGTGCAAATCGGGACAACTCCCTCAATACCTTTTCGCATTTCAGCACCGAATTGGTGCCCTGTTCAAGCTTGTAGAAAGCTTGTTGCTGCTCGCTTTTATGGAATCTCGTATAAAACCTTTCGTCAAACTCATACCGAAATTCCTCCCAAGTTGGCAAATGATCGCCGAATCATAAGCTCACAGATGTCCACCATGCGAGGGCATCTCCCTCAAGTAGGAATGTAGCGATGGCAACCTTTTCATCGTCAGAGATATGCTAAAACAATGACACACGACATAAGGTGTCGATCCATTCACGAGCTACAATGGCTCCAGCTGAACCACTGAAATCCTTACATCCCAGTTGACGAGCTTCCTTCAGCAACTTTGTAATGACGGCTGGAAGTCTCTCGGCTTCTTTATGATGCGCCAGCTGTACAGGTTCAAGTGGAGGAATAGGTTCTTCCATGGGTGTGGGTGCAGGAGCATTCTAAAATTGCACCTCCATATGCTGCTAATTCGTAGCAATCCCTTCAATACGTTTAGGATTTGTGCCATCACAGGATCTATGGCTGGTGCCTCAGGCTGGTTTTCGGACTCAGCTTTCCCTCCCTGCTCAATTTGTGCATTTGGCTCCCCTTGCTCAATAGGTTGTTGTTCAGCCTGAATCCCATACCTACCCCGTTGATCCCTTGTAGCATTCAACCTTGCTATACTATACAAGCATACAATTGTTACTTAACACATGACCAAATACGATACTAGGAAAAGAAGTGGTACCTGGTGGAGAGGCGTGCACCGGATGATACGCATATGCTGGAAAACAATATATAAATTTCGAAAATCACATTCACACTTGTAAATGCATACTCGACACTTATATCAACACACATATATGCTCTCGGCAATTATCATCAAGCATTCAACAATATATATATTCATGCAAATTACACTTGGCAGCAATCAACAATACACATATGCACTCGGTAGCAACCACCAAAACATTCAGAACTATTTATAAGTATACTCGGCAAGCATGGATTTACATACATCATTCTCGACAACCAACATACTTGACATGCATACAAGTCATACTCAACAACCATATAGGAACACTCGGCAATGACAGAAATAACACAACAAAACTCAGCAATACACATCAAATCATGCAATTTATAACAGCACACATAAACACACAACAAACTAGACAATCAAACACATCATCTAGACACTCCAAACCAGGCTTATTACTTTCAGTTTTTAGCCTTCTAAGTGAGTGTGTGCGCATGTACCTACTTACAAACACAAAACCAACAAACAAGTTAGCATATAAACAAATTATATTTCCTAAACCATGCTCCGCTACCAAACTTGTAAAGACCCCAAATCCTAATCTATTATTATTTACTCCTATTAGGACCCTTACCGCCGTGAAACCCAAATAAGCCCAAAAACCAGGACCCATTTGAATCCCACAAGGCTTACCTATCTAATTTCTGATTTTTAGCATGTTCATTCTTTGAATTCATAACAATTGGAGCATGATATTGGACAAGTATTATGGTATTATACGGAGTTAATAAAACATCAGCGGAAATCTTTAAATTTAATCGATGAATCCACAACACACAAGTCCAATAGGGATCCAAATACCCAGCAAGTAAACCTCCAACATAATTCGGGGAACAACAAGCAAAGGAGGAATCTTGAAAAACTAGAAAAATAGTCCAATCAATGATCATGTTGTATGCGTAAGCAACCAAGGAGACAAAATCTGCAAATGTGATGCGATATCGCCCCGCCGTGCAGCCTTGATTCTCACACATTGGTACCACAAACAATGAATGTACCTAGGCCTGAAAAATGGTGAAAACAACAGGATGAGAATACAAGAATCTTAGTAGGGTCACAACATCATAAGATATATAGAAATCTTAAACAAATATCTCCAAAACAACATCAGATCATCCCTACTCATCTAAGGGTATCATGCAATTCAAGAATCAACCATAAGGGTTAGGGCCGAAACTAAGGTTGAGGGTGGACTGCAAACACTTTTGAAAATCAGAAGTACATAGGCAGGAAAAACTCATCAATCATCTCGGCAATAGGAAAAGACCATCCCCTTCCACCTGTGTTGTCCAAGGCTTCGCTGCACAAAAGATAAAAGGTTAGCACAAAAGCTAATCAACAAGCTTATTCATCTTGCCACACAAGGACATGGCATCCAAGCCACACAAGGACATGACATCCAAGCCACACAAGGACAAGGCATCCGAACCACACAAGGATAAGGGCATCTTGCAACACAAGGACTAGGCATGTAGCGCGCGCAAGCTGGAGATTGCCACTCATACGACTCCCATACTTGTAGGAGAATGCTCTCTCCCAAGGAACATCAGCGCTTACCCCGAATGGCCACCGGAAAAGAATCCTGACAAACAAACACATACAAGCACACAAGCAAGCACATAGCACTGTACCACAACAAGGTATTCTCAATCATGTCAGAACACAATCAGCATGTTCAATACACACAACACATGAAAGCTAGACACTCATATCCTATCTTAAGGGATTCGATATAGCCTTGATAACCCTCAAATCAATCTGCAACTCATGCATACACCATCACTCACATATCCGTATACATTGACATAAGCATAGGTACCGAAATCAACAAGCAAACAAAAGGATCTCTGGAGAAACCGATGAGGCATAGATCCTACCTCTCTTGCCTCTGAACAAGAAGCTATTCCTTTTCCTTTATTCAAGGGATCCGAACCACCTATAAAATCATAAGGCAAAGACAAAACCAAACTAAGCATGCATACTCATTAACCAAGTAAATACCCTATTCCCTTACCAATTCTACTCACCAAACCTATAAGAAACTAGTAATCAGATGCCCCAGGTGCCTCCCCCTTGGATGTGTGATGTGATAGCCAATAACTTAACAAGATTCAACATGAATTACCATCCTAATTAACTATGCAAATTTTAGCACTAAGAGTAGGGCACAATAAAAATTACGATTTCATGCATAAAAGGTGTAAGGGTTGCAATTTCATGTTAATAAGGAAGGATTAGGTGTTTAAAACTTGTACAATCAAAAGAAACAAGATCAAAATCCAATAGGTTAATCAATTGATCAATATAGGCAACAAATACGACAAAGGTAGGAGATGCCGATTTCATGTATAGGGATGATTCAAAGCATGAATTCATGATTTTAAAACATGAATGGATGCTAAACAATCATACGAACAAGAGGAGTAACAACATAAATCAATTGAAGACAGCACATAATTTTGGAAGCAAACTAGCCGAATTACGACCTAAATTTCGACAAGGAAAAACTAACCTTTCTATAAAAAAAACCCAATATTTTTGGATAGAGAATTAAAAGATATTTATAACAAGCTATTATTTGCATGAATCCGACAAAGGATGAGAGAGTTATCCTATTTTGAAGTTCAAGCAGATTTCGACAGCAATAGGGAGGTGTAGGATTGTAGGTTGGACAAATTTTGTGTATTTTCTGTGTAAGGTTTAAATGTGGCCGGCTTCCTCTTTATATAGGGTGGTTATGGAATTAATTTCCCTACTTTAAAGGTTAGATTAAAGTAAGATAATTATCAGAATTAAATTTTGTAATTATCCTCCCTTAATTTTAGGGATTTTATTTTCTAAGGTAATTATCAACAATAAAGAACCAAATCAAAGGGAATTAAAACCAGAAATAATTACTAGACATTCCATACCAATTTCGGCCATCACACATCCTTTTCTTCAGGGGCAAAATGGTCTTTTCACCTGCACTGGCCTTTGGACTTTTAGAAATCAAAATTCAGGGTGTTATAGAAAATATCTTTACATAGCAGATCTGATAAGGGACCCGATACTGTGGCATATTTGGCGATGAAGCGGCGATAATACCTCGTAAGACTCAAGAAACTACAAACATCTTTTACAGTTTTGGGAATCGGTCACAATTGTATCACCTTGATCTTCTCCTCATCAACATATACACCCAAAGACGAGATTACATGTCCAAGATAGCTGACATGATCTTGACCAACGAGGCATTTTGAGAATTTTGCTGCAAGCCTGTGTTGTCGGAGTATATCAAGAACAACTTGAAGATGCCGAAGATGCCGAAGATGATTCGACCATGAAGAGCTGTAAATCAGGATATCATCAAAGAAGACCATAACAATTTTTCGCAGGAAAAGGACGGAAGACATCGTTCAGCAGTGCCTGAAAGGTAGATGGAGTATTGGTTAAGCTGAAAGGGATAACCAAAAACTCATAATGACCCTTATGGGTACGAAAAACTGTCATTCTCCACATTGGCCTATTTGACCCTTATTTGATGATAGCCAACTAGCAAATCCAATTTAGAGAAGTAGCAGGTTCCAAACAACTCATCTAATAACTCATTGATGGAGGGGATTTGAAATCGATCTCAGATTGTAACAGTATTGAGGGCATGGTAATCCACACAGAAATGCCATGTCCTATCTTTCTTCCTGACCATTAATACTGGAGAAGAAAAAGGACTGTTACTAGGTTTTATAATGTCGTCATGCAGCATCTCCGAGACTAGCCTCTCAATTTCCAACTTCTGGTAGTGGGGTTACCGGTATGGCTTGACATTTACAGGTAATGTCGCAGGGTCTAGTGGAATAGCATGGTCTTGTGTCCTCCTCGAGCAGCAGCAGTTGTGGAACTTTGGAACACTTATGGTCCCAAGTATATTTTTTGTCACAATAATAACACATGCCAAGTTTCTGTCATTGGGCTGTGTCAGCTAGAGAGATTTTGTGGACAGGGAGCTTCTTTTCGGACGAAATAGTTGTGGAAATTTAGGTAGAGGAAGAGGCAACAGACTGTGGTTGGGCTTTTGGTAACAAGGGAAGGATATAGTACGGCCCAAACTTGACTTCATAAAGCCACGTTCAGTATGAATGCATTTTTTGTGGACAAGAGCACAGGAAATAGCATCTTCGAAACTTACTGGTTGGGGAAGCAGAACAGAGGATTTGATATCCTCTTGTAAACCTGAGATGAAGCAACTGATGATAAATAATGATGGTAACAACATAGCTCTGTTCATGGTGGCTTTAAACCTAGACCGATACTCAGCCACAATGGTGAGTTGTTTGAGTTTAGTTGGTTGACCCTCTGGTGACTCAAGATTATCAGAATGGAACCGCTTAAAGAGAGGATCCATGAATGGAGTCCAGTCAGAGAGTTGTTTGTTGTGGTGCATCCAATGGAACCAGTCAGCAGCTTCATCGTCTAGGTAAAACGAAGTGATAGTGATCTTGTTTTCCTCCTTGAAGCCATAAAAATCAAATTATCTCCCAACGTAAAATATCCAGTGCTCAATATTTTCCCCTATAAATCTAGGCATCTCGACTAACGGTAGTTTGTGACATAAAGGAGGGTTGGCTCCTCCCGTGGATGAAGAAGAACCCAGGGAGCCAAAGTGAACATTTGAAGACTCTCCAATATTAGAGGCGGAGGGACTTGGAGGAGGCTTTTGAAGCAGTTGCTTGAGTAACTACTATTGCTCAGCAAACATCTTGGGCTGGTCGGCGACAGACAAAGACAGAGAAGCCAGATTGGCTTGGAGTTTGGTTTGTGTTTCAGTAAGGGTTGTGACGATGGTGTCAAGAGCTCGGAACCTCGTATTGTACTGTGCCTCTTTGCATAGCTCAATAGAAGCACCAATGGTATGGGTGGATAGAAAGGAAAGGAAGATACTTGCTGTTAATTCATTGCTGTCTGATGTTCAGGATGCCAGGAAACCTTTGTATGATCCGAAATTAATCTTTTTCAGATAAAATCATAAAGGAAAGGGAAATTCTAGCAAGTAACATTTGGACCTGTAGCATAACCGTTTTTGGCATATATATGATTACTATAGACATTCTCTGCTACTATTGATTTCTTAGTCATCCAATTTACGTGGGCGAGTCTTCACATGGGTGCTTCTCCTGAGGCTGGTTGCAGGCATGTCCATGTTGGCACCTGATGTGGAAGGGTATCTACTCATAACACTCTTCCTCCCAAGATAGAAGATCCTTGCACCATTTAAACAACCAAGACCATCCATTGACAGATCAAATCCCCATTTCAACCATTTTAGCCTCATTAAACAACGAGATATCAAACAATCTCGGATAACAATAGAAGGATAACCAGTTCAGATATGAGGAATAGAAGGATAATAATCTTTGTGAAGTAAATCAAGTGATAGGCATCTGTTTTTTTTTGTTAGGAATGCATATTTGACCCCTACCTTTGGAGTCAAATTAGAACATGCACATTCCACCTATGTAATTATGTATATATTTTTAATACTAATAATAATAATAATAATAATAATAAGCTTATAATAAAAAAATCTCATAAGAAAACTTGTTGACCACACCAAAAGTAGATATAAACAGACTTCCGACATATCAATTTTGAATTCTAAATGAACAACTATAATCTGGATCCCTATACAATCCTAGTTGAGCTTAGCCAAGAATTTCCCGAGTCCAAACACCTGAAGAGTTCTGAAAATTATTCACTATTGTTACATAAGAGAGATGAATTCCATCTATCCACTCTCAAATATGTATCGTGAATCTATACGACAGTAGTTACGGATGTCATTGAGCTATCCATAAGTTAACAACACATGTAGAGACTCGTGATGATCTTAAGTTTATGGATCACAATCTAATAGTTACTTAAAGAATCACTCATGATATTCATATAGCGATTGATAAAATATTCTCTTGGATGGATAGGTTCCATAAGTTTTTCTCTAATTGGATATCTAGTGTTAACTAATCCATATCTCATTATCATCTATCTTAATAATGATATGTTAGAGTAGAGACACCTTTATTCTTGGATTTGAGGAATGCCCTAGAATAAATTATGGGTTGAATTGACTTTCTATTATATGTATTTTATTAATAAAAGAAAATGATTCTTTAATTCATATTAACTTTTGATATATAATAAAGAGCAAATCTATTGACTATCACTCTTATACTATGTATCAATAAATATGTGACTTAATTGTAGAGAGTAGTATTCATGAAGGTATCTCTAGTTGAACATGTCATTATTAATACATACATTAAAGACAAATAGATTAATATGATATATGATAATTATAGTTAAGGATGAACAATTAAGATAAGATTTTTCTCTCATAGATAAGTGGAGTGCTTGCCCTTTGGGTCTCTTGAGGTATTCGATTAGAAAGTGCTTGGCGGAATTCAAGTAAGAACATATTTGTACATGGATTGCAGTTAATATTCTAGAGTCTAATACTGATAAAAAAATGCACTTTAATTCGATTTATGGAAGGATTGTCATGCCCTATAGTAAGATTCTGAAAATTTGAGCTATTTGGGTTAGGAAGCCTATTTGAGAACCATCAATGTTAGTGGCACTTAGCCCGCAAATCAGGATACTTTATGGGATTATAGAGTAAATTGAATATTTTAGAAAAAGAATTTATTGATAATTAATAAAATTAAATTTCTATTAATGTATTAAAGATTCAAAAAATCATAAGAAGGGTGTTATAAGTGTTTTTGGTGTCTTAGGATCCTGAATAGGGCCATTAAGGGTTTAAAAAATCATTGAATTTTCTATAAATTTGGAATTACTATAAATTTTCTAAGATAATTAATGAAGCATTTGATTTTTAGTAATTTATATGTTTATGAGAAAAATAAGATTATTAGATTGATCAAATCTTCTATTCATAAGGAGTTTATAAAATAATTTTGGATATTTTTTTGAAGGAGTATAGTATTTATTAAGAATTTTTAATAATTTTATAACAAAAAAATTTAATATTAAAATATTAAAATAAAATAAAAACGATGGGAGGAAATGTTATTTTGACCAAGATTGGTCAAAATGACACCCACCATGTCATTTTGACAAAATACATAGGAGGTGTGTGTTTTAACCGAAACGCCGTCGTTTCGAAGGAGGTCCAAAACGACATTGTTTCGAAGGAAGGACCGGCTGCCACCTTGGGATCTCCCGATCACCACCCATGGCTGGTGAGATAATGGGATAAAATCTCTTTTTTTGCCAGATGTTAGGTTAGTGTGTATCAAACTGCGAATTTGTTCCGGCAACCTTTTTCTCACCCTCGCGAGTTAACCCATGTGATTTTCGTGCTATATTCGGCGATTTAATGGCCAAAATCAGGTGAGAAGTTCATCCCAAAAATCTGGGTATTCTCTCACTCAAATTCCATCATTTTAGTTGTTCATAATTAGGTGCTTTTACATAGTTGAGTTTGGATTTGAGTTATCTTTGATTTGGCAAGATTTTTATTAAGCTTGGTTGCGGGTTTTGGGTTAGAGGATTTTTAAAAGTTAGGGTTTTTGGCATATTAGGTTCGGTTAGAGGTTGAAGATGACCCACTCGAACAATGGGTCATCTGCCCCAGCCAAAGTTTGAACCGTCAGTCATTTGGGAGCGACTTGAAATGACTCGTCGCCTGCAAGTTCATGCGACATGTCATTCTCTAGACAGATAGATTGTAAACCCCAGATTTTTCGGATGCCACGTATAAGCCGTTGGTGCATTTTCGTGTTTTATGCCTAAGAGCAGTTTCGTAATTTATTTATTTAATATTTTCTTGTTGGATGAAATCTATGTGTGATATTATGATATTTAAGTATTTTCAGGTATGTATTTAAAAATTATATGTTATCGTTTGATTTTTCATAATTTTAAAGTATAGTTTTTTTAATTATTTTTTAGATAGTATTTTTTTTAATTAAATATCTGTTGGTAAAAAAATTATAATTTTTGATTCATTGAAAAGATATGATTGTTTTTGGATTTATAGTGAAATTTTTATAATTTTGGACATATATATTAATTACTAGGATTTTTCTAATATAATATATAGTTTCTGAAATTATATATATTATTTTAAAAAATTAAAATTCAGATTAAATAAAAATTATCTTAATATTTGTGCTAAACAACGTTGCACCAAAACAATGCTGTTTTGGTTCGGAGGTTATATAAAAAAAAAATTCTTTTTTTTTTCCTTCTCCTTTCCCAAAATTCCCGTTTTGACCTTGTTACCTAATTTCGACATTTTGAACATAATGATATGATCTGTTTTCCAATCTGAAATCTCGTTTGCAAGTTATAAGCTTTCAAAAATTTTATGGAAAAACTTATTTTGTTTTAAATTGATAAATAATAATTTTAATATTAATACTGTATTGATAAAAATATAATTTAGAATTTCATTGACCTATTTTCTAATATTGGAATTTTTTTAAAAATATTATTTTACCTCTATTTGCTTGCTATGGTACATTTGTGTACCCACACTGTTTAATGTTTGGTTTGATTGGTATATATGGTGATTGTATGTTTGTAATGGTATATGTAAGCATTTGACCTGTATTAAGGCTTGTATTGCTGTGTTGTGGACTGATAGATTGTATACCATGCTTGATTGCCTTTGGTTGGTTTCTACATACAGGTGAGTGAGGACCTCACGCTTACTTATTTTCTTTTAAAATTCATGTTTGAATTTTATGTTTTTTTTAGAAACTTAAATGGTGAATCGTATTGGTATTTGACATGTATATTGGTTTTACTATGATTGGTATTGAGAGGCATATTGTAATGAGGTGCATGTGGTTGCACGTATTGTTGAGACATGTGATTGTCTGTGAGAGTATATGCCTGTTTGTGAAACTTTGATTGGGTTGTGTATATCTTGTTTTGACTGGTTTTACATCATATTCTTATTACTAAGTATTCCAGTGCACTGGTGACCTTTGATTGAGATTGGTGGTCGATGGGTCACATATTTGAGATGGTCACAAGGAGTTGACCATAGAAGCCTTCGGCAACACTAGTGTGGGCTATGATTTCAAAGAAGTTAAAATAAACACTAGTGGGCCTAGATCACTCCTTGATTAGGAGTAGGACGAGTGATTTCTAGCCGACATTCCAATCCTGTTTTATAATGCCATTTATGCGTATGTGTGTGATTCACCATTACAGTTATTTTCTGGATGAATTGAAATTGACTTTGAGTATTTTTGCGAGTTTTACACATATTTATATTTCCCATATTGGATTTAGTTTTTGTTTATAATCACGCATTTCGTGGTCCCATAACCCTTCACCTAGATATTAAGCTAGTGTTTTAGTGTTTTCCAGTTATGCCTGCAGGTTCTTCAGGTTAACTGTTGATGGTATTGCTTGTTTTTTTGGATTGTCAGCTACTGTTAGGTATGATATTTTAATGTATTTGAGGATGGTATAGGTTTTAATGAGGATTTAACATTATTGTGAGAATCGAATATTTTGAATCGGTAAAGTGTATTAGAGTAGTTGGGCTCGAATTTAGGAATATATTAGTATATTATTATATTATATAAAAAAGAAAGAAAGGAAAAAAACCAGAGGGTCAAAACGTGGAAGGCTCCATCGTTTTGGACCAAGCTGAAACTAGGGTTAGAAATCCTAGTTCCCCCACCTTATACGACACTGTTTCTCTTAGTCTGAAACAATGCCATATTTCCTTCGAGATTACTAAGCATTGAAGGCAGCTCCCCACTTTACACGTGTATGGCTCCACACCCGTCCCCCCTCCTCCCCACATGTAGCCGGAAGAAATCCGGCAAAGAGGGCTACATGTGGGTATACCCTGATTTGCTCTCAAACCTCACATTTCGTGCGTGGAAAACCTGCAGAGGATGAGAGAGAATGAGTTGCAAGCGATTTGAGAGAGAAAACGAGTGAATCTTGGTGAGATCTAGGTAAGTTTCCTACTCAGAAACTCGGACTTTTGAACCCCGATTTCATAGCTTGTAATCGGCTAAAAATTGTGATAAATGGATGGTTTTGATTCACCTAGGCTAGGACTTTGTTATGATATGTTTGAAACTTGGATTGGATTCATAATCTGGCAGGTACGAAGAAAGAAATTTTCGAACTAGGGTTTGCAGGAAAAGCCTTGGCGGCTAAGGTTGGGGATGACTCAAGTCATCCGAAGAAACCCTAAACGATAGCTCACCCGAGCATCTAGCGTGTGACATGTAACTTAGTTTTGTGAATGATAGACCGTTTAGTGATGAAACTGAGTAGTCCTGAATGAGCGACATGTAGAGCTAGGATTGGACGACTGATAGTTGAATGAATAGATGGAAGAAATGTCAATCAGACGAGGGTAAACAGGCTTGGACGATTCGTGGCAGGCTCCAGGCGAGCCACATGTCAGATTCCCAGAGGCTCGGGTATGTGCTGGCGCGCGTCCATTATGCCACGTGTAGGTACAGAGGAAATTAACAGAAAATTGGTAGAAATTAGCAGAAAAGCTGGAAAATGAAAGAAAAATCGAGGAAAATAGAGGAGAAAGGAAGAAAAATATGAAAAAATATTAGAAAATAGAGGAATCCAATGGTACTAAATTTGATTAAATCTGATGCAGTTTGACAAGATAATTAAATCATGGAAGTAGATAAAAAATAGAAAAAATAATAAGAAGAGTCAGAAATTTTGTCGGATTGATGTTTAACGTATGAGTTTATTGTTTATGAGTTAAAAGAGTGTAAATAAGAAATTATGACATGGCATGTGAATGATTCAAAGGTGAACTTTTGTTTAACAGCTGTGGAAGTAAATCGACAAATTCAGACTCCTCCGAAAACTGTGAGTGGTTGGTGTGTGTGTGGGCATGCATAGTAAATTTTATATTCTCCTTAAAATTAAATTTTTAGACTTTATAAGGATTTAAATCGTATAAACATGCATATGTAATTTGATTTTTTAAGATCGTTAAACTCACTCGGTTGTGTATAATTGTGTTACTATGGTATTCGTTTGTCGTATTATGTTGTGTGTCTTCAAGTAATAGTATGCACGCAACATGTGTCAGTATAGAGTAACCTATACCACCCTCGAGAGCTCTCCGGATTTGGTAGCGAGGTGTTAAGATGCCAGATCTATTTTTCGAGGAATAAGGTTGGACAAGGTTTAATTTTTAATGAATACACATTAATTAACCTTTCCTTGTAGATTCTAGGTATCGATTAGGTGGAGCTACCATCACCTAACGACCCGACATTATCAGTGGAATGGGCTTTAGATAAATATTTGATAATTTACTTGTGTCGATTCAAAAGACGAAAGATTTAATAAAAATAGTCTTGTCTAGAGCTCGAAAAGACTGAATTTATGCCAGTCCAAGTTATTTCATGTGTGAATGCTTAAGAAAAGTCGTCATAAATTGGTTTATTGTGTGCTCGTGTTTCTTTGAAAATGTTGGTGACCTTATTTTATTACTTTTTTGCTTAATATTTTAATTTATTTATGTACTAGCTCACCTTGTTTATGCAATGTCTATCCGACCACTCACCTGACAAGTTTTCTTGCCAGATCTTTAGATCTGGTTTGCAGGATCGCGTAGACAGCTTGTCTGGCAGTTCAAATCCCATCCGATATTACGGTTAGTAGTATGTAATATCAAATGATAATGGTGTGTGTGAGTAGTGCTTATTCTTATTTGAGTTTCGTATAAAGTTTGCCTGTGCATATGGTTTGCATGTTTGGGTTAGGATGCAGATGTATGTTGTGTTTAAAGTATAAATGGTGTAATAAATTAATAAGATGGGCAAGTGCTACCCGAACAATACTATTGTACATTAAAACACCGCTGTGATTTTTAGTTACTCCTTTCCGCTATCAATTATTAAATTTTAGCCTTGTAGGCTTAGTATGTACATTATGGTGAATAGTAATGAATATAGTTGGCCTATGGCAGGTTGCCGTGCATAAAATTTGGAGTTCGAGGCGTGACAGAGATATTTATATGTTAATATAGATTTTTAAAGAAAATTTGTTTATGATTTGAACTTACCCTATATTTTTATTTTATTCTGCTGCGATATTTTACCATTTTGTTTTACTAGCCTTATGGGGTTCTAAGGATAGCATAGTAATTGCTATTCTTAGGTTTCGTGGCGAAAGTGTTTACCCTCGGAGTAGTGTACGGGGCGTGACATAGATAGGGTCGGACGAGGCATGGCACATCATGTTTGGGACACATGTCACCCTCTGGCAGGTTTGGGTGTTGGTGTGGCAGCCTAGTGTTGCCACATGATGTGTTTTGACTGTTCGGAATTAAATAAATCCAGAAAATAGTAAAAAAGATAGAAAATATATAAAATTCAGAAAAAATAATAAAAAATTGAGAAAATTTCCCAAATATTTTTTTTACAAATATTAGATTCAATATAGAGTCTGGTGGTACCAATTTTTTTAGATTTGGATTCTATTTTCTAGGTCAAATAAATGGTACAAGTTTTAAAAATAAAAAAATAAAAAAAATATCCGAAATGATCCTGGATTGGTTCTCGGATATAAATGCGTCAGGTTAAGGATATAGATATATAATTTTATTTATTAATATATAATCGAGTATGATTTACTGAGAATTCAAAAATTATTGTGCATAGGTGGATACCTACAGTGGCAAGACCTCAAGGAATCAGTCCAGCATGCCATTGATGGATGTTTGGCTTCTAAAACTATGAGTGGATGGAACCATCTTTTGTTTTGATAAATTACTGGCATGAGAAATAATATATGACTATCAAGAAATAGTTAGTTAAAATCGTCCGTGTTCTTGAGAAATGCTATGTTAAGCATGATTGTCACGCCCCATACCTTACTCTAGGGGTTACATCTCCACCACAGAACCCTAAGAGTAATCACAATGCTACCCTTAGAATTCCATAAGGTTAATAAAACAAAATAGTAGAAATACAAAACGGATTAAAATAAAAATATAGGGTAAGTTTGAATCATAAACAAATTTCTTTTAAAATCTGTATCAACTCCAAATATTCAAGAATGTTAAAACCTGTACCATCTTTAAGTATGTTAAATCAAATAGTTTCATCTCAAATATAAAATTTGATAAATCCATACACCAGAATATAATTAATATATGAAAATTAAAATCCAAATATAAAACATAAAAGTACATCCGGTATATGGGTGTAAAACAAACATGCAATCCAAATCAGTTAGTCTGATCATACCTGACGGTAACTGACGATCCAAACAAACATGCACCACCATCAACAGTTAACCTGAAGAACCTGCAAACATAATTGGACAACGCTAAAATGTTAGCTAAATATCTAGGTGAGGGGGATAGGGACCACGAAATACTTGATTATAAACATTATGAAATCCATAACTGAAAACGTAAAATCGACATAAAGTCCCTTCAATATTCAAAATCAAATTCAAGTCAAACAGAAATAACAATAATGGTGAATCACCCACACACACGCATACATTTCCATTATTAAAATAGGGCTGGAAAGTCGGCTAGAAATCACCTGTCCTACTCTTGATCAGGGAGTAATCTTAGCTCACTAGCGTTATTTTATACTCTTTGAAATCATAGCCCATACTAGTGTTACCGAAGGCTTCTATGGTCAAACTTCTTGTGACCATCTCAAATATGTGACCTGTCAGCCACTAATCTCAGTCAAGGTTGTCAGTACACTGGAATACTCAAGTAATCAGAGTAGGAAATAAAACTAGGCAAACAAGGCAAACTCAACCCAATATCACAGTATCAAACATGCATATAATCTCATAGACAATCATATATCTCAATAGTATGTGCAACCACATGTACCTCATCACAAGATGCCTCTCAATACCAAACCATAGTAAAACCAATATACATGCCAAAACTCACAGTCATAAAATCAATCATATTTTCAAACACAAAACATGTAAGTTCAAGTACCAACACGATTCACTATTTAATTTTTTTAAAACATAAATCTCAATTATCTGTTTTAAAACAAAAACCAAATAAAGTGTGAGTTACCACTAACTTATATGTAGAAACCAACCCAAAGCAATCAAGCATGGTATAAAGTCAGTCAGTCCACAACACAACAATACAAGCCTCAACACAGGCGGCATGGCTACATATACCATTATAGATATACAATCACCATATATACTAATCAAACCAAACAATAAACAGTACGGGTACCATGTAATGAAAATAAAGGGAAAATAATATTTTTATAAAAAATAGATCAATTAACTCTCAAAATATATTTTTATCAACACAATATTGATTATAAAAATATTATTTATCATTTTAAGCCAAAATATATTTTTTCATAAAATTTTTGAAAGTTTATAACTTGCAAACGAAAATTCAGATTGGAAAATGAATTGCACCATCGCATTCAGAATGTCGAAATTAAGTAACGAGATTGAAACGAGAATTTTGGGATGCAGGTGGCGTGTGGCCAGACCGTGACTGGTCTGTCGGCGACACGTTTGGCGGTGATGGGCGGCAGATGGCGGCGGCGGGTAGCTTAATGTCCAATTCCTTCAAACCTTAATCAAAACACACAAATAAGATAGCAAAAGAAAGCTCTTACAGCAGGAAATCTAAATCTGGGGTACAATTGCCAATTGCTTACCTGAGTAAGTCGGAATCGGTAATTTTTCTAGACGAAATACCCAGAACTTCGCGAGCTCCTGGATGGAGCGTCCGGCATCCGATGGTCGTGATTCTGGCATGTTTCTTTTGGTGGTAGTGGTGTGACGAAAGGCGGTTGGACGAACGATCAGTAGTTCTTGTGCGATAAGAAGGAGAGATGTTGGGGAAGGAAGGAAGGGAAAGAAGAAAGAAGGAAGAAAAAGAAAAAAATATATTTTTATAATACCTGGAAACCAAGACAATGTCGTTTTGGCTTTCGTCAAAACGATGTTGTTTAACACAATTAGTAAAATAATTTATTTATTTTTAAAATTTTAAATAATAAAATAAATTCAGAAATTACTTTTAAACTTTGAAAATCATAAGAAATAAGATATATATGCAAAAATTATAAAAATTTTATCATATCTTTTCAATTAACTAAAAATTATATATTTTTAGCCAACAAATATTTAATTAAAAATAAAATATCATCCAGAAAAATAATAAAAATAATAAACTTATCTTAAAATTATGAAAAATCAAACCATATATTATAATCCCCATATATATACCCAAAAATACTTTAAAATCATAATATCATACATACACATAATCCATTACAAATTACATACGAAAAAGAAACTACGAATCTTCCCTTAAGCATAAAACACAAAAAACTGAGGTTTGCAATGATAGCTAGTATAGTGTGCATCGAATATCATGATATGTTGTGAATTGTATGAATGTGCCTCACTATGATTGGACTATTAATATGCATAAAATGCATTAGGTGCATTCGGGATAAGATATCGACATGTGGAATGCACTGAATCTGCATAGAGTAACTTATGCAACCCTTGAGAGCTCTTCGAGTTTGGTAATGTGGCGTGGAGACATCAACAACGAGGTAATAAGGAAGAAAAGACTTTTTATTTATTTTATTATTAATTGAATAATACTAATCGGGATCCTGTAGAGTGGGGATTGATTAGGTGGAGCTACCATCACCTAACATCCCAGCATCATTAGTGGATCGGGCTAGGAATTAGTTTGACTTAGATTTGTTTATTTCATAAATTAATAAGATAAGCTAAAAGAGAATGAAAATAGAATGCTCCAGTCCTGTCCCTGGCTAGGATAGACTAGAAGATATTGTCAATCCAAATCATAGTCATGTGTGCTCTAAAGAGCTATGTATTTGCTGTATATAAATTGACTGTGATTGCCTGTACTAAATGCATGTTATGATTAAATTATTAAATGCCAGCTTGTTTGGTGATTAAAACAATTATTGCATGTGAAGTGTTTGTATATTTTTTTCATCCGCTCACCTGACAGGCTTCTGTTATCACGCCCCCACCCCAAAACTTTTGCTCGACAATTGTCGTAGACCCACTATATATACTACCATGTCACACGACAATGCATATAATAGACCTACAATGGTGATGGTATGATAGTAAATTACAGATAATAATAAAAAGAATTTATCGATATATCATGCAGGAGAATTAAAAAGTGCGATGCTGTCTGGTTGGAATCAATGAATGATTAATTTAGCAAATAGTACCTAGGAATTAATTTAATATTGTGGCTCTAGCATACTCAAACAATCTAGGGGAAACACTATGACCACAATGCTCCTTAGGATTACCTCGAGTATGGTTGTTTAGTTTTTGATTGGTTCTTGCTATGCTCAAGAGTGAGCTCCTATTCATAATCCATAATTCTTGCATTCATATGTCATAAATATGGCAGAAACCTGCCAGGTGAGAAGACGGAAAAAATGTACATAGCAAAACACATGTAATCATTTAAGCACAACATAGGCATACTGGCACACAACAATCACTTGCATACTCATCATGGCAACTCAGCACGGTTACAATCATAACATAATGCAATACATGTAATTTAAGGAATCAAGACTTTGGATGGGATGACAATGTCTCTTAGTCCTTCTGGCGGTAGGAATAGGATTGGGATCCATCAGTGGTGCTTCTATATGCAACTCCTTATGTCTCTTATTATCTTATATGCAAACTCGATCTGTCTCGATGGGACATGCATTCCTCTTGGCTCAATTCCATTGATGTTGCTGGGGCATTAGGTGATGGTAGCTCCACTTACTCGATCCCCTCGTAAGGAGATCCTGTTTCTTTATTTTATATTATAAAATTATGTTCCCCACCCCTCCTTATGCCTCTCTTGGCAAGTCCATGTCGTACTACCATACTTGGAGAGCTCTCGGGAGTCACATAGGTCACCCAATGCTATTGTAATGGTTGATTCTGTCTCGTACTTTTGAATGCACCCAAACACATCTTATACACTTCCATTATTATAGTCACACACGGAACATTTGACTAATGTATAACATAATTCACAGCATAGCATATAAATAATCGAGCATGAGGCAACATGCAAAACATATTTAATTCTTAGCACACATAATACTTTTGTTCATTGATTCATTATTTTTCTAATTAACCATACTTATGCATATTCATTCATGCCAGTAAAAAACATATTAAAATGGTCCGTCCACTCACGGATTTTTCGACGTTTAAAGTGCTCACATTTGATCCTGAATAGCTAGACCGATTCCTCAAGGCCCATCGCCTGTAGGCATCCACCTACACATACATTTATGATCGAATCCTTAATATCGTATCCTCAAGACATATACACACATAAAATTGTGCGCTTATAACCTTAATACGACGTGTCTACCCAAAAATCAATACAAAACCGATTCGAACATGATTTTTTTTATTTTTGGGGATCTTAATCTAATTATTTGACCTATAAAATCACATCAGATTCATGTAATCTTGATATCATTAAATTTCTTATTATTTTAAATATTTATCATATTTTTTAGGAAATATTTTTCATTTTTATTCTATTTTTCTTGAATTTTCTACCCTTTCTGGCTATTTTTCTAATTTTCCGTCATTTTATTAAATTCTGATCAATCACCGAGCGACACTAGGTGGAACCAGGTGCACCTAGACTCACTTTCGAAGCTGCAGATTGGTGACACACACCCACTTCAGAACGTGCAACTTCGCCCAAACCGGCTTTTACATGGACGACTCGTCTCCTGCTCAAGCAGGCGATATGTCATCTATCAGCAACCTTAGATGACACATCAAACTTCGGCTGGAGCAGATGACCCATTGTTCAATTGGGTCGTCTTCAACCTCTAATCGAACCCTAGAACCTGCAACTCAAATTTTCAGATGTCCAACACTTCCATACACACAATAATACCCCCTTAGCTCACTACCTTCATGTACCCCACATCAAAACGAGCCAAACAACACTGCAATCACTTATTTTAGACAAATAAAACCATAGATTGAGGAAGGAGAAGCACCTGGTTTTCGAGGTTAATTTTTTACCCAAAAATCAGCAGAGTTCTGGCTAGAATGGCCCAAAAATGGTCAGGATGAAATCGGAATTCTCCTAGGAAGCAAAATCACGACCTTCCGAAGCGTGTTTGGGACTAGAGGGGAATGGGTATGCGTGGCTAGTTTTGGCTTGCTCTGGCCACATGTGACATGATCGGAGAAGCAGCTGGTTACTCTGGCCACGTGTGAATCAGAGGGTTTTTGTGGGTGTGACTCGCTTGCATGGGTACGACGTCATATAGGGAAGAACACGAAATGATGTCGTATTGGCAAAAACATCCCTGTGTTAAAGGGTTAACTAAAACGACTCCTTTTAGTGCGTTTTGGCTCACAACGGTCAAAACGACGTTGACCACTGTCATTTTGACTTTTATTTAAATATTATTAAAATAATATTATATTATATAATAAAATAATTATTTATTAATTGCCTAAAATCATAACAAATTCATAAAAATTATTATACATGTCCAAAAAATACGTGGAAAAATCTTATAGACTTTTTTGAATAGTACTATAAAATTAATCTTTCAATAAATATATAATTTACTAAAAATTAAACACCTCAATCGTATATTCTAATAAAATTACAAAAATTTCGATTTTATTTCCGAAAATTCTCGAAAAATTTCTTAATAATTTTAAACCCTTAATGGATCTATCCAAGATCCCAGGACACCAAAATAATCAATATATTTTATCTTTTTTTATTTTCTAATTATCAATTTCATAATTTTCTATAATTTTTAATAAATATAATATTTCATCAAAAATATTTTCCAACTTCGAAACATTAAATCCTGATAAAAATTCAATGCCTATGAAAAGATGTGGGCTAAGGCCCACACTACCAACACGATCCTTGATTGGGCTCCCGGCTCAAACTACTCTAAATTATCGGGTTCTCACATCTGCCATAATATTGGCATTGAATGTAGGAATAATGATTAGGAGTTCTATCCTAGATATTATGTTGAAAGAATAATAGACTAGGTGCATTCGAGGTAATATTTTTAAGTGTTATATTCATAGTAATATTTTTATTGAATTTGTTTGTGAGTTTGATTGGTATGAGACTAGATAAAAACCTAGGTTATTGTGTTAAAAGTTTTTTTAATTATGATATGCCAGTTGGGACGACATCCTGACTTTTAATATTTTCCATTGCACATTTATATATTCTTGGAATGAATTTTTTTTTTTCGTTTAGGTTTTATACCACTAATTTTATAGATTTATTATATGTATTGTTGTGAGTTATGACAATGCAGAATTAAAAAATGGAAAGCATAAGTGGACCCATTTTCGTTGTCACTGTTTGTTTTTTAAACGGCCAAGAAATGGATTTTTCTGTGTTAATATTTTTGTCAACGATTTAACAAAATATTATTTAATTATCATTATAAATTAGTTTACTAAAATAACCTTAGGCCCCGTTTGTTATGTCGGAAACAGTCGTGTTGGTTTCCGATTGTGCGCGTTTAACTCCATATCCAGAGTTTGGTAAACACCTTTATTTATATATTGATTCCGACGTCAAAACTCTCTGGGAAATGGGCGCAGGCGACTTTGAAAAACTCTGTGGCATAATTACTTTAATACCCCGTTTTAAAAATTTTGTCAATTGACTTTAATACCCATTTTGGCAATTACTTTATAATTGCCCTAGAGACAAGCACAACCAACCGCAACCATTTTTGCAGCGCTTGCACTTGCCTATTCTCCTCGTGTTCTTCTCCGAGCAAAGCCATACTATCGATTTCAATAAAACCGATCCAAGGCCTCAGGAGTTGAAGAGTTGCAGACTCTAAGCAAGCCCATGTTCAAGGTTAGTCAATTTTTTTTATATCAAACCTCCGATAACTAGATATACAATAGTAGATGTGTGATTTCCCCTATTCTAATATCAGTTTTGCTAGCGGCAAATAGGATGAAGGTGCAGTCTTGAAAGCAAAAAAGTAAGTTGGGTGTGTCGGAATTAACCTATGCGCATAACCCACTATATTGATATGCTGCAAGTCTAATGTTGTTTGTTACCGTTTTACAGAGTTGGGGCGGCCGAGCATATCACATCCCACTCAAAGTATGTTCTTGTAACCCCCTCAATAGCCTCCAGGTTTACTGATTCTGATATAACATGTTTCCCTTCCTTTGTGGAGATTTGTTTTTGTCAAATTAATTTCATTGTATGAGACTTAATTTCATTGTATGAGATAATGTCTGCAATCGCACCCATACATCATACGCTGCATATAAAAAAACATACAATTACTCTTTATGTTTAGAAGATCCGTAGGATAAGTGTGTTCATAGATACATATATTAAGCTGTTATTAGGGGTATATTATGTTGGCACATATCTCATTTACACTGTATTGAGATAGCACTTGTCCTTTCTTGTTTGACTGTATTTTAGGGAATGTCGACTCAGAGGGATATGAATAAGATGGAGGAAGACGACAAAAATGAGATCATCCTCATCAATAATTTCTTGTTAAATTGTGTCCAATTAGCTTTGCAGTCTCTAGATTCACAATTGTTCATATTCGGAAAATACTTTTTAGACAGTCCTCACGTAGTTCGGTCGTTACACAAGATGTCATTCTGTTGTCTACATATGCATGAGTTAGTATATCGAAATGATGCAATTTGTATAGAGCAACTTCGAATGGATAGGTGCACCTTTCGAACCTTGTGTAAGCTAGTCCGAAGAGATGGTGGTCTACAAGACACACAACATATGGAAATTGATGAACAAATTGCAATGTTTTTGCATATCTTAGCACACCATGTCAAAAATAGAGTCGTTAAGTTTAAATTCCGGAGATCGGGAGAAACCATTAGTAGGCATTTCAGACGTGTATTGAGCGCCGTCTTGAGATTGCATTCGGTTTTGTTAGAGAAGCCCTATGAAATTGATGTCAGCTGTGCGACTCAACGTTTGAAGAACTTTAAGGTCAGTTATATCACATAAATTTTTTCCATTTATGTTCGACATACATGAATAGTACATCACTTACTTAGGTAATGCATGTTGAACAGAATTGTGTCGGAGCAATCGATGGAACTTACATTAAAGTCACTGTTCCGAGCACAGACAGAACCCGATATAGAACTCGAAAAGGAGATATAGCTCAGAATGTATTAGCAGCATGTTCATGGGATGAGAAGTTTACATATGTTCTTGCCGACTGGGAGGGGTCCGCTGCAATTTTACGGGATGCACTCAGTAGGCCGGCGGGCCTAAAAGTACCATCAGGTATACTCACATTTAATAATTTGGATTGTTCAATTACGTAATTCATATGCATGTGGCACTCTCCCATCGAAGCATCGTACTCATTATGAGAATTTATGACAGGAAAGTATTATTTGGTAGACACGGGATTCGCAAATGCTCCAGGCTTTCTTGCACCTTACCGAGGAGAACGCTACCATCTTCAGGAATGGCGTGGTGGACAGATGCCGAAAACTCCACGGGAGATATTCAATTACCGTCACGCATCAGCTCAGAATGTGATTGAGCGTTGTTTTGGCCAGTTGAAGGCTCGGTGGGCAATTTTACGTAGCCCCAGTTTTTATCCGATAGACATTCAAACGAAGATTATACTTGCATGTTGTCTCTTGCACAATTTGATAAAGTCTACGATGAATGAGTCATCGGGGAATGAAGGTTCTATAGATATGGAAAATATTGAAGAGACACCTACGATAGCCACAATCGACTCAACACCACAGTGGAATGAGTTCCAAGATGAATTGGCAGAACTTATGTACGCTGATATGATGGGATCCGGACCGTCAGCATGAAGTTGCTATATCCTAGTTGGTTGGTATGGCATTCTAAGTTAATTTTATTTGTTAATGAGACAATATTCAGTTAATTATCAGAATATGATTATTGCCTATGCATTGGTTCTTCTCTGTGCACACCATCAAAATTTGTCACATCATGACTTCGTATGTGTTGTTTGGAATGGTTTGGATTACTTTCGTCATTTGCTTTGTATACACCATTATATTTGCTGCATGTGTGCAAGAGTAGTATGTGCTTCATATTTGACTCATCACTAATGACCACTTTCGTTTCAGGGTCACAGGTATGGATGACATTAGTAGCAGTTCTGGCTGCGGTATGAAGAGGCATATGGAAGTGGCTCATGATAGTAGTGCGACTCATACGCTTGAGGGTGTCCTTATTCAACTTTGTCACTGCGGGGTTGAAGCTCAATTACTCACAGCTCGCACTAGCCGAAATTGTGGCAAAAAATTCTTTGCGTGTCCATATTACACAAGGAGTGGTGGTGGATGCAACTACTTCAAATGGGAGCATGAAGTAGACGAAGGAAATGTACTATGTCAAAGGTGTAGCAACTCAATAAATAGGTGTGCCACTGCGAATGTGACACCTTCTGATACAGACAATCTTAAGTTAGAGCTTAGTTGCGTTAGGAAAGAAATACAAATGGTTAAATGGCATATGCATGTGGCTAATCTTGTGTTACTTATATTGGTTGCCATCATATTTTATATGTACAAGTCAGACATGTAAAAATCTTATTTGTATTTCACTGTTCCTGTAATGCTTCATATATTTGACAAGTAATGTGTAACATGCATTCCTTTGGGTTTTCGGTAAAGCACTTTTTATTATAATACCAATTATAATAATTTAAGTACCATATGTAATATCACGGAATGTTTTATATGCAAAAGGACCTAGCCAACAAATCGTTAATATCAATGATGAAATCATGATATGTTAATCTAAAATTGTACTGAACATATCCGATTACATGGTGTACAGCTTACTTTGGGTGGACAACATACCCATATACATGCTTTGGGTGTCCATCTTACTAACTTCTAATATTAGCAAGCTGTCAAATAATCCTACCATATACAAAAGCAAAGCTAATACATCCATACAAGTCATGCTAAATATGCGCATGAAATAACCCACTGTCCAAAAAACAAAAAAATGGGTATTACCCCTTTCTAAAGGGGAAAACAAAATACTAGCTACCATCAAGCAATACGTACAGTCTCTAATCCAACACCCCTTTCACCCATACCTCAAGCCAACGGTCATCCACTGCAAAGAAGCAGTCTAGTAGCTCACGGTCACAACCGATGGTGCGATGAGCATTAATCCGCTCCTGAGGTGTGAAGTGTTCAATCTCATTCAGTTTTTCCCATAATAGAGTCCTGTTAGTTTGGATGTCAGACCTCATAATGGCTGAGGCCAATTTCGAAGCAGCCCCATCAATAGCCGCCACAATAAGCCGGGTGTTCTCCTTCACGACGCCTATGAATTCCTCTTCCCGGTTCACCTTCCGTTTCTTTCCAAGCCTCTGGCCCTCCCGTGAGCTGTCATCCGCCGAAGAATCACCTGACGATATATGCAACACTTCATCTGCTGTTGGGTCCCCACCGCCATGTGTACCAGCGTTCCCATGGTCAATCGCCCCACTTCCATTTGCCCGATCTAAGCCGAAGATGAGAGCCAATTCATCATAAAATTTGAAAGTTTTTCCCCGGAATTGCGCAGCCGACTTGTGTGTCTATCATACATGATAACAAGCCGTGACGTGTCAGCATTACACCATAACCGTTAATAACAACCAACCATCAAATATAGAGCTTACTATACCTGCAGATATGAAGTCCAGACATCATCCTCGGCCGTCACACACTTCAACACTGGATCCCAGCCGAATCCACTGGTGTTGACATACAACATGTCATGGACTATTCCGAAGTGAGTCTTCAAAGTCTTCATGCGGGAATAGATGTGGGGTTCAGCCCGAATCCCGGATTGTGGCATGCGTTGCTGAAGCTCCCGCTCGACTGCAGTGTACAATCCCGGTTTGAAACCCCTGTCTGCTCTGTATCTACCGGTTGCAGTTAGCTCTAGCAATTTCTGTATTAGCATCTTGTCCTCCTCGTCCGACCAGCTACGTTTACTCCTACTGGGATGTGGGGTAATATTGATGGGTATCCCCTCAGGCATGGGATTATCTGTAGAAGGTTACATAGCAAAATAAAGTATACTAACAGTAGCCCAATGAAGTATGTTCACATAAGATTGTAACAATGACAGAAAAGGCATGTGAAGCAATTCAGTAGTAGACACAAATCATTAACATGATTCACCGACAACCCAAATCAGCTTACCATAGTCCATCGGTGATGGCACGGGGGAGGGCGTGGCTGAGGGAAAAACAGGACGCTCCGGTGAAGGGGTGGGTGAAGTCATGGGTGATGAATTGAACGGGGAAGTCAGAGAAGGAGTGGGTGACAGATTGAGATCTCCAACTACACAAAAAAGATGTCGGCGTTAATCGTAAATAGACAGGCCTTACACAGTACGAGCATAGAAAGAATAAAAACATGAGACATCAACGGAAGCATATCTTACCGCTAGCGGAAGACGACGACGAAATGGACACCATGGCTGGGTTTGGACAGTGTGAGAAGGAGCTGTGTCGACAAGAAATGGAGTAGGGAATAGGGCACAGACAAATTTCGCGAATAATGGTAAGACAGAGAACAGGGGCGATTTTCGCGAAGGGATGGTTTGTTGCTTTTACAGGGCACAGGGGCAAAACAGAGAACATCAGTACAAAGTATACAGCTGTCAATATCTGCAGGTCGATCCGTGCCAACAGTCGACGTGGCATCATCGCGACACAAAGCGGGAAACGAAATTTGGGCCAACTTATCCCGCCCGATGCATCACTTTGGGGGAGATAAATGTAATTGCGACCATCAAATGGACATTAAGACTGTGGACAAATCAGACTTCAACAGTTAGCCCAAACATGTGATATAGCAATCAACTTCAATCACTGTTGGGTTTCGACTTTGGGCCACTCCAATTACATATCAAACTACATATCCATCATAAACCAAACAGGGCCTTATCACTTCAGATATTCAAGCATGGTATGATCCCGTTTAAAAATTTAAATCTTAAAAAATATATTATTATTTTAATATGTTTAATGAGGGTTAAGAATGTCCATATCTCTGCTTATAATACTGCTCAACAATTTTGTCGTTTCTGAATGCCCGGTAAACACACACAAAGACAGAAAGCTGACTCCAGTTGTAACAAGTGTAGGAAACCAATGAGTTTTCTATTTTTATTTACATCTTCTATTTCCCGGGACGCCGAGCACAGTGTTATAAGAGATGGACAGTTACTTAGAAGCTTTTTTCAGGAATAATATTGGTTACACGATTCTCTCGGTTACAGTATTCAAAAGTTCTAAATGTAAAGCAAGTATAATAAAATAAACAAATAAACAAACAGTAATATAACAAGATATATAGTATGATAAAATTTAAAATTATGCAAGGGATATAGATAGTTTACAAGTGTAAAGAGAATTCATATAGAGAATTATCAAATACCCATGCTTTACCAAATAATCCATGAGGAAAACAAGAAATGACAGTGTTTTACTTAAAAATCTCAACTTGAAAAAAATATCCATTATTTTCCAAATAAGAGAAGAATTAAATATATAACCGCAAGTGTGTAACCACATGCATGTACAGCTTCATTCAATTATTCGATCAGTGTTTGGAAATATGATGAAAATTGAGTAATCTTTTGATGGCAAGTCCCTCCTTGATGGTCAAACTAATGATGGAAAGAACTATCAGGGTTAGGTCATCAATATATACTTTTGATGCCTTGCCCAGCTGACTCCACCCAGTAATCACCACTGAAACCAAAGAAGTCATACAAATAGTACAGCTTTGATTGAAAAATAATACTTAACATTTCTCCCTCTTACAAATTCAAAGCAGATGAGACAGAGACTAGGAGGGTTAGATTACCAAATTCTGTCATCCGTAGTTTGTTTGTTTTTAAGTTTTACTAATAATTAAATAAGAAAGCTAGGAAACACTTTTGTTTTTATCTTTTTCTGTTTTTTTTAAAAAATTAAAGGATCTTCAGCATATGCTACAGTATATAACACTGATTAATTTTTTTTATGCTGTATTGCAATTAAACACTAATTAATGATACATCTTTTTTCATTCTACCACATAATTAGCAACTAATGAGAAATCTAATTAGGCATTTCATATCCAAAATAAGAATTAAATTTTATTTTTTATGAGAATGTCCTATGAGAAAGGGTATGTGCATGCCGCTTTTCGATTCTACATAGCTCATCAACGACGTAAGACCAACGTAGTTTGAAAAGTTTATGAACGGCGACAGCTAGGTTGGGCCGCAAAAGCATTTTCAGACAGGTATACTATACTATCTGCAACTACTAAAAAACCGACCCCGACACTGTATTTGTTGGTGTGGGTTTGGATCCCGTTATATGCATAGCCTTTGACTTAATTTGTACCTCTTTAAAAAGTTGCCGTCAAATTCACATCTTAACCGTCAGCCTAGCTGTATATCCACCGTCAAGTAAAGCAACCTTTTCCTCTTGAAGGAAACCTTTCTGAACACCGACAAGCGAGCTAGCCCCAAATGTTTTCTCCTGAGATGGCTTGCCTGAGAGCTGGAAAGGAGTTCAAGTACAAGTAGATAACTGAAAGAGCACCGCGTCATACAGATGTATACACACGTTTGGTCGGAAACCGTGTGAAACCACGCAAAATACTCCTCACTTGTACTTTTACTAAGCTTTTCCTGAAGCTTCCTTTGGACACTCCCACGTTGTATATACGTAATCTAGCAGAAAGTCAAATTCAAACATTTCAAACTAAAATTGGTCCCAAATCCTCACCCTGTCGTTAGAGTTCTCAACCAACAGTTTGTCGCGGTCGATATAGGAAAGAAATAAAAAGGTAGCATACAAAATCAAATGATATTTGAAAATAAAGCCACCGTCCTTACCTAAGACATCCTGAATATAAATATGCGTATGACCGTAGTGCAAGAGCCATTAACAACCTCACAAGCAAGCTAGACTGACCATCCTTCTCTCTCGAGACGTCACAGCTGAGAACAAACAATTGTTTTTTCTTTGGGTGCCGAGTTTAATATACGTACGTACGCAAATGGATATGTCAATGAGGATAAGGAGAGCAAGAATATCAGTTTGGTGCGTGCTAGGCCTAATGATACTGGTGGTTTCAACACAAGTTAGTGTAGCCCATTGCAGAGCTCTTCGTTCAACAACCGACGCTGTTATTGCCACCGGATGCGAGCAAGTTGTTGGTGGAGCTGAATCAACAGCTTCGGTAGCTGTTCCTTCCAACAACGCCTCAAAAGGTCTGCCTTCGGTTAGAAACGTGATGTTTGTGTTGGCATCTGGGCCGAGCAAAAGAGGCAGAGGTCACTAGCACTTTCATGACATCTTCCACTGTTTTGTACTAGTTTTTTGTAGCGTTCTGTGACGGTTAAGAATTTTGACAGATAAGTGAAATTCTTAGATCTTTTAGTGTCCTCTAAAGAGGACTATGTAGATTAATACTTGTAGTTTGTTAGTAGTCCTCAGCGGATGATGTAATATGTTATACCTGCATTTGTTAATCTTTTTCCTTTTTTTTAAGATGATTTTTATTGAAATAGAATCTGTACAAGCAGGTCGTAGGTCCCAAAAATAGAACTTTATAACTGTTCCTAAAGCTCCTATGTATCTAAAATTCTTTAAGTTACATCTTGTTCACCAACTAGCTCTGTAGATGAAGAGGTGAAAGATTTCTGCCACGTCTCTCTTTTTCTTGTTAATGACTTGCTCTGAATTCTAGTGGGTGGGAACCTGTCAGAAGTGAAACTGTTTCAATTGCAACGCCCGCTGAAATTTCCTTGTCAAACGCAGGCAGCAGCACATATGAATAACTAAAAGCAAGTAGTAGCAGCAGTTGAAAAAAAAAATCCCATTTATGATAGTAATCTAGACCTTAACTGGTAAAGAATTTGTCACTAATTAGTATCGGTTATTGGTATTCAACAAATTCTCAAAATTAGCTCACACTTTATTTTAAGATGAACTGACCCATGATAGTTGTTTATCATAATTACCTCTCTAAACTCCTGTATTTGGTATCAAACGTCAGGTCTCCAACCCTCAAATCTTTAAAACCCGAGGAGATACAGTTAAACCACATGTTCATTGCTATTTAACCACTTAATTGGACCAGTAAATTTTAGTTAGTAATGTTTATATAATTATTCATGCAATGTTTGTGCTTTCACAAGTCTAAGTTCTCAAGCATCTGTACATATCTCCCACTTAGACCGGCGTTCATGCCTACTTTACAATTATATAAATAATATATTGTCTTATAAGTTAGTTGGACAAAATATTATCTTAACCGGTTATGTTTATTAAGAGTAGATGAATAAAAGAGGTATTCGGCAAATCTAATAGTTAACTAATGATCATATATAATAAATAATATAAATGAGTGTGGATATAGAGTATGATAATTGGATGTCTGTATGAACGTAAAAGAACTTGTCAACATACTGAAAATGTGAAAATGCTTTAACTTTGATGAGTTAATGTTATTTAATCGATGAATTGTAGCTCTACTATCACATAATAACTTAACTTGGCTTCAAATTTATCAGCCACAATACATTACTATACTCAAGATTATGAAATTTCTTAATTTGATGCTTCGCAGCAGGCCACTGAGTATATGCCTTACATCCAATCTCATTTTATACAAATTTTATATTATATTTATTGTTTAATAAAGATATATTATTCTTTATTTCTGTGAGCTTATAGACTTTTAGAGCACATGTGTTACACTGGTTGATTTAGTGTTTAGAAATTTTTATAGAAATATCTATTCTTTGAGGTAAGAGTAATTTGGTCATTTCTACCAACATATGTTTTATGGCTTTAAAAACTAAACATTGGAGTTTTACACGCTTATCTGAGCTTAGAATAAATTTTATAATTTTCTGAGGTCTTTTGGAATATAATTTAAATTTTCTCATTGTTTGTCTCCTTCACACGGTTATAGAGAAACTGTCGTTTTAGTTGCTGGAGATATCGTGTTATAGTTGTTGAAACCGGGTTGCCAATTTTAGGTTTTATTAGAGACAATCACAATTATATTATTTTATATTCATTATAGTTGATTTACTGTCGTTAATGTGAATATCATATATTAATGGCCATTGATATGGTCAAACTTTATAAAGGATTTACAGTGTGTATATCACTTATGTTGTAACTCTTTATGGTAACGGAGCATGTCAATGCAAATATAGCCAAAATAGTTTAACAACCACTGCGAATATTGTCCAAAACCAAAACACCAGACATAACATTTCGTTAATCTCTAATCCCACATCACCTTTATATCCAATTCAGATAATCCAAACACAACAATCAGTTTTGGTGTTATTACAGGGAAGAATTTTGGTGCATGGGAGATGGCTCTGATAAGGGTACTCAAAGATGGGTTTTGTTAACGGCTCAATAAAGAAGTCTGGATTGGAACCTATAATGGTAGAAATTTGGGATAGATGTGATTCTTTTATTATGGGGATGAATTTTAACATCTATTTAACCTAAAATCCTAAATTAGAGGAACTGCTTCTTCTAAAGAGATGTTTGATGTCTTGAAGGAGAGATATACAAACAAACAGAGAAAATACACCACACTTTTTTCAGCTAAATAGGGAGATACATGCCTTACAACAAGACACGATGTCTATAGCTGATTATTTTACTACACTACAAACAAAATGTGATAAGCTCTTGAACTTCATGCCCAATATTGGGTGCACATAAGAATGCAAATGTCTTGATGGTATAGAGGCACAAAAGCTAAAGACGAAGAAAGAGTTTATCAGTTTCATACGGGACTTGATAACACTTGTTTTGGAGTTGTCCAATCTCAGATTCTAAATACAAATCGATTGCATAACCTTAACTGTGCGACCCAGCCTACATAGGGTGTCAAGTTACCCAATTCCAAAATCGGAAAGAAGTGAGGGAAGTCTTGGGCTTAAATGTATTGTGTGAATGAATCATTTATAACAAAATGCATCTTTTGGGACATGTGGTTAGAAGCCAACTCAAAATTACAGATGTAATCTATCACGCGCACATACACATCCGGGCCCACTGGATCAAGAGTTCTTGGCCGAGTCATGAAAAATGGTGGCAGAGCTGATTTCGCTCCCTCTTCCGTGTGAGCTTGAGCCTTGGGTTGAGTTTACAAATAGAGCTCGTTAGTTTGGGTCTGTCATGTCCCGGCATCCACCAAGACATAAAAACCAGCATATAGCTATTGTACAAACTTAAATGGCCATCCTAAGAGTATACAACAACTATACAAGACAAAAATGAAACCTGTTTAAATTTTTATTTTATATTTTAAATACATGATGTGCCTCGGAAGCAATCCCAATAATAAGAAAGCGTATTAGAAGAAATAGACGTGTGAAAATTTTGGGGAATTTACATTATGTGAGACATAAATCAAAATCTTGATTAATTTATTAATATAGTATGGGATCCCAATTTACAATATATATATATATATATATATACACGATGTGAGACCCAGCCTATAGGGGGGGTCAGGTTACCCAATCCCACATCGGAAAGGAGCAGGGAAGGTCTTGGACTTATATGTGTTGTGTGAGTGGATCATTTGGAACAAGATGCATCTTTTGGGCCCTATGGTTAAAAGCCCAACCAAGCATTGCAGGTGTGATCCATCATGCGTACATACGTCCGGGGCCACTGGACCGAGAGTTTGAGGGCCGGGTCCTGACAAATGGTAGAGGAGCCGATCTCGTTCCCTCTTCAGGGTGGGATTGGGCCGTGTTGTGTGTTCACGTTTGGGCCCGTGAGTTTGGGTTCAAGTCAGTTACGTTTGGCTCCCCTCGTGAGGACACGAGGTCTATAAGGAGGAGAGATTGTGAGACCCAGCCCGTAGGGGGGGTCAGGTTACTCAATCCCATATCGAAAAGGAGCGGGGGAGGTCTCGGACTTATATGTGTTGTGTGAGTGGATCATTTGGAACAAGATGCATCTTTTGGGCCCAATGGTTAAAAGCCCAACCAAGTGTTGCAGTTGTGATCCATCACGCGCACATACGTCCTAGCCCGTTGGGCCGAGAGTCCGGGGGCCAGGTCGTGACACACGAAATGTCATATGCATATAGTCCACAAGTGTAAATTCTGATCTTCAATCATACCTTGAAATACATATACGATCAGAGAGTCTGCGATCTGGGGCGAAGCCGATCCTTTAGCTCTAACTTGGGGAACTTATCAAACACTGACATGGCAACCAGGTGAGTGGATGTTTTTGTTTATAATTCTTTTAAATTTAAACAATATTATGTATTCTTTCGATCAAATGCTTTGGAAAGATCAAAACTAAAGTCATGGCCAAGGATCATTCAGATCCAAACATAAACAATGCATTAATGACAAATCAAGGCAAAGCAATTCCACACGAAATCACAACATATAATGTATAACCCCATCATTAGGGTCACATTTAAGCAATGTCATCACATATCAAACACACATCTCAAATAGATAGAGATCTTATAGATCTCGGCATACAATCGACAACCATTCTCATAGATGGCTAATATAGCTAACCATTATCGTAGGTTGGTATTATAATCACTCTCTCTATATCCGGGCTATAATCACACACAGTAATCTATGAACATGTAGGAACACACAGTAATTTGAGGTAACACCCAGTAATCTGATATGCTGAGGTGATCAATCCCAGGATATGTTTATAAGTTATATTCCTCAATGGTTAGAATGTCATTAGTTGACTAATTCCATAGCCACTATACCTTTCACCCCACTAGCGTTACTATCACATTAATTACCCCTTCTTATAGCTTTCACTTCGTTTAGATTAGTATAACATTAACTAACCTTCCCTTAATCCTCTATTTCTTTCTGAGATAAATTTGCTTAATTATCCTTGGGTGATCATTCACTTTGTTCGTATATTCTTAATTTACTTAGGCTTTTAAACTTTTCTCAATTTTCCCTTTTGTAAATCCCCCTAAATAGTTTCTCGATTATTTTTTATTAGTTCTTAGACAAGTTCCTTAGTAAAAATCTTTTGATTTTCTTATGTTGAGTCGACCCTCTAAGTATTGTTTTTCTTTTATCTTGAATTTTATTTTCTTACACGATAGTGCTATAAACTTAGCACGATTAATATTCTTTTATATGACTAGTCAGTCATCTGTGGCATAGTTAGAATACTTCCTTGTAATCAGCCAAATTATGATCTCTTATTAGTAGACTTAGGGTTCTTAATGTTCTCGATTCATTAGTATCTAAAACGTTGTTTCAATTGCTCATATGTTGGGTCTTTCCAACACGAGTTTCAATACTTTTCTTGTATAACCTTGAAGCCATACAAGGTATTTGTTAAGTTTTTTCCACGATTCCCACTCGGTAGTACAATACTGCTGTCCCCTATATCACAGTTATCTTAATCGCATTCGCAACACTCAATTACAGCTCGAGAAACAACCATAGAAGCACATTGCAATTCATTCAAATGCATAAAATCAAGACTTGCCATGATTTAAGAAATTTCTCATTGACCATGTGTTTATGCGTGCAAACAAGTCACAAATATCACACATCACATGGAATCAATATAGATTCATTTAAAATGATGGGAATAAGTTTAAAATCGTCCACTCACAGTTTTGTCATCCTGACTTCCTCTCTGAATCTGATCTAGATTCCTGATCTTTTTATTGTGATCTACACATATAATTGAAATCTGATACTTAATATCATCATAGAAATCTTAATAATCTCATAATAGACACTTCTAGACCCTTAAAATTGTCCTAGGAACTCAATGATTGTCCTCAGATTCAATCCGGGTAATTTTCGTATTTTGCCTTAATTATTAGAAATTTTTATTAATTTATATACTCATCAAAACTCATCAAAATCATCAAAACTTTATATCATTAGACTTCTCATAATTTTCTCTATTTCTAAAATTTTTTCATATTTTTTCCCAATTTATTTATATTTTCCCAAATTTAATTAATTTTCTGGCAATTTATATTTTCTGGTCAAAGTTAATGGGACATGTGTCACTCCATAACATAGCCATGTTTTTAACAGACTTGGCTTGTTCTCGACCCAATACCAAATCTAAACCCTCTTTACCAAACCGTATCAAACGACATGTCACTCATATTGTACCTAGATGACATATCGTCTATCATGCTCCCCAGATGACATGTCTTTCAGAAGGTCTGCAGACAACTTGTCATCCGCAATCGTCTTCTTTCCCTTGCCAGAACTGCAAGTTTGGGAACCCTAGGGTTTTTCTTCAAACTCAATTCTGCTATACACAGCCCTATTACTCACCAAACTTATATAAACACAAAGCCCTTTTCATCATGATTGTGAACCCACAAAATTTAAGTTACTCTACCCAACACAACCCTACGGATCTAGAGAAAGATGTTGCATCCTCTCGAATAAGAGGGAAATTGAGTTACTTACGAGAGATAGGATGAAATCATCCAAAAGATACATGCTCGAACTCGGGAAGGAGAGTCACAAGCAACTAGGGGAAGAAGTCGGGTTTTTGGGGCTGAATGTGCAAATGCCTAATTTCTGATTAAAATCAGGATAAGCCCTCTTCAGTCGCTGGGTCGCTAGACAAGACCAACCGATGACCCTCCTGAGACATAAACGGCGTCATTTCACCGAAAAGGTGAAATGACGCCGTCCCAACGAAGACGACATATGCTCGGCTTAAGGCTGAGTCTGTCAAAACAGCAGGTTTCGTTGCCGTTTTGAGCAACCTTGGTTAAAACCGCAGCACTTGCCATGTTTTGACACTTTGCATTTTTATTTCTTTTTTTTATATAATATAATATAATATAGTTTTCTTTTAAATTACTAAATCTTTTAAAATTCATAATAAATAGTACACTAATCAGAAAAATACCCCGAAAAAATATTAGACTCTTTATGAATAGTAATGTATAATTAAATTAAAAATTTTAATTTTCATCATTTACATAATTTACTAAAGATTATAATACCCTATGGTATTTATTAGAAAAAATACCAATAATTAGAAATATCTTTCTAAAAATTTCTCCAAAAATTTTTGATCATCAATATTCAATGTAGCGACCCATCCATGGTCCTAAACCTTCAAAATTATTCTTGGATCTAATCCTTTTCATTTCCATGCCTTGTATATACATATTCTTAAGTATATAAAATTCTCAATTTATTATATAATTATTCTTTTTCAATAATTTAATAACTGAAATTCATTTCTTTTAACGTAAATTACTTTCTTATGAGTCTCAAAAGATAGCCTCAAGAGCTTTATTCATCAAATGATTTGGATTATAAGATTGACAGGTATTGGGATATAGAAAGACGATATTACCCCCATATACCGAGTTCTAAGAAATACACCGTCTGAGGCTCTTTAAGAGGTGTCGAGAATCTAGGAATACACCTGCGAGTTCAAATGACTTGATAGGTTGGAGTATGAACATGGTATCTAAGTCAACTTCTATTGGGCCGTACACTTACATCATAGCTTAACAACTATCAGTTTCGGTATTTACTGATCTATTCTTCATACTTATCCATTTCAAAAGCATATATAACTCCTCATATCCTTGGTCCATGGGTTATGGGCTTACCAATTTATTATTTATCGGGTTATTGGGCTTAAATCCCAACCCGCTAGATTACGAAACCTTACAATACCCGAGTCAATTACTTTTGGGCTCCCTTCGTGAGGACACAAGGTATATAAGGAGGGGAGATTGTGAGACCCAGCCTATATAGGGTATCAAGTTACCTAATCCCATATCCGAAAGGAGTGTGAGAGGTCTTGGGCTTATATGTGTTTTACAAATAGATCATTTATAACAAGACGCATCTTTTGGGCCATGTGGTTGGTAGTCCAACTCAGTATTGTAGTTGTGATCCATCATGCACACATACACGTCTAAGCCCGCTGGGCTAGGTCATGACATTAACAGTGTTTATGACACTATACTTCTAGAAGAGAGTCATTATTCAATATCGATTGAATAGGAAAGCAAGGTCGAAATAGCTGTGGCCATGGGTGTAATTTCTAGATCTCGAAGGAAAGCACGGATTACTTGTGACCACTATAGAGGTGGACATAAAAGGTCTAAATGCTATCACCTTAATGGTTGGTCAAAATGACAAAGCACGAGGAAAGAAGGTTTGGAACAAGCATGTTTCAACAAAGGAAAAAGGCTTTCCTAATTAGGTGATGGCTGGTAGAGAGGAAGAAAAGGATAGTGACACTGGTTATGCTCTTGTTGTTCAACATAGCAAAGCATATGATCCCAAGAAGGAGGATGCATCATTCCTAAAATTAGCCAGAAAGTTTATAGATATGCTGGAAGGAAAGAAAGTGAGCAAAAATATGTGTGGTAAGACTATTCAGCCTAATGTTAAGTGGATTGTTGATAGTGGAGCTAGTTATCACATAATAGCACACTTAAATATATTGACAGATATCCATTCGTTATTCGTCCCGTCTGAGTTGCATTGCTTGATGGAAGAACATTCTTAGCCTCACGAGCAGGAGATTTTATCTTATCTAGAGATCTTGTTCTCAAGGATATGCTCTATATTCCGAATTTTACATGCTATCTTATCTCTGTGCCACAACTTACAATAAAATAAAATCTTATAGTGACATATGACATTATTTTTTGCAAAATATAGGACCCAGTTATGAATAAGAAGATTGACATGGATAGATTGCTATCTAGGATATATTATATAGAGAATGAGACATATGGGAAGGTGGCTATGTGCGCGGTTAAGAATGAAATAGGGTTATAGCATCAAAGATTGGGACATCCTTTGATTAAAAAAAATTCTCTCATTACCATTTTATATAAATTTAAATTTTTATCAGATGTACCATGTGATATCTGTCACAAATCTAAACAAATAAGATCCCCTTCTCCGAAAAGTTTAAACCATGCCATAACACCTTTTGTGCTTATCCATTGTGACTTATGGGAGATGTATCCTACAAAGTTGACATCAGGAGCACCCTATTTCTTTGTGTTGTTGATGATTACTCATGAGCTATATGGGTTTATTTGCTGCAGCAGAAATTTGAGGTGGCCAATAAACTCAAGCAATTTGTGCGAATGATGGTGACTCAATTTGACACCCATGTTAAATAAATTTGGGCAAACAATAGGATTGAGTTCATATGTCTGAAAAATTATTTTTTAGACAAAATAATAATATATGTAACCTCCATCAGCTACACATCACAACAAAATAGGCATGTTGAAAAAAAAATCGTTATATCCTAGAGATTGCACATGCCTTGTGATTTGAAGCAGGATTACCTATCTGATTTTGGAGAGATTGTGTCTTGATGACTAGCTACTTAATTAATGAAACTCCTAGTTATGCGTTCAATAATCGGACACCAAATGAATTGCTTTTCAAGAGGCCCCCAAATTATTCTCACTTACAAATTTTTGGTTGCCTTTGTTATGCCTATAAGTATGATAAAATCACAGATAAATTTGATACTTGATCATCTTGATGTATGTTTCTTGGATATCCTCAAGGAAAGAAAGGCTTACGTGTATATGATATATAGACAGGAAATATCTTAATTTCCAAAAATATCATAAGATGATTGTGAGACCTCGAATTTTGAGTCCTAGATGTCCAAAAGCTAGTACAAGTGAAATGACCATTTTACCCTAAAGAAATGGATATGTGATGGACGAAAATGGAATGGAAGGTCTTGTAATCATTTCTGATTTCATTTCCCTTTGATTTATTTTTTAATTGGTTCAAACTTACCTTAGGAGATAAAATTTCTAAAATTAAGGAAGGATAATTTCAGAAATTAATTCTAATGATTATCTTACCTTATCTAGCCTTTAAAGTGGAGAAATTAATCCCATAAACACCCTACATAAAGAGTAGCCAGCCACACTTGTCCACACACACCTAAAACACACAAAAATTTGTCAAACATCAAACCTTACACCATACCCTATTGTTGCCAAAATTTCCTTGATCTTCATCCTAGTATAACTCTCTTATCCTTTGTCAGATTTCTGCAAATAATAGCTTGTTAGAATTATTTTTCCACCCTCTATCTAGCTATCTTGGGTTAGTCATCTAAGGGGGATGCACCATCTGATCACTGGTTTCTGATAGGTTTGGTGAGTGAAATTGGTAACAAAATAGGATATTTACTTGGTTATTGAGTATGCTTGCTTAATGTGCTTTTGTCTTTGCCTTATGATGATATAGGTGGTTCGGATTCCTTGAATAAAGGAAAAGGAATAGCTTCTTGATCAGAGATGAGAGGTAGGATCTATGCCTCATTGGTTTCTTCAGAGATCCTTGTTGTTTGCTTGTTGATTTATGTGCATATACTTGTTGATGATTGCATAAGCATATGTTGGATAGTGTATGCTTGAGTTGTGGATTGAGATGTGATCCTCTAGACAATACCGAATCCTTGACATAGGTTATGAGTGCCTAGTTTGTATGTGTTGTGTGAATTTAACATGCTGATTGTGTTCTGACATAATTGAGGATACCCTGTTATGGTATTGTGGGTACTTGCTTACCCTGTTGGGGTAAGCGCTGATGCTCTTTGGGAGAGGAGAGGTTCTTATTAGTATGGGAGTTGTATGGGTGGAAATCCCCAGCAAGAGCTCGCTGGATGCCTAGTCCTGTGTCTTGGCTAGATGCATTGTCTTGTATACTGGCGAGATGTCCTTATCCTTGAATAGTTTGTTAGGATGGCTAGTCTTGTGTGCTGGCTAGATGCTTTGCCCTATATACTGGCAAGATGAATAGGCTTTCTGATTAGCTTGTGTGCTAAACTTCTACCCTTTGTACAGCGAAGCCTTGGACAACACAGATGGAAGGGGATGGTCTTTCCTGTTGATGAGACTGATTCATAATTTTCATGCCTGTGTACTTCTAATTTTTGGAACTATTTGTAGTCCACCCTCATCCTTAGCTTTCGGCCCTATCGCTTTTTGGTTGAATGATGAGATGCGTGATTCCCTTTAGTTATATAGGCTGATGTGATATTGATTGAGAGATGTTTGTTTAAGATTTCTGTAGATTTATGATGTTGTGACCTTATTGAGATTCTTGTAATCTCACCCTATTGTTTTCACCATTTTTCGGGCTTAGGTATATTCTTTGTTCGTGGTACTAGTGTATGAGATCAAGGCTGTACAGCGGGGCGATATTGCATCACATTCGCATTCTTATTTCCTTGGTTGCTTGCGCATATAACATGAACTATGATTGGACTATTTTCTGGTTTTTCAAGTTCGTTCCTTGCTTGTTTGTTTCCGAATTATGTTGGAGGTTTACTTGCTAGATATTTGGATGCCTATGGGACTTGTCTGTTGGGATTTTATTGATTAAATTTAAAGACTTCCACTGATGTTTTTATTCACTCCATATGTTACTAGAATACTTTTCTAATATCATACTCCAACCTTTAAAATCATAAGTAATGAATCTAATAAAATTGGAACTTAGGAAGATTAGAGCCTTGTGAGATTCAGATAGGTCCTAGGTTGGGCTTATTTTCATGGCGGTAAGGGTCTTAATATGTTGGAATTCAGATCCTTACAAGTTTGGTAACGGAGCATCGTTTAGGAAATATGATTTGTTATATGCTAACTTGTTTGTTGTTTTTATGTTTCTAGGAAGGTACATGCTCACACACCCACACACTTAGAGGGCTAATACCGAAAATAATCTGATGCAAAAAACCTGGTTTGAATTATTTGAATGACATGCTTGATTGTTTGATTTTCTGTGTATTTATGTGTGTTCTTGTACATCACATGATTTGATGTGGTTTATTGGGTTACGAAAAGTGCTTGCTATGTTTTCCTTGCTTTTGCCAAATGTATATGCATGTGTTTGCTGTCTGTTGATGTGTGCTGCCGAGTATGATTTGCATGAATATGTGTATTGCCAAATGCATGGGATGTGGTTTTGCATGATTGCCGAGTATGGTATGTATGAAAGTATGCTTTCCAAATGCTTGAATGATTATTGTTGAGTGCTTGTGTATGTTAATGTGATTGCCGAGTGTGCATTTGCATGTATGCATGTGATTTCCAAAACTTGTATATTTATGTGTATGAGTGATTTTTTTTCCAGCATATGCATATCGCCCGGTGTACGCCTCTCCACCAGGTACCACTTCTTTTCTTTGTATTCATATTTGGGTTAAGTGTTGAGTGACATTGTGTGTTCGTATAGTATGGAAAGGATGAATGTGACACGAGATCGATGGGGTAGGTATGGGGTTCAGGCTGAACAGCAACCTATTGAGCAAGAGGAGTCGAATGCACAAATTGAGCAGAGAGGGCAAGTTGAGCCCGAAAACCAACCTGAGGCACCAGCCGCACTAGCTATCGATCCTATGATGGCACAAATCCTAAACATGAAGGGATCGCTGCGAACCAGCAGCACATGGAGGTGTAATTTCAGAATGCTCCTGTACCCGCGCCTGTGGAAGATCCTATTCCTCCACTTGAACCTGTACAGCTAGCTCACCCTAAGGAAGCCGAGAGACTCCCAGTCATTATTACAAAATTACTGAAGGAAGCTCGTCAATTGGGATATAAAGATTTCAGCAGTTCAGCAGGCGCTGCTGTGGCTCGTGAATGGATGGACATTTTATACTGCATGTCCCTATTTTTGCGTATCTCTGACTATCACAAGGTTTCCAACGCTAGTTTCCTACTTGAGGGAGAAGCCCTCGCATGGTGGACAGCCGTTGTGATTCGGAGATTGTTTTCCTACTTGGGAGGAATTTTGCTATGAGTTCAACGAGAGGTTCTACACGAGATTCCATAAAAACGAGTAGCGACAAGCTTTCTACAAGCTTGAACAGAGCACTCGTTCAGTGCTAGAATACGAGAAGGCATTAAGAGAGTTGTCTCGATTTTCACTAGAGGAGGATCATTCATCGTATCAGCTTGCGAGACAATTTCAAGATGGGCTGAGTACCGAGCACAAAACCATCATTGGTACGACACTGGCACAGAATTTGCAAGAATTAATCATTGTCGTAACTAAAGCCGAGAAGATTGTACAAACTAGGAAGCCATCCGCAGTAACTAATGGTGGATCCTTCAGGTGAGATTCAAAGTTCAATCGGCATACAGGAACCTATCCTTTAAGGTCCTATCCTCCGAAAAACAATGGCAATGGAGGTAACAACAGAAAAAAAATTTCTGGTTCGATTCTAATGGATCTACGTGGAATTCGCAGCCACATCGATGTTATAATTGTGGCTAGATAGGCCATGTTCAGAGGGAATATCTGAAACCAAGGAAAATCATAGGTGCACCTAGTGCGGGCCGAGGTGGGTATGCTAACCCCACCAAACCACCTGCATGCGCACCAGGAGGACCATCCAATAGATCCACAAGTGAGGTGCAACCAAGACCAACGAGGCTATTCACCCTGACTGATGCCGAAGCTAGCCTTGATGTGGTGACAGCTGAATCGTGTGACCGTGGAGAACAAGTACCCTTTGCTTGCATTAAAGACTTGTTCGACCAACTCCAGGGTGCAGCCGTGTTCTCCAAGATTGATCTCAGATCAGGATACCATCAATTACGAGTTCGTGATGCTGATATTCCAAGGACCACATTCAGATCACGATACAGCAATTACGAATTTCTGGTAATGCCATTCCGTTTGACCAATGCACCAGCTGTGCTCATGAACCTGATGAATAGTGTGTTCTATGAGTTCGTAGATAAATTTGTGATAGTCTTCATCGACGAGATATCGAAAGAGGATCATGCTAAGCACTTGTGAATTGTGCGAAATATTCTGAGGGATCGGTGATTGTTTGCAAAGTACTCCAAATGAAAATTCTGGTTAAGCGAAGTTGGTTTCCTTAGCCATATTGTTTTCGCCGAAGGAGTCCTCATTGGTCCAAAGAAGATTGAAGTAAGTTTCTTGGTAACCCCCGCAAACTGTTTTCAAAGTTCGTAGTTTCCTTGGTTTAGCTAGATACTACACTCACCTGATGGAAAATTTTTCATCGCTTGCTGGAGCATTGACAAAATTGACACGCAAAGGAGAGCTTTTCGTATAGAATGAAAGGTGCCAGCGAAGTTTTGAAGAATTGAAGAACCGGTTGGTTTCCACACTAATCCTCACCTTACCAGTCGGTGGGAAAGAGTACATGGTGTACAGCGATGTATCAAAATCCGAACTTGGATGCGTATTGATGCAAGATGGGAAAGTCGTTGCCTATGCTTCACGATAATTGTGACCGCACGAAAGCAACTATCCTACGCATGATTTGGAGCTTGCAGCCGTGGTGTTTACGTTGAAAATATGGTGCCACTATCTATATGGTGAGACATGCCGAATCTTCACCGATCACAAAAGCTTGAAGTATCTCTTTATGCAGAAAGAATTGAACATGAGACAACGAAGATGGTTGAAGCTGATTAAGGACTACGATCTGATCATCGAATATCATCCTGGAAAAGAAAATGTTGTCGCTGATGCCTTAAGCTAGAAGATTCATCCTCCTTCCCCGTCGGTGTTGTCTTACATGTGCACTCAATATATGCCAATATTGCTAGATTTGAAAGCTACACGTGTGCATCTTGGCACTGATTTTTCTGGTTCGTTGTCAGGACGAATCAAAGTCATGCTTACCTTGATTGAGGCGATCCGGAATCAGAAAACAGAAGACCTAATGTTGGTTGAAATTTGGAAGCAATTATCTGATGGTGTTGATGTCATAGCTCGCAATTTCAGAATGTGAGATGATGGAGTTCTTATCTTCAAAAATCGGGTATGTGTACCACAAGATGTTGATATTCCTAATCTCATTTTATCTAAGGCACATAGTTCGAAGTTCGCTATTCATCCTGGTAACACTAAGATGTACTGAGATTTAAAGCAGCAGTATTGGTGCCCAAACATGAAGCATCACATCGCTGAGTTCGCTGCCCGATGCCTCGTATGTCAACAAGTGAAGATCGAGCATCAAAGACCCGCTAGTTTACTTCAATCACTTCCTATTCCAGAATGGAAGTGGGAGCATGTCACAATGGATTTTGTGACCGGTTTGCCTAAATCACAGCGACGATTCGATGCCATTTGGGTGATTGTGGATTGATTGACAAAATCTGAACAATTCCTGTTCGTGTGAAAGACACACTTGAGAAATTAGTTGTTCGTTACTTAGACGAGATTGTACAATTGCATGGAGTGACAGTTTCCATTGTTTCAGATCGTGACCCTCGTTTTACATCATGATTTTGCGAGAATTTTCAGAATGCGCTGGGTTCGAGATTGAATTTCAGTACAGCATTACATCCTCAGACCGATGGTCAATCTGAGAGTATGATTCAGACATTCGAAGACATACTACGTGCGAGTGTGTTGGACTAGCATACTGGTTGGGAGCGATGCCTACAATTGGCAAAATATTCTTACAATAATAGCTTTCATATAAGCATCGGTATGGCACCTTATGAAGAACTATATGGGAGATGTTGCAGAACTCCCATTTGCTGGAATGAAGTAGGCGAAAGACGCCTAGTCAATTCGGAATTGATTGATCAAGTAACAGAGCAGCTAAAGTTGATTATACAACGGCTAAAGACAGCGCAAGATCAGCAGAAAAATTATGCAGATAATCAACGAAGGGAGCTGGAATTTGCGGTGGGTGACAAAGTGTTCCTGAAAGTCACCCTATGGAAGAGAGTCCTTTATTTTCAATAGCGAGATAAGCTAGCACCTCATGAAATTGGTCCGTATAACATTATTGAAAGGATCGGTCTTGTTCCATACCAACTTGCCTTACCTTTGAATATGGAAAGAATTCACATCGTGATTCACATATCGATGTTGAGAAAAAATATGCAAGACCCTGCTCATATGCTCGAAGAACCACCAGTCGAGGTTGCTGAAGACCTATCCTATCTCGTACAGCCAGTTGCCATACTAGATCAGTCAGTTCATCAGCTTCGCAGTAGAAACATGCCTATGGTATGAGTTGTTTGGTCTAATGGCCAAATTGAGAAAAAAATCTTGGGAGACTAAGGAATCTATGGATACAAAATTTCCTTACCTATTTGTTTAGGTACTTGTGCTGAAATTTTGAGGAAAAAATTCTTGTATGGAGGAGAGGATGTAAGACCCTGAATTTTGAGTCCTAGAAGTCCAGAAGCCAGTGCAGGTGAAATGACCATTTTGTCCCTAAAGAAATGAATGTGTGATGGCCAAAAATGGTATGGAAGGTCTTGTAATCATTTCTGTTTTCATTTTCCTTTGATTTGTTTCCTTATTGGTTCAAACTTACCTTAGGAGATAAAATTCCTAAAATTAAAGAAGGATAATTCCAGAATTTAATTCTAATGATTATCTTACCTTATCTAGCCTTTAAAGTAGGAAAATTAATCCCATAAATACCCTACATAAAGAGTAGCCGGCCACACTTGTCCACACACACCTAAAACACACAAAAATTCGTCAAGCATCAAACCCTACACCATACCCTGTTGCTTCCGAAATTTCCTTGATCTTCATCTTAACATAACTTTCTCATTTTTTGTCAGATTTCTGAAAATAATATCTTGTAGGAAATCTCTTTCCACCCTCTATCTAGCTATCTTGGGTTGGTCATCATAAGGTTAGTTTATCTTTGTCGAAATTCAAGTTATAATTCGTCAATTTTGGTGCTAAAATTGTGTGATTTTTCCTTCAATTAATTCCTGTTGTTGTTCCTTGTGTTTGTATGATTGTTTGGCATCAATTCATGTTGTAAAATCATGAATTCATCCTTTGAATCTTTCCTATACATGAAATCGGCATGCCCTACTCTTTTGCCCTGTTGTTGTCGATTTTGATCAATTGATTAACCTATTAGTTTCTGATCACGTTCATTTTGATTGTATGTGTTATTAACACCTAATCCTTCTTTGTAAGCATGAAATCACAACCCCTATACCTTGTATGCATGAAATCGCAATTTCCCTATTGCCCTATTGCACTATCCTTAGTGTCGAAATTTGTATGGTTGATTGGGATGGTAGTTAGGTTGAATCTTATTAAGTTCTTGGCTATCGCATCACACATACAAGGGGGAGGCACTTGCAGCATCTAATCACTGGTTTATGATAGGTTTGGTGAGTGGAATTGATAAGGAAATATAATATTTACTTGGTTATTGAGTATGCATGCTTAGTGTGGTTTTGTCTTTGCCTTATGATGATATAGGTGGTTCGGATCCCTTGAATAAAAGAAAAGGAATAGCTTCTTGTTCAGAGACGACAGGTAAGATCTATGCCTCATTGGTTTCTTCAGAGATCCTTGTTGTTTGCTTGTTGATTTCGGTGCATATACTTGTTGATGATTGTATGTACATATGTTGGATAGTGTATGCTTGAATTGTGGATTGAGATGTGATCCTCTAGGCTATACCAAACTCTTTAGATAGGTTATGAGTGCCTAGTTTGCATGTGTTTTGTGAATTGAACATGCTGATTGTGTTCTGACATGATTGAGGATACCCTGTTTTGGTATTGTGTCTTGTACTTGCTTGTGTGTGTTTGTTTGTGTTGTGTGTCAGGATCTTTTTTCGGAAGTGTTTATAGTCCACCCTTAGCCTTAGCTTTCGACCCTATCCCTTTTTAGTTGAATGATGAAATGCGTGATTCCCTTTAGTTGTATAGGCTGATCTAATATTGATTGGGAGATGCTTGTTTAAGATTTTTGTAGATTTTATGATGTTGTGACTCTATTGAAATTCTTATAATCTCACCTTGTTGTTTTCACTATTTTTCAGGCTTAGGTATATTCTTTGTTCGTGGTACCAGTATGTGAGATCAATGCTGCATAGCGGGGCCATATTACATCACATTCGCATTCCTATTTCCTTGGTTGCTTGCGCATATAACATGAACTATGATTGGACTATTTTCTGGTTTTTAAAGTTCTTTCTTTGCTTGTTTGTTTCCGAATTATGTTGGAGGTTTACTTGCTGGATATTTGGATCCCTATGGGACTTGTGTGTTGGGATTTCATTGATTAAATTTAAAGACTTCTACTGATATTTTTATTCACTCCATATGTTACCAAAATACTTGTCCAATATCATGCTTAACCTTTAAAAGCATAAGTAATGAATATAATAATATTGGTAATTATCTGTTAGCAGCATCAAATACTCCTAAGATTGTGCCTAGTCAACATAATCAAGAAATATCCCATACCGAATATCCACCACCTATGGATACTTTTTCTCCTGATTTTTTGCCTAATAATTCAGGATATTCCTCACCTACTTTTCATGATGAAGGCAAGCCAAGTGGATCTTCTCATGATTTTCCAAAATCAAATTATTTGGAAGATAACTCAATGACTTTCCTAGATCCTTATGTGACACATCCATATCGGAATCTCTTAAAGATAATTCTACTAAATTTATTGGCGATAATCCTACACAAGAACTACCAAATCGTTTCAGACGAGCACCAAGGCATCTTGACGATTATTTATGGTCTGGATCAAAAGATTCTGCAGACATATCCTCGTTAGTTAATTCAACAACTAATCATCTTGTTGCCTTTGATAATTATACTTCCAGTCACAAAGCATATAGCAATGCTATTCTTGATGCTCGGGAACCCACCTCCAATTCTCAAGCTCCATAACATAAAAAAATGGCAGGAAGCCATGACATTCGAAATTCGCACACTCGAAGACAATGAGACCTTGATTTATTCTCTTCTTCCTCCTAGTACAAAGCCAATACAGTCTAAATGGGTGTATGGTATGGTTATCATTAGTCACTCAAAATTACCTCCTTCGATTGTATGTTAGTATGTAGCAAAAAGGGTTAAATCCACTAGGGAGATTGGATCAAGTCAAATCAAGAACTACAGCTGTAGGAGCGTCGAGTGTACGATGTGTCCCGGCAGTACCCTCCTAGTGTGGTAATAGAGGATGGTTGTAGAGAATTGTAACCGATTTGTAACTGAATGATTATAAATAGTAAAGAGAACAAATAATGGTGTTGTTGTCTTCAGATATTGTAGGGGTCCTGTCTTTCCCTGTGTGTCATGCTAAACTGACCCTTATCTTTCTCTTATATTTCACTCACCAAGTGTGTCTCTCTCACTTTGTACTGCTAAGTATGTCACTCACAAAGCATGTCACTCATGAAATAAGATGTTTGTACTGGTTTTGAAAGTAGATTCTATCTTACCGAATTGATCAGAGATGATAAAAATAAAACCTAGAAAATTTTACAAAGGAGAAATAAATTGGGAACTGAAATTTTACTAATAGTGGACTAAGGCCTCACAGACTGGCTATAAGTTTTGATTGGAACTAAAGTACTTAGCAAAACATTTTCCAACAATCATAGAGTTCAAAATTTAGGTGCTAACAATAACATTTAGGATCAAACTATTGATGCCAGATCACAGATGATTTGGACATTCATATATCAAGATTAGATTTTGCAGGATCCCCATAGTTTATTCTATATTAAATTTTTGTTCTGTCTAATTAAAAGAAATTTTACTGAAAGACTATAATAGAAAGGCTGGTTTTCCGGGGGTCACGGTCGTCTTCTAATCACGCATGCTTGTTCGCTCGCCTTTATGTCAGAAAATCATGGAGTCTCCGATCTTAATGCTTTCCTTTTCAAAATCTGCAATTATCTCAAATTTAGATTAAATAGCAGATCAGATATAGTGTTTAGACCAATTTAAGTGTGTGATTTGCTCATAAATGTTGCATAATAAACACACTATCAGTGTATAAGATCAAGTTTAAAGAAGATGGATCTATTGACCGTTACAAGGCTTGTCTCGTTGCTAAGGGCTTTTCCCAAGTCCAGTGGGAGGATTCTCATAAGACTTTGGCACCTGTGACAAAACTTACAACCATCCATTGTGTCTTAGCCATTTCTGCTCAACGTGATTGACCAGCTTGATGTAAACAATGCATTCTTACATGGCGACCTTACCGAAGAAATCTATATGGTACCACCTTCAGGTATTGTCACTCCAAGATCTAGACTATATGGTAAAGTTCAGAAGCCGTTAAACAAATTACACCGGGCAGGAAGAAATTGGTTTAGTAAGCTCACTATCACTTTGAAATCATACGAATTTACACACCACCTAGCTAAGCAGCCAGTGTTTGTACTTTCTAAAGGTACAAAACTCACAATGTTGTTGGTGTATGTTGATGACATAGTATTGAGTCAGAATGATCTTTAAGAATATAACAAGGTGAAAGAATACTTGAACAAGCATTTCCGAATCAAGAATCTTGGTAAGCTTAAATATTTTCTTGGGATTGAAGTAGCCAGATTGCAGAAGGGATTAGTTTTATCTCAGAGAAAATATAAACTCGATATTATCAATGAATGCAAATTAACTGATGCAAAGGCATGTTCTTTTCCATGGAGCAACAACATTAGTTGGGCTTTGAATCAGGTGATTACATGAAGGATAGTGCAAAATATAGACTATTAGTTGGAAGATTATTATACCTAACCATTACCAGGCCTGAAATTACATATGTTGTTCACAAATTGAGCTAGTTTATGCAAACTCCTAGAGAAAAACATTAGGATGCGGCAATGAGAATTGTAAGGTATCTTAAAATCAATGTTTGGTTAGGGATTATACCGCCAAAGAATGTTGATAAGCTTCAACTCTAGGACATATTGTGATGCTGATAAGGCTAGTTGCCCCTCAACTCGTAAATCGACCGCACCGCAGTATTTTTTATTAGACTATGGGGCACACTTGTATCCTAGAAATCAAAGAAATAGGTGACTATCTCATAGTCATCAGTAGAGTCGGAATATCAGGCAATGGCAAGTATTGTAAGTGAACTTGCATGGCTCAAAGAATTATTAAATTTTCTCAAAATAGATACAGATACTACTCTTTTATACAAATAAATCTGCGTTACAAATAACTGCAAACCCTATTCTCCATGAGCGAAAAAACACACATAGAAGTGGACTGTCACTTTATCTAGGAGAAGATTCAAAAGGGAGATATAACAATGACAAACACACCAAGACTTGAATAGGTGGCGGATATCTTTGCAAAAGCTCTAGGACAGAAATAGTTTAATTATCTAGTTACCAAGATGGGTGTGCAGGATTTATACACTCCAACTTGAGGGGAGTATTGAAGGAAACAATCATAATTATATTATTATATATTTATTATCGTTGATTTACTGTCTTTAATGTGAATATCGTATATTAATGACCTATGGTCAAACCTTGTAAAGGATTGACAATGTGTATATATGGCACATGATAATAAAGAAAAAAGCCAATTTTATTTTCGACAATATCACTTCTATTGCTACTTTTTAGGTTTTCTAACTGAATTTCTAGTTGAAGATAATGATCCAACCCTTTCTTTCTTTGGTTTCTGTTATTGGCGGTTTAAGGAGGTTTTTACATATTGATTCGTTGTTTTGGTCGAAAATTTTGAAAGTTTTGAGTTCAGTTAGTTTTGGTGAATAAGATGAGTATTTTGTTCATCTCATGGCCAAAAAAAATTAGGGGTTTTGATGGGGTGAGATCCCTCTCATTATGTATATTATGAGGCCAAAGAGAATGACCAAAACTACATCCAGATCTAGTATAATGTGTGGTGAGACCTTGAGATAAGAAACTGACCAAGTTTGTATCAAAATACACATGGAACCACATTCTAACTAAGGATTTATCTGAGAGGTTCAATCGGCAGCAGCAGCAGCATATATAATGGAAGTGGGAACAATTTCAGTGAAAATCGGGCATGAATCGAGCTTGTCCAAACACCATCCAATAAACCCCACCCTGAACTTAGAATTGGCATCAAATGATATGGAAAATGGAAACGATTGAGAGTGCGGGACATGATGGGATATCTGGTCTTGCCCAACTGGCGATGATACCGACTATTAGCGTTGAATCTCCACATCTTGTTTGAGCTACAAGTTTCGGTGAAAGCATTGGCTTGGAGACATCCTTGGCGATGCTATTCCTTTGGAGACATCTGATAAAGACCGAGTGTTTGACGATGCTGTTCTTTATCGTCAAAGTTATGAAGCTCGTGTCGCCGTCTATTCGGCATTCCACGATACCCTCGTTAGTTCATTGGCCTTTATTGACTGTCAATGCCACCAATTGCAGATAACAATTCTACAGGAATTAAGTCAACTTACTGTAACTATGTCTCTCTCTAAAAAACCAAACCTCCCACCGCTCTCTACACCCACCACCAACCACATTCCAACCTTAGCTTTTTCACCACTTTTTCCGTTGCAACGTGCGGATGGCAAGACTGTGGGCTCATCCTCAGCCGCTGAATTGCCCAGTCCCCTTTCACCTGTTCCCGTAAGGCATACCCAGCCCACATGGACACCAGCACAGGTGCTTAAAACGGATCGGTATATTTCCTATTTTGTCGAAGGTATTCCAGAGGGTTGGAATTCAAACAAATTATTCCGGGCAATAGCAGATGTGGAGCCTATGGCAGATGTATTTATCTCTAGGCGAATCTCCAAGAGAGGTCTGCGATTTGGTTTTGTTAAGTTCGTAAGATGTGGGGTGCAGGAAGAAGCCGGACACCGTCGGTTGAACTTGCGACTCGGTGGTCATGCCTGGACACGAATCAATGTGGCCCATTATGAAGCAGGTGCAGGGGCTCCACGGGTGCCGGTTGCTGCAAATGTTTCAGTAGTCCACTCCTCTGCGTTGCCACCTAAATGGACACTCCCAGGTCCTCCGCCTTTGAGGGAGAGGGATGGCAGATCATACGTAGAAGTTGCTGCAGTGCAGACTAAGTCTACTTCTAAGGAAACTTTGGTTGAGCTCTTCTCAGACCCGGGGCTCACGGCTCGCCTCCAATGAAGCGCCGTTGGTCTTTTTCGCTTGACTTCCATTCCAAAACTGGTTCTCCCAGCACAAGTTGCATGTTTTGATATGGGTTTACATCAGAAACTCCTTGTATTCGAGTCAGCTGAGCACATGAATAATGAACTTACCCATAATCTAGACTTCTGGAATGCAAAGTTCTATGATTTGCATCCCTGGAGCGTAACAGATACTATTATTCGACGATTATGTTGGGTGGAGATTGTTGAGCTTCCTCTTAATGTATGGTTTGAAGGAGCTTTCAGGCAAATTATACAACCCATCGGATCTGTGGTTCAAGTTCATCCAAATACAGCAACATGGAGTCATCTAGCGAGTGTTGTTCTGCAAATAGCCACCACCAGCTTGTTGGGCATTCAGAAGAGTTTGAAGCTAGTGATTGATGGAAAGCCATGCACAGTGCAGCTGCTGGAAGTCAAAGACAAAGCCCTTGTGGAGCCCAAGGTAGGTGAAAAGGGTTCTGTGTTAGGAGGGTGTCACAGTCTTTTTGTTCCCCTCAAACCCAATCTTTCAGTTGACAGACACAGTGGTGATAGTAAGAGTAAGGACAATACTCCTGCAGCCAAGAACCAGGTTTTGTGTCAGAAGGAGATAATGGGGCAGGGCAAGATGACGGCGACAGGTAATTCTCCCACCTGCTTTGGCGCAGGGGTCCCTACCCAGTCAACTCAACTTGTATTGCCGACGCAGCATGTTCCTGAGGGGCTGCCTCACCATCTCACTCAGAAGGGGGAAGGATGTTTATGTCATTCTACGAGTAGTGGTGGGCTCTTCAGTAATTTCACTGCCCCTGTCCTTACACCTGAAGCACTGGTTACTGTGGATCAGCTCAATGTTCCTCGTAAAGCTCTTTCAGAGTGCGCACCAAGAGAACTTTCAGCTAATACTTCCGCTTTGCACTCATCCTCAGAGGTCATGGCATTCACTAGAATGAGGATTGAGGGTGACAAGGCATCGCGGGTCGGGTCTACAAGCCGGTCGGGTACTCGAAGGCTTGGTAAGTCCAAAAAACACAAGCACCTTAAACCTACTGGGAGTCTCTCTTCCGGAAAAGCTAGTTACCTGGACAGATGTGGGACGTCCTTACTGGCGAATGAACCTTCATTCCTTGCTGAGATTGCTGAGAAGGGTGAAGATTCGCAGCTACGAATGGACAGTGTGACTCCGGACGTGGATGTATGACTAGTAGACACGGAAGTGCAGCGGACAATGGATGTCGTGGGACAATTGGGATTTAGTAGAAAAAACATGAAAACAGCAATCAGAAAACAGTTGAAGGTACAGATAGTTGAGGAAAGCAAGGAGTGGCAAGCCCATTGTACTACATAATGTAGTATCAGTGGCTTCTGTTTCAGGGTTATACAGCTAAATGGTTAATATAGCTCTGTGGAATATTAGAGGATGTAGGGGGAAGATGAAGGAGAGTCAAGTCCGTTCTCTTATACAGCAGGAACAGCTCAGCATATTATTCTTATGTGAGACAAAGAGGGAGAGTTTCTCTGACAGATTGGCGGCGAGATTTTGGTCTGGTACTACCATTAAATGGGACGTTATAGATGCTTGTGGGAGTGCTGGGGTCATTGTGTGTTTCTGGAATGATTCATTGGTGCAGGTCCTTGGAGTAGAGAAATTCGAGCGCTGGATGTTATTACAGATGCGCGTCCGGGATACAGGATTCACGTTTGTATGCGTGGGGTTGCATGCTTCCAATGTAGTGACGGATCGGCGATTACTTTGGGAGGAGATGGAACGCCGGAAGTGTGCGGATATCGCTCCTTGGATTGTACTAGGCGATTTCAACGAATCGCTTACGGCGGAGGAACGGTTGGGTACTTCCTTTAATCACACGACTGCTTCTCGTCTATTGATGTTTATTAGCAGGAATGGTTTGATTGATTTACCTCTCCTTGGTAAGGACTACACCTGGTTTAGTTCTCATAGTGCCTCACGCATTGATAGAGTCTTGGTATCGCCACAATGGTGCTCCCAGTTTAGTCACCATCGACTGTATGCAGGCGATAAGGGATTCTCCAACCACGTTCCCTTAATAGTGAAGGCTGATTCGTTTCAGTGGGGCTGTAAGCCATTTCTCTTATGGGATGTATGGTGGGAGGATCCACAGTTTCTTTTGACGGTGGAGGGTTTTTGGAGGGAGGCGGGTAGGTGTTTTCTGGCGTCTTTAGTGTGGTCAAGAAATTTGCTTTTCTGAAGAAAAAATTACGGGTGTGGCACACAACTGATTTTGGAGCATTGGAAAGTAAGCTGAAAACCTTGCTAGATGAGATTGATTCATTCAACCAGACCAGAGGGGATCCGGGAGTTGTTTTGAGTAACAGATATCATGTTTTACAAACACAAAAATGGGATTTAAAGCAAAAAATAGAGGTGATGTGGCGGCAGAAGTCTAGGCAACAGTGGCTTAAGTTGGGGGATAAGAACAGCAAGTTTTTTCATACTAGTACGAATATACGGTGTGCCTATAACTTCATTGGCTCCATCCGAGTGCAGGACAGGGAGTTCAACACGCCTACAGCGGCGGATCAGTTACAAGCTCCTTTCTTGGAGGATGAGATTAAGAGGGCTGTATGGGATTGTGGTAGTCACAAAGCACCTGGACCGGATGGGTTCAATTTTCATTTTATAAAGAAAGCTTCGTCTGTAATCGGCAGGGATATTATTGTGATGGTGCAAGAGTTCCATTGCAGCGGGGTTCTTCCTCGGGGGATCAACAATAGCTTTATAGTTCTACTCCCAAAAATATCAGGTGCGGCTGATTTCAATTCGTATAGGCCTATTAGTCTCATTAACAGCCTGTATAAGATCATTGCCAAGATTTTTTCCAGGTGGCTTAAGAGAGTCATAGACCAGCTAATCTCTCCGTTCCAAACTGGATTCATGGAAGGCCGATACATTTCTGATTCCATCATGATTGCCAATGAGATTTTACACACCATGAAGAAGTCCCAGCGGCAAGGTTGGTGTCTGAAATTGGATTTCCAAAAGGCCTACGACTCGGTTAATTGGGCATTCCTCCTTGAGGTTATGGAACGTATGGGTTTTGGGGTGTAGTGGTGAAAATGGATTCATGGCTTTGTCTCATCGGCTCACTGTGCCATTCTTATCAATGGGGTGCCAACAACTGAGTTTTCGGTGGGACGCGGTTTGTGTCAAGGTGATCCGCTCTCGCCCTTGCTGTTCAATCTCGCGGCAGAGGTTCTGTCCCGGCTATTGACTAGAGCTGCGGATTGCCAATTATTCCAGGGCATTACCATCGGCGGTTTAGTTCTATCACACCTACAGGACGCTGACGATGTAATTCTATTCAGTCACGGTGATCCGCAGGGAGTGATTAGCTTACAACGGATACTGAGATGCTATGAGCTATTATCAGGATTGAAGATTAACATTTTTAAGTCTGGTTTCGTTGGCACTAATGTATCCAATGGACAAGCGGCTGCACTGGCATCCACGATACATTGTAGGCCGCAGGTTATGCCATTTACCTACCTTGGAGTACCCTTTGGAGCGAACCCTCGTCGTCGTAGCATGTGGAAAACGGTGCTGGACAGATTCAAAAGTAAATTGGGCTCTTGGAAGGGCTCCTTATTGTCGCTGGGAGGAAGATTGACTTTGATCAAATCAGTGCTGAATAGTCTTCCCGTGTATTATATGACTTTCTTCTAGATGCCAGTAAATATACGCAAGGAATTGGAGAAATGGATGGGGCGTTTCCTGTGGGCTGGGAAAGTAGAGACTAGCTGCTTGTGCAAAGTACGCTGGTCAGTGGTGGTTCGTGCAAAGGATAAAGGGGGTGCTGGACTAGGATGCTTGCTGTTGCGGAATCAGGCATTACTTTCCAAGTGGTGTGCCAGAATTGCTACTGAAACCTATTCCTTGTGGAAACAGGTGATCATGCAGAAATATCATCCTCGACTGAATCATGTTGGGATAGAGTGTTCAGCAACAAACGTTTCTGCGATGTGGCGCGGGATAGTGAAGACAAGTCGCACACTATTGCCAAATGGACAGTGCATTTCTGAATTCCATCGCTGGAAAGTGGGTCAAGGTAATTTAATCAATTTTTGGCAGGATACTTGGTGCAGCATTCGGCCTCTATTGCGTTTGTTTCCCAGGTTGTATGATATATCGTTGGAGAAAGAAGGATCCTTACTCCGGTTTGGGGTAATGGTGGGTCAGGTGTGGGAGTGGCGTATGCTCTGGCGGAGAAGACTATTTGTATGGGAGGAGGAGTAGGTTACACGATTGATGGCTTTGTTGAGTGCTTGTATGCCGAGTGTTGGGCAAGAGGATGAGTTGTTGTGGGACGAACAGCTGAGACCATTTACTGTGCACAACTGTTATCGAACACTGGAAGCACATATGGTCACGTCTGATGAGCTGAGGATCCCCAACGTTTGGAGAAAACAAGGGGCACCTAAGTGGCAAGCTTTCATATGGTTAGCGTGTAGGGAGAAGCTTCACGCCAAATCTCAGCTTATTCGAATTGGCATCATTCTAACGTCTGAAGGGGAATGCGAGGCGTGTGGTCTTGCGGAAGGAGACTCTAATCACATTTTGCTGGAATGTAGACTGGCCTGGAGGTGCTGGTCACTCTTATTCCAACAATGGGGTTTAAGCTGGGTCCAACCAAGGTCCGTGGCAGATTTATTCTTACAGTGGGAAGGTTTCTCCATTCCATCCCGATGGCAGGATCTATGGTACGTGTTACTCTTTGCGTTTACCTGGAGTATTTGGTTGGGACGAAATGCCCTTGTCTTTCGGCGTGTTGCTTGCAGTGCGGAGGATTTGTTTTACAATGCCATTCGGCATGGCTTTTGCTGGGCTAAGTATAATCTGAAGGAGGGTTGTCCTGATTGTCTGACTTTGCTGCCTGTTGGGGATTTTCTCTCCTTAAGGGCTCGGTAGTTTGGAATGGCTGGTGAAAATTCTAGATGCTGTATTTTTGTTATATGGTATCTCGAAGTTTCATCCTGTCTATTGCGTTATGACAATGTTTCTTTGTTTTTCGCTTATGTAATACTGTTATTCCTTTAATACAATATCGAAGCAATTCAAAAAAAAAATTCTACAGGATGTGAATGGAAATAAACCCAAATAATTGTCTGGAAAATGCATCACTCTTTCTGGAGCAGTTTGTTTTCGAGAGAGTAGACTAGATAACACGTTCACTAACGATCAAACATCCTTGCATTATAAATAGATAAAGCAGATAATTTTATGAATATTTAATAAATAGACAAAGTAGATAAAAGAAAATCAAGAATACCTTCATGGTTAATTAATAGAAAAATTTCTAGATTCGAATTCTGACTGTAGTATATTGATTTATTAACATTTTTAATATAGATATCTTAGTTCAATTTATTCTTGAATCAAAACCAAATCACTATTTGATGAATTTAACTAGAGTGATAGGACTGGACGAATTGATTAGTTTTAAATGGATTTCTCTATGGATTTATACCCGTTATTATAGAACTATATTACTTGTTGACATTATGCACTTGCGAAGAAGGTAAATTCAATTAACGTTAATAAGTTTTTGGCGTTGTTGCCGTGGAAAAACAATTTTAAGACTGACAATTTATCCCTAGTTCTTTTTCCGGTGGAGTTTGTTATTTTAGATATGGAAGAAGACAAAGTTGTTCCACTTATCCTTGGAAGACCTTTCTTAGCTACTAGGAGAGCCCTAACTGATGTTAATGCAGGCCAATTGACTATGAGAGTGGCTGATCAGCAGGTTACTGATGACCTACTTCTGACATTGGTTATCCGTTATGATTTTGATTCGATTCAAGGAAAATTGTGATCTAATTGTGTTAATTTAGTGAAAATTTTGATCATTTGTTGAGTGATTGCGGTTGAGCAGGCTTACGATGGATTTTAGCAACAAAATGCAAGTGTCTTTTGCTGAAACACCTGGTTGTGAGTTAAAAATTAATAATTGGTTGTGTTTGACTTTTAATTGATTTTTAGCTTTTGTTGTTTTCTGTTTATATATAGATATAGTACATACTTAAGAATATTTTATTTGTTTGACTTCCCAATGGAATAGGTTCTGCGGTACACAGTGGATTATATAGTTATTCCCAGTGGAACATTTTAATTTTGATTTTGAAGTGGAAAATATTGAGTATACAGTGAGGGTATGGTATGAAATGCTGATGTTGATAGAATACAAGACTTGCGAAACTCCCGTTTCATTGATGTTTGAATCAGAACATGGCAATTTTATGCAAGAAGAGGAAGGAATGCGAAACACTTATTTTTATACATCATATTTTGAGGAAGCAAAGCGAAACAGTATTATTTGTATTGGATGCTATCTGTGTTATCATCTCACCCCCCTTCTGAGAGCTTATTCTTGGTTGATGGTACCATTGAAAACTCCATGTAAACAGTGAACTTTGTAGGATTGTGGAAATTCTTAATGGTAGTTACCAGTGGTGGCCACAATTGCAGCACCTAAAGCGTCGTTGAGGTGGACCCTGGTCAATAGCATGAAATGAATGAAGAACAAACCCCCATTAAGTTGGCTTTCCTGAGGCCACATTCAGGGCATTTAGTTTCTATTGTAGGCCGCGGAGGTGGATCTTCCGGCGTTTGCTCCACAACTGGGGTTGCTACAAAATGAACACATGAAGGATAAGCCAAAGGTAAGAAAGGAAGAAATAAAAGATCGACGTTTAAAGTTTGTGTTCTATATACCATGTGGGGCAAAATTTGGTGACAGTACTCATTGTTTGCTGGGGGTTGGTGGGAGGAGTGAATACGCTGGTTTGCTGGTTTGCTGATTTGAAGACGCTGATGATTGCAAGGCGTGCCAGATTATATATATATAACATATGGTACACAAGATCAGATCAAGAAGTAAAGAAGAGACGATCAAGAAGTAGTTTAACCAAGATGCAGCCCTGCCTTGCATATATCAAGAAGTAGTTTCTGGATAACCGATTCTGGACTTAGGTAGCTGTTTGTCAGTTTTGCTTCTTAAAGCCTTACAGTATCGGTACCTTTTGGGTCGAATTTTACGTGTTAGTCAGTATATTTTCTCTTACTCAAACTCACTTTTTTTTTCTTTTTCTTCCTTTTTTAAAAATACTAATTCTCCTGCTTCTTCCTTTCACTGTTGTCGAATTGGTTGTGGTTCCTTTAGCTTTGGGTTTAAAGAATAATCTTGAGTGAGTCACCCTATGAAAGCTCACAGTCAGTGCTGAAGATCGAAATTGAGCTTCTTAAGAGTAATATCGAATCCTGTGAAAGGGAAATAAATTACCACAAGTATGAGCTCCACATAATTTCCAAAGAGCTGGAGATTCACGACGAAGAGCATTAGATCTGCTGATGTAGCTACAGGCAGCATATGGAAGGTGTGAAAAAAGAAGAAGCTAAACTAGAGGCAGGGTGCCAAAGGTTGCGCTGTCTTCTGAGGAAGAAGTTGCCAGGTCCTGCTATTTGGCACCTTCAACAAAGTTGAGGAATTTTCGGCCACCTTCAATGGCCATGGACCTACTAGATTAACTGAAAATCTGGAAACCACTATGTCTCGTTACATGAAACATTGGTATAAGCCCAAATGAGGAAATGAGGGCCAAAATTTTAATTTGGAAGCCCAAATATAGTTGTGGAGTGAAGCGAGCAGGTTTTTATGGGGTGTTATGGCATATAGATCCCCCGTTGATAAAGTTGTCCCTCTTCTTCCGGTGCGGAGGTTGGCAATCTAGGATTCTTTTTTCTAAGACGGAAAGGTTAACTTCAAGTGATATGGCCCAGTTCCTGAAACTGTCTATTTGTTTTCTCTTGTACTGAGAGAGAGAATAGAATTGAAAAATCTTAGAAACATAAAAAATCAAATTAAAAAATATTTGAAAATAAAACATTTACCCCAAGACTTCAGACATTAGGGAGTCCATACTAAAAAAATAAATAAATAAATTTAAAAAAAGTTTTGGTACTCCGCTACAGCTCCAAATCTCTCCAGCGATGACTGCAATCTGGATTGCAGCACACAAAGTATGTGTGGTCTTCACTTGTTTTCTGTTTAATTTAATAGAGAGGACGAAATAAATAATTTCACCTAATAAATTAATAATATAATTTAAGTACCATAATTCTATGTAAATGTAAATGTAGAGCAGAAGAATATATATACCATACATGTTTTTTTAATATACGTGGATGGATGTAGAAGCATATTGGCTTGAATTTTTGGTTCATGTTTAAGTAAGCATATAAGCATAGTTTTTGGAATGGAGGGTTTTTGAAAAAAAAAAAAAACCCTAATCCACCACAAATTGTGCCCGTCAGCCATTACCGCAACTAATAACAAAAACCAAACAAAAAGCCAAAAGCTAACCTGGATGAAGACGGCTTCCCTGTGTCCACACACAGCACATTTAACAGTTTTGGTACGAGGCAGAGTTGGATCTGCCATCACATCCTGCAACCCCAGCAGGATTTGCTCAACTGAATCTGTAAAGACCTGAACCCCTTACCGTCATGAAACCCGGACAAGCCCAACACGAGGACCAATCCGAATCCCACAAGACTTAGACGACTTTAAAAAACACGATTCCCAAAACAGATGCATTTAAAATTTCAAGAATTTGAGCATTGTCAAATAAGAAATGACATAAAAATTGGAGTGAACAAAAATACCACAGGGGAAGACTTTATTCGAATGGACCAAAACGGAAAACGGGTTCATACAGTCACAAGTCCAAAATAAATCACAAACTGGGCTAGTATAAGCAACTTTCTACTAAAATAAAACAATTAAAAATTGTTGCTTAGTATAAGCAACTTTCTACTAAAATAAAAACAAAAACCAATCAAAATACTGTTACACATTAGATTTTAAGTTGTTGCAAAAATAACGTTGTTATTTAAATTTAAAAACTCGCTACTTTTAAATAAAAGAAATTTATTGTAAATAAGGGAGGAGAGAAAGAAGATAAGTAGAAAGATTTACAGAAGATATAGGGAGAGAATGTAAAGAGAGATATTATTCAGATATTCAGAATACTTGAGGATATCCCAAATGACGATGCTATATACATATTTATAGGTAGTAAAGAGTATCATTTACATCTCTTAGAAAGAACATATCCGTTGGTAAAGATATAACTCTTGGGAAGAGTTCAATGGATATTCACCAAGCATTTTATTCATAACACTCCCCCCTTGAATGACCATTGAATTAAAGTAAAAGATATTCAACTTCATAATATTTTTCCTTTGAATGTCTATTTACTATATGACTAAATAGCTCGTTAAAATCTTACTAGGAAAAACACCATGCGTAAAAGTCCTAGTGAACGAAAAATAGTACATCATTTTTAACTTGAGAGTATATTATTGGAATACTACTTCATTAAAAACCTTACCAACAAAACCCAATGGGAAAAAATTTGGTGAAGGCAAAAGGAGTACAGTTCATATTCTTCATATTCAACCATCTCTTCAAAAAAAATTTCAAATCTTTTAAATAACCTTTTATCGAATACATATAAATATGCAATCAAAATATTGCCTCGTTAAAAACCTTATCAAGAAAAACCCAAGGAAAAAAATCTTAATGAAGGAAAAAAAATGCAATGTATACTTGTTACTCCCCCTGATAATATCATTCTTTTGAAATCGATCAACATCTTAAATGTTAGTATAATTCGATATGTGATATGGTCACATATATATAACAATTATGTCAAACATAAGTCTCGATTATATTTCTTATCGAGATTTATATATGATATCACAGTAGGATAATTTTGATAGATAAACTTTATCATTAAATTTTCATAGCACTTTTATCGAACATTACTGATTTAAAAAGACTCAAATAAAATAGACTTTATATAATCCACGGTTTTTGATTACTCTACAAGAGTTTCAGTAATTTTATATGTTCATGATGATTAGAAACCATACCAAATTTAGATCCGTATCTTTTTATAAAACAAATATATTATAATTGCTTTGATAAATATAAGCTTCATTTAGCTTGATATAATATAACATCCCAGAAAATTCAATCATTACTTTTTACAATATATATCTATCCTGGATTTTCAAAAATAAAACGTATTTAAAATATCTATTCACTGTCAGATTCATCATATATTGCGATATTATTCATCCACCATTATAATGATATATTTCTCTTCAGAATAATCATTAGTATAAAAACTTTTGCGACAAGCCGTTTTCATCATCATATGATTTGTCTCATTTTCACAGAACTATCAATTTATATGACAATATTTTCACATAAATTAGTATATAGACCACAAGTCCAACAATACTCATGTTACAAATCAATCATAAATGTCTTTCTAAATTGATTAATTATTTATAGTTTATACTCTATCGTAGAGTTTAATCAAAATCCTCATAATATAGAGCTCTTAAGTTATATTGTTATTATTTAATCTTGATTCTATCTTTTTTTCACATTAACATAATTTATCGAGATCTCTTTATTTTTTCTGAATCTCTTTCAGAAATTAATAATGTCAATAGAATATTTCAAATTTATTCTATGTTAGACCATCATAAATCATTTTATGAGAATTTAATATCTTAGGAACAGATTGGTTATTCACGTTTCAAATGTGTATCAAATTCATATATAATATTGTCCTTTACAATATCATCTTATATTGAGAAACATAGATGGAATTCAATTCCTTTAAGATCAGAATAATCATCCGATAGTGATTTTATTATCAATGAGTTATCCTATAAATTTAAGTTCATAAATTATTATGAGGATCATAATAATGATAACTCATCATGAGATTTATTCTCCAGCTAGTTTTCTTGTCTCCCTCTTAATGTTGGATCATTGTTTTATTTATATCCTCCTTTGAGTACCCATCTTTGTACGTTATGGTAGATAATTGTATTACCTATCGCATATACAACATTCTTAGATGGGTTTACTAAACCAATTTTATGTGGATACTATTGATGATATATTGGCATGATGCGAATAAGCTTGTTGCATGTCAAATGCATTATAACAAAGGTCTAAAATATTGATATACTCATAATATATATCCATATTACTGATATCGAATTGTCAGGATGCTTACGCTAGCCAGCATTTTTTTTTTCACAATTTAACTTACAAATGCCACTTGATTTGTAACTATACATATATATGTGAACATTTTGGTTGATATATCATCCAAACCAAATATTTGTAGTTCATATCTTTATCTTGATTTGATATCGAATTAAGTAGAGATCTTAAGCTTGAGATTCATTTGCTCAACAACATTCGAGAGCTTATGTACTATGGAATAACTTGTAGTTTTCCGATCATAATCGATATAACTTATCGATTTATGCATCACACATCAATTTTCAACCGAGATAGTTACACTGATGATGCCATCTTTTTATAATCATACTATCTCATCTTTTGTAACCTTATTGAAGGTTTAACATTTTGTCCATGTCCTTAATCATGGATATAATATAAAAATATATTTAGGGAATGGTGCTTAATTTTTAGGATGAGATACATACGGTCATTACACGACTATTGCATTGTACCATTCATTGCAAAGCATGGACCATGATAAATATATGATAATATTATATTAAAATAAATAAATAAAAATAAAATTATCTTATAATGCCTACAATATCATATATATTGTATAGTATTAACCTTCCAAAGAGAGTTATGGTGCACTACTAATACGTTTTCTGTAAAGAATAATATTGCATACAAACTTATTTTAATTAATAACCGAATTATGGAATGTTATGTTCCTAATTAAAAATTATCATTTATTTTATATTATATATGTAATTTTATTGACCAAAAATAGTTATGCACAATCCTAATTTAGATTTGTATAATATGAAAAATTTTGTCTTAATACCAATTAATTTCATATGCATATGTATACATAACTTGTATACTAAGTACTAATATAATTGATTATTATTATATATAAAATAAAAAGATATATAATAAATTTATTAAATAAAAGAAAACTTGTCTTTTTTTTAACCCATATGGTGACTTCTCAAGCGTGAGATTTGATAATTTCTAATCAGATCTTTATCGATGTATAAGCCTTAACAATATATTTCAGATCTTTATCGATGTATAACTCTTAACAATATCTTCCAAGATTGCATTCATAAGCTATCCGAGACTTTCATGCACTGAGAGAGTGGGATGGCAGACATGATTTTTGCTATAGAATCGTGTTAATAATGTGTAGTAAATAAAAGGGGCGAGAAAGAAGATAAATAAAAAAAAATATAGGGAAATGATGAATAGAGATATTATTCAGATATACAGGATATTAGAGGATATCCCAAATGACGATGCCATATACATATTTATAGGTAGTAAATGGTATCATTTACATCTCTTAGAAAGAACATATCCGTTGATAAAGATATAATTCTTGGGAAGAGTTCAAAAGATATTTACCAAGTATTTTATTCATAACACATTTGTTGTATTTGTTTTAAATTAGAAGATTACATTAGACAATTTTGTATAACAAAATTAAAAAGGTATAGTATTTTGACCAGACTCCAGATTCCTTTAGGTCCCTTGAAACACGCGCACAGAAGTTGGAGTCTGACGTGAAATTCTGCGATCGAAAGCTGAATTTTTAGAGTCAGCTATAAGAAGAAAAGACGAGTCGCGAGGATGCTTTGACCTGATGCAAAGAATTAGAAGAACAACTGCAAAAGAGTAACTGTAGATGAGCCCACCACTAGTGGTGTAAACACCCAGGAGTCTGATGACGCTGAGATGGATAACTTGCAGATAAATGATTAATCATTGATGTACACTTCTCGTTTTGAATCATCTTATATATAATATCATATTATTGGCCTAGCTGTTATGGATTTAATTCCACAAAAATAATTAAGCTCACTAACAAAGTATTTAACATAAAAGTCTATCTAACTAAACAAGAGCAGTCGTGTTTATTCATTTGAAATCAAATTTTTTAAAACCGGACTGAACAGATGATTGAACCGCTAAAAGTATCTACACACTATTGTAAACTAGATTGGTCACGAGGATGGCAAAAAATGCCAATAGTATCTACACATTACTGTCATTTGTAGCCACCGATGCAATCTTACCAATCTAGAGTTATATGAATCTTGATTTCCTATTTCGGTAAAAGTATTACGGTCAAGTACAGGGGTATGGATTTTTTGGAGTGATTGGATAAAATAGATTTTAGAATCGGGAAATTCAATCGAATAAAAATATTTTGCAAAGCAATAGATAGATGCCCAAAACAAATTAGACGTGTATATAACTAGGTAAAATGATATATATATATATATATTACAAAAAATGTAGATATATGATAGCAAATAGTATTAGATTACAAATGAATTTTATAAAATAAGACAGTATCCATCAATTTGAAAACCACCCAGTAACTAATCGAAGACTTAAGCCATTAAAAGTAGAAAAACAAAGCAATAGATTTTATTGCATCGTAAGGCATAAGAATCTCACATTGTGACTGAAACTTTTGCCTTAAGGCAGAATATTTTATTTCATCGCAAGGCATACGAAGCTCACTAGAACAAAGAACTCAGCTTGATATTCAAAGCAAAATAATTGGTATACCAATGAGAGCCATTGTAATCTAATATTTGAAATTCAATAAACAAAACGAAAAATAACTCAAAATTTTTAAAATATAATTAAACAGCAATAATTGGAACCTTATGAACCTCATGATAAATAATAAATAAAATTTTCTGAGGTAAGAAGTTTGCAATAAACATCAATCCTAATTTCTTTATGTGAAACTGAAATTGGTACAGCTGGGGTGAGAATTGAAAGACCAAAATTTCGGAATTGAGTGTTTATTGTTAGTTATAAGAAGTGAACTAAATTTTTGATCGGGAATCTCTTTTTGTCGGCGTGTCATTTGATAGCAAAGTTCTAAGTTTGAGAAGATTTGATGACCTGTTTCTTACACTGGTCATCTGCTATAATGTTGGTTCATTTAAAGACGATTATAATATAATTGTGTTATTAAAGTGAATTCTTTGATTGTTTGTTGAGTATTGTGGTTGAGCTGGCTTAAGCATAATTTTGGCAACAAAAACTAGTCATTTTCGGATGGAAAACATGTTGGAACCATAACAAAGGCATTGGGCACCTGTAGATGACCACCAACTGGTAAGTTAATATCAACCGACTTGTCGGTTAAATGAAGATTTAATGTCAAAGCTCAACCGACTGGTTAGTCCATATGGTTCTAGGGACCGAATCTCAACTGAGTGGTCAATCATGCAAAATCAACACCGCTGATATCAGATAAAGACGATCGCTTACGGATTAAGAATATCTACTTAATTTTAGTATAAATAGATGTCTCAGGTTTATTCTACATCATCAAGTTCTTAGTTTCATAGTATAAACATAAACATTATAATAAATTATATTGCTGAACTTTATTTTTTATCTTTTAACATATAAAATTTTTATTTTTCAAATCTAAAACATATAAATATTTTTTTTTATTTTAAATTTTTAATATTAAATTTAAGTTTAAAAAAAAAATCCTTGCAGAAGTAGTTGTCTTGCAAATACAAGAGTGGTAGCCCGTTAAAACTTTTCGCCCCGTAGTCAATCTACCCTCTCTGTATATTCCGACAATTCTAAGGTTATCATATTAGTTAGATTGAAGGATTTCTTTCGGAACGATACTCTATATTCTAAATAGTAATAAGCAAAGTCACTAACTTGACATATAACTTTTCTCTTCACCAGAATCAGATGCTGTCGATCATTAAACTACTTCATTTACAAGAGGGAACCTTACTCAATTAATATATTTTCTTAAAATAAATACTTATCCGTAGATATGTATCCTTAACATATATATAAAATCCAACAATCTTGCCGCATCTTATGTAAAACTGTTAATAAAAAAAAATAAAAAACTATTGCTTAGTATAAGCAACTTTCTACTAAAATAAAAACAAAAACCATTCAAAACACTGTTACACATTAGATTTTAAGTTGTAGCAAAAATAACGCTGTTATTTAAATTTAAAAACTCGTTACTTTTAAATAAAAGAAATTTCTTGTAAATAAAGGAGATAAATAAGATAAGTAGAAAGATATACAAAAGATATAGGGAGAGAATTTTGGTTATCATTAGGGAGTCCATACTAAAAAATAAATAAATAAATAAATTCAAAAAATCAGGGAGTCCATACTGAAAATTTTGCCTTAAGGCATAAGATTTTATTTCATCGCAAGGCATACGAATCTCACTTGAACAAAGAACTCAGCTTGATATTCAAAGCAAAATAATTGGTATACCAATGAGAGCCATTGTAATCTAATATTTGAAATTCAATAAACAAAAAATAACACAAAATTAAAAAAATATAAATAAACATCAATAATTGGAACCTTATAAACCTCATAATAAACAATAAATAAAATTTCCAGAGGTAAAAAGTTTGCAATATACATCAATCCTAATTCCTTTATGTGAAACTGAAATTGATGCAGCTGGGGTGAGAATTGAAAGACCAAAATTTCGGAATTGAGTGTTTATTGTTAGTTATAAAGAAGTGAACTAATTTTTTGATTGGAAATCTCTTTTTGTTGGTGTGTCATTTTTTAATCAAACTATTTTTGCTAGGGACTAACAAAGTTCTAAGTTTGAGGAGATTTGATGACCTGTTTCTAACACTGGTCATCCATTATAATGTTGGTTCATTTAATGACGATTATGATATAATTGTGTTAATAAAGTGAACTCTTTGATCGTTTATTGAGTATTGTGGTTGAGCAGACTTAAGCGTAATTTTAGCAACAAAAACCAGCCATTTTCGGATGGAAAACATGTTGGAACCATAAAAAAGGCATTGAGAACCTGTGGATGACCACCAACTGGTAAGTTAATATCAACCGACCGGTTGGTTAAATGAAGATTTGATATCGAAGCTCAACCGACTGGTCAGTCCATATAATTCCAGGGACCAAAGCTCAACCGACTGGTCAGTTATGCATAATCAACACCATCGATATCAGATAAAGACGATCGCTTACGGATTAAGATTTACTTAATATTTAGTATAAATAGATGTCACAAGTTTATTGTACATCATCAAGTTCTTAGTTTCAGAGCATAAACATTAGTTTTTGTTTTTGGGATTCTCGATCTTTTAGAGATTAATTCACGGTATGTTATTTAGATTTTAAGTATGGCAATTTATTTTGTTTTACTTGTCTTCCTTTTCTCCAGTCGTTTTAAATTCTAAGCAACTAAACAAGATTTAAACCAGAATCTGTTGACGAATTAACTAGCGAAGATTATTCTACCTTGCCCTTCATTACAAACTTGATCACTTCGTTCTAGGTAAACCTGATCTGGTAGGAATATTAGTTTAGGTTCCAACATAAGGGTAGGATACCTAGGTTAACCTAATTGACAGAATATGAATATATTTGTCAAACCTAGGGTTCATACTGACTGGTGATAACTAACCCATTAGCCAAATTAGCATAGGAATATAGCTAATTAGAGTAACTAGGTTAGCCATTAATAGCCTAAGAAGGTATTATTAGATATAAGAAAACCAGGAATACTTTCATGGTTAATTAATAAAACAAATTCTAGATTTGAATTCTGACCGTAGTCTTATTGATTTATTAACATTTTCAATACAACTATCTTAGTTCAATTTATTCTTGAATCAAAATCAAATCACTATTTGATTAATTTAACTAGAGTGAAAGGATTTGACGAATTGATTAGTTTTAAACGGATTTCTCTATGGATTTATACTCGTTATTATAGAACTATATTAATTGTTGACATTGTGCATTTGGAAAGAAGGTAAATTCACTTTATATTAACAAGTTTTTGGCCCCGTTGCCGTTGAAAAACAGTTTTAAGATTGACAATTTATTGTTAGTTCTTTTTCTGGTGGATTTCCTTATTTTAGATACGGAAGAAAACAAAGTCATTCCTCTTATCCTTGGAAGACCTGTCTTAGCTATAGGGAGAACATTAATTGATGTTCATGCTGACCAATTGACTATGCGAGTGGGTGATCAGCAGGTTACTGATGACCTGCTTCTGACATTGGTCATCTGTTATGATTTTGGTTTGATTTAAATAAAATTGTGATCTAGTTGTGTTAATTTAGTCAACGTTTTAATCATTTGTTGAGTGATTGTGGTTGAGCAGGCTTACAATGGATTTTAGCAACAAAAGGAAGTGTTTTCGGATGAAAACACGTTGAAATACTCAGAGACATTTTTTATTACGAATAGTCATTGACAAGTCGGTTGATGTGAACCGACCAGTCAGTGTAACTTAGAAGAAATTGTTGAAGGTCAATCGACCGGTCGATTGTAGGACACCTATCGGTTGGTTCACCCTACACCAGAAGTCAAGGCTTAACCAACCGGTCGGTCCATCAACACTGACTTCTCGCTTAATTAAACGAAAAAATAAGACATTCATGCTAAACATCAACGAACCGGTCGGTTGTAAGAGATCAAACCCAGAACTAATCGGATAAGGACGATCACTTACGGATGAAGACTAATTACTTAGGGTCTAGTATAAATAGATGTCAGAGGCTCATTGTATATAATCAAGTTCTTAGTTTAAAACAAAAGCACTAGGTTTTGTTGTTGGAATCATCATCTTTCAGAGATTATTCCACAGTATGTTAGTTGGATTTTGAGTATGACAATTGGTTTTTTTTTACTCGCTTTACTTTCCTTTTTTCGTTTTAGTTTCTAAGCACCCAAACAGTATTCAAACCAGAATCTGTTAGCCTATTAACCAGTGAAGATTATTCTACCTTGTTCTTCATTACGAGATTAATCACTTCGTTCTAGGTAAACCTAATCTAATAGGGATATTGGTTTAGGTTCTGACTCAGGGGTAGAATAGCAAGGTAATCTAACTGAAAAAATATAAATATATTTACCAAACCTAGGGTTCATATTGATTAGGGTCCTAATCAATAATCAATCCTTTCATCTACTTATTATAGGGATATAGCTGATTAGGTAATTGGGTTCGTTAATGATAACCTGGAGGTATTATTGGATAAAAGGAAATTAGGAACATCTTCAAGAGTAGTTAGTAAAAAAGATTCTAGGTGTTAATTTTGATACGAACAATCGATTTTATACAACATTTTCAGTATAGTTATTTAAATTGCTACCAACTCCATATTCAGTTAATTGAACTAGAGTGAAAGAATTTGACAAATTCATTAGTCTTAAGTAGATTTTCCTTGTGGATCGATACTCGTTCTTTCAGAACTATACTATTTGTTGATATCATGCACTTGCGATAAAAGTTAGTTAAATTTATGCTAATAAGTTTTTGGCGCTGATGTAGTGTAAGACCTAGCTCGTAGAGGGTCTGGGTTACCCAATCCCACATCGGAAAGGAGTGGGAGGGGTCTTGGGCTTATATATGTTGTGTGATGGTATCATTTGTAACAAGATGCATCTTTTGGGCCATGTGGTTAGAAGTCCAACCTAGTATTGCAGTTGTGATCCATCCCGAGCACATATACGTCTGAGCCCGCTAGGCCAAGAGTCGGGGGGCCGGGTCGTGACAAATAGTAATGGAGCCGATCTCGCTCCCTCTTCCGGGTGGGCTTGGGCCGTGTTGTGTGTTCACGTTTGGGCCCAAGTCAGTTATGTATGGGCTACCCTTGTGAGGATATGAGGTCTATAAGGAGGGAAGATTGTGAGACCCAGCCCGTAGGAGGTGTCTGTGTTACCCAATCACACATCGGAAAGGAGTGGTGGAGCTTTTGGGCTTATATATGTTGTGTGTTGGTATCATTTATAACAAGATACATCTTTTGGGCAATGTGGTTAGAAATCCAACCTAGCATTACAGTTGTGATCCATCTCGAGCACATACACGTCCGGGCCTGTTGGGTTGAGAGTTTGGGGGTCAAGTCGTGACAAATCTTAGCGGAGCCGATCTCACTCCCTCTTCCGGGTGGGCTTGGGCAGTGTTGTGTGTTCACGTTTAGGCCCGTGAGTTTGGGCCCAAGTCAGTTACGTTTGGGCTCCCCTCATTAGGACACGAGGTCTATAAGGAGGGGAGATTATGAGATCCAGCCCGTAGGGGGGATCTGTGTTACCCAATCCCACATCGGAAAAGAGTGGAGAAGGTCTTGGGCTTATATGTGTTGTGTGATGGTATCATTTGTAACAAGATGCATCTTTTAGGCCATGTGGTTAGAAACCCAACCTAGCGTTGCAGTTGTGATCCATCACGAGCAAATACAAGTCTGAGCCCGCTAGACAGAACAAAGCTGATCTCGCTCCCTCTTCCGGGTGGGCTTGGGCTGTGTTGTGTGTTCACATTTAGGCCCAAGTCAGTTATATTTGGGCTCCCCTCGTGAGGACAGGAGGTCTATAAGGAAGGGAGATTGTAAGATCCAACCCGTAGGGGGGATCTGTGTTACCCAATCCCACATTAGAAAGGAGTGGGGGAGGTCTTGGGCTTATATGTGTTGTGTTATGGTTTCATTTGTAACAAGATGCATCTTTTGGGCCATGTGGTTAGAAGCCCAACCTAGCGTTGCAGTTGTGATCCATCACGAGCACATATACGTCATGGTCCGCTGGGCCGATGGTCCGGGTGCCGGGTCGTGACAAATGGTAACGGAACTGATCTCGCTCTCTCTTTCGGGTGGGTTTGGGCCGTGTTGTGTGTTCATGTTCAGGTCCGTGAGTTTGGGCCCAAGTCAGTTACGTTTGGGCTCCCCTCTTGAGGACACGAGGTCTATAAGAAGGGGAGATTGTGAGACCCAGCCCGTAGGCTGGGTCTGTGATACCCATTCCCACATCGAAAAGGAGTGGGGGAGGTCTTGGGCGTATATGTGCTGTGTGATGGCATCATTTGTAACAATATTCATCTTTTGAGCCATCCGGTTAGAAGCCCAACTTAGCATTGCAGTTTTGATCCATCATGAGCACATACACGTCCGGGCTCGCGGGGCCGAGAGTCCGGGATTTTGGTCGTGACATGTAGAGCATTAGATCTGCTGATGTAGCTATAGGTAGTATATGGAAGGTGTGAAAAAAATGAAGCTAAACTAGAGGCAGGGTGCCAAAGGTTGTGCTGTCTTCTGAGGAAGAAATTGACAGGTCCTGCTATTTGGCACCTTCAACAAAGTTTAGGAATTTTCAGCCACCTTCAATGGCCATGGACCTAGCTAGAATAATTAAAAATCTGGAAACCACTATGTCTCGTTACATGAAACATTGGTATAAGCCCAAATAAGGAAATGAGAGCCAAAATTTTAATTTGGAAGCCCAAATATAGTTGTCGAGTGAAGCGACCACGTTCCTTTTAGATTCTTTGAAATTCAGTAAACAAATACAGAAAATAACCATAAAGTTAAAACAAATAAAAATAAACATCAATAATTGAAACATTATGAACCTCATAATAAACAATAAATAAAATTTTTAGAGGTAAAAAGTTTGCAATAAACATCAATTCTAGTTCCTTTATGTGAAACTGAAATTGATGGCGTTGGGGTGAGAATTAAAAGACCAGAATTTCAGAATTGATTGTTTATTGTTAGTTATAAAGAAGTGAACTAATTCATTGATTGGAAATGTTTTTTTTGTTGCTGTATCATTTTTATTGAACTATTTTTTTATCGAAGTTTGAGAAGATTTGATGACCTGATTCTAACACTGGTCATCTGTTATAATTTTGGTTCATTTAAAGATGATTATGATATGATTGTATTAATAAAGTGAATTTTTTGATCGTTTGTTGAGTTTTGTGGTTGAGTAGACTTAAGTGTAATTTTAGCAATAAAAGGCAGCCATTTGAGATGGAAATCATATTGAAATGATCACCAAGACACTAGGCACCTATGGATGACCACCGACTAGTCAGTTAATATCAATCAACTGGTCGATTCAATGAAGATTTGATGCCAAAACTCAACCAACCGGTCGGTCCATATAGTTCCAGGGGCCAAAGCTTAACCAACCAATCGGTCCATCAACACCAACTGTTGGTTCATCAGTCGAGAAGATTTGACAATCATGGTAAAGTTCAACAGACCAGTCGGTTCACTTACACCGACTGGTCGGTCATGTAAAATTAACACTGCCAATATCGGATAAAGATGATCGTTTATAGATTTAGACTATCTACTTATTTTATAGTACAAATAGATGTCAGAGGTTCATCATACATCATCAAATTAATAGTTTCAGAGCATAAACATTAGTTTTCGTTGTTGGGATTCTCGATCTTTCATACGTTAATTCACTGTATATTATTTAGATTTTAAGTATGGCAATTTGTTTTACTTGTCTTCCTTTTCTCTCATTGTTTTAGTCTCTAAGCACCCAAACAGAATTCATTCAGAATCTATTGACAAATTAACCAGCCAAGATTATTCTACCTTGCCCTTCATTACAAATTTGATCACTTTGTTATAGATGAACCTGATCTGGTAGGAATATTAGTTTAGGTTCCGACATAGGGGTAGGAAACCTAGGTTAGCCTAACTGACAGAATATGAATATATCTGTCAAACCTAGGGTTCATATTGATTAGGGATAGTCAACCCTTTAGCCAAATTAGAATAGGAATATAGCTTGTTAGAGTAACTCGGTAGCCAATAATAGCCTAGAAAGGTATTATTGGATAAAAGGAAATCAAAAACATCTTCGAGGTTGATTAATAAAACATATTCTAGGTGTGAATTCTGACCTTAGTCTTGATTTATTAATGTTTACTCGTTCTTATAGAAGTATGTTACTTGTTGATATCGTGCACTTGCAAAGAAGGTAAACTCAATTTACATTAACACATACCAAGCTTGAACTCCTGGCACTTAATATGCTTGTCTTGCCTTCTTTTCATCTTTTCCTTACAAATTCTGGCATTCTCATATGACTGTTGACGTAGCTCGTCTAGCTTATTCAGTTGTAACATTCGCTTCTCTCCAACTACTAGTAAGTCATAGTTCATCTTCTTAACTACCTAGTAGGCCTTGTGCTCCAACAGCACAGGTAAATGACATGTCTTACTAAACATGAACTTGCCTTGTAAGCTGTCTTGTATGCCCATAGTGCATATGATAATTTATTGGATAAATCTTTCCTTGTTGGACCATTAATCTTCTATAGAATTCTTTTGATCTCCCTATTGAAGACCTCTGTCTGGCCATTGGTCTGATGATGATAAGAAAGAGTCACCTTATATCTAACCCCATACTATTTTAATAGGGTCTTAAATTAATTGTTGCAGAAGTGACTCCCCTCATCACTGATAATTAGATCCAAATTGAGTGAAAATATTCTTCTTTAGAAACCTCAGAACCATCTTGGCATCATTGGTCTCATAAGCCTCAACTTTAATCCACTTGGGCATATACTCAACTGCCAAAAATATATACTTCTTTCCATATAAAGAGGGAAGGGAGCCATAAAATTAATCCCCCACACATCAAATAGTTCAACTTCCAGCATATAGTTCAAATGAAATTCCGTCTCCCTATATTTCTAGTCCTCTGATATCTATCACAGTGCAAAACAAAATTATGGGCATCACAAAAAATAGGTAGCCAACAAAAATCAGAATTAAGTACTTTAGCTATAGTTTTATCAGAACCATAATAGTCTCTATATGGGGAGGAGTGATACTGCTTCAGAATATCTTCAAACTCCTCCTCAGGTATAAACTTCCTAATAATCTGGTCATTGCACTACTGGTACAAGAAAGGATCCTCCTAAAAATAGAATCTAGTGGTGTGAATGAACTTTTTCTTTTACTTTCTGGAAAACTCAGAAGAAACTGTCTTGAAAAACAAGTAGTTTGCTATATCAACCTACCAAAGGTCAATATTCTGAACAGCTAACACATGTTCATCAAGGAATGATTATCCAATTTCTACAGTCCATGAAGCTTGTTGACTTTAACTATACTTTGATTCTTGAAGTATGTTCACGGCTCCCCTATCCAAGTTTTGCTTGATAGATGTAGTACCCACAATTTCATTGAAATTTGTATTTCTAAATTTTTGCAGTTATGTATTGAACCAGTTGCTAGTTTAGGGTTATTGGTTGGAAATAGGAGAAAATAGTCTATTCAGGAATGGCCAAAACAGTTCCGATTTCTATTTAGGATGAGGAAGTATGTGTACAGTTCTTTGTGTTGTCCTTACAAGGCTGGGACATGGTGTTAGGTGTTCTCTTTTTTTTGAGGAATTCATCGAGGTGTAATATCATTGAAATCAATATTACATAGGAGTGAGACAATGAAACATTGTCATAACTCAATAGACAGAGTGAAAGTTTCAGATACCGTAACTAAAATACCGTACCTAAAATTATCACCATGTATACAATCTAGGCAAGCCGTAGAGATGTAAAATCTCTGGAAGGCAACAGGTCCAAAGAATCGGAGCAATCCTCCTTCAGGTTAGTCTTGGCCTAGCAGAAACCATGTCGAATGCCATTGTAAAACAGGTCTTCCGCACTGCTGTCTATTCTCCGAAAAATTCTGCTGTTTCAACCCAACCAAATACTCCATGCGAACGCAAATAGTAATGAATACCAGAGCCCATGCCATCGTAATGGTATTGAGAAGCCTTCCCACTGTATGAATAAATCTGCCATGGACCATGGTTGTACCCAGCTTAATCCCCATTTGCGGAACAATATCGACCAGCAAGTCCAAGCTGTTCTACAGTCCAGCAAAATATGGTTGGAGTCACCTTCCTCAAGTCCACACGCTTCACAATCTCCCTCAGAATCTGGAAGAATGCCAAATCGGATGAGCTGACTTTTGGCAGATAGCTTTTCCTTGAACGCGAGCCACATGAAAGCTTGACATTTGGGTGCACCCTGCTTGCGCCACACATTTGGAATTATCAGTTCACGTGAAGGTACCATATTCTCTTCCAGTGATTGATAGCAGTAACGAACAGAGAAAGATCTCATCTGGTCTCCCCACAATAAGACATCATCTTGCATGGGATTCGGAACAAAACCTCTCAGAATACTCATTAAGCGTTCAGCTTCCTCCTCCTCCCACACAAATAATCGTCTCCTCCATGTCAAACTCCACCCCTATTCGTGTCCCACCACCGACCCAAACCTCAATATTGACCCCTCCTTTTCAAGGGATATATCATATAATCTAGGGAATAAAACCATTAAGGGGCAGGTACTGCACCATCTATCCTGCCAGAAAGAAATGGAAGCACCTTTCCCAAGTTTCCAGCGGTGGAATTCTGAAATACATTTGCCATTGATCAATGTTGATCTGCTTGTCTGCACAATCCCTTTCCAGATATTAGAACCTTGGCTCACTTCACACAATATACCTTCTTGGCTCAATCTGGGTCTGTATTTCTGCTCTATTACTTGTTTCCACAATGAGCAGGTATCGTTGGCAATTCTGGAACTCCATTTTGTAAGCAGTGCCTTATTTCGCAGCTTCAGACAACCGATTCCTGCACCCCCCTTGTCTTTTGATCTGACTGCCACGGACCAGCTCACTTTACACATGCATCTTTTGTCTACTTTCCCAGCTCATAAGAAGCGCTTCATCCACTTCCCAAAGTCCTGTCGTACAGTCGCTGGCATCTGGAAAAAAGTCATATAATACACTGGTAAGCTGTTTAACACTGATTTGATCAGTGTGATTCGTCTCCCCAGTGAAAGCAAAGAGCCCTGCCAAGACACTAGTCTACTTTTGAACCTATCCACCACCATTTTCCACGTACTTCTACGGCGTGGATTCGCTCCAAGGGGCACCCCAAGGTATATGAACGGCATAGCCTGCAGTCTGCAATGAATCCTAGACGCCAAATTCGCAGCCTCCCCATTGGATACACTGATTCTTACTAAGCCGGATTTAAAAAAATTAATCTTTAATCCAGATAGTAGCTCATAACATCTCAAGATTCTATGTAAGCTGAAGATCCCCTGCTGATCGCCATTGCAAAAAAGGATGACGTCATCTGCGTACTGCAGATGTGTTAAGTGTAATCCTCCAACATTAATACCATGGAACAGTTGGCAATCAATAGCTCTAATAAGCAGCCGTGACAAAACCTCCGCCACTAAATTGAACAAAAGCGGTGAGAGGGGATCGCCTTGTCGCAAACCTCTCCCCACCTGAAATTCAGCGGTCGGTGCACCATTGATAAGAATGGCGCAACGGGCAGAAGAGACACACCCCTGAATCCATCTTCTCCACTGAACACCGAAACCCATCTGCACTATCACCTCAAGTAGGAAGGTCCAGTTCACAGAATCGTATGCCTTCTGGAAATCCATTTTGAGACACCAGCCTTTTTGTTTTGACTTCTTCATGGTATGTACTATTTCATTGGCAACCATAATTGAATCAGCGATATACCTTCCTTGCATGAAGCCGATTTGAAAGGGAGAAATGAGTCGGTTCATCACTCGCTTAAGCCGATTGGATAAAATCTTGGCAACGATTTTATATAAGCTGTTAATAAGACTGATAGGCCTGTAGGAGTTAAAATGAACGGCACCTGGTAGCTTGGGAATTAATGTGATGAAACTGTTGTTTGTCCCACGAGGTAGAACGCCGCTGGAATGAAATTCTTGCACCATTGTGGTGATGTCCTCTCCGATCACTGGCCATGCTTTCTTAATAAAGTAAAAGTTGAATCCATCTGGTCCTGGAGCCTTGTGACTGCCGCAGTCCCATACAGCACTCTTGATTTCTTCCTCAAGGAACGGTTCTTCGAGCTGATTTGCCTCTGCATTTGATAGATTTGGTAAGTCTAAACTACCCAATCCTAACCACCTGATACCCTCATCCGCAAAGAGTTGCTGGAAGTGTCCAACTGCTTCAGCCTTTATTTCCTCTGGCTTGAACAAATCCATGCCATTTACTCTCATTGAACCAATGATATTATAAGAGCGTCTCATATTAGCACAGGAATGGAAAAACTTGCTATTCTTATCCCCAAGCTTGAGCCATTGTTGTCTAGACTTCTGCCTCCACATAGCTTCAATCTTTTGTTTGAGCTCCCTTTTCTAGACCTGTAATTCTTGATACCTGCTATGCATCTCTGTCCCCGAACCCCGTCTGTCCTGATCCAAGGAATCAATCTCAACCAGAATTGTTTTCATTCTGGTTTCCAGTGCACCGAAATTAGCTGTATGCCAGACCTGCAATTTTTTCTTCAAAAATGCCAACTTCTTAACTATAGTGAATGTACCTGGGAAGCAAAGTCCTGCCTACCGCCAAAACTTGTCCACCGTCTCTATGAACTTCTTATCTTCCCACCAGAGATCCCATGAGTGAAATGGCCTAAATCCCCAAAAAAAAGATTCTGCCTTCAATATTAATGGGACATGGTCTGAGAATCCCTTAGCTCCTGCATATAGCCTATGTCGATTAAATTGTAGGCACCAAGTTGGGGTAGCCAAAACCCTGTCAATTCGGGAAGCACTCTTGGAGTTGAACCATGTATACTCTTTACCAAGGAGTGGCAAATCAATCAGACCATTCCTATTAATGAACTGTAGAAAGCGGGAAGCTACAACATTATTGAAAGAGTTCCCAAACCGCTCTTCAGCATTAATGCATTCATTCAAAATCGCCCAAGATGATCCAAGGCGGTGTGTTCGTAGACTTCCTTCCTTGCAGCTCTTCCCACAGCACTCTTCTTTCAGCCACAGAATTAGGCGCATGGAGCCCAACGCAAACAAAACAAAAACCTGTATCCCGTACCCGCATCTCCAATAGCAGCCATCTCTCAAATTTTTCCACACCAAGATTTTGCACCAAATCATCCCAAAGGCACACAATTCCGCCAGCACTCCCACGTGCATCAATAGCTTCCCATTTAATGTTATTTCCAGACCATAATCTGCCAGCCAGCCTTTTAGAGAAACTTTCTCTCTTTGTCTCACATAAGAACAAAATACTCAGCTGTTCCGTAGAGATAAGGTGACGAATCTGAGTCTCCTTCATCTTACCACGACACTCTCTGATATTCCACATTGCCAAACTAACCATCCAACAGAAATGCCCTGTGCACCGAATCACCTATACTACACTATGTAGTAGTGTGATCGTGCCACTCCTTTATTTCCTCGACAATCAGTGCCTTTAACTTTTGCCTGATTGTTGCTTTTGTGTTCTTACGACTAAGTCCCAGCGTTTCCACTATATCCAACGACCGCTGTGCCTCCATTTTAACTGGGCAACGATCGGATTCAGAGTTCCTGAAACCAGCTTCTTCCGACAACCCGTCTTCTTTATCTGTATGAGCAACAAGAAAAGAGGGATCTTCTGCCAATTGTAGCATACCGCTCCTTTCTGAATGGCTAGCTTTTCCTGATGAGAGACTCCCAGTGGGTTTAAGATGCTTGAGTTTTTTCTGCTTGCCTATCCTGCGATCAACAGCCCTTCCCTTAGATCCTACCCTCGATGCTTTAGTACCTTCCTTCCTCATTCTGGTAAAAGCCATGACTTCAGGTGCCAACAGATAATCGGGGTTCTCAGCTGAATATTCAGTTGGAACACCCTCTGATACTACCTTGCGCACAACTTGGGGTTGTCCCTCGTTATGCCTCTCCTCTGGGATAAAAACAGGGGCAGTGAAGTTACTGAAAAGCCCACAGCTGCTTGTGGAATGACTGGAACACCCTTCCTCAGACTGAATAGTTGGAGGATGCATTCCCACGTGTTCATACTGCTCTGTTTTATTTAATTGAGATGGTGGATTAGGACCTACTACTCCAACTTGTACTGCATTTGTTGCTGCCTTTGTCTGCTTTTCCTTTTCCATCACATCCCGACATAATCCCTTTTTCCCTGCTGAAGATGTGCTGCCCCTCCCCTCCACAGAGCTATTCTTACTATCAGTTGTGTGCTTGGTGTTAAGAGGGACAAAAAAGCTTTTGCACCCACCTGATACTGGATCCTTTTCCCCCACCTCAGGCCCCATAAACTCCTTATCTTTGACTTCCAGGATCTTCACCAGGCACAACTTTCCATCTATCACCAACTTCATCATTTTCTTTATTTCCAACGAATTTACTGTAGCTATTTGTAGTACAGCTACATCAAGACATCTCCAACTGGCTGTGTTGGTATGTACCTGCACCAAAGAGCCGATTGGCTGAACTATTTTCTGGAAAGCATCTTCAAACCATGCATTGAGGGGAAGTCCAGAGATCTCCACCCAGCAGACTCTTCTATTGCCAATGTCCTCTGAACTCCAAGGATGCACATCAACAAACTTGTCCTTCCAGAAACTGATGTTGGACGTAAGTTCTTGTCGCATTTTCTCAGCTGTCACAAAGATGAGAAGTTTCTGATGGCTACCCATATCGATGCATTCAACATCACTTGGCAGACCCAGCTTAGTAACCTTTCCTCCACGAAGAATACCAACCGCACTCCGCTGAAGCCGTGCTAGTGTCCTCTGATCAGATGAAATCTCCACTAGCTCTTCTTTGAAGTCTTGGTTGTCCTGCATGGCTGTGGCTTCAGCATAAGTTCTACAGTCACGCTCCCTCAGGGACTTAGGACATGTGTCTGTCTGGTTTTTTCGTGGTTCAAATGGTACATCCCTTCGTGCCGTAGCACCCCCAGTTGGTGTGCTTCGATTCCTTATACCACCTGCAAATCGGGCCACATTGAATCGCAACCAAGCGAGACCGCCTAATATCGCATTGAGCCGTCTGTGTCTAACTTCCTCCTGCGCCCCACATCGAACAAATTTGACGAAACCAAACCGGTAACCCCTCCTAGATTTGTTGTTTGAGATGAACACGTCAGCTACAGGTTCGATGTCAGCTATCTCTTTCAAGAGCCTACTGGAAGTCCATCCCTCTGGTATGCCTTCAATGAATTATGAGATGTAGCGTTCCTCACTGAACACTTTTGCTGGTATCCATTTGGATTTTGCATGCCCTGACGTTGCAGGGATGTCCAAACGACGCAAGTCGGACACTGATGATGGTCCCTCATTCTTACAGCCTGCAAGCTTGATTTGAAATGTTGACTTAGGGACTGGATTCTGTGTGGTGTTTGTGTTTGGGTTAGAGAGAAGTGGGAGAGTCTGTGGGGTGAGAGAAGTCATCTTTTTGTGTTAGGTGTTATCTTGGTTAGCAATATTAGGTCTAGTGGCCACTGACTATGGCCGCTCTCACTTAGAGTTCAAACAAGGGAACAAGACGATATACTGAAAGGGAAACTTATTGGATAGTATGAAGCTAGCCTCCTTAAATGCACTTTGGAGAGTCACCATGACCTAAACTCTTTGTTCTTTATACAGGTTGGAAATTGTAGAATCGCACACCCCTGAGTCCCCACCTCATCTTCTGGAATTACAGGCTGTTTTGGACGGATTTTTTTTTGAATAATACGATAGATGTGATTTTATTCAAAACATGAAGGATTACAAACCATTAAGCTAAGCACATTTTGACTCATAGAGTTGTACATAAATCCAGAATAAACCCTCGAAGAACATATCTAGATGCTTATGGAACTTGTAAGTATCCTTGATGTTCTTCGGAGTGCTGTAATTATTTGACAATGTGATGCCAATCAAACACAGCTTGCAGATCACCCCCTATGTATTCTATCTCCTTTCGATTGGTGACAGCCCACCCTATGCCTCTCAGCATTCCTTCAATACCTATTTCTTCAGGATTCTTGATGGTCTGCTTGAAAACTGCAGTGTTTTGCGCAATCCAAATAGCCCAGAATATATGAAGGAAAATAGAGTACCAGCTATCCACCTGATATCGATGGATAGCGAGGCCCTCCCACTGGAGATATAGCTCCATCAAATTTTTTGGTTGGACCCACATGACTCCCCATCTCCTCATGACTGTTGCCCAACATCTCCAAGCTACTTCGCAGTCCAACAAAGCATGCACCTGGTCCTCTTCATACTATCTGTATATAGGGCAGAGTGTCTCCGACATATTCAGCAGCCTCAATCTGCAGAGTCTAGGTTTAGTGAAGATTCTATCCTGCCAAGCTAACCAAACAAATGCTTGGATCTTGAGAGGGCCTTGTCTAATCCAAATGTTGGGGATATCACAAGCCGTCTCAAGACGTTGTGACTCAACCATGGTGTTATATCCAGCCCTCACTGAATATGGTTCCTTCCCATCACCCCAAATAAACCGGTCCATTCTGTTTCTACTAGGTGACACCTCGTTCAATTTTGCTATCAATGCCTCCAGCATTGGTTCTTCCCATACGAAAAGGAGTCTTCGCCATAATAGGGACCAGTTCCATCCCTCTTCCGTTCTACTCCCCATTTGACTGACAATAGCATTTTTTTGTAATGATGCCGCATAGTGTCTTGGATATATCTTGTTGAGAGAGTCATCCATCATCCATAAATCTGACCAGAATAGGATTCTCTCCCGCGAACCTAGTTTCCAAGACATGCCATTCCTCCAGGACTTCATGCCAACACTCTCATCATTGAAGACTTTAAGAATGTCTTTCCACACTATAGAAATGTTGCTCCCCTGTAGGTGGATGCCCTCCGTTGAAAATCTAGGCTTGTACATATCTGATAGAACACAATTCCAAAGGCTTTACTGATCATAAAACAATCGCCAGCACCACTTTGATAGGAGAGTATCATTTCTTAATTCCAGGAATCCAATTCCGGCTCCTCCTTGACTCGTGCCCAAGAAAACTTTCCTCCAAGACACCTTATTAATACAGTGAGACTCTGCCATACCCTTCCAAAGAAACATCCTCATGAGTTTATCAATCTCCTTCCGAACCATCTTAGGCCTCTTAAATATGGATATGTAATAAAGAGGGAGGCTGTGCAACACTGATCTGATAAGAACTACCCTTCCACCAATCGACAAAAATCCACCTTTCCAAGAAGACAATTTACGTCTAAATGAGTTCACCACCGAACCCCAAGTTGTTGCTCTTCTTGGGTTGGCACCAAGAGGTAAACCAAGATATTTGGTAGGTAACGGTTCAGCTCTACACCAAAGTGATTGTGCCACAGCCTCCACGACTAACAGGCTGTGGTTAATTCCTACCAAGGAGCTCTTAAAAAATTGATTTTGAGTCCAGTTAATAATTGGAAACATCGCAGCACTCTCTTTAGATTCTTAAGACCTCTTATCTCATCATCACAAAAGAGAATAATGTCGTCTGCTTGAGATATAGAAATTCTGCCTACTTTTATACCTCTGAACAACCCCAAGTCTTCAGCTTTTCTAATCATCCTAGATAGAGCTTCAACCACTATGTTAAATAAAAGGGGGGACAAGGGATCTCCTTGCCTTAATCCCCTTTCCATTTGGAACTCTTGAGTAGCTGACCCGTTCACAAGTACTGCCACCTTAGGGGTGGATATACATTGCTGGATCCAATCTCTCCATTTTCTCTTGAAGCACATGGCGCTCATAATGTCCAGCAAGGCCTTCCAACACACGGTATTATAGGCTTTCCTGAAATCAAGCTTGAGAATCCAAGCTTTTTCCTTGGACGTTTTCAATTTATGAATAGCTTCTGATGCGATCATCACCGAGTCCACTATGCTCCTTCCTTTCAGAAAACCTGACTGGAATTGCGATATTAACTCGGATGTGACAGTCTTCAGACGTGCAGTTAGCATTTTGACAATAATCTTGTATAGACTGTTGATTAAGCTGATAGACTTGAGAGAATTTAAGTCTGCAGCACCATGAAACTTGGGAATCAAAGTCAGATATGAGGTATTGATGCCTTTAGGAAGGCAACCCAACTGATGGAACTCTCTGATCATAGCAATCACGTCTGAGGAAATGACATCCCAAGCCTTTTTAATGAAGAAGAAATTGAACCCGTCAAGTTCAGGGGCTTTCCTAGTCCCACACCCCCTTGTTTTGGACGAATTTGAGAATGTTTTTTGAAAGCCTGAGGGACTGCCCCCTCCTCGCCAGCATGATCATGCTATTCCGTTACAACCGGCTATAACACCGGTGAATGTCAAACCTTACAGATACCTGTATTTTCAAAAGTAGGAAATTTAGAAATTGGCAGGTGAAATGCTACAAGATGGAGTTATTCAACCCAGCAACAATCCTTTCTCCTCTCCAGTACTCTTGGTTTGGAAGAAAGATAGATTGTGGTATTTCTGTGAGGATTACTGTGCATTGAACACAATGACAATCAGTTAAAGATTCCCTATACCCTCTATTGACAAGTTATTTGACGAGTTGCATTGTGTTGTCTTCTTTTCCAAACTGGATTTGCTCGTCGAATACCACCAAAGCCGAGTTTTTCTGGAGGATATCTTCAAAACAACCTTTTGAAACACAATGTGCATTATAGATTCTTGGTAACGCCTTTTGGCTAATCTAACGCACCATCCTGTTTCTAGTCTTTGGTGAATGAAGTGTTTCGTCCATTTCTTCGTCATTTTATACTGATCTTTTTCGATGATATATTGGTATATAGCAAATCATAAGAATTGCATTTGACTCACCTTCGCACTATCATGAAGTTGTTACGACAACATCAGCATGTGGCTAAGCTGTCTAAGTGTCACTTTGGCCAGCAACATTTGGGTTACTTAGGCCACGTGATTTTTGCTGAAGAAGTATCAGTTGACATGGATAAAATATCCGTAATTAAAGCATGGCCAACCCTTCGGAATGTTAAGGATGTCTGGGATTTCTTAACCTCACTGGATTTTACAGGCGCTTCATTCAAAATTTTGCTTCGGCAGGAAGTTTGACAGTTTTGTTACCCAAAAATAGCTTCTCTTGGAATGACAAAATGCAGAATTGGCTCACAGTTTGAAAGAATTACTGAGTGCTGCTCTTGTGCTGTGCTTACTGGAATTTTTTAGGCCTTTTTTTAGAAACGGATGTTTCAAATACTAAAATTGGAGCTGTTCTTTCCTAAGACAAACATTCAATTGCTTTCTTTGGCCAGAAACTAATACCACGGATGCAAAAATCTTCTGCTTATCATTGAGAGATGTTCACCATCACTCAAGCCATTTCCAAGTGGCTGCAATATTTGCTAGGAAGGCGATTTACTATCCTTACGGATAAACAGTCTCTCAAGCATCTCACCAATCAGGTAATTCAGACACCGAAGCAACAAACTTAGTTATGCAAAATTTTCAGTTACTATTTTGGCATTTAGTATCGAGCAGGGAAACAGAATTTGGCAGTGGATGCATTATCTCGAGTATCCAAGGCTGAATTATTTTCTTTATCTGTGATCCAATTCAACTTGGTCAATCAGTTGAGGAAATGTGCAACCGATCCTAATCTCGTACTATTTACAGAGCGGATTGGTAGTCAATTCAATCGCTCTGCAGCCAGACGATTCTTTCAGTTCATTCAAGGGAGTGGTTTGATTGATATGCCACTTATAGGTAAGGATTTTACGTGGTTCATTGCACGTCGTGCATCTCGCTTGGATAGGGTCTTAGTGTCCCCTCTCTGGAGTCAACATTTTAATCATCACCGGCTCTACTCTGGTGATAAAGGGTTCTCAGACCACGTTCCACTCATATTAAAGGCAGATACGTTCTTTTGGGGCTTTCGCCCGTTCCGAACGTGGGATGTTTGGTGGACGGATCGAACCTTTCTGCAGTGGATCCAGGCCACATGGCACGAGGCCGGACAATGCTTTCCTGGTGAATATCGGGTAGTAAAGAAGATGGCATTTTTAAAAAAGAGACTTGCTGCATGGCATACTGAGAATTTCGGCGCGCGGGATACAAAATTGAGACAGCTATTGAGTGAAATTGATTCGTTAGATCGGAATAGAAGGAACCTGGGGCCCGATTCGTTAGATCGGAATAGAAGGAACCTGGAGCCCGATTTGGTGGAGCATTATAATGGTCTGCAGGTTCAGAAATGGGAGCTGAAGAAGCAACTTGAGGATATGTGGAGGCAGAAATCTAGACAGCAATGGCTTAAGTTGGGTGATAGAAACAGCAAGTTTTTTCATACCAGTGCTTCCTTGCGACGTTGTGTGAATTTTATCGGTGCAGTTAGGGTCAATGGGGTGGAGAAAACGACACCGGATGACATCAAGGCAGCAGCGATCACACACTTTCAACAGGTTTTTACGGGTGAAGCATCTGGTTGGTTAGACTTGGGAAGCCTTGAGTTAGCGCGCCTTGCCTCTACAGCTGCAGCAAATTTGGAATTACCTTTTACCGATGATGAAATCCAGCGAGCGGTTTGGGCGTGTGGCAGTCATAAAGCTCCTGGTCCAGATGGGTATAATTTTTATTTCATTAAACAAGCGTGGACAGTGATTGGCAAAGACATAGTCACCATGGTGAAGGATTTTCACTCAAGTGGATTTTTTCCACGTGGGATCAACAACAGTTTCATCACGTTGATTCCCAAAATACCGGGAGCGTCGGAGTTCAATTCATACCGGCCAATCAGCCTCATCAATAGCTTGTATAAGATCATCGCCAAGCTCTTGGTACACAGGCTTAAGCAAGTGGCGGGCCAACTAATTTCTCCTTGGCAGACCGGTTTTATGGAGGGGCGTTACATTGCTGACTCGATCATGATTGCCAATGAGCTGATTCACTCTATGAAGTTATCTAAAAGGCGTGGCTGGTGTTTTAAGCTGGATTTTCAGAAGGCTTATGATTCGGTTGATTGGATTTTTCTATTGAAGGTGATGACGAGAATGGGTTTTGGTAGCCGTTGGCGACAGTGGATTATGGCCTGCATTTCTACGGCTCGCTGTGCAATATTAATAAATGGTGCGCCAACGTCTGAATTTGCGATGAAGCGCGGTTTACGCCAAGGTGATCCGCTGTCGCCGCTTCTGTTTAATTTGGTGGGGGAAGCATTATCAAGGCTGGTTGCCACAGCGACGGCCAGGAATTTATTTTCTGGCATTCAGGTTGGCAATCTACACTTAACGCATCTTCAATAAGCTGATGATGTGATTCTTTTCAGCACAGGAGATATTCAGGGGCTTCTTAATCTCAAACGTGTGTTGAGGTGCTATGAGCTATTGTCCGGATTGAAGATCAATTTCTTCAAATCCGGAATAATAGGCATCCATGTGCAGCAGGAGGAGGTGGCTCAAGTGGCATCTCTGCTTCAATGTCGGATGCAGGTGTTGCCTGTTCAGTATTTGGGGGTGCCTCTTGGGGCACACCCGCGCCGGTATAGTACGTGGGAAACGGTTATACAGAGATTCAAAAGCAAGCTGGCATCTTGGAAAGGCTCTTTGTTGTCTTTAGGAGGCCGGATGGTGTTGCTGAAATCTGTGCTAATCAGTTTACCCATTTATTATATGTCCCTTTTCCAATTGCCGGTTGGGGTGAGGAGGGAGTTGCAGAAGTGGATGCGGCGTTTTCTTTGGGCAGGCAAAGTGGACCAGCGCTGTATGTGCAAAGTGAAATGGCAGGTGGCAGTAAGAGCGAAGCATAATGGAGGGGCGGGGCTAGGATGTTTACAGTGGCGGAATGTAGCTTTGCTTATGAAGTGGAGCTACCGGCTTGTCAGTGACACCTGCTCGTTGTGGAAGCAGGTCATTATGCAGAAATACCATCCCACCTTGTGTGCAGGAGGGATAGTGTGCGCTGCTACTCAAGTGTCTGCTCTTTGGAAAGGTATTCTGCTGACGAGTAGATTATTGTTGCCAACAGGTAAGTGCATCTCTGCACTCTATCGCTGGCAACTTGGTAGAGGAGATACAATTGCGTTTTGGGCTGATGTGTGGTGCAGTACAGCCCCCTTGAAGGACATATTCCCAAGGTTATTTGCCCTCTCCTTAGATAAAGAGGGAGTTATTTCACAGTTTGGTTACAGGGAAGGTAGTGTTTGGAGATGGCATATGGTGTGGCGGAGGCAACTTTTTGCCTGGGAGGCCACTGCAGCTGCTCAGCTCCTGTCCATGTTGGCGAGCTATACCCCCAAGGAATCGGATGAAGATAGGCTATTATGGGGAGACTCACTGAGCAAGTTTTCGTCTCGCCTCTGCTATCAGGAGTTAGAAGCGACATACACCTTGAGTGAAGAGCGACAAATACCGAATGTGTGGACGAAGCAGGGAGCTCCTAAATGGCAAGCTTTCATGTGGTTAGCATGTCGGGAGAAGCTGTCCACCAAAGGCCATTTGATACGTATTGGTATGCTCCCTATTAACGAGGGTGCCTGCGCAGCTTGTGGATTACAGGAGCAGGACTCCAATCATGCCTTACTCCTCTGTCGGCATGCTTGGGCAACCTGGTCTTTATTATTCAAACATTGCGGATTAAGTTGGGTGCAACCATGCTCCATGGCTGATCTGTTCATACAGTGGGCTGGTTTTTCTATCCCGTTTCGCTGGAAACAGGTATGGTATGCTTTGCTGTTTGCCTTTGCTTGGAGCATATGGTTAGGGAGGAATCATAGAATCTTCAGGGGGGACATATGCAGCCCGGATGACTTGTACCTGAATGGTTTGAGGCATGGTTTTTGCTGGGCCAAGGTGAATCTTAGGGATGTAAATGTAGACAGCTTGGATCTGTTGCCTGTGGGAGATCTTGTGTCTTTAATGGCAAGGTAGTGGTACAGTTTGGATATTTTGCCTGTTGGGGATGTTGTTGCTTTACTGCCTGCGTAGAGCACTGGCACTTGATAGTTCCTGATACTGTTCATCATTCACTGGGTTGCTCTTTGAGCTGGAATGGTTGCTGTAGCGATTTTCACTATGTAATTGGTGTACATATATGGAGTTCCTTTCTGCTTGACTGGACATTTCTTGTCAACTGTCTGGACCACAAGGGTAGCCCGGTGGTTAGCGTTGTAACAGGTTGGCCAAACCGCCAGATTTTTTCAGAGGCACAGTTCGCATTGCAGCAGGCATGTAACTCACTGACAAGCGGTATAGCTTATGGGGGGCTGACTACTTTCTCAGATGTTAGAATTGATATTTTGGTTGTCTTGCTTGTGGGGTTATTGTTGTTTTACAGGTTACATAGTTGCTTGGAGCTCTGAAAGATACAGATCCCGTTTATTTATTCACAGGATCTGCATGTTTCATTTTGTTCTTCATGCAGGACACAGTTTCATTGTCCAGCTTTCATGTTTTACTGATATATATAATATACATATCGATATTCTTCAAAAAAAAAAAAAAAAAAAACTACTGACCAACCTCACCACTTTACCCAGTTTTCAGTTTAAGGATAGATTACTACTTTTCAAAAATTTGCTTAGTGGTTCTGTCAACGAATGAAGGATTCCTGTCTCAAACATACAGAACTGCTACAACCATTGGTCATTCCAGATCAGGTTTTTGAATGCATCTCCATGGATTTCATCATTGGTCTACCTAGCTCCCGAGGTAAGACTATGAAACCCAACCTACATAGGGGGTCAAGTTACCCAATCTCATATGAAAAAGGAGTTGAGGAGGTCTTGGGCTTATATGTATTGTGTGGATGGATCATTTGTAACAAGATGTATCTTTTGGGCCATGTGGTTAGAAACTCAACCTAGCATTGCAGTTGTGATCCATCAGTGCACATACATTTCCAGACTCACTGGGCCGGGGCAGGGTCGTGACAAATGGTAGTGGAGCCGATCTTGATCCCTCTTCTGGGTGGGCTTGGGCCGTGTGGTGTGTTCATATTTGGGTCCGTGAGTTTGGGACAAGTTAGTTTCGTTTGGGCTCCTCTCGTGAGGACACGAGGTCTATAAGGAGGGGAGATTGTGAGACTCAGCCTGCGTAGGGGTCAAGTTACCTAGTCTCACATCAGAAAGAAGTGGGGTAGTCTTGGGCTTATATGTATTGTGTAAATGGATCATTTGTAACAAGTTGCATCTTTTGGGCCATGTGGTTAGAAGTCCGACTCAGCATTGTAGTTGTGATCCATCACACACACATACATGTCCAGCATTATTGTAGTAAATATGGTCATTTCATCGCATTATCTTCACCTATTACTAATGAGTCAGTGACGGCTGTTTTTGTTGCAGAAATAATTCGCTTGCATGAGATCCTTGTTTCTATTGTGAGTGAAAAAGATCCCAAATTCTTGACATCTTTTTGGCAAGAAATTCATTGACTGCAGGGTACCACTTTATCTCCGAGTACTTCCTAGCATCCTCAAACGGAATGGACAAATGGAGTCACTGAACAAGATATTGAAGATGTATTTGCGTTGCTTCATAGGAGACAACCCAGCAGCGTGGTCAGTCTAACTTCCTTGAACTAAATATTAGTACAATACCTCGTATCAAATGGCACCCAAGTTAACACCATTCCAGATCCTATATGGGCGGCCTCCTCCTGTGATCTCTTGATATATTCGAGACACTGCCGGAAATCCCTTGGTGGACTCGCAACTTATCTAGCAGGACAAACTACTAAAGTTGCTACACCAAAATTTGCAATGCCGACAAGAGATGATGAAGACATATGCAGACCGCAGTCACCGTGATATTTCTTTTGATGTGGGAGAATGGACTTATGTTCATCTACAGCCATATAGACAACATTCCCTTCGTCTTCATCGTCACAACAAATTCGGACCAAGGTATTTTGGTCCTTTCAAAGTTATCAAGAAGATTAGTGCCGTAGCCTACAAGCTTGAGCTTCCAAAGGTAGCACGTATGCATTCAATTTTCCATGTGTTACTGCTACAGAAATGTGTGAGAATTCCAGCTCAACAAGTGACCCCGCTCCATTTTGTGGACACGACTTTCGTCTTGATCTTAAGGCCTCTCCAGATAGTACAGTGATGACTTGTGCAACAAGGCCCTTGCCCTGTAGAACAGTGGCTCATCCTTTGGGAAGGTTTCATTGATGCAAATGATACTTGGGAAGATAAGGAGTAGATGTTACAAGAATAAATCTATGTTGCTCTGGGAGCACGGTGTTCCCAGACACAATTCATGGTGCTGACATCAGTATGAAATCAGTATTTTCAAAAATATGTGTCTTGGAGCACCGTGCTCCCAGAGCATGGTAGATTTACCCGATGTTACACAGCTTTGCTGACTTCAACCTTGAGGACAAGATTCTGAAACAGGGAGGGAGTAATGTTGTATCCATCGTGGCAAACATCATAGATACAGGCCATGATTCCACATTTGGCCCAAGAAGGAGCACTCGCACCAGCTCATGCCCAACAAAATTCAAAGATTTCGCTATGTCGGCTATCACAGAGGACGTTGAAATATGAATAATGTGATCAATAGACAGGATAGTTATATATACGATTACAGGAAATAGGGAGGTACGAATGCTTTGGGTGATTGCTCTTCTCATCTTTTCTGTCTTATTCTAAAATTTTCTCTTGTATTTTCTCTTGTTGCCATTATAGAGCTATATTCAATAAAAGTCCAGTTTTATATTTTATCGATACTCCAGTACAAGCCCAAATAAGGAAATTATAGCCAAAATATTTATCTTAATCACGTAAGGCCTACCAATATGTACGAGTGCACCTAGTGGATTTTGTTTTCAGTGGGGAACGGTTTATATATATCATAATCTTAATCACAAAAATAATCACAAATACTTATCTTAACTAACTTTCTGATCACATAATTATCTTAATCATTATCAAAATATCTTAACCTTTAGAAAAAAAGGGGCTACAAATATCTTCATCAACTTCTTTCTTCTTAATAAATGATAGTGTTTCTCGTCACTCAAATCAATGGGCATATAAGGGAGTACGAATCAAAATTCCCATGCACACCAATATATTACAAAAATTATAGATGATAGCAAAATTTATTAGATTACAAATGGGTTTGATAAAATAAGACAATATCCATCAATTTGAAAACATAGGAAATAGTCGAAGACTTAAGCCATTAAAAGTAAAAAGAACAAAGCAGTAGAATTTGTTGCCTCGTAAGACATAAGAATCTCACATTGTGACTGAAAATTTTACCGTAAGCTATAATAATTTATAATATCACAAGGCAGAAGAATCAAATTAGAACAAAAATTCAACTTCATATTCAAAGCAAAAAATTTTTACCAATGAGAGGCAATGTAATCTAATATTTGAAATTCAATAAAGAGGTACGAAAAAGAACCTCAAAAAAAAAAATCAATAAAGGGAACCTCACCATAAAACAATAAATGGAATTTATGAAGGTAAAAAGTTTGCAATAAAGAAGAGAAAATTTTTGTATTCTTAATTTTATAAATAAACTATATTTTTTACATTTTTTTATATTTAAAATTTTTGACTTTTTATATTTCAAATCTAAAATATCACGCTCCAATACCCCATGGTGATGTAACGTCTCTCCCCCAGCTGTATAGCATTTGTACCTATCACTAATGCCCCCTTAATGACAAATATGAACACTATATAAGGCTGTATGAATATAATTTGTTTCCCATCGTGCGATTAAAAAATACGATAAAAAAAAAGTTTACATATCTAAAATTTTGCATGGCGATATTGAGTATATGCATTAAAATCATATACGGAGTTAGTACGAAATAGTATGTTATGAAAACACAATATTTTTATTTATTTCACAACCCATGATCCCATAGGCCCCAAAATCTTTAGTATTCAAAAACACACACATGATATGCACATGAAGCAAGCCACCTAGTATAGGCTGAAACATGACCTTCAGTCATGATAGTACTTTTTAACTGATCATCCCATGGAACCAATATCTGATTGCTATAAAATAGGATTCCATCCTCTCTCAATCGATGTTGAGATTGTACTTGCTCCTATAGATCCTCCTTACCCTTCTGTACTTCTGGATAAAGTTCTTATCATGTCCTTATCTCCTCAATCAATACTGGTTCCATTGTAAGATTAGCTATCAATGCTCCATCACTAGTACTACTTATGTTAGTTCTTATAGCCCTTATCTCTGCTAATAAAGGAAGGTAAAATAAGCTAAAGATGATGTCGATTTTCTACTTAATGCATCAGCTACAACATTAGCTTTTCTAGGATGATAATCAATGATCAAATCGTAGTCCTTATTCAGTTCAAGCCATCTCCTTTGCCTTAAGTTGAGTTCTTTTTGTGTCATCAAGTACTTAAGGCTTTTTTGATCAGTGAATAGCCTACAAGTCTCGTTATACAGATAATGATGCCAAATCTTCAAGGCAAACACAATAGCACAAGTTCTAAATCATGCGTAGGATAATTTACCTCATTTGGCCTCAGTTGTCAGGGAGCATAAGCTATAACTTGTCCTTCTTGCATCAAGTCAACCTAATCCTTGACTTGATACATCACTAAATATAATATACTCCACTCCATGGATCGGTAGAGCCAAAACTAGTGCTGAAGTCAAACATTCCTTCAGCCATTGGAAACTCTACTCATAATTTTTGTTCCATACAAACTCACTCCTTTTCTCATCAGCTTTGTCATTGGACTCGTTATAACTGAAAATTTGTCCGCTAATCGTCTGCAATAGACCGCTAATCCCAAGAAACTATAAACTTCGGTTAAACTTTTGGGTGCTTCCCACTTCAACACTGCCTTAATTTTCTTTGGATTTACCAATATTTCTTCCTCGGATACAATATGAACAAAGAATAAGACCTCAGAAAGCTAGAATTCACATTTATTAAACTTAGCAAAGAAGCATTGGTCTCTTAAAATCTGCAATACCTTCCCAAGTTGCACAACATGTTCTTCTTGTGTCTTAGAGTATGTCAATTTATCATCAATAAAGACAATAAAAAATTGATCCAAGTAAGCTCTAAATACTCGATTCATAAAATCCATAAAAAAATAGGCACATTGATCAATCCAAAAGGCATAACCAAAAACTCATAATGGCCACACCTGGTCCTAAATGTTGTCGTATGTACACAGAATTCTGAATTTTCAACTGGTGATAGCCTGACCTCAAGTCAATTTTAGAAAACACCTTTGCTCCTCTGAATCGGTAAAAAAATATCATTATTCTAGCAATAGGTACTGATTCTTCACCGTAGCTCGGTTTAGTTATAGTCAATACACAATCGCAACGTACCATCCTTCTTTTTGAAAAATAAGACTGGTGCTTCCCATAGGGAGGCACTAGGTCTGATGAATCCTTTAATGACTAATTCTTTCAACTGAGTCTTAAGTTCCTTAAGCCCCATAGGTGACATTCTATATGGTGGTATAGAAATTGGAGTAGTTCCTAGTAACAGCTCAATGCAAAACTTAACCTCTCGGTCAAGTGGCATGCTAGGAAAATCTTTGGGAAAAGCATTAGAAAAGTCTCTAACAACTGGTATACCGTGCACTATGATAAGCTGGATATCCCTTCTATATTAATTGTCTAGCCTCGAGAACCGAGATTATACAGAAAGGAATAACTCTTTGATCTCCATAACATAATGATAGTTCCATCCACAGCACATAACTGTACCTTCTTCTCAAAACATTTCATGTCTGCCTTATAATTGGCTAACCAGTTCATACCCAAAATGAGATCAAAGTCTTAGAGTTTTAAAGGTATCAAGTTTGCTAAAAATCCTATCCCATCTAACATAACTGGGCAATTCCTATATATTGTCTCACATATCGTAGTTACCCCCAAAGGTGTGACTGCAATCAAGGGTGGTATCAAAAACTCTAGTTTATTCTCATCAGGTATAGGTACTCTAGGTCCTATGAAAGATCTACACGCTCCGGGGTCAAATAACACTCTTGCATGATAAGTAAAACCAATAGTTGTACCTGTCACCACCGTAAGGTTTGCAATTGCCTCCGCATCTACTAAAGTAAACAACCTAGCTTGTCCCGGTTGGTCGTTGCCTTGCCCTCTCCTTTGAATATTTGATGGACATCCTATAGATTTCCCAGGCGGTTGTGCGATAGATTTTTGTGAAGAAGCTGCTAGCATCTTTCCCTGATCAACTCGGACAACTCGGACAATGTACTGCTATGTGTCCCACTCATCCACAATGGAAACAAGTCTTGAGAAAGTCTGAAAACCTACTTGTAGAAGGTCAAGTCATAGACCCACCACTAGGTCTTTGTTGAAATTGATCACCACCTATTGAGGTTGCTGGTCGAGGTGGCATGAATCGACGAAGTCCTCGGTTAGGTCAAAATCTTCAGCATGGTAGTGTTGACAATAAGGGTACTCTCCACTTACCTTCAACTTCTTAGGCTTGTAATATCTGCTCCGTTCTCAATGCCAATTGCATCATAGATTGATAATCCACTCTAATTATGGTACCAATACAAGCTTGGACTGACAAGGACAAACCATACTCAAATCTTTGGCTCATAATCTCCAGCATCGTAACCACTTCTGGTACAAAACTTGATAATTCTCTCAACTCAGCTTCAAAATCCGACACTGATCTTGTTCCTTGCTTCAGCATGTAGAATTCTATCCTTTTATGCTCTCGATGGAATCAAGAGTAATACCTTTCATGGAATTCTCTACCAAAATCATCTCAAGAAGGTTTTGGGACGAATCTAGGCTGTGAAGTCCTCCACCAACTTTTTGCATCTCCTTTCAGCTATCGAGACGCTAGACGTAGTCTATCAACTTCAGCTAACCCTATATCTCTCAAACTCTCAGAAAGTCAATCAATCCACCTTCTAGCTTGCACTGCATCCACTGATCTGCCTGAGAATCAAGTTCAACCTAATTGTCTTGCTTGCTTAATCATCCTAAACAAATCTTGAGTAATCACCGGTTTAAGACGTTCTGGTGGAGCTATAGGTGGCATCATAGCTTCATCTCCCCTCTGTAAATTAGCCCAAACTCTAGCTACAGCTTCTACTACCTAAGGTGGTACACTTGTATTAGCATGTTCAAGTTGTAACCCAACTTCTTGTAGTTCAGGATTTTCAAAACAAGGTACATTTCCTCTCTCCAGCCAAGAAGCAACCGGAGAGGTATCTCCTCTATCAACTCTACCTCTTAAAGGAGGTCTACCTCAATGTGGCAGCATGGTTTATACAAAAACATACAAACCTTAATACTTAATAGTACTCTTCTTTTTCCTAGAGTCCCTTCCTAGCTTCACCTTCTAGTTCAAGGTAGGCTTGACATCATATGACCATCCATAAAAAAGAAATTTGAAAAGTATGAAAATCCTATCACCATGACTTCTTAAAATAGTAATAATGATTTTAAAATAGAAATAATGATTTGAAAATAATAACACTTAGAAAATGATCATGAAATTTTGAAAATAATGCGAGTTTTTCAAAACGTGCTCCGCTAGCATCCGAAGAGCGAGGATAACATCTCTCCCCCAACCGTATAGCATTCGTACCTTTCACTAGTGCCCTCATAATGACAAATATAACCACTATACAAGGCTGTATAATAACATTTTATTTCCCATCATATGATTATGAAATACGATAAAAAGAACTTTTACGTATTTAAAATTTTTCATAGCGATATTGAGTATATACATTTAAATCATATGCGAAGTTAGTATGAAATTATATGTTATGAAAGCACAATATTTTTATTAATTTCACAATTCATGATGCCATATGCCCCAAAATCCTTGATATTCGAAAACATACACACGATATGCACGTGAAGCAAGCCACCTATATAGAGTAAAGTTCTTGATTATTTATATACCTAGAGTAGTAGTAGGATGCTCATAATTCTTCTCGTAATGTCTCCACGGTCTAGCCCTCACCTCAGATACCTTTTGTAAACCTGGCATGACAAACCAAGTTAGTGAACCTTGAATTTTCATTCTTATAACCTAAGGTGAGTGAGAAAGTCTACAGTGATTGCATATAGTTCATCGGAGTTTTTACTTAAACAATTCAGACCTTTCATAATAAATGTAATAAAATAGCAGGAAATATCACTTTTACACAACACATAGAATCCCATTTACTCAATCAATAGCAACAGGTATTCACAATATATCACACACAACATTGATTAGTTATTTTCATGTTTAATGGGATTCAAATCTTATATTAGTGTTGAATTATGTTGTTGGCAAGGGAATTTACTTCAATCGAACCCACCGTCGTGGTGTCAAGGAAGTCTAACAGTGATTTGTTTTTAGAAAGGAATGAGTTTATTATACACTGACATTGCCGGAGGAGCAGTGGTGCTGACTCCACAAGCTCGATCTCAAACTCAAACTGGCAAATTCTCTCATCCTCATACTCTGGCAAGTGCTACTAGTAATATATATCATTTTAGATATTAGTTCATCTCTCTCATCAGCATGCGCATGGAATTCATCACCATACTCGAGAGAGTCAAAGTCCTCCGAAGTTTGCATATAGCAAGGTCCTAAGACAGTATCCACCGTAGGATTATTTACACAATATTTAGAATCTTACAAGATTTCACATTCATACAAATCAAATCAAAGAAATAATTGGTTTCAATGAAATGCCATGATAAAGGAAAATTTCTATCAATAACAAGTATGTTTATGGCATATCACACGTTTCACATGAAGAATGCAGAACGAAATATAAAAAATTAATAGAAACATTAAGGTTAGTTCACTCACCTTATTCTGGTGGCATTCGACTGGGTCCCGCTGCAAGGTCCAGTGCACGTGTCTCAATACCTATATAGGTCGTAATCGATAAACTCACTTAATTCTTAATCTATAAGGTAATAAACTAAAAACTGAATCACACGACCCCTTACTTAGCCATAAGGGACTCGATTAACCTATATGAACTTTTTTGAGAATTTTGCCCAATATTTTCTTAATTTATATCATCTTCCTCTTACTTTTATACCCCTCAATTCAAATCCAAATTAATAAAATTATATACCATTGGATTTCTCGTTTTTTTTTATATATTTTTGAGAATTTTTTTGAAATTTTTAATTTTCTATCTATGTTTTCCAAATTTTTCTTTATTTTTGAAATTTCTAGAAAGTTGGTCAAAATTAGAAATGTCAACAGACATATATCATCACTAGACAATGCCACGCATCACATTCTCATTCGTCTTTGAATTTTAGTTCAGTCGAACTCCGACCCAACTTGGTTTGGTTTGACCAGTTTGACTCGACACAGTCTAACTTGGTTTGATTTGACCTAAACTTGGTTTGTCTTCCCATAAACCGATGACATATCGGTTGGACATATACCCGGACAACCTGTCATACTGTCCTATTATAGATCACTTATCATCCATTGACTTGACTATATGACACGTATGGGTTCACTTATCATATCACCGATACCCACAAAACAACTATATGACACGTATGGGTTGACTTGACTGGGTCGGAAGACATTAAATTCATATAACTATCATCCACACATGTCATTTTTCTAAATAACCATCCCTAAAAATTCAAATGCTCACATAAAACATATTAATAAGCTTCTTTTTAATTTTAATTTTTAACATCAATTATTTTTTAAAAAAAAATCCTCAGAATCTGTACTTGTCTTAAAGATACAAGAGTGATAACCCATTTAAACTTTTTTCCTCATAATGTCACATCCTGGACCTCATATTTTCACGTGACAATCCTCATAGGCCCATTGTATACACTACCACATCATACAACAATGTATATAATATTCCTACAAGGCTAGATTGAAGCAATTAATAGCAGAGTCAACTATATAAATATTGACTAAGATCATATAGTGGAATTTGAATAGCAACACGATGCTATCTGGTTGGCATTATAAAACAATTAAGTTCTTAATGTAGTAGCCTAAGATTTGGCTAAAAGTCATACACAAACAGACTCATGGTAATTATTACCTTAAATATGGCCAATTACGGATCAATCTATTATTCCATTCTCGAGATGCCTGGGAGTGAGCTCGTAATTGTTATTCCGGCACTAATGCTAATAATTTGGCAGAAATTTGTTAGGTGAGCAGATGGGAAAAAATATACAAAGTATTTCACAAGCATTCATAGCATACGTCAAAATATGCTAGCATTTAATGAATTAACCAATTCATGTATTAACATACACAATCACAGTCATACAATATGCAGTAAGCATGACTCTTTAGAGCACACATGATCATGATTTGGGTTTGACAATATTTTCTAGTCTATCCGGGCCATAGATAGGACTGGAGTTTATGAATGCATCAGTTGCACTCTAATTTCATTATCTATTCATTTTGTCTTGTTGTTGTATGCAATAGACAAGTCCATGTCCAATTAATGCCTAGCCAGATCCACTGACGATGCCAGGACATTAGGTGATGGTAGCTCCACCTAATCAATCCCCATACTATAGGATCCTGATTAATTTAATTAATAAATAAATAAATTAAAACTCATTCCAACCTTATTACCTCGTGATTTGACGTCTCCACTCCATACTACTAGACCCAGAGTGCTCTCAAGGATTGCATTCCTCATGCCGATGTCAATTCCCGAATGCGCTCAATGCATTTTTATACAGTTTAATAGTCCAAGCATAGTAAGACAGGCATATTCATATTATGCATAGCATATCATAATGATCATGACATACATACTTGATGCACGATTTATCCTTTATCATACTTAACATAATGTTTCTCAGGCACACACACACAATCAATTTCAATCATTAAAAGCATAATAATTTTATCTTGATATTCATGCCATCAATTTAATGAATTAGAAAAGACCATCCACTCACGGTTTTCCATAGTTTGATATGCCCACATATCCTTCGATGGTGATCTGCACCGAATCTTCGAGGTCCTGCCATTGTAGGAGTCCACCAATGCATAACTATTCCACATTCTCAATAAACCAATAACATATAATAGTAACACATAAAATCACATGTCTAAATCCTTAAATTGATGTGTTTCTACCCAAAAATCGACCCGGGTCATAATTTAATGATTTTTCTATTTTTCCTTAATTTTTCATGCCGCGTCTCGGAATCCACCAAAACATAACAACCGCTGTATAGCTATTGTACAAAGTTAGATGGCCATCCTAAGGAAAAAATGAAAACTGTTTAAATTTTTATTTTATATTTTAAATGCATGATTTGCCTCGAAAGCAATTCCAAGATTAAGAAAATATATTGGAACAAACAGATGTGCGGACATTTTGCGAAATTTTCATCCTGCGAGACATAGACGAAAATCTTGATTTATTTATCAACATAGTATGGGATCCCAATTTATAACACATACACACATGAAATATCATATGCAACTAATCAACAGGTGCAAACCGAAATCCAATATCATACCTTGTGATTCGAATCACTCAGCGAGTCTTCAATCTGGGGTGAACCCGATCCTTTTGCTCTAACTCGAGAAACCTATCAAACACTGGCATGGAAACTAGGTGAGTGGATGTTTTCCTCTAAAAACTCTTTTTAGATTTAAACAAGATTAAGTATTATTTCAATCAATTGATTTAGCAAGTACAAAACCAAAACCATGGCTAAGGATCATTCAGATCCAATCATAACAATACATCATTGACAAGACAAGGTAAAACAATGCCACACGAGATCACAACATACAATGTATAACCCCATCCCTAGGGTCACACTCAAGCAATGACATCAAATAACATTGAAATATCATCACATATCACACACATCTCAAATAGATAGAGATCTTATAGATCTTGGCATACAATCGATAGCCTATCTAATAAATGGCTAATATAACCAACCAATATCACAGGTTGGTAATATAGACACTTTCTTTATACCCGGGTTTAAAATCACACATAGTGGTCTACGAACACGTAGTGATATCTACATATAGTAATCTAGAACAACAACAATCTGATGTGCTGAGGTGATCAATCTTAGGATAAGTTCATAAGCTATACTCCTCAAAGGTTAGAGTATTGTCAGTCAACTAATTCTATAGCCGTTATTCCTTTCATTCCACTAGGCTTAGTATCACCTTAATTAACCCTTCTCGCATCTTTCATTCAGTGAAGGTTAGTATATCTTTAACAAACCAAGCCTCATTCTTTACTTCTCATTATTATAAATTCTATTTAAATATCTTTGAGTCATTACTTACTTCGTTCTTATATTCTTAGTTGCTTATGCTCTTATAATTTTCTCAATTGCCCTTTTGCAAATCCCATTTAATAGTTTCTCGATAATTTTTAATTAATTCTTAGATAAGTTCTTGATAAAAATATTTTGAGTTTTCTAGGTTGGGTCAACCCTCTAAGTATTGTTTTTCTTTTATCTTGATTTTCGGTTACTGACACGGTAGTGCTATAAACTTAGCATGATTAGTATTCTTTCATATGACTAGTCAGTCATATGTGGCATGGTTAGAATATTTCCTTATAATCAGCAAAATTATGGTCTCTTATTAGTAGGGTTAGGGTTCTTAATGTTCTCGATTCATTAATATCTCAAATGTTATTACCATTGCTCATATGTTGGGCATTTCCAACACGAGCTTCAATACTCTTCTCGTATGATCTTGAAGCCATAGAAGGTATTTGTTAAGCTATTTTCATGATTCCCACTAGGCAGTACAATACTGTCATCCCCCATATCACACTTATCTTAAGCACATTCACAACACTCATTTACGACTCAAGAAATAACCATAAAAGCACGTTTCAATTCAATCAAATGCATGAAATCAAGACTTGCCATGATTTAAGAAGTTTCCCATTGATTATGCGTTTATGCAGGCAAATAATTCACGAATATCACACATCACATAGAATCAATCTAGATTCATTTAAAATGATGAGAATAAATTTAAAATTGTCCACTCACAGTTTTGTCGTCCAAATTTCCTCTCTTGATTCAATCCGGGTTCCTGATTCTCTTATTGCGACCTATACATATAATTTCAATCCGATACATAAGATCATCATATGAATCTTAATAATCTCATAATACACATTTCTAGGTCCTTAAACCTATCTAGACATCCTACGACCATCTTTGGATTTGATTCAGATAATTTTTGTATTTTTTCTTAATTATCGAAACTTCCACTAATTTTTATACCTACAAAATCTCATAAAAATCATGAAAACTTTGTATCATCAGATTCCACATAATTTTTTATATTTTTATAATTTTTTCATATTTTCTCAATATATTTCTAATTTTTTTTCAATCTTAAACAATTTTTGGTATTTATCTGAAAATCTGGTCAAAGTCAGCCTAGTCAACGTGACACGTGTCACCCTGAGATGCAACCACATGTTGACCAAATTCGACCCAATCTCAACCCAATACCAAACCATATTAGATGACACATTACACACCTCGTCTGTAAATGACATGTAATTCAATCCGCTTGTGAACGACATGTAACCCGGAAGGCCGTTGGACGACTTATCATCAAAGGTTGTCTGCAACCTCTGGCTCGACTGAATCAGAGAATTTTACAGAAATGGGACTTCATCGTCCCTCACCCAAATCAATTCAAACCTAGCTAACATAAATCTCCATATCATGCGCAATAAAACCTACTCATAAATCTAAGATTTCATCTAAAATCAAGCAATAAATCAAAAGATCTATATCACTCAACATCTCAAGGATGCGAACGGTGATACTCACTAGAAAAAGGGAGGAAATCAGCCAGAAAACATGCGGATGAACTTGCACAATCAAGGCAAACAAAATGGAAGCGAAATGACTGTCTCCCTGGGGCTCGGTACAAAAATGACCATTCTCTCATTTTTGCCATGATGTATAGTTGGTGGCAGGGACAAACTGCTAGACATGACAAAGGCCCCTAATCCCAATGATGATACAACACAATTTCAGTGAAAATTGAAATGATGTCGTTTCAAGTAAAACAACCCACCTCAGATCTACAAACTGAAAGTGGATCAAAACGGCAGGAATTCCTGTGTTTTGACTCCCTTTCTTTTCTATTTTTTATAATAATATTATAATATTATTTTCTTTTAAATTACCCAATCTTCTAAAATTTGTAATAAATAGTATATTAATAAAAAAAATATCCCTAAAAATACTAAAGACTCCATATGAACAATAGAATCTAGTTAAATTGAAAGATTTTATTTTCTTTATTTACATAATTTACTAAAAATTATAATACCTTATGGTATTTATTAGAAAATTACTAATAAATACAAATATCTTCCTAAAAATTTCTAAACACCCATATTCAATATAGGGACCTATCCATGGTCCTAAACCATTGAAATTATTTTTATACCTCATCTTCTTTATTTTTACATTACACATATACATTATCCTATGTATAAAATTCTTAAATTATTATATAATTATTCTTTCGAATAATTTAACATTTCGTTTTCCTTTCTTATAGTGTATATTATTTTCTTATACGTCTCAAAAGATGGACTCCACAGTTTTACTCATCAAATGACTCAGATTACAAGATTGAAAGGTATCGGGGTATGAAAAGAAGAAATTACCCCCGGATACTGAGTTCCAAGAAATACACCATCTAAGGCTCTTTCGGAGGTGTCAGGAGTCGAGGAATATACCTGCAAGTCTAAATGACTCAACAAATTGGAGTATAAACACAATATCTAAGTCGGCTTCTTTCGAGTTGTACACTTATATCATAATTTAACAACTGTTAATTTCGGTCTTCTCTGATCTATTATTCGTATTTATCTATTTCAATAACATCTATAGCTTCTTATAGCCATGACCCATAGGTTATGGGCTCACCAATTTACCATTTATTTGGTTATTGGGTTTAAGGCCCAACCCGTTAAATTATGAAACTTCACATGTCGAGACTTGTTTTATTTAATTAACCTATCAAATCAAGTCTAAATTTAACAAGTTTAGTACCATTAGACTCCAAATTGAATACAGTATTTTCTGTAATTTTTCAGAATATTACTCAATTTTCATCCATTTTTCCCGAACTTTTTTTAATTATGTTTATTTTTCTATTTTCTGAAATTTAATCAAATTCTAACTGACCAGAACACACCGCGTGATAGTGTTTAGTGATGCCAGACCTACACCTGAAGCTACCTGAGGGTGACACACGTCCTATTCAGGGCGTGCCACACCTCGTCCGAGCCTTAGGTTCAGACCGGGCCTACTCAACCTTGAACAACATGTCGCCTATACCCTAACTAAACGATTCGTCACCTACACTAGCGCTAGACGACATGTCAAACGAAGATGCCTCAGAAGAAATACCGTTTGAGGTTGTCTTCAATCTCCAAATGACCGATAGTGACTTGTAACTCACCAAAAGTTAGCCTAGAAGCCAGAAACCTTAAATACACAGTTAAACTCTATAAAAAACATATCAATTCGAAGTTTTGACCCTATCAATCCTAATCCCCACAAACTTTAATAGATTTGAATAATTAAAATGGTCAAATCGAAGGAAAGATGATCTCAATTTTTGGGATAAACATTTACCATAATCTGACCTAAAGACTGCCAGAACTAGTTCAAAACGATCAGGAGAGTTTCAGGAGGGAGAAACGAAGCTCAAGCAGGCAATTTTGGGGCTCAGGAACCAATGGGTATGAAACCCATACAAAAATCTAACCTTATCCTATCTCTGGTTAAAAATGGTGGAGACAGGTCAACTACAATGGAATGCACGATGAAACAACGTCGTGTTATGTATTGGTCGATGCGGTGTCATTTCACAAGAAACAACACCCTTTACTCGCGATTCATCAAACGATATGGGTGAGTGTTGTTTTGACCAATCCTGGTAAAAAAAAATCCCCTCCCATCGTTTTGATTAATTAAATATTAGTATAATACAATATTATATGGTTTAAAAAAATATTTTTTAAAAATATTAAAATCGATATAAAATTCATAATAAATTGTATAGACCTCCACAAAAAATCGAAAAATTTTCTACGGATTTTTTATAAATATTTCTATCCATAAATATTAAGAAAATATTTTTGTCATAAATATATAATTTACTAAAATTAAAATATCATATTTTTTATCTTAGAAAAATCACATTAATATAAATGTATTTCCAAAAATTCTTTGAAAATTTATACACCCTTAAATACACCCACTAAACCAATCTATGGTCTTAGAATTGCAAAATCATTTTCATAACTTCCTTTATGATTTTTCAATCATAAAATTAATTAAAAATTCATATTTTCCTCAAATCATTTCAATTTATTGCCTAAATCCACAATCGATCTTGATCTATGGGCTAAGACCCACTAACATCATTAGTCCTCAAATGGGCTTTCTAGCCCAAGCTGCTCAAAAATTTTAGGTTCTCATATCCTACTCACCTTATAAAACGTTTCGTCCTTGAAACTTATACTGAGACTATACTTGTCATGAGAATCTCATGTACACTAACTGACAATCAGAATTTGCAATATCCAACTACATTCTCTTCACTCCCATCATCAATTGTATTAACACTTGCATACAATCTTGTACTATCTCAGTCTTAGTCTAGAACGCAATATCCAATCGCATGCCCTCTATCCTCTGTATCAACCAAATTCAACTCTTTCATCATCTTTGATGGTATGATCATAATCATATGTCATCACCAACCTAATCGGGTTATTAATTAAAAATCATAACTATAACGATCATATCAAGGTGATGTCTTCACCCTGATATCGCTTATGAACCCATTTCGGGTTCTTTCTGACAATATACCCCTTCGATTAACATAATATTATTCATATCTTCACTCATCACTAAGCCCATACAGTTATTAACTCAAACCACACTTGTAACTTTCACACTTAGATAACAACTTCATCATCGATTTATACCAGAATCGATCTCAAATTCATTCCACCTCCAATACGATGCGCATTTCCGCTCTTATTTTTTATTCTATCCAATGAATTCAAAATTTTGTCCTTTGAACTCATAACACCTCAATTCGTGATGTTATATATTGCGTTTTAGCGACTCAATATCAGCCAATTCAACACGGAAAGATAAACATTATATTGACAATAATCGCAAACTTGAATGTAGTCTCTCACTACATTCCTTTTTACTCTCAACATAGTACAAACTTTCTCAATTTCCTACTTATGCGAGATAACCGACAACATAGTCAGTTTATTACTCAAAGCTAAATTTTATATCATCAAAATAATATTTGATTGACTTTCATATCAATGTATTCGTATAGATCCCAATTAAAATCTAATTTAATTTCTTGCATCATCAAGAACAGTGATCGTCATTCGCCAAAACAAGGAATAAGATAATACACTCAGAGTATAGTAATCCCATAATTCAGATTATCGATATAATTCTCGTAATTCTAAATATTCTTTAGGCTAGTTTATTTTCAATATAGGCCATACACCTATGACTCAGAATTATAGATTTCTTATACCTGAAATCCTTGAATGGACTAAGTCTTCGGTTAATCCTTTATCATCATACTCTTCATCTACAATTTTCAGTCCTTAAAGTTCAGGTGTATCTAATTAATCGAGTAGCCTAAATTCCAAGAGCTATTATTCAAGCTCATAATTTATAAAATAGGCTACAGAATTTCAAAAACACTATTCCCAATACTACACGTGAACTCCATGCACGATGAACCATTACATCTGGCTATTACACATTATAAGGATATACACTCCGTGCACTATCCAAATTACCAAACGATTAATTTTAATAATATGCATTCCGTTTGCTTATAAACAAAGAATACACTAACAATTTTGTAAGTACTACTGATCCTCTTCTAATTATTCTCAAAAATTCATAATTCTCTATGAGTTAGCATCTACAGCTCACCAAAACAATAGCCTATACTAGGCTTCATCCTACTGTCATTCATGTAGTTCCAGTTAAAATTCATTGAGGCATCTTAGTTCTTATAAGCTTGTCAGACTATAGTGAATCCCAGAGTCAATTGATACCTCAACAAGGAATACTCAATATCAAAAATTATTCTCAATGACTAACAATTTAAATCAACTATACCTAATACAAGGTATTTTTAGTACTCAGACTATTTGTCATCAATATGAACTTGCTATAAACTATATAAGCAATCATTCTAGCTCCTCCCAGGACTTCCAACCTGAAATCAATGCCAATACGATATATGTATTCATAGTTTTCTCCTGACTCACACTAACTTACAGCCAAAAAAATTTTCAATTACCCTTTCTACTAAAAAGGACAACCATACATGAACCAATATCTTAGAGCCAAGAGTAATGCTATCACTCACTCGAGTGGTAACTGTAAGAAGGCATTGCTGGGAAACATAGTGTACATTTGATAACACATAATCAAGATCACGAGAATAGATCAAATTCTTAATAGGGTCTCACGAAAAGGAAACACATTTCACCAAAGGCATAACAAATCTCAAAGTTGTGAGAATCAAATATTTTGAACCGGTAAAGTGTATTAGAGGATTTGGGGTTGAATTTGAGGAACGGCTCGTAACCAAGAAAAGGAAGTGTCAAAAAGGGATAAGAACCCTCCCATCTAGCTATTTGGGCTTACGGGAACAAATGTTTCATACGATTTTGGAGAACTTGGATTGAGGGCATTTTGTAATGAAACTTTTAATTTCATTTCTCTTGGTTACCAATTATTTGTAGTATTTTTGAATTCACTAGGAAATTTGAAATCCAAATTAGGATTCGAGGTTTTTTTGTTTCAAATTTTGATACGGGTGATAATTTAGGTATTAAGTATGAAATTATGAAAAATAATTTCTTGTGAAGATTTTTGAGGAAGATTTGGTTTATTGAGGAGATAGTTATGATGAAGGTCGAGATACGAGGACATGAAAATTTTTTCAGAATTTTTTGAAGACGCGTAATCATATTTACAGATCTTCTTTTAATTTTAGGTATTATATTTGTTACAAATTTTATAATTCTAAAAAAAATAATTTTATTTCAAAGGATTGTTATAATAATTTTTAGAAATTTAATATATTTTTATGGGATTTTTTAAAGTAATATACTATTTATTTTGAATTTTATAGAGTTTTAGCAGATTTTAGAATATATTAATATTATATAATAATAAAAAAATGTAAAAGAAAGAAATAAGGAAATCAGGTGGTCAAAACGCGGAAGACTCCGTTGTTTTGAACCAAATTGAAACTAGGGTAAGAAACCCTAGCTCCTGCACTTTGTACGACGTTGTTTCACTTAGTCGAAATGATGTTGTATTCCCGTCAATGTTACGGAGCATCGAAGGAGCCTCATCACCCTACACGTGTATAGCACACACACCCGTTCCCCTCCCTTCCTCACACGTAGCCGAAATAATTCCGACAATGAGGCTATGCGTGGGTATACCCTAAATTGATCCTCCAATCTTCATTATCGTGCAAGAAAAACCTACAGAGGACGAGAGCGAGTGAGTGCAAGCAATCTGAGAGCAAAAACGACTGTATTCTGGTGAGATTTAGGTAAGTTTCCTTGCCTACTAGGAAACTTAGATTTTTAAATCTCGACCTTATATCTTACAGTCGGCTAAAAATTATAATAAATAGATGGTTTTCATTTGCATAGGTTAGGACTTTGTTGTGATGTGCTTGAAATTTTGGTTGGGTGCATAATCGGACATATTTGAGGGGGAGAGATTTCAGCTAGGGTTTGTAGAAAACTCTCGACGACTGGATGTTAGGGGTGACTTCAGATGACAGGTAACTCAAGTAAGAACTGAACAACCTGTAGTATAGTAGATACACGAAAGACACTTCATTCAAGCTAGGGGCAGACAGGCTCGGACGAGTCGTGATAGGCTCCAAGCCAGCCATGTGTCAGCATCCTAGAGGCTCGGGTATGTGCTGACACGTGTCCGTCCTGCCACATGTAGGTTCGGAGGAAATTAATAGAAATTATTAGAAAAGCCGACAAAAAGGAAAAACTGAGGAAAAATATAAAAAATTAAGATAAAATAATACGAATGGATGGAAATTTTTTCGGATCGATGTTGAATGTATAGGACTATTGTTATGACTTGGAAAAGAGTAAATAAATTTTAAGGTGGACCTTTGTTTAACAGGAGTGGAAATAAATTGACAAATTCAAACTCCTCCGAAATCGGATCCCGAGGAAGAATTCTATAAACCTGTGAGTGATTGGTGTGTGTGTGGGCATGCATTGTAAATTCTATATTTTCCTTAAGTTATGTTTTTAGACTTTATAAGGATTCGAATCGTATAAACATGCATATTGTGAGACCCCTAATTTTGTGTACTAGAAATCCAGAAGCCATTGTAGGTGAAATGACCGTTTTGCCCGTGAGGAAGTAGATGCGTGATGGCCGAAATTGTTATTGAAGGTTTAGTGTTCATTTCTGATTCCATTTCTCTTCTATTTTATTTCCTTATTGGTTCAATCTTATCTTAGATGGTAATTTTCTTAAATTAAGGAGATAATTCCAGAAATTAATTCTAATGATTATCTCCCTATATCTAGCCTTTATAGTAGGGAAATTAATCCTATTATACCCTAGAAAAGGAGTAGCCGGCCACACTTGTCCATACACCAAAAATACACAAAATTATCAAGCAATCAAACCCTACACAGTATCTTTTTGCTGTAAGAATTTCCTAGCCTTCACCATAGCCGAATTCTTTCATCCTTTGCCAGATTTCTGTGAGTAATAGCTTGTTGGAAAGATCTTTTCATTCTCTACCTAGCTATCTTGGTTTGATCATCAGAAGGTCAGTAATTCCCCATTAGAATCATTATCGAAATTTTCTGGAAGTTTGCGCCGAAGTTGTGTGATTCTTCCTTCAATTGGTTTCTGTTGTTGTTCCTTTTGTTCATTTGACTGTTGGGCATCCATTCATGTTGTAATATCATGAATTCATCCTTTGAATATTCCCTATACATGAAATCGGCATGCCCTACACTTTGCCCTATTGTTGTCGATTTTGATCAATTAACATGTCTATAGGTTTCTAATCTTGTTCCTTTTAATTATATATGTTAGTAACACCTAGTCCTTCCTTGTAAACATGAAATCGCAACCCCTACAGTTTGTATGTATTAAATCGCAATTTCCATTGTGACCTATCTTAAGTGCCGAAATTTGCATAGTTAATTAGGATGATAATTCAGGTTGAATCTTGTTATGTTCTTGGCTATCACATCACACATCCAAGACGGAGTCACCCGCGGTATCTAATCACTAGTTTCTGATAGGTTTGGTGAGTGGAATTGGTAAGGAAATAGGATGTTTACTTGATTATTGAGTATGCATGCTTAGTATGGTTTTTTCTTTTCCTTATGATATAATAGATGGTTCGAATCCCTTGAATAAAGGAAAAGGAGTAACTTTTTGTTCAAAGACAAGAGAGCTAGGATCTATGCCTCATCGATTTCTCAAGAGATCCTTGTTGTTTGCTTATTGTTTTTGGTGCATATACTTGTTGTTGGTTGTATGCTCATATGTTGATAATGTATGCATGAATTGCGGATTGATTTGAGGATCACTTAGGTATTTTCGAACCCTTGAGATAGGATGTATGTGTCTAATTTGCATGTGTGGTGTGTATTGAACATGCTAAATATGTTATGACATGATTGAGGATGCCTTGTTGTGGTATTGTGTCTTGTAGTTGCTTGTGTGTGTTTATGCATCAGGATCCTTTTCCGGTGGTCATTCGAGGTAAACGCAGATGCTCCTTGGGAGTGGAGAGGTTCTTACTAGTATGGGAGTCGTATGGGTGGCAATCCCCAACAAGAGCTCGTTGGATGCCTAGTCCTTTGTGGTGGCTAGATGCCTAGTCCTGTGTGCTGGTTAGATGCCTTGCCTTGTATACTGGCATAGTGCCCTCATCCTGTGTGCTGGTTAGGATGTCTAGTCTTGTGTGCTAGCTAGATGCCTCGTCCTGTGTGGTAACAAGATGAATAGGCTTGCTGATTAGCTTGTGTGCTAACCTTTTACCCTTTGTATAGCCAAGCCTTGGACAACACAGGTAGAAGGGGTGGTCTTTTGTGATTGGTTGTAATGCGGTATGCAGTATGCTTGACCTGTTGTGCCATACTATGATATGTGTGATGCATTATTATGTCACTCTAACTGTTATGCACGTAATGCATTAAGTGCATCGAATACACAAGGTTTGAAATGCATAGGCATAGCATAAGGTAACTTTAAAATAGCCTTAGTCCGGGTTTTCAAAAAAAATACTCGTTTTTCTTAATTTGTGTACAACAAATTTGTTCCTATAAACTCAAATGGCTAAACAGGAGGATTCCTATCCCTTTTTGGCACTTCCATCCCCAACTAAGGACCGTTCATCAAATTCAAGCCCAATCATACTAATATTATTTACTGGTTTAAAATACTTGATTCTTACACACCCACTTACGGGTTTCCTGACATTCAAAGAGCCCAATCTTCGATGGCTAGATCAATTTCTCAAGGTCCTACGTCATTAGGTATCCACCGCCGGATACCGGAAAAATCGAAGGAGGAAATTCGAATTTTCAAACCATGAAAATCGGTCTCAAGCACTCCGTATTAAGCACAAAATTCTACCATTTTTGTATGAGGTTATTTGCTGGGAAGAACCGGAACCTGAGGAGGTTATTTCAGAGCTTGGCATACCCTGTGTGAGGAAGGGAAACATTTGACCTGATTTTTATTAATATCGGGTCTTAAACGAAGGGGGAAGGTTCTAGCGAGCACACTTGTCGAAGGGGCGAAACGACATCGTATGGATCCCAGAAGAAACAACGTTGTTCTATCTAAAATGACATTCCCCAATCGAAGGCTAAAATGACTATCTGGATTGTTGTTTTGACATATATATTATAATAATACAATATAAATAACAATAATAATATTTAATTATTTTTAAATTTTCGAAATAATCATCAAACATTCATAACATTCATAAAATTTAGCATAAACCTCTGAAAAATACACAGATATTTTCTACGAACTCTTTGTGAATATTACTATCCATTAGTACTATAAAATTATTTTTCTCACATGTATATTATTTACTAAAAATCAAATATCTCATAATATACTTTATAAAAATTATAAAGTACTTAGGGGTGTACTCGCATGTGTAGGTCATGTACTGTTTTGTCTAGAACAATACACGGGCTTTTGGGAGGGTACACAGGCATGTACTCGTACTGGATGAGTTATGCACCCCGAAAATGATCCAGAATACTCGTAAAACTCACTCAAACCCTCAAAAACCTCTTCCTAAGATTTCTCACCAACGAAAAATACCTCAGAAGCCATAAAACATTCAAAACAAAAGAGGTCTAACACAATCACTAGAATGGGTATTTGTTTGAGTAGACTGTGTACTCTCTTGCACAGGTCGTGTACTATTTTGGACAGAATACTACATGGGCTCCTTGGAGTGTACACGGGCATGTACTCGTACTGGACGAGTTATGCACCCTGAAAATGATCTGGAACACTCCCGGAACTCACTCAAACTCTTGTTAATGCTTACCAAAGTTTCTCGGCAATGAAAAATACCTCACAAGCCATAAAACACTCAAATAAAAAGGATTCTAACACAATCTCTTGCATGGATATAAACATAAACAATAAAACTGTTACAAACATTGGATCACATGCCCATTCAACAAGCATAAGCGCACAACGAAAATGCTTAAGAGTTAAAACACATAGTTTATGCACCCATATCATGGCAAGCAATACCTTGAAGCTAAATGGAACATCATACACAATGCACAAATAACCTCCACTCAAAACCAACATATTTTGCATTTTAACTCATCAAAATAGAAACATTTCCATGTAAGCAAATAAAATGTAAACATTTACCTCTTGTTGCACATAAAACTCAATGGTAATACCCTTACCCTTATCGACTGCTCCAGCATCGCCTAAACATGCAATCCGATGTGTACTCGTTTGTGTAGGCCATGTACTCCCCTACACAGGTAGTGCACTGTTCTGTCCAAAACAGTACACGGGCGTGTACTCATACTGGACTAGTTAAACACCCCAAAAATGATCTGGAACTTGCTCAAACCCTCAGGAACCCTTACCAAGGTTTCTTAGCAATGAAAAATACCTCACAAGCCATAAAACATTAAAATTAAAAGGGATCTAACATAATCACTCGCATGGGTACAAGCACAAACAATCGAACTATTACAGTCATTGGATCACATGCCCACTTAACATGCTTAAACACACAATGAACATGCTTAAGAGTTGAAACACATAGTTTATGCACCCAAATCATGACAAATAATATCATAAAGTTAAATGGAACGTCATACAAAATGCAAACATAGCCTTCATTCAAAATTAAGCATATTCCGCATTTTAACTCATCAAAACAAAAATATTTTCGTGTAAACAAATGAGACATAGACTCCCATCACTTGTCATGCATAAAACTCAATGGTAATACTCTTTCCCTTATCGACCTCTCCAGCACCCGCCTAAACACACAATCCTAAGCAAAACACATATAAGGTAAACATCGATAAAATCGACAAAACGACTCGCATTTGAAAACAAACCCTATGAGGCTCCATCAACCAGTCACACTAACCCATATCTCACCCTAACAATATAAAAACATGCTCTCAGCTCACAAATCTGGAAATTCCTTCAACAGGTGAAACATCCAAACCTCACACAAGCCACTAACCGCTCCACATTGACTCCTAAACTCAACCGATCATAAGATTGGGTTTCTCATCCTACAAACATACTCCGCAACTCATAATTGAACAAACCCTAATGATAGAAATAACCAAAATTGATAATTTAATCAACATCTAAAAACACTTGAAATTACCAAAAACACCACTGAAATTGAAAACACTCACCCCCAGATTAGGGGACATTTTCAAACAATCCATACTACCAAAAATGTATAAAAAATCGATAGGAAACTAAAGTAACCAAAAATTGACAAAAAAAACAAAGAATCAGGGCACTTACCATGAAATTCCCAAAATGTGCCCTAACACGAAGAACAATCAGATTACGGCTCCTTGATCAGAAAATACCATTGGAAATCATTTGGGGAATGTTAATAATGTGCTTTAGGATGAAGCTTTGTTGTTTTTGTTGAATGAAAATCAAAGGAAGTTGAACAGGTATCTTTTGGAAGTCAGGCATGAGAGAGAGAAATGGAGAGAAAGGGAAGTGAAAGGGGTAGGTTGTAGCTCCAACACTTACAAAAATTTTAAGTGTTGGGTCATATTGGGTAATTATACATGAGGTTTAAAATTTTGAAAAACCCAAACGAAACGTTTTAAAAGCCTGATATGCTCTGAGTGAGCCAAAATTGGTTTTAAAATAAATAATAATAAAAAATAGGTTAAAATATTTAATTGGGTTAAAAAATTGGTAAATGTGCTCAGAAAATATCAGATAGACCTAAAATAGATTTTTCGGCTCAAATGCCCACGATCACTCAAAATGGACCTGGAACTAGCCAATATCGATTTCTACTATTTCAAACCTCGACACTCAATCTAAATAAAACACTAAGGTTGTGAGACTCAACCCGCAAGGGGGTCAGGTTACCCAATCCTACATCGGACAGGTGCGAGGAAGGTCTTGGGCTTATATGTGTTGTGTGAGTAGATCATTTGTAACAAGATGCATCTTTTGGGCCATGTGGTTATAAGCTCAACCGAGCGTTGCAGTTGTGATCCATCACGCGCATATACACGTCCGGGCCCAACCGAGAGTCTGAGGGCCTGGTCGTGACAAATGGTAGCGGAGACGATCTCGTTCCCTCTTCCGGGTGGGCTTGGGCAGTCTTGTGTGTTCACGTTTGTGCTCAAGGCAGTTACGTTTTGATCCCCTCGTGAGGACACGAGGTCTACAAGGAGGGGAGATTGTGAGACCCAGCCCGTAGGGGGTTCAGGTTACCCAATCCTACATTGGAAAGGTGCGAGGGAGGTCTTGGGCTTATATGTGTTGTGTGAGTGGATCATTTGTAACAAGATGCATCTTTTGGGCCATATGGTTATAAGCCCAACCGAGCATTGCAGTTGTGATCCATCACGCGCACATATATGTCTGGGCCCGCTAGGCCGAGGTTCTGGGGGCCAGTTAGTGACAAAGGTACCTAGATGCACACCTAGGTTTTCTATGAATGTGTTTACCTTAATAGTTAACTCTAAGATCAATGGTCAACTCTCAGATCAACGGTCAACTCTTGGATTAACGATCAACTCTTGGGTCAAACTGGTTAATGCTCAGGTCAAACTGGTAATCTCTTGTGTCAAACTGGTAAACTATTGGGTCAAATCGGTCAACCTTTGTCAGACTGGTCAACTAGTCACAACATACAAAAATTGGACACTCTCACTATATGATCACGCTAACTAGGCACTCGAAGGGTCAAGGTCTCACATCCTCCCCTCCTTACAAGAATTTCGTCTGCAAAATTCACTTACCTTGTGCCTTAAACAACTACTATTACTACTGGTCTCCCAAGTCATCTCTTCATATATTGTCACTATGCCAAACTATCTTGACCATTGAAACATTACGATGCCGAAGTTGTTTCACTGCTTTATTCACAATCGCAACTAGCTGAGTTGTGTAGAACAAATCGTTGGCTATCTCCATGATGGCATCTCCAAAATGTGAGAGGGATCCCTTATGTTTTTCCTAAACACTGAAACATGTGATACATTATGGATCCTCTGCAAAGATGGTGGTAAGTCGAGTCTGTATGCCATTGGTTCAATCCTCTTGGTGACGGTGTATAGACCGATGTACCTTGGTGCCAACTTGCCATGTTGCTGAAAACAAATCACACCTTTCCAAGGTGTGACGTTTATTAACACCATATCCCCAACCTCAAACTTGAGATCTCGTCAGCGGATATCTGCATAAATTGCCTACTTGTCCTGATCTATCCTCAATCTCTATCTGATAAATGCCAACTGCTCTGTCACCTGCTCAATCATCTCAGAACTGCCAAGTTTCCTGTCACCTACCTCATCACAACATAGAGGTGGAAACCGGAAAATTATTGTTGTAAACGAACTAAGCTAATGATAGGCATTGATCCCAAGTAGTTTAAAATCTAAATCTAAATCTTGCTCTCTAACTACCTATCTGTTTAAAGGTGGAAAGCTATGCTGAAATTCAATCTGGTACCCAAAGCACTGTGAAACTTCTCTCAAAATTTGGATGTGAATCTCAGATCTTGGTATGATACAATAGATATTGAAACTCTGCGTAGTCTCACGATCTCATCCGTATATCTCGATGCCAATCTCTCTATTGTATTTTTCACTTTGATGGGGAGGAAGTGTGCAGACTTGGTCAGTTTGTCCACTATCACCAACAACACTTCAAAATCTCGTTGACACCTCGGTAGATCTATCAACAAGTCCATCATCATGTGTTTCTATTTCCACTCCGGGATGGGTAATGATTGACATACTCTTGCGGATCTCTGATGCTCTGCGTTGACCTGTTTACACACCAAACACTTAGCAACAAACTCTGTAATGTGCCTTTTCATCTTGGACCATCAATACTTCTCTCCCAAATCTCGGTACATCTTGGTACTACCGGGGTGAATCGAAAATGTAGATCTATGTGTCTTTGTCAAAATCAGTTGTCTCAACTCCTCATCATCGAGAATGCACACTTAGCCTCGGAAAGCCAAAATATTGTCATCTTTAACTTGGTACTCGCTGACTGTATTATCACCACTGCCATTACCCTCCAACTACTGTCTCGCTTGGACCAACACTGAATCCTCAAGCCGCTTGGCCCGAATCTCATCTAGTCAGGAGGGTCTAATAACATGATGTGCAACCCTTGTTAATCATATGTGTGGCACTCAAACAAGAGACCACACATGTTGGTGTCACTTGTCTATCACCCTGAAAATAAAACTCTATACCATCAGCCAAACTGAACCATACCCTCTTTGTGAAACAATCATTCCATTCTGGCTAAACAGTCTATACATAGTATCACGTCCAACTCTATTATGTCCAATGGAATCAAATCAGCCTCAATCTCCACTAAACCCATCCGAAGAACACAACCCAAGTACACTTTGCTGCTAGCCAACTTCTCACCTAACAGGGTCAAAACCTAGATGGGTGGACCTATGGGTGACAACTCTACACTCCTAGCTATCCTAGGACCAACAAAAGACCTATTCACTCTGAGGTCTAGCAAGAGTCTAGCAAAAGAGGATAAAATAGTAATAGTACCTATCACGATGTCTGGACTAGCTATGGCATCCAAATTGGCTCAAGTGAAGAGATGCATATGCTGATTCTGCTGCTGCTAATGACCTATAGTCTGACTACCAGAAGGCCTACCTGTCTTTGTCTTTTGTAGTGCTCTAGTAGAACCTTGTGAACCCATAAATTGGCTCCAGACCTTTGAACTGTTGGGAGTGCTAGAAGCCTTGACTATGAAGAACCTGACTAAGCTGCTCTAGCTTTAGGACATTCTCTTGCCATATGCCCAAACTGTTCACACAGATAGCATCTTCATGGTTGCATACAACGAGGTTGGTGGAATTTTCTATAGTTCCCACAGCTGGGTGGCCCTGACGGCCTACTCATGCTTTAAAAGGATCAAGCACGATATGAGTGTGTAGTCACTGAGGTTGTCTCCTGAGATCTCGTTTACACTGAAGGGTAAGGATCAATTGTTTTACTTTTGAATTTCTGCTCAAACCTGGTTCTATGCTTGATTGGACCTTTACTGGCAGAATTTCCCTTTCGTTTATGATTCTAGCCTCACTATCCCAAGAGAATCTCCTCTGCTTGCACTGCAACCTGTGGCTGAGCTGGGGCCTACGGTGCCTGCATTTGTGGCAGCTGAACCACTGCGGCTTGCATCATCAACGGTATTTGACCCAAAGTAGCTTGTATCACAGCTAACACCTCTAGTAATGCCTGATTTTAGACTGCTGGTCTTGCTTAAGCAGACTGTACCTCTAGTGCACCTTGTGGCTAACCCACACCTGCTACTGGCTCTGCTGGCTCTCGAGCATCTAAGCTTTTATCTAGCTTTTTGGTCTAAACCCAACCTCCTCGGCCACCTCAACCTCTAAAAGCTCTACGACCTCTATCACAGGCCATCTCGACTAACTGGGCATACAGTCATAGATATTACCCTAAAGATAAAAGACCTCTGGACAAAATCTATGGAGGATTATGCATATGTAATGAGTATGATACACTTGTAAAACATGCTATTTTAAAAGAATTTTTCACTCAATGCACACATAAACAACCATGCGCTGTGAGGACCCACTCTTAGTAAATGGGACCTTCACCTCCATATAGTCTGATTGACCCAACACGTGGACTAATCGAAAACACACAAGGCTTACGTTAACTTTTCAAAATCTAAATTCACAAAAACACAAAACAGTTTGAATTTTTCCTTTTAAAAGGAGTATGACACGTCACAAAGTATACCCGACACAAGAGTACACACACACATACAACAGAAGTCTTTAAATTACGTACAATAGGCCATAAGGCCCTAAAATGCTACAAAAGAGACCATACTAAAAATCCCATATGGATCCACACAAAAAATTCCAAAGGCAAGCATCTCATAATGTAAATTAGAATATGATTTATACATGTGAGTAAATATGAAAAATGGAGAACAAGCCCACAACGAGTCCATAACATCAACATATTCCAAATCAAACATGTTTGTCGATAAAGTATGAAAATTTCAAAACATAAAACATGTCGAGTTTCCCAGATGTGAAAGTGCAATAGTCCAGCCCTAAAACCAACACCGGGAAACACGACCTTAAAGATGCATGACTATGGAAAACGAACTAGCATTGAAAATATCAATAAGAGGGGGTGAGATCAAAAACCTCAGTGGAAGTTACAACATCATAAGCATATTTGGTGGAATAGAGGCATATGAAAAATTAATTATAAAACAGTTACTTTAAACATTGTTATCGTTCATGCATACTAAATGTGCCCATCAATGTATTTCACAAGTTGTTAAGTATAATGCATGAATTGTAAAACATAATACAATAAAGGCCAGCCCAATAGGTTTCATAAACTCACAATACACAACTTTGTCACATGGACTACTATGCCCCTAAAAAAAACCTATCGGGGTGGATCACAAAGGAATTTCAAGTGACCTTCATTAAAGGGAAATCGAACCACTGTCAGTTAATTTTTTGTTTAAAATATATATATAAATCCTCTACAACTAATGTTATCCGAAACTGATTGGAGAAATTACACTATCGCGCTCTATCAATCCACCATACAATAACATTATGTAAGCAATATTCCCCTCTAGTGGAATTCTGTACCTACCTAATTGACACGTACATAATCCATCCATACAATAGCCTTAGGTAAACAATATTACCCTCTGCTGGGATTCCATATACTTACCTAGTCCACAAATAAATAATCCATCCATACAACAACATTAAGTAAGCAGTATTTCCCTACACTAGGATTCCATATACTTACTTTACTTGGAAAAACCTTAATTGTCAATTTCATATCATTTCTAAGAACACGTATATATAGCCTTTAAATTGAAACTCATAATACATGATAGAGTTTGGGGTGTGATTCTATGTTTATTTGGTGTTCGGTAGGTTTGGGGGTCACAAAATGAGGTGCACGGGTTGCAGGAAGGGTACAGAGTCGCTAGGACAAGTACTTGGGCATGTGGAATCAAAACGGGGAGGAAGGGGATAAAATGGTACACGATTTGAGTACAATAATGTGTACTTTTTAGAACATGCAGTGTACTTTTTGAAACAGGCTGTGCACTTTTTAGAATAGACTGTGTACAAGTACACAAGCATGTACTCGTCTGTGTAGGCCGTGTACTTGTACATGTCTTAAGTACACGGCCATGTACTCCCCTACACAATCCATGTACTATTCTTTCCAAAACACTACACGGGACCCTGGGAGTTTACACAGGCATGTTCTCGTCCTGGATGAGTTACGCACCTCAAAAATGACCCCAATGTTCTTGGAACTCGTTCAAACCCTCTAGAAATCTGACCAAGATTTCTTGGCAGAAAAAAATACCTCACAAGCCCCAAAATACTGAAATCAAAAGGGATCCAACACAATCATTCACATGGGTACAAACACAAACAATCAAACGGTTACAAGCATCGGATCACATGCCCACTCAACATGCATAAAGACACAACCAAGATGTTTAAAAATTGAAACACACAGTTTATGTGCACAAATCATGGCAAGCAATATTGTTGAGCTAAAATTAACGTCATGCACAATGAACGCGTAGCCTCCATTCAAAACCAAACATATTCTACATTTTAACTCATCAAAACAAAAATGTTTCTGTGTAAGCAAATGAAATGTAAACTCTCACCTCTTGTCATGCAGAAATCTCAACTGCAATACCTTTTTCCTTATTGACCGCTCCAGCACTGTCTAAACACACAATTCGAACCAAAACACATATAAGCTCAATATCGACAAAATGAATTGAAACTGAAAATGAACCCTATAAGGCCCCATTGACCACTCGCACTAACTCAAATCCCACTTTACAACAGAACAACACACTCTCAGCGCACGAATTTAGAAATTACACTGACAGGCGAAACACCGAAACCTCACACAAGCCACTCACGACTCCACATCGTCACCCAAGCTCACTCGATCACACGATTGGGTTTCTCAGCTCACAAACATACTCCGCAACTCATAATTCAACAAACTGAAGCAATAAAAACAACTGAAACTGACAATTCAATCGAAATCTGAAACACCTAAAATTACGAAAAATACCACTGAAATCGAAAATGCTTATTCACAGATCAGGGCGCGTTTTCCAACAATCCAAACAGCCAAACATGCTTAAGAACTTCAACAGCAAACTAATGAAACCAAAAATCGATAATGAAAATGAAGAATTAGGGTACTTACCATGAAATTCCCAAAATATGCTCTAACACGAAGAACGATCAGATTACTGTTCCTCGATAGGCAACTACATGTGAAAATTGGTCGAGGAAGGTTAGGAATATGTTTTGGGATGAAATGTTTTGGTTTTCATCGAACTAAAATCGACAAAATTTGAATGGGTTTCTTTGGGAAGTGAGATGTGAGAGAGAGAAAGAGAGAGAAGGTGGATAGAAAGGGGTAGGCTGCGGCTCCAGCACTTAGAAAAATTCTAAGTGTTGGGTTGAGATAGGTATTTATACACCGGGTACAAAATTTTGAAAAACTCGAACGAAACATTTTAAAAGCCTGATATACCCCTAGTGAGACAAAATAGGTTTTAAAATAAATAACCATAAGAAACTGGTTGAATATTTAACTAGGCTAAAAAATAGGTAAATAGGCTCGAAAAATATTAAATGGCCCCAAAATAGGTTTTCCAGCTCAAAACACCGCAGTCACTTAAAACAGACCCGAAACCGGCCAGTATCGATTTTCACTGACTCAAACCTCAATACTCGACCTAGACCAATCGCTAAGACACCTAGATGCACACCTAGGCTTTCTATGACTGTGTCCAACCTAAGAGTCAACTCTCAGATCAACAGTCAACTCTCAGATCAACAGTCAACTCTCGAGTCAAACTAGTAAACTCTCGGTTCAAACTGGTCAACCTCGATCAAACTGGTAAACTCTCGGGTCAAACTAGTCAACCTCAATCAAACTGGTAAACTCTTGGGTCAAACTAGTCAATCTTAGTCAAACTGGTCAACTGCTCACAACAGACCTAGGATTATAGGTTGTGAAATAAATAAAAATATTATGCTTTCATAACAAACAATTTCGTACTAACTCTGTATATTAATTTAATGCTTATACTCACTACCGCCATGCAAAATTTCATATACGTAAGATTTTTTATAGTATTTCATAATCGTATGATGGGAAAGAGAATGCAATCTTATAGCCTTGTATAGTCTTCATGTTCATATTTGTCAATAAGTGGGCATCAGTGATAGGTATGAATGCTATACGAGTGGGGGAGAGACGTTACGTTACCATGGGGTACAGGGCATGACAAGCCCTCTCTCTATTCGGGTGGTAGTGGAGTATGTTTTGAAAAACTGGCATTATTTTCAAAATTTCATGATTATTTTCAAAATGTTATTATTTTCAAATCGGTACATCTATTTTAAAATCATTGTTACTATTTTACGAAGGCATGGTGATAACATTTTCATACTCTTCAAAATTTTTTTATAAGCATGATCATATGATGTCAATCCTACCTTGAACTAGGCAGTGAAGCTAGGAAGGGACCATAAGAAATAGGAGGGTAGTGTTAAGTATTAAGGTCTATATAATTTTAAAGAAAATATGCCTCCACGTCGAGGTAGACCACCTTTAAGAGATAGAGGTGATAGAGGAGACACCTCTTCGGTCATTATCAAGTTGGATTTTGATTGGTGAGTTGAGGAAATTATTAAGTTTTGTACCAAAAGTGGTTATGATGCTGGAGATTATAAGCCAAAGAATTGAGTATGGTCTGTCCTTATTTGTCCAAGTTTGTATAGGTGTCGTAATTGGAGTGGATTATCAATCTATGGTGCAATTAGCACTGAGAGCGGAGTAGATAGTACAAGCCCAAGAAGCTGAGAGTAAGAGGAGAGTACCCTTATTGTTAGCACCTCCAATCAGAAGAGTCTGACCGTACCAAGGATCTAGTCGATTCATGCCACCTCGACCAGCAAGCTCTACACCTAGCAGTTAATTTCAACAAAGTCCTAGTGGTGGGTCTATGACTAGAACTTATACAAGTAGGTATTGGGACTTTCTCAAGACTTGTTTTTGTTGCAGACGAGTGGGACACATAGCAGTACATTGTTCGAGTCACCCTAAAACCTCAGGAGATGGTACTCATTCCCGTATAATGATTGTTGATTGGGGAAAGATGTTGGCAGATTCTTCAAAAGGATCAATTACACAATCGACAAGGAAATCGACAAGATGTCCATTAAACATTTAAAGGAGAGGGCAAGACAATGATCAACCAGGACAAACTAGCTGTTTACATTAGTAGATGCGGAGGTAGTTGCAAATCCTATGGTGTTGACAGGTATGACTATTGTTTTTACTTATCATGCACGAGTATTATTTGACTCCGGAGCATGTAGATCTTTCATAAGACCTAGAATACCTATACCTGATGAGAATAAACTAGAGCCTTTGATACCATCTTTGATTGTGGTCACACCCTTGGGAGAAACTAGAATATATAAGATAGTATACAGGAATTATCCAGTTATCTTAGATGGAATAGGATGCTTAACGAACTTGATACCTTTAGAACTCTAAGACTTTGATCTTATTTTGGGTATGGAGTAGTTGGCCAATTATCAGGCGGACATGAAATATTTTGAGAACAAGGTGCGGTTATGTGCTACAGATGGAACCATCATTAAGTTTCAAGGAGATTGAAGTGTGATTCCTTCCTGCATAATCTCAGTCCTCAAAGCTAGACATTTAATACAAAAGGGATACCCAACTTATCTAGTTCACACGAGAGATGTGATAGTGTCATCAGAGTTGGCGGGACATGATATAACAGTTGTTAGAGTCTTTCCTGATGTTTTTCTAGCAGATTTTCCTAGCATGCCACCAAATTGAGAAGTTGAGTTTTGCATCGAGTTGTTTCCTGGAACTGCTCCTATCTCTATATCACCATATAGAATGGCATCTGCGGAGCTTAAGGAACTCAAGGCTCAATTGCAAAAAATTAGTCGATAATGAATTCATCAGACCCAATGCGTTCTCATGGGGAGTGATAGTCTTATTTGTCAAGAAGAAGCATGGTATGTTGTAATTGTGTATCGATTATAGACAATTAAACCGATTTACGGTGAACAATCGATACCTATTGCCTAGAATCGATGATCTTTTAGACCAACTCAAAGAAGCAATAGTGTTTTCTATGTTTGATTTATAGTCGGGCTATCACCAGTTAAAAATCCAGGACTTTGATGTACCCACAACAACATTTAGGACCACGTATGGCTATTATGATTTTAGAGTTATTCCTTTTGTATTGATCAATGCACCTACTTTCTTTATGGACTTGATGAATCAAGTGTTTAGAGCTTACCTAGATCAGGTCTGATTGGTTTTATCAATGACATATTGACATACTTTAAGACTCAAGAAGAACATGATGTGCAACTTGGGAAGGTATTGCAAATTTTAAGAAACCATTGCTTGTACGCTAGGTTTAGTAAATGTTAATTTTCACTTTCTGAAGTCATATTCTTAGGTCATGTTGTATCTAAGAAAGGAATCTCAGTGGATCCAAAGAAAATTAAGGTAGTGTTGAACTGGGAAGCACCCAAGAGTGTAACTAAAGTTTGTAGATTTTTGTGATTAAAGTGTGAGACCCTGATCCTTTCCTTGATAGATGTCCTAGGAGTCTAGGTATCAGTGCAGCTGAAATGACCTTTTGGAGAAATGGACGTATGGTAGCTAGAAATGGTATTGAAGGTTCTTTCCTCTTTTGGTTCATTTCGTTTTCTTCCTATTTCATTTCTTCCCTGATTCATTTCTATCCTAAATGGTTTATTTCCTATTCTTAAGAGATAATTCCAGAATTAAATCCTAATTATTATCTCTTTATATCTAGCCTTAAAAGTAGGAAAAATTAATCCCATTAAATTCTATAAGTATAGCAATCAGCCATACACATGTCTTCACAACAAAAACACCCTAAATTATCATGTGATACCCTCTCTTTCTTTCCCCTTACTGCCAAAATTCTCCCCACACAAACCATATCCTAATTCTTTCATCTTTCATCTGATTTCTACAAATAATAGCTTTTGGAATCCTCTTTTCATCATTTTTCTTGTTATCTTGGTTTGATCATCAGAAGGTCAGTGTTTCCCTATGTTTATTGCTACCGCAATTACTAGGGTATTGGTGCCGACATTCCTTGATTCTTCCTTCAATTGGTTTTAGTTTTTGTTCCTCTTTTTCGTATGAATGTTTGGCACCTATTCTTGTTATAATATTATGAATTCAGCCTTTTTATCCTCCCTATATGTGAAATCGTCATACCCTATTCTTAGCCCTATAATTGCCAAAAAATTTTAATTTGTTTGTCTATTGGTTTCTGATCTTGTTTCTTTTAATCATTTCGATAATTGACACCTAATCCTTCCTTGTTATCATGAAATCACAACCTTTAACCTACTTACGCATGAAATCGCAAATTACCCTAACTTGGTGCCGAAATTTGCATGGTGAATTGGGTTGAAAAATCAGGTTGATTCTTGTTATGTTCTTGGCTATCACATCACACATACAAGAGGGTGGTTCCAGTAGCATTTGATCACTAGTTTCTGATAGGTTTTGTGAGTGAAATTGGTAAGGAACTAGGATATTTATTTGATTTTTGAATTTGTATGCTTAGTGTTGTATTGTCTTTGCCTTATGTGTGTTTAGGTAGTTTAGTTCCTCTTGATATAGGCAAAAGACTAGTTACTTGTTTAGAGACAAGAGAGGTAGGATCTATACCTCATCGGTTTCTCTAGAAATCCATTTTTTTTCAATGATTCAGTTTGTTCCTTGATGTATGTGCATGCTTAGGGTTTGGTACGCATGATTGCATAATGGTTTGTGGTTCCCTAGGCAGTTGCGAATCCCTTTGCTAGGATTGTGTGCCTATTTCGGTTATAACTTGTGCATTTGACTTGCTGATTGTGTTGTGATGTGATTGAGGATTTCTTGCCATGGTGTTATGTGTTGTACTTGCTTGTGTTTTCTTGTACTTGATTGTGTGTCAAGATTTTTTTCTGATGTCCATTCAGGGTAGGTGATTGATGCTCCTAAGGAGAGGAGAGGTACTTACTAGTATGGGAGTCACATGGGTGGCAATCCCAAGCAAGAACTCACTAGATGCCTAGTCCTTTTGTGGCTAGAAGCCTAGTCCTTGTGTGGCTAGTTACCTAGTCCTTGTGTGGCAAGATGCCCTTATCTTTGTGTGGTTTGGGTGCCCTTGTCCTTATGTGGCTTGGATGCCTTGTCCTTGTGTGGCAAGAAGAATAGGATTGCTGATTAGATTGTTTGCTATCCTATTACCCTTTGTGTAGTTAAGTCTTAGACAACACAGGTGGAAGGGGATAGCCTTTCAATTGTTCAAATCCGATGATGAATTTCATACCTGTATACTTCTGGTTTCAGAAGTGTTCTTAGTCCACCCGAAGCCTTGTTACGTTTGGCCCTACCCTATTATGTGTTTGCGTGTTGATTGCTTGATCCCTTAAATAGAATATGAAATTTTAGTTGTTGATTGGGAGATGATTGTTTAGGTTTCTGCAGATCTTATGATGTTGTGACCCTATTGAAATTCTTGTAATCTAATCCCGTTGTTTTATCCGACTTTTAGGTTTAACATCTTCTACAATAGTACTAAGGTGTGAGATCAAGCCTGTATGGTGGGATGATATTTCATCACATTTGCATACTTCCTTCTCTGCTGATTGCTTGCGCATATACCCCTAATCATGCAATTTAATTGGACTACTTTCTGGTTCTATAGATCCCTCATATTCCTACTTATTTCTGAAATTTATTTGAGGGCTACTTGCTGGATTTTGAGACTCCTTTGGGACTTGTGTGTTATGGCTCCTTTTATTAATTATAAAACTTTCACTGATGTTTTTATTCATTCCATATGATAATAGATTGTATGTCTAATATTAACATGCTCCAACCTTTAAAAGCATAAGAATGAACTTTAATTAAAATGTAATAATGTGACTTGAGCCTTGTGGGATTCAGATCGGTTCTTTGTTGGGTTTGTTTCGGTTTCATGGTGGTAAGGGTCCTTACATAATGGGCTATTACAGACGATTGGTGGAAAAATTTTCAGTACTTGTGAGTCCGATAACAAAGCTGATGAGAAAAAGAGTGAAGTTTTATGGAATGAAACTTGTGAGCAGAGCTTTCAACGGTTAAAGGAATGTTTGACTGGAGCACCAGTTTTGGCTCTACCTATCGATGGGGTGGAGTACATTATGTTTAGTGATGCATCAAGTCAAGGAATAGGTTATGTTTTAATGCAAGAAGGACAAGTTATAGCTTACGCTTTCTGACGATTGAGGACAGATGGGGTAAATTATCATACCCATGATTTACAACTTGCTGCTATTGTGTTTGCCTTGAAGATCTGGTGTCATTTTCTGTATGGCGAGACTTGTAGGATATCACTAATCATAAAAGCCTAAAGTTCTTGATGACACAAAAGAAACTCAACTTAAGGCAGAGAAGATGGCTTGAACTGATTAAGGACTACCATTTGATTATTGATTATCATCAAAGAAAATTTAATATTGTAGCTGATGCATTAAGTAGAAAATCGATAGTATCCATAGCTTATGTTAAAGATGTTTACCTTTCTTTATTAACGGAGATAAGGGCTATAGGATCTAACATAAGTAATACTAGTGATGGAGCATTGATAGCTAAGTTTACAGCCAAACCAGTATTGATTAAGGAGATAAGGACACGACAAGAACTTGATCCAGAAGTACAAAAGGCTAAGGAGGATCTCAAGGAGCAAGTGGAATCTCAATATCGATTGAGAGAGGATAGAATCCTATTGTATAGAGATCACATATGGGTTCCACAGGATGATTAGTTAAGAAGTACTATCATGACTAAAGGTCATGTTTTAGCCTATGCTATGAATCTAGGAGGCACGAAGATGTATCAAAATCTTCGTGAAGTATATTGGTGGCCAAGTATGGAAAAGGATATCGCATAATTTGTTTCTCAATGTATGACATGTCAATTGGTTAAGGCAGAAAGACAAAGACCACGAGGATTATTACAACCCCTTCCATACCAAAGTGGAAGTGGGAACATGTGACAATGGATTTTGTCAGTGGATTACCACATACTCAGAAAGGATTGGATGCAATATGGCTTATCATTGATCAGATGACTAAGATTTCACACTTTCTAGCGATGAAGGTGAGTGATACTTTAGAATGACTGGCTGAGTTATACATACGAGAAGTGGTTCAACTACATGGAGTGCTAGTGTCCATCATATTAGATAGAGATCCTCATTTCACTTCCCCATTTTTGGATAAGTTACAGGCAGCTTTAGGTAGGCAACTTACTTTTAGTACTGTGTTTCATCCTCAGATGGATGGACAATCTTAGAGAACTATCCAGGTTTTGGAGGACATGTTAAGGGCTTGTGTGTTGAAATTCCAAGGAAGTAGGGATCGATGCTTACCATTGGCAGAATTTGCATATAACAATAGTTACCAGACGAGTAAGGCTATGGCACCGTACGAAGCTCTTTATTGAAAGGCTTGTAGAACACCTTTATGTTGGTTAAAAGTAGGAGAAAGAAGCTTAGAAGGAGCCGATTGTTAGATTTTACCTTGGACAAGATGAAATTGGTTCGAGATTGATTGAGAGCAGCTCAAGATTGACAAAAGAGTTGTGCAAATGTTTGACTTAGACCATTGGAATTTGAGATTGGTGACTTTGTGTTTCAGAAAGTAGCACCGTGGAGAGGAATCATTCGATTTCAAAGAAGAGGTAAACTTGCACCTTAATATATTGGTCCTTACGAGATTGTTGAGAGAATAGGCCTAGTGGCTTGTAGATTAAGGCTACCTGACAAATTGCAGAGGAGAAACAATGGTTTTTCATGTGTCTATGCTTTGGAAATACATAGCAGATCTGAACCACATAATAGACATACCGCCAATGGAAGTAGTAGAAGATATGACATTCCCCACACAACCTATATGTGTTTTGGATCGGACACAAAGACTACTTAGGAACAATACGGTACTAATGGTTAGAATGTTATGGAGAAATAGTCAATACGAGGAGCATACGTGGGAGCCCGAGCCTCAGATGAGGACTCAGTACACATATCTATTTGAAAATCAAGGTACGCACTAGTATCCTACCTTAGTACTTTCTGTTTTAGTCCTAACAAGTTTCAGGGATAAAACCTTTTATAAGGAGGGTAGTATGTGAGGATTTAAATTTTTAAGGATAGTAATTTTGAAAAATGACATTTGCAGATGATAGTCAGGTGAACTTAATGTTCTCTGACCCAGTGTCAAGTCAAATCATACCTGTTGTATAGTTGTTTTGTGGTTATCGGTGATATTGTATAAAATTTTATAGGTATTTTTTGTCACGACCTGGCCCTCGAACTCTCGGCCTAGCGTGCCTGGATGTGTATGTGCACGTGATGGATCACAACTGCAATGCTGAGTTGGGCTTCTAACCAAATGGCCCAAAAGATGCATCTTATTACAAATGATCCACTCACACAACACATATAAGCCCAAGACGTCCCTGGCTCATTTTCGATGTGGGATTGGGTAACCTGACCCCTCCTACGGGCTGGGTCTCAAAATCTCCCCTCCTTATAGACCTCGTGTCCTCACGAGGGGAGCCCAAACGTAAATACCTTGGGCCCAAACTCACAGGCCCAAACGTGAACTCATAACACGGCTCAAGCCCACCCGGAAGAGGGAACGAGATCAGCTCCGCTACCATTTGTCAAGACCTGGAAACCGGACCCTCGGCCCAGTGGGCCCGGACATATATGTGCGCGTGATGGATCACAACTGCAACACTAGGTTGGGCTTATAACCACATGGCCCAAAAGATGCATCTTGTTACAAATGATACCATCACACAACACATATAAGTCCAAGACCTCCCTTGCTCCTTTCCAATGTGGGATTGGGTAACCTGACCCCCCTACGGGTCACGTTTGAGCTCATGAGTTTAGGCTTAAGGCAGTTACGTTTGGCTCCCCTTGTGAGGACACGAGGTCTATAAGGAGGGGAGATTGTGAGACCCAGCCCGCAGGGGAGGTTAGGTTACCCAATTCCACATTGGAAAGGAACGGGGGAGGTCTTGGGCTTATATGTGTTGTGTGATGGTATCATTTGTAAAAACAAGATGTATCTTTTGGTCCATGTGGTTAAAAGCTCAATTGAGCGTTGTAGTTGTGATCCATCACACGCACATACAAGTTCGGGCCCGCTGCGCCAAGGATCCGAGGGTCGGGTCGTGACATTTTTGCATATATGTATAGATAAATATAAATTAGTATGATATAATATATATGAGAGTATGAAAGATTAATAGTTAGAATTAAGAAGTCCATAATAGTCAGAGATGATTTGAGACTTTAGATGGATTTGAATTTGAGTTAGATTAAGAAAGGAATCATTTTGAAATTTTTGGAAATTTAATGCTATATTTTACTATTTTTCTAAATTTTATAAAAATTATTTTGAATTATATATTCTTGAAAAATGAGAAATTCAGTTCCAAATTGGTTCTACTATTCATAAGAAGCATTTAAAAATTTTCTGGGTCAACAATTTTCAATTATTTATTTCATATTATTCACATTTTAACATTCATATTAGTAACTTATCAATAAAAAGGAGATTCCGTCCACTCAAGGATTTTGAAGCACAATTAGTCGTTGATAGCGATCCGGTTCGATTCCTCGAGGTCCTGCTATTGTAGGTGTCCACCTATGTACAAAGATCTTAAATCCTTAGTAAATCATACACAATCACATAATACAACAAAAAATATCATGTTTGACTACTTAACTCGACGTGTTTCTATCTGGCAATCAACCAAGGACGCAACCGAGTGATTTTTTTTTATTAATTTTCTGAATCTTGTTCGATCTAATTAACTCACCAATCCAAGTCCAATTTATAAAAATTTAGTATAACTACACTTTAAACTAAATATAATATTTTCAATAATATTTTTGGAATGTTCTCAAATTTCTAGTATTTTCCTAATATTTTATATATTTTTTGGATATTTTTCCATTTTTCTATAATTCATTTAATTTAGATCAGTAAGAATCCAACACGTGGCAGCTTCTAGTGCTGCCAGACCTACCCAAACCTTATTCGGAACCTAAACATGGTGGAAACAAAAACTGATAGCCCACTATCCCAAATTGCCAGAACATGACATGTGGCTCCATAGAAACGTGTCACGTGGTCCTGGCCTAAAGTTCGGGTCCAACCCTAACTTATACTAGTCGTCTAAGGTCATCTAAGGTCGTCTTCAACCTCAGGATTGCCGGACGGTAAACAGTGAAAACCATAAATTTTTCAGTTTTCTATGTAGCCAAATACTGCACCAAAACTTACAAACTTTATATCAAATTAAAGCTCTACTCACATATAATCTAACAGTATTAAAAGATCAGTATTTTACCAAAAGAATCTAAACAATTCATTGGAAAAAGAAACCGGAAGTAAAACTATGAAAATCGACCTCTCGTGCACCTTCTACAACCTGAAAATACATGATTTTTATATGAGGCGACTCACAAGCCAAAACTGCAGAAAATAAGAGCATTTGAAGCAAGAACCCGAACTCGAATGTGCAAATGAGTCTCTGTGGGTCAAAGGATAGGTACATGGGTCTCAAGCGGTGGGATAGTTCTAGACAGCTTCGGATTCGATGACAATACGACATTGTTTTTGCCTTAAGCAAAACGGTGTAGTTTCTTATTGAAACTATGGAACTTGGGAGGGTTTTCTCTCGAGTGTCAAAACGGCATCAACTACTACCGATTTGACCAGCCTCGTTGAAAACGGCACAATAGTCTGTTGTTTTGACAAAACTAATATTTATATTAATTAAAATAATAAACATTATATTTTATATATTTCCTAAAATATGAAAAATCAATAAAATTTGTAGAAATTAGCATACACTTCCAAAAATTCATCAAATATTATATAAATTCCTCGTAGTACTATCTATCAAACTAAAATTCATATTTTACTCATAAATACTAAATTTATTGAAAATCAAATATCTATTAAATCTTTTAGAAAAATCATAAAAATTACAAATACTTTTCCAAAAATTCCATAGATCAATCTATGGTCTTAAGATTCCAAAATCAACAATAGAGTCTCATTTATGATTTTTCAATCATAATTAAATTATTATACTTATTTCTAAAACTGAATATTTTCTTCAAAAATAATTCAATTTACTTCCTAAAGTCCAAAATCTATCCCGATCCGTGGGCTAAGGCCCACTAACATCGTTAGTCCTCGAATAGGCTTTCTGGCCCATGTAATTAAAAAATCAAATTTCTACATCCTACCCACCTTATACAAAGTTTCATCCTTGAAAATTGCTTACACCAAAATTACGGTTATCATGAAAAATCTCATGCTGACTAATTCATAGTTAGATTTGTAGTGTCCAACTTTATTCTTCTTATTTCCATCGTCAATCGTACTTACTCTTTTTAAACAATCTCATACTATCTGATTCTTAATCTAGAATGAGATTTCCACTTGCATTCTCATTATTCTCTATATCGACCAAAATCTGCTTTTATATCATCTTTGATGATATGATTATAATCACCCGCCAATAGTAAACCTATCGGGTTATTAAGTTCGAAAACCTAAGCCATAGCTATCACATCCAGGTGATCCTTTCACTACTAGTTTTGCTCAATGATGTCAACTATGTCAATACAGTATCACCACTATCACCAGTTAATACTAAGTATGTAAATTATCACTTCAAAACCACACTTAAATCACAACTTCATTCTCGATTCATACTAAAATCTGTCTCAAATTCTTTCAAAATTTAACGCACCACATTTTCGTTGTGCAACTCCGTTCTTATCACTTGTTTCTATCCATTCTAATCAAAATTTTATCCTTGAATTTATACATTTCAATTGTTAGAGTTATACATTTCACCTTAACAATTGATATCAGCCAATTCAGCACGGCAAAATAAAACTACATTGTCATTACTCACTCCTTAGGATATAGTCTCTCACTACACCTTTTTTATTCTCAATATTTTCTTACTTCATTAAATTAGCATATAATACATAATACCAATTAACATATACCAGCTCAATTACTCAAATCCGAGTTTAAGTCATCAGATTAACACTCAATCGACTTCTATATCAAGAATTCAGTAGAACTCTTGTCAGTGTACGAGTAAATCCCATTCATAATTAAGAAAAATAATCATGGATCTCAAAATAGAGATTACAACTAATACTAATCCCATTCATCATTAAGAACAATAATCATGGATCTCAAAATAAAGATTACAACTAATACTTGAAACATGGTATTCCCACATGTATGGACCCAAACCCAACCTATTAGGACCCTTACAGCCGTGAAACCCAAATAAGCCCTCATAAGGACCTATCTAAATCCCACAAGGCTCTATCATCCTAACTACATTTTATTAAGGTTCATTCTTATGCTTTTTAAAGGTTGGAGCATGATATTAATGGACAATCATTCTTGTAACATACGGAGTGAATAAAACATCATCCGAAGTCTTTATAACTAACTAAAGGAACCATAACACACAAGTCCCAAAGGAGTAACAAAATCCAGCAAGTTACCCTCAAGTATATTTCCAAAACAAGAAGGAAAAAGAGGGAACTAGAAAACCAGAAAGAAGTCCAATCAAATTGCATAGTCAAAAGTATATGCACAAGTAATCAATAAAGAAGGAGGTATGAGAATATGATGCAATATTGTCCTACCATGTAACCTTGATCTCACACCCCAACACCACTGACAGAAGATGTATCTAAGCTTGAAAATGGGGAAAAACAACAGGGTGAGATTATAAGAATCTCAGTAGGGTCACAACATCATAAGATCTACAGTAATCTAAAGAAACATCTCCCAATTAACATCAGATTCGACTATACTACTAAAGGGGTATCAAATAGTCATCAAACAATCACAACAGGGTTAGGGAAGAAGGTAACAAGTTGTGGGTGGACTAAGAACACTTCTGGAAACTGAAGTAATCAGGTAGGTAGTTTGTCATTTGATCTCAATAGTAGAAAGGCTATCCACTTCCACCTATGTTGCTCAAGGATTAGTTGTCCAAAGGGTAAATTGTTAGCAAACAATCTTAATCAACAAGCCTACTCATCTTGCCACACACAGACAAGACTTCTAAGCCACACAAGGACAAGGACATCAAAACCAATCAAGGATTGAGCATCCAAACCACACAAGGATAAGGACATGTTGCCACACAAGGACAAGACATCTAGTCACACAAGGACGAGGCATCCAATGAGCTCTTGCTGGGGATTGCCATCCATGCTACTCCTATACTAGTAAGTACCTTTCCTCTCCCTAAGAGGATCAGTGCTTACCCAGAATGGCCTCCGGAAAAGGATCATGACACACAATCAAGTACAAACAAACACAAGCAACTGCAAGGCATAATACCAATTTACTAAGAAAATTTCGGCACTAAGTTAGGACAGTATGGAAAATTTGCGATTTCATATAAAAGTTGGTTAAGGGTTGTGATTTCATGATAAAAAAGAAGGATTAGGTATCAATTACCCATATAATTAAAAGTAACAAGATCACAAACCAACAAACAAGTCAATTGAAAAATTTCGGCACCAATATGAGAAAGGATTAGGGTATGCCGATTGCACAAATAGAGAGAATACAAAGAATGAATTCATGATACTATAACAAAAGTAGGTTCCAAAAATCATACAAAAAATAGGAACAAAAACTGAAACCAATTGAAGGAAGAATCAAGAAATTTCAACACCAATACCTAGGGAATTATGATAGAATTTAATAACGAGAAGAACTAATCTTCTGATGATGAAACTGTGACGACCCCAATTCCTAACTATTACTATTTTCTCTGATTAAGGTCATCACTGCCGTGAAACCAAAATAAGCCCATATGACACCTACGACCCATCTGAATTTCACCAGGTTTACCATTAACTTCAGACTTTTAGCATGTTTATTTTAATGTTTAACAACAATTGGAGCATGATAATGAACAAATATTCTGGTAACATACGGAGTCAATAAAATATCAGCGGAAGTCTTTAGATTAAATCATTGGGTTCATAACACACAAGTCTCATAGGGATCCAAATAACTAGCAAGAAATCCTCCAACATATTTCGGAAATAACAAGCAAAGGAGGGTTCTTAAAATAAACCAGAAAGTATCCCAATCATTCATGTTATATGTGCAAGTCAACAAGTATGCAAATGTGATGCGATATCGCCCCGCCATGCAGACTTGATCTCACACACTGGTACTACGGACAGTAGATGTACCTAAGCCTGAGAAATGGTAAAAAAAATGGTATGAGATTACACAAATCTCAGTAGGGTCATAACATTATAAGATCTGCAAAAACCCTAAACACAAATCTCCCAATTCACATTAGATCATTTCTAAAGAACTAAAGGGGATCACTCAATTCAAGAACCAATCAAGAAGGGTTAGGGCCGAATCTATGGTTGAGGGAGGAGTATAATCACTTCTGAAAAATCAGAAGTACACAGACAGGTAGAACTCATCAGATTGCTCTTGGCAATGAAGAAGAAAGGCTAGCCCTTCCACCTGTGTTGTCCAAGGCTTACTTCACAAAGAGTAAACGGTTAACACACAAGCTAATCAGTAAGCCTAGTAAGTTGTCTTGCCACACAAGGACAAGCCTTCCCAAGCCACACACGGACTAGGGCATCCCAAACCACACAACGATAAAGGCTTCCTGCCATACAAGGACAGGGTTCCGGCTACGCAAAGACCAGACATCCAGCGCGCGCATGCTGGGCTTTGCCACCCATACAACTCCCAAACCAGTAAGAACCTCTCCTCTCCCTAGGAGCATCAGCGCTTACCCTGAATGGCCACCGGAAAATAATCTTGACACACAAACACGTACAAGCACACACAGGCAGGTATAAAGCATAATACCACAACAGGGTATCCTCAATCATGTCAGAACACAATCAACATATTCAATTCACATAACATATGCAACTCAGGGGTTCGATATAGCCTATAAGATCCATATCTCAATCCGAAATTCATACTCTCACCCTATAATCAAATCACATGTAATACAACAAGAGCAGGTATCAAAAACATCAAGAAAATAACAGGGATCTCTGGAGAAACCGATGAGGCATAGATCCTACCTCTCTTGTCTCTGAAGAAGTAGCTACTCCTTTGCCTTTTATAGGTAATTCCGAATCACTTATATTATCACCAGGCAAAGACGAAAACAAACTAAGCATGCATACGCAATAATCAATTGAATCCCCTATTTCCTTGCAAATTCCATACATGAAACCTATCAGAAACCAGTGATCAGATGTGGCAGGTGCTTCCCCCTTGGATGTGTGATGTGATAGCCAAGAACTTAAAAAGATTCAACCTGAATTTCCAATTAACTATGCAAATTTTGTCGCTAAAAGTAGGGCATAGAATAGTTTCGACTTTAAGCATAGAGAAGTTTAAAAGAAATAAATTCATGATCATACATCATGAATAGATGCTAATCAATCATAAGAACATATGAAATGACAACAGAAATCAACCGAAGACAAAAACTGTAGAAATCTAAAAACCTAATTTCGTCACCGATTTTCTAAAATCGAGGACAAGGAAATATTTACGTCCAAAAAAATATATATATGGTTGGAAATAGAATGAAAAGAGATTTCCAACAAGCTATTATTTTTAGAGATACAATAAACGATGAAAGAGTTATGTTATTCTAAAGTTTAAGAAGATTTGGTCGTGCCATGGAATTTCAACTTAACCTTAGACAAGGAAATATATAGGTAAAAACAAGAAAACATATATGATTGGAAAGAGGATGAAAATAGATTTCCAAAAAGCTATTATTTGTAGAGATACAACAAACGATGAAAGAGTTATGCTATTCTGAAGTTCAAGAAGATTTGGCAGTGCCGCCGAATTTCAACTTAACCTTAGAGAAAGAAATGCTAATCTCCCGATAAAAAACCAAATATGTTGGAAAGAGGATGAAGAGAACTTTCTAAAAAAAATTTTTTGTAGGGATATAACAAATAATGAGAGAGTTATGCTGGTTTAAAGTTTCAGTGAATTTTGGCATCTATAGGGAGGTGTAAGGGTTTTAGGCTATACGAGTTTTGTGTGCTTTCTATGAATGATTTTTGTGGGGTTGGCTTCATATTTATAATGGATGAGTATGGAATTAAGATTACTATTTAAAAGGCTTTATTAAACTAAGATAATTACCAGATTTAAATTCTATAATTATCTTACCCTATTTTTAGAGATTTTAATTTTTAAAGCTATTATCTAGCTATAAGGATTTAGATTAAAGGGAATTAAAACTAGAATTAACTACCATGCAACTCTTACCAATTTTGTTCATCACATATCCTTTCCTTCAGGAGCAAAATCATCTTTTTACCTGCACTGGCTTCTGGACTTCTATGACTCAATATTCAGGGTCTCACATCCTCCCCTTCTTTCAAGAATTTCGTCCTCGAAATTTTAACATAAGTACCTAATCAAACAGGTAAGGAAATTTTTCATGCATAGATTCCTTAGTCTCCCAAGAATGTTCCTCAATTTATCCATTACGCCAAACAACTCGTACCATAGGCACGCTTCGACTGCGAAGCTGTCGAATTGACCGATCTAATATGGCAACTGGTTGTATGGGATAGGATAGGTCTTCAGCAACTTCAACTAGTGATTCTTTAAGCACATGAATAGGATCTCGCATATACTTTCTTAGCATTGAAATGTAAAATATGTTGTGAATTCTTTCCATATTTGGAGGTAGGGCAAGTTGGTATGCAACAGGGCCGATTCTTTCGACAATGTCATACGGACCAATGTAGCGAGGTGCTAGCTTACCTCGCTACTGAAAACGAAGGACTCCATTCCATGGGGCGACCTTCAAAAATACTTTGTCACATACCGCAAATTCCAGCTCCTTTCGTCGATTGTCAGCGAAATTTTTCTGCCAATCCTGGGTTGTTTTTAGCCTTTGTCGGATCAAGCTTAATTGTTTTGTTGCTTGGTCAATCAATTCCCGATTGTCTAGGCATCTCTCGCCTACTTCATTCCAAAAAATGGGAGTTCTGCAATGTCTCCTATATAGTGCTTCATAGGGTGCCATACTGATGCTTGTATGAAAACTATTGTTGTAAGCAAATTCTGCCAATGGCAGGCATCGATCCCAACCAGTTTGCTGATCCAACACACTCGCTCTTAGCATGTCTTCGAGTGTCTTAATTGTCCTTTCTGATTGACCATCGGTCTGGGGATGAAATGCTGTACTGAAATTCAATCTTGAACCCAGCGCATTTTGGAATTTCTCCTAAAATCGTGAGGTGAAACAAGGGTCACAATCTGAAACAATAGAAACTAGTACTCCATGCAGTCGAACAATCTTGTCTAAGTAACGAACTGCCAATTTTTCTGGTGTATCTGTCACACGTATAGGAAGAAAATGTGCAGATTTCGTCAGTCGATCCACGTTCATCCAAATGGCATTGTATCCTCGCTGCAATCTAGGTAAACCGGTCACAAAATTCATCGTAGCGTGCTCCCACTTCCATTCTGGAATCGGAAGTGACTGAAGTAGACCAGCGGGTCTTTGATGTTCGATCTTTACTTGTTGACATACGAGGCATCAGGCAACGAATTCAGCAATATAACGTTTCAAGTTTCGTACCAATACTGCTTCTTCAAATCTCAATACATCTTAGTGCTTCCAGGATGAATAGCGAACTTCAAACTATGCGTCTCTGATAGAATAAGGTTACGAATATCAACATTTTGTGGAACACATACCCGGTTTCTGAAGACTAGTACTTCGTAATCTCGTATTCTGAAATCACAAACTATGGCATCAACACTATCAGCAAGTTGCTTCCGAATTTCATTAAATTTCGGATCCTCTAATTGTTGATTCCGGATTTCTTCAATTAAGGTAAGTGCGACTTCAACTCGTGCCAACAACAAACCAGAAAAATCGGTGCCAAGATGCACACGGTTAGCTTTCAATTCCAACATCATCGACAGGTAATGGGTGCACATGTAGGCCAAAATTGATGGGGAAGGAGGATGAAACTTTCGGCTCAGGGTTTCAGCAACAATATTCGCCTTTCCAGGATGATATTCGATGATTAAATCATAGTCTTTAATCAGCTCCACCCATCTTCGTTGTCTCATATTCAATTCTTTTTGCTTGAGGAGGTATTTCAGGCTTTTGTGGTCAGTGATGATTCGGCACGTCTCGTTGTATGAGTAATGTCACCATATTTTTAAGGCAAACACCACGGCTGCAAGTTCCAAATCATGCATAGGGTAGTTGCTCTCGTGCGGTCGCAATTGCCAGGAAGCGTAGGCAATGACTTTCCTATCTTGCATCAATAAGCATCGAAGTCCAGATTTTGATGCGTCGCTGTAAACCACATACTTCTTTCCGCAAATAGGTAGGGTAAGGATAGGTGCGGAACAAACCGATGCTTTAGCTCTTCGAAACTTTGTAGGCATTTCTCTTTACATAAGAACGGCTCACCCTTGCGTGTCAGTTTTGTCAATGGTCCGGCAAGCGATGAAAAATTCTCCACAAATCGACGGTAGTATCCTGCTAAACCAAGGAAACTACGAACTTCGAACACACTCCGTGGAGGTTCCCAAGCAATCACGGCTTCAATCTTCTTTGGATCAACTAACAGACCTTGGGCGGAAACAATATGGCCAAGGAAACTAAATTCGCGTAACCAGAATTCGCATTTTGAGTACTTTGCGAACAACCGTCGATCCTTCAGGATTTTAAGCACAATCCGCAAGTGCATAGCATGATCCTCTTCTGATTTTGAGAAAATCAGAATGTCGTCGATGAAGACTATCATAAATTTATCCAAGAATTCGTGGAACTCTCAATTGATGGTATCCAGATCTGAGATCGACCTTAGAGAATACGGCTTCACCCTGGAGTTAGTCAAACAAATCGTCGATGCACGGCAAAGGGTATTTGTTTTTCACAGTCACACGATTCAGCTGCCGATAATCGATGCACAATTGCAGCGAACCGTCTTTCTTTTTCACAAACAGAACAGGTGCTCCCCAAGGTGACACACTAGGTCGGATAAAACCACGATCCAGCAAATCTTCCAACTGCGGTTTTAGTTCCTTCATTTCCGCAGGAGCCATACGATACGGAGGAATGAAAATCAGATTCATACCAGGAACTAGCTCAATACCAAATTCCAGTTCCCTTGCTGGTGGTAGACCGACTATGTCTTCTGGAAATTCGCGAACCACTGGAACAGAATCCAAATCCGAGGATTCTTTAGAAATATCATGTACGTGCGCGAGGTATGCTATACATCCATTTTTTGATTAATCACTTTGCCTTAAGCCAGGAAATCATGAAAGTTGGAACAACTCACCTATCACCTTCAAAACAGTACTCGACACCATCAGGAAATATGAACCACACACGTTTGGTGAAACACTCCATACAGGCTTGATATTTCGCCAGACAATCCATACCTAAGATCACCTCCCAACTGTCGAGCTTCCTTCAATAATTTTGTAATTACGATGGGAAGTCTCTCAGCCTCCTTATGATGTGCCGGCTATACAGGTTCAAGTGGAGGAATAGGTTCTTCCACTGGTGTAGGTGCAGGAGCATTATGAAATTGTGCCTACATACGCTGCTGATTTTCAGCAATTCCTTGTAATACGTTTAAGATTTGTGCCATGACAGGATCAATGACTGGTGCGCCTGGTGCCTCAGATTGGTTTTCGGGCTCAGTTTGCCCTTCCTGCTCATTTTGTGCATTCGGCTCGTCTTGCTCAACAGGTTGCTGTTCAGCCTGAATCTCAAACCTACCCCGTTGATCCCTTTGTAGCCTCGAGTGTGCCATACTACACGAATACACCATTATTACTCAACATATAACTAAATATGATAAACAGAAGTGGTACCTGATGGAGAGGCATGCACCGGACGATACGCATAGGCTAGAAAGCAACATAAAAATTTTTGAAAATCACATGCACACATGCAAAGGTATTCTCGGCAATTCCATTAACATTCATATATATACTCTCGGAAATCATCATTAAACATCAAGCAAGCATGGATTCACACAACATCCATATTCGGCAATACACACCAACAATCACATACATATATATTCAGCAATATAGGAGTCAAATAGGGATACTCGGTAGCATGCATAAATCAACACACACATTCTCAGCAATGATAAGAAAACAGCAAACACTCACCGAAACATATCATAGCATACCAGGCATAAGAACATACACGAATAAACATCACATCAGATTATCATTCTCATCATTTAAATCTTACAAATCAATCCCATTTTAGCATTAGTTCAGTTTCGGATTAGCCCCGAACTGAGTGAGTGTGTGGACATGTCCCTACCTAGAAACACCAAAATCAACAAATAAGTTAGCATAAAACAAATTATTTTCCCTAAACCATGCTCCGTTACCAAACCTGTGACGACCCCAATTCCTAACTATTACTATTTTCTCCGATTAAAGTCATCACCGCCGTGAAACCCAAATAAGCCCAAATGACACCTACGACCTATCTGAATTTCACCAGGCTTACCATTATTTTCCCACTTTTAGCATGTTTATTTTAATGTTTAACAACAATTGGAGCATGATATTGGACAAATATTCTGGTAACATATGGAGTAAATAAAATATCAGCGGAAGTCTTTAGATTAAATCATTGGGTTCATAACACACAAGTCCCACAGAGATCCAAATAACCAGTAAGAAATCCTCCAACATATTTCGGAAATAGCAAGCAAAAGAAGGTTCTTAAAATAAACCAGAAAGTAGCCCAATCATTCATGTTATATGCGCAAGTAAACAAGTATGCAAATGTGATGCGATATCGCCCCGCCATGCAGCCTTGATCTATCACACTGGTACCACGGATAGTGGATGTACTTAAGCCTGAAAAATGGTAAAAACAATGGTATGAGATTACACGAATCTCAGTAGGGTCACAACATCATAAGATTTACAGAAACCTTAAACACAAATCTCCCAGTTCACACTAGATCATTCCTAAAGAACTAAATGGGATCACGCAATTCAAGAACCAATCAAGAAGGGTTAGGGCCGAATATATGGTTGAGGGAGCACTACATCACTTCCGAAAAATCAGAAGTACACAGGCAGGTAGAACTCATCAGATTGCTCTCGGCAATGAAGAAGAAAGGCCATCCCCTTCCACCTGTGTTGTCCAAGGCTTACTTCACAAAGGGTAAATGGTTAAGACACAAGCTAATCAGTAAGCCTAGTAAGTCATCTTGCCACACAAGGACAAGTCCTCCCAAGCCACACACGGACTAGGACATCCCAAACCACACAAGGATAAGGGCTTCCTGCCACACAAGGACAGAATTCCGGCCACACAAGGACCAGACATCCATCGCGCTGAAACCTTCTCCTGGTGGCCGGACATCCCAAATAGGTTGTATTTCCTTACCAATTCCACTCACCAAACCTATCAGAACTAGTGATCAGATGTTGCAGGTGCCTCCCCCTTGGATGTGTGATGTGATAGCCAGGAACTTAACAAGATTCAACCTGAATTACCATTCCAATTAACTATGAAAATTTCGTCGCTAAGAGTAGAGCATAGGACATTTTTGAATTTAAGCATAGATAAGTTTAAAAGAAAGAAATTCATGATCATACATCATGAATAAATGCTAAGAAATCAAAAGAACACGCGAAACGACAACAGAAATCAATCGAAGACAGAAACTGTAGAAATCTAAAAACCTAATTCCGTCGCCAATTTTCAACTTAACCTTAGACAAAAAAATATTTATGTCCAAACAGAAAAACATATTTGGTTGGAAAGAGGATGAAAAGAGCATCCAACAAGCTATTACTTGTAGAGATACAACAGATGATGAAAGAGTTATACTATTCTGAAGTTCAAAAAGATTTGGTAGTGCCGCTGAATTTCAACCTAACCTTAGACAGTGAAATATTTACGTCCAAACAAGAAAAAATATATAGTTGGAAATAGAATAGAAAAATATTTCCATCAAGCTATTATTTGTAGTGATACAACAAACGATGAAAGAGTTATGCTATTCTGAATTTCAACAAGATTTGGTAGTGCCGCTGAATTTCAACTTAACCTTAGACAAGGAAATATTTATGTACAAAAAATAAAATATAAATAGATGGAAAGAGAATGAAAAAATATTTCCATCAAGCTATTATTTGTAAAGATACAACAAACGATGAAAGAGTTATGCTATTCTGAAGTTCAAGAAGATTTGGCAGTGCCGCCGAATTTCAACTTATCTTTAGAGAAAGAAATACTAATCTTCCGATAAAAAAAATGATTTTTGGAAAGAGAATGAAAAGAGCTTTCGAACAAGCTATTATTTGTAAGGATCTGACAAACGATGAGAGAGGTATGCTGGTTTAAAGATTCAGCAAATTTTGGCAACTATAGGGAGGTGTAAGAGTTTTAGGCTATACGAGTTTTGTGTATTTTCTATGAATGATTTTTGTGGGGTTGATTTCCTATTTATAATGGATGGGTATGGAATTAAGATTACAACCTTAAAAGCTTTATTAAAGTAAGATAATTACCAGATTTAAATTTTTTAATTATCTTACCCTATTTTTATGGATTTTAATTTCTAAGACAATTATCTAGCTATAAGGACTTAGATTAAAGGGAATTAAAACCAGAATTAACTACCATGCAACTCTTACCAATTTCAGCCATCACACATCCTTTCCTTCAGGGGCAAATCGTCTTTTCACCTGCACTGGTTTCTGGATTTCTAGGACTCAAAATTCAGGGTCTCACGGAAACCAAGATTGCAAGATGAAGGATGAAAATTGGTTTCCAACGAGCTATTATTTGTAGAAATCGGATAATAGATGAAAGATTTTGACTATGGTTAATGTAGGGATATTTTCGGCAGCAAGGGTAAGGAAGAGGGTTTATCACGTGATAAATTTGTGTGTTTTTGTTGTGAGAATATATCTATAGCTAGCTGCTATATTTATAGGGTTTAATGGGATTAATTTTTCTACTTTAAAGGCTTGATATGAGGAGATAATATTTAGGATTTAATTTTCGAATTATCTCTTAAAAATAGATAATGAACCTTTTATAATAGAAATGAAGCAAAGAAGAAATGAATTCAAAATGAAGACAGAATCTTCAATACCAATTCTGGCACAGAATCTTCAATGAATTCAAAGAAGGAAAAAATGGTTATTTTAGCTGCATTGGTATTTGGACTTCTAAGACAACTAACCGGGAAAGGATAGGGCTCTCACATCCTCCCCTCTTTATAAAAATTTTGTCCTCCAAATTTCAGCACAAGTACCTAAGAAAACAGGTAAGAAAATCTCGCATGCATTGTTTCCTTAGTGTCCCAAGACTGCTCCTCAACTTGGCCATTTCGCCAAACAACTCGAACCATAGACACGCTTCGACTGCAAAACTGACGAACTGACTGGTCTATTATGGAAACTAGCTGTATGAGGTAAGATAGGTATTCAGCAACCTCAACTGGTGGTTCTTCGAGCACATGAGCAGGATCTTGAACATACTTTACCAACATCGAAACGTGAAACATGTTGTGAATTCTTTCCATATTCGGGGGTAATACAATTCGGTATACAACAAGGCCGATTCTTTCAACAATATCATACGGACAAATATAACGAGGTGCTAACTTGCCTCGTTGCTGAAAGCGAAGAACACCTTTCCACTGGGCAACTTTAAGAAACAGTTTTTCACTTGCCACAAATTTCAGCTCTCTTCATCGACTATCAATATAGTTGTTCAATCGATCTTGTGCCGTCCTCAGCCTTTGTCGAATCAAACTTAATTGTTCAGTTGCTTAATCAATCAACTATGGGTTATCTAGGCATCTCTCGCCTACTTCATTCGAGCAAATCAAAGTTCTACAATGTCTCCCATACAATGCTTTATAAGCAGCCATTCCAATGCTTACAAGAAAATTGTTGTTGTAAGCAAATTTTGCCAAAGGTATAGTCGATCCCTACTGGTATTTTGAACCATCACACACGCATGCAACATATCTTCAAGCGCCTGAATCGTTCTTTCAGATTGACCATCAGTTTGGGGATGAAATGCCATACTGAAATTCAGTCTCGAACCCAACGCGTACTGAAACTTCTCCCAAAATAGTGAAGTGAAACGGGGATCACGATCACAAAAATGGAAACTGGCACTCTATGCAGACGAACAATCTTGTCCAAATAACGTACAGCCAATCTCTCAGGGGTGTCTGTAACACGAACAGGAAGAAAGTGTGTAGATTTCATCAATCGATCCACAATCACCCAAATGGCATTGAATCCTTGCTAAGATCTAGGCAAACTGATCACAAAGTCCATCGTGACATGCTCCCACTTCCATTATGGAATCAAAAGTGACTGAAGTAAACCAACGGGTCTTTGATGCTCATTCTTCACTTGCAGACATACAAGGCATTGGGAAACGAAGTCAGCAATGTAAAGCTTTATGTTCGGTTACCAGTATTTCTCATTCAAGTCTCGGTACATCTTTGTACTACCAGGATGAATAGAAAACTTTGAACTATACACTTTGGAAAAAACCAGATTGCGAACATTGATATCTTGTGGCACACATACTCGGTTTCTGAAGACAAGAACTCCATCATCAGAGATTCTGAAATCACAAACCATGACATCAACACCATCAGCTAATTTTTGCCAAATTTCAGCCAGTCTTGGGTCTTCAGTTTGCTGATTTTGGATTTCTTCCAATAAAGTAGGCTTGACTTCAATTCGGGCCAACAAAGAACCATCAAAATCACTACAAAGATGCACACGCATAGCCCTCAAATCCGGCAACATTGGCATGTATTGTGCACGTACATGGGCTAGAATAGATGGAGAATGAGAATAGATCTTTCGGCTTAAGGCATCAGCAACAACATTTTCCTTTCCGGGATGATACTCGATAATCAAATCATAATCTTTAATCAGTTCCACCCATCTTCATTGTCTCATATTCAAGTCCTTCTATGTAAGGAGATACTTCAAGCTTTTATGATCGGTGAAGATTCTGCACGTCACACCGTACAAGTAGTGATGTCATATCTTTTATGTAAATACCACGACCGTGAGCTCCAAATCATGCATAGGATAATTTTTCTCATGAGGACACAACTGTGGGCAAGCATAGGCAATGACTTTCCCATCTTCCATCAGCACACATCCAAGTCAAAATTTTGACACATTGCTGTAAACAACATATTCTTTTCCGTTGACTAGCAAAGTGAGGATAGGTGCAGTCACCAATCTAGTCTTCAATTCTTCAAAATTTTGCTGGCACTTCTTGGTCTATACGAACGGCTCTCCTTTGCCCATTAATTTTGTCAAAGGTCCGGTAAGCGATGAGAAATTCTCCATAAAGCCACACTAGTATCCAGCTAAGCCAAAAAAATTGTGAACTTCAAATACCATCCGTGGGGGATCCCAAGCAACAACAGCTTCAATCTTCTTTGGATCAAGAAGAACACCATGGGAAGAAATAACATGGCTAAGGAAACCAACTTCACATAACCAGAATTCACATTTTGAGTACTTTACAAACAGCTGTCGATCTCTCAAAATTTTCAGCACAATCCGTAAGTGTACAACATGCTCCTCTTCTGATTTTGAATAAATCAGAATGTCGTCGATGAAAAATATCATGAATCTGTCCAGAAACTCTCAGAATACTCTGTTCATCAAGTCCATGAACACCGCTGGAGCATTGGTCAAATCAAAAGGCTTAACCACAAATTCGTAATGGCTCTATCATGATCTAAATGCAGTCTTCAGAATATCAGCTTCACGAACACTCAATTGATGGTATCCCGATCTGAGATCAATATTGGGAAACACGGCTTCACCTTGGAGCTGGTCGAACAAGTCATTGAATCGTGGCAAGAAATACTTATTCTTCACTATCACACGATTCAGTTGCAGGTAGTCGATTCACAATCGCAGCAAACCATCTTTCTTCTTCACGAACAAGATAGGTGCTCTTCAAGGTGACACACTTGGTCAGATGAAACCACAATCTTTCAAATTTTCAATTGTGTCTTTAATTCCTTCATTTTCGCAGGAGCCATACGATAAGGTGGAATGGAAATCGGATTCGTACCCGACACTAATTCCATACCGAATTTGACTTCTCTTGATAGCGGCAAACAGGCTACATCTTCTGAAAATACTTTTGGAAATTCAAGAACTACGGAAAAAAAATTCAGATCTGAAGACTCTTTGGAAATATCATGCACATCCGCGAGGTACGCAGTACATCTTTTGCTGATCAATCGCTTCGCATCGAGCCAAGAAATCATGCAAGTTGGAAAAACTTGCCTATCACCTTCAAAACAGAATTCAGAACCATCTGGAAGGCTGAACCACACACACTTGGTAAAACACTCCATTTGGGCTTGATACTTTGCCAAACAATCCATGCCTAAGATCACATCCAGCTCCCGGATGTCCAATGGGATCAGGTTCACTTTAAGCACAATTGAACCCATACATACAGCACAACCATATAAACTAGATCACAAGTCAATTACTCTCCCAAAGGGGTCAGAACCGCAATAGGAAGGTATAGGGGAGACAAAGGCCGATTTGGGCTAAATGCTATCCTTAGACTCACAAATGACTTATTCGCTCCAGGATCTAACAACACTTTAGCATTTTGAGTAAAGACTGAAATAGTACCTGTCACCACATCAGGGCATGTTTTGGCATCATTCAATGTGAACAATCTCATGGGTCTGGGCTGCACCTCACTTGTGGATCTGCTAGGTGGTCCTCCCTATGCATATGCTGGTGGTTTAGTGGGATTGGCATACCCATCTTGGCTTCCCTATGGTGCGTCTCTAATACGCCTTGGTTTGGGACACTCCTTCTGAATATGACCCATTTCTCCACAATTGTAGCATCGACGTGGCTATGGACCCATTAGGATTAGAACCTGAAACATTCTTCCTGAAGTTACATCCATTTCCATTGTTCTTCTGAAGGTAAGATCTCAAAGGATAGGGTTCTGTACGTCGGCTGAATTTGAAACCACATCAGTACGATCTGCCATTGCTTGATGCAGGAGGTTTTTTGCTTTGCACAATCTTTTCAGCTTCAGTGACAGCAACAATCAGCTCCTGTAGATTCTGGATAGGTGTCATGCCAACAATAGTTTTGATCTTGGTACTCAACAAATCTTGGAATCATCTTGCTAGCTGACAAGATGTGATATCCTCCTCTGGTGCAAAACGGGATAGCTGCCTCAATTCCTTCTCATATGGTAGCACCGAATGGGTGCCTTGTTCAAGCATGTAGAAAGATTTTCGCTGCTCGCTCTTGTGGAACTAGGTATAGAACCTTTCATTAAATTCATGCTGGAATTCCTCCCAAGAAGGCAAACAATCTCCAAACTGCAAACTCATAGTTGTCTACCATGCGAGGGCTTGTCCCTCAAGTAGGAAAGTGGCAATGGAAACGTTATCATCATCAGAAATATGCAAGAACAAGGACACACGACATATGGTATCAATCCACTCACGAGCTGCAGCAGCAGCTACTGAACAGCTGAAATATTTCCATCCCAGCTGACGAGCTTCCTTCATTAACTTCCACAAGAGGTGCGGGTGCAAGAGCATTCCGGAACTAGGCTTCGATTTGTTCATGGTTCGTAGCAATTTCTTGCAACATGTTTAGTATCCACCCCATTATGAGATCAATGGTTGGTGCGACTAGTGCTTCAGGTTAAGGTTGATTTTTGGGCTCAGCTTGGCCTTCCTGCTCATCTTGAGCAATTGGCTCATTTGGTTGTTGCTCGGCTTGGGATTCATGCCTACCCCGATGATCGCTATGTACGTTCTTCCTTTCCATACTAAATAAACACACAAGGTCACTCAATATATAACCCAAATATGAAACTAAGGAAATAATGAAACTAAGGAAAGAAACTGGTACCTGGTGGAGAGGCATACACCGGACGATATGCATGTGCTGAAAAAAAAAACACACATGCACACAAATGCGTACAAGTCTCGGCAATGCATACATACACACAAAGACACTCTTGACATTCATATAAGTTATACTCATGCATTTGGCACATATTCACATACAGGAGCATTCGGCAACAAACATTCAGCAAACACATAAAAACACACAGCATATAATTACATACAAGTACACACAGAAACACATAACAAATTACATAATCATTCATAGCATTTAGGCATTACAAACCAAGCATTTTAACATTAAGTCATTCTCCCCATTGGTCTCTAAAGGTGTGGGTGTGTGCACATGTATTCCTTATAAACAAAAAACCATAAAGCATGTTAGCATACAACAAATTATATTCCTAAAACATGCTCCGCTACCATACCCAACTAATTAGGACCCTCACCGTCGTGAAATCAAAATAAGTCATCCTAAGGACCTATCTGAATCCCACAAGGCTCTATCATCCTAATTACATTTTATTAAGGTTCATTCTTATGCTTTCTAAAGGTTGGAGCATGATATTAAAGGACAATCATTCTAGTAATGTACGGAATGAATAAAACATCAGTGGAAGTCTTTATAATTAACTAAAATAATCATAGCACACAAGTCCCATAGGAGAAATAAAATCAAGCAAGTAACCCTCAAATTTATTTCCAAAGTAAGAAGGAAAAAGAGGGAACTACAAAACCAGAAAGAAGTCCAAGCAAATTGCATAGTGAAGGGTAAATGTGCAAGTAATTAGCAAAGAAGGAGGTATGCGAATGAGATGCAATATGGTCCTACCATACAACCTTGATCTCACACCACAATACCACTAATGAAGATGTACATAAGCCTGAAAATACGGAAAAATAGAAAGTGAGATTACAAGAAACTCAGCAGGGTCATAACATCATAAGATATGCAGAAATCTAAACAAAGATCTCCTATTCAACATTAGATTCGCCCATACTACTAAAGGAGTGTCAAACAATCATCAAACGATCACAATAGAGACATAGCCAAATGTATTAATCTGTGGGTGGACTACGAAAACTTCAAGAAACAGAAGTACACAAGTAGGTAATTCGTCATTTGATCTCAACAATAGAAAGGTTATTCCCTTCCACCTATGTTGTCCAAGGCCTAGCTAGCCAAAGGATAAATAGTTAGAAAATAATCTAATAAGCAAGCCTACTCATCTTGCCATACAAGGACAAGGCATCCAAGCCACACAAGGACAAGGGCATCCAAACCACACAAAGATAAGGGCATATTGCCACACAAGGACAAGGCATCCAACTACACAAAGACTAGGCATCCAACGAGCTCTTGCTGGGGATTTCCACCCATGAAACTCCCATACCAGTAAGTACCTCTCCTCTCCTTAGGAGCATCAGTGCTTACTCCTAATGGCCAATGGAAAAAGATCCTAATACACAATCAAGTACAAGCAAACACAAGAATTACAAGGCATAATAACACCACAGGGCATCCTGAATCACATCATAGCACAATCAGCAAGTCAATTGCACATCACATAACTGAAATAGGCACACACTACCTATTATAGGGATTTGCAATAGCCTAGCGATTCTCAAACCAATTCGCAATCATGCATATAAATTCTAAACATGTGCATACACAAAGAACAATAATCTGAAGCATCAATCAATCAAAAAGGATCTCTAAAGAAACCGACAAGGTATAGATCCTACCTCTCTTTTGTTTGAACAAGTAGCTAATCCTTTTCCTTTATCGAGAGGATCAGAACAACCTAAACACACATAAGGCAAAGACAATACCACACTAAGCATGCATATTCAGAAACCAAATAAACATCCTAGTTTCTTACCAATTCCACTCACCAAAACCTATGAGAAACAAGTGATCAGATGCTGATGGAACCACCCCCTTGGATATGTGATGTAATAGCCAAGAACACAACAATAATCAACCTGATTTTTCAACCCAATTCACCAAGCAAATTTTGGCACTAAATTAGGACAGTATGGCAAATTTGCGATTTCATATAGAAGTCGGTTAAGGGTTGTGATTTTATGATAAAAAATAAGGATTAGGTATCAATTACCCAAACAATTAAAAGTAACATGATCAGAACTAACAGACAAGTCAATTGACAAATTTTGGCAACAATAGGACAAAGGAGTAAGGTATGCCGATTTCACATATAGAGAGGATACAAAGGAAGAATTCATGATATTATAACAAGAACAGGTTGCAAACAATCATATGAAAAAAAGAACAAAAACTAAAACCAATTAAAAGAATAATCAAAAAATTTTGGCACCAAAACCTAAGGAATTACGATAGCAATTAATGTAGGAAAGAACTAACCTTCTGATGATGAAACCAAGATAACAAGATGAAGGATGAAAAGAGATTTCCAATGAGCTATTATTTGTAGAAATCAGATGAAAGATGAAACATTTCGACTATGGTTAATGTAGGGAAATTTTCGGCAACAAAGGTAAGGAAGAGGGTTTATCATATGATAAGTTTGTGTGCTTTTATTATGAGAATATGAGTATGGCCGGCTGCTATATTTGTAGGGTTTAATAGGATTAATTTTCCTACTTTTAAGGCTAGATATGAGGAGACATTACTTAAGATTTAATTTTGGAATTATCTTTTAAGAATAGATAATGAACCATTTATGATAGAAAACAAACAATAGCGAAATGAAATCAAAATGAGGACAGAACCTTCAATACCATTTCTGGCTACCACAGATCAATTTCTTCAGGGGAAAAATGGTCATTTCAGATGCACTGGTATCTAGACTTCTAGGAAAACTAACAGGGAAAGGATTGGGGTCTCACACCATACTTCAGAATATCGATATAACTCTCACAACTCTGCCTGTTCCTCAGGATGGTTTAGCCTCAATATAGTCTATACTCCTACAATTCACACTCATTGGTTTTTCGTAACCAACATCCACGAATATACTAACTCATCGGTTAATCCTTTATCAAACACACTATTCATACTATACACATTTTCTCAATCCTCAGAGTTGTTCGAGTGTAACTATTAAATCAAATAGCCTAATTTCCAAGAGTTATGAACTTAGGCTCGTACCTTACAAAATAGACAACACACAAAAAAGGTTTCAAAATGACATTCCTCAGTACTACTTATGCACTCCATGCACTATCCCAATTACCAAACAAACAAACTTCCAATAATGTGCATTCCATATGCTTATAAATACACAATACACAAATAATACAATACGTAGTACCTATTTTCTTTTAGTTATGCTCAAAAATTATAATTCTCTGTGAGTTAGTGTCTATGGAGCACCAAAACACAACCTGTAATAGGCTTCATCTTAATGCAAATCATGCAATGTCAGTTAGAGTTCGATGAGGCATCTTATTTCTTATAAGCATGTCAGACTAAAGTCAATTCCAAAGTCAATTTATGCCTCAATAAAAAGACACTAAATCTCAAACTTATTCACGATTACCTGTAATTTTTGTTAAACTGTACCTAATCCAAGGCATTTTTTAGTGCTCAAATCATTAGCAAGAACATATACTTACTATAGGTTATATAGGCAATGATTTCTTGCTCCTTCCAAGCCTTTCGATTTGAAATCAGAGTTAGCACGATATACATACATTCATAGTTTTCCCCTGACTGAAATTAACTCACAATCAAACAAATTTTTGATCGATCAACCTTTTTTGGTAAGGAAAATGACCATGCACAAATCAATATCTTAGAGCGAAAAATAAAGCCATCACTCACTCGAGTGGTAACTATAAGAGGGAAATATTTAAAGACAGAATGCACAAGCATATTAATACACAATCAAGATCATGAGAATAAATCAAATCCTCAATCGGGTCTCATAAAAAAGTACACATTTCAGCAAAGACATAACCAATCTTAATGTTGTCAATAAAACCATGAGTTATAGCAACGGAAAAATTTTGAAACAACTATTTTCCAACTTAAAAGGTTAAGTAAAATCGGGTTTATAGATTTCAAACACCATTAATCAATATTATAACATATAGATGATTGACCCATTCGTACTCGATGTATAGAGTTACTCGATAACCAAGAATATTTCCAAAAAAAGGAAACACACTCTATTATAGTAAAAATCATCATAAAAATTGTCACCCACACGGGTGAGGATAGAGTGGTAGTAGGGAATGAGAAGTGTATGAGTTTCTAAGAATATCAATCAAACAATGCTACTTTACCATTTAGTTGTCACGCCCCGGACCTTAAAAATATTTCACTGGACAACTGCCACAGGCCCATTATATACCCTGCCATTATATATAACAATGCGTATAATAGATCTACAAGGCTAGTGGTATAAAAGTAAAGCAGAGATAATGACATAAGAAATCATCCAATTATTATGCACAGAAATTTAATAAAGTAGCACGATGTTGTCCGGAAATACATCGCATAATAGGAAATTTAACAAATGCTACCCAGGAATCAATTTATTACGTTGGCTCTAATATACTCAAACATTCTAGATGAAGACTATGAATACAATGCTCATAAAATTATCTCAAGTGTGCATGTTCCATCTATATTTCCTTTTTGTTTCCTCGTATTGCCTTGGAGTGAGCCTCTTATTATCATTATTCATGCATTACATGCCAATATTATGGCAGAAATCTTCCAGGTGAGCGGATAGGAAAACATGCTGGCATATGATGAATTTATTGATTCGTATTTTAACATACACAGTCATAGTCATAATATGCAGTAAGCATATGACTCTTAAATGCATGCATGATCGTGATTTGGGCTTGGCAATAGCTTATAGCCCATCTGGGCCAGAGGCAGGACTAGAGTTCGCTAGTGGCACTCTAATCTCATTATTTTTTATTTTATTCTTTTATTTTGTATAATAGACTAATCCATATCCAATTTAATGTCTAGCCCAATCTACTGACGATGCCGGGGCATTAGGTGATGGTAGCTCCACCTAATGATCCCCACACTACAGGATCCTGAATCATAATTTAATTAACAATAAAATAATAAAATCTCATTCCAACCTAACTACCTCATGATTGACGTCTTCACGCCACCCTGCCAAACCCAGAGAGCTCTTAAAGGTTGCATAGGTTACCCTATGTGGATTCAGTGCATCCCATATGCCAAAGTCGATTCCAGAATATGTTCAGTACATTTTATGCATTTTAATAGTCCAAGTATAACAAACAGGCACATTCATGCATTTCATGGCATAACATACTATTTGATGTATGTTTATCCATTTTATCATGCTTAACACAATACATGACCCGCATACACATATAATTTTCAATTATTTATTTCATATTATTCACATTTTAACATTCATGCTAGAAATTTATCAAGAAAAAGGACATTCTATCCACTCACGGGTTTTGAAACCCAATTAGCCGTTGATAGTGCTCTGGATCAATTCTTTGAGGTTGTGCCATTATAGGTGACCACCTATGCATAATAATCTTATAACCTCAGTAAATCTTATGAAAACACATAATATCACATAGAATAACGAGTCTGACTGCTTAACTCGACACGTTTCAACCCCACAATCGATCTAGAACCCAACTGGGTATTTTTTATTTTTCCTTAATTTTTTGAATCTTTTTCAATTAAATTAACCCATCAATTTAAGTTCAATTCATGCAAACACTAAACTCCAAATTAAATCTAGTTTTTTTTTTCCTGAATTTTCTTAATTTTTTATTATTTTCCCACATTTTATATATTTTTGACTATTTTTCCATTTTTCCAGAATTTATTTAATTCAAACTAATAAGAATCCACTATGTCGCAGTGTTTGGTGCTGCCAGACCTCGAACCTTATTCCGAACCTACACATGGCAGAACCAAAATTTGATAGCCCACTCTCTAAAACTAACAGGATGTGACAACTCATTTTCATTTTCATTTCCTTTATCTTTCTTCTTCTTTCTCTCTCTGTGTTTTCTCCCTCAGCCAGCTACTCCAGATGTCGCATCTCCTCATCTGGTTGTTGCAGTTCGTCACCGCCGGAACAGATAGAAATACCTCTTTCGCGGCTTCTCTCGGCCGCAAGAATCATGACAGTCAGCTATCGAACATTCTCTCCTGAAGCTAACGAGAAACTGGGTTTTCTGATTGGAAAATAGCCTATTTCAAGCCGACCCCAGTGAGTAATCACCAAATTGATTGCAGATATGTGTTTCTGGCATCTCTAGCTACGTTATGATGTAAGGATCTTTGAAAATGGTTGGGTTTTGTGCAGTTTAGGGATTTATAGTTTTTTTTCTTGTTTGATTGCCATTCGGCTAGTCTTAGGCCATACAGCGCTGCTTGCCGCCTTCATTCAACCACATGTCGTCGCCGTTTGCTGCCATCATCCGGCCACGTGCCGTCATTTTTCGAAACACAAAATTTTTCTCGTTCAATATTTCAAGTATTCCGGACACGATGGTACCACTGGATTTTCTATTTGACATGTTGTTTGTGAGATATCGAGTTTTAAACCTTTTCTCGTAAAATATGTTTCTTTTTAAACGATAAATTATGGTTTTGTAAATAATACTATGTAGACAAAAATATATTTTGAAGGCTTATTAACCTAAATTTGGATTTCTACGTTATTTTCAAAAAAATTGATAGTATTATTTACATGTTGTCTTGTATAGTTAATAATTGTATGTTCGGTATGTTATGCAGATGTGTGACTTGTATTGACTGGTGTGGATTGGGGTTTGGTTATCTACTGTGTTTGTTGATTGCTCATGTTGTGGCTATGTATAGGTGACTGGGGACCTGTAATGACCCCAATTCCTACCTATTTAAATTTGCTCCGATTAAAGCCATTACCGCCATGAAATCCAAACAAGTCTAAAGACACCTAGAACCTATCTGAATCCCACCAGGCTTACCTATTAATTTTTTTTTTACTTTTAACATGATTATTCTATATGTTTAATAACAAATGGAGCATGATATTGGACAATCATTCTGGTATCATACATCAACGGAAGTCTTTAAATTTAATTATTGGGATCAAAACTAGCAAGAAATCCTCCAACATGTTCCAAAATATAACAAGCAAAAGAGGGATCTTGAAAAAAACCAGAAAAGTAGTTCAATCTATGATCATATCGTATGTGCAAGCAACCAAGGAAATAGGAATGCAAAGGTGATGCAATATCTCTCCGCTGTGCAGCCTTGATCTCACACACTAGTACCACGAATAGTGAATGTACCTAAGCCTGAAAAATGGTGAATACAATAGGATGAGATTACAAGAATCTCAATAGGGTCACAACATCATAAGATCTACAGAAATCGTAAAGACAAATCTCCCGAACAACATTAGATCATTCCTACACATCTATGGGTATCACGTAATTCAAAAATCAATCAAAAGAATAGGGCTGAAACTAAGGCTGAGGGTGGACTGCAAACACTTCCAAAAGTCATAAGTACACAGGCAGGTAAAACTCATCAGATTGCTCTTGGCAATAGGAAAAAGAAAGGTCGTCCCCTTCCACCTGTGTTGTCCAAAGCTTACTGCACAAAGGGTAAAAGGTTAGCACACAAGCTAATCAGTAAGCCTATTCATCCTGTCATACAAGGACAAGGGTATCCCAAACCACACAAGGATAAGGGCATCCTGCCAGACAAAGATAAGACTTCTAGCCACACAAGGACTAGTCATCCCAAGCCACACAAGGACCAGACATCCAGCGAGTTCATGCTGGGGATTTCCACCCATACGACTCTCATACCAGTAAGAACCTCCCCTCTCGCAAGGAGCATCAGCGCTTACCCCCGAATGGCCACTGGAAAAGGATCTTGACACACAACACGTACCATTACACACAAGCAAGTACAAAACATAATACCTATCTTAATCATGTCAGAACACAATCAACATGTTCAATACACACAACACATGCAAACTAGGCACTCATATCCTATCTTAAGGGATTCGGAATAGCCTAGAGGATCGCATCTTGGTACGCAATTCAAGCATTCCTACTACAACATATATGCATACAACATTACATGTAAAGGCATCGAAATTAACAAGCAAACAACAAGGATCTTTGAAGAAACTGATGAGGCTTAGATCCTACCTCTCTTGTCTCTAAACAATAAGTTATTCCCTTGTCTTTATTCAATAATCTTGCACTACCTATAGCATCAGAAGGCAAAGCCAAAACCAAACTAAGTATACATATTCAATATCCAATTAAATACCCTATTTCCTTACCAATTCCACATACCAAACTTATCAAAAACCAGTGATCAGATGCCACAGGTACCTCCCCTTTGGATGTGTGATGTGATAGCCAAGAATTTAACAAGAAACAACCTAAATTACCATCCCTAATTATCAACCAATAAAGAATCAATTTAAAGAGAATTAATACCAGAAATAATTACTAGACATCCTTTACCAATTTCGGCCATCACACATCTTTTTCTTCAAGGACAAAATGGTCTTTTTCACCTGCACTGCCTTCTGGACTTTTAAGACTCAAAATTCAACGTCTCACAGGACCTCACACTTTACTTGATTTTGTTTTTAATGCATAATTGAGATTTAAGGTTTCAAGAAAATTAAAAGGTGAATCGTGTTGAAATTTGAATTAAATACGACTGTGCTTAGATGTTACACTTTTACAAATTTAACATGTTTACTGGTTTTGCTATGGTTGAAACTGAGAGGGATAGTGTGTTATTGTGCATATGGTTGCACTGTTTGTTAAGACATGATTGTTAGTGAGATTTTATGCCTGTTTTTAATATTGTGATATTGGTTTGAGTTTGACCTATTTTGATTGGTTTTCCTATTTCACAATGATTACCTGTGAGCATCCAGTGCATTGATGACGAATGACCAAGATTGGTGACCGATAAGTCACGTACTCCCTTTAGGACCCCTTGTCCCGGAGGGCATTTAAGGTCCAAATGGAGATGGCCAACATGGGTTGACATTAGCCTTTGGCAATGCTGGTGTGCACTACGTTTTCAAAAAAATAAATCAAGCAATGGTGGACCCTAAACACTTTCTAATCAGAAATTGGACTGGTGTTTCCTAGCCTGAGTTTCCAGCCTGGTTTTTAAAAAGAAAACATATAAATGTATTTATGATTCACCTTGTTTATGATTTTTGGTTGATTTAGTTTGAAAATGAGACTTACTGTTGAGTTGTTCAAGATTTTTGTTTCCAATATGGTTTTCATTTATGATTTATGCATGCATTTGTGGTTCCTTTACTCGTCACCTAGATATTTGACTAGCTGGTTTAGAGATTCTGCTACAAGTGCAGGTTGTCAGTCATCCGCCACCATGGTTAATCTCAAAGCGGCCTGATTTTAAGTTTAACCAGCATTCGATTTGATTTGTATATATGGACCGGACCATATTTTGTTATTACACTTGTGATTACCATTTTAATTATATACCTGATTTTTAGTGCTTGACTTTTATGGATTTTATTGGTTATGAGATATATGTTATTTTGTTGGGAATTGATTGATTGTGACTTATTTTACTAAAACATGTACATATTATTTAATTTCGTTACAGATTTTATAGTTTTTTTTTACTAGCCTCACAAGATTCTAAAGGTAGCAGGGTAATTGATATTCTTAGGGTTCTGTGGTGAAGGTGTTTACCCTTTGAGCAGGGTACGGGGTGTGACATCGTTTTGGTGGTAGTGGAGCACCAGATTTGGTTTTAACCAAAATATTTTTGTGATGGATTGGTTTTAAACAAAATGTTTTAAAGATTATTTTCAAACTCCGCAAAAATATTTTAAAATTTTTTCGGTCATACAATCAAATTTATTAAGTTCTGATCATTTGCATAGTATAGTTTGGACATTTGTTTAATATATTAATGTACTTTTTGTGTTTGTTTGTAGTGATTAGCTATGTTGCCATGCCAAGGTAGAGATGCTAGAGGAGATCGAAGTTCTGGATGGGTTGTTGAGGTGGAAGAGTCTATTGCTGCTGTGGAGATCACGGCACCAGCTCGTAGGGGTCGAGCTGGTAGACCCCCAAGACCACAAAGAGCAACAAAATCCCTAACGGAGATAGATCTAACACCCCCAAATTTTATCATAGCTGTGTACTCAACTTGGTAGGAGATGAGAGCCCAGAAGGATGCTTCGCACGAGTTAGATGTTAAGTCGGATCGGACTATAGCCCCAGATCATATCACTGCCTCAATTTAGACAACTACCCCAGTTTGTGCAACTATTGGCAGAGATATGCCCAGAATGCTGAAGAGTATAAGGCAGTTAGGATGTTTGGAGTTTTCTGGTAAGAGGAAAAATCCCATCAAGGTGAAAGAGTGGTTACACCAGATGTCCAAGGCCACTGATGACCTAGATCTTTCTGAGGATTATAGGTTAAGATTCATTGTTAAGCTTTTGGAGGGAGATGCTGCCACATGGTGGGAGATAGTGGTGTCCAAGTATACCGAGGCTATTGGTTGGTATGTATTTGAGAGAGATTTTTTTGCACTGTACTTCACACAAGTGCACAAAGATAGGAATAGTCGTAGGTTTTATGATCTTAGGCAGGGTATATTGTCAGTGATAGAGTACGAGGCACAGTTTAGAGAGCTGGCCAAGTTTGTGCCAAAGATGTTGGTGACTAATAAGGAGTATCTTCAAAGGTTTGAGGAGGGTCTCTCAGTGGCAGTCATAGGGTGGATGAGTATTACCGAGGACATGAACTTTGCCAATATCCTTTACCTGGCTCAGAGAGCAGAGAATATTTTGTAGGTAGAGGTGTTAGAGGCTTGGGTCTTTGCTCGGCCAGTTTTATCTTCCCTTGGGAAAAGGCTAATACCCTCCGGTTTTTTACAGAGGAGCAGACCATTCTTTTAGGGATCCAGAGCTTAGAGGAGTGGTTGTACTTCACAGTCATCCTTTACTCGTCGCTTTCCTCCTAGGCCCTTGAGTGAAGAGCCCAAATGATGTTTTACCTACCACAAGTTGGGCCATGCGGCAAAGCAGTGCAGATATGCTGGTAGTCCTTTAGTGTCTAAGGCCAGTGTTGGAGGTCCTTTGAGGACTGGTACTTTCAAACCTCTAACAAGCCCTTCCCAGGTTTAGTTTCAGTCTAGAGGTTCTTCTATAGTGTAGTCTGTTGTACCTACCGCTTTTACTGCTCCAGTTGTTGCACCTCCGATGTCAGGTGGACCAGGACATCCATCTACCATGAGTTAGGCTAGACTATTCACGTTTGCTAATGTAGAGGCATTCGTCAATCTTGTAGTTGCTACTGGTACTGCTCTTGTCTTGATGGTTTCTTGTGCTAATAGGTTGTTTATTGGTCCTCAAGTTTCTTGTATTGCTTATGTGCCTGTGTATCGGTTTAATCCGATGATTGAGGTGTCTACTCCGTTAGGAGAGCACAAATTTTGTGAGCATGTGATGTTGGGTTGCCCTATTATGATTGTTGATGTTGTGTTTGAGGTTGACTTGATACCGCTTGAGTTGCTTGATTTTGATATGATATTTGGTATGGATTGGTTTACGCGGTATAGGGATACTTTGTTGTATTTTGAGAAGAGAGTGGTTTTGCAGTCTCTTAAGGGAGTGGAGGTTGTATTTTATTGAGATAGGAATATTGTTGCTTCTTGTTTGATTTCAGTCATTATGGCTAGGCATTTTTTGCGGAGAGCATATCCAGCATTCTTAGCTCATGTGGTTTATGTGTCTGTTACTGAGCCTATGTTGGATAATGTGCCTGTTTTTAGCGAGTTTGTTGATGTATTCCCTAAAGATTTACTAGGTTTACCTCTTGTGAGGGATGTAGAGCTTTGTATTGAGTTATTTCCAAGTGCTGCACCTATGTCCATTCCACCCTACAGGATGGCACGAGCTGAGATGAAGGAGTTAAGGACTTAAATGCAAGAGATTGTGGAGAAGGGGTTTATTCAATTTATTATTTCACCCTGGGGAGCCCTAGTGCTGTGTGTTAAGAAGAAGGATGGTACCCTTCGTCTGTGCATTGATTATAGGTAGTTGAATAAGGTGTGGTCAGGAACCATTATCCTTTGCCTAGGATTGATGATCTCTTTGATCAGTTGCAAGGATCAGTGGTGTTTTCTAAGATGGACCTCAGGTTTGGGTATCATCAGTTGAGGGTCAGAGATACAAACGTACCTAAGACAGCCTTCCATTCTAGGTGTGGTCATTATAAGCCTGTGGTGATGTCGTTTGGTTTGACTAATGCCCCTGTTTTCTTTATGGATCTGATGAATAGAGTTTTCAGACCTTATCTGGATTGTTTTGTGATTGTCTTCATTGATGACATTCTAGTGTATTCTAAGTCCAGAGATGAGCACGTACAACATTTGAGCATTGTGCTTCTAACTTTTGAGGGATAACCAGCTGAATGAAAAGTTCAACAGGTGTGAGTTTTGGTTGTCTAAAGTTGGCTTCCTTGGTCATGTGGTCTCCTAGAAGGGGATTAGTGTTGATCCAACGAAGGTGGAGGCTACTACTCAGTGGAAAGCACCCAGGAGTGTGACTGAGATCTGTAGTTTCTTGGGTTTGGTTTGTTATTATCTAAGGTATGTGGAAGATTTTTCATTGCTTGCAGACTCTTTGACTCATTTGACAAGGAAGGGTGTGAAGTTTGATTGGGATGCTAAGTGCAAGAAGAGTTTTCAGAAACCCAAGGACCGCCTTACATCCGCGCCTATTCTAATTCTCCACACTTAAAGTGTGGCTTACACGGTGTATAGTGATGCTACAAAGCAAGGTTTGGGTTGTGTGCTTATGTAGGGGGATAAGGTGGTTTCCTATGCCTCTCATTAGTTGAGACTGCATGATGGTAACTATCCTACCCACGATCTTGTGTTGGCTGTGATTGTGTTTGCTTTGAAAATTTGGCGTCAATATTTGTATAGGGAGACTTGTGGGATCTATACATATCACAAGAGCCTAAGGTATATTTTGACTTAGAGGGAGTAAATATGAGGCAGAGGAGATGGTTGGAGTTAATAAAGGACTATGACCTTATTATCGACTAACACCCTCGGAAGGCTAATGTTTTTACTGAAACTCTTAGTCATAAGTCCTTAGCTAACTTGTCTTATATTCGAGAGACATACATCGTTGGTTGCTGGTTTGAGATCCATAGGTACTTCTTTGGCAGTTGATCGAAGAGGAGTGTTGTTGGCCAGTATGTCTGTTCAGCTTGTTTTGCTTCATAAGATTTGGAATGCTTAGAATCTTGATCCAGTATTGGTGGGAGTGAGAGATGGCATTTCAGAGGAATCAAACTCTGAGTACAGAGTCTATGATGATGGTATTTTGTTGTTCAGGGACCTAATATGTGCACTAAGAGATGATAGATTGAGGGATATGATATTTTCCGAGGCTCACTCCTTAGTTTATGGTTTGTACCCATGAGGTATAAAAATGTACCGAACTCTTCGAGAGGTGTATTGGTGGGAAGGTTTGATGAGGGATATTGCTCAGTATGTCACCCAATGATTGACTTGCTAGCAAGTTAAGGCAGAGAGACAATGACCTGTAGGACTATTATAGTCTCTCTCTATTCCTAAGTGGCAGTGGGAGCATGTGACGATGGATTTTGTGAGTGGTTTTCCCAGATCTTAGAGAGGGCATGATATAGTATGGGTAGTGGTGGATCGACTCACAAAGTCGGCCCATTTCCTATCCATTATGATGGGTCTTCCGTTAGAGCGCCTTGTGGAGTGATATGTTTAGAAGAATGTCCGATTGCATGGTGTGTTGGTGTCTATTGTATCTGACAGAGATTCCTATTTTACATCGAGATTTTAGGGTCAGTTACAGGAGGTTCTAGGTACGAGGTTGAGTTTCAGTACCACTTTTCACCCTTAGATAGATGGTCAATCATAGAGGACTATTCAGACTGTTGAGGACATACAGAGAGCTTGTGTCTTGGATTTTCAAGGCTGTTGGGATTGTTATATGTTGTTGGTTGAGTTTATGTATAATAACAACATCCAGGCGAGTATTGGTATGGCATCTTATGAAGCGTTGTATGGGAGAGGGTGTCACACTCTGTTGTTGTGAAACAAGGTTGGAGAGAGAAGATTGAGTGGAACAGAGTTAACAGACTTCACCTTGGATAAGGTAAAACTTATTCAAGACAAGTTGAGAGCGGCCCTGGATCGCTAGAAGAGTTATGCTGATAACAGGTGTAGGCATTTGGATTTTGTAGCTTGTGACAGAGTGTTTCTGAAGGTGGCACCCTAGAAGGAGGTGATACGCTTCAAGCAGAGGGATAAAATAGGACCTCAGTATATTGACTCTTATGAGGTGATCGAGAGGATTGGTCTAATAGCTTACCGTTTGAGTCTACCTCTAAAGTAGGAAAGGATATATAACGTTCTCCATGTGTCGATGTTGATGAGGTATGTCCCAGATCCCAATCATGTGTTGGAGGTACCATCTTTGGAGATAGAAGAGGATTTTTCCTATTGTACATAGCCAGTATCTATCCTGGATAGATTTGAGAGAGTCTTGTATAGCAAGACCGTTCCTATTGTGCGGGTGCTTTGGAGGAGTCCCCAGTTAGAGGAGGAGACATGGGAGACTGAAACTGAGATGAGGAGGAAGTTCCCTTAGTTTTTTGCTCAGTGAGTTTTCTGTTTCCTTTGAGATTACTTCTTTCTTTTCTTTTATGGTTATTTTATTGTTGTAGTTGTTGATATTGTTGTTATAATGGTTGATATTCTTGTTGTGTTGTTAGTATTGATGATGCTTTGGAGGATATCTATGGTGTTGGGGACATTTTTATGTTGAGGAGATTGTTAATGCTTTTGAGGATATTATGGATTTGTTTGGTGATATGCTGTTATGATTAAGGAAAGTTTTGAGACAAATTTTTTCTTAAGGGAAGTAGGATGTAAACCCTAGGTTTTTCATGATTTATGTTTAGGGCTTATATAGTAAATTTTTTCTTGGTGTATTTGTCATGGATTGTATGTATGTGTGATATTTTTTATTTTAAAAAATTTTTGGGCATGATTATGAGGATTATATAATATAGTTTGATTTTTTATAATTTTAAGATATAGTTTATTAATTCTTGGATGATATTTTATTTTTAATTAAATATTTATTGATCAAAAAATTATTATTTTTGGTTTAATAGAAAGCTATGATTTTTTTAGATTTTTTATGAAATTTTCATAATTTTTGGATTTATATCCTATTTATTATATTTTTAAAATTTTAAGGTAATTATTTATTATTTTAATATTTTAAACTTATTAAATAATAATATTTTATTAATTAATTAAACGATGTCATTTTGGCTTTCTCCAAAACGATGCCGTTTTTGCTTAGGTTTTATATAAAACTGAATTTTTTTTTCTTTTTTTTTTCTTTTCCTTCTTCTTTCTTCTTCTTTCTCTCTCCTTGTTTTCTTCCTCAATTAGCTGCTCCAAAAGTCTCAGCTCATCACCTCCAACACTGATCGAATCGTCTCCTTCGTGGCTTCTCTCTGCCTCAAGAATCAAGGCAATCAGCTGTCGTATGCTTCCTTCTGGAGCTCGCAAGTAGCTATGTTTTCCAGCCACAAAAGAGCTGATTTTCGGCCTACCTCGGTGAGTAATCACCAAATTGATTGCGGATATTTGTTCCAAGCATCTCTAGCTACATTTTGATGTAAGGATTTTTAAAATGGTCAGATTTTGTGCAGTTTAGGGATTTCTGGTTTCTTCCTCCAGTTCGGCTGCTGTCCGTCCAATCTCCGGCCATTTGCTGCCACTCACCACTGCCATCTAGCCACGCACCATCGCCACATTCCAAATCATGAAATTTTCCCCGTTAGATATTTCGAACATTTCGGATGTGATGGTATAGTCGGATTTCTGATTTCACCTGTCGTTTGTGGGATATGAACTTATAAAAATTTTCTTATAAAATGTATTTTAGTTTTAAATGATAAATTATGGTTATATAAATAATACTCTATTAATAAAAATATAATTTGAGGGCTTATTAACCGAACTTCGAATTTTTATGTTATTTTCAAACAATTTGAATTTGTCTCATTTTATGTGTTGTCTTGTATAAATATTAATTGTATGTTTGGTATGTTAAGCAGACGTGTGACCTATATTGATTGGTGTGGATTGTGATTTGGTTATGTTTTGTGCTTGTTGATTGGTCATGTTGTGGCTACGTATAGGTGAGTGGGGACCTCACACTTTACATGATTATGTTTTTAAAATGTATGATTGAGATTTATGTTTTCCAGAAAATTAAAAGGTGAATCGTGTTAAAATTTGGATTAAATACAATTGTGTTTGGATGTTATTGTTTTACGAATTTGACATATTTACTAGTTTTACAATGGTTGAAGCTAAAGGGGCATTGTGTTATTGTGCATGTGACTGCATTGTTTGTTAAGACATGATTGTCAGTGAGATTTTATGTCTATTTTTGATATTGTGATGTGGATTTTAGTTTGATCTATTTGAATTGGTTTTCCTATTCCACTATGATTACCATAGAGTATCCAGTGTACTGACGACGATTGACTGAGATTGGTGACCGACAGGTCATGTACTTTCTTTGGCACTCCTTGTTGCGGAGGGGATTTAATGTCCAAATATAGATGGTCAACATGGGTTGACCTTAGCCTTCGGCAACGCTGGTGTAGGCTATGTTTTCAAATAAATAAATTATGCACTGGTGGACTCTAAATATTTTTTAATCAGAAGTCAGACAGGTGTTTCCCAGCCGACTTTCCAGCCTAGTTTTTAAAATGAAAATATATGAGTGTATTTACAATTCACCTTGTTTATGATTTTTGGTAGATTTGGTTTCAGATTGATATTTACTGTTGTGTTGCTTAAGATTTCCATTTCCTGTATGGTTTTCATTTATGATTTGTGCATGCATTTGTGGTCCCTTTACCCCTCACCTTGATACTTAACTAACTGGTTTAGTGTCGTCTAGATTGTGTTACATATGCAGGTTGTCAGTTGTCCGCTTCTCTTGGTTGATCTCATTTGTCAGAGAGGCTTGATTTTAGGTTTGACTGGCATTCGATTTGATTTGTGCATATGGACCGGATCATATTTTGTTATTACACTTGTGATTACCATTTTTATTGTATACCTGTTTTCTGGCTCTTGAATTTTATGGAATTTATTGGTTATGAGATATATATTATTTGGTCGGGTATTGATTGGCAGTGATATATTTTACCGAGACATGGTTTCACCATTTATATTATTTAATTCCGCTATAGATTTTATAGTTTTGTTTTTACTAGGCTTAGCAGATTCTGAGGGTAGTAGTGTAATTATAATTTTTAAGGTTCCATGGCAAAAGTATTTACCCCAAGAGTAGGGTACAAGATGTTACATGTGCATTCACATTTCGTATATTCGATGCACTCAATGCATTGCATGCATTCCAAATATCATATCATATTGGATGTAGCACTCGCATTATGCCATAGCATGGCATGGCATAGCATACATAGTACACTGCACAACAGTCAATTACAATGCATGCATAGCATTATGATTTACCAATCAAATTTATTAATTCTTTGATAATCATAATAATTATTCATGTAATTTATAGAATGAGAAATAAGCATCTATCCACTCACGGGTTTCTAATGTTCAACAAGCCCACACTTGTTTCCTGGATTGATTCCTCAATGTCCTACATCAGTAGGTATCCACCTACACATGCAATCATAGCCAATTCTTCAATATTATAAACTAGGTTACATAATTACACAAAAAATCATACGTCTATCACCTTAATTCAATGTGTTTCCACCCGATAACCAACTCAGAATCAATTCAATTATTTTTCCTTGTTTTTCTGAATCTTGTTCTAATTATTTGACCTATCAAATCAACTCCAAATTAAGCATTCTTAATATTACTAGAGTCCTTATTGATTCTAGTATTTTTTATAATTTTTAAGATTTTTTCTCTTTTTTTTGCTATTTTCATAATTTTTTCTTTTTTTTCTGAATTTTATTTATTTTCGGCCAACTAGAACATGCCACTTCGCAGCTCCAGGCGATGCCAAGCCATCTCCTCAACCACCAGATTTGTGACACGCAAACCAATCAGGGCCTGCCACATCACCCAAGCCCAAGGCTCAGGGCCATACCTGCCCTCCTCTTTAGACGACACATCGCCTGCACATGCAGGCGACACGTTGCTCAGACCTTTTGCCAAAAGACTTGTCGTATGAACATGCCTTGGAGGACATGTTGTCTTCAACCTCCAACATTCCGTTTTTTACAGAAACCCTAAGAATTCAGTCCTTCCATCCACACATCCATACTTTACGAGACTTATACTAAAGCAAAGCCCTCAATATGACGAATCTATTAACACTAAAATCATTAACTTTCATGCTCTAAATCACACATATAGAGGAAGGTAAGATCCGGTTTACTCCAGGCTTAAACTCACCTGAATCCAGTAGTAAAGGATTGGAAACAACACGAATTTGGTCAGGCAATGCTCGTGAGAGACAAACGAGACTTGGGGAAGTGTTTTCAGCTCCAAAACGGTGTACTAGAATGAAATGGCCAAAACAGAATTTTATCCCATTAGTTTACTGCAGATAGGCGGAGATCGGGAACGCTAAAATGGCACTTGGTTTCCTTAGCAAACGACGTCGTATGACTTAATGCCAAAACTATGGCGTTTAATGTAAGCGGCTTCAGGTTTTGCACGGATGGGCAAAACAACAGCCATTCGCTCGTTTTGACCAGTGATGATCAAAACAATGTTGATCAATGTCGTTTTATACATGCCATTAAAATATTATATAATTTATTACTATTAAATATTTAAATATTATTTATTAATTTACTAAATCTTCAAAAATTCCTAATAAATACCATATTATTCTGAAAAATATCCAAAAACTATAAATTCTTTATGAATTTTACAATCCATTAGTACCATAAATTATTTTTCTCATAAATGTATTATTTACTAAAAATCAAATACCTTCATTTTTATCTTAGAAAGATCATGATAATTTAAATCCATCTTCGAAAAATTTCGAAAAATTCGTACACTCCCAAATGCCTTCAATATACCAATTTAAGTTCTTAAAATTCCAAATACACTAATACTAATTTTATAATAATTTTCCAATCATTAATAATTATTTACAAAAATTTCCAATAATGAATAATATCTAAAAAAACATACGGACCGAACCATAAGTCCGTAAATGATTCTAAACTGCAAGCTACAGTTCGTTAACCTCGATGGTCTTCCATTGGGCTTTTCGGCCCAAAATGGTCAAAAATTTCAGATTCTTATATAACTGACCGGTTGATTGATAGTAACCAAACGGGTGGTGGTCATTCACAGGTGCCCAATGACTTTGCAATCATTCTAATAAGATTTTCATCCGAAAAGGCACCTTTTGTTACCAAAATTAAGCTTAAATCTACTCAATCACAATACTCAATAAATAATCAAAAGTTCAATTAATTAACTCAATAATATCATATTCGTCTTTAAAACAAACCAAAATTATAACAGAAGACTAGTGTTAGAAACATCTTATCAAATCTTCTCAAACTTAAAACTTTGCTAGTCCCTAGCAAAAATAGTTCGATAAAAGAGACATATCGACAAACAGACATTTCCAATCAGAAAATTAGTTCACTTCTTTATAACTAACAATAAACATACAATTCTGAAATTCTGGTCTTTCGATTCTCACCCTAGCTCCATCAATTTTAGTTTCACATAAAGGACTTAGGATTTAAAAAATGTCCAATATCTATGCATTAGTTCATCAAACCAATCGGAATACTTATTTGAGTTTTAGAAATGTAGCTCAAAGGAACTATCAAGTTTAACCCGCCATAAATGCTTTATATTTCTTTGTGCCTCCAAAATTTTTCTTTCTTTCCAACTCCCCAGTATATAATAATTTCATTCTTTTCTTTTACTCAGCATAATGCACATAAACATTGGTGAGTCAAACCAATAGATTAACCAGTACTAACCAACCCTCTTACTTTTTCTCAACACAAACTAATCAATTTGATGCTTTGCTACTCTAAGTATTAGTTAATGTTTGAACCTAATACCACCTTTAATTTTTAAAATCAATTTTAACACATTAGAGTTTAAATTTAGTCAACCATACTAAACAAAATTGAGCACTCATTGTCAGCTTTTAGAAGTGAACAAACCTCCTCAAACTTACTGTAAATGGATGTTCCGGATATAACATCAAATTCAAAATATCACGACATAACATAACATGAATTGGAACGAAACATAACACGGTATAATATAATGTATTGACAGAAAAACATCAAATAACAAAAATAGAGATAAAAGAAAAATACTTAAGATAATGACTTATCTCCCTCCTAGTGCGTGACTACTATCATCCCATTGTGGTGGAGGAAGACCAGATTCAGGTGCCAGAACTGCTCAAACATCCACTAAGCTGTGTCCTGGTGATACTGAATAAATCTCATATATTGTTCTTGCATTTGCTGGAATAGTTCCATTTGCCTACCTTGATCTGCTCTCACCTCCCACAATGTCTCTATAAGCACTTGCTGTTGTCGTCCTAATGTCTTTTGCTGTATAGAAATTTCTTCAAGGTGTGCCACTAAGTCGTCATCTACAGTAGCACATGAAGAAGATCCACCCTCCATTGGCTGATCTAAACGTACTAGTGCCAATGGTAGGGGTGCAGAACCCTCTCTCGTATACATTCTGGTGTAATATTTGAAACAAGAGTAGTTTGTCTTTGTCTTCATCGCTTCAGTCACCTTAATCTTTGTCCCAATATAAGAATAGGGGAAGGGTAGCAACAGGTTGAGGATTGGAAAGTAAGGCTCTTAAGGTAGCACCACTCCAGCCCTTATACATAAAACTGATATTGTATATGGAAAAGGAAGATAATTATTCACTTTTTGTTTCCAAGAGAGAATCTTTCCAGCAATGGATTTCCCCACATTGAAGTGCATATCCATCACAATTTTTTACAGAAGCAAACTAGCCTCCTTATTGATCTCGTGATCTTGGGATGTAGGAATCAGGTTAAACACCATGAATATACTCCAGAACTTTTCCTCCCTATAGAAGTTGGTAACAGTTGCATTGCCACCAAGGGCTTCTCCAGACCTTCCCCAAATGTTAGTACATCATAAACAAGCATCAAATCTGATTCTTCCTTGTGAGGACCGGCTTCTGGTAAATGGGACCCTCACCGCCATGTAGTCCCGATGCACCCAACGCATAGGTCAATCGAAACCACACAAAGCTCGTGCTAACTTTACAAATCAAAATTCTAAAAAATACCTATAAATTTGAATCTTTCCTTTAAAAAGGAGCACGACTCGTCACAAAATACATCCGGCATAAACCAAACAACAAAGTACGAACACACATTCAGCGGAAGACTTTAAATCACACACAACAAGCCACACAGCCTCAAGCATGCAACACAAGAGTCCATACCCACAAACCCATAAGGATCCACACGAAAATTTACCAAGGCATGCTTCTCATAACATAACGAAACTACAAGTCATACATGTATGATAAAAGTCTAATAAGAAAACAAACCCATAATAGGTATACCGACCATCGAAATCAAAACAAGCATGCATACTGTCAGGTATGAAAATATCAAAATCATAAACATGCTGAGTTTCCAAGGTGTGCAAGTGCATTAGTCCAGCCCTAAGAACAACACCGGGAATACTCGACCTCAAGGATGATAGATTAAAACGGATGGATTAGCCCTGAAAAGATCAGCAAGAGGGGGGTGAGGTCAAAGACTTCAGTGAAAGTTACAGCGTCATAAGCACATCTAGTGGAATAGAGGCATACGGAAAATTATTTATAAAAAAAGTTATTTAATGCTCATTTATCATCTATGCATACCAATATGCACTTAAGGTGTTTCATAACCATATATGTACCATGCATGATCTGTAAAACACTATGTAGTAAATACCAACCTAATAGGTTTCATAAACTCATAATATATCACATCATCACACGGGCTACTATGGCCCAAAACCTATCAGGGTGGATTACAAAGCACTTTAGGAATCCCTCGCGCTAAGGTAAACCGAAAGCCCACTAACAGCTAGTTTTTTGTTTACAAAATACATATAAGTTCCCTACTGTCAATGTTATCCGCAATTAAGTGAATAAATCACACAATCACACTCAATCACAATCCGAATATATATATATAACATAACCTCCTAGGTCACAATCCACAGCAGGCATACACATATGGTCCATCCATACAACACCCACCACTAAGCAATATTCCCCTTAGCCTGGAATTCCATGTACTTACAATGTTTGGCCAAACATCATCTGTCAATTCCAAGTTGTTCTTAAAAACATACATACATAATTTTACATCAAAACCCCAATAATGTATGTAATGCAAGTAGATGTTGTGGCCCTACTGAGATTCTTGTAATCTTATCTTGTTGTTTTTACCATTTTTCAGGCAAGTACATTCACTGTTCGTAGTACCAGTGTGTGAGATCAAGGCTGCACAGCGGGGCAATATCGCATCACATTTGCATTCCTGTTTCCTTGATTTCTTGCGTATATTACAAAAACTATGATTGGACTATTTTCTGGTTTTTCAATATTCATCCTTTGCTTGTTGTTTTTGAATTATATTGGAGGTTTATTTGCAGAATATTTGGATCCTTATGGGACTTGTATGTTGTGGATTCACTGATTAAATTTAAAGACTTCTGCTGCTGTTTTACTAACTCCGTATGATACCAAAATGTTGATCGCAAAGTCACTCCCTTTAATTCTGAAGGAGGCTTTGTGTCTGATGGTAAAGCCCCTGGTGGTTTGTCCTACAACATCTAAGAAAGCTGGCCCATGTAGGTCTCCAAGTTTTTAATTCTAGAATCAAAAGACATTATAAACTACTGCATAAGATCCTCCAAATTATTCTTCTTTTCAGCTGGCTGTGGATTATAAAAATTTGGGTTGTTTTACTGGTAGCCTGGGTTGTAACTCCTCCTTGTGATGATTAAGATTACAAGCATCAATTAAGGCTCTCCCAGTAGCTAAGATAGGTCTTCCAAGGATAAGTGGAATAACTTTATCTCCTTCCATGTCTAAAATAATGAAATCTACCGGAAAGATGAATTTATCAACTTTAATCAGAACATCCTCCACTCTACCTCTAGGAAAGAATATTGAACGGTCCGCCATCTACAGAGAGCAAGAAGTAGGATGCAGGTCTTTGCAAAATTGATTTATCCCAATCTCTATAGGAATAGTGAAACTCCTAGGATCTTTAAGCTTTAGAGGCAACTTTCTCTGAATTACGGCACTACACTCCTCTGTCAAAGCCACTGTCTCATAATCGTCTACCTTCCTTCTCTTTACCAAGATACCTTTCATAAACTTTGCATAAGTAGGCATCTGCTCTAAGGCCTCAGCAAAAGGGATATTAATCTGTAATTTCTTGAAAACCTCTAAGAAATTTGCAAACTGCTGGTCAAACTACTCCTTCTTCAACCTTATAGGAAAGGGTGGAAGAGGAAGCTGCTCTTGACTATCTTGTTTAGTTGGTCTCTCCTCTGCTTGTTTTTCTGGTGCTGACTTTTCTTCTACTGGCTTCTCCTAGACCTCCTCAAACTTAGGTTGCTGCTTAGTATTTTGACTTAGCTGGGACATCTTTATAACTCGGAAAAATCTGGCCATTACGGCATTCATCAACTCATCCCATGTAGAAATTGAACTATTGGTAGGTTTTCCAACCAATCTGCAGATTTCCTAGCTAGAGAGAAATGGAAGAAATGCTTTCTGATTGCTTCAGTAGGAATTCCATTAAATTTGAAGATTTCTGTCAGCTTTACAAAAATCTTTACATGCTTTATGGGATCCTCCTTTTTCTGCCTAATAAACTAGTGGTTCTCCATCATTTGGATAATTGCATGCTTAATTTCAAAATTATGGGCTGGAAATTCTAGATGTGAATCCCATCACCTAGCAACTCGACTATTGGTGTGTTGATACCTTCACTGTTCTGTTTCTAAGCTACAGGTTGTCCACCGTTGGAGCTAAATCTGCATTGTCCCCTCCATTAGCACCTCCCCCATGGTTGTTCATCACTTGGTCTGAAATTTTGAGGCACCTAAGTCTCCGGATAGTTCTTTCAATATCGGGGTCATTCAGGACTAGGTCAAGGTTCTTACTTCTTAGATTATACCTGTTTTCCAGCTCTTCACACTAGAAACAAAAATATAAAGATTATCTAAAAACAATTATGTATAAATTGCCAGTTTTAAAACCATTTTTGCTTGGCAATGGCACCAAAAATTTATTGGCGTAAATTGAATTTACCTTCTTCGCAAATGCAAGATCTCAACAAGTAATATAGTTTTAAAAGAACGAATATCGATCCATAGGAAAATTTGTCTAAATCTAATCATTTGTCAAATTTTTTCACTATAGTTAAACTAATCAAATAGTGATTTTATTTTGATTCTAGAATGAAATTAAATTAAAGTTGTGTAATGAAAATATTAATAAATTAGTGGACAAAGTCAGAATTCGCACCTAGAATATGTTTTATTAATTTACCTTGAAGATGTTCCTAATTTCCTTCTATCCAATAATACCTTCCCAGGCTTTTACTGACTAACCTAATTACACTAACCAGTTATATTCCTATGCTAATTCAGCTAAAAGGTTGATTATCTCCAATTAGTATGAACCCTAGGTTTGGCAGACATACTTCTATTCTGCCAATTAGGTTAACCTATGTATCCTACTCCTATGTCAGAACCTAAACCAATATCCCTACTATATTAGGATTACCTAGAACGAAGTGATCAAGTTCATAATGAAAAGCAAGGTAGAATAATCTTCGTTGGTTTATCAATAGATGCTTGTTTGAAGCCTGTTTGGGAGCTTAAAAACTAAAAAGACGCAAGAAAAGGAAGACAAGTAAAACAAACAACATAAATTGCCATACAGAAAATCCAAATAACATATCATGAATTAATCTCTAAAAGATCATGAATCCCAATGATAAAAACTAAATTTTATGCCTTGAAACTAAGAATTCAATGATGTACAATGAACCCTTGACGTCTATATATACTAAAAACTAGGTAAATATTCTTAATTTGTAAGCGATCATCTTTATCCGATATCATTGCTGTGGATTTAATATAATGGACAATCGATTCACTTAATCTGTAAGCGATCATCTTTATCCGATATCTTCGCAGTGGATTTCGTATGACAGACCGGTCGGTATAAGTGAACCGACCAGTCCGATGAACTTCAATATGACCATCAAATTTTCTAGTCTGATAAACCGACCGGTCGATGTCCTCTAACCCATCGGTCTATAGAGCTTCAGCATCACATCTTTATTAACTGACCAGTCGGTGACCATCTTTAGGTTCCCAATGTCTTTGCAATCATTCCAACGTGTTTTTCATCTGAAAAGGCTACCTTTTGTTGCTAAAATTAAGCTTAATCCTTCTCAACAATAATACTCAACAAATGATAAAAAAATTTACTTAATTAACATAAATATATCATAATTGTCTTTAAAATGAACAAAAATTATAGCAGATGACCAATCTTATATATAGGTCATCAACAATTCTGAAAAGCAGTACCTAATCCAAGGTACTTTTTAGTACTCAAACTGTCAGTAAGCAATATAAACTTATAATAAGTTATAGAGGAAACCTTTTTGCTTTTCCCAGGACTTTCAATCTGAAATTAAAGTTAGTTCAATACACATATTCATAGTTTCTCCTAACTCAAGACAATACACAACAAGGTACTCATTTAATCCCTTTTAAGATGGTATACAACTCATTTATATAGAGCCGCATAGATAATTTTTGAACCTCATGACAATCATACACAATAATCCTTTATATAGGCATACAAAAAACTCAAAGTTATGAGGCACCAATAAGTTACCCACTCGGGTGATATTTATGAGGTGACATTGCGATCAAAGTGCAATGCATACAAATAACCACCCATAATTTGAAACAGAAGAATTGATAGGTTTTTTTTTCAGTAGATCTCAAGCAAAGATATTATAATATAAATGGGCATAGAAAACCCAAAGATGCCAAATATGGTTATGAAATTACAATAACAAGATGTCTCCCAGAATGACTATTGCTAGACCAAGGGAATCGAGCAAAAACAAGCTTATAGGATAAAGACCCACTCGATCACTATCATGATGATAGGAATGACTAACTTATTGGTGTTCTCTCAAAGAAAGGAGAACATACTTCTTAAGAGGGTTACTTGATTATAAAGACTGTTTCCAAAGAAAGGAAACATGCTCTGTCACTATATTAATTGTCACGCCCCAAAACCCAAAAATCATATGGCAATCTCTGTAGGTCGATTATATACACTACCACATTATCCAGCAATACACATAATAAACCTATAAGGCTAGTGGTTTAAAACTAAAGCAAAGAATATATTAAAAGAATTAATTAAAATATTATGTAGTGAAATCAAAAGGAAGACACGATGCCTTCCATGTGACATCGCAAAATAAGCAAGTTTAGAATTACCATCCAAGAATGAAATTTAGAAAATTACTCAATCATAGTTGAATACACTAAGGGGAAAGAAACTATAAATATAATACTCTTAAAATTGCCTCTAGTGCAATTGATTTCCTATATTTTTCTCAAGATGCCTGGGAGTGAGCTCATATTCGTTATTCCTACAATTATTTGCCAAAATCTAGCAGAAGCCTTCTAGGTGAGCAAATGGAAAAAACATGCTTAGCAATACACACGCAGTCGATATCATAAAATCTAAACATGCTGGCACACAACAGTTCATTTGCATACTCATCATGGCAATTAGCACGGTTAGAGTCATAAGGCAATGCATTGACATCATACTAAGGCAATCAGGATTGTGACTAGGCTTGCAATATCTCTTAGCCCTTTTGGCACAAGGAATAGGACTGGGATTCGTCAGTGGCACTCCATATACAGCTCATCCCATGTCTCTAGTCATCTCATATGCCAAAAATCGATCAATCCTAATGGGACATGCACACCTCTTGGCCCAGTTAAACCAATGATGCCGAGGTGTTAAGTGATGGTAGCTCCACCAACTCAATCCCCATATTAGGATATCCTGTTTATTCATATTATATTATAATAACTTATACTCCTCATCCCTCCTTATGCCTCCCTTGGCAAATCCATGCCACACTACCATATTCGGAGAGCACTCAAGAGTGGTATAAGTTACCCCATACTACTACAATGTTTGATTTTATCTCAGGCTTCTTAATGCACCCAAACAATTCATATACACTTTCATTATTATAAACATACACGGCATATTCGACTAAGGCATAGCATAATTTAGCAATTCAAGTATTAGGCAACACAGGCTATACATATCCAATTCATAGCATATACAATAATTTTATTCATTATTTCTCTAATTAATCATACTCATGCTTATCTTTTTATGCCAATAAGAAATGTATTAAAAAGAGTCCAACCACTCACAAATTTCCAAAGTTCGAATAGCCCACATATCCTTCCATACTTATAAACCGTTTCCTCAAGCCCCATTACCTATAGGTATCCACCTACACATGCATTCATAACCAAATCCTTAATACTTCTTGGTAAAATAAATAAACACACATAAAAATAAGTACCTACAACCTAAATCCAACACATTTCTATCCGAGAAGCAATCCAGGATCGATATTGATATTTTTCCTATTTTTCCAAATTATGTTCAATTTTATTGACCCAACAAATCGCATCCAGTTCTTAAAATCTTGATACCACTAGATTCTTCATTACTTTTATTATTTTTTGATAATTTTTTGATATTTTTTCTCATTTTTGTACTATTTTTCTTGAATTTTCTACTCTTTCTAGCTATTTTTTTATTTTTATTTATTTAATTCTGACCAATCACCATGCAAAACCTGGCAGAACCTAGCGCTGACAGCTCACTATCCGAAGCTGCCAGGGTATGACATACGGCTCCATAGGAGCATGCCACGTCGCCCAAGCCTTAGGCTTAGGTCCGAGCCTATCCACGCTATCAAGCGATGCATCACCTACACATTGTCTACCTATCGCTTAGACAACCTGTCATACGAAGGTGGCCTCAAACGACATATCGTCTGAGGTCGTCTTCAAACTCCACCTATCCCTGCAAACTGAGAAACCCTAAATTCCAGAACTTAACAAAACACCAACAAAATAAAATTTACAACAGTGTGTAGCTTATAATTAAACTAAGCTATACACAGTAGAAAGGTAAGGATTTACCGCTAGAATCTGGCTTATTTAACGGAGAAAAGAGCTTTGAAATCATTCTATCTCGCACCCTCATAGCACTCAAAACTCCCAAAAACACCATGGATCTACTTGGATAAAAACGAATTGTGAAAAGCATTCATACCTGCCACAAGTGCCCCCTTAATAACATATATAAATACTATACAAGGTTGTATGTTATTAGTATGTTTCCGATCATGCCACTTTCAAATGCAATAAAAGTATGTTTAAATAAAAACTACAAAGTGATATTTAGTATTTACTTAAAAATCATACGCAGAGTTAATACGAGATGCAAGTTACAAAATAAACTACTCTTATTTATTTCACAACCCATGATCCCATAGGCCCCAAAATCTTTAGTTCACAACACACACATAATATGCATATGAAGCAAGCGACCTATACAGAGTAAGATTCCTCGATTATTTATATACCTAGAGCAGTAGGATGCTCGTAGCTCTTCTCATAGTGCCCTCACTCTCTAACCCCCACTTATGATACCTTGAGTAAACTTGGCATTGCAAACTAAGTGAGTAGCCTGAATTCGTTCTTATAATTTAAGGTGAGTAAGTAAGACTGCTCTGACTATATTTAACTCTTCGTAATTCTTTCATGGCCAAATCAAACATTTCACAATAGAAGTAATAAAAGAACATGGAATATCATAGTGCATAGATGCACAGAATCCCATCTGCTCAATCAATAGCAAAAAACTCTCATAATTTATCACATGTAATATTTATTAGTTTTTTTCATGTTTAATGGGATTCAATTAATATATTAGTGGTGGATTATGTTATTAACAAGGATTTTCTTCCATCGAACCCACCGTCGAGGTATCGAGGAAGAGCATCTGTGGTTTTATTTGGAAAGAAATGAGAGTATAACACACTAACCTTGTTAGGGGAGTGGTGGTGATGACTCCACAAGCTCGATCCCAAACTCACACTGGCAAATTCTCTCATCTTCACACTCAGGCCAATACTATCAATAATAAATATCATGATAGATATTAATTCATCACACTCATCAATATGAGCACGGAAATCATCACCATAGTCGAGAGAGTCGAAACCGTCTGAAGTTTGCATATAGTAAAGGTCCTTATGACCATATCCACCATATAATTGTTCACACAATATTTAGATTGTCATATCATTCTTTGCATATCATAATCAAAATAAATAAATCATCTATTTAAAGAAATGCCATGATGCAAGAAATTGTCATCATTGAAAAACATATTTATGAAAAATCACATGTTTGTCCCAAAAATGCAAATGCAAAGCATAAACTATTGATAGAAATATTTTAAGATAGTCCACTCACCTTATTCTGGCAAACTCGACTAGGTCCTACTCCAGGGTCAAGTACACGCGTTTCAACACCTATACAGGTCATGATCCATAAACTCACTTAGTTTCATAACTAATATGGTATAAAAATAATAAATAAAGTCATACGACCACTCACTCAGTCCTAAGGGACTTGATTTGCCTATATAAAATTCCTGGGATTTTTCTCAACATTTTCCAAATTTCTATCAATTTCTCCTAATTTTTATACCCCTCAAATCAGATCCAAATCTGCCAAACTATATACCACTAGATTTCTTATATTTTTCTTTATTTTCCAGAATTTTTTAAATTTTTTTATCATTTTTAGATTTTCATGAAAATCAATCAAAATTTAAAAAGTCAATGAGACTTGTGTCATCACCAGACACGGCTACGTGTCACAATCTCAGTCATCCTACAATTTTGGTCCAGCCCAACTCAGTTTAGTTCAACCTAGTTTAGTTCGACCCAATTTGACTCGACCCGGTTTTACTAAACTCGATCTGACTCAGTTTGACCCTTTTGAAACGACGACACATCGGATGCTTCTACCTTGGACAACCTGTCGTCTGATCTAGCTATAAATGACTTGTGGACAACCCGTCATCCACTAAGTCATCTTTAATCTCTGGAACCTAGTCCAGAGGTCGAAACCCTAGAACGATAATTCGCCGTTCTAGTCGACAAATCACACCAAAACACTCCTCATTCCATCCACAATCAAACCCAAGAAAAATCAAAACAAAACACTCACAATATCTTGAGTTCAAGCTAGAGAGAGAATCTGATTTCTCAAACAGAATTACTCACTGGAAACGATGCACACACGTTCCGATCTTGCTCAAAAACCTCTTAATCAACTTGGAAAGTCTGATCGCTCAAAGTGTACCCTTTAGATCAAGTTTTTGCCTCCCAAGTGCAAAATACCCAAAATCAGGCTAAATCTCGGTTTTACTCATCCGATGAGTTTCACTCCCTGTGAAACAATGTCGTTTAAACCAAAATGACACCCTTCTAATCCATCTCCAAATGACGTCATTTAGGGACTTCCCAAAATGACACCGTATAGGGTTTAACCCTGATTTAGTTCAATCTAAAATAAAATAATTAAATATAATAATAATATAATTATTATTATTATTTATTTAAAAATTATAATAAATTTGTAAAAATTGTTGAAAATACTAGAAAAATCAGAAAAATACCTAGAAAATTTCTTCATGCTCTTTATAAAAAGTAGAATCCATCTTGATATCTAACTTTTGATAAATATATAATTTAAAATAAATTTATAAGATTTAGGAAAATAATAAAATATATTATATAATCTCCAAAAATTCTGAAATGATTCCTACCTCAAATTTACCTAAATTTGGACCTATCTAAGGTCAATAATCACCCTTCACTATCTAAAAGTCCTCAATTCTAATTTATGATAATTGATACTCATATAAAAGATATATTAATATAACAATAAGGTATTATACGATATTATAAAATACCCTCTAAACCAACTGTATGACACATACGGATCGACTTGACACTAGGTCAGAGGACAATAAATCAATCTAATAGTAATTAGCATACATCACTCATTTTAATTAAAACTTCGTAAAATACAAATTCTCACAAAAATTTTACTTCAAAACATCCAAAACCCAACTAAATTTCTACATTGGTCCAAGAATATAGGCTAAAGGCCTCTAACATCAACAATTCTCAATTGGGCTTTCTGGCCCAAGTAGTTCCAAATTTTTCAGGATTTCACAGATTAAGTGCATTTATAATTCCTCAAATTATACTAACTTGTGAATTCTTATTTTTCAAAAGTGATCCAAATATTTGTGATAATCATCAGGAATCTAAATGGTTAATTTTGTTTTGTGTTATGACCAATATGCAATGTTTTATGTGAAGTAACTATTTCAAGTAACATAAGTAAATATCTAGAAATCAATACTTAAAAAAGGAGAGACAAAATATCTAAATCCAAATGAATGAAAATATCGTTATGTTGTTCAATACAAACATAATAACTGAATTCCGTCCAGAAAATGGTAAGGTAATATCTCAAATTCTAAATTTTCTAGAATTTTTATAACTTTAGCTTCAGCAGCATTGTCATCCCTTAATGATAAGTAATCATCATCTGACCAACAACGGTAACCTTGCAAAATATACAAAAAGTATATTTTCTACTGAAACAAAATAAACCCTCAACAAACAAGAGTAGAGACATTCATTTCTTTATACGCGAAGCAACATACCTAGCATAATGAACACATTTACTTCTGTAATGAGAACTCTCTCTATAAAAGAGACACTTTCCCGTCTTTTGCTCTAATATAGTGTAATGGTTTGTCTGCAATTGGTCTATTTGTCTCTCAGTTTCTTTTCTCTTTCTTTTAAGCTTTAATTTTTCATCTTCCCTATGAACTATCCATTTATTCTTTTGACAATCATAACTCTTCTCAAAAATTCTAAATTGAAGAGGTAAGGACATTATGATGAAGTATACCAAAAGATCATCAAAGAGCTCTAACTTCACTAGTAAAATCCCAGAAACTTTTGAGCTACTTGGGCCCAAAATCTCAATCAAGGATTGTCAATGTAATTGGGTCTTAGCTCATATTTCTATATCGATGATGGGTCCACATCAATTTTGATATTTTGAAAGAAATTTTATTTTATTAAAAAATTTCATATTTATTGAGAATTATTGTAATTCATGAAATTGATAATTAAAAATAAAATAGTGAATTTTTTTGATGATTTTGGTATTGGGGACCACAGAGAGGTCCATCAGAAGTTGATATCGATTAGTGAATTTTCGAAAATCTTTTGGAACTATCATTTGATTTATTCTGATTTTTTTTTTTGAGTAGTATAATAAGGTTTTAGACTTTTATGAATTTATGAGAAAAATTATTTTCTAGTAATGATATATAGTAATGTTCATAAGAATTCTATAAAAATATTTTGGGTATTTTCAGAATAATATTGAATTTATTAGAATTAATAAAATTATTATTATTATTATTATTATTATTATTATTAAATATTATTTAAATTTATTATAATTTATAGACCAAAACGACAACCTTCACTATCATTTTGACAATGAGACGAGGGGGTGCCATTTTGTGAGAAACAACATTGTTTTGCCATGAATTGAAGGACGTCGTTTTAGCGGGTTACGGGCTATTGTTTCCTTTTCTCTCGGTCTCCGCTCGTGGCTGGTAACCCAACAAGATAAACTCCTCGTCTTGCCTAGGTGCCCGATACAAATCGTTTCGAACTTCAAAAACCTCTCCCGAGCCTTGTTCCCCTCTCGCGACTCATCTCAGACTAAATTCATGCTTATTTTGATTTTTTTTATCATCGGATCTTGCTAAATTTTAAACCAGAAAATATTGTATCTTGTTTTCCATAGTGTAGTCAATTTAGGGCATGAAAATTGTTGAATCTTATGAGGATATGATCGGTTTGATGTACTCTTTGTTTTTGTATAATTCAGATCGAGCTTTGTTGCGTTTTGGAGGTTTTAGGTTTTTTTGGTAAAATCTGCAAATCGATAGTCAAGAGATAGGAGATGACCTCGGACGACATGTCATCCGAGGGTCGTCTGGGTGACAGGTCGCTTGGTCAAGGATTTGAGCGACATGTCGCCTGAAGGATCAGAGGGTCGTCTGGGTGATAGGTCGCTTGGTCAGGGATTTGAGCAACATGTCGCCTGAAGGATCAGGTGACGCGTCATTCATTAGGTCCAGACAAGTGAGGCTCAGGCGACATGGCACGTGTAGGATGTGCAATGTGTCATGATCTAGCTGCTTTGATTTTCGGTGTGGCAGTGCCAGGTGCTACCATATGGTGTGTTCTAGCTGGTTGGATGATTATTTGATTCAAAAATTAATTAAAAATAGCTAAAAATAGCATAAAATTGAGGATAAATAGCAGAAAAATGAGAAAAATTCTGGAAATATTATGAATGATACTATATTGAAATTAGATTCTAATGATACTAAGATTATAAGATTCAAAGTTGATTTAGTTAGTGAAATAAATAGTATAAATTTTGGAAAAATAGAAAAATTTCTCAGATTGATCCCAGATTTGGTCGAGGACCGCGATTCATCAGGAATTTGGATATGAATTGTGCATAGGCGGGTACCTACAATTGCAGGATCTCGAGGAATCGGTTCAAAATGCAAATGAAGGTGATATAAACTTCAAAACCTGTGAGTGGATGGATCTTTTTCCTTGTTGCTTAAATTGCTGGCATGATCATATGAATGTGCTTTATAAAAGAAGATTATAATAAAATAATAATATAAAAATCTTGTGTGTGCATAATCGCATGAGAATTATTATGTGAAATGATATGTTGCATGCCTTGGAATGCTACTTGATATGATGATATGATGATATGATATTGAAGTGCCAGTGTGGCATCAAGTCACATCTGGAAACATAAGGTGGATCATGCATTGTAGTAGCATAAGGTAACCAATATGACTCTTGAGAGCTCTTCGAATATGATAGTCGGGCATGGATGTCATAAATGTGAATCGCATGAGAATTATCGTATTCCCCTAGGCTGTGTTCTTGATGTCATAAATGTTATTTTTAAATTAAAAATATATTAAATCAATATGGAAATCCATATTTACATTTGAGGTGGCGTTTGACATTTTTGTGCTTAATTGCATTATGGTGTCTCCCAGAACGACACCGATTGTTTTCTTTTAAAATTGTTTTGTGTTCCTTTGATAATTATTTATATAATCATCTCCACTATTATTTATTACATTCTAGCCTTGTAGGTTTACTATACATGTTACTATGTGTGATAACGGTGAATGTAATAGGCCCATAGTGATTGTTGCGTAAACTTTTAGGCTTCAGGGTGTGATATCAGTGTCCTTAATTTTGAGATTATATGAATTATCTCGAAAACATAATTCCTTATATTTCCTAAACTATTATACTTCATGGAAAATAATTTCTGAAAAAGGACAATCATCTCCTTCTTTTCTTTTTTAAGAAAGCTTTCTTCTAATAGCTCAAAGAACTCAGATACATTAACATCATTTGATATAGATTCGAGAACTTTTTCTGGAATTATGCCCTTATTCTTTAGCAAACTTAGTCTATTTGACTTTTCCTAATTTCTTTATTTTCCTCAAAAGTACTATCATCTGTAAGCTCTAGTGGATGTGATTCCCTTAGTGCCAAATCAATATCTTAAAATTCTAAAAAATACAAAATACTTTGTTTCTAGTCTTTAAATTTTGCCCCATTTAGGGATATCATCAGTGAAGATAACCTAATTCATTGAAAAACAGAGAACAAAGAGTAATTAATGAAAGAAATTACTAAAAATATTTCAAACTTTAAAATAATAACCCACAGCAAAATCATAAGAAAATCGATATGACACCAATTCTAGTCTTTGGACAGAGTTAGTTTACAATAGTTTTCCTATGTTGATGATAATGCATTTTCAAAAAGTTGTCTACCCCTTTGGGAAACAAAAATAAATAGCCAATATAGACTTTCACCCCTTATGATTATAATATTTTTGCCCGACTGTAATACCTTCCTTTCGACTGATAACTACTTGTATAAAATATCATAATCGAAAATAAATAATTTAACTGTAAAGGTCTATAGAGGAGATCTCATTTTAGTGGGACGTTGTATCAACATATAAATTATTTGTTGCTTATGTGATTATGAAATTCTTGCCCAACAATAGTACCTTCTTTTGGGCCAATAAATATCTGCATGAACAACATAATCCTATCTAATTATGAAATTCTTGTCCGACGATAATTGCCTTCCTTTGAGCTGACAATTATCCATATGAATATCATAATTCTTTAATAAATCAAATAATTTTTCTTTAGTTTACATAAGAGAGCCCATTTTGGTGAATTGTTACTTTAAATAATTAAATTACTTTATATTTCAAGTTGTGGATCTTAATAGTTTTGGAATTAGTATAAATCTGGAAAGGAGAATATATGTTAGCTAGATATTTCATTTTCAATGAAGTTATGTGTGTTCTAGTCGATATATTCAAAAGAATATGAAAAGAAAATATAAACTAATTTTTCAAAATTGAATCCAAATACCTTATGTCCAAAACCTTTAGATTATGATAGGATTTGAGCTTATAAATAAAATTAGGACTAAAAAAATATCTTTATATCTAGATTTTACTTAAGCTTCTATTTCTGCATTATTGAAAAATAAATTTGAGCAGATATATTATACTGATGGGCAAAGACTAATTTTAGCCAAAGACTAATTTTAGCCAAAAATATATAACGGCTAAAATTAAGTGATTATTGATTTATCTTATGACTTGATTTCAACTTTTAACGTCATGCCCCGAACCCCAAAAAAATTTCTTTAATTTTTTTCACACGCGACAACACTGCTGTAGGCCCACTATACATCCTGCTTACGAATAAGCAGCATACTACATTCCCTTAACTCAGACGGCACGGGTTCGATCCGTGGTTCCAACGATGTATGGAAAATGCATGTGTTGGGAGTGGTCCCACACCTAAGGTGTGAAGGTGGTACCGTGCCAGTTCATGGTCTCGGGTTAGACTCCAAGGAAGTGAGACTTGGTGGTCAACCCACGAGAAGAAATTAGTCTGGTTGTCGACCGGGACACTCTTCTATATATAAAAAAAATAATGAGTCTACAAGGCTAATTTTACAAACGATAGCGGAAGGAAAGAATAAATAAAATGGCAGCAGTAACTTAATATACAATAGTATTGTTGGGGTAGTTGTCCTTTTTATTAGTGGATTTACATTTTTGATCATGTACATAGACTCACACCCAACCCCAAACATGTAAGCCATATGTATAGGCGGATCTCACAAAAGCCCAAGAGAAGAAACAAGCACGGCACATACGACTACTATGAGCTTATTATCTTTTGTAACTGGCCGTGAGTAGGATGGGATTTTCAGCTGACCATCAAGCATTCTACAAAGGTCCTGCAAACCAGATCTAGTGTTCTTCCAAGAAAACTTGTCAAGTGAGTAGTCGGGAACACAGTGCGTCATCCAAGTGATTTAGCATGATACAAAAAGCAATCGTACAAAAACAAAACAACAATGCACATTCATAATACAATAAATCCACACACGCAAGCAAAATAAGTAATTATTTATGATATCCCTTATTGGAGAGCACATATAGCAAGAATTTGGGCTGGCATACTCTCACATCATATCATAATTCCTTAATTACACACCTTAAACTCATAAATCATAACAATATTTCTTAAACATCGATCCAACAAAAATTCTGATCTTTCTTGTTATTTTTCACATTTTTCTATCAATTTCTTTGATTTAATTGACCTATCGTATCACATCAGATTTAAATAAATTTGGTACTATTGGAACCCTAACCATTTCCAGTATTTTTCTTAATTTTTCAAATTTTTCTTTTTTTTCTATTTTTCCCTTATTTTTTGGTTTTTCTATCAATTTTGTAAATTTTCTGACAATTTCCCACGAGCCATCACGAGCGCACGCCAGCACCACATCCTAATCTCCAGGATGTTGACAAGTGGCTCGTTCTGGCCTTGCCACAGCTCAGGCCTAGCCTGTCCTTCTGGGCTTAAACAACCTATCATTTTCTTACCTATCAAACTACATGTCACTTAATTTCTGATTAAATGATGAGTCACTCACGGTGGGTTCTAAACTACATGTATCTCATGCTTAATTTAAACGACATATCTTGTGTGCTTAAAGTAGACGACTAGTATCCTAACCCCGTTCTTAGACAGCTTGTAGTATAGACAGCCTCAGACTACCCGTCGTCCGAGGTCTTCCCTAACCTTCAGCCCGACAGAATTCTTTAACCCTAGCCGGAAATTTGTTTTACCTTTTCCTAAATCTTTTGATTTTACCTCAAACACGCCATGTAACTTTATGAATAGCAAGCTAACATCAATACAAACCAAACCTATATGTTTTAATCAAATCTAAAACCATTAATTCAAGGGTTTAAGGCACCTGAGTTTTCGAGCAAAGATCTTACCCCATACGCCGACACTGACTCGATTTCCTCTCAATTTCTTTTGCAGCTCACTCGTCTGCGTCCCTCGTAGGTCTTTCACACATCCAAATGGGAAATTTTGGGCTCACCTGGGATTATACCCACATGGTATCTTTTTCGTAGCTTCTCCGACTACATGTGGGTTGGGTGAGTTGACGGGTGAAGTGTGAGCACGAGTAAGGCAAGGAAAGGGTTTGGTTGATGACTAATCCCCAGAACTAATACGGCGTCGTTCGCTGTAAAGGATTAGGGTTTCCAACCCTAATTCGTGCCCTTTACCAAAGTGACAAAACCTTCCATCTTTTGACCTTCTTCCATTTTTTTCCTTTTTTCTTAAATACAATAATATAATAATTAATATATATTTTTATTTTAAAAAAATAAACTAAAATTCCTAATAAATAGTCTAATACCTAAAAAAATATCCAAAAAATTCTAATAAATTTCTCAAAATTATTCTAATATTTTCATATAACTAAATTATTTTTCTTAGAATTAAAATTTATAATAAATATAATACTCTAAAATTATAATTAAAAAATCCTTAAATATCTAGATACGTACCTTCAAAAATTCCAAGAAAATTTTCACATCTTAGTATCTCATCTTTAATCTTAATCATATCCTTAATAACCCAAATTTCTTCATAATCTCAACAAATGATTATTTTCATAATTTCTCACTTAATAACTAAATTGGTACAAATACAAGAATTTTGAAAATAAAAGGATTTGAGTTCTTCGGATTCTTAGTTTTCCAATAAATTCCACAAATATTAATGATCGTTGGTAAAAATTAAATACAATAAAATGAAATTTTCAAGGAAATAAATATGAAATTATGAAAATATCCTCAGTTCGAATTTAAGAAAAGAAAATACTCTTCCTCTCACCTTATATATGATAAGTTCATTCCTGTAAGCCCAAATAGTTTAATGGGCGAGCTTCACTACTTTCAATATCTTCTTTTTTCGGATATTGAGCCATCCATCCAGATCTAGCCCCAACCATCATAATTTGACCCATCAATTTAAATTACCCAAGGTCTCACATTTAGCCCAAAAATTTCTTATGCTATTAATTTCAAGTCTTTAAATAAAATTTTAAATTAATTTAAGTTGAAAAATATCTTTACGACTTAAAATTAATTTCAAAAAGAGAGAAATCTCTTGATTTAAATTTAGACCAATCTTAAATCTTTAAAATCTAAAAAATTTAATCAAGACCTTTAAATTATATTTGAGCATAATAACTCAAAATAATTTACATAGTTCAAAGTATTATTGGAGTCCCAATTATCCAAAAATTGATTTGATCTAGATTTTAATTGGTTTCAACAATCCAGTATGTGTCTATCATATTATATTATTCCAATTGATTCTCATACCTCAATTTTACAATAAACTAAATGATTCATGAGAGTTTATATTTATCTAAATGTTTAATTGAATCTCATAATTCAATATTAATTAGATTTAATTGAATCTAATATATAATTTAATCCAATGAGTAAATTTAAATTAGATAAAATACTTTAATTTAGCTCAAAATCATAACTTAATATTTTTGTAAGTTTAGTTAATTAAGCCTATGGCCTAATTAGATTTCAACTAAATGCTTTAAATGAGCCAGATGGCCCAAATAATAAATATTAAGTAAATCTTACTTTAATCTTATAAATTAAATAAATTATTTTGAATAAATTTAGTTTGTCTTGAGATTCAAATATTTTGAATCTAACTAAATTTATCTATAGCTCAAAATAATTTATTTTGATAAATTAGATTTTATTTTTAATTTAGAATCATAACATTGAATTCAATGATTCAAAATATAAACCCAATATAATTATTATAGGCTAATTCCATATATCTCATTATAATTCTTATTACTGGAGATTAATACAATCATATTATCCTTTTGATTATAAAAGTGAATGTACAGTAATCCTATAATTTCTAGAAAAGCTTGTTAAGCAAACTCTTTAAATAAAATCATCATTCCATTCCATGACGCTCCTAGATAAATTCGAGAAGTCACATTGATCCCACTTAAAATTTAATTTTTCTAGATAGAATGCCTTGCATAGTACTTATTCTCTTTGATAACCAAAATGTAATTTGATTAAATAAATCATGCATTTTAGATTGTAATAATTCAGGCCCAAGTAAAATATTTACTCAATACTGCATATGCCTAAATTTAAATCAATAGTATGTTTTGACCCACATCTTTAATAATCTTAAAATTTTTACTTTTATTATTGAGTCCAAAACCCAAAGAAAATTTATAGATTATTGATTTTGTCAAAATTTTGACTATGTCTAAGCCAAAAAGGCCAAAAATATTGTTTTAACAAAACTAAAGCTTTAAAAAATAAAAGCCCAAAAGATGTTAACCCCACCCACATTGATGACGATCATATTCCTTTCCATGGAATGCAGCCGCTAGTAGCAATCATATCCTGATACTGCCAGCCCATTACAACATCTTCTTACATATCCCTACCTTTATTTTTGAGATCATGCTCGATCCCAATTCTTCAGAAGAATTGATCCTGCTTCTACTTGCTATCCATCAAAGAAAAGAAGTATTAATTTACGTGAATTATGACAGCAGTCATATTGCCATGATTATTGGCATATGTAATCATTGAGGAGGAGACACTATCAGAGTTGCTGCAGAATTTACAAGATTTTCTCAAGTATGGCTTCCATTCCGAAGCTCTCACCCTTTTCAACTCTCCCATTTTAAGCCCGAAACACCATTCCTTGATCACAAAACTTTCAGGGTGACCAGATTTGCTTGCGATTGAGGAGTGCCACACCAAGTGGTGTGACGAAGCTCTGAACGCGATACCTGGATTAGGCACCATGCATCTTAGTTTTTTTATAGCTATACTCTGTACATTCCTGTCCTTGCTCTCCTGATGTATACGATTTTTCTCATCAATAATAATATAGTCTATCGTTTCATAAAAAATGTCATCAGCTCTCGAAGTTCCTGAACATACTGGAGGAATTGGACAAACTCGGTTAACCACAATTAAATTTTGGGAATCGACCTAGAATCTTATTTGTGGAGCTAGTTGTCTGTTGTGCTATCATCCGCATAAATGCTATAAAATTAGCTCAGTTGTCTGTCGTGCTATCATTCTTTCTTTTGGTTTATTATAGGAAGTAGATCCAAAGATAGATTTGCCTATTTGAAGATTTCGATTCAGTGCTGTTTACAAGGGTTTTAGTTCTAGGGATTTAGTGCTGTTTTCGATAGTCTTTTTTAATGAAAAAGGCATTCATTTGTTGATAACAATAATTAATAATTTCTATTATATCATAAATATTTATAGATGGATAGCTCCAAATTTTTAAATGTTTTTTACCCTGATTGGAACCCCTAGATTCCGATAATTAAATAGAGTAACTGCTTCACATGTCATCAAAGAAAGGTACCCGTTGGATTCTGTTGGGATATGGGTGGGATAAAAGGTAGGTGAAGGATCAATTCCCTTACTCTCACAAAAAAAAGAAAGCTGCTACTCTCAAGAAGTCAGCGTTGGCACAAAGAGATGCCGAAAGTTCTGAGATTAAGTCTACAAAAGGGTAGTTTTAAGGTACACCGGGAGTACCACGTGGAATTTACATCATCCTCTCATAAGTATTATTTTATAATATCCAGTCACCTGTCACTCAACATCCACTCAGCTGGCCTGTGACAGTGCATCTCAAATTTTGGGAGGATAAATGGTCCTTTTATCCTTCCAGATCGTTTTTGATAAAGTGAGTTTTCATGTCAGAACACTCTGACAAGGGACTGTTTGCGTGAACTATATGTGACTTTCAAAGGTTCTCTCTCTTCAAAATGGTGGTCCGAAGGCAAGAAGAAGGAACCAGGAGGTGTTGAAGCTGGAATAAAATCACAGAGAAGACATATATTTGTTAGAGCTTCATAAATTTAAAGAAGTTACATTAAAAGCCACGGAATCTGTATCAAATATTGTAGAGGCATGGATTTCAGGTGTATCAGTGTTAGATAATGGAAAGTTACTATGTTTAATGCTCATTCTTGCATTGTATTTATGAATGGACATGAGTTATAAATGAGTCTGGTGTGAGTAAACGTCTGTGAGTTATGAGGTTTGTTGTATCCCTTAACACTTACTGAAAAAACTGATATGCACAAAATGTTTGTTTCACCTATTTCATGACATGATGTTCTTCCATGTACGATGTCCTTTAAACAATGTCAAAACATATTGTGATTTCCAGTGATAGTTTTCCCTGTTAGACAGACAAGAGTATAACCTTTGTGTAGGTCCCTCAATCTGTGGTTAGCATGTTGGGGATATTTTGTATATCACGAACAGAATGTGCATTGCATTATGGAATATACTGTCTTTTGATCGTGATAAAACATGGAAGTTTAAAAGGAGTGCCAATGTATGGCAGAAAACTGTGCACTATACCTGAAGATTCTCTTTATTGGCCCATTACCACACCTCCAGAGGAAACTCAAGAAGAAACTCGAGATGAAGCTTAGTGGGGTGTTTGTTTATTTCCTATATTTTGAAATGTCCACTGATTTTTTGAAACTTTTAGTATTAATATCTTTGATTTTGTTGGTGAATGACATTTCTTAGGGGATTGATTGTTCACGGCTAATATTCATTATGGTTGTGATTTTATTAATAATATAACGACATCACATACGGTACACACCCCATATGACATATGTAATGTCCACCATTAAATAGAATTGTGCCACATCACATGAGATACACACCCCATATAACGCATGTAATGTCCACCATTTAATAGAATCGGGCCACATCACATGAGGTACATACCCTATATAATGCTTGTAATATCCACCATTTGATAGAATCAGGCCATATCACATGAGATACATGCCCCATATAACGCATGCAATGTCCACCATTTAATAGAATCAGGCTATATCACATGAGATACATACCCCATATAACGCATGTAATGTCCACCATTTCATAGAATTGGGTCATATGACATAAGGTACACACCCATTATGGCTTATGTAATGTCTAACGTTCAATAGAATCAACCAACATTACATTAGTGGCATACTGCATGTGATGCATATAATGTGAGCGTTTGTAGGAATAATCATTACAAATGTGCCACGAAATATGTATTTGAAAATTCATTCATATATTTCAGAATAGTTCGAACAACATATTTTACAATGCAAAATGCATCCTATCAATTGATTATCACAAACAACAATCTTATAACAATAACCGTAATCAATAATTTCAAATTTAATATAATCTTATCCCTCATAATACTAATATTACTAACAATTGTATTTTCAATAGACTGTCGAAAATTATCTAGGTTTATTTCAAGTATTCTAGTACAATAGTTCTCATTTATGGGTATACACCAGCTTTCAAAATGATGAGCTCCACACCAAAACATTAACTTTTCATTGTTTGGATCCGATTGACAAATTCTTATCAATACTCTCTATATTCTTGACACCGTTTGTTTTTGTAACATAATATTGAAGTTTGTTGAGAAGAAGAGCCACTGTTAACGGACATCTGCAAGTAAATTAAAAACAACATATTAGTACATATATGGTGTTGGGTACATACCCAATGTCCCATATTATATGTATTTTTTTTTTATTATAGAAGAGTATCCCCGCTGATCGCAGGACTAATCTCTCCCCGGGCCTCGATTAGGTACCAGTATTTCAGGTAAACACTAAAACCATAGCACACATGTATTATACAATATGAACAGCGTGACCTAATATCAACATATCCACAAAATCTCTAAGGCAAACTAACAAAATCCCCAACCAAATTATCCAATGTCTTACCCAAACATTGAGCACTCCCTTGGTGCGTCCTCCGATCTACAAACTGGGTTTTTTCTGGATAGAAAAATGGAACTGACGAATCTTTAAAGATTAGTGGGGGGCTTAAAGAGTTGCTTACAGATTGCGTAAAAAAGCATGGGGGGCTTGAAGATTGCTTAGAGATTCGTGGGGGGCTTGAAGATTATGTAAAAAATCATGGGTTCTGTAGAGAATCTTGCAAATTGTATTGAGAATGACTAGATTGTGTGGTAACATCTGCCTTGGATTGTGTAATACCTGCTAGGATTGTATCTATATATGAAGACCTAATTTGAAATTCAAATTTGGGGACAAAAGTTTGATTTTTGAGTGAAGAGCGGGAAGGGTAAAAAGACCATTGACCCTCCCAAATGTACTGTCGCAGCTGGCCAACTGAGTAGATGCTGAATGACAGGTGACTAAATATTATAAAATAATAATTATGAGAGGGTGATGTAAATCTCACGTGATACTCCCGGGGCACCTTAAAGCAACCCGTCTACAAAACATTCTGAACTCAAACTACTGTAGTACAAACAGCTCCCAAGCGCAAGTCCGTGAGTCAGAGTTCAATGCAAGTCGTTTTAGTATGGAAGCTTTTCTATTTTAAAAAAAAAACATATTTTTTTAATAGATTTTCAGTATCTACTTGCTGTAAAGAAAGACTCTAAACATGTCTATACAAGGAGAGAGCCTAGTTCGAGACTAAAGATGAGGTGGTTGGGGTAGTATACTTATTTTTCATTAGAATTAGGATTAAAATGGGATATGAAATAAATGAAAAATATTAAATTAATTTCTGTTTGATATAGGTAGTATTAAATAAACGATAAAACATTCTTTTTAAATACCATCTCGTTTTCAAGTTAGGTAAAAAAGAGTTGAAATTTTCAAATCATATCTAAAATTATATTTTTAATTTTTTTCAGAACTCAATTCAAAAATTCAATCATATTTTTAATATATAATCTTATTAATAGTCTATGTTGGGATCCCTCCTTAATTGGAAAGGTTTTAGAAAATTAATTTTTTTTTAGGGAAGTGTAAAATTTTTCAGAGAATTCTAGAAATATATAGAATTCTTTAGAAGTTTGTGGAAGAATATGGAACTTTCTAGAATATTCTCTAGATGTATGGAATCTTATAGAAGAGTAAGGACAAGTATGGAAGGGATGGAAGGGATGAAAGGGTATGGAAGGTATAGAAGAGTGTAGAGATTCTTATAATCTTTAGAACATTCTAGAGAGTTTATGTCCATTCTTAGATATAAAAAATCTCCACCATTCATTGTGAAGGTGGAGTAATATAAATATTGGTATGAAGCTTCATTCCCAAGAAGGTTAAGAGAAGCCATCATAGTGTGAGAATTAGAGAGTCTGAGATAATTTAGAAAATTTTTATCCTCAAGCTTCAGTGAATCGCCATAATGTGCATCAATTTTACAAACATGTTCTTGTAATCCTATTAATTAATTATTATTATTAATTATTTATATTTATATAATAATAATAATAACTATTATTATTATTATTATTATTATTATTATTATTCTTATTCTTATTCTTATTATTCTTATTATTCTTATTATTCTTATTTATTCTTCTTCTTATTATTATTATTATTATTATTTTTGTATATTCTAATTTTTTATCTTCCCATGAGTGCCTACAAGAATGATATTATGAGAGTCTTCTAAAGCATCAAAACATCGGGAGCAAGAAAGATCAAAGGAGCCAATAATTCTCTGGAAAACTAACACCAGTTTTGAAGGAAACTTCCATAAAGCTAATTCACTACTGAAAAATCTCTAGATCTACTTTAGAAGAAGTGCTTTATTTTTTGCATCAATTGAGCCTAAACCAGCCTGACCAATGCTTTTTGTTTTTTGGCATATCTGATTCCAGTTTATCTTGCAGAACGCTCTGTTTTTTAACCTGCCAGCCCACAGATATTGTCTTCTACATTTATCAATTTTTGTTCGGATATATACAGGCGATGGAATAGTGTTAAGCACATAAGATGGAATACTGGTAAGCACAGAATTGGTCAAAATAATATGACCCCCAAAATAAAGTAATTTACTTTTCCAAGTACTCAGCCATATTTAATTCTTTCTATCACCCCCTTCTACGGCTCTTCTTTTTGGATATGCATCAAGAGAAAATCCCAAATAATGGAGAGGAAAAGAAGCAGACTTGGATCTGAAAACACTTGCAGACTCAAGAAGTTCATTTTGACAGATATTTAAACCAATCATTGAACTTTTGAAGAAATTTATTTTTAGTCCAGACAACACATAAAAGGTCTTGAGGATTTTTGAAGACGCGGAAGCTCATTTTGATCATCCTTACAGAAAATAATAACCATAATGTAAATGTAAAACAACAATATTACCAACTGAAACTCTAGAAAAAACAACCTAAATTTTGGCAGAGCTAAAGAGAGGGGCAAGCCCTTCCGCCCGCAATATTAAAAAGGAGAGGGAAGAGAGGATCACTCGGCCTGAGCCCTTTGAACATGCCGAATTCCTTTATTGGAGATCCATTGACAAGAATAGATACCTTAGCAGTTGCCAAACATCCATACATCTGATTTCTCCATCTGGATTTAAAGCCTGTGGCTTCCAAATACCTCCAACACAAAATTCCAATTAACAGAATTGAAAGCCTTTGTGAAAATCACGTTCCAAAACATAACTTTTAGATTTCTCAGATTTCATTTTATGAACTACTTCAAAATCGATAAGAATAAGAGTAAAGAATTTTCCATCCTTCAATAAATCCAGATTGGCATGGAAAAAATAACCTTTGAAATGACAGCTTTCAACCTAGTAGATAAAATCTTAGAAATGATCTTATAAATCCCATTTTTAAGACTAATTGGACAAAAATGATCCAAAATTCTAGCATCTTTGATTTTTGGATTCAGAGAAATAAAGGAACTGTTGATTACTTTAGGAAGAATCCCTTTAAGATAAAAACTGTTTGACCAAATAAGTGATTTCTGCTCCATCCACATCCCAAGCATTCTTGTTGAAAGAAAAAAAAATTTAAAACTATCAGGTCTTGAGGCCATAGAACCACCACAGTCAAAAACAATATTTTTCATTTCCAAATCAGTGAAAGAAAAAGGAAGTTCCAATTTTGAAACATCAGATTCTGATAATTTATTAAAAGGTGAAGAGCTAATGCTAACACAGCTAGCATTCGAAGAGCAAAAAATCTTTGCAAAATGACCATGAACAACTAGTTTAATATCAGATGGGAAAACTAAAGAGATACCATCAATGACAAGAAGTTTTAGTGAATTGTATTGCCTTCTCCAACCAGCATAACAATGGATGAATTTAGTGTTTTTATCCCCAAAAGATACCCAACTGATTCTAGCGTTTTGCAGGCAAAGCGATTCAACATTTCTTTTGAGATCCCATTTTGAGTTCTGGAAATCTCTATAATTCCGTTCATCAGAGGCAAACCAATTAGAGTTACTTCTTAAAGAATCTATCTTATCAATTTCACAAAATATCTTCTTTAGCAACTGTTTTTGGTTCCCAAAAGAATCAGAATTTTATATTGATAGTTTTTATTTTTTAAGAAGACTAAATTTTTTAAGAACTCTAAATTTCCATGTAGTTCACTGCAGCAATCTCCCCAAACATGCCTGACAACCTCCAAGAAAGATTTGTATTCTTATCATACATTCAGAGACCTAAATGATTTCTACCCCAAAGAAATATTGTTTGATTTTAGAAAAAGGGGAGTATGGTCGGAGAAACCATGCTCACCAGGAGACAAAGAGTGCCCATTATATTGAAAAAGTCATTCAGAGCTTACAACAGATAAATTCGAGGAGCAACCAAGCAATTGAACCATGTAAACTTTTTACTGTCCAATGGAAGGTCAGTTAAGTTACAGGTATTTAGAAAATTATTCAAGTGAGCAATAACCCGGTTATCAAAATTAGATCCACTTCTTTTATCAGGAGACAAAGTTTCATTAAAATCACCTAACATCACCCTAGGAAGATTCATAACAGGCCCGAGATATACGAGCTCACCCCATAGACTAATTCTATCTAGAAGCAAGCAGCGAGCATAAGTGAATACAATTAAGCACTTGAAATTAGCCAGGACATCCAATCCTTCTATCGCAACCCATCTAAAAGTTGAAATTGATCTAGAAACTTTGAATAAGGATTTATTCCAGAGATTCCACTAGCCATACCCACAGAGTGAACATGGATGTGCTTAATATTGTTCATCATCCACACACTCGTAATAGCATGAACATTTCCATTAGGCACCTTCGTTTCTAATAAACCAATAACATCTAAATTAAAATATTTAATCCTTGAGAAATATTAGTCTTTTTTAATTTACTCATAATATGTGAGAATTGGAATTTTTGACCTAATTGGGCCAAGAAGCCCATTCGAGGATCGATATCGTTAGTGGGCCTTAACCCACCAATCGGAATAGTTTACAGAACTAAACAATAGTTTTAAATATTTTAAAGAGAAATATCGATATGGAGAATTATTGTAATTATTAATTTTATGATTAGAAAATCATAAAGGAAGTTATAATGATAATTTTGGAATTATAAGACTACATCTATTGATGATTTAAAAGGTTGTATAAATTTTTGAAGAATTTTCAGAAGTGTATTTTTAATTATGGCTATTTTTCTAAGAAGAAAATAGTGATATTTAATTTTTAGTATATAATATATTTATAAAAAAATATTTTCTTAGAATATTATGGTATTTATTAAGTATTTTTAATCTATTTTGAGATTTTATATATATATATATATATATTATAATTACTTGATTAAACGAAACGGCAGGCTGCTGTATAGTTTTGACTGAGGTTGGTCAAAACAGCAATAGGTCGTGCCGTTTTGATATGCGGGGATTAGGAGGTGTCGTTTTAACTGAAACGACACTGTATTGAGCAAGACAGAAACAACGTCATCTCGTCAATGGATCCAAAGCAGTTGACCCTCACCATCGTCTTTCACCGGGAAACGGATGAAGTGTCAAAATTTCTAATTGCACGGCACATGCATGTCTCGGACTTGGATTTTGTTCCAAAAAACCCAGCTCTCCTCTCTGATCTCATTCCAATCGTTTTTGTAGGATTTCCGACCTTCCCACGATCAAATTTAGTTAAAATTTTAACCCAGAAATCCAGGTACCATTTCCTTATAAGAATCCATCATTTAGTTTGTAATATTGGAAGATTATGGTAGGGTTAAGTTCATAACGCTTTAAGCTTTGATTTGGTTTATATTTTATGGGCTATCGTTGCCTGTATGGGATTTTTGAATATTAGGGTTTGCTGGTTCTAGGTGGCCTGCTATAAGTATGGAGGTTGAAGATGACCTCGGCCGACTTGTTGTCTGAGGCTATCTTTGTTTGATAGGTCGTTTGTGAGGGTGAGTAGATGATGTGTCATCTACACATAGGTGACGTGTTAGTTCAATAGCAGGGTTAGGCCCAGTTCGAGCCTGAGGCTCGGACAAGGTGTGGTACACCTAGAGGCAAGCATGTGTCACCCTTGAACATGTTCAAATGTAGGTCCAGTACCAGACCTTGCCACGTGATGCCTCCTGATTGGCTGAAATTTAATAAATTATGGAAAATGATAAAATAACTAGAAATGGTAGGAAATTCAGGAAAAATAGAATAAAAGTAAGAACAATTCCTAAAAAATATGATAAATACTAGAAATAATGAGAAATTTAATGGTATTAAAATTATAAGAATTGGATGTGATTTGATGGGTCAAATAATTAGATACCCGGTCTGACCTGGGGATGGTTATCGGGTAGAAACGCATTGAGTTAAGGAGTTAGACGCATAATTTTATGTGATATTATGTGGTTTAGTATGAGTTATTAAGAATTCAAAAATGATTATGCATAGGTGGATACCTATAGTGGCAGAAACCCGAGGAATCGGTCCGACGAGCTATGGAGCGTATTGAGGGCTTCAAAACCCGTGAATGGACGAAACCTTCTTCTTTTTAATAAATTACTGGCATGAGTTATTAAATATGATTATTATGAAATAAGTAATTGAAATCACATGTGTGTATTTTAGAAATATTCTGTTAAGCATAATAATGTGCATCGAGTGTTATCCTATGCTATGAAATGCATGAATATGTTATATTGTGATTGGATAATTGAGATGCATAAAATGCATTGGATGCATTCAGGAATCGACATTGCATGTGAAATGCACCGAGTCCACCTAGGATAATCTATGCAACTCTTGAGAGTTCTCCGAGTCTGGTAGCTTAGCGTGAAGACATCAATCACGAAGTAATAATGAAGGAAAGTGCTTTATTTATTGTTTTTATTAAATCAACTATAAATCAAGATCCTACAGTGTGGGGATCGATTAACTGGAGCTACCATCACCTAATGCCCTGACATCTTCAGTGGATTGGGCTAGGTATGAATCTAACATGGACTTGTCTATTGCATGCAATAACGAGTTAAAATGAAAAGAAATATGATTAGAGTGCCATTGACGAACTCCAATCTTGTCTCTGGCCTAGATGGACTGGAAGATATTGCCTGCCCAAATCATGGTCATATGTGCTTTGAAGAGTCATGCTTGTTGCATTTGAATTGACTATGATCGCCTATGTTAAAAGTATGAATTGATTAAATTATTACTTGCCTGCCTATTTTATTGATTAAACCAATGATTGCATGTGAGATATATTTTTTTTTTTCGGTCTCTCACCTGACAGGTTTTTGCCATAATATAGGCATGGAATGCAGGAATTTATGATTAAGACCTCACTCCCAAGCAATATAAGGAAACAATGATGAAACAAGTGCGATCGAGGTAACCTATATACGTATTATATTCATAGTAGTATTTTCCCCCGAATTTTTTTATGTAAGATATCGAGTTTAAACCTGGGATCGTAGTGATCCTGTTTATTATGCGATGCTACCCTGATAACATCATGTTATTCTTTTAAATTCTTCTGCATGTTCTTAGTCGATATTTATATAGTTTACTATACTATTATTTGTTCCCATTTTAGCCTTGTAGATTTACTATATGTATTGCAAGGGTGACATAATAGTGTATATAGTGAGACTACGACAGATTGATGCGCAAAACATATAGGTCCTTGGAGTGACATAATACCTCTTATATTCCAAACATAGAAATTAACCATAACAATAATAATCTCCAAGAAGGAAAGAAAGAACTGGTTAGAGGTTTCCTTGCTCCTCCAATTCAGCAATCTCAGCTTCGATTTGGGCTGCAAATAGTCTAATTCCTTCTCTTCTAGATGAAATTTGCTTAACACTGAGCTGAGTGGCAAGCTTGAGGGTACTGGCACCTTCAATCTCCGCTTGACTTGAAGGAGAATCTGTCACTATCAAATCCACTGATCCAAGAAGAGGATCTATTACATTAGGCCCAACCATACTCAAGGAAGAAACATTCAGGCATTCAACATCACCAATATCGGTTCCCACCATAGAAATTACAAAGAGAGGATAAGCATCAGTCTGACGGGCAATATTTGCAGGGGAAACCTCAATAAGAGGAGAAAAAGGAACCAAGGAGCCAAGGGGAGCATGCTCCGAATAGGGGTCCTCTAAATCCGATTCAAATCTGACCTCTGACGATAAAATTTTATTATCTTTGATAAGTTTGCAGCAACGAAATTTTTTTTTTACTTTTCCTGAGCGTGATTAAACTCAGAGGATTGAGAGGGAAGGGAACCCTAGGCCCAACAGAGATGTCCCTAGGAGAAGCAGATGAGGAAGCCTCAATATGGGTGGAACCTAGGGAGGCCCACAAGAAAGTCCAGTGTCTGCCAGGGAGCAAGTAGCTACTACCTTTGGTAATTATGGGTTCAACCCAATTCAGGAATTAAAACAAGCCTAGAAGGAATGGTCAGATGAATGTTTAAACCATCATTACAGTTGGATAATAGAACCATCACCTTGTTAGCCAAAACAGGGCTATTTGGAGAACAAGGAGATTTGTGTTGACCCATGCAAATCTTGGAAACAAAAGAAAACCTTGAACTTCTAAATTCTGACTATTCATCTTCTTCAATCTCCAAGATCCCTTGAACTCTAACTGTTGATATTCCGCATTCACCTTGCTCAAAGATATCTCTTTAGAAACATGAATAGAATAAATCTCCCCATTAACACTGATGGGAATAGTTCTGCTGATCAAATGCCCCAGATGAGTTTCAATTAAAATTTTTGTCAAATCTATTATCTCTTTGTTGTCAGTCAACTTTTGTGAACGAATGAACGAGCCAAATAATTTTGAAATGTGAGAAAATAAAGAATCACCCGAAATCTGCAAAGGAATAAAATGAAGATTTATCAAACAAAAAACTATTATCACTGAAAATATTTTTATTCCAGGGACAAAGATCTTCAAAATAACATATCCAGGGGTTTATGTCCAAATTTAATTCTTCATGCATATATTCAGAGCTGGAGAAGATTATCTGGAGTTTTTTTTTATCACAATAGCTTTGATTTCAACCGATTTTGAAAATGCCTGCTAGAGCTTCAATAAAGAAGATCCAATAACACAATGTTTTCACCAATCCAAATATTCCTCCAAAATATCAAATTCTATCAGATTTATAGATTCAGAAGATGGAACATCATTTTGAGATACACCATTGATAGAATGTTTATTATGCCAATTTTATCTGAAATTTCTAGATAAATTTCCCACTTAAATTGGTCTAAATACTGTATTTGTTTTGTTGTTTAATCTGAACTGTGGTCATAAGATACTTGAAGATTTTGTAGCTGAAAGTGCTAAAATCAGGGGAAGATCGAGGTCTTAATGATTTTCAGACTTAAAGGAATGTTCATGACCCAGGCAGACTAACTTTCCTCTTTTGAAGTTTCCAACAAGATTTTCTCCACGACAACTACTTTGTAGTGCCTTTATTTTTATGATTTCAGCAAAAAAGAAATTAATTTAGATTTTATCAAGGGGATCCTGTGAGATCCAATTTTGGAGTATAAATCCTGTCTAGAACTTCTGTGATCAGACATCGATCAATCACTCGATTATTCAATCATTTAGCTTTAGCACTTTGTTTAGTAGTGTGTCAGTTAGATTATGTCAGGCTAAAATACTGTTTTCTGGTCCTGACCTATAGCTAGTCCTGAGCCCCTTATGAGGCCTCGGTTTATTATTTGTGAATTTTCAGTTTGAGTTTACATTTCCTTTGCATAAGTCCATAGACTCTATTTCTATTGTTTTTGATCAACTTGATAGAATAGATTTTTATTTTCAAAGCCAGTGAGAGTAGTTTATTGCATGAATAACTTATCTTGTGAGTGACACACTTTGGTGAGACGTAATAGGAAAAATAAGTGAAACTCGAGAGAAAGGCAAGGATAGTTAAGGGCTGATGACGTTCATAGTCCAAGGCTAGAGTTATCAGAGAGCTGAGCGAGTAAAGAGGCCTTTAGACGTTCTAAGCCTTCGGAGTGCTTACGGTCGTACCAGATAGCCCCTTTATGGTACCTAGACTAAATTGGAATTCACATATCAAGGAGAGCTCATAACCATAGCTTGAGCATGACGCATAGGCAGGATTGAATCATTATAATATTTGAAGAAAACAACGTAATATTTAATTATCTTTATTATTTACAATCGTTCAGTTATAATTCGGTTACAATCTTTTACAACATTCTCTGTTCTAACACTTGGAGAGTACAATGGGGACATAACATACACTCGACATTCTTGCAGCAACAGTTCTTGCTCGGACTTGATCCCATCTCCCCAGTGGATTCAACTCTTCTTGCTATGTACAAATTAAGGAGGTAATTTAAAGTGATTCAGGACATTACATCAAATTTGGCACCGTTGCCGAGGAGACAGCAAAATAGTCCAGCAAACTAAAGTTGCATGTCAAGGTTTGGTTAGACTGGTAAACTAGTCCCACTTGACCTTGAGATTGAATCTACCTATGGAGGGAATAATGCATAAAGTAGAAGAAAGGTTTCCACACGGGATCCAACTGATCCTGATTCAAGTTACGAATTATATTAGTAGTGTTAAGGCCCCTCCGAGGCCTCCACGAGTTTGTCACAACAGATAATCAGTCTCAATACAAAAATGTCGGACCAGATGGTTAATAGAGTAAGCAACATAGAGATTGGTGAACCTGCTAGAGCAGCAGGTAGCCAAAATCAAGTCATCAACTTTCATGTCCCCAACAACGATATCAATTAGGGGAAAAATCATCATAACAATGGATAGAATGCTAGAGTTCAATGAAATTGAGCCTACAGGGTAGTTGAAGATTTTCTCAATAAAGATAAAAAAGATGTAGAAGATGGCCTGCTCAAATGTATCGAAGAAGAAGGAGCTCCAAGAAGACAAAGAAAACCATTATGCATCAGACATGAAGAATTAGACAGCTCTTTCGAACTAAAAATAAGTCTCATCCAGATGTTGTCATTATTTCATGGATTCTCGAATGAGATAGCTTGCGCTAGCTTCAGACCTAAAGGACTGTCTGATGATGATGATGAAGTCTTGCTTTGGTCTTTTCCCTTTTTCTTATAGAGGATGCTGAGAATTTTCTGTTTGAACTGCTGCCTCAATCTATTAGCACCTAGGATGAGATTTTTTTTTGAAGAATATCGATATATATATTATATATATCAGTAAAACATGAAAGCTGGACAATGAAACTGTGTCCTGCATGAAGAACAAAATGAAACATGCAGATCCTGTGAATAAATAAACGGGATCTGTATCTTTCAGAGCTCCAAGCAACTATGTAACCTGTAAAACAACAATAAACCCACAAGCAAGACAACCAAAATATCAATTCTAACATCTGAGAAAGTAGTCAGCCCCCCATAAGCTATACCGCTTGTCAGTGAGTTACATGCCTGCTGCAATGCGAACTGTGCCTCTGAAAAAATCTGGCGGTTTGGCCAACCTGTTACAACGCTAACCACCGAGCTACCCTTGTGGTCCAGACAGTTGACAAGAAATGTCCAGTCAAGCAGAAAGGAACTCCATATATGTACACCAATTACATAGTGAAAATCGCTACAGCAACCATTCCAGCTCAAAGAGCAACCTAGTGAATGATGAACAGTATCAGGAACTATCAAGTGCCAGTGCTCTACGCAGGCAGTAAAGCAACAACATCCCCAACAGGAAAAATATCCAAACTGTACCACTACCTTGCCATTAAAGACACAAGATCTCCCACAGGCAACAGATCCAAGCTGTCTACATTTACATCCCTAAGATTCACCTTGGCCCAGCAAAAACCATGCCTCAAACCATTCAGGTACAAGTCATCCGGGCTGCATATGTCCCCCCTGAAGATTCTATGATTCCTCCCTAACCATATGCTCCAAGCAAAGGCAAACAGCAAAGCATACCATACCTGTTTCCAGCGAAACGGGATAGAAAAACCAGCCCACTGTATGAACAGATCAGCCATGGAGCATGGTTGCACCCAACTTAATCCGCAATGTTTGAATAATAAAGACCAGGTTGCCCAAGCATGCCGACAGAGGAGTAAGGCATGATTGGAGTCCTGCTCCTGTAATCCACAAGCTGCGCAGGCACCCTCGTTAATAGGGAGCATACCAATACGTATCAAATGGCCTTTGGTGGACAGCTTCTCCCGACATGCTAACCACATGAAAGCTTGCCATTTAGGAGCTCCCTGCTTCGTCCACACATTCGGTATTTGTCGCTCTTCACTCGAGGTGTATGCCGCTTCTAACTCCTGATAGCAGAGGCGAGACGAAAACTTGCTCAGTGAGTCTCCCCATAATAGCCTATCTTCATCCGATTCCTTGGGGGTATAGCTCGCCAACATGGACAGGAGCTGAGCAGCTGCAGTGGCCTCCCAGGCAAAAAGTTGCCTCCGCCACACCATATGCCATCTCCAAACACTACCTTCCCTGTAACCAAACTGTGAAATAACTCCCTCTTTATCTAAGGAGAGGGCAAATAACCTTGGGAATATGTCCTTCAAGGGGGCTGTACTGCACCACACATCAGCCCAAAACGCAATTGTATCTCCTCTACCAAGTTGCCAGCGATAGAGTGCAGAGATGCACTTACCTGTTGGCAACAATAATCTACTCGTCAGCAGAATACCTTTCCAAAGAGCAGACACTTGAGTAGCAGCGCACACTATCCCTCCTGCACACAAGGTGGGATGGTATTTCTGCATAATGACCTGCTTCCACAACGAGCAGGTGTCACTGACAAGCCGGTAGCTCCACTTCATAAGCAAAGCTACATTCCGCCACTGTAAACATCCTAGCCCCGCCCCTCCATTATGCTTCGCTCTTACTGCCACCTGCCATTTCACTTTGCACATACAGCGCTGGTCCACTTTGCCTGCCCAAAGAAAACGCCGCATCCACTTCTGCAACTCCCTCCTCACCCCAACCGGCAATTGGAAAAGGGACATATAATAAATGGGTAAACTGATTAGCACAGATTTCAGCAACACCATCCGGCCTCCTAAAGACAACAAAGAGCCTTTCCAAGATGCCAGCTTGCTTTTGAATCTCTGTATAACCGTTTCCCACGTACTATACCGGCGCGGGTGTGCCCCAAGAGGCACCCCCAAATACTGAACAGGCAACACCTGCATCCGACATTGAAGCAGAGATGCCACTTGAGCCACCTCCTCCTGCTGCACATGGATGCCTATTATTCCGGATTTGAAGAAATTGATCTTCAATCCGGACAATAGCTCATAGCACCTCAACACACGTTTGAGATTAAGAAGCCCCTGAATATCTCCTGTGCTGAAAAGAATCACATCATCAGCATATTGAAGATGCGTTAAGTGTAGATTGCCAACCTGAATGCCAGAAAATAAGTTCCTGGCCGCCGCTGTGGCAACCAGCCTTGATAATGCTTCCCCCACCAAATTAAACAGAAGCGGCGACAGCGGATCACCTTGGCATAAACCACGCCTCATTGCAAATTCAGACGTTGGCGCACCATTTATTAATATTGCACAGCGAGCCGTAGAAATGCAGGCCATAATCCACTGTCGCCAACGGCTACCAAAACCCATTCTCGTCATCACCTCCAATAGAAAAGTCCAATCAACCGAATCATAAGCCTTCTGAAAATCCAGCTTAAAACACCAGCCACGCCTTTTAGATAACTTCATAGAGTGAATCAGCTCATTGGCAATCATGATCGAGTCAGCAATGTAACGCCCCTCCATAAAACCGGTCTGCCAAGGAGAAATTAGTTGGCCCGCCACTTGCTTAAGCCGGTGTACCAAGAGCTTGGCGATGATCTTATACAAGCTATTGATGAGGCTGATTGGCCGGTATGAATTGAACTCCGACGCTCCCGGTATTTTGGGAATCAACGTGATGAAACTGTTGTTGATCCCACGTGGCAAAAATCCACTTGAGTGAAAATCCTTCACCATGGTGACTATGTCTTTGCCAATCACTGTCCACGCTTGTTTAATGAAATAAAAATTATACCCATCTGGACCAGGAGCTTTATGACTGCCACACGCCCAAACCGCTTGCTGGATTTCATCATCGGTAAAAGGTAATTCCAAATTTGCTGCAGCTGTAGAGGCAAGGCGCGGCAACTCAAGGCTGCCCAAGTCTAACCAACCAGATGCTTCACCCGTAAAAACCTGTTGAAAGTGTGTGATCGCTGCTGCCTTGATGTCATCCGGTGTCGTTTTCTCCACCCCATTGACCCTAACTGCACCGATAAAATTCACACAACGTCGCAAGGAAGCACTGGTATGAAAAAACTTGCTGTTTCTATCACCCAACTTAAGCCATTGCTGTCTAGATTTCTGCCTCCACATATCCTCAAGTTGCTTCTTCAGCTCCCATTTCTGAACCTGCAGACCATTATAATGCTCCACCAAATCGGGCCCCAGGCTCCTTCTATTCCGATCTAACGAATCAATTTCACTCAATAGCTGTCTCAATTTTGTATCCCGCGCGCCGAAATTCTCAGTATGCCATGCAGCAAGTCTCTTTTTTAAAAATGCCATCTTCTTTACTACCCGATAGTCACCAGGAAAGCATTGTCCGGCCTCGTGCCATGTGGCCTGGATCCACTGCAGAAAGGTTTGATCCGTCCACCAAACATCCCACGTTCGGAACGGGCGAAAGCCCCAACAGAACGTATCTGCCTTTAATATGAGTGGAACGTGGTCTGAGAACCCTTTATCACTAGAGTAGAGCCGGTGATGATTAAAATGTTGACTCCAGAGAGGGGACACTAAGACCCTATCCAGGCGAGATGCACGACGTGCAGTGAACCACGTAAAATCCTTACCTATAAGTGGCATATCAATCAAACCACTCCCTTGAATAAACTGAAGGAATCGTCTGGCTGCAGAGCGATTGAATTGACTACCAATCCGCTTTGTAACATATACTGGTTCATTAAAATCACCCAAGATAACCCAAGGGGCCTCATCCAACTCCTTCCGCCGTTGCAGTTCAGCCCATAAACGTCTGCGCTCAGCCTCAAGGTTAGGGGCGTGTAAGCCAACACAAATAAAACTGAACCCAGAAGCCCTTACACGCATCTGCAATAATATCCACCGCCCAAAAGTTTCCACACCAGTAATCTGGACCATTGTATCATTCCAGAAGCAAGCAATACCGCCAGCTCTACCTTGCGCATCAAGTGCTGTCCACTTGACACTGGTCCCAGGCCAAATACTACCTGCTAGACGATCAGTGAAAAGTTCCCTTTTAGTCTCGCATAATATCAGAACACTAAGCCTCTCCTTACAGATGAGATCCCGGATTTGGTTCAGTTTCATCCTACCCCGACATCCGCGAATGTTCCACATCGCAAAATTTATCATGGCAAAAACATCCCATCGCAAGCCTCCAGTTCCACTGCACTAACGCGTGCAGTGGGCTTGCCTCTCCTGACCTTCCTCAATAATCCTATCCTTGAGCTTCTGACTAATGGCTGCTTTGGTTCGTTTTTTACGCAAACCCAACGTATCCATAATATCCAACGTATGTTGGACTTTCATATCAACAGGACATGAATCAGGTACCACGCTCCGAGATTGAGGCCTCTCCGCTAGATCAATGACACTATCACGGGTGGCCGCCAAAAAAGAAGGATCCTCAGCCACCCTCGGAGCTGAGAAGACCACCATCTGGCTGTTGCCTCTCGAAGTCAGACTACCTGTGGGTTTAATCTGTTTGAGCTTCTTCTGTTTACCCATCTTATTGTGAACTGCTCTACCTTTCGTACCCATGTTCGAGGCCTTAGCCCCTTCCTTTCGCATACGAGCAAAAGCCATATCAGGCTGTAGAGATGCGGTGTCAAGCGACTCCTCTCCTGCAGCACTTGGCAACAATTCAGAGATAGCCATTCGAGACTGCAAGATCTGTCGGGAAGCACTCATCCTTTCCCCCCCTTGAAGCACTTCCGGAGCAGTACAATGACTAAAAGACCCCCCTTCATAAGTGGAAAGACTAGATTGCCCTTCATTTAACTGTATCTCAGTAGGCTGAACATCCTGTGTTGACTTCTTCTTCAAACTTGACGGCACACAAACCTTGCTAGGCCCCACAAGTCCCTCATCTATGTGAACCCTGGCTTGTGCTCCCACACGTGAGGTGTCCTGTCCAAGTGCCGGGCAAGAGCCACCAAACTCTGAAGGGGACATGCTACCACTGTCCCCTCCAGATCTACTATGCCTCCCAGCTGACAAGGGATGATTGTTGGGAACAAAAAAGTTGTTACTGGCACCAGAGCCAGTACCTTTCTTGTCTACCTCGGGCCCCACAACAACTCCTTCCTGAGTTTCCACGACGCAAACCGAAAACATCTGCCCATCAACCTTACACTGAGCCTGATGGTGGATCGCCATAGTAATACCAGTTACCACCTGGATCAAAGTCGCATCAAGGCGAGACCAGCCGCTGGTCTGGGTATGCACCTGAATAACCGATCCAATGGGGAGAAGAACTTGCCGAAAAGCAGCGTCACACCATACATTCAAAGGTAGACCCACGATTTTCACCCAGCACAATCTTCTATTTCCTATATCTTCCTGACGCCAAGGCTGAATCTCAACAAACAATCCATGCCAGTAACTGAAATTAGTGGTAAGCTCAGTAGTCATCAGCTTAGTAGATGCAAAGGTGAGAAGCCATTGATGGCTCCCCATTGCAATGCCGTCAACCCCTGCTGGCAAACTAAGCGACTGACTGCACCCACCACGTAAAGTACCCACAGCACTTCTTTGCAATCGAGCCTGAGCACCAACATCAGGGGAGAGTTCCACCGGTATACAGGCTGGTATCTGAGAGACAGACGCCCGTGTGGCTTCCACATAAGTGCGATTATCTCGTTCCGAGAGCAGCCTAGAAGGGGCCGCAGGCTGAGGAAGCACAGAGGGCAGAGTGGGACGAGCATGGCCTGAAGGAATAGGGCGACGTGGACCAACAGGACGGGAGTAACGAGCTACATTAAAACGCATTCCTGTAGGACCACCAAGCAGAGAGTTAAGTCGCCTTTGCCTATTGCCTTGTTGTACGCCACACCTTACAAATTTGGCAAAACCAAAACGGGAACCCCTCTTGGATTGTCGGACTGAGAGGAAGACATCAACAACTGGTTCAATGGCAGCAACTTCCTTGAAAAGTTTGCCAGAAAACCAACCCTCTGGAATACCTTCAATATAATAGGAAATGTACCGCTCCGGATTAAATACCTTCTCTGGTTGCCACGATGGAGGATGGAAAGATGGGGTTGGAGGTAATGGAGGCGGAGGGGGTAATCCATGGACAGAACAAGTAGCAATGTTAGCGGCTAGGGGAGTTTTGGGTGGGCTCTAGGTTGCTGGGGTGTGGAGAGAGGGGGGAGGATTTTGGAGGTGAGAGAAGCCATTGACCTGCCTCGTAACATGTTGATAGCACCTAGGATGAGATAGTAGATGTTTTCCAATTCAAGTACTTCTCACCCTCAAAGGAGGCTATTCTTAGGCGTTCTATAGCCTCAGTTATTTAGAGAGTGGATGAGAATCTATACTAGTACTGGGAGCAACGCAAAAAGTTATGCTCATCATGCTCCTAACATGGGTAATCAAACTTCCAATTGATGCAGTCATTCTATGAAGGCATGATGAACGAGATAAGAGCCATAGTAGACTCAACTAGCGATGGTTACATACCAAGCCTAGACCTTCAGGAAGTCCGAAAATTAATCATGAAGATGACTAGAGGAATGAAGCGATATAACAAGCAGGGAAGCTTTGCAAGCAAACATTCTAGATCAGAAGATACGACATCTGTGAAAGATCTCATCACTTTTGGTATTAATGATGCCTTCTAGATATGGGCTGCCAATATGGATAAGGTTCAGATATGACCCTGTGAATTTTATGGACAGGTAGACCATACTATTGATTCATGCCTCATCATAGTGAACAATGACATACAGGATGTTAATGCTTATGGTCAGTATATTCCTCCGTACAAGAGAAATATAGAAGATATGAATAAAATAACCTATTAGCAAAGAAGAAATCACCCCAGCCTTTTATATAAGAGTAGCTCACAAGGTCATGATAATCGACATCATAAGTCTAAGCCTTATCTAAACAATCAGTTTGGAGGATTGTATCCAGATAGGAATCAGCCAATAACATAAAAAATGAAATGGAGGAACTGTGGAAAATGATCAAGAAATTGACAATTAACGAACAAGGCTTCCTGATGCAACTAGCCACCACGTTGAATCATTAACAAACTGGGCAAGGTAAGTTACCCTCTCAACTAGAAGTTAACCTAAATATAACGTGAAAGATTTGCACACCATGAGGCCTCGGTGAACCCAAGATGAACAAGATTTTGAACAAACTCCAGCTGATGTTCAACCACTGGTCGAACCTGAAACAAGAAGATTCGGTTTTTAAGGAAGCAAAAGCCTCAAAGCATTGCTACACTAACCATAGAGAAACCAAAAGCGGAGATTGAAGTCATTCCTCGATCGAACATCACCATATCTCCACCTAAACATGCTAAAAATCACAAGTCTAAGAAGAAGCAAGAAATTCTAGAGGTGTTTTGGAAGGTTGAAGTGAATATCCCTCTTCTTGACACCATTAAGCAGATTCCGCTATATGTTAAATTCTTAGAAGAGCTTTGTACCAACAGAAGGCGATTGCGGGATTTTGAAAAGATCACTATGGGAGAAAATGTGTCTGCTGTGCTTTAGAAACACATACCTCAAAAGTACAAAGATTCAGGCATATTCTGTAAACCCGGGGTTTTTCGTGTTTTATGTTTAAGGGTAGTTTCGTAATTTCTTTTCTTGGTATATTTGTGATGGATTGTGTGTATCTGTGATATTATCATTTTAAAGTATTTTTGGGCATGTATATGAGGATTATATTATATAGTTTGATTTTTATAATTTTAAGATATAGTTTGTTATTTTTATTATTTTTTCTGAATGATATTTTATTTTTAACTAAATATCTATTGGTTAAAAAATTATAATTTTTGGTTATTGGAAATATATAATGTTTTTGGATTTATGGTGAAACTTTCATAATTTTTGGACTTACATCATATTTATTAGAATTTTTCAAATTTTTTAAAAATATTTTTAAAAATATTTTATTATTTAAAATTAAATGAATAATACTAATATATTTTTTTACTCTAAACGATTTGACGAATGCCAAAATGAAACTGTTTTGTTCTCGGATCTTTATAAAAAAAATATATATATCTTTCTTTTTCTTTCTTTTTCCTTTTATTTTTCCTTTCTTTTCCTTTTTCTCTCCTTCTTCTTCTCCCCCGACGACTTCTTCTTCTCTAACCGAATTTCACATCTCCACCTTCCTACCTCAGATTGACGCACCGGCTGCATAGGAATCAGCCCCTCCTCTCCAGTATCTCTTAGCGGAAAGTCTCATCGGTTTCCGACCATGAATCCTCTCGGAATCAGCTCTGGAACCCTTGAGTTTTTCACTAGAAAAATCTCTGATTTTCGGCCCACTCCGGCTAGGTATTGATGATCCAACCCCATATATGATTTCCTTGTTTCACGAGCTTTCTCTTGGTATATGATTTGTTGAAAATGGTTGAGCTTTTGTGCAAACTTTCCATTTTCGGTTTCGTTGCCAGTTCAGCGGCCATTCGGTCATCGGCCGGAGCACCGCTTAAAACCTTCAATTTTTGTTTCAACCCTATTACCTAAATTTGACATTCTGAATGTGATAGTATCATCTGTTTTCTGATTTGACTTGTCTTTTGTGAGATATAGACTTTTAAAGATTTTCTCGAAAAATATATTTTGGTTTTAAATGATTAATTATGGTTTTAGTAATAATACTATGTTGATAGGAATGTAATTTGAGGGTTAATTAATCTAATTTCAGATTTTTATGTATTTTCTAAAAATATAAATTTTGGCTTGTGTTGTCTGTTGGTTGTATAGTCAGTGATTATATGTTTGTATATTATGTAGACATGTGACCTATGTTGATTATTGTGGATTGTGGATTGGATCTCTACTGTGCTGTCTGATTTGCTATGTTGTGGCTAAGTACTGGTGAGTGGGACCTCACACTTACTCATTTTGTTTTAAAATACATGTTTGAGTTTTACATTTTTCAGAAAATTAAATGATGAATTGTATTGGTATTTGTTACGTATACTGGTTTTACTATTTTTGGTATTGTGTGGTATATTGCGATGAGGTGCATGTGGTTGCACGTACTATTGAGACATGTGATTGTCTACAAGAATATATACCTATTTGTGACACTGTGATTTTGGATTGTGTATACCTTGTTTGATTAGTTTTACCTTCTATTCTGATTATTGAGTATTCTAGCGCACTGACAACCTAGAGTGAGATTGGTGGCCGACGGGTCATATTTTTAGATTGTCACAGGGGTTAATGATAGAAAACTTCGACAACACTACTGTGGGCTAAGTTTTAATAAATTGATAAAAGAACCACTAATGGGCATTGTCTTCTCCCCTGGCCCCCGGGGGTAGGCAGGTGTTTTGTTAGCCGACTTTCTAGTCCTTTTAAATAAAAAATTTATGTATGAGTATGCCATTCACCATTTATATGCTTTTATTTCATGTGGAGTTGAAATTGAGTACTGTTTAGAGTTTTTATGGATTTTTAACTTCAGCTTTGGATTTTAATTATGTTTCTTTTATACATTTTGTGGTCTCCATTTTCCCTCACCAAGATATTTAACTAATTATTTTTGTGCTGTCTAGATTGTGCTACAGGTTCTGATTGCTAGTCGTCCGCCTCACGTGGCTGATTTCAGTGTGGGCTACTGATTTTAGGTTTGGCCAATATTTTGATTTGATTTGTACATACGGACCAAATTGTATTTTTTTCTTTATATAGATGACTACGATTTTGGTTTTACACATGTTGTCTAGTGCTTTGATTTTACGAATGTTATATTGGCATGTGGTAGATGATGATTGTGATTGGATTTTTGGGTTGTTGCGATAACATTTTACCTTGACTTAGAGTTTATTCTGTTGCGATTTCATACTTACAAGATTCTGAGGGTGGTATTGTAATTGTTACTCTTAAGACTCTGTGGCGAAGGTGTTTACCCCCGGAGTAGGGTACAGGGGATGACATATTTTTGGTGGTAGCAGAGCACCAGATTTGTTTTGACTAAAATATTTTTGCTGTGATTTGGTTTTCAAACAAGATATTTTTAAAGATTATTTTCAGACTTCGCTACAATTATTTTTAAAATGGTCCGGTTATATGATTGATTGTGTAATTTGTTGTGTGTTTACGGGTGTGTACTTGTATGGAATTATATGTTGTGTGTTTTGATGTGTTTTCTGAATGTTTGTTGCCGAATGCTACTGGATACCAAAGCATATTACAGGCGTACCTAGTGCAAATCGAGGTGTGTATACCAATCCCACTAAACCACCAGCATGTGCACTTGGAGGACCACCTAGCGAATCCACAAGTGAGGCACAGCCCAGACCCACAAGATTGTTCACATTGACTGATGCCGAAGCAAACTCTGATGTAGTGACAGGTACTATTTCAGTCTTTTCTGAAAATGCTAAAGTGTTATTAGATCCCGGAGCGAATAAATCATTTGTGAGTCCAAGGATATCACTTAGCTTAGATAGGCATCTATCTCCCCTATCTCCTCCTATTGCGGTTTCGACCCCTTTGGGAGAGCAATTAACTTGTGATCTAGTCTACATCGGCTGTGCTGTATATGGGTTCAATTGTGCTCAAAGTGGACCTGATTCCATTGGAAATTTGAGAGCTAGATGTGATCTTAGGCATGGATTGTTTGGGAAAGTATCAAGCCCGAATTGAGTGTTTCACCAAGCGTGTGTGGTTTAGCCTTCTAGATGGTTCCAAATTCTAATTTGAAGGTGATAGGAGAGTAGTTCCATCTTGCATGATTTCTTGGCTTGATGTGAAGTGATTGATTAGCAAAGGATGTACTACATACCTCACCCATGTCCATGGCATTTCCAAAGAGTCTTCAGATCTAAATTCTATTCATGTAATTCATGAATTTCCAGAAGTATTTCTGGAAGATGTAGTCGGTTTGCCGCTAGCAAGGGAAGTTGAATTCAGCAATGAGTTAGTGCCGGGTACGAATCTGATTTTCATTCCTCCTTATCGAATGGCTCCTGCAGAAATAAAAGAATTGCAGTCATAATTGGAAGATTTGTTGGATTGTGGTTTCATCCAACCTAGTGTGGCACCTTGGGGAGCACTTGTCTTGTTCGTGAAGAAGAAAGATGGTTCGCTGCGACTGTGCATCGACTACCAGTAGCTGAATTGTGTGATAGTGAAGAAAAAGTATCCCTTGCCACGAATCAATGACTTGTTTTACTAGCTCCAAGGTGCAGCCGTGTTTTCCAAGATTGATCTCAGATCTGGATACCATCAGTTGTTTGTTCGTGAAGTTGATGTTCTGAAGACTGCATTCAGATCACGATATGGGCTCTATGAATTTCTGGTTATGCCTTTCGGTTTGACCAATGCTCCAGTTGGTGTTTATAGACTTGATGAATAGAGTATTTTGAGAGTTTCTAGACAGATTCATGATAGTTGTCATCGATAACATTCTGATTTACTCAAAATCGGAAGAGGAGCGTGCTGAACACTTGCGGATTGTACTGAGAATTCTGAGAGATCGACAGTTGTTTGCGAAGTACTCCAAATGTGAATTCTTGTTACGTGAAGTCGGTTTCCTTGGCTATGTTGTTTTTGCCTGTGGTGTTCTTGTTGATCCAGAGAAGATTGAAGCCATAGTTGCTTGGGAACCCCTGCGGACTATATTTGAAGTTCACAGTTTTCTTGGCTTAGCTGGATACTACTGTAACTTTGTGGAGGATTTCTCATTGCATGCTAGACCTTTGACAAAAATGACACGCAAAGGAGAGCTGTTCGTATGGACTGAGAAATGCCAGCAAATTTTTGAATAGCTGAAGACCCGATTGGTTTCAGCACCTATCATTACTTTGCCGATCAGTGGAAAAGAGTACGTGTTTTACAGCGATGCATTGAAATCTGGCCTTGGATGTGTACTGATGCAAGATGGGAAAGTCATTGCCTTTGCTTCCTAACAGTTGCGTCTACATGAGAGAAACTATCCTACACATGATTTGGAGAATACAACCATGTATTTGCATTGAAGATATGGCGCCACTATTGGTACGGTGAGACATGCAGAATCTTCTCTGACCACAAAAGCCTAAAGTATCTCTTTAGGCAGAATGAGTTGAATATAGGACAACAAAGATGGGTGGAATTGATTAAAGATTACAATTTAATCATTAAGTATCATCTCTGGAAAGCAAATGTTGTTGCAGATGCATTAAGTCAGAAAATCTACTCTTCTTCTCCATCTATTCTAGCCCATGTACGTGAACACTACATGCCTATGTTGCTGGATTTGAGAACTACGCATGTGCATCTTGGTAGTGATCTTTCTGGTTCATTGTTGGCCTGAATTGAAGTCAAGCCTACTTTTTTGGAAGAGACCCAAAATCAGCAATCCGAAGACCCAAGACTGGCTGAAGTTCAGCAGTAGTTAGCTAATGGTGTTGAAGCCACAGTTCAAGATTTCAGAAATCGAGATGATGGAGTTCTTGTCTTCAGAAACCGAGTATGTGTGCCACAAGATGTCAATGTTTGCAATCTGATTTTGTCTAAAGCGCACAGTTTGAAGTTTGCTTTTCATCCTGACAGTACCAAGATGTACCGAGATTTGAAAGAGCAATTCTGGTGGCCGAATATGAAGCGTCACATTTATGAGTTCGTTGCTAGATACCTTTTATGTCAACAAGGGAAGATCAAACATCAAAGACCTGCTGGTTTACTTCTGTCACTTTTAATTCCAGAACGGAAGTGGGAGCATGTCACGATGGATTTTGTGACCGGTTTTGCCCATATCTCAGCGAGGATTTGATGACATTTGAGTGATTATGGACCGATTGACGAAATCTGCACATTTCCTTTATGTTTCTTGTTACAGACACCGCCGAGAGATTGGTCATTCGTTATTTGGACGAGATTGTTTGATTGCATTGAGTGCCAGTTTTCATTGTTTATGATTGTGATCCTTGTTTCATTTCACGATTTTGGGATTTCAAAATGTGTTGGGTTCGAGACTGAATTTTAGTACATTTTTCATTTTCAAACCTATGGTCAATCTGAAAGAACGATTCAGATGCTTGAAGATATGTTGTGTGCATGTGTGATGGATCGAAATACCAGTTGGGATCGATGTCTACCATTGGCGGAATTTGCTTACAACAATAGTTTTCATATAAGCATTGGAATGACTCCTTATAAAGCATTATATAAGAGACATTGCAGAACTCTGATTTTCTGGAATGAAGTAGGCGAAAGAGGCCTATATAATCTGGAGTTGATTGATCAAGTAGCAGAACTGTTGAATCTGATTCGACAAAGGTTGAGAATAGCAGAAGATCGGCAGAAAAACTATGCTGATAATCGGTGTTGAGAGCTGGAATTTGCAGTAGGTGACAAAGTGTTTCTGAAAGTCGCCCCATGGAAAGGCATCCTTCATTTTCAGCAATGATGCAAGTTAGCATCTCGTTATATTGGTCCGTATAATATTGTTGAAAGAATTGGCCTAATCGCATATCGACTTACATTTCCCCTGAATATGGAGAGAATTCACAACGTGTTTCACGTTAAGATGCTAAGAAAGTATGCTCGAGATCCTTCTTATGTGCTTGAAGAACCGCAAGTTGAGGTTGCTGAAGACCTATCTTACCCTGTATAGCCAGTTGCCATACTAGACCCGATCAGTTCGTCAGCTTCGTAGTCGAAGTATGCATCTGGTACGAGTTGTTTGATGTAATGGCCAAGTTGAGTAGTCATGGGAGACTGAAGAAACAATGCGTGCGAGATTTCCTTACCTGTTTTCTTAGGCATTTGTGATGAAATTTTGAAGACAAAATTTTTATGAGGGGAGTCTGTGAGACCTCAATCCTTTCCCTGATAGATGTCCTAGAAGTCCAGGTACTAGTGAAGCTGAAATGACCATTTTGCCCCTAAAAAAATGGATGTGTGGTTGCCAGAAATGGTATTGAAGGTTCTTTCCTCTTTTGGTTCATTTCATTTCCTTCGTATTTCATTTCTTACTTGATTCATTTCTATTCTAAATGGTATGTCTCTTAATCTTAAGTGATAATTCCAGAATTAAATCCTAAGCATTATCTCCTTATATCTAGCCTTAAAAGTAGGGAAAATTCATTCCATTAATCCTATAAACTTACCAGTTGGCCACACACATGTCCTCACACCAAAAATACCCAAAATTATCACATGATAACCTCTCTTCCTTACCCTTGCTGCCAAAATTTATCCTACATAAATTGTGAGTGGTTGGTTGTGTGCAGACGCATGACATTCTTATTGCTGATTTAAAATAAACAAGATAATCGAATAATTGGAATTGCATGAGCATGCATATCTAGAAAAGTTGTAAATAATCGATGATTTCAATATTTTCCCATATACTAAAGTGATGTTATGATAATATGATTGTTATTTTGTATTATGAGTTCATCGAATAATGATACGATAGCAGTATGAGTCTACATAGGGCAACCTATGCAACCCTTGAGAGCTCTCGGTGTCTGGTAGCAAGGCATGAAGACGCCAGACCACGAGGAATAAGGTTGGATGGGGTTTATTGAAAAATGCACACATAATAACTATTTTCTTGTAGGTTTAAGGGAATCGATTAGGTGGAGCTACCACCACCTAACCACCCAGCATTGTTTGTGGAATTGAGCTTTAGAAAGGTGTCTAATAGACTTAATGGTTTCTTATCAAGAGAATGAGAGAACAAGAAAATCCATATAGGTTAGCACTGACAAATCTTAGTCTTATCCAGTGCCCGGAAAGACTATGAGAGTATACTAGCCCAAACACACTTTGTGTGCTCACCTAAGAAAGAATTTCATAATTGGTTGAATTGCTTGTGTTTGTTGGTTTATAGAGCTTTGGGTATTCTATTAATGCTTTGTTTTGGTACTGCTATTCTATGAATGATGTTTATTCGTTATGGTTGTATTTCCTAAACACTCACATGGTAAGTTTTTGCTAGATCGTTAGGTCTGGTCTCTACAAGACTATCTAAGAAGGCTTGATCCTCAGACAAGTTCCCAACTGATCTACGGTCAATTATGTAAAATATCAAGTTTTTGATTGTTAGTGTGCATAGTGCATGTTCTTCCATGTGTTCCTTGTATCATCTGCCTAAGCATATGGTTTGCATGGTTGAGTTGAGTTTGAGTTAATGTACTAAAAATCAATAATATATGAAGTTAAGATCAACTAATAAAAAGAGAAAATGCCACTCGAACGACACTATTGTATAATATATTCCCGCTGCCTCTTTATTTATTCCGATATCGATTGTAATTTAGCCTTGTATTCTCATTATATGTGTTGCTCATTACTAAGTAGCATATATAATGGGCCTACGGTAAAATTTTTGGTAGATATTGTTGTTGTGTTGTTGATATTGTTATTGTGTTGGTTAATAATGTTGTGGATATTGTTGAGTTGAGGAAATTGTGGTTGCTTTTAAGGATATTATGGATGTGATGGTGATATGTTGTTGTTTGATGTTGAGTTTAAGGAAAGTTTTGGGACGAAACTTTTCTTAATGAGGGTAGGATGTAAACCCCGGGTTTTTTGTGTTTTATGTTTAGGGATAGTTTCATAATTTTTTTTAGGTGTATTTGTGAAGGATTGTGTGTTTGTGTGATATTCTGATTTTAAAGTATTTTTGGGCAAGTATACGAGAATTATATTATATTGCTTGATTTTTATAATTTTAAGATATAGTTTATTATTTTTATTATTTTTCTGGATGATATTTTATTTTTAAATAAATATATATTGGTCAGAAAATTATAAGTTTTTAATAATTGGAAAGATATAATTTTTCTGGATTTATGGTGAATTTTCATAATTTTTAGACTTACATCCTATTTATTTGGAGTTTTCAAAGTTTAAAACAATATTTTTGGATTTTTTTATTTAAAATTAAATAAATAATACTAATATATTTTTTAACTCTAAACGACGTTATTTGTTTTCAGATCTTTATAATAAAGAAATATTATTTTCTTTTTCTTTTTTTTTTCCTTCTCTCTTTTTCTTCTTCTTCTCCCCCAGTGCCTCCTTCTCCGATCAAATTTCACATCACCGCCATACGGCCTTGGATCGAAGCACCACCTGCATAGAAAACTGGCCCTCCTTTCCGCCATCTCTTGACGACAAGTCTCACCGGTTTCTGCTCAAGAACGTTCTTGGAATCAGTTCCAGAAGCCGCGGGGTTTTCGCTAGAAAAATCTCTGATTTCCGGCTCACTGTTGTTAGGTATCGACGATCCAACCCCATATATAAGTTCCTTGTTTCATGAGCTTTCTATTGGTATATAATTTGTTTAAAATGGTTAAGTTTTTGTGTAGATCTCCTATTTCCGTTTTCGTCGCCGGTTCGGCCACAGGTCACCACGTGCCGACATTCTGCCGCTCAAAACCCTGAATTTCCGTTTCGACCCTACTACCTAATTTTGACATTCTAGATGTGATGGTATCCTCGGTTTTCTGATTTGACTTGTTATTTGTGTGATATGGACTTTTAAATATTTTCTCAAAAAATATGTTTTGATTTTAAATAATTAATTATGGTTTTAGTAATAATACCATGTTGATAGAAATATAATTTGAGGGTTTATCAACTTAATTTTGGATTTCTATGTATTTTCTAAAAATATGAATTTTGTCTCATTTTGTGTGTTGGTTGTATAGTTAGTGATTATATGTTTGTATATTATGCTGACATGTGACCTGTGTTGATTATTGTGGATTGTGGGTTGGATCTCTGCAGTGCTATTTGATTTGCTATGTTGTGGTTATATACTAGTTAGTGGGGACCTCACACTTACTCTCTTTTTTTTAAAATGCATGTTTGAGTTTTATATTTTTTAGAAAATTAAATGGTGAATCGTATTGGTATTTGTCACGTATATTTGTTTTACTATGTTTGGTATTGAGAGGTATACTATGATGAGGTGTATGTGGTTGTACGTACTATTGTGACACTGTGATTTTAGGTTGTGTACCTTGTTTGACTTGTTTTACATCCTATTTTGATTACTGAGTATTCCAGTGTACTGACGATCTAGACTGAGATTAGTGGTGGACGGGTCATATATTTAGATGGTCATAAGGGTTGACCATTGAATCCTTCAGTAACACTAGTGTGGGCTAAGTTTTAAAAAAATGATAAAAGAACCATTAGTGGGCCTTGTCTTCTCCCCTATCCTTGGGGTAGGCAAGTGTTTTATTAGCCGACTTTCCTTTCCTTTTAAATAAAGAATTTATGTGTGAGTATGTGATTTACCATTTTTATGCTTTTGTTTCATGTGGATTTGAAATTGAGTACTATTGAGAGTTTATAAGGATTTTATAACTTCAGTTTTGGATTTCGATTATGTTTCTTTTATGCATTTTGTGGTCATCATTTTCCCACTCCTAGATATATAACTAATTATTTTATAGCTATCCCTGGTTGCTAGCTATCAACCTCATGTGGTTGATTTCAGAGTGGTCTACCGATTTTAGGTTTGACCAGCATTTTTATTTGATTTGTACATACGAACTGGACTATATTTTTGACTTTTATACAGATGATTACGATTTTGGTTTTACACATGTTATCTGGTGCTTTGATTTTATGGATGTTATATTGGCATGTGGTATGAGATGATTGTGATTAGATTTTTGGGTTGTTTGTTTCAGTTGTGAATAAGATATCGTTTTACCCTATCTTGGATTTTATTCCACTGTGATTTCATACTGTTTTGTTTTACTAGCCTTACGGGATTCTTAAGGTAGTATCGTAATTACTACTCTTAGGGTTCCGTAGTGAAGGTGTTCACCCTTGGAGCAAGGTACGGGGCATGACATATTCTCTATTCCAATCAAGATAGGTGGAGAAGAGGTGTCTTAAGCTATGTGTAATTTTGGGACATCTATTAATGTTATGCCCCTATGAGTGTAGCAATCACTGAATTGTGGTAAATTGTGGAAGACAAGCATAGTCATATAGCTAGTTGATAGATCAGTTGTGCATCCAATTAGTATCGTTGAAGACTTATTTGTACAGGTGAAGGACTTAGTATTTCCAGATGACTTTTTATCTTGGAAATGGAGAATGTTCTCAGCTCATCCTGTTGGGTCAACAAATCTTGAAGACTTCAAAAGAAAAAAATGATGTCCATAATGGTTCCCTAACCATGGAGCTCAATGGGAACACACTCAATTTTAACATTTATAAAGTTATGCGACACCCTGATACCAAGCCCACGACATTAGTGGTTGATATAACTGAACCATTTGTACAATATGCATCCATCAATCCAGATAAATTATAGGTGGCCCTAGAACACAACATGAATCTTCGTTCTTTCAATGAAGACAATGTAGAAATTGGTGATCTTATGCTTTTTGTCTTTCGTGACCTGGAGGGGGCACAAACGGTGTTAAAGAACTCAATTATATCAATCTTCCGATATCCCAAGAGAAGCTCCTTCCCGGTATCAAGCAGCCACCTAAGCTCAAACTAAAATCCCTCCCAGCTCATCTCCAATATACCTATCTCGAGAAGGATAACAGCCAACCTGTCATTGTTTCCAGTAAATTGACCGAGGAGGAGTACAAGTAGCTGATTGAAGTACTGAAAGAATACAAACAGACCATAGGATGGACAATAGCCTATCTCTTATAGGAAATGGGTTAGTCATGTTTAGTTAGTTCCAAAGAAGACTTGGGTCATAGTTGTCCAGAACAATAAAGTTCAGATGGGGTGCCCACGAGAATTCAAAATGGCTAGAGAGTTTATATAGATTACCAGAAGCTGAACAAGGTCACAAGGAAAGATCACCATTGCCATTCATTAACCAGATGCTCAAGAGGCTTCCAGGGAAGAGCTATTACTAATATCTAGATGGTTTCTTGGGATTCCATCAGATTCTCATGGCCTCGGAGGAATAGGAGAAAACCACTTTCACTTGTCCATTTAGCACATTTGTGTACAGACATATGCCTTTTAGACTTTGCACTGCACATGCTACTTTCTAAAGGTGTATGGTGAGCATCTTCTTTAAATATGTAGAGGATATCATCGAGATTTTCATGGATGACTTCACAGTCTATGGTGAATCATTTGAAACCTGTCTAGCCAACCTGAGAAAGATTCTATGAAGATGCATTGAGAAAGATCTGGTGCTCAATTACGAGAAATATTTTTTCATGGTTGATCAAGGATTGATTCTAGGGCCATGTAGTCTCAACTAGAGGCATTGTAGTAGATCAAGTGAAGATTGAAACTATTCTAGCCCTTCCATATCCCACCAACACCAAAGAGATCCATTCTTTTGTGGGACATATAGGATTTTATGATAAATTCATTAAAGACTTCTCTAAGAATACTCAGCTCATGTGCAAATTGTTATAGTAGGATGTGTCATTTGGATTCTCCGATGAATGCAAGTAAGCTTTCGATAAAATAAAAAATATGCTGATTTTAGCACTGATCATCAAGGCTCCAAATTGGTCCAAACATTCAAAATAATATGTGATGCAAGTAATTATGCACTGGGAGCTATGCTATGGCAAAGAGTTAGAAGAGACCCCCACGCAATATATTATGCCTTAAGGATGCTAGATATGGCCTAAGTGAAGTACTCCACCACAAAGAAAGAACTCCTAGCATTTTTGTTTGTGCTGGAGAAGTTCTATCCATACCTACTAGGGACCAAGGTCTTAAGTCTACTCTGATCGTTCTGTATTTCATTATCTAATATCCAAAAATGAATACGGACCAAGGCTGATTTGATGGATATTGCTACTCTAAGAGTTCAACTTGGGAATTAAAGATAAAAAAGGAGCCGAGAATTATGTTGCTGATCATTTGAGTCGATTGGTGACCACGGTAGACCCCCAACCACTTCGAGAGGCATTTCCAGATGAACACATCTTTTGGACAGAAAACATCTCTTCCAATCTAGAGGAATCAGAACATATACCTTCGAATAAACCTTCTCAACGTACTGTCTCACTTCCATGGTATGCAGATATCGTCTATTATATTGTTATTGGAGAACTCCCTATCAGTATGAATATAAATGAGGTAGCCAAAGTTAAACAACATGCTAGACACTATGTATGGGATGAGCCGTACTTATGGCGATACTTCATCGACTAGATCATCCGCAGATGCATTTAGGATTTTGAGCAGTAGTCCATCCTCAAGTTTTGACATTCCAAACCTTGCGAGCTTTGGGCCTCCGCGAACAGTCCAGAAAATTTTTGAAAGAGGTTTCTTCTGGCCCACCATATTTGATGATTCTTACCAGTTTTGAAAAGCATGCCCCTGTTGTCAACTTGAAGGATCCTTGGGATATAAAGGCAAAATCCCTCAACATCCAATCATAGTTTGTGAAGTATTTAATATTTGTGGAATACATTTCATGGAGTCCTTCCCATCTTTCTTCAGTCATATATACATCATCTTGGCAATCGACTCTGGGTCAAAGTGGGTCAAAGCCAAAGTAATAAGGAAGGATGATGTAAAGACCACGTTTGATTTTGTTCGAGCCCTAATCTTCTGCAAATATGGAGTCCCCAAAGCCATAATCAGTACAGAAGCTCTCATTTCTACAATCTTATATTTTGAAATTTGATGAGAAAATATAAAATTGTGCACAAAACCTCCATCTCCTATCACCTCCAAACCAATAGTCAGGCCGAGGTCTCCAACAAAGAAATAAAAACCATTTTGCAGAAGATTGTCAACCCCAATGACAAGGATTGGAGGTCTAAACTTGATGATACACTACAGGCTTACCGCATAGTGTATAAGACCCCAAATGGCACCACCCAATTCTGACTTATCTATGGGAAAGCATGCCACTTACTAGTGGAAATTGAACACAAGGCTTATTAGGTTGTACAAAAATGCAATGAGGACCTCAATCGTGGTGGATAAGAGAGGTTATTGTAGTTGGATGAACTTGACAAATTTTCGACTTGATACATATGATAGCAGCAAAATTTACAAAGAGAAGGTGAAGAAATTTCATGATGAACGATGCAAGAAAAACACTTCTCAGTGGGGCAGAAAGTCTTGTTGTTCCAATCCAAGTTAAAGTTATTCCTAGGCAAGCTTCGCTCTAAGTAGATGGCTCTTCATTTTCGTAGTAACCTATCCACATAGAGATATTGAAATAGCCAATCAAGATACTGATAAGGTTTTCAAAGTAAACTCACATAGGAAGAAGCCATACTATGAACTCCCCAGGACCACCGAACAACATGGGCTTGGTGTTCCCAAATATACTTGATTATAATGGTGAGCAGGTTGAGCCAATGACCTTAAACAAAGGCACTATTAGGAGGCAACCCAGATTTACCTTTTAATTAATGTTGTTGTTTTTGTTTTGTAAACTATAGGAACTTCGTATAGGATTTTTATTTGTCAGTAAAAACCTAATACCTTGGGATGACCAGGTGCTAACCAGAGCCATAGTGTATTTATCGTGGCCCGAACACAAGAACAATATATTTTTCCATTGGGGTCTCTAAGTTTCGGATTTCAAATTTATGGCACAAAAGGGCAACTTTCAGGGAAAGTTGAAAGGATACTCTTATAAAACGATCGCGGTCACATTCTTACTAGGTATTTATCAGTGCCACAATAATTGCTCCACTAACTCCCTCACCCTTAGTAAAACCTTTCAATTCCAAACATACACTCACGAAGCTCTTATCCCTATATTACAAACAGAAACCCTCTTTCGCACTTATAAACCTTAACCTAAAAAATGCAGTAGTTGTGGACCCATCAAGCAGTTAAACCCGCTGAACTAAGACCAAGGCCAGGCACGGCTATAACATTGTACTGCCCTCAAGCAGCACCAGCCCTGACTCACCACCCATTGCACGACCTACTCCTGATGAGATTGCTCGAAGACAAGCTATCAGGGATGCTGAGTCCACTTGAAAGCTCTACAAGCAACATCTAAAGCGCTTGGCTGACCTAGATTCAGCCAGGACTACAATCCCCACTATGGTACAACTTGTAGCACTGACCATGAGCACTCCTATCCCTATCTCGACTCATGAACTCGCACCTACTTCTATCGCCAATGTTACCACCATCTCATCACCTCTTCGCCGGAAGAGATCCGAGTGGGTTTCCGCACATACTTATCAGAAGAGGCAGAAGACTATCTCAGTGCCAAAAAAGCCCCCAATCATGGTCCTCAATGTCATACCTTTGGCACGGGTAGCTCCCACTATCAGAAAAAATTTTCAATACATCACAGACGAGACTAGTCTAGACCTTCGCAAGGATTCATCCACTAATCCAGAAATACAAGTTTCACCAAACATTTCTGCTCCTGCCCCAAAGCCAACAAGTTCGACTATTGTTAAGGAAGTAATAGGGGCTCATAAGGAGAAGAGGGGAATGCTTAGGCCTCCCCAATCTTTTCTAGTTTATCATCCTTGACCGAGACACCGGAGGACCCACAACAGACTGAATCCACTACTCCCTCCCTTGCTGCCAATGATGTTTTACCATTACCCACCACGGATGGCCCTGCAATGCCCATGGTTTGAAGAAAATTTCGTTCCAGCCCCCAACCACAATGAATGATGTGCTAGTTGCTTTCGACTCCTATCAATCTAAAGTTGACCAGAGGCCCCAGCTCACTAAGGCTCCTCTCGGCAAACTGCAATTCGACACCTCGGTTGCACTAAACGATCTTGAGGCATCATATTTTGAGGAGTCTACACCAGCACCTCCCGAGGCCTCCACTTAAGTCGTGCTAGTAGCCTCACTGCATGTGTCCTTTTACCATAACCCTAGGGGAGCACCATGGACCACAATGCACTCAAATGGAAGCACTAGCTCTAGCGTTTTCCAACCAGAAGACAATTGATGTCTCTCCCTTATCCCCAACACTGTAACACCTGAATCTGGCCACACTGTTTCAGAGGAGGACAACTCCAATAGGAACTCATCTGAGTCCTCCACTAGTATTGAAATTTTGCCAAGCCACGGTCCCAGCGCACCCTAGTACCCAATGTTCTTGACACCAGGTGACGGGTCAGTATAATGATCCAAAGATAATAGGATAATACCTCTACTAAGCCCCCATCCCAACCACAACCAAAAAATAAAGTGAAGGCCCCAGCCAACACTGATGCCACCATTAATGCTGCTGCTCACAACTTTCAAAGCCAAGACCTGCAGGCTCATTTCGAGGAACTCTGTCGCCACCCTATAAATGCAAATGCCTGTGTTCAGACACCATGACTCAGCTAGGCATCCATGATGAGGTTATGCGTTTAACCAAAGGTATCGGCTGGACGGAATATTTCCAAATCAACTAACCAGCTTATCATGTCGTACCCCGGACCCAAAAAATCACTCGAAAATGGCTGTAGATCTACTATATACACTGCCATAAGACACGACAATGTATATAATAAACCTACAAGGCCAGTGGTACGATAGTAAAGAGGAATAACAATAACAGAATTCGTCAATGTATTGAGCAGTGGAATTATAGAGAAGACTCGACATCGTCCGGGTGATGTTGTAAAATGATCAAATTTATTATTTCCTAGGAATAAATTTCAGAAAATGACATGATCATTGTTAAATTCATTGAGGGGAAAATATTATGACTATGGAAATCTTTAAAAATTACGTCGATTATAATCCTTCAGTAGTCGATAGATTCCCGACATACCTGAGAGAGAGAGAGAGAGAGAGAGAGCTCCTATTCCTTATGCATTATTTCTGCATTCAAATGCCAAGTCTAGCAAAAACCTGTCAGGTGAGCGAATGGAAAAATATGCATAGCAAAAATACATGCAGTCATTTAAGCATATTAAAGGCATGTTGGTATACACAAAACACTTGCATACTCATCAAAGCAATCAGCATGGTCACAGTCATAGCATAATGTGGCATGCAATAACTCAAGCATTCAGGACCATCGCTAGGTTGGCAATGTCTCTCACTCCTTACGACACCAGGAATAGGACTAGGATCCGTCAGTGGTACTTCTATATGCAGCTCCTTACGTCTCTTGTTATCTTTGTTAGATCCCAATCCTTTTCGTGTTAGTTGTCCTAGAAGTCCAGATATCAGTGCAGCTGAAATTGTGAGACCCTGACCCTTTCTATTTTAGATACCCTGGAAGTCCAGGAGCTGATGTAGCTGAAATGACTATTTTACCCCTGAAGAAATGGATGCTTGATAGCCTAAAATGGTTGCTACCAGATATTTCTTATTTTAATTTTGGTATTTTTATATTAATTATCCTAAGTTTTATCCCTTATTATCCAAGGTATTAGATAATTCTTCCTTTTAAATAGAATATCTCTTTTAATAAAATTATCCTTTTAAATAGAATTATCCTTTTAAATTGAACTATCCTTTTAAATAGAATTAGCCATTAATTATCCTTTTAAGCTTAAAAGTAGGGAATTATCTCTTAGCTAGACCTCCTTAGACACCTATAAAAGAATGGCCAGCCTATCCCACCTAAACATACCAAAATCTACCTAGAAATTTCGTAATTTATCCCTTTCCTCTCAAAATTCCGATTTTTGCCTAAACCCTAGTCAAAATTCCTTGATCTTCTTCTTGGCATAACTCTCTCATCCTTTATCGAATTTCTGCAAATAATAGCTTGCTAGAAAGCTCTTTCTGTCCTCTTTCCAACCATCTTGAAATTTTTGTCTGGAGGTTAGTTTTTCTTTGTCTTAAGTTAGGTCGTAATTCAGCGGGATTGCTGAAATCTACTTGAACTTCAAAATAGCATAACTCTTTCATCGTTTGTCGGATTCTTGTAAATAATAGCTTGTTGGAAAGATCTTTCTGTCTTATTTCCAACCATATTGGGGTTTTTTATCCAGATGTTAATTTTTCTTTGTCGTAATTTAGGTCATAATTCAGCGGGATTAGCTTTCAAAATTGTGTGATTCTGCCTTCGATTGATTTCTGTTATTGTTCCTCTTGTTCGTATGATTGTTTAGTATCCATTCATTATGTAAAATCATGAATTCATCCTTTGAATCTTCCCTATTCATGAAATCAGTATGCCCTACCTTTGCCCTATTGATGTCTATCTTGATCAATTGATTAACCTATTGGATTCTGATATTGTTTCTTTTGATTGTACATGTTATAAACACTTATTCCTTTCTTAATTTCATGAAATCATAACCCCTAACCTCTTTAATGTTGAAATCTAATGTTGCCCTATAAACCTTAAAGTGTTGCCAAAATTTGTATATTGAATTAGGGTGAATAATCAAGTTAATTCTTACTGAATGTTGCCTATCTTGGTTATATGCTTGTGGAATGTGTGATCATGATGATAGGGAATCTTGGAAGTTAATAAGGCAATAGGTTGCCTAATTTGGTTATGACTTTGAGGATTGATCTTTGATTTGTATTGTGATTTGATTGAGGATCCTTTGTTGTGATTTGTGTATGTGTGTTTGTGCCTTGTTTATGCTTTGTTTGAAGGATCCTTTTGTTGTTGGCCATGTGAGGTAAGTATTGTTGCTCCTAGGGAAAGGGGAGATGCTTACCGAACCGGGAGGTTTATGGGTGGTTATTCCCAGCAAGAGCTCACGGGATGCCTTGTAAGCCAGTTCAAGTCCGGACATCAAGAAGCCTTATAGGCCAGTTCGAGTCTAGACGTCAAGATGCCCTATAGGTCAGTTCAAGTCTGGACGTTAGGATTCCCTATTTGAGAGTGACAGGATGACTTGTATGCACTGCTGCAAGAATGCTCCTAGGCCAGTTCGAGTCTGGATGTCGGAGACAACTAAAAGGCATGCTGTAATATTGATTGTCTAACCATTTTACCCTTTTTGCAGCATAGCCTTGGACAACATGGGCAAATGGGGACAAACCTTAGTTTTGAAAATCAGATTATGTATAGGCTGCCTGTGTGCTTCTGAATAAGAAGTGTTTTCAGTCTTTCCCCTTGTTTTCTACAAAATTCGGCCTTCCCTCATATAGTGTGTGCTTATGATGATTTCAACCCTTAATATGTGTGTTTGATGCTTGCGGTTTTAATTATATATCTTAGCTAGTTTTAGGTGTTGATCTTTTGGTTATTGGGAGATGTTTGATTGGGAATCCCTAGGACTTATGATGCTGTGACCCTAGTGAGATTCTTATAATTTTATCCCTTCTTTTCTTCCCCTTTGCAGGCTTAGGTGTGTGGTTTGTTGCTAGTACGAAAGGTGTGAGATCAAGGGTGCATGACTGGACGAATTTGCACTTCGTTTGCACCACTTTCCTATTGAATGCGCATGTCATGTCTTTGAACTTGTGTGGATTTGCATTCTAGCTTTTCAATCCCTCTTCCTCTTTCTTGTTGCTTTCGAAATATGCATAATACTATTGGTTGATGTTTTGAGATTCCTATGGGACTTGTGTGTTATGTTTCCACTTATTTTCAGTGTTAATATAAGTCTTCCGCTGATGTTTTCTTTCACTCCGTATCAGCCAGAAATTCATTAATGTATAAACAAGCTCCATCCTTTAAATTGCATATAAATCAACCAATAAAATTAACAATTAGGTGACTTGATCCTTGTGGGATTCAAATAGGACCTTGCGAGGGCTTAATTGGGTTTCACGGCGGTAAAGGTCCTAATAGGTTGGGTTTGGGTCCTTACAGAAATAATCATTTTGCCTCTAAAGAAATGGATGTGTGGTAGCCGGAAATGGTATTGAAGGTTCTTTCCTCATTTTGATTTCATTTCTTCCTTGTTTAATTTCTATCATAAATGGTTCATTATCTATTCTTAAGTGATAATTGCAGAATTAAATCCTGAATATTAGCTCCTCATATCTAGTCTTAAAAGTAAGAAAATTAATCCCATTAATCCCTATAAATATAGCAGCCAGCCATACACACATTCTCACAACAAAAACTCACAAACTTATCAAGTGATAAACCCTCTTCCTTACCCTTACTACCGAAACTTTCCCTACATTAACCATAGCCGAAATCTTTCACCCTTTATCCAATTTTTGCAAATAATAACTCGTTGGAAACCTCTTTTCATCCTTCATCTTTCTATCTTGTTTTCATCATCAAAATGTTAGTTATTCCCTATATTAATTGCTATCACAATTTCCTAGGTATTGGTGTTGAAATTTCTTGATTCTTCTTTCAATTGGTTTCAGTTTTTGTTCTTCTTTGTTGTATGATTTTTGACACCTATTCTTGTTATAATATCATGAATTCATCCTTTTTATTGGCATACCCTACTCCTTTTCCCTATTGTTGCTGAAAATTTTCAATTGACTTGTTTATTGGTTTTCTGATCTTGTTGCTTTTAATCGTATGGGTAATTGACACCTAATTCTTCATTGTTATCATGAAATCATGACCCTTAACCTACTTATATATTAAATCAAAATTTTTCCCTATTTCCCTAACTTATTGCCGAAATTTGCATAGTGAATTGGGTTGAAAAATTAGGTTGATTCTTGTTTTGTTCTTGGCTATCACATCACACATCCAAGGGAGTGGTTTCAGCAGCATCTAATAACTGGTTTTTGATAGGTTTAGTGAGTGGAATTGGTAAGGAACTAGGATATTTATTTTGTTTCTGAATAGGCATGCTTAGTGTGGTATTGTCTTTGACTTATGTGTGTTTAGGTGGTTTAGATCCTCTTAATAAAGGTAAAAGATTAGCTACTTGTTCAGAGACAAGAGAGCTAGGATCTATACCTCATCGGTTTCTCCAGAGATCTTTTTTTATTGATTGATGTTTCAGATTCATGTTCTTTGTGTATGCGCATGCTTAGAATTGATATGCATGATTGCGGATTGATTTGAGAATCTCTAGGCTATTGCAAATCCCTATGGTAGGATATGTGTACCTATTTTGGTTGTGATGTGTGCATTGGACTTGCTGATTGTGTTATGATGTGATTGAAGATGCCATGTTGTGGTGTTATGCCTTATACTTGCTTGTGTTTTCTTGTACTTGATTGTGTGTCAGGATCCTTTACTGGTGGCCATTCGAGGTAAGCACTGATGCTCCTAGGGAGAGGAGAGGTACTTACTAGAATGGGAGTCACATGGGTGGCAATCTCCAGCAAGAGCTCACTGGCTGCCTAGTCTTTGTGTGGCTAGATACCTTGTCCTTATGTGGCAAGATGCCCTTATCCTTGTGTTGTTTGGATGCCCTTGTCCTTGTGTGGCTTGATGTCTATTCCTTGTGTGGCAAGATGAGTAGGCTTGCTGAATAGATTAGTTGCTAACCATTTACCCGTTGTGAAGCTAAGCCTTGGACAACATAGGTGGAAGGGGATAACCTTTCTATTGTTGAGATTAAATGACGAACTACCTACCTGTGTACTTCTGTTTCCAGAAGTGTTCTTAGTCCACCCACAGCTTGTTAGAAGTGTTCTTAGTCCACCCACAGCTTGTTACTTTCGACCCTATCCCTATTGTGATTGTATGATGATTGTTTGATATCGTTTTAGTAGTATAGGCGAATCTGATGTTGATTGGGAGATTTTGTTTAGATTTCTGCAGATCTTATGGTATTGTGACCCTACTGAGATTCTTGTAATCTCACTCTGTTATTTTTCCCCATTTTCAGGCTTAGGTACATCTTCTGTCAGTGGTACTGGAGTGTGAGATCAAGGCTGCACGATGGGACGATATTGCATCACATTCGCATACCTCCTTCTTTGCTAATTACTTGTGCATATAACCTTGACTATGCAATTTGATTGGACTTCTTTCTTGTTTTCTAGTTCCTTTTTTTTCCTTCAGAAATATACTTGAGGGTTACTTGCTGGATGTTGTTACTCCTTTGGGATATGTGTGTTATGGTTTCTTTAGTTAATTATAAAGACTTTTGCTGATGTTTTATTCACTCCGTATGTTGCCAGAATGATTGTCCATTAATATCATGCTCCAACCTTTAAAAATCATAAGAATGAACCTTAATAAAACGGAATTAGGGTGATAGAGTCTTGTGGGATTCAGATAGGTCATTGGTAGGGCTTATTTGGGTTTCACGACAGTAAAGATCCTAATAGGTTGGGTTTGGGTCCTTAGAAACTCGTATGCTAAACTCGATCAGTCTCGATGGGCCATACACTCCACTTGGCCAAGTTTCACTGACGATGCCGGAACGTTAGGTGATGGTAGATCCACCTACTTGATCCCCATTTTAGGATATCATGTTTATTTGTATTATTTTTATTAAATTATACACCCCGCCCTTCTTTATGCCTCCCTTGGTAAATCCATGTCCTACTATCGTACTCAGAGAGCCCTCAACCCTTTAAAAATCTCACTTTTGGCTTCACATCCCTTGGCAAAATATACATGAAGTGTTTGGAGTGGGTACTGCATTGTGATGTGAAGGCTCAAAATACATTCTTTGACACCAAGTACCACCCAAAGGTGTCAGATTTTGGTTTGTCGAAGCCACTGAACTGAGGTGATTTGGAAACCTCCGATTTCTCAAAGATCAGAGGAAATAGAGGTTATATGGCCTCCTGAATGGATTTTTAATCTGCCCATCACTTCCAAAGTGGATGTGTATAGTTATGGGAGCGTTGTGTCGGAGATGGTGACTAGGAAGAGTCCAGCAATGAGCATCAGTATCATGGAAGGTAGGGAGGAGACAGAAAACGGAAGATTGGTGTCGTGGGTAAGTGACAAGGAAAATAAAGCCAATGGCAATGCTTCGTGAACTGAAGAGATCGTTGACCCCACGTTGCAAGGAGTAAATGACAAAGCCAATGGCAATGGCCATATATATATTTTACTTTTACTGTATCGTTAATTAAACAATCAACAGATTGGTACAGTAAATTCAAGACAATAAATATACTTACCCTTATCCAAGCCCTATCAAGTAGAGCATTTTAATTAAAATAAGAAAATACTCTTAGCAACCCACCCTGACCGATGCAAAATTAACAAAGAACTTTCTTTCGTTGTCCTTCAAATATTAACATATAACATAAAATCACTTTCCAGATTCTTTGTCGTCAAAAACTTTTTCAACAATGAAAAGATATTTATTTATCATATAAAATAAATAAATTTTATTATTTAACCATGTCCATAAGATAGCTTAATCCCCGCCTATAAATAAATTTGACCGGAACACTCCGTTCGTAGTTGCAGATTTTTAACGTTTTTTAGGACACACATGTATCATGTCCCTAACCTTCTTACCAACTAATGCTCTTACAAATACAAGTCATTCAGAAACGAAAATTTTGCATTGGTTCAGCATTAACACGGAGATATCTACTTGACCATACTGTTTATGATTTTCAACTTCATTACTATTATTAAACATCGTCCTATATCTATATATTTATTCAATTTTTTTATATGGTTTATTCTATCCTCATCCCCGTTTTGCCGAGTATCGAATACAGTTCCTCTCCTCTGCCCACAAGGCTCATGTTATCTGAACTATTTATTTATGTTATTTTATTGGATAATTAATTCTGTAACTATATCCATAATCCATTTTTCTCTTTTGATTTTTCCAATTTACCGTTAAAAATGTTTTGTTGAATTGTTGACTATTTATCCTGAATTATTATGCAAGAAGTTACAATGGACGGGAAAAGTATGATTAAATACATGCAATCATTAATAACATAGCAATGCTGGCACACAATAATTTATTTATTTTTTTAATTCTAGATACATGTCCTAGTGAGAGGCTAAGCGGTTAAAATAATTGACTGATTCTTTCTAAAATTAAAAGACAATGACAGTACTTATTTTTCTCGTTGTTCCCATCTTGGATTAAAAATACAAAAGAATTCGTACAAATAACCGACCAGGATACAAAAATCTATAAACAAATGTTATTTGCGGTTTACCAATTAAGGGTGTTCAATAAGGACAAAACTTTTGCAGTTGTTGACATTTGCGTTTAAGAGTTAAGGATGTTCAATAGTTACAAAACTATGGCAGTTGTTGACCAAGGATTTGTGTACATAATTATATCCTGCCAAATCCTGAGGATTAAATTAAATTAATAAATTGTCGTTAATAAAATTCATTTAATAATAATTCATGAATTAATAATTTCAGTTATATTAATCGACTCCTCGAAATTGCACTGTGTGATATGGATCCACATATATAAAAGTGATATTAAGAGAAAAGATAAACAATTAATCATGTAATCAACGTTAATTAAATATACTTAGTTGACTGACTAAAACTTTTTCTATGCAAATCAACGTTAAGCCTTTGAAATACGATCCGCCCGTGTATAAATCTCAGTTCACATGTTGACTACGCCCATTACAACGTTAATCTGCTAGCTACGGGTTCACTATCTCTATTATTAATTTAGTATCGCTTCCGAACGTTCTGCCTTTGAAATACGATCCTTGAATTCACAACTCTACTTGCATTGTAAGGCAAAGATTCATAGTCTGCCATAGATGGGGGTACTGTCAATGGGAATCCTCTTGTTTCTGCTTTCTCTGTCTCTATTAATATCGCTTCCAATCTCATCTTCGACGTCTTACTTTCTGAGTGAAGGCTCATCACTTTCAGTTGAGAATCCCGAGGATGTGTTGGTTTCGCCGGATGGAGTTTTCTCGGCGGGTTTTTACCCTGTGGGCGAAAATGCTTACAGCTTCGCTATATGGTTTAGTCAGACATCCTGCAGTAACAACTGTACCATTGTCTGGATGGCCAACCGTGATTTTCCAGTAAATGGGAAGAAATCCAAGCTCTTGATGCAAAAGGCTGGGAATCTCTGTTTAATCGATGCTGGTATATCCACTGCTTGGTCCACTGACACTGTTTCCCTCTCCGCAACGGAGTTGCGCCTGGAGAATACCGGCAACCTTGTTCTACATAACTCAGAGGATGTCACTTTGTGGCAAAGCTTCGATTCACCAACTGACACTCTTCTTCCTTACCAGCATTTTACTAGAGACATCCAGCTTATCTCCTCAAGAAGTCAAACCAACTTCTCTTCTGGCTACTACAAGCTTCTATTTGATAACAACAACCTTCTTAAGCTTCTCTATGATGGCCCGGATGTCTCGAGTATCTATTGGCCATACACTTACCTTCAAGGGTGGGAAACTGGAAGGTTCTCGTACAATAGCAGCAGATCTGCGTTGTTTGATTATCGGGGATTGTTCACTTCATCAGATAACCTCACTTTTTTAACGGCAGATTATGGAGTGAGGTTGCAGCGAAGACTGGTTCTTGACATTGATGGTAACCTAAGAATGTATAGTCGAGAAGAGAAGAGCTCCACTTGGGCTGTGTCATGGCAGGCCATCTCCGAACCCTGTCGGATTCATGGAATTTGCGGCCCTAACAGTGTCTGCAGCCATGACCCTATTTTGGGCAGGAAATGTTATTGCATTCCAGGACACAAGATAAAGAACGCTACGACCGGTCAGACAAACTAGGTCTGACCGCTCTCTCATCGATCGGTTGGACTTCACTCTCTCCTCCGATTTAGTGTTTCGCCCTCTCTCCTTTCTTCAATCGATCATCCTCACACCCACAATTGATGTCATGTCCTAAAATCCAAAATTTTGTGCAAAAATTGTCATAGGCCTATTATTTACACTGTTATATCGCTCAAAATGCATATAATGAACTACAATGCTAGTGATAACCATTTTGGGCAGGAAATGTTAATGCATTCCAGTACACAAGATAAAGAATGCTAGCGATTGGTCTTTTGGATGTGAACCAGAATTCGATCCCTCTTGCAGCGAAGATAAGGAATTTGGCTTTCTCCGACTCAATCATACTGAATTTTATGGTTACGATTATGGGTTTTTCACAAATTATACCTTACAAATGTGCCAAAATGTGTCTCCAATTGTGCGACTGTAAAGGGATTCAGTACACGTTTGTCACCACTTCTGTTTTCTTCGCAAAGCATACAACCGTTACTCTCTGTTATCCCAAGACGCTGTTGCAGAATGGGCGACGTGCTCCACAATTTGAAGATGACGCTTACATCAAAATCCCCAAAGCTACCCTCCAATCTGACAACGAGGCTGTTCTGGATTCTGAAGACTTGTATTGCGCCGGTGGACATGTTAGTCCTCTGAACAGACTACAAAGGAAAACACGCAGATAACACCTTGGAGATCATGCTGTGGTTTTGCCTCGCACTGGGAGGATTTGAGATTGTTGTCGTCTTTTTGGTTTGGTGTTCCTTGATTGGATTTCACAACGACTCTGGTGAAGCTACAAAAGGCTACCATATTGCTGTTACTGGATTTCAAAGATTCACGTACTCTGAACTGAGAGAAGGTAACTACAAATTTCAGCGAGGAAATTGGAAGAGGAGCAGGAGGGATTGTTTATAAAGGCAGGCTGTCAGACAATTGAATTGCGGCGGTAAAACGGCTTTATGTGGCAGATCCAAGCGTCACTGAATTTCTAGCAGAGGTAAGCACCATTGGTAAGCTTAATCACAAGAACTTAATAGAGACATGGGGCTTCTGTTCAGAAGGAAAGCACAAGCTTTTGGTTTACGAGTATATGGAGAACGGATCACTGGCTGAAAATCTGTCTGCTAAAACACTTGATTGTCCAAAGAGGTATGAGATTGCCGTAGGTACTGCCAGAGGGCTTGCTTATCTTCATGAGGAGTGCTTGGAGTGGGTTCTGCACTGTGATATGAAGCCTCAAAATATTCTCCTAGACTCTAACTACCAGCCATAGGTATCTGATTTCGGTCTGTCCAAACTACTGAACAGAGGTGACCTAGACCCTTCAAAATTCTCAAGGATTAGAGGAACTAGAGGCTATATGGCTCCTGAGTGGATTTTCAACCTGCCCATCACCTCCAAAGTGGATGTTTACAGCTTCGGAATAGTTGTGCTGGAGATGGTGACCGGGAAGAGTCCATCAATGAGTGTTCACGTTGAGAATGATAGAGCAAATATGGGGCATGGAAGATTGGTGTCCTGGGTAAGGGAGAAGAATAGACCCCATGGTTGGAAGAGAATGTGACAAAGAAAAGATGAGAATTTTGGTTACAGTGGCAATGGAATGCGAAGAAGAAGATAAGGACGCAAGGTGTCACGACCCGGCCCCCGGACCTTCGGCCTAGTGGGTCCGGACGTATATGTAAGCGTGATGGATCACAACTGCAACGCTGAGTCGGGCTTCTAACCTTTCCGAAATGGTGCCCCTCCATGGATTCGCCTATATAAGCCGCAGCTAACGTTGCAAAAATAAGAGCTTGAATACCGCTTGTAAATAATCCAAGAAGCATAACAGGTATAGGAACCACTGAAGGTACTAAAGAAACAAGAACAACAACTACCAATTCGTCCGCTAATATATTTCCGAAAAGTCGAAAACTAAGCTTTGGTTACAGTGGCAATGGAATGCGTAGAAGAAGATAAGGACGCAAGGTGTCACGACCTGGCCCCCGGACCTTCGGCAATGCGTGATGGATCACAACTGCAACGCTGAGTCAGGCTTCTAACCTTTCCAATGTGGGATTGGGTAACCTGATCCCCCTACAGGGGCTTCTCACAATCTCCCCACTCGGAAGAGGGAACGAACCTGGCTTCGTTACCATTTGTCATTACCCGGCCCCCGAACCATCGGCCTGGCGGTCCCGGACGTGTATGTGAGCGTGATGGATCACAACTGCAACGCTGAGTCGGGCTTCTAACCACATGGCCTCAAAGATGTATCTTTTTATAAATGATCCACTCACACAACACATATAAACCCAAGACCTCCCTCGTACCTTTCCGATGTGAGATTGGGTAACCTGACCCCCTACGGGCTGGGTCTCACACAAGGTCCACAATGAGAGAAGTAATTGAAAGGCTAATGCATCATCAACATGACTTTTAGCTTGGTACAAAGGCGTTGCTGATTTGTAAACATTCAAGAAGAGTTGATAAAGAAAAATCCTTAAAGAACTAAGTCTTGAGAATCTGATTTTTTAAAAAAGTAGAAAATATTCAATTATAATGATTAATTAATTTGACTTTATTATAAGTATCAACTAAGATATATTTGATTAAAAATGTAGTCTTATTGTGAGTATCAATTAAGGGATATTTCATTAGAGATAAATAAATATTCTTGTATAAAAATTATTTTGTTATCATTCAACCACGCTATTCAGACTTGAATTACACTTAAAAATCTTTCAAAAATCTCAATAAATAGTACTATGTTCTAATAATCTCAGTAATGCATAAACAATATAATTAAAAAGTTAGAAAACTAAAACACCTACGGCCGACTTGTACTATCTTGCTCTAAGCCCATGTCATGCATGTCCGACATGCTCCTCCTTTAATTGTTTGATTTATCTTGTGGCTTAATCACATAATTAAGATGGATTCTTCATCATTAATTCTGTAAGCTTCCTTGCTAAAGGTTTGATTTATCTGTCGCAAATGTACCTAGTACATATTATATATATATATAGTAGTGTATGTAATGCAACACATGTATTCTCAAAATACCCACACAATATTCCCAGAACTCAGACTCACATCTTGAAAGACTTATCAAATACAAATCTCGCTGGGTATTTCTCGAGAAGACAAACAAGTGCGCTCAAAACAAATCACACTACGACTGGTCGGACAAATTAGGTTCGACTGGTCCGACCTCTCACTTATCGACTGGTTGGACTTCACTCTCTAGTTCGACTCGGTGTTCGCCCTCTCTCCTTTCTTCAGCCGATCATTCTCACACCCATAATTAATGTTATGCCCCAGAACCCAAAAATTTTGTGCAACAATCACCATAGGCTCACTATATATACTGTTATATCACCCAGCAATGCATGTAACAAACCTACAATATTAGTGATAAAAATAAATAATAAAGTTGACATTGGATATAAGCTTAACTAGATTGCATAGAGGATATAAAGAAAGTAATGATGTCTCCAGGGGGCATCGAACAACCCCAAGTACACATAATCCAAAAAGAGAGCACAATATAATATTTACATGCTCCAATTTGTTACCAATAGTATTCAAGTATCTCAACACAATCAAAATAACTCAAGGAAAATACTATGAATATAAATCCTATACATATTACCTTAAATGCTACTTAATCCGTTAATAGTCTTCACATTATGCCTGGAAGCAAGCTTCTATTCTTTAGTCCTGCATTCATGCCAAAATCCTGGCAGAAACCTGCAAGATGAGTGAATGGGAAAAAAAGAATATAGACAATCATGCACTTATTAACAAACCTACTGGCATGTAATTAAAGGCTCGATGGGTCAAAGATATACAGCACAGCTGCAGTAAAAACATGGCATATTCACACAACTTTCCAAACAATACGACTATGACTGGGTTGGAAATAACTCTCAATATATTGAAGTCTTGGGATTTGGGACTGAGATACGTTAGTGGTAGTTCCAACTTACCTTTTCCTAAATTACTATATTTCCCATTCCATTGACGCTGCTAGGGTGTTATGTGATGGCAACTCCACCTAAGTGATCCCACTCTGTAGGTATCTGTCTTGTGTTCATCGGCTTGCTCGTGTCGTCCCTGTCCCACCTTAAAGCTTTGGTTTTATTGGCATATCTGTGTCATGCTACCACACTCAGAGAACTCTCAAGAGTCGCATAGGTTATCCTATTTTATGTCTGTGCATTCACATCTCATGTAATCGATGGACTCAATGCATTAGATGCATAACAATTATCATGGCATACTAAGTGCATCACTCATATCATAGCATGGCATATCAAGTCAAGCATATTGCATAATCGACAATCACAACGCATACATAGCATTTCACATTACTGGTCAATTCATTAATCCTTTGATAATCGTGACTGATTATTCAAGCCAGCAAAAAAAAGATAAATAAATCTGTCCACTTGTGGGTTTCTGATGTTTGAAGAGCCCACAATTGTTTCTTGGACTGATTCCTCGAGGTCTTGCATCACTAGGTATCCACCTATATACAATGATATCCAATTCCTCAATATTGCATGCTAATTTACATAAGAACAAATAAAATCATGCATCTATAACCTTAATTCGATGTGTTTATACTCGATAACTAACTCGGAATCGATTTGGATATTTTTCCTATTTTTCTTTATTTTTTCGAATCTTGTACTAATTATTTGACCTATCAAATAAGCTCCAATTTTAAAAAATTTATCATCATCAGACTTCTTATTAATTCGAGTATTTTTCATCATTTTTCTCATTTTTCTACTATTTTCCCGATTTTTCCTTCATCTCTAGCCATTTTCTTATTTCTGCATTTTTAGTTAATTTCAGCCAATCCTAGTGTGCCACCGGGCAGCTCCAGGCTCTGCCAGACCATCATCTGAGCCTCCAAATTATTGACATGCGGCCCAATTGGGGCATGCCAGCTCGCTCGAGCCTAATGCTCGAGTCCATCCTTACCCGTACCTACAGACGACATGTCGCTTGCTCTTGCAGGTGATACATCGTTCACCTGGGTCTCCAAACTACCCGTTATACGAAGACATCTCGAAGGATATGTCATCCGAGGTCCTCTTCAACCTCCTGCTGCCAAGATCTCCCCACCTGAAAACCCTAAATTCTAGAAATCTCAATCCTTCATACATGCATCGAAACTTGATTTAACCTATAATGACTCAAAGAACACATCAATCTAACCCTAAACCCACAAAAATCATCAAGTTTCTCACCCTAAATTGCATACACGAAAGAAAAACAAGATCTAGTTTACCCCGGAAAAATTCTCACTTGAATCCGGCCGTATAGGACTGAAATCAGCATGAGAATGACTGGGGTAAGCCTGTGAAGGAGAATTGCAACTCAGGGAATGTTTTTGTGGCTCGAGGTGACCTATTACGAGCACTTGGCAAAAATGGGATCTTATCTGTTGGACACACAGGAAATAGGCTGAAACTGAGAAGGGGTGAAGCGACATCCGGTGGTAGGACAAAATGACGTCGTATGAAGGGTTTACGAAACGACATCGTTTCTACAAAAATGACATCAAAGGTTATACAGGTGGCTAAAACGACAGCCACCTGTGCATTTTGATCAACGATGCTCAAAACGACGTTGCTCAAAGCCATTTTTACCATTTCATTAAAATAATAATATAATTTATTATATTAAATATTTAAATATTATTTATTAATTATACAAAATCATCCAAAATTCCTAATAAATACCATACTATTCAGAAAAATACCCTGAATTTTTTAAAAATTCCTTATGAATAGTACTATTCATCAGACTATAGAGTTATTTTTCTCATAAATATTTTATTTACTAAAAATCAAATATCCTTATTTTTTTCTTAAAAAAATTAATATAATTTTCAATACACTTCCGAAAATTCTCGGAAAATTCTCGAATATTTCTAAATCTCCAATGGACCTATCCAAGGTCCTAATTATTAAATTCATTTGTAAAACTAAATTTTTTATTTTTTAATCACCTATTTTTGAAATATTCATCATTCTCAATAATTACAATAATTCTCCCAAAAAATAAAATTCACCTTCAAAACATCAAATCCCTAATAAGATTCATCATGGATGCATAAATACCGGCTAAAATCCACTAACAACGACAATCCTCAATTGGGCCTTCAGGCCCAAATAGGTCGAAAATTCCAGGATTTCACATCTTACCGACCTTATTAAATATTTCGTCCCCGAAACTCGCTTACGCTGAGGTTACTCTTATCGTAAAAATTTTCATATTCACAAAACCATAATCATAATTGTAGTATCCAACTGTATTTTTTTACTTCTAACATTAATTAAAATCACTCGTACAATAACTTCGCATCATTCAACTCATAGCATAGAACGCGATATCCTATCGCATTCCCTTGATCCTCTGTTTTAACAAAATTCAATATTTCAATCATATTGGATGGGATGATTATGATCACACTATCGATAAACACTCAAGGCCAAATTCTTTAGGCCATTCATTCAATGATCATATTCGTATGACAATTTACTAGTGAGTAATAACAGAACCTGCTTCATATTCTTTCTAACTATATTATCATCAGGAGTCATAAGCAATAACCTAGAATTCATCATATCAAAATAACTCCCACATCAAACTCAAGTTCTAATTAGAATGTAGTATCTTATTATGTTCTTTTCATTCTCTTACTTAAGATCAATCAACTTCTAAGCTCAAATTTTCTCAGTCTACTATTTCAGCATCCAGAATTATTGACATCAATGTATACGATTAAGCACTTTGATAAGAGCACTATGCTTACACTGTACTATTTAGCTCTTACCTTTGTCTTCAATCAACTTATTCAGAGGCAAGCTTTTTGAGTCTATAGTACTTAGCTTAGCCTATTATGAATTTTAGTTTTGCAATAACTTCGTAAATTTATAGTATAAGTATTACTAATTGATCACATAACACTGGGCATGTTATGAGGTTCATATTAAATACTGCATATTATATATTATGTGCTTCAATAGGTACAATATTCCTCAATATACCCAAAACTAGAGATATGCATTCCGTGCATTGATCTCATTACTGAGTGATCAAATTTGAAAATGTTCACTTCATGTGCCTATAAACACAAAATACACTACTAATATGATAAGTAGTCCTCGTTCCTTTCTAATTATGCTAAACTATTCTGTGTTCTCAATGGGTTAACTTCTATAGCTCACCAAAGCAACAATTTGTATTTGGCATCGTCTTACTGTAAGTCATACAATTCTTGTTAGGATTCAATGAGGCAATTTATTACTTATAAGCATGTTAAACTGCGATCAATCCAGAGTCATTTATGCCTCAAAATAGAATACTCAATTTCAAGATTATTCAAAATTACTTAAAATCTCGATAAACCATACCTAATCCAAGGTACTTTTTAGAATTCAAACCATTTGTAGGCAATATTAACTTACATTAGAGTATACATGTGTTCTTTCTTGCTCCTCCTAGGACTTCCAATCTGAAATCAAGATTAATACAGTGTATACATTCATAGTTTTTCCTGACCCGACAATTCACAACAAGATAATAAAGTTCATTCATATAGTGCCACAATATTAATTTTGAACCTTATAGCAATTAGGTGCAATGATCCTCAATGAAAAAAAATGACAACTCAAGTTTATGTGGCACCAATATGTTATCCAATCATGTTATATTACAAGGTGACTTTGCTGGTAGAACACAATGCACACAGATAACAACTCGCAATCTAAAACACAAGAATCGATAAGGTTTTTAAATAGATCTCAAGCAAGAAATATTACGTTATAGATGTGTGTAACAATCTGAAGATGACTAATATGTCTATGAATTTGAAACATTGAGATATATTCCAGAACGATGATTGCTCAACCTAGAGAACCGAGCAGAAATGGGCCTATAAGATATAGACCCACTCAATTACTATCAAAATGATAGAGATTACTAATTCAATATGGTTCTCTCAAATAATAGAGGACACACTATTTATGAAGGTTACTCAATGATAGATACTATTTTCAAATAAAGGAAACATGTTTCGTTACCATTTAACTGTTACGCTCTGGAATCCAAAAATTTTGCATGACAATCACCGTAGGCCCACTATATATACTACTGCACCGCCTAAAAATCTTGGAAAAGACAGAGAATGGTCCACCATCGATAGGGTACAAGAAGTAGGATACATACAAACCCAACTTTTTGTCATACAGAGGGGCATAAGGTTGATGCTAGCTCCCAAATCACATAGTGCCATGCACAATTGATTAGCCCCAATCTTCATAGGAATGGTAAAACTCACAGTATCTTTAAGCTTTGGAGGTAATTTTCTTTGAATAATAGCACTACATTGTTCAATCAAAGCCACTGTTTCATAGTCTCCAATCGTCCTCCTCTTTACAATGATGTCTTTCATAAATTTTTCATAGGAAGGCATCTACTCCAAGTCTTCAGCAAAAAGAATATTAATCTATGTTTTCTTGAAAACTTTCAGGAATTTTACAAATTGTTTATCCAGTTGTTCCTTCTTCAATCTCCTATGAAAAGGTGGGGGTGGCCGTTGCTCTTTCTTCTCCTATTCTGATGATTTTTCTTCTACTAGTTTTTCTGATTCTGAAACTTCCATTGCTGGCTGAAATCTTGGATTATAGCCTCCTCTCTTTCCATGATTCCGATGTAATGCAGGAATTGGATTATTGTTCTTATAAGAAAAAATCGGATGTTATTTCCAATTTTCATTATAAGTGTTGCCAAAATAATGGTGTTGTTTCAATAGATTTCCCCCATAATTGGCTTCCTCCATATTCTGCTGACACTGATAATTATTATAATTTCTTCTGCACTGATTACAATGAACTAGAATAGGTGTACTTATTGAATTTTTCTGAACTGCTTCTACACTCACCCTACTCTGTGCAAATTCACGTCTCATTGGTGCCATCTTCGTTGTCAGCATAGTGATAGCATCAACTTCAAGCCTTCCTAGAGTTCTGTCAAATTCAGAATCCTGCCAAGTTTGTCCTCCAGTAGCTACTCTTTCTACTAATCTGAAGGCTTCATCAGCTTATTTGTCCAGAAAATTACCATCGATGGTGGCATTGACCATAAACTTGTGCATATCGGACTGCCTTTTGTAGAATACATCCACCAACAAGAAATATGGAATGCCATGGTGGGACATCTCTTTAAAAGCCCCTTGAATCTCTCATAGGCTTCATATAGGGAATCCTTTAGATGCTGTTGAAATTGCTGATTTCATGCCTCAATTAGGAATTCTTCGTAGGTGAGAAAAATCTGGTCAAGAATGCATTCATCAGCTCCTCCCAAGTAAATGTGGAACCTTTGGGTAAATTCTCCAACCAATCTGCAGCATTCCTAACAAGAGAGAAAGGGAAAAGATGCAACTTGATTGCCTAAGCAGGAACCCCATTAAACTTGAAAGAATCAGTCGGCTTTGGGTCCTCCTTTTCTTTCCCAAAGAACTGGTGATTCTCCATCATCTGAATCATCACAGGCTTGATTTTAAAGTTATTGGCTGGAATTGCTGGCCTGTGAATCCCATCACCTAGTAGCTCGGCTGTTGGTGTGTTGTAATCCTTCACCATTCTATGTCTGGGTTGTGGGTTTTCCACCGATAGAACTAGATCCAAGTTGTCTCATCCTTGATTATTCATTGTTTGGTTAGAAATACTAATGTGTCTCAGCTTCAAAATGGTTCTCTCAATGTCAGGGTCAACGGGTGCAAGATCAAGCTTCTTACTCCTTAGGTTGTACCTGTGTTCCAGCTCTGTGCACTTAAAAAAAAAAAAAACTAAGATTTAATCTAGAAAAAGAATAAGAAATGAATTGTTTGTCCTAAAATAATTTTCCCAACGGCGTTAAAAACTTGTTAGCATAAAATTGAATTGATCTTTAATTGCAAGTGCACGATAACAACAAGTAATATAGTTCTAAAGAACAAATATCGATCTATAGGGAAAATTTGTTCGCCAAACACATTTACTATAGTTAAATCGATCGAATAGTGTGTATTTGTGAATTGAAAAAGTATTAAAAGTAAATATCAGTAATTCATTTTGCATGAAATAAACAATGATTTGTATTCAGAATTCTCACCTTGAATTTTTGTTTACTAGCTAACCTAGAAGATGTTCCTGATTCCCTTAATTTCAATACACCTTCCCAGGTTGTTATTGGTTAACCCATAACCCTTAATAGCTATATTCATATGCTAATTCGGCTTAGAGTTGATTAACAATAACCAGTATGAATTCTAGGTTTGGCAGACATATTTCTATTCTGACAATTAAGTGATCTAAGTATTCTACCCCTATGTTGGAACCTAAACCAATACTCCTACCAGATTAGGTTTACCTATAATGAAGTGATCAATTTCGTATTGAAGAACAAGGAAAAATAATCTTCTTAGTTATTAGGTTACAGGTTAAGTTTCGAATCCTATTTGGGTGCTTAGAAATTAGAATGATAAAAGGAAAAGAAATCAAGTAAAATAAAACTAATTTCCATACTTAAAATCCAAATAATATACCGTAGATTAGTCTCTGATAGATAACGAATCTAACAATAAGGAAAAATGTTTATGTTTGTAAACTAAGAACTTGATACATTACAATGACCTCCTAACGCCTAATTATACTAAACCCTAGGTAACTAATCTTTGTCCATAAGTGATCATCCTTATCCACGTATCTTTGGGCTTGAATTCGTACGATCGACCGGTCGGTGTAAGTGAACTGATCGATCCATTGATGTTCAGCATGATTTTCTGGGTGACCGGTTGGTGTAGGTTAACCGACTGGTCGGTTGAGCTTCGACTTCATTTTTTTTCTTGTTTTTTTCAACCAACCAGTCGGTGGCCTTCAACGGATCGGTCGATTTAGCCTCAACAAAATTTCTTCATAAATACCGACCGGTCGGTTGTCTCTCACAATCCTCAACATTGATTTCATCATTTTGGCGCGTCTTTCATATGAAAACGTTACCTTTTGACACTAATACCCATTACATAGCTTCTCAACCACAACAGTCAACAAACAATCAAAACGTTCACTAATTTAATATAATTAGAACGCAATTGTCCTTAAATCAAACCATATTTCTCATTATTACTAAAAATTACAAGTGAACAATATCGTAAAAAGTAATGTAGTTGTTCAAAAGAACATAATTCGTCCTTAGGAAACTGAATAACACTTGTAATCTATTATATGGATCGTTTATTCTAGTTAAAATAATTCAAACTATTCGATATAGTAAGTAAGAATTCATAAGACAACTGAATAATTAAAACTTCGTTCACTAAAACTAAGAATCATACTCTAGCATTACTACGTTCGAACCACGTCATATAATTTCATCTAACTATTTATTATAAATATTTAACTAAGCATCTTCCAATTACTTAATTATTCATCCCAGCCTGCCATTTGCTATATTCCTATGTAAATGAAAAAATCAAGTTAATTAATTCAAACGGTTTATCCAAGGTAATAGATATATTCCTATTCTATCACATTTTACCATACTGTCCTGGTTTGCACATTAATCAGTCAGATTATAATTAAATTTTCGAATAACTTATAATTACCTTGAACAGGTTGATCAACCCTGTTGGATTATTACTTAATATACAAGAAAGATGCATACACTTTTCAGTGTCATTTAACTCAAGAATTGAGGCATCCAAAAGAATTACAATTCGCACATGAAATAGTAACACATTTATTCAATCATTCATGTTGATCATAATCCACAATTACATTCTGTGTGCCTTGAATTCCAAGGACTTAAGTTACTGGAATTTCGGAATATGATTCATACTAAAGATAATAGAACTTAGAATAGGATATTTTTGCTGTAACTCCCCTTACTATATTACACAAACCCCCTATTTATAATGCAGGAGTTTCAACTGGTCAAAATGTACCATTTTGATCGGTCTAATCACTCCAATGGTAAAAGACTGCCCATAACTGCCTTTAACTGCTTGTTCGACCTATCGGTAACCTTTACTCGATCGGTTAAAATTTTATGCATTGAACGGTTAAACTTTGACCTTCCTTTCTACTTGAGCTTTCGATCGGTTGATTCTTTATAAGTTTGACAGATCATGAAGTTCTCTAGGATTCCTCGGATGATTTTGACCGGTCAAATTATACACGTTTTGATCGATCGAACTTGATCTTATGAAATGACTGGTCGAAGTTAACAGACTTTGATTGATCATCAACTTCTCTAGTTCATTCTTGATGAATTTAACCGGTTGTAAATTGTATATGTCGATCGGTCAAACTGAGCCAAATTGTGATGCACTTGATCATTCTTTGTTTCACCTACCTGAAGGAAAAAAAACTAAACAAACAACTAATTTACATAGTTTGACTAGTTTAAAACAGGTTAAACATTTTAAAATTCTCAAATTGATTGTGCTAATTACTATGTAAAAACAGGGTAATACATAATAATGCATATAGTAAACCTATAAGGCTATAAATGAGCAGATTATAGCGGAGATAATTATACAAATAATCATTAAAGGAGTGTGCAGTAGTTTTGAATGAAAAAGTACGATGTCGATCTGGGTCACATTGAAGTGTATTTATTAGAACTTGGTCACACTATCATTTGTATGATTTATATACTTATTTATCTTAATCTTGGTTCTTGGATTACAAAATATCATGCATGTAGACTATGAGAATAAACATCATGTATGTGATCTACTAGAACCCATAAGAAAATCCTAACCTCGGCTTGATTTAATTCTCAACTGTCTGACTGCCTATTTGGAGAGAAGCCACAATCATGTCAAATCCTGTTCAAATACAGATCCAAAGATCCAGTAGAAGCCTACCAAGTGATTAGACAAGAAAATCACATATAACACAGCACATGCATACACACAAACAATACTGGACACATAGGCACACAAGTTCAACAATAGGTCACAGTCAGCATGTATAATGAACCCATTCACACAAGACCATGACTAGGCTTGGCAATAACTCATAGTCCTTTGGGCGTCAAGAGTAGGACTGAGATGATGTTAGCATAAAATGAGTTTACCTTAAATCGCAAATGCAAGATTGTCAATAAGTAATATAGTTTAGAAGAATGACTATCGATCCCACAGGAAAATACATTTAAACCAATCAATTCGACTATCCTAGTATTCTAGTTAAATGAATTGACTAGAATTTGAATGAGTTTAAATGAAAACTAAACTTAAACATGACGATAAATAATTTTGGGTATATGAAATATGTTGAATTCAGAACTCACACCTAAAATCTGTATAATTAATTAACCCAAAATATGTTCTTGATTTCTACTACCTAATAATACCTTCCTAGGCTACTATAAGCTAATCTTATTTGCCTAACTAACTATATCTCTATGCTAATTCTGCTTACAGGATTGAATAATTCCCAACCAAATAGGTATATTTCTATTCTGTCAATTGGCTTAACCTAGGAATTCTACCCCATTATCGAAACCTAAAATAACCTACCAACGAGATTAGGTTCACCTAATCTTCAATATAACAAATAGCAAGGTAGAATTAATCTTCCTAACTAATTCATTAACAAATCCCAACTTGAATTCTGGTTAGCACTTAGCAATTAAATTGACGGAGAGAAAGAAAGAGAAGCAAAACAAAATCAATAGTCATACTTTAAATTCCAAATAACATACCGTAATTTGATATCTAAAGGATCTAGTTAATTGCAGAAAAAAAATAAAGGAATAGGTTTGTATGCTTTAAAACTAAGAACTTGATGATTTATAATAAATCTGGGCATCTTATTTTATAATAAAAAAAAGTCATCCGACCGCTCCGTTTGGATACACCACCCGGTCGGTGTCATCCCCTCGTGTGACCAACCAGTTGGTCCCATTGGTTCTACTGACCGGTTTCATCTGGCCTCATCTTTATAAATCTTCAACTTGTTGAACTGACTAGTCGGTGTAGGTGAACCGACTAGTTAGTTTGGTCTCACATTGCTAGTGTTGAGCAACCGAACGGTTGGTGACAAGGGTCTAACCGGTAGGTCTTGGTTAGGCTTGAATATCCTCTTAAACCGACCGGTCAATAAATGTACACCAAACGGTTGATGAATGTACACTGACCAGTTGCAGGACATACGACTTCGCACTCATTCGGGGGTCATTTTTTATCTAAAACAGCTTCCTCTTGTCGATAAACTTGTACTAATAGCTGTTCAACCACAAAACTAGACAAACCATCAAAAAGTTCAATTTAATGACTCAATTATTTATTAAGAACACAAAATGAATAAAAACTACATGCGGATGCCAATGCGAAACATAAGTCATTAGGTTCGTCAGTGGTACTAGACAAAACATTGTCCAAAACAACTGGCGATGCTAGAGTGTTAGGTGATCATAGTTACACATAAGTGGTCCCCACTTTGTAGGATCCTATCTCGCATTCATCAGCTGGCTTGTGTAGTCCCTTTCCACCTATTAGATTCTTTTTTTGGCGTCTCTATTCCTCAATACTAGACCTGATGAGCTCTAAAGGGTTGTATAGGTAACTTATGCAAATACCGTGCTTTGCATAACTCATACCCGAATGTGTTCAAGGCACCATATGCAACTCGATATAACACATAGAAAAACACATCCATGCCATTCGTTCTTCATACTTTACCATGAAACATCATATCTACGCAACTCCTAGCATAGCAGGTAGTTAAACGTATAGCATGGAAAATCTCATGCTTTTTATAGCACACAAAGAATTTCAATTTATTACCTTATTATCTTTGTTAACTTGCATGCAATGATTCATGCCATTATTCAAAATATTAAAAAATTCTATTCACCCATGGGTTTCAAAGCCCACGCATAAATCGATAGCTTGCTAGACCGATTTCTCGATGTCCTGCCACTATAGGTATCCACCTACAAACAATTATAATTTCTTCGAAATTAAACTCAATACATAATAATACATAAAATTTTGCATCTAAACCATTTAATCGACGCATTTATATCCTCAAGTCAATTCGAAACCAAACTGGGAAATTTTCTCATTTTTTCCTATTTTTCCAAATTTTTTAATATTTATTTTACTCATCAGAATAACTCCAAATTCTAGAAATTTGATATTATTAGAATCCTCAATCAATCTAGTATATATTATAATTTTTTCAGAATTTATCTCATTTTTTAATTATTTTTTCTTGACTTTGCACCATTTCTGACCTTTTTTCTAATTTTTTGAAATTTGTATTAATCCAGCCAATCAAATCGCGCCACCTAGCAGCACTAGGTGTACCTAGACCAACTTCCAAACCTACAGGATTGTGACATACGCCCCACTCTATGCATGCCATTTCGCTTGAAACTCAGGTTCGGGTGCTACCTGTTTGCACCTAACAAACAACGTGTCGCCTACCATCATCAGGAGGGTCTTCTTCAACCTCCAAATGCGAGTTGTAGACTCCTTCCTTTTGGATTTTTTTGAAAGCCTGAATGTCCAAAACATGCCATCAAACTTTACAATACTTACATAAAAACTTTCTTTAGACTACCAACAACTCAAACATGTATAAATCACATAACTTCATGTCCGATTAGATGCTTAATTTTAACTTGTAAAAACCAAAACTATGTTTAGGTTATACTTACCTATCTCTCACAAAATCCACACAATATTGGCGTAGAAGCACTCGGAAGGAGAAAGCACATAAGAGGAGGGGGGAAATCACAGGCTTGGAAGTGTTTTTGAGCAATTTCGTGATATGGATTGATATCCCCTTATATTCTCTCTCATATCCCTTAATATCACAAGTCACCAGAAGAAACTGGGAGAAGATTGGCGGCATCCAATATATGGGTGAAACAACGTCATTTTTGATAAAATGACTTCCCCACATCGTTTCAAAGTGCACACATGTTGCAATGTCTGTGTTTGTAAACATGACATGTATTGAGTGGCAAAATAAGCAAATTAGCCCCGAGTCCCGAATTCCAATAAAACATTGCTCAATGCTCATTTTTCAGAGTCATAACCCGAAAGTGACACTTATGAGTCCCAATGACTTATTAGAAGTGGATAAAGATATCAAAAATCCTAGCTGCATATCGTATGGGCTCTAAGACTACTTTTTTGCCCAACTCAATAAGATCGTCGTACAAATCCCAATCATCCTTCATAAGCATTCGCATAGTTTATTGAACTCGTAATAAACCCGGGCAATGATTCGAAGCCCACTAATTCCTCATCGAAACTCAATTGAGCTTTTTGCCCAAACATCCCAAAAAGTCAGAATCTCAAATCCTACCCACATTATAAAAAAATTCACCTCGAAACTTGTTAATTTCAAGATCATTCTTTACGAAAAAAAATTCTGCATCAACTAATGTAGTATTCAACTGCACTCCTTTCATTCTTTATATCCTTTTGAATTTACAATTACCAGGCTAATCCATGGTTCAAATAATATCGTGTCACGTCAATAACAGAAAAATTTCACAAGACAACCGCCATAGGCTCACTATATACACTGCTTAACAACAAGCAACATATATAATGACTCTACAAGGCTAGAAACAATAATAGATCGTAGAAAGAAAAACAAATAGAAAGTACAGTGGAAACATAATATACAATAGTGGCATTTGGGTGAAACTTTCCCTAAGACTACATAACATTTATATTTTATATCATTTTTACATTATTGTAATCTTTACTCACACCCATATACAATATGTACAATGGCAGAGGTTACAAGAAACCAGATAAATATATGTACAAACGTACTAATAACCTCAAGATATATACATATATACATATATAACTGACAGGATATGGAGTCGGGACCAATCCGTTGACCAAAAACCTTCCAAACTTGTCCTTGAGTAACTAGATCTAACAATTTTGCAGAAATTCGCCAGGTGAGTGGTCAGGGAAGGACACAAGCATAATATGACAAATATAAGAATACAATTCCCAAAATACTCAGCAATTTACAAAGCACAACAAAACGCATATGTGATATCAAGCACATGCACAAGTTAACACCTAACTATGAAATTTCATTTTAGTAAAGCATTCAAAATGTGTCTAGGCTGGCATTTATCACAGGTTATTTCGGGCCCTTGATAAAACTAAGATCAGTCAATGGTATCCTAAGTGATTTCTTTTTAGCTTTTCCTTATATTTATTATGTTTATACTGACTATTTAACTCAACTCTACAATCTAATTCCAATGACAATGCTGAGATGTTAGGTGATTGTAGCTCCACACAAACATTTCCCAAAACCTGTAAGATTGGTTATCAAGTTCACAATAAATGCTATACATATTTCAACCTTATTCCTTGTGGTCTGGCATCTCCATGCCACGCTACCAGACTCGGAGAGCTCTGAAGGGTTTCATAGGTTACTCTATACAAACACATGCTGCTATCACATCATTATTCAATATATCATTAAACAAGGTAGCATTCATAAGAAGTTGTACTCATAACGGTTAATTCATTAATTCAAGCAATTGAGGCAACAGGCACTAAATTCATCACTTGCCTATGTATGCATATTCAAGCCATCTCGGTTATTCATTTATCTTATTAAATTTTAGATATAATCATATGACATATTATGCACAAACACAAACAACCAACCACTTACAATTCACAATTCCAGCTCCTTTTCAGGATCCGATTCTGATGATGATACTCTTTCTTGATCTAGTTCAACACTTGTCAATTATCGAAATCCAACCTTCTATTAATCTCATATCAAAGCCACAATCATTAAATATACATTTCCAATGCTTGACCCATCTCAACATCAACTAAACATCGATTCTAAACAATTTCTGATCTTTTATAATTTTTTTCAGCATTTTCTATCAGCTTCTATGGTTTATTTTATCCATCAAAAAATATTTAATCTCTACAAATATTATACCATCAAAGACCTTATAATTTCTAGTATATTTCTTGATTTTCCATATTTTTTCTTCTTTTTCTTCTATTTTCCCCTTCTTTTTTTAAATTTCAGGCCTTTTTGTTTATTTTTGTAATTATTTATATGGCCCTTTAACCGTCCGACATATGATAGCACGAGCGTGTGCCAGCATTACACCTGAGCCTCTAGGATGCTGACATATGGCTCTCTCTGAGATTGGCACGATTTTTCCAAGCCTCTTACCCATCCTTTTAGCTACTTGACATTCAATTATACTTCAAGCTACTTGTCATTCATCTTAATTGTAAATGACCTATCATTCAATTCAATCTTAGACGACATGTCATTCATTATTCCCTTTAAACTACATAACTTTCACATTCAATTAAACGACATATCATTCGGTAAGGCTATTAAATGACTTGTCTCCTAAAATCACATTAGAAGACATGTCGTCCAAATCCACCATGGACGACACATCGTTGGGAAGCCCTCAGATGACCAGTCATCCCTAAAACTCAGGCTGACATGCTTCTTTGCAAACCCTACTGGAATTTCATCTCTTTCATCCCAAATCCACCCAATTAAACTTCTATTTATCATGTTAATCACATCAGAACTTAACTCTAGCTAACCCACATAAAACCCATGGATTATAATCAAGAAAAACAGAAATCAAAACCATAAATCGAACAACACAAGCACCCAGATTTTCAGCTAGTAATCTTACCCAAATCATTTGGCGATTCATTCTTTTCTCCCTCACGTTCACTCACGACTCACAGGAGCTCTCCTGAAACTTTTTTCACACCAATCTGAAGGTTATGAGCTGAATTGGGCTATACCCATGCATGGCTTTCTCTCGCCGGATTTACTTCGGCCACGTGTTGGGGCAAGGGATTGATAACCATCGATTTACACAAGTGTACCGAAGGGAAAGCTTTTGGGTATTACTCATTCCCGAATTGGAATGATGACGTTCTAAACCTGAAGGAGGTAGTGCTTTTTGAAGAATAAAAGTTAGGGTTTCATCCTTTTTCTGCAACCGAACCAAAATGACAAAAGTGTCTGTCGTTTTGATCAGGCTCGGTCTAAATTACGGAGCCTTCCACGTTTTTTACCTCCTTTCTCTTTTTTTAATAATAATTAATATAATAATAATGTTTAATATATATTTAAAATTCCAGAAATTTTATGTAATTCCTAATAAATAGTATACTATTTCGAAAAATACCTAAACAATTCTAATAAATTTCTCAGAAAAAGTAGGACACTCCAAAAGGATTAAATTACTCTTCTCATAACTATAAAATTAATAATAAATAAAATACCTCAAAATTACATTTAGAAAAATCCTTTAATATCAAAATGCTCTTCAAAAAATTCTTAGAAAATTTGCACACCTTTAAATTCCATCTTTCAACCTAATTTTGATCCTTAACCAAGAAAATCCTTCCTGATACCTCCTTGCAACATTCATTTCTATATTTCTATAATTTCACACTCAGAATTCAAATATTAAAAGAAATTATGTAACCAGGTTCTTAGTTCCGATTCGAGTTTTCAAACTTCAATATCGGCATTCAAAAGGTAATATACCAGGTTATCCATATTAAAGAATGTTTAGCAAATACAAAACATAACTAGAGGTGAAATTACGAAAATACCCCAGGTTCTGGTCTAACAAAAACACACTCTTTCAGGTCCAATCAACAATGGTTGTATTCTGTGAATCCAAATGACCCAACAGAAAAGGTTTTGTTTCTATTATAATCTTATCCATAAAATCCATGGACCGTTTTGCACATTCCTAGCCCAATACTTATATCTCGATCCACCTACTCAAAATTTCAGGGTTTCATATATCGAGTATCAAGAACTAAATATCTGGGGTTATATCAATCACCTTAACCCCAATATAGGGCATATAACCCAAAATCATTCTTCCGTCATTTCTCATAACATAACCCAACATTACATGATTACATTTAATACACCTAGTGATTAACTCACTGCTAAAATCATTCCTAGATGATAGTCTCACCGTTCACATAAAAAATTTTAATGTATTTTTTCCAATCACATAAACAACAATCACTATTCATATAACATAGACAGCAAGTACTGTCTAAGAATCTGACAGTCTTGTATATCGATTCAACTTCTGTATCAATCCCAATCTCAAGCTGGAATGTAGCATCCTACTACATTCTCTCCATTCTTTGGCTCCATTAGGATTGCCTGTATATTTCAATTTATGTCATATATAATGATAGACAATAGCAGAAACTTATAACTTGCAACAATAACCACCATGTTTCCACTACACTACTCTACATTTAACCTTATTTTCTACCAACTCATTAAGAAATAGAACTCAAAGATATCACAATTTGGCTCCATTTCATTAGCTTTTCCCTTTAATCACTGTATATCTATCAACTTTGCATATCAAGAATATGAGATAATCTCATAAATATTTAATTATAATTTAGAATTCACAACTCTGCATGAAATCAACCATATCGGATTAGAATGTATAAGTAATACTATCTCTTTGGTATATACAATAATAATTTACTCAGGATAGAAGCTCAAAGGGAAAGAAGGGGAGAATGATAATAATTTAGGGTTAGGTACAAAGAAAAGTCTCGGTTCATGGTGTGGTTCTCTTATACCAAATACCAAACTTCTCTGATAGTCCTGACACTAACATGCCAAATTAAGCTAATAACCACAGATACAAAGTCGGTCTTTCATTGAATCTCCAACCACATTCCAATCCTCTGCTTCGGTATTAAATGAGTAGTCCCATCACATCAAATGGTAAATCTAGATTAGAGGGTATAGAAGACATAAATAATAATCTAACCCTCATCCTCGATAAGATAGCTGTATCTAAAGCAACATATAATCATTTCAAAATACCAATCACAACATAATAGGTAACTCCACACCTTTTATATCTTCACACACTGCATATCATCCTTAATATCTTATACTAGAGCTAGTCTTTCCTCTTACCATATCCATAATATTCAACTGGTGACATCCACATCACTACTATGAGGATTACGTGATTACTTCCACAAATTTAATTTAAGACTACCCAAACTTCCATAGCTTTGTCTAGATAGTCTTACCTTAATTAATCATTAGTACATAATATGTACATGATTCCCCTGTCTAGAATCAAAAGCAATGAATGTCTTGACACATATATTTTTTTCATTTTTTCAATGGTGATTATATTCAAAGACAATACATTCATTCCTGTTGTCAGCGGTTGGAATGCTTCATTTGGCTGATTTACCTTGTTTTTATAGTATAATCAAGGAAATATATAAAACTCACAATTGTGTACACCCGACACACAAAGAGACACGAGGATATTTAAGCTCAAATAGATTTCTTAAACCAAGAACCTCGAAACATGTTAAGCAAATGAAACAAAAATTTTCAATTGGCTTATGATATTAGAGTAATTCAAATTGATCGTCTCCTGATGAACAACAATGAGATGATAGCACAAATTTGTAGTCACTGATATAGATTCCCAAACACATATAGGCACACAAAAAAGAGACATGCTCTACTAACAATAAAATTTTTACCCACTTTGGTGATTATTAAATGATAGTATTTTAATTAAGGAAGTCAATATGAGTTAATTTTATTAAAACACCCTAAAACATATTCTGCTATAACTAGAAATTTTCCCACGCTATGGTACTAGTTGAGTGATAGCACAAGGTTAAGAAGTGAAAAACAACTTGGTTTTTAAGAAATGATAGCAAACAATGCTCCGCTAACAAAGAATTATCACAGCCTGGACCAAAAAGTTTTACTCAAAAATTGTCCTAGACTCACTATATGCACTACCTCATCACACAACAATGCATATAGTAAACTTATAAGTCTAGAAAAGAGAAAATTATAGCAGAGATAATTATACAAATAATCATCAAAGGAACATACAGTGGTTTTGAATGAAAAAAATATGATGTCAATTTGGGTACATCGATGTGTATTTATTATAATTTGGTCACACTACAAAATCTCATGCATGTAAACTAGGGGAATAAACATCATGTACATTATATACTAAAACCCATAAAAATATCCTAACCTTGACTTGCTTTGATTCTGAACTGTCTGATTGTCTATCTGGAGGGAAGCCACGATCATGTCCAATCCTGTTCAAATACAGATCAAAAGATCTAGCAGAATCCGGCTAGGTGAGTTGATGGGAAAAATACGTATAACATAGCACATGCATACACACAAACAGTACTGAGCATGCAAGCACACTATTGCAACAATAGGTAATAATCAGGATATATAATGAACCCATGGACACAGGACCGTGATTGGGCTTGGCAATAACTCACAGTCTTTTCGGCATCAGGAGTAGGATAGGGATCCGTCAGTGGTATTTCACTCTTACCTTTGCCATTACCTTTCATTTTTCAAAACCAATGATGATGCTAGAATGTTAGGTGATCGTAGTTCAACCTAAACGGTCTCCACTCTATAGGATCCTGTCTCAAGTTCATCAGCTTGCTCGTGTAGTCCCTTTCCTCCTTGTAGCCTCTTTTTCTGACATCTCCATGCCTCGTTACCAGACTCAAAGAGATCTCAAGAGTTATATAGGTTCCCTATGCAAATAACATGCTTTGCATAACTTATACCCGAATGCATTCAAGACATCACTTGCAACTCGATAAAACACATAGAAAAACACATCCATGTCATCGATTCATCATACTTTAGCATGGCACATCATATCTACGCAACTCCTAGCATAGCAAGCAATTTAATGTATAGTATGGCAAGCAGCATGTCAAATCTCATGCTTTTTATAGCATATTATCTTATTATCTTAATTAACTTGCATGGAACGATTCATTCCAGTATTCAAAATATTAAAGTTCCATCCACTCACAGGTTTCAAAGTGCACACATGGCTCGATAGCTTACCTGACCAATTCGTCGAAGTCAGGCTAATATAGGTATCCACCTACACAAGATTATAATCAAATTCTTCATAAATGAACTCAGTACATAATAATACATAAAATTACATGTCCAAACCATTTAATCGACGTATTTCTACCCTCGAGTCAATTCAAAACCATAACAGAAATTTTTTCTTTTTTTTTTCAAAAATTGTAACATTTATGTACTGATCATATCAGCTCTAAATTCCATAAACTTTGTATCATTAGACTCCTCATTTAATTTATTATTTACTGTAATTTATCCCAAAATTTTCTCATTTTTTCTACTATTTCTTCTTGATTTTTCACCATTTATGATTCTTTTTCTAACTTTCTGAAATTTTTATTAGTCTAGCCAATCACATCGCACCACCTAGCAGCACCAGACATGCCCAAACCAACTTCCAAACCTCTAGGATCATGACAGATGTCTCACTCTTTGCGTGCCAGGTTGCCTAAGCCTCAGGCTCGGGTGCTACCTGTTCACACCTAGCGAACGATGCGTCACATACTCGTGTAGGCGACATGTCACTCAACTCCTTTCCGGACAACTTGTCTAGCATATGGGGAAAATGACCCTCCAATTCTTCAACCTCCAGAAGTAAGTTACAAGCCCCTTCTTCCTTCTTTTTTTCTTTCAAAAATCGAATCTCCAAAACTTCCCATCAAACTTCATAGTACTAAACTATTCGTAGACTTCAAATAACTCAAACATGTATAAATCAGACAATTTCATGTTTGATTACATGCTTAGTTTTAATTTGTAAAAACTAAACTATGTCTAGGTTATACTCTCCTATCTCTCACAAAATCCACATGATATTGGTGTAGAAGATCTTAGAAGGAGAAAGAACAAACGAGGAGGATAGAAATGACAGGCTAGCGAGTATTTTTGGGCAATTACAGGATATGGTTTAATATCCTGCTGTATTCTCTTTCCTATCCCATAATATCATAGGTCATCGGAAGAAACGGGGAGAAGATAGGAGGCATCTGGTATTTGTTGAAACAATATTATTCGGGCTTTGCTTTGAAATGACGTTGTTTTTTATAAAACGACTTCCCCAAGAAAATAATCGAAAATGACAAAGTGTGCTGTCATTTTGACGAGTCACAATCAAAATGACACAACTGCGTGTTGTTTTTAGTTTATATTATTTTAATAATATAATAATATTTAATATTAATAATAAAAATTATTATTTTTTATTTATAAAATCATCAAAAATTTGTAATAAATACTGGATTCATCTGAAAAATACCCAGAAACTTTTTACAGAATCTTTATGAATAATGCTATCTATTGGAACTCAAAAATTATTTTTTTCCATAAATTCATAGTTTATTAAAAATCAAGTATCTTATAAATCTCCTTAGAAAAATCATAATAATTTCAATTATACATCTAAAAATTTTTAAAAAATTCTCCAATGTTTATAAACCATTAGTAAATCTTCTAAGGTCTTAAAACACTAAAACTATCAATATAACTCATCATATGTTTTTTCATCCATACTATATATAAATGAGATTAATATCTCATTAATCATAATAAACCTCCGAAAATATAGTTAACCCATCATAAGATCACCGATACCTAACGAAAAATATATATTCAAGATGCACACATGTCATAAGGTCTGTGTTTCTAAGCATTATCGGATAGTGAAATGATCAAATTACCCCCAAATCTCGAATTCCAATAAAACACTACTCGATGTTCCTATTTCTGAGTCATAACCCTAAAGTGACAACTATGAGTCCCAATGACTTATCAAAAGTAGATAAAGATATCGAAAAATCTAGTTGCATATCGTATGGGCCCTAAGACTTCATAGTGGCCCAAATCGATAAGATCATCGTACAAATCTCAATCATCCTTCATAAGCACTAACACAGTCCATTGGACTCATAATAAACCTGGGATATGATTCAAACCCCATTAATTCTTCATCCAGACTTAATTGGACTTTTTGCCCAAACAGCCCAAAGGTTCAATATCTCACAAACAATAACCATTGCCATTTCAATCGATTTGAACAAATTAATTTTTGCAAATATCATACTACATTTCTTTTCGCTTTCAAGCTTTATGGATAACTCATCTCCTTTGGAATTATTTTGATTTTAAGCAATGAGCTAGGACGAAATCCGTTTTAATGGCTTTGCACATTTTTCAACAGTAAAATTATTATAATATTGAAATAAAATTGTAATTGGGTATATATTTCAGAAAAGAAGTCCTTACTGACATGACTGATATTGAAAAAGTCTTTGAACTTATATTAATATTTAGGTTTTACCGGTGCTGTGGTATGATCGAGTGTCTATTTGTCTTCTAGGATGTGAGTGTATTTTTTGAGGTAATGCATAGTATTTTAATGCCAAATATATGTTTTTTAGAGATTTACATACATCATCAGTTTATAAAGATTTCCGAGTGGTTTGTGGAACTAGAGTGGTGAAATTTATCTCATTCGTTTGTTTTTTATTTTAAACCCAAATCTTGCTTGTTTGAGTGACTAGTAGTTGATGGAATCAATTTCGTATTTTGAGCATGCTTTTATTTTAAAAACTTAATGTAATTATTTTAAGCCTAAAATTGATGGTTTTAAGTTTTATAACTTTAATTCATAGTCATTTAACTTTTTTTTTAAACTTTAAAGCCGATTTCAAAATTTTTCAAGCTTGTCGAGTCCTATCCTATAAATACGGGTACTTCAAAAGTTTCCGTCTTTAAACTTTCTTTCTTCCTCTCATTTGAGTGTGCATTATCATGAGACTAGTGTTTTACGGAATAAAAATTCTTTGGACGACCTTAGACTATTGCTCTCGCGAGAGACTTAGTCAGCCTTCCTCACAAAACTAGCTAGAATGCTAAGCTTAGGAATAATTGAAAGAGAGACAACAAGGAAAAATGGAGAGAAAACTTCCAAACCCTCAATATTACATGAATTTCTAGAAAATTACTAATTAGTGGAGACACCCTTTATATAGCTAATAACACTCCCCAATGGATGGTATGTGGAACCCCGTCCTTTCGAGTGCTTAGGCAGCGAGAGAGAGGACAATTAGCATGGCTAGAGTGGTCGACGTAGAGCGTTTGATTAGTCGATCGAGTTAGCTGACCCGAGTGTCGTTAATAGCTCGGATATAGTCATAGGAAACAGTAGTGTGTTAAGTGGGATTAGAGGGTGTTTTGAGATTGAGTTTAGCGTAAATTCTATTCCATTACCATGCACCCGTAAATGCATTCTAGGTCTGTTTTGGGTGACCATAAGCCTTTGAGTCGATTTTGTCAAAAACGGTCTCGTTCACTACTCACTAATTCCAATGTTGTTTCAAGAGCTAGAAACACTATTTTTAGTCCTCAAGTATATTTTTCATATTTTTGGGTGCATCGGAACGTTTTAAAACGTATTTTGAATTTCGAGATTTGCGGGTCCAGTGTCGGGTCGGCCGGGCCCCTAGGCGGACCAGGCCACTTTTCTTCTTTTCCTTTTCTTCCTTTTTTTTCCCTTTTTCTCTCTTTCCTCTGGCTTCCCACGACTCCACACAAGAAACCAGATTTTTTCTCCTTCTTCTTTTCCCCTTTTGAAAATCCAAACCTCCAAAACACAATTTCTTCCAAAATTGATAACAAATTGAGTTTTCTGCAGCAATTCTGAAACCCTTTGTGTAAATTTTTGCTGGGGTTGGCTGTTCTTTGAGTGGTTTCGACAGAGTTAGACTTTGAAAGGGAAAATTCAAAATTTTGGGGTAAGTTTCTGATTTCTTTTCATTCATGACGAAAAATCGGTTTTATTGGTGTTTTGTGATGTTGTGGAAGATGGATTTGTAGTTGGTTTTGCTTGGTTCTGTAAATTTTGTATTGTGGGAATCAGATAATGGGATTTCTTAAGGTTCTTGAGAATGTGAACTCTGATTTTGTTTCCCTTGACTTTTAGGATGTAATTAAGTGCGATTGAGGTTGCGAAGTACGTCTGTAGGCGATTATGCTGTCGATTCGCGTAGAATTGAGTTTGGTTATGTATTCTGGTTTGATTGTTGATGCTTTGTAATATGAGTTTACAGAGGTTAATTCCCTGAGTTAGGAAGCTTTTAAGGATGAGTGTTTAAGGTCTGTTTGAGCATATTATAGAATGCGTTAGAAGGGGTCACAAGAATCAGATTTTTGATTTGAGATTTTTCTGGTTTAGGTTTGCGTTGAGCTTGAATTTTCTTGTTCTGTTTGTAGGTGATTCTCAGAAAATTGATAAGGGAAAAGGGGTGGCTGTAAGTGTATTTTCTGCGCGTCAAGAGGTGGGAGTTTAAGTTTCATTTGCGTATGCAAAATGATTTGATTTGCGTAATCTAAAAATCTGGAAATGCATGATTTGTTTTGAATAAAGGCATTACTTAAAAATATGTTGGATACTCATGTTAGTATCATGATATTGCTTGCCATGTTTATGTGCAGAAAATATATATTTGAACTCTTATGCATGCTGGCAATGTGATTGCAAGATTTGTGTGCATGAATGGCCAAGAGTATATTCTGGTTGTTGAGTTGTGTATAAATTAAAATTGTTGTGAGTTTTAAGCCATAAAATTTATTGAGAGTGGAATGAAAATGTTGGTATTTAACCATCAGTAAGTAGTTGATTATTCCAGGAGGTAATCAACTACTTCGAGTGAAAAATAAATAGAGAAGTCTCGACCAACAATAAGTAATTGACTACTCCTCTATAGTAGTGCAAACCGAATTTTTCTTTCTTCTAAATAATACCTTGTGATGTGTGAATTTTTATGTGATATGTTTGCGATTAATTACTGAAACCAAGTGTCTTATCTGAGTGGGAGAAGGTCCTATGGTGGGATCAGATAATGAGCATACCATGCATTCCATGTTTTAATGCAAAGATATCTATATATATATATATATTTTTTTCTGGAATGAAATGGAATTGACGAATGGGTTTGGCCAAACAAGGTAAGTTGATGGAATCCCAACTGAGGGGAATGTCACTTACTGATGGGAGTAGTATGGATGGTTTGTGTTATGTGTGCCTAGCTTAACGTACTTAGCAGGACACTTGGGACTAGATTGTCCTTGCCGGCTATGAATTCATTGTGCATGCATGCTTGGTAATTGAATGTGATAGATTATTTTCTCCATTCAATTATGGATAACATTGACAGTAGGGGGTTTTGTGACTTATATACTTATTTTACAGAAATGAAAATTTTAATTGTAAATGGGCTTTTGGATTATCCTTTAGCGGGGGTGGTTCAAAAGTGTTTTATATCCTCCTCGATGAGTTTTGGCATATTAGCCAAGTGAACTGATGAGAAACTGGATTTGAATTTATTTGTTTAACTGAATCGTATAATTTTCTGTGAGGCATGCATGATACATATTTGTCATGGATGTTGTTGGGTGCATGATAGATGGCATAGATTTCAAGTATGTTGAAATAAATGTTTATTAAACTGATTTAGTAAAATGCCTTTCTTCTAACGGATATTCTTATGACGCGGTAACTTCCACTGAGGTCTTTAGATCTCACCCCCTCCCCTTATTTTTTTTCAGGGCTAGATCGTGATTTCGTAGCCAAGCTTTGTTGAGGTTTTCCCGGTGTCTTTCATAGGGCTGGACTTCTGCATATTCCCATTTTGGAGACTCGGCATGTTCTGTTTTATCTTGTGAACTATGAAACTTATGCAGGTAATAAAACATGATAAATGATGTGAATTGTTTGTGAATTTATTTTGGAAATTGGTTATGAATATGCATGGATAATTTGGAAAATAGATTGATATATATGATGTGTGCTTTGAATACTTATTAATGATCTTAAGGGCTTGTGTGTATGGACTTGTTGTGTGGCATGTTTAGGGCAGTGTGGCCTGTTGCATAAGAATTAAGTCTTACGCTGAGTGCCTGTGATTACTCTGTTGTTTATTGCCGAGTGTTTTATCAAACGTGCCATGTTTGTATCAATTTTTTAAAAAAAAAATTCAAATTTCAACGCAGTTTTGGAAATATTAATTTTGAAAATTTAACTAAGCCTTGTGTAGTTTCGATTGATTCACGAGTTGGGTCGATCGAAGTTGCATGGCGGTGAGGTTCCCATTTACCGGGAACGGGTCCTCACAGGGTAGAGATCAAGTCAACCGATCTAATTGTGTTTATACAGTTGTAAGGACCCCGAACCCCTCCACTAGGACCCTTACCGCCATGAAACCCAAATAATCCCAACCTAAGACATATCTAAATCCCACAAGGCTTATCCCTTCTTAGTTCCGATTTTTATCAGATTCATTACTTTTTCTTTTTAAAGTTTGGAGCATGATAATATTGGAAAACCATTCAGAAATCATACGGAGTGTATAAAATATCAACGGAAGACTTTATAATTAACAAAAGGGACCACAACACAAAAGTCTCATAGGGATCTCAAAATCTAGCAAGTATATCCCCAATAATTTTCTAGAACAATCAAACAAAAGAGACGTTCCAAAAACTAGAAAGTGGTCCAATCATTTTTCATATTATATGTGCAAGCAATTAAGGAAACAGGTATGAAAATATGATGCGATATTGCCCCGCCATGCAGCCTTGATCTCACACACTGGTACCACGAACAAAAAATATATCTAAGCCTGAAAAAAGGTAAAAGCAACAGGGTGAGATTACAAGAATTTTAATAGGGTCACAGCATCATAAGATCTGTAGAAATCTTAAGCAAACATCTCCCAAACAACATTTGATCAACCTATACAACTAAAGAGTGTCACGTAAGCATCAAACAACCAAAAGGGATAGGACCAAAACTAAGGCTGAGGGTGGACTACAAACACTTTCGAATATCAAAAGAACACAGGCAGGAAAAATCATCACTCAATCTCTTCATTAGAAAAGGTCATCCCCTTCCACCTGTGTTGTCCAAGGCTTCGTTGCACAAAGAGTAAGAGGTTAGCACACAAGCTAATGAGCAAGCCTATTCATCTTGCCAGCACATAGGACTAGGCATCCTAACTAGCACACAGGATTAGGGCATCTTGCCAGCACATAGGACAAGGCATCTAGCCAGCACGGAGGACAAGACATCTAGCCAGCACACAAGACTAGGCATCTAGCCAGCACGGAAGACAAGGCATCTAGCCAGCACACAAGACTAAGCATCTAGCCAACACAAAGGACTAGACATCCAGCAAGCTTTTGCTGGGTATTTCCACTCATACGACTCCTATACCAGTAACAACCTCTACTCTCCCAAGGAGCATCAACGCTTACCCCGAATGGCCACTGAAAAAGGATCCTGACACACAGGTATGTACAAGCACACACAAGCAAGTACAAGGCATAACATCATAGCAGGGCATCCTCAATCATACCATAACACAATCGGCAAGTCACATGTATACAATACAACCAAATTAGGCACTCACATCCTAACTCAAGGGTCCGACAATGCCTAAAGGATCATATCATAATCCATAATTCATGCATACACTATCCAACATATGCACATATCAACAAGTACATGCACTGAAAACAACAAGCAAACAATAAGGATATCTGGAGAAACCGATGAGGCATAGATCCTATCTCTCTTTTCTCTGAACAAGAAGCTATTCCTTTTCATTTCTTTAAGGGATCCGAACGATCTATTACATCAAAAGCCAAAGACAAAACCATACTAAGGATGGATACTCAATAATCAAGTAAACATCATATTTCCTTACCAATTCCACTTACTAAACCAATCAGAAACAAGTGATCAGATGCTGCAGGTGCCTCTCCCTTGGATGTGTGATGTGATAGCCAAGAACTTAACAAGATTCGACCTCAATTACCATCCCAATTAACTATACAAATTTCGGCACTTAAGATAGAGCACATGGGAAACTGTGATTTCATACATACAATGTGTAAGGGTTGCGATTTCATGTTTACAAGGTAGGATTAGGTGATAATTACACATATAGTTAAAAGGAACAATAACATAAACCAATTGAAGGAAGAATCAAGGAATTTCGACACCAACACCATGCAAATTATGATTTCAATAAATATAGGGAAGAACTGACCTTCTGATGATCAAACTAAAATAGCTAGATAGAGGATGGAAAGAGCTTTTCAACAAGCTATTACTCACAGAAATCTGGCAAAGAATGAAAGAATTCGGCTATGGTGAATGCAGTGTGTAGGGTTTGATCGCTTGATAATTTTGTATATTTTTGGTGTAGGAACTAAGTGTTGTCGACTACTCTTTATATAGGGTGTTTATGGGATTAATTTCCCTACTTTAAAGGCTAGTTATGGGGAGATAATCATTAGAATTAATTTTTTAAATTATCCTTTTAATTTTAGGGAATTGTCACCTAAGGTAAGATTGGACCAATAAGGAAATGAAATCAAGGAGAAAAGAAATCAGAAATGAATACTAAACCTTCAATACCATTTTCTGCTATCACACATCAATTTCATTCGGGGAAAAACCGTCATTTCACCTGCACTGGCTTCTGGACTTCTAGGACACAAAAATTCAGGGTCTCACATCCTCCCCTCCTTATAAGAATTTCATTCTTGAAATTTCAGCACAAGTACCTAAACAAACAGGTAAGGAAATTTTCTACGCATAGATTCATCAGTCTCCCAAGATTGTTCCTCAATTTTTCCATTACGCCAAACAACTCATACCATAGGCATGTTTCGACTGTGAAGCTAACGAACTGACCGATCTAGTATGACAATTGGCTGTACGGGATTGGATAGATCTTCAGCAACCTTAACTGGTAGTTTTTTGAGCACATGAGTAGGGTCTCGCATGTACTTTCTCAACATTGAAACATGAAAAAAGTTGTGAATTCTTTCCATATTTGGAGGTGATGCAAGTCGGTATGCAATAGGGCCAATCCTCTCAATAATGTCATATGGACCAATGTAATGAGGTGCTACCTTACCTCGCTACTGAAAACGAAAGACATCTTTGCACGGGACGACCTTTAGAAACATTTTATCACCTACCACAAATTCCAGCTCTCTTCGTTGATTATCAGCATAATTTTTTTACCGATCTTGTGCTGTCTTTAGCCTTTGTCAAATTAAATTCAGTTGCTCTATTTCTTGATCAATCAATTTCGGATTGTCTAGGCTCTCTCGCCTACTTCATTCCAACAAATAGGAGTTCTACAACATCTCCCATATAGTGCTTCATAAGGAACCATACCAATGCTTACATGAAAGCTATTGTTGTAAGCGAACTCCGCCAGAGGTAGACATCGATCCCAACTAGTATTTTAGTCTAGTACACTAGCACGCAGCATGTCTTCAAGTGTCTGAATCATTCTTTTAGATTGACCATTGGGTTGGGGATGAAATACTGTACTGATATTCAATCTTCAACACAATGCATTCTGGAATTTCTCCAAAATCATGATGTGAAATGAGGGTCACGATCTGAAGCGATGGAAACTGACACTCCATGCAATCGAACAATCTCGTCCAAGTAACAAACAGCCAATTTCTCATGTGTATCTGTCATACGAACACGAAGGAAGTGAGCAGATTTCGTCAGTTGATCCATGATCACCCAAATGGCATCATATCTACGTTGAGATCTAGGCAAACCGATCACAAAATCCATTATGGCATTCTCCCACTTTCACTCTATAATCAAAAGTGACTAAAGTAAACCAGTGAGTCTTTGATGCTCAATCTTCACTTGTTGACATATGAGGTATCAGGCAACGAACTCAGAAATTTTGCATTTCATGTTCAGCCACCAATATTGCTCCTTAAAACCTTGGTACATCTTAGTGCTACCAGGATAGATAGTGAACTTCGAACTATGCTCCTCAGATAAAATCAGATTGCAAATATCAACAACTAATGGCACAGATACCCGATTTCTGAAGACAAGAACTCCATCATCTTGCACTCTGAAATCACGAGCTATTGCATCAACACCATCAAATAGTTTCTTCCGAATTTCAGCCTATCTTGGATCTTCTGATTGTTGATTCCAGATTTATCAATCAATGTAGGCGTGACTTCGATTTGGGCCAGTAACGAACCAGAAAAATCAGTGCCAAGATGCACACGTGTAGCTTTAAAATCCAGCAACATTGGCATGTATTGGGTGCACATGTAAACAAAAACCGTTGGGAAAGGAGGATGAATCATTCGACTTAAGGCATCAGCGACAACATTCACTTTTCCAGGATGATATTCGATAATCAGATCGTAGTCTTTAACCAGCTCTACCTCTCTTCGTTGTCTCATGTTCAACTTCTTTTGCGCAAGGAGATATTTCAAGCTTTTGTGGTCGTTGAAGATTCGGCACGTCTCGACATACAGAAAGTGACGCCATCTCTTTAATGCAAACACCACAGCTGCAAGCTCCAAATCGTGCACAGGATAGTTGCTTTTGTGTGGACACAACTGTTGGGAAGCATAGGAAACAACTTTCCCTTCTTGCATCAATACACATCCAAGTCCGGATTTCAATGCATCGTTGTACACCACGTACTCTTTTCCACCGACTAGTAAGGTAAGAATAGGTGTGGAAACTAACCGATTGTTCAATTCTTCAAAACTTTGCTGGCATTTCTCATTCCACATGAACAGTTATCCTTTGCGAGTCAATTTTTTCAATGGTCCAGCAAGTGATGAAAACTTCTCCATGAAGCGATGATAGTATCTGGCTAAACCTAGGAAACTACGAACTTCGAATACAGTTCTCGGGGGTTCCCAAGAAACTACGGTTTCAATCTTCTTCGAATTGACAAGGACACCTTGGGTGGAAACAACATGGACAAGGAAACCAACTTCGCGTAACAAGAATTCGCATTTGGAGTACTTTGCGAAAAGATGTCGATCCCTCACAATTTTCAGCACAATTCACAAATGCGCAGCATGTTCTTCTTCCTATTTTGAATAAATCAGAATGTCACCGTTGAAGACTATCAAAAATATGTCTAGGAATTCTTGGAATACTCGATTCATTAGGTCCATAAATACTGCTAGTGCATTGGTCAAACCGAATGGCATAACCAGAAATTCGTAATGGCCATATCGCGATCTGAATGCGGTCTTCGGAATATCAGCTTCACAAACATGTAACTGATGGTACCCCGATATGAGGTTGATCTTGGAAAACATAGCTACACCTTGGAGCTGGTTGAATAAGTCGTCAATGCGTGGTAGTGGATACTTATTCTTCATGATCACACGATTCAGCTGCTGATAGTTGATGCATAATCGCAGCGAACCATCCTTCTTCTTTATGAAAAAAATAGGTGCTCCCCAAGGTGACACACTGAGTCGGATGAAACCACAATCCAGCAAATCTTCCAATTACGTTTTCAGTTCCTTCATTTCCGCAGAAGCTATACGATACAAAGGAATGGAAATCGAATTCGTACCAGGCCTTTGTTCAATGCCTAGTTCCACTTCTCTTACTGGTGGTAAACCAGTTATGTCCTTTGGAAATACATCCGGAAATTCACGAACCACTGGAACAGATTCCAGATTCGAGGATTCTTTAGAAACATCATGCACATGTGTGAGGTACGCAGTACATCCTTTGCTGATCAATCGCTTTCCATCGAGCCAGGAAATCAAGCAAGTTGGAACAACTCACCTATCACCTTCAAAGCTGTACTTGGAACTATCAGGAAAAGTAAACCATACACGCTTGGTGAAACACTCCATTCGAGCCCATTCGAGCTTGATATTTCACCAAACAATCCATGCCTAAGATCATATCCAGCTCTCATATGTCCATTGGTTCAGATCCACTTTAAGTACATTCGGACCTATACGTACAGCATAGCCGATGTAGACTAGATTACAAGTCAGTTGCTCTCCCAAAGGGGTCAGAACCGTAATAGGAGGAGACAAGCGAGACAGAGGCCAATCCGTGCTATTCTTGGACTTACAAATGACCTGTTTGCTCCAGGATCTAATAACACTTTAGCATTTTGAGTAAAGAGGAAGATAGTACCTATCACCACATCAGGGCTAGCTTTGGCATCTATCAGGGTGAATAGGCCCGTTGGTCTAGGCTATGCCTCACTGGTGGATTTGTTGGGTGGTCCTCCAGATGCACTTGCTGGTAGTTTGGTGGGATTAGCATACCCACCTTGATTGGCATTCGGTGCGCCTGTGATACGTCTTGGTTTGGGACATTCCCTCTAAACATGGCCCATCTCGCCACAATTATAACATCGGCGTGGCTGCAATTCCATGTAGATCCATTAGGACTAGGACCAGAAAAGTTCTTCCTATTGTTACCTCCATTGCCATTATTTTTCAAAGGGTAGGACCTCAAAGGATAGGGTCCCGTATGCGAATTGAACTTTGTATCTCTCCTGAATGGTCCTCCACTAATTGCTATGAACGGTTTCCAAGTTTGCCTGATCTTCTCGGCCTCAGTAACAGCAATGATTAATTCTTGCGAATTCTGCACCGGTGTCATACCAACGATGGTTTTGAGCTTGATATTCAACCCATCTTGGAATCATCTCGCAAGCTGGTATGGTGAATGATCCTCCTCAAGTGCAAATTGGGACAACTCCCTTAATGCCTTTTTGTATTCTAGAAGCGAACGGGTGACTTGTTTAAGCTTGTAAAAATTTTGTTGCTGCTCGTTTTTTGTGGAATCTCGTATAAAATCTCTCATCAAACTCATATTGAAACTTCTCCCACGTAGGAAGATGATCCTCGAACCACAAACTCGTAGCTGTCCACCATGCAAGAGCTTCTCCCTCGAGTAGGAAAGTAGCGATGGAAACCTTGTCATCATCAGAGATACGTAAGAACAAAGACACTCGGCATAAGGTGTCTATCCATTCACGAGCTGTAGTGGCACCTGCTGAACCGCTGAAGTCTTTACATCCCAATTAACGGGCTTCCTTCAGTAACTTTGTAATAACGACTGGAAGTCTCTTGGCTTCCTTAGGATGAGTCGGCTGAACAGGTTCGAGTGGAGGAATAGAATCTTCCATGGGTACAGCTGTAGGAGCATTCTGAAATTGCGCCTCTATACGCTGCTGATTCGCAGCAATTCCTTGTAGCATGTTTAAGATTTTTTCCATCACAGGATCAAATGGCTAGTGCCTCAGGCTAGTTTTCGGGCTCAGCTTGCCCTCCCTGCTCATTTAGTGCATTCAGCTCCTCTTGCTCAACAGGTTGCTGTTTTGCCTGAATCCCATACCTACCCCGACGATCTCTTGTTGCATTCTTCCATGTCGTACTATACAAACACACAATGTCACTCAACATATAACCAAAGTACGAATACTAGGAAAAGAAGTGGTACCTGGTGGAGAGGTGTGCACCGGATAATATGCATATGCTGGAAAATAAAACACACATGCACACAAATATACATGTCTCGGCAATCAAATGCACACTCGGCAATTACAATAACACACACAAGCACTCGGCAACCATAGGATCATAATCATCATATCACTTATTCGGCAATCATATAGACATTCATGAGCATTCGGAAAGCATACTACCAAAGATTGCAATCAACATTCAGCAAGTTAGACAGATACTCGGCAGCACACATCAACAGACAACAAACACATGCATATACACTCGGCAACACAGAAATCACATAGGGACATTCGAAAATGCAAACCAAACATTTTCCAAAACACAACAATGCATACAATGCATAAAAACACACATAAACACACAACAAATTAGACAATCAAACACAACATCTAAACATTTCAAATCAGGTTTTTAACATCTGATTACTTTCGGTATTAACCCTTCAAATGTGTGGGTATGTGTGCATGTGCCTTCCTACAATCACAAAACCAACAAACAAATTAGCATATAAAAAACTATATTTCCTAAACCATGCTCCGTTATAAAAAATGTAAGGACCCTGAACCCAAATTTGCTCCACTAGGCCCCTTACGACCAAGAAACCCAAATAATCCTAACCTAAGACCAATCTAAATCTCACAAGGCTTATCCCTCTTTAGTTCCAATTTTTATCATATTTATTACTTATGCTTTTAAAGTTTGGAGCATGATAATATTGGAGAATCATTTCGGAATCATACGGAGTGTATAAAATATCAAAATCCACAACACACAAGTCCTATAGGGATCTCAAAATCCAGCAAGTATATCCCCAATAAATTTCCGAAACAATAAAAAAAAAAGACATTCCAAAAATCAAAAAGTGGTCCAATTATTCTTCATGTTATATATGCAAGAAATCAAGGAAACAACAATGAAAATGTGATGCAATATAACCCCGTTGTGCAGCCTTGATCTCACACACTGGTGCCACGAACAGAAAATGTACCTAAGCCTGAAAAATGGTGAAATCAATAGGGTGAGATTACAAGAATGTCAGTAGGGTCACAAAATCATAAGATCTGCAGAAATCTTAAGCAAACATCTCCCAAACAACATCCGATCAACTATACAACTAAACGGTATCAAGCATGCATTTAAATAACCAAAAAGGGATAGGAACAAAAGTAAGGCTGAGGGTGGTTTACAAACACTTCCGAATATTGGAAGTACACAGGCAGGAAAAATCATCACTTAATCTCGTCAATAGAAAAGGCCATCTCCTTCCACCTGTGTTGTCCAAGGCTTCGTTGCACAAAAGGTAAGAGGTTAGCACACAAGCTAATCAGCAAGGCTATTTATCTTGCTAGCACATAGGACAAGGCATCTAGTCAGCACATAGGACTAGGCATCCTAACCAGTGCATAGGATTAGGGCATCTTGCAAGCACACAGGACTAGGCATCTAGCTAACACAAAGGACTAGGCATCCAATAAGCTCTTGCTAGGGATTGCCACTCATACGACTCTCATACCAGTAAGAACTTCTCCTCTCCCAAAGAGCATTAGCACTTACCCAGAATGACCACCGGGAAAAGGATTCTGACACACAGACATGTACAAGCACACACAAGTAAGTACAAGGCATAACATCACAGCAGGGCATCGTCAATCATACCATAACACAATCGACAAGTCATATGCATACAATACAACCGAATTAGGCACTCACATCCTAACTCAAGGGTTCGACAATGCCTAAAGGATCATATCTCACACTATCCAACGTATGCGCATACAACCATCAACAAGTACATGCACTGAAAACAACAAGCAGACAACAAGGATCTCTGGAGAAACTGATGAGGCATAGATCCTACCTCTCTTGTCTCTGAAAAAGAAGCCATTCCTTTGTCTTTATTCATGGGATCCAAACCACCTCTTACATCATAAGGAAAAGAAAAAACCATACTAAGCATGCATACTCAATAATTAAGTCAACATCCTATTTCCTTTCCAATTTCACTCACCAAACTTATCAGAAACCAATGATCAGATGCCGCAAGTGCCTCCCCCTTGGATGTGTGATGTGATAGCTAAGAACTTAACAATAATCGACCTGAATTACCATCCCAATTAACTATACAAATTTCGGCATTCAAGATAGGGTACAAGGGCAATTGCAATTTCATACATACAAGGTTTTGGTTGTGATTTCATGTTTACAAGGAAGGATTAGGTGTTAATAACACATATAATAAAAAAGAACAAGAAAAAAAACCAATTGAAGGAAGAATAAAGGAATTTCTGCACTAGTACCATGCAAATTGCGATTTCAATAAATATAGGGAAGAACTAAACTTCTGATGATAAAACCAAGATAGCTAGAGAGAGAATGGAAAGAACTTTCCAACAAGCTATTACTCGCAGAAATTTGACAAAGGATTAAAGAATTCGGCTATGGTGAAGGCTAGGAAATTTCAGCAGCAAAAGGGCAGTGTTTAGGGTTTGATCATTTGATAATTTTCTGCATTTTTGGTGTAAGAATTAAGTGTGGTCGACTACTCTTTACATAGGATGTTTATGGGATTAATTTTCCTACTTTAAAGTCTAGATATGGGGATATAATCATTAGAATTAATTTCTGGAAATATCTCCTTAATTTTAGGGAATTGTCACCTAAGGTAAGATTAGACCAATAAGGAAATAAAATCAAGAAGAAATGAAATCAGAAATGAATATTAAACCTTGAATACCATTTTCGGCTATCACATATCCATTTCTTCAGGGGCAAAATATTCATTTCACCTGCACTGGCTTTTATACTTCTAGGACACAAAAATTTGAGGTCTCACAACAATGATATACATTGCAAGCATTAATGGTTGATTATCCCATATATGATGATAATCTTTGATTATATTGATTCCCCCAAATCGGGTCTCCTATATGGCAAGAATGAATTCTCATTGAATTCCTCGATTGCTTTTGATTGATCCTTATTGAAAACCTCGATTCTCCTTTATTGGGGTTCTTGGATTGAGGGATGTGTCATGCACAATGCTGAATGACATGTAGTATGATTTTATACCATGACATTCTCCCCCATCAAACTCGACAATGTCCTCGTTGTGTGTTGTCTGAAGAATTCATCGATCTCGTCGTGATACTACCAAAGATCAGAATCTCTCTCCCAACTAATCTCACTATGAGCATCGCCTTTCCAGTAAACTAAATACTTCATATGGTTTGTGTGCTTCCAGCTCAACTGTCTTGATAAAATCTCATTAAACTGTTTGTTATAAGTCTTGATGGCTGCAAGCTCTGCCCTTCTACTAACACCATCCACCACAAAGTTTGACTTTCCTGGCTTATACTCAAGTACATAATTTAACTCTACTGAAAAATCTTGCCACTTTTCTTGCTTCGGTAACAGCTTCTTCTGCGAAAGGAAGTAGCTTGTGAAAATATTTCCAATTTTGACAATGCACTTGCTCCCCAACAAGTAATGTCTCCAAACTCATAAGCAATGCACTATGACTATCGTCTCCTTCTTGCATCGTGTACCGCCTCTTGGTATCAGTGAGCTTGTGACTCTAATAGGCCATTGTGTGTCTCTCTTGCATCAAGAAACCACCAATTGAAAATCTGAGGCATCTGTTTGTACCTCGTATGGAAGCAAATGGTTGGGAAATGCTAATAGTGGCTCCTCCATAATGGCTGCCTTAAATGAATCGAACACCTTTTGGTATCCACTCATCCAATCCTATGACTTGTTCTTCTTGAACAACTCGGTCAAGGGTGCAGCAATGGAAAACTATCCCCATGTGAATCACTATTAGTAATTGGCCAACCTCAAGAAAGAACAAAGACCAGGGACCTTCTTAGGTGGTCGCCAATCTTTGATAGCTTGGATCTTGGTACCATCCATCTTAATCCTTCCTCCACCCACCGGGTGATCGAGGAAAATCACCTCTTGCTTGGCAAATGCACAATAGTCCTACTTGATATACAGATCGTTATCCCTCAAAGCTTGGAATACTATCTTTATGTGTTAGATGTACTCCTCAAGTGTGTAACTATAGATCACAATATCATCCAAATACATAACAACAAAATGATTTTAAAACTTATGGAGCACTTTGTTCATCAGTGTGCAAATATAGATGGTGCATTAGTTAAACCAAAAGTCATAACTAAGAAGTCATAAGATCCATATCCTATGACACATACAGTGTTGACCTCATCTCCCTTTGATATGCAGACTTGATTGTAGCCCGATCTCAAATCTAACTTGGTGAACTATCTTGCATCCCCAAGTTGATCAAATAATTCTGCAATATGGTACTTGTTCTTCATAATAACCTTATTTAGGGCCTGGTAGTTGATGCACAACCTCAACGATCCATCTTACTTCTGTTGGTAAAGCACCGGTGCTTCGTATGGTGCTTTGGATGGTTAGATAAAACTTGCATACAAAAATTCTTTTAACTATCTCCATAATTCAACTAACTCTAGAGGTACCATTAGATAAAGTGCTCTCGTAGGTGCCTTAGTCTCAATTTTCTAATCGATGGCATGATCTACCTACTGTATGGACGCTAGCTTTGGGCATCACATGGGCAAACTCTCCAAGGAATTCTATGACTTAGATGGGCACCTCATCATCAGCAGTCATACCTTCGTCCATCACCAAGGTAGCGAGAAAAGTGGGTTGTAGCTTCCTTACTTCTTCAGCTTCTTACTGAAAGTGTCTTTTCCTTCAGCTCCTTGTTTTGAGCAACAAGCACCACACAATACTATCTCCCTTCTGTGTATATGATATCAGGACTGCACAAGTCTGGTCCAAGAACTGCACACCCAACATGATCAGAAAGTTATCCACATGAACGATGCAAAAGTCAATTTTACTTTTCTATTTTCCAATTTGTAGTTTGACCCCTCAGACTACTCCAAAAATAGGCTAGGAAATAGTGTTCAAAGTGTAAGACCCCGAATTTTGAGTCCTAGAAGTCCAGAAGCCAGTGCAGGTGAAAAGACGACTTTGCCCCTGAAGAGAAGGATGTGTGATAGCCGAAATTGGTAAGATTGTTCAGTAAATTAATTTGCTTCTAATTCCTTTTGATTTAGGATCTTGTAGATGGGTAATCGTTTTAGGAAAACATCCTTTAAGGTAGATACTTACCTTAAAAAAATTAAGGAAGGTAATTTAAGAGTTTTGATTATTTGGTAGATTGTATTGAATTGATAGATTGATTAAAAGTAGTAGACCTAATTCTACACTCATTCAATATAAATAGGAAGCCAACCCCACAAAATTTTCCCCTAAAACCTTACATAATTCGTATAGGCTTAAAACCCTATACCTCCCATTAGCCGTCAGAATTTGTAGAAACTTTAAACTAGCATAACTCCCTCATCGTTCATTGGATCTCTGCGAATAATAGCTTGTTGGAAAGCTCTCTTCATCATCTTTCCAAATATCTTTTTATTGTCTTCGGGAGGTTAGAATTTCGTTGTCTAATGTTACTTTGAAAATCGGCGGCCGCGTTAGGTTTCCGCCAAATCTTCTTGAATTTCAAAATAGCATAACTTTTTACTCGTTTGTTGGAATCTTGAAAATAATATGTCGTTGGAAAGCTCTTTTCATTCTCTTTCCAAAACTATGTTAATCGAAGCTTGGATGTAAATACTTCGTTGTTTTAGGTTAAGACGAAATCGTCTTATGCCCTACTTTTAGCAATAGGTTTTGCATAGTTAATTGGAATGGTAAATTCAGGTTGAATCTTGATAAGTTCCTGGCTATCACATCACACATCTAAGGAGAAGGCACCTGCAATATCTGATCACTGGTTTTCTGATAGGTTTGGTGAGTGGTACTGGTAAGGAATAGAGTATGCAATTTATTTTTGGATATGCATGCTTAGTTTGTTTTGTCTTTGTCTGGTGATGATTTAGGTGGTTCAGATTTACTTAATAAAGGCAAAGGAGTAGCTTCTTGTTCAGAGACAAGAGAGGTAGGATCTATGCCTCATCGGTTTCTCCAGAGACCCCTGCTCTTATTTGATGTTTTTGTTACCTGCCTTTGTTGTATTGTTTGTGATTGGATTGTAGGGTGTGAATATGAAATTCAGAATGAGATATGAATCTCCTAGGCTATATCGAACCCCTGAGTTAGGTATTGAGTGCCTGGGATGCTATTGTTATATGAATTGGATGTGTTGATTATTTCCTGACGTGATTGAGAATACCCTATTGTGGTATTGTGCTTTGTACTTGCCTGTGTGTGCTTGTACGTGTTTGTGTGTCAGGATCCTGTTCCGGTGGCCACGCAGGGTAAGAACTGATGCTCCTAGAGAGAGGAGAGGTTCTTATCGATTTATGGGAGGTGTATGGGTGTTGAACCAGCAAGTGCACGCTGGATATCTGTCCTTGGTGGCCGGATCCCTGTCTTGCGAGACAGGAAGCCCATATCTTGCGAGATTTGGGGATGCCCTGGTTGCGACTAAGGGAAGACTTGTCCATGTGGGGCTAGTCGACTTATCCTTGCGAGGATAAGGTGAAAGGCTTACTGATTAGTTTGTGTGTTAACCATCTACCCTTTGTGCAGTAAGTCTTGGACAACACAGGTGGAAGGGGATGGCCTTTCTTCATCATTGTGTGTGTGATTTTGTTGTATTTCACCTGCCTGTGTACTTCTGAACTTTCAGAAGTGTGGTCCTCCCTCAGCCATAATCTCGGCCTTAACCTTTTTTTGTTTATTGTTGAATTGCGTGATCCCTTTAGTTGTTTAGGGAATGATCTTACGTGAATTTGGGAGATTTGTGTTTAGGGATTTTGTAGATCTTATGATGCTGCGACCCTACTGAGATTCTTGTAATCTCATACCGTTGTTTTTACCATTTTTCAGGCTTAGGTACATCCTCTGTTCGTGGTACCGGTGTGTGAGATCAAGGCTGCACGGCGGGGCGATATCGCATCATAAAAACTTACTTGTTACATGCGCAAATAACTTGAAGGATTGGATGATGTTCTGGTTTATTTTTAAGCATTCGTTTGGCTTGCTATTTCCGGAAATTTGTTAATGAATTTCTTACTGGTTATTTGGATCCCTATGGGACTTGTGTGTTATGAATCCAATGGATAGATTTAAGACTTCCGCTGATGATTTTATTTACTCCGTATGTTACCAGAATATGTGTCCAATAGCATGCTCTAATTGATTGATAAGCAACAAAATAAATAAGCTTAAAATCGGTATCATATGAGTAGCCTTGTGAAATTCTAATAGGTCTTAGGTGTCGCTGAGACTTATTTGGGTTTCACGGCGGTAATGACCTTAATAGGAGCAATTAATAAAGGTTTAGGAATTAGGGTCGTTACACACAGTCTTCTGTCAGACCTTCTCCTCTTTGAAATTGATACTAGGTCGTTGTGTTTCCTCTTTCTTAATGAAGTTGTAGATACCACTGGTATCAATTAATGCACGGGACTCCATCTTTTTCACAATAGCCCTAGCAAACATTCTCCTTACTTGCTCCATCTTGGCCTCATAAGTTGAGGCTTTGACGACACTCAACAATTACATCGAACCCATCCTTGGGGCCTCCATCTGTTCTTGGTCAACCTCCATAGCAACTGCCATCATTTTTTTCCTCATTGGGTAGTCCATAGCTTTTTGCGGTCTCTTGCATAGAAAGCAAGAGAGCTTGATGTTTTCACCCTTACCCTGATTCTTGCCTCCCCCTTGTGTGGGTTTGGCTTGGTGGAAGGATTTGGACAACACATATAAGCCCAAGACCTCCCCCGCTCTTTTCCGATGTGGGATTGGGTAACCTGACCCCCCTACGGGCTGGGTCTCACATAAAAGGTCATTAATTATCAGAGGATATTATTCTGTTCAATCCTTATTTTGATCCTTGTTTGATTGAATTGAAAAAGAGTGATATATTTGGTATTTTTTAGATTTTGTTTAATCGGAGTTTGGAGGAGTGTTTGGTTGTGTAAATGAGTTTCTTTTATTGTTAATTAAGTGTTCTAAGACTTGGTTGTACCTTTGAGATGTTCTGTCTGAGTTTTCATTGTGATTTGTGAGTGTCGTCCACGGAGGACTAGAATTTGATGAAGTCCCTTTCGAATGAAATCTTATTTGTAATTTTCTTTTAATAAGTAATCTGAATGGTTTTTGCAATTCCTTACGATTTTTTTCGCATGTGAATCCCATCTGATTTGGTTTATCTAACTTAAAAGTCATTAATTATTAAAGGATATTAATTTGTTCAATCTTTTTTTCCATCCTTGTTTGATGAATTGAAAAAAAGTGATATATTTGGTATCTTTTGGATTTTGTTCAATCGTAGTTCGAAGGAGTGTTTGGTTACGTAATTGAGTCTTTTTTTATTGTTGATTAAGTGTTCTAAGAGTTGGTTGTACCCTTGAGATATTCTGTCTGAGTTTTCATTGTGATTAGTGAGTGTCGTCTGTGGAGTACTGGAATTTGATGAAATCCCTTTCGAAAGAAATCTTATTTGTTAATTTCTTTTATTAAGTAATCTGATTATTTTTTTTGGAATTCTTTACTATGTCTTTCACATGTGAATCCCATCTGATTTGGTTTATATAACTTAAAAGGTCATTAATTATCAAAGGATAATAATTTATTCAATCCTTGTCTGATGAATTGAATAAGAGTGATATATTTGGTATGTTTTGGATTTTGTTCAATTGGAGTTCAGAGGAGTGTTTGGTTGCATAAGTGAGTTTCTTTTACTGTTTGATTAAGTGCTCTAAGAGTTGGTTGTTCCCTTCAGGTGTACTGTCTGAGTTTTCATTGTGATTAGTGGGTGTTGTCCGGAGGACTGAAATTTGATGAAATCCCTTTTGAAAGAAATCTTATTTGTTAATTTCTTTTAATAAGCAATCTGAATTATTTTTGCATTTCCTTACGATCATGTGAATCACATCTGATTTGGTTTATATAGCTTAAAAGGTTATTAATTATGTTTTGATCCTTGTTTGATAAATTGAAAAAGAATGATATATTTAGTACTTTTTGGATTTTGTTCAATCTGGAGGATTGTTTGGTTGTGTAAATAAGTTTCTTTTATTGTTGAATAAGTGTTTTAAGAGTTGATTATACCCTTGAGATGTACTGGCTGAGTTTTCATTGTGATTAGTGAGTGTTGTCCGTATAGGACTGAAATTTGATAAAATCCCTTTTGAAAGAAATCTTATTTGTTAATTTCTGATTTGTTTTGCAATTCCTTACGATTTCTTTCACATGTGAATCCCATCTGCTTTGGTTTATATAACTTAAAAGATCAATTCCCGAAATTGGTATACAAGTAGGAATATTGAAGTAAACAATTTAAATAGACATACTGCTCCCTCCCGGCATACCCAAAAAACACAACAAGCTAGCACAAGTTCAGCAATGCTCCAATATTTCTCCTTTCCCATATTCTTCCTGTTTATTATCATTGTATTCAATCTTGCAAGGTATAGGAGGAACTCCTGGGTCTCAATACGTCATAAACTGCCTCCGGGGCCGCCAAAACTCCCTCTGATAGGAAGCTTGTACTACTTCCTCTGCGTATCACTACAACACCGTTCCTTGTCAGATCTTGCGAAGAAATATGGGTCTGTCATGCACCTCCAACTGGGGGAAAGGTTTGTGGTGGTTCTATCATCAACGGAAGGAGCAAAAGAGGCCTTGAAGACGAAAGAAATATGCTTTGCGCAAAGGCCTGAATTTCTTTCCGTAGAAATCAATACCCCAGGTCAGTCTAGCTTCGTGTTCGCTCCACTTGGGGATTACTGGAGGAAAGTCAGGAAACTTTGCGTCACTGAGCTCCTGAGTGCAAAGAGGGTCCAATCATTTGTGTCTATAAGAGAGGAGGAAGTATGGAATATGGTGGAGTCCATTTGTTCCCGTGAGGGAGTTGCTGTAAATCTTAGTGACGAGATCTTCTCAATGACAAACAGCGTAACTTCGAGAGCAGCTTTTGGGTGGAAATGCCAAGACCAAGCAGAATTCATGTCGTTGCTTGGGGAACTGGTGCGCATGGGCGCATCACTGCCTGATTTGTACCCTTCACTGAGATTTCTTCGTTACATCACGGGCATCCAGCCTGCACTGGAGAGGATACGTAAGAAACTAGACATGATTCTTCAGGATATCGTCAACAAGCACAAGGTCAAATTAAGAAAACCTTCAAGTTCTGATGATGAACAGGATGAGCATGAAGATATAGTGGATGTGCTTCTCAAGATTCAGGACTCCAATATGATGAACATACATCTTACAAATGAGCGCATAAAGAGTGTGGCCATGGTATGTTTTACTCTATCCTGGTAACATCAATCTTTTTTCGAATTTCAGTAGATAATCTTAAACTTGAATCCTGACAGACTTTTCATAAAAATTAGTGTTAAAAAAACTAACCTATCATAGCGAAACATTTTTTTTTAACTGGCACTGACTTTTCCATCAAGAACACTTACAATGAAGGAAAGAATTCCTTAGGTGAAAGATCCATAATAACTTTTCCAAAACTAAGATTTTAGTTTTCGGGAACCATCTGGATTGGTTTTCATCCTTATTCCTTCTTAACTTACAATGATTTTAGGAAAAAAAACTGTATTGAAAGGAATTTTTCTAAATTTGTTGAAAAATTTCAAAATCTTTGCTGTAGATAGGAAGAAAATCAAATGTAATTTAATTTTCAACCAATCTGATAAGATTACTTGTAGAATTTAGAAAATTCATTCTGGAAAATCTATCAATATATACCTTCCAAACAATAGAAATCATATTTTTGGGACTTTAATGGACCAATTTTCTATTATAATGGGTCTTTCTACATGGGCTCAAACTGATTGTATCATCAAAATTAATTTATCTTTTATAGTATAACTAATTTAGTATGTTTTATATAGTTTCAACTGGAATATTAAATGTCCAATATTACTAATGAGATTGAATTTGATACCAATTGGATACCTAGGGCACTGGTTAACGAGTCGAAATAAGGAACTTGAAGTTGTCCGCACATCAAGCCAATAAACCGTGTTCCCAAATATGGGTAGATAGGGGACAAGAAATGCTAGTCATGCAATAATTCTGAAACCAAAACCTTAAAATCCTAAACTCTTATGAAGATAGGATTCTTAGTTCAATACTACAGTTCACCCACGCAACTTAGCCAACTATGTCAAAATTCCAAAATTGAAACAGTGTGGCATTTGAGAATTAGAGATTAAAAGTTGATACCTAGTAGTCATTCTTGCTTCCATACGTATGCCAGGAGATGTACTCTGGAGGTACTGAGACATCAGCAACAACCTTGGAATGGGCTATGTCAGAGTTGCTAATGAATCCAGACGTAATGGAGAAAGCGCAAGGTGAGGTGCGACAAGCTTTCAAAGGGAAGACAAAGATACAAGAAACAGACATTCAGAATCTAAGTTATTTGAGATGGGTTATCAAAGAAACACTTCGTTTACACCCTTCAACTCCCTTGTTGCCTAGAGAAGCAACGGAAGCAACAGAAATCAACGGATATCATATCCCAGCAGGTGCATGGGTCATCATTAACGTTTGGTCCATATGCAGGGATCCACATATTTGGTCACAACCTGATTGCTTCAAACCAGAGAGATTCCAAGATTCTCCTGTTGATTTCAAGGGAACGGACTTTGAATTCATACCATTTGGAGCAGGGAGGAGGATTTGTCCAGGGATATCGTTTGCAACATCCAACATCGAACTTGGACTTGCTCAATTGCTGTACCACTTTGATTGGAAACTCCCTCATGGGAATCGATTTGAAGAACTGGACATGAGCGAGTGTTTTGGAATAACTGCGAGGAAGAAGAACAATCTGCACGTGGTGCCCATCACTTTCATTCCTTTCACTAAATGAGAAAAAAAAACTGTTTGATTTGAGGTATACTTTAGGGACCATATGATTTACACTAGACAAATAAAATTACAATGTTATGTTAATAAAAAGAATATTTATATGTATCATGAGGATCTTAATTTTCATCATTTATCTATTTTTTCATACTTTTATAACTTTGTTTTGCGTTCTTTATATTTTATATATTTGATAATTAGATGATATCTTATCTAAAAACATGTAGCGTATAACCCCTCTAAATTAATACTTTGGGGACTAGGACGGGTCAAAATTATTAATTTAGAGGGTTATTAAATAAGAGAGGTTTGAAGAATGCTTGAAGGGTTTCATAATTATTCTTTGCTTGTTGGTTAGGATATATCCCTGAAATTATCATTTAATATAAAAATGATAAATATTTATAAAATATTAACATTGTAACAGGATATTGTATCTGTATTGTGGATGATTCATGAATACTTATGGTTTGTATAAAATTGCATATTAAGAATTCATAGTTGATAACCATCTTTCTTGTCATTATATATCTATATATCATTAAACATTATACATCATTATATATTAGGCACACAACAGAAGTCAATATGTCGTCACAATCTACTCCACATGCAACAATTATGGATGCAATCAGAGTATATACCTATGCAAGAAAAAAAAGAGCCCGAAGATAATATTTGATATATTTATAAATAAAATTATAAATAAATATAAAATCATATCGATGAAACCTTTAAAAATTATAAAAATTATTAATTATTAAAATAGAATGGTTATTAAATTATCCTTAGCTTGGAAGTCAAGACCGATCATACAGTATTAAATTAGAGGGATTATTAATTTAAATTAAATTAATTTAGAGGAGTTTTACTGTTATTCATTTATCTATTTCAAGAAGACGTGCATACCTTTTACTCCTAGTCAAGTGGACTGTATTCAGGATGGTTTCTTTTGATTATGCTACGTGGAAGGCAACCAGGAACATTATCTTGACAATGATATATATGAAATGGACGCAAATGAAGTTAATGGCATGAACCTTGGCTTTAGCACCGTCCACAAATAGAAATTTATGCGTGTTTAGTTTTCCTTTCAGCGAAGAACGGTCATATAAATGAAATAATGTCAAATATCCAAATCATCTTATTTACAATTCGTAAATCCATTAATATTCGATTTCCTTACATGATTTATCAAAATATTTCTAGTAAAATGTTATCGATTTGTCCTTTACCAGGTAGGTCGATTTTATAATATCAATAAGGATTGACTCAAATAGAGAAGGATCGAGTTTCTTAAACATGGAATCTTAAAGATATAAATGCAATTTATTTATTGATAGAATATTTAACTTTGCCAGTGTCTATTTACATATCCAGTTCTTCTAATCGATTTTCAAATACTCTATTGATACGAACTCGATTGACACAATTAATCAATTTGCCTATTTAAAAGTCACAACATTCGAATATAATGGTTAGGAATGGGGAGAAGCTAGAGTGTGTGGGGCTTTGCGCCGTGGTATCGATAATGACGGAGCTTGTGTATATTCTATTTTCTGTAGATAAAATCGTACTAGTTTTGAAAAAAAAGAAAGAATCAAGCTTTCCTATCGACCTCTACGTATTGCCAATCTACGGAACAGAGATGCTTTGAGGAGCGCAATGGTTGGTCTAGGTTGGTCCGTTCATTTTTTACTATAAAGAATTGTGGATGACCTATGAGCACAAAGGAAATTACTGGAGGTACAAATTTCTTTTAAGGTTTGCCCGATAGCAAAACAGTAATGAAAGTAGTTTTGTTATTATTTTGATTCGGAAATATGCTGTAGCTAAATTTTGGATAATAAATTTGTCAAAGTGATACTATCATAGCAGAACGTTTGTTACTATCTGGAGGAATTTGTTTTATTATTATTCATCGATATTTGTCATAATAGTACTCATACTTGATGTTTATGACATAAAAGAGGGGGTTAATCATTTTCAAAAGAGGGGATTAATCATTTTCTGTCTCTCCAAGATGTATTGCACAATCTTTGCCTATATGAGAACTCTGATTCTAGGGAATCAGGATTAAAATGAATAACATGTTCTAATGAGTATTAGATTAATTTATGATCCTCCAATCCAGTGTCAAGTCCACCTGTGTGTGTCATTATAGTTGGTTTATAGGATATTTCGTTATATCTTATTATATCTTATAGTCATTTTGATATAACTTTTATATGAGTATATATAATCAAAAATTTGAATTGAGGATTTGTAGATAATGAGGGATGTTTTAAGACCTTATATACATATAAATTTAGGTTGGTTTAGGCTATGATTTTTATTAGCATTTCCCAAAAATATATATTATATTTTAGTATTTATTTAAAATTTATAAAATTTATTTTAAATTATATATTTATCAAAATAAAAAAATCCAAATAGATTCTACATTCATAAGAAGCATAAGAAGCATGTATAAATTTTCTAGTTATTTTTAAAATTCTTCGACTATGTTTATTTTATTATTATTTTAAATATATTATTTTTGAATTAAATAAATCAAGATTTAACCCTATACGACATCATTTTGGGATTCTCAAAACGATATTGTTTTGGAGTTAGTTAGGGTGTGTCATTTATTTGAAATAATGTCATTTCACAGGATGGACACTCCATTGTCCCATCCGTCGTTTGCCTGAGAATAGAAGAAAAATTGGGATTTAATCTGATATTAGGCATTTTGACTTCGAATGAAAAAAACACAATCAAGTGAATGCTTTGTAGGTGACTTGTTATCGTGAATCATTTGGTGTGGCTTCTGGACTTAACCAAGCTGTCTCCTGGCGATTTTTGGCAAGATTTTCAAAGGGTAAGTTGGAATCTTTCTTTAGCTTATAACTTGTGATTTAGTGGATGGTTTGTTGTAATTATTGTTGGGTTTTGTGGCGGGGAGGAGAGGTGAAGATTTTGGTGTAGGTCTGGAGTGGATTCATTATCTAGAACAGTGAATCATCATTCTAGGATTTCATCCTAATATTTTAGATTTGTAGATCAAGATTTTAGTATTGAGTCTGGAATGTGTATATCAACCCATTAGAGATTAAGAGAAGGATTCAATAGGACGTATCCACTATTTATTGATTAAAAACAGATATATTTTTGTGAAATCCAAATAGGAGATATTTTTGTAATTTCACCTTCGGTCATTAAATTCTACTGAATTTCTCCTGATATTGATAACCTTGGAAAATATCTTTTGAATCCTGATTTTGAAGCTTAGGAATCCAAATTGAAATCCGGACTTTTTATTTTCTAAGATTTCTTATTAATGTTTAAATTATGGGTTTAAATTTAAGGGGTTATGAGAATAAGCTTTATAAGGAGCCTTTAAGAAGAAATTTTGTGATTGAGGACTAGAATTAAGTTTAGAGATGAGATGAAAAGGTGTGAGAATTTTCTCAAAATTTTCGGAGGAGATTTTCAATATTAAATGATTTTTTTAAAGGTTATTTTGAGTTACTAAAATTATTTTAAATTTTATAATCATAAAATTAATTTAATACTTTTGGAGTGTCCTACTAATTTTAAGAAATTTATCAGAATTTTGTAGATATTTTTTGGGATAATATACTATTTATTAAGAATTATATCAAATTTTTAGAATTTTCGAATATATAAATATTATATTATTATTAAAAAAATTAGAAAAAGGGAAAAAAAACTTGTCAAAATGATGGACATCCCTTTCGTTTTGGCCGAGCTGTTGAGGAGGGGAAACTCTAGGTCATTTTACTTCAAAAAGGCAAGATTCTTTCCTGAACAAAGCGACGTCGTTTTGCCTACGGGATGAGTCATTTACTAAGAAATCCCTTCGCCTTACATGTTCCCAGAACCACACCTGTTCTCCTGATTTCCACACGCGTGACCGGAGTAAGGCCAGTGAGGAGATTATGTGTGGGTTAAACACCTTAGTCACCCCTGAAGCCTCAGAGTTGTTCGCGAGAGCTACTGTTGAGATTTTGGGTGAGCTGAGAGTGTTGTAGGTGTGATTCCAGCATGTTTTCGGGTAGAAATCGGTAAGCTTCTTTCCCGAAAAATCGGGTACCTAGATTTGAAGATTCACGGTTTTTAATTGTGTAGAACTTGATTGTGATGCTTGGGTTTGATTCAGGTAGACGAGAGTGTTGTGTTGATGGGTTTCTTAAGTGGGTTCGAGGTGAAATCGAAAGGATTAGCGAAAATAAGGAGAAAATCCGGTAGGTTTCCAATCAGAGGTCATCAGGTTGAGGAAGAAGAAGACCTCGAACGATGAACTCGCCGGAGGATACCCCAACGACTGGTATAGGTGATGCGTCATTTATAATTAACATGAAAGACAAGTCGTTTAAAGAAGATTATGAATGACATGTAGTCTAAGGGATTAGTGAATGGCAGGTCATTTGCAATTGAATTGAATGACATGAAGTTTACTTGACAAACGAATGACAAGTCGTTTAGTGACTAGGGAAAGAGGCTCGGACTGAGCTGAAGGTTCAAACGAGTCTTGACAAGCTTAAAGCAAGCCACATGTCAACATTCGAAGAGGTTCTGAATTATACTGGTGCGCACTTGTTCTGCTACGTGTAGAACTATGCAAGGATCAGACAAAAATTACAGAAAATCTTAAAATTCATAAAAGTTAAGGGAAAATAGAAGGAAAGGGGGGGAGATAGAAAAAAGTATAAGGAATTTGATGGTATAAGATTTGTAAAAATCAAATATTATTTGATAAAAAAATATAAGAAAAATAAGAAAAGATTGCAGATTTATCCGAGTTGATGTTTAGATGATGTGAGATGGATAAGGGATCGAAAGAGTATATTTAATAATTAAGGCCTTGATTTGAGATTAATAGAAGATAGATTTTCTAAATGGCAAGTGTAGAAGCAAGCCAAGAAAGGGTATCTTCTCTGGAATCGGATCCCGAAGAGGAACTGGAACCATGAACTATGAGTGGTTGGATGTTTGTGCATGAAATTTCACATGAATATATCTAAGATTAAGTAAGATAAATGAATAATCGAGAAGGCATGAACATGTATACTTAAGCATGTGGTATTACTAGTCTTGTTTGTTGTTATTGCCTAATTAGATTGCGTTGATTGGTATAAGTATATCTGTGTATATGTGTTGTTTTATACAATGAATGTTTTGATTAATAACATGATAACAACATGTGTCTGCATAGGGTAATCTATGCAACCCTTGAGAGTTCTTCGGATCTAGTAGCATGGCGTGAAGATGCCAGACCACAAGGAATAAGGTTGCTATTATCTTATTGTGAACTTAATAAGATCCCGACATTATCACTGAAATTGGTCTATAGAAGTTCGTTTGACAGATTGTAAAAGCATTTAAATATAAAGAAAGATAAAAAAAGAATTCAGTTAAGATACCACTGACAAATACTAGTCTTGTCCAAAGCCCGAAAAGACTGCAAGTTTATGCCAGCCCAAACAAGTTCTTTGTGCTCACTTAAGAAAGATTTTCATAATTTTATAGTTATAATTGTGTGTGCTTGTCTTATTTACTAAGTTATGTGCATTCTAATTTCCTTGGATTTGGAATGATTGTATGAATAGTTTCAAGCTATGCTTCTGCATGTTAGAAGTATTTGTATTTCCTGACCACTCACCTGACAGGTTTCTGCTAGATCGTTCGATCTAGGTGTTACAATAGTTGTTTAGGAAGGTTTTGAATGTCAATTTGGTCCCCAACTGATTCACGGTAAGTTATATAAGATATTATATCTGTGGTTGTTGGTGTGTGATACATATGTTTATTTGGTTTCTTGCATATTCTGCCAATGTGCATATCTTGCACTTGCGTGTGGGTAAGGTTTGTAATGAGATAATAGGAATGTAAAATATTAATATATATAATCCTAGGGTAACTGCCACCTAAATGACACTATTGTATGTTATGTCTTCCTTTGCTCATCTATTGAATAGTCTTTCCGCTACATACTATTGTTTCTAGCCTTGTAGACTAACTATATAGCTGTTGGACACTGGGCAATGAATATAATGGGCCTACGGAAATTTATCAAGCAAAAATTTGGTGTTTGTGGCATGACAATTCCAAGGTTATCAATATTAGGAGGAATTTAATAGAATTTAACATAACCGAAGGTAAAATTATAAATATACCCCCAATTCGGGTTTTACAAAAACGCATCTTTTATGGACCAATAAAAAATGGTTGTCTTATAATTCCAAATGACAAAACATGAGAAGTTTACTCCTACAGAATCCTTCTCCTAATCTCTAATGGGCCGATATATACATTCCACGCTCAATACTAAAATCCCAATCCACCAATCTGACATATCAGGGTTTCACATTTCGATCACTAGGATGGCCAGAGGTTGAAAATGACCCAACAGACGATGGATCGTCTGCAGGTCATCTGGACGATAAGTCATCCATAAGAGCTTCGGACGACAAGTTGTCCGAATTAAGAGCAGTTGACATGTCGTCAATCCAAAGGAGTCAAATCGAATTAGAATTAAACCAAATCGAGTGAAACCAAGTCGAGCCAAACTGGGTCAAACCAAAATCAGATTGAACCAAACCAAGTCGGGTTGGGTCAAAACAGACCGAAAACATGAGCGAATGAGGTTGTGACTCATGGCTATGTCCAGTGATGACATATGTCATGTTGACTCTCCATTTTTGACCAATTTTCCAAAAAATCTAAAAATGAATGAAAATCAGAAAAAATATTTAGAAAATTAAAAAAATTCTGAAAATATAGAAAAATATGAAGAATCCAATGGTTTATAGCATGGATGTTTTTGATCTCATTTGTGGGTTATAAAAAGTAGGAAAAGTTGATAAAAATTCAGAAAATATCTGGAAAAATCCCAGAAAGATTTCTACTAGTGATCTAAGTTTCTTAGGACTGAGCGAGGGGTCATCTGATTTTAATTATGAGTTTTATATCCTATGAACTAAGAGATTAAGTTAATTTATAGATCATTACTTGTATAGGTGTTAAAATGCATGCACTAGACCCTAAAGCAAGACTTAGTTGAGTGCCGCCAGAATAAGGTGAGTGGATTATTCTAAAACGTTTTCTTCAGTAATTAATATTTCTTATTTTCATTTTACATCAAAATTGTGACTTATCATTAACATATTTTTCATTAATGGAAACACTTTCATCAGATATTTCTTTCAAACAAATAATTTCTTTGCTTCGTTTTGATATGCAAAAAATTACATAAAAATCTAAATATCTTGTGAATAATTATATGGTAAATAAGGTTACAAAGATTTTCCTATATGCAAACTTCAGAGGGTTTCGGCTCTCTCAAGGATAATTTAAGAGATTTTATGTAACGATCCAAACCCAACCTATTAGGACCCTTACCACCATGAAACCCAAATAAGCCTTCGCAAGGCCCTATTTGAATCCCACAAGGCTCAAGTCACCTAATTGTCAATTTTATTGGTTGATTTATATGCTATTTAAAGGTTGGAGTATATTCATACATTAATGAATTTTTGGCTTATACGGAGTGAAAGAAAACATCAGCGGAAGACTTATATTAATACTCAAAATAAGTGGAAACATAACACACAAGTCCAACAGGAATCTCAAAACATCAACCAATAGTATCATGCATATTTTGGAAGAAAGAAAATAGAGAAAGAGGGATTGGAAAGCCAGAATGAAAATCCACACAAGTTCAAAGACATGGCATCCGCATTCAATAGAAAAGGGGTGCAAATTCATCCAGCCGTGTAGCCTTGATCTTACACCTTTGGTACTAGCAACAAAGTACACACCTAAGCTTGCAAAGGGGGAGAAAAGAAGAGATGAGATTACAAGAATCTCAGTAGGGTCACAACATCATAAATCCTAGGGATTCCCAAACAACATCAAATCATCCCTACTCATCTAAGGGTATCACGCAATTCAAGAATCAATCAAAAGGGTTAGGACCGAAACTAAGGCTGAGGGTAGACGACAAACACTTCTGAAAATCAGAAGTACACAGGCAGGAAAACTCATCAGGTTACTCTCGGCAGTAGAAAAAGAAAAGGCTATCCCCTTCCACCTGTGTTGTCCAAGGCTTTGCTGCACAAAGGGTAAATGGTCAGACAATCAATATTGCAGCAAGCCTTTTAGTTGTCTTCGACATCCAGACTTGAATTGGCCTAGGTACACTCTTGCAGCATCGCATACAAGTCATCCTGTCACTCTCAAACAGGGCAACCTAACGTCCAGACTCGAACTGGCCTATAGGGCATCTTGACGTCCAAACTCAAACAGGCCTACAAGGCTTCTTGACATCCGGACTTGAACCGGCCTACAAGGCATCCAACAAGCTCTTGTTGGGAATAACCACCCATAAACCTCTCAGTTTGGTAAGCATCTCTCCTCTCCCTAGTAGAAACAATGATCCTTCAAACAGGGCATGGCTAGCGACGAAAGGATCCTTCAAACAGGGCACAAACAGGGCACATACACGCATACACACATAGTACACGCATACATAAATCATAACAAAGGATCCTTAATCAAATCACAATACAAATCAAAGATCAATCCTTAAAGTCATAATCGAATCAGGCAAGTTATTTTCCTATTAACTTCCATGATTCCCTATCATCATAATCACACATTCCACAAGCATATAACCAAGATAGGCAATCGAATTCACTCATATTCAAACAATCAAACAATAAGGTAACCAAAGGAATCGATGAGGCATAGATCATACCTCTCACGTGTATGAATCAGATGCAATCCTTTTCCTTTCCAATAAGATCAAAATCTCCTAAATAATTACAAGGCAAAGACCACACAATACTAAGCCACAAGATTACTTAAATAAAAACCAAAGGCATTGGGAATCCTTACCAACTAACCTACCCAAATCTAGTGATCCAGATGCAGCAATATCTTTCCCCTGAATACGTGATGTGATGGCCAATAACTCAGTAAGAATCTACTTGATATTTCACCCTAATTCAATATACAAATTTCGGCAACCCCTTAAGATTTATAGGGAAACTTGCGATTTCAACATTAGAGAGGTTAAGGGTTGTGATTTCATGAAGTTAAGAAAGGAATAAGTGTTTATAACATGTACAATCAAAAGAAACAAGGCCAGAATCCAATAGGTTAATCAGTTGATCAAGATATGTATCAATAAGGCAAAGGTAAGGCATGCTGATTTCATGAATAGGGAAGATTCAAAGGATGAATTCATAATTTTTAAATCATGAACGAATGCTAAACAATCATACGAACAAGAGGAACAATAACAGAAATCAATTGAAGGCAGAATCACACAATTTTGAAACCTAATCCCGCCAAATTTTGACCTAAATTATGGAAAATAAAAACTAACCTTTAGAAGAAAAACCCAAGATTTCTGGATAGATAACGGAAAGAGTTTTCCCGCAAGCTATTATTCACAAGAATCCGACTCAGGATGAGAGAGTTATGCTATTTTGAATTTCAAATAGATTTTGGCAATTCTGCTGAAATATAATTTAACTTTAAACAAAGAAAAACTAACCTCCAGATGAAAAACCGAAGATTTTTAGAAAGATGATGAAGAGAGCTTTCCAACAAGTTATTATTCGCAAGAATCCGATAAAGGATGAGAGAGTTAAGCTAAGATGAAGATCAAGGAGTTTTGGCTAAGGTTTAGACAAAAATCGGAAATTGAGAAGAAGAGGAAAAATTACGAAATTTCTACGTGGGTTTTGATATGTTTAGGTGGGATAGGCTGGCCACTCTTTTATAGGTGTCTAAGGAGGTTTAGTTAAGAGATAAATCCCTACTTTTAAGCTTAAAAAGATAATTAAAGGATAATTCTATTAGATGGATAATTCTATTTAAAAGGATAAATCTATTAAAAAAGATATTCTATTTAAAAGGAAGAATTATCTAATACCTTAGATAATAAGGGATAAAACTAACGATAATTAATATAAAAATACCAGAATTAAAATAGAAAATATCTGGCAGCAACTATTTTAGGCTATCACACATCTATTTCTTCAGGGGAAAAATAGTTATTTTAACTGCAGCGGCACCTAGACTTTCCAGACATCTACACTACGAAGGATCGAGGTCTCATATTTTATGAGGTTAAGAGAAAAAAAAGGAAAGAAAAAGGTAGAAAATTTTGCTAATATTACTAACACATGCAATCATTTTATGGTGAAGATGTGGGGGAAGTCTTTGTAGTGAGTTCTAATCACAATGGTGCTACATATCACATGTGTCTCTATAGACATTAGTTCTCTGATTATAGTAAGATCAAAGGAATAACTTATGCAAGAGATGATAGCGCATGATAGCGCCTAGGCAATTGAAGGTATTGGTAGTGTTAGATTGAGGATGTTTGACGAAGTTATCAAAAGCATTGAGTGTTGGCATGTTCCTAAGATAAAGAGGAATTTGACCTCTTTTTCCATACTGGATGATCAAGGATACAAGCATTATTCAAGTGGGGACTTTTTGAAAGTGTGAAAAGTTCCATAGTGCTGATCAAGGGGAAGATCCAGGCGGGACCATATTATTTTCAGGGCAATAGGATTGAAAGGGAAGTAGTAGTTGTGAAACCCCGAAAATTTCCGAGGGGCTTGGGCTCGAAAGATCAATTGAGAATCGACGAGGTTAGTGGGCCTTAGCCCATATTTACAAATCGATGACAAATTCTACACTGGATGATCAAGGATACAAGCATTATTCAAGTGGGGACTTTCTGAAACTGTGTAAAGGTTTTATGGTGGTGATGAAGGGGAAGATGCAGGCGGACTGTATTATCTTCAGGGCAATGGGATTGAAAGGGAAGTAGTAGTTGTGAAACCTCGAAAATTTCCAAGGGGCTTGAGCTGGATAGCTGAATTGAGAATCAACGAGGTTAGTGGGTCTTAGCTCATATTTACAAATCGATGACAATGTTATAATTAGGTTTCGATGATTTAAGTGATGAATTTTATTTTTGGAGAAATTTTAAAATTTTTTAGAATTACCATTGTTTATATAATTGATGATCGAAAGATAAAATGGTGAGTTTATTACTGATTATTGGTATTTAAGACCATGGATAGGCCCATTGATTCTTTAAAATAGTTGGTGAATTTTTTAAGAATTTTCAGAATCATAATTTAAATTATTATGATTTTTCTATATTATATACAAGGTATTTAGATTTTTAGAAACTTTTAAGAATATAAAAATATTAATTGGATGGTGCTGATAAATAGTACTATTCTTAAAGATTTTGTAAAACTTTTTTGTGTATTTTTCAAAGTATTGTTGGATTTATTATGAATTTTTAAAGATTTATTAGAATTTATAAATAATATTTATTATTATTATGTTATTTTAATAAAATATAAATTTATATTATATTATATTTAGTCAAAACGATAGGTGGGAGTGTCATTTTGACTAAGAGGGTTAAAACGATAGCCAACCATGTCATTTTAGCTATCCATTCGAGCTCACATCGTTTCATATGAAACGACGTCGTTTGGGAAGGAACCCAGAACGACATCATTTTTGTTCAGCCACCTATTGTCGCTTCCCTCTACCTCGGTTTCTGCCCGTCAATGGTGATGTAATAGGATAAGTGTCCCGTTATGTGTAAGTCATTCATTTCACTTCGTAATTCCCAGCAATCGGTTCCAAAAGCTTCCTCCTTTGCGCGACAATCGCCATAGGCCCGCTATATATACTAACTCTAGCAATATACATAGTAAACCTACAAAGCTAGAAAGAACCGATAAATAGCAGAGGAGAGATATTAAAAACGATTTAAGATGTAATAGCAAATTCAATTATAGTCAACGATGTCGTTCGGGTAACACCGAATTATGATTTAACTTCAAATTCTCAAGACATTTTAATAAAAACATTGATTCCAATTTGATTTAATGTATTCTCAATTTGCACAAGTCAATTTTGACGTAACAACACAGCCTAGGGGAATATGATATTATGTACATAAAATACTAGAGTCCATAATAGGAGTCCTAACCTGAAGTTATATTAATTCTCGATGAGCTGACTGTCTATCTGGGAAGAAAACTACAGTCGTATTCCAACATTCTATTTCTTGATCAAACACATCTCATACCTTTCCTCTCGTTATTTCATTATGATGATTTGGTATATCTTGATGGGATGTGCATAGCACTTGGCCCAGACTATTGATGATGTCAAGATAATAGGTGATGGTAGCTCCACCTATACGGTCCCCACATTAGGAATTCTTGTCATAGATTCAGTTAGTAAAATTATATAAACCCTCCCTCCTTATGACTCCCTCGGCAAGTCCATGCCTCACTACCATACTCAAAGAGCTCTTAGGAGCCGCACAGGTCATCCCATGTTGCTGCAATGCGTGATTCACCTTATGATTCTTGATGCGACTCGATGCGTCATTTACACTTCAATAACGCATTTCACATGTGAGAACCCGATATTTTTGGGTTACTTAGGCTGAGAAGCCCATTCAAGGATCGATATCATTAGTGACCCTTAGCCCATGGGTCGAGATTTGATTGTGGATATAAAGGGTAAATTGGAAAATTTTGAGGAAAAAAATGTTACCTTTTAGAATTTATCTTAGTTATCTATTTATGATTGGAAAATCATAATAGGGATTGTATTATTGATTTTTGAATTTTAAGACCATAGATTGGTCTATTGGATGTGTTCGATGTTGTACAAATTTTTTGAGAATTTTCGGAATCATGTTTGAAATTATAGTGAATTTTCGAAGGTATCCAATAATTTATTGTGTTTTTAGTAAATTTTGTATTTTTTGAGAAAAATATGGTTATTAGTTTGATGGATTCTCCTATTTACGAGGAATTTATAGAAATTTTCAGTTTATTTGTGAGACCTTGATCCTCAGTAGGTTAGATATCCTAGGAGTCCCTGTGTCAGAAATGATAGCTAGATATCGGTGCAGCTGAAATGACCATTTTTTCCCTTAAGAATTGATGCACGATGGCCTGAAATGATTGTGTCGAATCCTTTCAATTTTAATTATGGTATTTTTATTCATTTCTTTCCTAAATTGAGAATTCTAGAACTACCTTCTAGAGGATTTATCTCTTAAGCATTATCCTATCTTATATATAAATAGCATGGTCGGCCTCCCTATAAATCCATACAATTCATTCTCTCTTTTGCTCACAAAAACACAAAACTTTTCTCCATTTTCTTCCTGGCTTGAGTTCACATTTAGAAGGTTAGATCTTCCTTTTTACTTTTGCTGCAGAAATTCCCTACCTAGGTATGTGTGCCGAAATTTCTCCATCTATTTCTAATGCTTCTGAATCTTGTTTCTCTTATTTGTATGAGTATCTGGCATCTATTCTTGTTTTATTATTATGAAATTGCAACCTATATCTTCATGTATGTTGAAATCAACAATTCCTTCCCTAATACCCTAAGTGTGCCAAAATTTGTACTTGAATGGGATTGAATAATCAAGTTGATTCTTTTTGAGTTCTTGGCCATCACATCATGCATTCAATGGGAGGTTACAGATGCATCCAATTTTCGGTTTTCGGTAGGGTTTGGTGAGTAAAATTGATAAGGGACCGTAAGATGTCCTTTGGATTTATGATTTGATATTGCATGCTTAATATTGTGTTGTCTTTGCTTTATGTTTGGTTAGGTATTTTTGAGCCTAGTGACAAAGGAAAATGACTAACTACTTGTTCAGATGCGTGAGAAGTAGGATCTATACCTCATTGGTTTCTCTGAAAATCTTTTTACTTGTTTACTGATTTCGGTTTGATTGCTAAGTCTATGCATGCTTGCAGATTACTTGTATATGCTTGAGGATTGATTGCTGGTTCCTTAGGAGATTTCGAAACCTATGATTGATGATTGATTGCTCTTATTTGGTTTGGTCATATGATATTGGTTTGTGTATTGTCTTATGATTTTTTTGAGGATACCCTGTTGTGTTGCTATGCCTTATATTTGCTTGTACTTGCTTGCACTTTTTTATGTGTTAGGATCCTCGTTCCGGTGGCCATTCAAGGTAAGTGACTGATGCTCCTAGTGAGAAGAGAGACACTTACTGTATTGGGAAGTTTATAGGTTATGTGTCAGGATCCTCGTTCCGATGGCTATTCGGGGTAAGTGATCGATGCTCCTAGTGAGAGGAGAGGCACTTACTGTATTGGGAGGCTTACGGGTGGCAATCCCCGACAAGAGCTTGTTGGAAGCCTATTCCTTGCGTGGCTGGATGCTTTGTCATTGTGTGACTTGATGCCTTGTCCTTGTGTGGCAAGATGCCAATCCTTGTATGGCAAGATGCCTTTGTCCTTGTGTGGCTAGGATGCCTTGTCCTTATATGGCAAGATAGAAAGACTTGCTGTGAGTTTGTTTGCTAACTGTTTTTCCACTTTTGCAGCATAGTCTTGGACAACATAGGCAGATGGGGATGAGTCATTTGGTTTGGAAATCAGATAGTGATATAAGTTGCATGTGTGCTTCTGAATTTGTCTTGTGATGGCTGCCTACGAAGTGTTTTGTGTCCACCTCTTACTTTATTATGTTTGGCCCTACCTACTTCTACGTGTTTGCTTGCTGATTGTTTGAGCCTATTGATAGCATATGTGATCTATCTATGTTGTTTAGGAGATGTTTGATTGTGTATATGCAGATCTTATGATGTTGTGACTCTACTAACATTCTTCTAATCTCATCCCGTTGTTTTTCCCCTTTTTGAGTCTTAGGTACATGTTCTGCTGGCGGTACTGGGGTGTGAGATCAAGGCTGTATGGCGGGACGATTTGCATCACATTCGCATTGCACTTCCTTGCTGATTTTTGATTGCGCAATCCACTACATATGAATACATGCTTGGACTTACCTTCTGGCTTCCGATTTCTGTTCATTCCCTTCTTATTTCCAAAAATTACTATGAATAGATGTTAGAGTTTGAGATTTCTACGGGACTTGTGTATTATGATTCCACTAATTTTCTGCATTTATGAAAGCCTTTCGCTGATATTTTTATTCACTCTGTAATATCCCGAAATATTTACTAATGAAATACATATCCAACCTTTAAAGCATCTTAATGGATTAATAAAATTGATAACTAGTAAGACTTGAGCCTTGTGGGATTTGAATGAGTCCTTGTGTGGGCTTGTTTAGGTTTCACGATGGTAAGGGTCCTTATAGGTTAGGTTTGGGTCCTTACAGGTGTGGTAGCGAAGCATGGTTAGGTATTTTTATGATGGTTTGATTGCATGTTACTGATTGTTAGTATGCACCTATGCCAGTATTTCTTGCTAATGTGTGTTCTTGTTTTTGTGTTTGTAAGAGAATGCACATGTACCTCCGGAATTTGTTTAAAATTGCTGAGTACTATATGTGTGATTTGATGTGATTTGGTGATGTGTTTTGATGTGTGCCATAATGTGTTTAGTACTGTGTATCTTGATGTGTGACTTGGTGTGTTGCTATGTGATTTACTGAGTGTTTTTGTATATTGATGTGCATGCTGAGACTTGTGTTATGTGCATTGCTGTGTTTGTGTGAAAATTCTTGTTTTGTTTCAGCATATGCATATCGTGCGGTGTATGCCTCTCCACCAGGTAACGTTTTCTTTTTTTATTATATGTTTATGGTTATGCATTGGAAAGGTACATCGTGTGTGTTTTGTTTAGTATGACAAGGTCGATTACGAGGCGTAGTGCTCCAAGAGCTCGTCAGGATAGGAACGAGGAACAAAATGAGTAGGTTGGGAAAGTTGAACCCAAAATTCAGGTTGAGGAACAAAAAAACCAAGCCACACTCGATGCCCCAGTCACACCTCAGGACGCTGTGTTAGTCCAAATCTTGAACATGTTGCATGGTATGGCTGAAAACTAGCAGCATGTGGAGGCACCAAACTTAAGTGATCCTACACCTCCCAGACAAAATCCCATTCCTCCTCTTGCTCTAGTTCAGCCAGCTAATTTAGAGAGGCTGAAAGACTTCTAGTCGTAATCATTAAGTTGCTGAAAGAAGCCTGTCAATTGGGTTGCAAATATTTCGGCGGTTCAGCAAGTGTCGGTGAAGCCCATAAGTGGATCAATACCTTATGTCATGTCTCTTTGTTCCTGCACATTTCAGAAGATAATAAAGTTGCCATTGACACATTCTTACTTGAGGAAGAAGTCCTTGCGTGGTGGACTGTCGTAAGCATACAGTTCGGAGATTGCTTACCTACTTGGGAGGAGTTCTTGCATGAATTCAATGAAAGGTTCTACACCCGATTCCACAAGAATGAGCAGCGACAAGCCTTCTACAGGGTGGAACAAGGAACCTGCTCGATGATAGAATTCGAGAAGGAACTGAAGGAGCTGTCTCATTTTGCAACTAAAGAAGATTGCATGCCCTGCCAGCTTACGAGATGATGCCATGATGGTTTGAGCACCAAAATCAAAACCAATGTTGGTACAACACCTATGCAGAATTTCCAGGAATTGATTGTTGCAGCCTACGAAGTTGAAAAGATGGTGCTGAGTAAGAAGCCTTCTGCAGCGAATACTAATGGTCTGTTCCGGTATGGTTCAAAATTTGGCCGTCATTCAGGACCCTATCCTCCAAAGTCATTTCCTCTGAAGAATCCCATTGGTTCAATGGCAATGGAACCTTCAAAAAGAATCCCATTGGTTCTGGTTCGAATGCAAATGGATCCACATAGACTTCACAGCCACATTAATGCTAAAATAGTAGAGAGCCAGGCCATATACAGAGAGAGTGCACTAAACCTAGGCATAATTTAGGATCACCAAATTCAAATCGTGGTGGATATGAAAATCCTACGAAGCCACCAGACTGTGCACTTGATAAACCACCTAGCGGATCCGCAACTGAGGCGCAGCCCAGCCCACGAGATTATTCACCTTGACTGACGCCGAGGAAAGCCCCAATGTGGTGACAAGTACCATATTTGTCTTTTCTCAAAATGCTAAAGTATTGTTAGATCCTATATTTGTGAGTCCAAGGATAGCAGCTAGTTCGAATCGACCTTTGTCTAGCTTGAATCCTCCTATTCCGGTTCTAACTCCTTTGGGAGAACAATTAACATTGATCTAGTCTACATCGATTGTGCTGTAAGAATGGGTTCGATTGTGCTTGAAGTGGATATTATTCCATTGGACATCCGAGAGAAGGATGTGATCTTAGGCATGGATTGTTTGGCAAAGTACCAAGCTTGAATGGAGTGTTTCACAAAACGTGTGTGGTTCAGCCTTCTAGATGGTTTCGAGTATTGCTTTGAAGGTGATAGGGGAGTTGTTACAACTTGCATGATTTCCTAGCTTGAAACGAAGAGGTTGATCAATAAAGAATGTACTGCGTACCTTGTGCATGTTCATGATATTTCCAAGGAATCTTCAGATCTGAATTCTATTCTCGTGATTCATGAATTTGCGGATGTGTTTCTTGAAGATGTAGCCGGTTTGTCACTAATGAGAGAAGTTGAATTCGGTATTGAATTAGTACTGGGTACGAATCCGATTTCCATTTCACCTTACCATATGGATCTAGTGGAAATGAAAGAATTGAAGATGCAATTAGAAGATTTGATGGATCATGGTTTCATTCTACCTAGCGTATCACCTTGGGGAGCACCCGTTCTATTTATGAAAAAGAAAGATGGTTTGTTGAGATTGTGTATCGACTATCAGTAGCTGAATTATGTGACCATAATGAACAAGTACCCCTTGCCACTCATAGATGACTTGTTCGACCAGGTACAATGTGCAGCTATATTTTCCAAAATCAATTTGATGTCCGGATACCATCAATTGCAAGTTCGTGAGGTAGACATTCTGAAGACTGCTTTCAGATTGCAATATGGCCACTACAAATTTCTGGTTATGCCATTCAGTTTGACCAATACTCCAACAATGTTCATGCACTTGATGATAGAATGTTCCGAGAGTTCTTAAGCAGATTTGTGAAAGTTATCATCGATGACATTCTGATTTAGTCAAAATCAGAAGAGGAGCATACTGAACACTTACGGATCGTGCTGCAAATTTTGAGAGATCGGCAGCTGTATGCAAAGTATTCCAAGTGAGAATTCTGGTTAAGTGAAGTTAGTTTCCTTGACCATATTGTTTCTGCCCATGTTGTGCTTGTTGATCCTAAGAAGATTGAAACCGTCATTGCTTGGGAACCCCCGCAGACCGTATTTGAAGTTTGTAGCTTTCTTTTCCAAGCCAGATACTACCGACATTTTGTAGAGAATTTCTCATCTTTAGCTGGATCTTTGACGAAATTGACATACAAATGAGAGTCATTCGTGTGGTCAGAGAAATGTCAGCAAAACTTTGAGGAGTTTAAGTCCTGTTTGGTTTCCGCACTTGTCCTTACCATGCCGGTGAGCAGAAAAGAGTATGTGGTGTATAGCGGTGCATCAAAATCTAGCCTTGGATGTGTGTTGATGGAAGATGGGAAATTCATTACCTATGCTTCTCGACAGTTATGTCAACATGAGAGCAATGATCCTATAAATGATTTAGATCTTGCAGCCGTAGTGTTTGTATTGAAAATATGGCGCTATTATCTATACGGCAAGACGTGCAGAATTTTCACCAATCACAAAAGCTTGAAGTATCTCCTTACGCAGAAAGAGTTGAACATGACACAATAAAGATGGGTAAAAGACTACGATTTGATTATCGAGTATCACCCCGCAAAGGCAAATGTGGTGGCTGATGCTTTGAGTCCGAAGACCCCTTCTTCTTCTACTTCTTATTCTTCTCTTGCTTATGTGCATGCACACTACCTCCCTATGTTGCTGGATTTGAGAGCTTCACGTGTGCACCTTGGCAATAATTTTTCTGGTTCATTGTTGGTCCGAATTGAGGTTAAAGCCACCTTGCTGGAAGAGATCCAAGTTCAGCAATCCGACAACCCAAGATTGGTTGAAATTCGGCATTTATTAGATGATGGTGTTAATTCCATAGTTCATGATGTCAGAATCTGAGATGATGGAATTCTGATTTTCTGAGATCGTGTATGCGTGCCACAAGATTTAGATGTACGAAATCTGATTCTGTTCGGAGTGCATAGTTCAAAGTTTGCTATTCATCTTAGAAGTACCAAGATGTATCGACATTTGAAGGAATATTTTTGTTAGCTGGGAATGAAGCGTCATATTGCTGAGTTTTTTGCCCGATGCCTAGTATGTTAGCAAGTGAAAATCGAGCATCAAAGACCCGCTGGTTTGCTACAGTCACTTCTGATTCCATAATGGAAGTGGGAGCACATTACCATGGCATTTGTGGTTGGATTAGCAAGATCTCAGTGAGGATTTGATGTCATTTGGGTGATTGTGGATAGATTGACGAAATTTATACATTTCCTGTTCGTTCATGTTATAGATACACCCGAGACATTGGCTACCCATTATTTGGATAAGATTGTTTGATTGTGTGGTGTGCCAGTGTCTATTGTTTCAGATCGAGATCCCCATTTCACTTCATGATTTTGGGAGAAATTCCAAAGTGCTTTGGGTTTGAGACTGAATTTCAGTATTGCCTTTCATCCACAAACAAATGGGCAATACAAAAAAACAATTCAGACCTTAGAATACATGCTATGCACGTGTATTCTAGTTGAAAATATCAGTTGGGATTGATATCTCCCTCTGGCAGAATTTTCTAACAACAACAATTTCCATGTAAGCATCGGAATGGCCCCTTATGAAGCCTTTTACGGAAGACGATGTAGAACTCCAATTTTGTGGAATGATGTAGGCAAGAGACGCCTAGATAATCCAGAATTGATAGACCAACCAATCAAGCAACTAAATTTAATTCGGCAAAGGTTGAAGATGACACAATATAGAAGAAAAAAACTATACTAATAATTCACAAAGAGAGCTTGAGTTTGCAGTTGGTGACAAAGTGTTTCTGAAAGTCACCCCGTGGAAAGGTGTCCTTTGTTTTCAGTAGTGAGGCAAGCTAGCAGCTCATTATATTGGTCTATATGACATTACTGAAAGAGTGGGTCCAGTTACTTATTGACTTGCTTGACCTCCGAGTATGGAAAGAATCCACACTATGTTCTATATTTTGATGTTAAGGAAGTATGTCCGAGACCCTGCTCATGTTCTTGAAGATCCACCAGTTGAAGTTGCTGAAGATCTATCCTATCACGTACAGCTAGTTGCCATACTAGATCAGTCTATTCATCAGCTCCACAGTCAAAATATTCCTATGGTCTGAGTTGTTTGGCGTAATGACCAAGCTAAGGAGCAGTCTTGGGAGATTGAGGAATCAATGCGAGCGAGATACCCTTACCTGTTTCCTTAGGTACTTGTGCTGAAATTTTGAGGACGAAATTTATATGAGCGGAGGATGCAAGACCCTGATCCTCAGTAGGATAGATGGCCTAAGAGTCCCTGTGTCAAAAATGATACCTAAGTACCAGTGTAGCTGAAATAACCATTTTGCCCCTGAAGAAATGGATGCGTGATGGCTTGAAAAGATTTTGTCGAATCTTTCCTATTTTAATTCTGGTATTTTTATTAATTTCTTTCCTAATTCATTTAATTCCTAAATTGAGAATTCTAGAACCACCATCTAGAGGATTTATCTCCTAAGCATTATCTTATCTTATCTAAGCTTAAGAGTAGGAAAAATTAATCCCTTATACACCTATAAATGGCATGGTCGGCCATCCCATAAATCCATACAATTCATTCTCTCTTTTGCTCCCAAAAACACAAGACTTCTCTCCCTTTTCTTCCTTGTGTGTGCCAACTTTTACCCTAATCCCACAAGTGCCAAAATTTTTCATCCTTCATCAGATTCTTGCTTATGATAACTTGTTGGATTTCTCTTTACGTGCTACATCTTCCTAGCTTGAATTCACATTCAGAATGTTAGTTATTCCCTTTTATTTTGGCTGCCAAAATTCCCTACCTAGGTATGTGTACCAAAATTCCTCCATTTATTTCTGACGCTTCTGAATCTTGTTCCTCTTATTCGTATGAGTATCTGGCACCTATTCCTCTTTTATTATTATGAAATTGCAACCTATATCTTTATGTAAGTTGAAATCAGCAATTCCTTCCCTAATACCCTAAGTATGCCGAAATTCGTTATTGAATGGCATTGAATAATCAGGTTGATTCTTGTTGAGTTCTTGGCCCTCACATTATGCATTCAAGGGGAGGTTACAGCTACATCCGATTGCTGGATTTTGGTAGGGTTTGGTGAGTAAAAACGGTAAGGGACCGTAAGATGTCCTTTACATTTCTGATTTGATATTGCATGCTTAATATTGTGTTGTCTTTGCCTTATGTTTGGTTAGGTATTTCTGATCCTAGTGACAAAGGAAAAGGAGTAGCTATTTGTTCAGACGTGTGAGAGGTAGGATCTATACCTCATCGGTTTCTCTGGAAATCTTTTTACTTGTTTATTAATTTCAATTTGATTGCTAAGTCTATGCATGCTTACGTATTACTTGCACATGCTTGAAAATTGATTGCTGGTTCCATAGGAGATTTTGAGAACCTATGATTGAGGATTGATTGCCCTTATTTGGTTTGGTCATATGATATTGGTTTGTGTATTGTCTTATGACTTGTTTGAGGATACCATATTGTCTTGTTATGCCTTGTACTTGCTTGTGTTTACTTGTATTTGTTTGTGTGTTAGGATTCTAGTTCTGGTGGCCATTCGGGGTAAGTGATCGATGCTCCTAATGAGAGGAGAGGTACTTACCATCTTGGGAGGTTTATGGGTGGCAATCCCCAGTTAGAGCTCATTGGATGCCTAGTCCTTGTGTGGCTGGATTCCTTGTCCTTGTATCATAAGATGTCTTGTCCTTGTGTGGCAAGATTCCCAGTTCTTGTGTGGCTGCCATGCTCTTGTCCTTATGTGGCTCAGATGCCTTGTCCTTATGTGGCAAGATAGAAAGACTTGTTGTGAGTTTGTTTGCTAACTGTTTTCCACTTTTGCAGCATAGTCTTGGACAACATAGGCAGATGGGGATGAGCCATTCGGTTTGGAAATCAGATAGTGATACAAGCTACCTGTGTGCTTCTGAATCAATATTGTGATGGCTGCCTACGAAATATTTTGAGTCCACCTCTTCCTTTATTATTTCCAGCCCTACCTAGGTCTATTTGTTTGCTAGCGTATATGATCTATCTTTGTTGTTTGGGAGATATTTGATTGGGTTTCTGCAGATCTTATGATATTGTGACTCTGCTGACTTTCTTTTAATCTCAACCCGTTTTTTTTCCTCTTTTTCAGGGATAGGTACATATTCTGTTGGCGGTACTGAAGTCTGAGATTAAGGTTGCACAGTGGGACGATTTGCATCATATTCACAATGCACTTCCTTGCTGATTTTTGGTTGCGCAATTCACTACATATGCATAAATGCTTGGACTTACCTTCTGGCTTACGATTTCTGTTCCTTCCCTTCTTATTTCCGAAACTTACTATGAATAGATGTTAGAGTGTGAGATTCCTATGAGACTTGTATGTTATGATTCCACTGACTTTCTGCATTTGTGAAAACTTTCCGCTGATATTTTATTCACTCTGTAATATGTCAGAATATTTACCAATGAATTGCATACTCCAACCTTTAAAGCATCTTAATGGATTAATAAAATTGATAACTAGTAAGACTTGAGCTTTATGGGATTTAGATAAGTCCTTGGGAGGGCTTGTTCGATTTTCACTGTGGTAAGGGTCCTTATAGGTCAGGTTTGGATCCTTATAATATTTATTATTAATTAAATAATATTATATTATATTAAAATTTATTTATTCAAAACAATAGGAGGGGATGTCGTTTTGACCAAGATTGGTGAAAACGACACCCATGCATGCCACTTTGATGATTCGTGGGCAAGGGTGTTGTTTCTCTTTAAACGACGCTGTATTGAGCAACATCTCAATGACATCATTTTGCTGGTAGCCTGCCACAACTATTCCTTTTCCTGGTCACCGTCTGTGGCCAGTAACCCAACGAGATAAACTTATGTTTTATCTCTAGCCCGTTCCAGACCATTGCGTGCCTCCATTCTTCACTCGAGAGCTTCATCTCTCTCTTGCGAGCTCGTCCTTGCAGAGATCGTCGACTTTCATGCAAATTTGGACTAGTTATTATATAAGCTCTTTAGCTTGGAATCTGAAAACATCTTGGCTTGTTTCGACCATGTTCAACCATAGTCCTTGATGATTTATACAATTTTAGGGATCTAGGGTTTACAAGTGTGCATGGTGAACAGTGATAGTGGTCTTGAGGTTGAAGATGGCCCATCCAGACGACGGTTTGCTCACCTCCAGCCCACGTGACAAGTCGTTCGGGTGGAAAGACAGGTTTAGACCCAAGCCTGAGGCTCGCGTGATTTGGCATGCTTCTATGGAGCCGCGTGTCTCATCCTAGCAGCTTCGGATAGTGGGCTGTCAGCTCTTGGTTCGACCACGTTCAGGTTCAGAATAAGGTTTGGGTGGGTCTGGCAGCACTAGGCGCTACCATATGGCACATTCTTATTGATCGTTAATTAATAAATTTCAGAAAATAGGAAAAATAGCCAGAAAATATGTAAAATTTGGGGAAAATAGTATAAAATTGAGTAAAATTCCAAAAAAAATTCAAAAAATACTAGATTTAATATTAAGTCTAGTGATATCAAATTTTCATGAATTAGGTTTGATATCATACTTCAATTAAATCGAATAAGATTTGGAAAATTAAGAAAAATTGGAAAATCACCCGGTTGGGTCTCAGGTCGATTATCGCTTAGAAACGCATCGAGTCAAGAGTTAGGCTCATTATTTTATGTGTTATTATGATATATGAATGGTTTACTGAGATTGTGAGATCATTGTGTGTTGGTGGATTCCTACAATAGCAGGAGTTTGAGGAATTAGTCTGAAACGCCATCGACGGCTAATTGGGCTTCGAAAACCCGTGAGTGGATGAAATCTTTTTTTCTTGATATATTGCTGGCATGAATGTTAATAATAAATTATTAATAGAAATCATGCATGCATATAAATAATAAATGATGTGTCGAGCATGATAATTAGTTAGCATGCCGCGAGTAGCATGATACGGTATGCAATGCATAGTTGTGCCATACTATGATTGAGATGCATAAATATATTGGGCGTATTCTGGAATCGACATCGGCATGAGGATGCATTTAGTCTGCATAGGGTAACCTATGCAACCGTTGAGAGCTCTCTGAGCCTGTGAGCTTGGCGTGAAGACCTCAATCATGAGGTAATAAGGATGGAAGGAGATTTTTATTTACTTTACTGTTAAATAAATTATGAATCAGGATCCTGTAATGTAAGAATTGTTAGGTAGAGCTACCATCACCTAATGTCCCGGTATCATCAGTGGATTGGGCTTGGCATTAAAATTGACATGGATTTGTCTATTATATATAATAATAAGGTAAAATGGATGATAATGAGAATAGAGTCCCACTAATGACTTCAGTCCCATCCATGGCCCAGATAGGCTGGAAGATATTTCCAAGCCCAAATCATAGTTATGTATGTATTGAGGAAGCATGTGTTTGCTGCATATCATATGACTGTGATCACGCGCATTAAAGTATAAAATGATCAATTCATTAAATGCCAGCATATTTTCTTATCATATGATTTCATTGCGTGTGAAATACTTTGTTAGTCTTCCCATCCGCTCGCCTGGCAGGATTCTGCCAGTATATTGGCATGAAATGCAGGGATGATAATTAGGAGCTCGCTCTTAGGCATCACGAGAATGAAATGACAAATCAAACGGTTATCGGCGTGTGCAATCGAGCTAATGTCATGAACGTCGTATTCATAACATTTTCCCCTCGATTGTTTGAGTATGTTAGAGCTAGAGTCATAATTTGATTCTTGGGTAGCGTTTGTTAAATTGCCTACTATATGATGTATTCTTGGACAATATCGTGTCATTCCGGTGATTCTGCTGCATATTACGTTTATTAATTATTTCATTCCTTATCCGTTTTATTCCTATACCACGAGGCTTGTTGGCTTATCATATGCATTGCTAGGTAACATAGCCTTGTATATAGAGGGCCTACGGCAGTTATCATGCAAAAATTTTCTTGGGTCCGGAGTGTGACATCACACTTTCATAACAAACATAGCAATCTAGAGAGCATCATTCCATTTAACAATTCACATGCATTTGTTTCATGCTACTTATCATTTTATCGAGTGATTCACATGCATTTCAGCACTCATAAGGTTCTATGTTATTGTTTCATTATAATTTCATTTATTAACATACTCATATGATAATTCCAGCGACTCAAGCAATTAATTAAAAGGGTTTGTCCCACCTTGTTTCTTGGATCGATTCCTCGAGATCCTGCATAAGTAGATATCAACCTACACATAGTGTCAAGCCCCGGACCACAAAACTTTAGTGCGACAACCATCGTAGGCCCACTATATATACTGTTATCATATCCAACAATGCACATAGTAAGCCTACAATGCTAATGGTATAAATTAAATTAGAGATAATAATTGAAAGAGTTTATAAATATATTGAGCAGCGGAATTACAATGGAGAAACGATGATGTCCGGGTATCATCGATGAATATTTAGTCTAGCAATTAGTACCTAGGAATCAACCAATTACATTGGCTCTAGTATGATCAGACACTCTAGGGGAAATACTATGAACAAAATGCTCTTTAGGGTTACCTCAAGTTCGGTTGTTAAATCGTCAATCATTTTCTTGCTATGCCCAAGAGTGAGCTCTTAATCGTCTTTGATTATCCCTGCATTCATATACCAAGAATATGGTAGAAGCCTGCCAGGTGAGCGGATAGAAAAATATGCATAGAAAAACACATGCAATCATTTAACAACAATATAGGCATACTGACACACAACACACATATGCATACTGATCATAGCAATCAGCATGGTCAGAGACATAACGTAATGCAGCAAGCAATATCTCAAGCAAGTAGGACAGTGGCTGGGCAAGCAATGTCTCTCATTCCTTACTGCACGAGGAATAGGACTGGGATCCGTTAGTGGCACTTCTATATGCAGCTCCTTACGTCTCTTGTTATCCTGTATGCTAAACTTGATCCACCATGATGGGACATGCACTCCTCTTAGCCAGTTCCATTGACAATGTTGGGGCTTTAGGTGATGGTAGCTCCACTTACTCAATCCCATTTTAGGATATCTTGTTTATTCATATTATTTTTATTAAATTATACACCCTGTCCCACCTTATGGCTCCCTTGTCAAATCCATGCCGCACTACTATACTTGGAGAGCTCTTGAGAGTCGCAAAGGTCACCCTATGCTATTGCAATGTTTGATTCTGTCTCATGCTTCCCAATGCACCCAAACACTTTATATGTATTTCCATTATTATTGTCACAGATGGCACACTCAATCAATGCATAACATAACTAATAGCCTAACATACCTTAATAATCAAGCACAAGGTTTCAAGCAGCACACAATTAATTCATAGCACACAAAATGATTTTATTTATTAATTCGTTCCTTATGCTTCTAATTAATCCTACTCACGCGCATTCACTCATGCCAGTAAATAATGTATAAAAAGGGTCTGTCCACTCATGGTTTCCCGACATTTGAAGTGCCCAAACTTGATCCTCGATCGTTGGGCCGGTTCCTCGAAATCCATTACCTGTACGTATTCATCTACACATTCATTTATAATCGAATCCTTAATATCGCATCCTTAATACATAAACACACATAAAATTATGCAACTACAACCTTAATACAATGCACTTCTACCCAAAATCAATACGAAACCGATCCAAAATTATTTTTTTCTAATTTTTTCAGATCTTAATCTAATTATTTGACCTATCAAATCACATCAAATTTATGTAATTTTCATACCATCTGATTCCTTAATATTTCTAGTATTTATCATTATTTTTTGGGATTTTTTCTCAAGTTTTTAGTATTTTTTTCCGAATTTGTATCCTTTTCTGTTTTTTTTCTTATTTTCTGCCATTTATTATATTCCAACCAATCATGAGACTCCATATGGCAGCATCTGATTTACTAGACCTACCCAAACCTCATCTCAGGCCTACACGTGTCACATGAAGGACGTGACACACTGTGCCAAGCCTAACTCCGAACCTTCACGTGTCATATGCGGGGTGTGACACGTGTTGTTCGAGCCTCAAGCTCGAACAACACCTGGTGCCACTATTAGACGACACGTCACCTGCACATGCAGGTGACACGTTGTCCATTCTACTGACGAACTACTTGTCAAACGAAGGCTGCCTCGGGCAACAAGTTGCCCAAGGTCGTCTTCAACCTCTGAAACCTACAACATTAACCCTAAAACCGAAAAATCCTAATGTCCTATAATCACAAACATGCATCAACAGCTCACTAAATTGTAACCAAAACAAAGCCCACATAAATCCCAATCCATACATGTATATATTGACAGTAATCTTGACCCGAATCGGCAAACATGACAGAGGGAAAGATTCCGACTTAATGGGGTTAGTTCTTACCCATTTCCGATGAGATTTAGCCGAAAAGTATTCGATTGTGCCAGGGAAAGATTCATGACGACAAAGCGATACTAGGAGTGAGCTTTTTGTGCCCTAGAATGGTCTAACACGAAGTCTGGATGATAAACGAGACCTATCTCGTTGAGCCACAGGCTGTGGGCGGTGACCGGGAAGTCCCAAGGCGGCATCATATAAGTTTGATACGGAGTCAAAACGACAACTGACGCCGTCGTTTTGACTAAATATTATAATAATATTTAAATTATTTTTTTCATTAGTAAAAATCTTCAAAAATACGTAAAACTTAGCGTATATCTCTGAAAAATATGCGAAAAATTCCTTCAGACTCCTTTTGAAGAGTAATATCCCATGCTACCATAAAATTTATCTTTCCATAGATAGAATATTTACTAAAAATTAACTACTTTACTCAAATATTCTCAAAAAATTTCGAAAATTCTGGTTTCACTTAAAAAAATTCTCAAAAAAATTCTTAAAACCTTTAAACCATTAATAGACCTATTCTGGTTTCACCATCTTACTATTTTTCAATGATTGATTTCATAATTATCCAAAATTTCTAATAAATACATTAATTCCTCAAAAAATAAAATTTAACTTCGTATCATCAAAAATCAAACTTGTTATTTTTCATCGGTCTAAACAATAGGATAAGTCCCATTAACCTCATAAATTTCGATTGGGCTTTCCGGCCCAAGTAAATCCAAGGTTCTGATTCTCACACATAGTGATATCAAATCCTTTAATAAAAAATACCATAGGGTCATAAATACATAAAATCATACTTCCGAACCCTGGACCCGACGAATTATGATCCTAGAACAAACACGAGATCAAATCGAGAAATTTTTCTATTTTTCAAAATTATTCTAAAATTTATATCATTTAATTGACCAACCAAACCAACTCCAAATCCTATAAATTTGGTACCATTAGACTCCAAATTCAATCTAGTATTTCTTCTATTTCTCTCAAATTTTCAAAATTTTATGTTATATTTTCTGATTTTTCTACTTTTTTTGCTACTTTTCTATTTTCTAGAATTTTAAAAATTCTGTCCAATCACAGAGCACCACATGGTACCACAGGGCGATGCCACACATACCTTAAAACCTGCTCGAGACTGACACATGTCCCAATCAGAACGTTCCACGCCTCGCCCAAGCTTGGATACCTTGTCTATAAACTACTTGTCACCTGCCTTTGCAGGTGACATGTCGTCTGGTCATCTGACCAGAAGACCTATCATCTTCTACGTCTAGATGACCCTTCTTCCCTGCAAAACCCTAGATTTCTAGTCACCCTACACTTTCAATTCACACAATAATCCTTCACCTAAACCATATTAAAACGAAGATCTATCAATTCCCAACCGTCCAACAATCACCCAATTTCACTAACTACAACTAGAGAAACAAGATAAAGAAAAATGCCCAAATTTCGAGAATGAAACTTACCAAAAACTGGCTGGAGACACGAAAGCAACATGAAAATCAACGGGTTTGGTTCGCAAGCCCGAGATGAAAGATTCCGGGATGATTCTGAGGCTTGACACGTTTCTGAGGAGTGAGACACGTAACGTGATACTTATCCTGTTATGGCACTAGCGACTGGCGAAGATTGGGTAGCATCTATGTCATTTTGGAATCCTTCCAAAACGACATCGTTTAACCCTAAAAGACCCGAACCCAAACTCTAGCAGGGTGTGTTGTCATTTTGGCCATCTTCATCAAAACAACACACCTGTCCGTTGTTTTGGACTTAGTAATTTAATATTATTATATATTAAATATTAATAAAATAATAATAAATTTTCTGAAAAATTCATAATAATTTAAACAATACTCTGAAAAATACACAAAAAAATTCTACGTAATCCAATTAATATTTTTATATTCTTATGATTTTCTAAAAATCTAAATACCTTGTAATATAATATAAAAAAATCATAATAATTCAAATTATGATTCTGAAAATTCCTAAAAATTCACCAACTATTTTAAACCATCAATAGACCTATCCATGGTCCTAAATACCAATAATCATCAATACACTCACCATTTTATGTTTCGATCATCAATTATATAAATAATGGTAATTCTAAAAAATTTTAAAATTTCTCCAAAAATAAAATTCATCACTTAAATCATCGAAACCTAATTACAAATCTGTCATCGATTCATAAATATGGGCTAAGGCCCACTAATCTCGTCAATTCTCAATTAGGTTTTCGAGCCTAAGCCCCTTAGAAATTTTTGGGTTTTTATAGTAATGACTTCTGGAAGCAGTAATATGAGCAGTAAAGGATTGTCTTTGTGTCACAAACACAAGTTGTAGCCAAATATGCAGTTCGTAACAAGCAAAAAGAGAAGACATGTCAATCCACTAAAGAGGTTTGCATATGTAGTTGAAGATAGTATTTTGGGGTATACTAATCTTATGGTATCTATATTATCTATTGCTGAGACTACTAATATGATGATCAAGATAATTCCAAATAAAAAGTTTAGGCATAGCCTAAACTTGGTTGGAGATTGTGGGATTTGGTAGAGCCTTAAGGGACTATGACGATGAACAAAATTTGTTGATTAAGGAGATTAAAGCCAAGGAGAAGATTATTATAATATGGCTTTAATATTTGTCATAATGTGGCTACCAAAAATATAAAATATAAGAGTAACAAATCTTGGAAAGGATTTGTCTATAAATAGATAGTGATGGCTTATACCAAGGTAGACCAAGACTCAAATAGAGACCTTTTCTATATTCTCTCAATAGTAGAAATTCCTCTTCTGTATTCTCTCAATAGTGAAAATATCTTTTTCTCTCGTCTGAGGATGTTGGGTTTTGTGACCGAATCTTGTTAAATCCTTATGTTATTTACTTTTTGAGTATTCGTATATTGATTGTGTACACTAGATATTCACAACATATTTCACGATTTTCTAGATAGACTAAATCAATAGAATAGATATATAAATCCTAGGAGGATATATATGATGTTATCTATTTATTATAAGTATATTGTCAAGATTATTCTTATTATTATAGATGTCATGCCTCGTACCCTACTCTAGGGATAAACACCTCTACCATAGAATCCTAAGAATATCAATTATTGTACTACCCTTAAAATTCTGTAAGGCTAGTAAAACAAAATAATAAAAATATCACAGTGGAATAAAATTAAAGATAGGATAAATTTATATCATATCAACATCTATATCAATCAACCAAAAATCCAATCAAGCATGATAAACCACATATCCAATAAAACCAGTAAAATTCAAGCGTAAGATCACATGTATAAAAAGGAAATAATAATCAACTATGTAAAGTCAAAATTATAGTCCAGTCCATATATATAAATCAAATCAAAATATCGATCGAACCTAATATCAAGAAGTTACTCCAAGATCAACCACGAGAAGTGGTCGACTGGCAACCTGCACCTGTAGCACAATCTGGACGGTACTAAACCAATTAGTTAAATATCTAGGTGAGGGAAATAGGGACCACAAAATGGAAGATAAAAACATAATTGGAATCCAAAGCTGAAATTGTAAAATCCGAGTAAACTCTCAACAGTAACCAAACTCAAATCCAAGTAAAGCACAAATACATAAATGGTGAATCATATACAAATGCATATATTTCTTTATTAAAAAGGGCTGGAAAGTCGGATAATAAAACATCTATCTACACCCGGGCCAAGGGAGAAGACAAGCCCACTAGTGACTTTTTTTCTCATTTATAAAAACATAGCCCACACTAGTGTTACCGAAGGTTTCTATGATCAACCCCTATGCCCATCTCAATATGTGAGCCATCGGCCACTAATCTCAGTCAAATGTCGTGAGCACACTGGAATAGTCGAGTAATCATAATAGGATATAAAATCAATTAAAATAAGTTAAACTCAACCAAATATCACAGTGTCAAAAGTAGGTATATAATCTCATAGACAATCACATGTCTCAATAGTCTATGCAACCACATGCACAATACCACAATATGCCTCTCAGTACCAAACCATAATAAAATCAGTATACATGCCAAATCTCACAGTTGTAAAACTAATCATTTTTTCAAACATAAAAATATATAAGTCCAAGTACCAATGTGAGTCACCATTTAATTTTTTTAGAAACATAAATCTCAATCATGCATTTTAAAACAAAAACCAAGTAAAGTGTGAGGTTCCCTCTCACCTATATATAGCCACAATATAGCCAATTAGAAAGCACAACAGAGATCCATGCCACACTTCACACTAATATAATACATGTCACACGCCTGCATAATATATCAAATATACAATTAATATTCATACAAGCCAACATAGTCATTACAGAAATCATATTTCTATATATATATATATATATATATATATTGCATCCAAAATGAATCTGGGACTATATCGGTGAGATCTCACTGAAATCCGCCGGAATCGGCGATTTTCCTTCGGAGAAAATCACAAATTTCTCCAGCTCCCATCGGTCACGTCCGTCTTACGATTGGCGAGCTACCTACAGTTAGGAGTTGCTAACAAGACGACGAACCTTCTGGCGGTGGCGGTGCGCCGAAGGTGGATGGACAGCGTGGAGCAACTTCTGGTTTGTCGAGAGAAAGAGGAGAAATTGGGGGAAGAAGGAGGGGAGGAGAGAGAAAAAAATTTAAAGATTCTCTTTTATATCGAACGCGAGCCAAAACGACATCATTACGTCTATTCCTACTTCGAGCCGATGACGAAACTGTGTTGTTTTGGCTTTCGTCAAAATGACAGCGTTTAACACAAAAAATATAATATTAATATTTTAAATTTTAAAATAATAATATAATTTCAGAAAATATATTAAATCTTAGTAAATAGGATATAAATCTAAAAATTATGAAAATTTTACCGAAAATCTAAAAAAATTATATCTTTTTAATGAACTAAACAGTATAATTTTTTGACGAACATGTATTTAATTAAAAATAAAATATTATCTAAAAAAATAATAAAAATAATAAATTATATCTTAAAATTATGAAAAATTAAATCATATCATGTACTCTTTAAAATACATACCCCAAAATATTTTAAAATCACAATATCACACACATATTTATTCTATACAAAATACACAAGGAAAAATATTGTGAAACCGGTCTATGGTCTAAAACACAAAAACGGACCCACGGCCTACACATGATAGGACCTTTAATTTTTATTCATTTAACTTCTTATTTTATCAATTAGTTATTTTCTTCTCTTCTATTTTCGCTTTATTTTACACCTCATATCTATTAGGAAATATATTAATTTTAAATATATTAAATTAAAAATATAATATTAATATTAATATTATTATTATTATTATTAAATATTATTTTAATAAATTAAATAATTTAAATTAGTTTTTACACTAATCTTTTATTCTCCATATTAATTTTTATTTTAATAATTCTGACAATTCCAACATAGCAAATACAATCTACTTAGTAGAAATCATGGTTCATCTACGGTACTAATCGTCGTGCGGGTAATCACTTACAATAGTAGTATTCAGGCTGTAAAATTAGAAAATAAAACACCTATTAATACTGATACCACTGGCATACAATTTATTCTGAAGTAAATCAAGTCCACCAACCAGAACTAGTAGTCGCACCGACCCGTATCTCCAACAACAGCTGCATCACCCTTCCAACACTTACCCATAATGACACCTAGGACTATATATTATTGAGAAAACAAATATTCATAGTTTTTCTAGGACATCAGTCATGGATTTGCACGTTTTGCACATTACTTCTAAAGGCTTAGCTTTAGGCATGGTGAGTCCCTCTCCTTGGGACATGTCTACTTCCTCATTATGGACTCTCTCCCATTCAAAGCATTGAATGAATGAAGCTAATGTCAGACTCACCACTCTATCGGCAAGGCCAGCCCCAGGGCATGCTAGCCTTCCCAACCCAAATGGCATCAACCTGTATGCATCCACATTCATGCCTTCAAACCTCTCCGGCCTGAAGCTTGTTGGGTGCTCCCATAACTTGGGATCCCGGTGAATGGCCCAGGCATTAACCAACAACACCGTGCCTTGCGGTACTGTATAACCCCCAACAATGCAATTGTCAGATGATTGGTGTGGGACTAGAAATGGTGCTGCTGGATACAGTCGTAATGTCTCCTTTATAATGTTTCGTAAGTATGGCAATTTGGACAGATCAGATTCACCCACCAACCGATATGGACCAATGCAGTTGTCAATCTCTGACTTGGCCTTCTGTAGTGCCTTAGGATGGTTAAGGAGCAATGACATAGCCCACTCTATTGTGATAGCTGATGTATCTGTCCCAGCTAATAGCATTACCTGTAGAAGGATTGATATGCCAAAAAATCATGCATACATAGTATTGCTAAATTTTTCAGTAAGATGTTTCTGTTCAAAGGGTTGTTGCAGTGGAATAAATGGAGGATGGCATTTTCTTGCGTGTTCTGTTTATTTGAACAAGACAACTAATTCTATTTTTTTTTTTTTGAATACATCGAGTCTACCCTACCCCAGCCCACCCTTACCCCTCACCTATTCTTTTTTAATTCTATATCCACCTAACTGGGTTTTGAACCCAGGACCTCCTCCAATCCCATAAGGGGTCATGCCATCTGAGGTAAGGCTCATTGGCACAACTAATTCTATTTATACGGATAACTTCCTAATCGTTTATGCACTGAAGAAAAGAGCAGGAAGTAAATACCAGAATTAGGCCTTTGATGATTTCATCATTGTAAGCCTCCGGTTCTGATTCCTGAAAAGATAGAAGAGTATCTATCATCGTTTTAGTGCTTCTTCCTTGCTGGGAAGAATCCTCTTTTTTCTTTCTATGCTCTTCTACAAGGCCCTGCAGATAAGCATCTGCAGTCTCGTGCAATTTCAACAATCTTTTCCCTCTCCGTTGAAAATCAATCCACTGCAGGATTGGCAAGAAGTCTCCTGGATGGGATAATCCGTTTAATGCAAAGACCTCGCTTATCATGCCGTAAAATCGATTTTCCGCGTCTGAATTTTCTGCTTCTGCCCCAAAATACCGCTTACCAGTAATCATCCTCATGATGATGTTAAAAGAAAGCCCAGATATCCTCGATCTCATCTCTACTTTAGAGAAACCTGAGCGAGAAATTCGGAACAGATATCGAAGCAAGTATCTTACTTCTTCCTGCCTTGCGCTGAGGAGCATATTTAGCTGGCTAGTGGAGAGAATTTCAAGTGAAGCAACTCGACGAAGGTTTCTCCAGTGGTGGCCATATGGAGCAACCGCTAAGGTGGTATAGTTATAGGTTATGAATTTAGCACTTGGGAAGTGAGGCCGGTTAGCAAAAACGATGTCATTCTTATTAAAGCATGCCTCGACTATAGATGGAGATGATACTAGAAGTACGTTTCTTTTGCCAAAGTAGAGGGATAGGATTGGCCCGTACTGAATTGACAGATTTTGCAGTGTTCTGTGCAGAGGTTTTTTCATGAGGTGTAAATGGCCAAGGATGGGAAGGGAAGGTGGCCTTGGTGGGAGGTTCTGGATCCGAGTTCTTTTCCATGTAAAGAGCTTCGAAACAAGCAACAGAATAAAAAGTGTGCAGGCAAGATAAGGCAATGTCTCGTCCATAGAAACTTGGCTGTATATCTTATTTGTAAGAATACTAAGACAGCTTAGGGCAGTTGTCCTTCCTTTATAAGATGAACTCATCCTGACTGTTGTAGCTTGTTTTACGTTTTCTGAACTGTACATTGAGGATGTTTAGTTTTTGTTTTTATTCCAACAATATAATCTTTCCCATCTACGTCCTAATTAACGTGTTTCGCGTTATTGTAATTATACATTGAATTTGGCTAAGCAATCAATTTTGATACAGTTTATTTAATAGATTATTTTTTTTATTTTCATAATAAATTCCAATTCTAATTTTTTATTTATTTTATTTTAACTGGTTACAGACACATTCCCACGCGGTATATTATCCAAACCAGAATAAATAACTAGAAGTCTTAAGCTACGTGTCTTGTAGCTGATAATATCCCACAAAAAAAAAATCAGTTTGTTTAATACAACACTCAATGCACACACAGTATCTTGTCCCACACAATTTTATCTTAAGCCAGAGTTAATTCTTCTAAGGGAGTCGATCTTTCCACGTAGAAGAAAAAAATTACAAATTAGAGAGCAGAAAAGATAAAATAATAATTGAAGAGAGAAGATAAAATGTAAGGTCTAATTTAAATTAAGGAAAAAATAAAAATATTATAATAATAAAGATAATCTCAACAATATCACTATAATTGGCTTACTACTCTCTTTGAGAAACAATGAACAATGAACAAAGGTAAACTAGAGCAATTAATTGAAACATATTTAATCCCGATGGCAGCGTTCTTTTATTCCTATATGAGGGATACTTCTCACCAATTCAGCCGGCAACTGAATTGATAAAGAACGTCTTTTCTTATCAGAATGTAAGACAATAGTTTGTGATTCGTATATTAAACTATTCTAATAATTTAATAGATTTAGAAAATCTTTTAATATTAATATAAAAGAAAATAATTTGAAAGATTTTTTTTTAAAAAAGACATACGTCATGATTTGGTCATAAATGGATTATGCCAAAACAAGTTGTTAGAAAAACTTGTACACTTCAAAATAATTTCAACAACTCATCAACCATACAAATACAATATCTCAGTTGTATTTGTCAGATCTTATAATGTAAAAATATATTAAGAGTTAATTTGCGAGATCTTATATACGAATATAACTAGAGTCACCAAAGTTCCATAGGCAACTCAAGTGGTTGGGAAAAATTTATTGAAAAAATTAAAAAATTTATTGGTATATTATCCAAACCAGAATAAATAACAAGAAGTCTTAAGCTATGTGTCTCTGAACACCAAAACATCATCATCTCAGACTTTGTAACCGGAGTCTGAATCATAGGAAAGACTCTTTCTCACCCCCACTAGTACCAGATCACGACTCAGAGTATCCTAGATCTCATCAAGCAAAATAGGCCAAACTGACAGACTGACCAACAACACACCTCTCCGAACAAATTGCCAAGGATGTACCCATGGACCTCAAACTATCAAATAACAACAGGTTCGTCTCCTGAATATATGACAAAGAAGCCGAGGACTTATGGCTAAGAGCATCAGCAACAACATTAGCCTTCCTGGGGTGATAGTCGATGTTAAGGTCATAATCCTTCATCAACTCCAACAACCTCCTTTGCCTCATATTTAACTCCCTCTGAGTCATAATATACCTCAGGCTCTTATAATCTGTGAAGATCCTGCAAGTCTCTTCATATAAGTAGTGACGCCAAATCTTCAAAGCAAACACAATTACAGCCAACTCAAGATCATGGGTAGAATAGTTACCTTGGTCTCAACTGACGAGATGTGTAGCTAACTACCTTGTCTCCCTGCATCAGCACACAACCCAAACCCTACTTCGAAGCGTTACTGTACACCCCTGTAACCCAAACCTGAAGTGGGGAGAGTCAGAATAAAAGCGGATGTAAGGCGTTCATTGAGTTTTTGAAAACTCTCCTTGCACTTATCATCCCAAACAAACCTCACACCCTTCCTCGTCAAATGAGTCAAAAAGGCTACAAGCAACGAAAAATCCTCCACAAACCACCAATAGTAACCAGCCAAACCCAAGAAGCTTCGAATCTCAATCAAACTCTTGGGTGCTTGCCATTGAGTAATAACCTCCACCTTCTTCGGATCCACACCAATCTCCTATGCTGAAACCACATGACTGAGGAAGCCAACCTCGGACAACCAGAACTCACACTTTCTGAACTTGGCATACAGTTGGTTATCCCTCAGTTTCTAGAGCACAATCCTCAAATGTTGCACATGCTCATCTCTAGAATTTGAGTACACCAAGATGTCATCAATAAGCACAATCACAAATTTGTTCAAATAGGATCTGAACACCTTATTCATCAAATCTATAAAAAAAACATATGCATTAGTCAATCCAAACGGCATCACCACAAACTCATATTGACTATACCTAGAACGGAAGGCTATCTTAGGTATGTCTGTGTCCTTGACCCTCAACTGATGATATCCATATCAGAGGTCAATCTTAGAAAACACCATAACTCCCTGCAACTGATCAAAATTATCATCAATCCTAGGCAATGGATAACGGTTCTTGACCGTCACCTTATTCAACTGCCTATAATCAATACACAGTCAGAGGGTGCCATCCTTCTTCTTAACAAATAGCATAGGAACTTCCCAAGGTGAAACATTAGGCTGAATGAATCCTTTCTCCACCAACTCCTGCAACTGAGTCCTCAACTCCTTCATCTCAACTGGAGCCATCCTATATGGTGGAATAGAGATAGGTGTTGAACCAGACAATAGCTCAATGCAAAACTCCACATCCCTCACAGAAGGTAAACCTGGCAAATCCTCTGAGAAAACATCCACAAACTCACTAACAACTAGCACATTCTTCAACAGAGGCTCAACCACATAAACATCAGCCACATGAGCCAAGAAAGCCAAATAACCCCTCCTTAACAAATGCCTAGCCTCAATAGCTGAAATCAAATAGGAGGCAACAACATTCCCATCCCTCAAACACAACCTCCACTCCCTCAGGAGTCTGCAAAACCATCCTCTTCTCAAAACACAACAAAACAAGCTCTATACCACGCCAACCAATCCATACCAAAAATCACATCAAAATCAAGCAACTCAAGCGGAATCAAATCAGCCTCAAAAGCAACATCAGCAACCACAATAAAATAGCCTAACGAAACATGCTCACACAACTGGTGCTCTTCTAATAGATTAGACACCTCAATCACAGGATCCAAATAAGACACAGGCACATTAACAAGGCAAGACACACGATGACCAATAAACGATCTACTAGCACTCGAATCCATCAACACATAAGTAGTAAAAGAAAAGACTAGGGCCATAATAGTAACAACTGCAGGGCTAGCAACAGACTCTGCATTTGCAAGTGTGAAAAGTCTAGCCTGACTCATGATAGTGGGACATCCAGGTCTACTAGATGTTGAATGTGCAATAGCAGGAGCAACAGCCAGAGCAGCAGGCTACACTTTGGAAGAACTACCAGGCTGAGTTTGAGCCTAGAAAGAAGCTACTAGAGGTCTATAACCACTCGTCCTCGAAGGACCCCCAACACTGGCCAGGGATACCGAGGAACTACCACCAAATCTATAGTTCCTCGCCAAGTGACCCACTCTTTGGCAAGTGAAGGACCTCTTAAGCTCTCCGCTTGGAAACCTAGGAGGACGGGGTCGAACTGTTGGCTTAAAGGACGTGCCACTAGGCTTCTAAACTCCATCGGAAGGTATAGGCCTCTTCCCAACAGAAGAGGGAACCGGTCTAACTGCATCTCTAGCCTCTAATGCCTCTGCCTGTAGAATGTCCTCTGCTCTCTTTGCCAAGTGAAGAATGGTGGCAAAGTCCATATCTGAACTCACACTCATACGCCCTCTCATTGCCATTGATAACCCATCCTTGAACCTCTGGAGGTACTTCTCATCTATCACCAATAGCTTTGTCACAAACTTGGCCAGCTCTCTGAACCATGCCTCATTCTCTGCCACTGTCATTGTACTCGACCTCAAGTCATAGAACTCACGACGCTTCCAATCTCTATGCATTCGAGTGAAGAACTGAGCCACGAAATCTTTCTCAAAAGTTGTCTAGCTGATAGCCTCAACAAACTTAGCTGCAACTATCTCCCACCAGGTAGTAGCATTCCCCCTCCAATAATCTGACAATCACTCTTAACCCGTCATCCTCTGCTAAGTCCAGATCGTCAGTGGCCTTGGACACCCGGTCCAGCCACTCCTTTGCCTCCATGGTGTCTGTCCTCTTACCAGAGAACTCTGAACATCCTAACTGCCTCATGCTCTTCAGTATCCTGGGTATACCTCTGCCAATAACTGTATGAGCTGGTGCAGCAATCTGAACTGGGGCAGCAACCTAAACCTGAACTGCAGTCTGAACTAGGGCTATAGTCTGACCTGGCTCAACATCAAACTCATGTAAAGCCTACCCCTAGGCTCTCATCTCCTGCCATGCTGAATACACTACTCTGATAAAATCCTTGGGAGGTAAATTGGTCTCTGCTCAAGACTCCGCTACTCTCTATGGTCTGGGAGGTCTACTAGCTTTACCTTGTGAGATGGTGCAAGACCCTCCACAGTTGCAGAAGAGTCCTCCACCTCAACCACTTTACCAGAACTCTGCTCCGCTCTGGCACCTCTACCTCTACCCCTACCTCTACCTTTAGCTTTATGCAGCAGCAGATCTAATCACTACAAACAAACACAACACACATATTAATACACAAAACTAAACTACACAAAAAATAAGAACTTAACAGATTTGATTGTACACCTAGACCATTTTAAGAACATTTTTTGTGGAGTCTGAAATAATCTTTATAAAATATTTTGTTTGAAACTAAATCACTAGAAAAACATTTTAGCCAAAAACAAATCTGGTGCTCTGCTACCACCAAAAAGATGTCACGCCCCTTACCCTACTCTAGGGGTGAACACATTCGCCAATCATAAATTAACATTTGGCACAATAAACAATAATCGAAGTAAACCAAAAACACAGTAGAAGGCTTTATTATAAATTAAACTCAAAACAAAACCCGAATGGGTCCAAAATAAACAAGCCCAAAAATCTAAAATCGGGACTTAGGCCCACAACATATACCACATCCAAAAGTAACAAATGTATGTCAAATAGAATCCAGAAAATTAAAACAATTATGAAATAAAAATGCCAGAAAAACCCGTGTGAACGATGAGTGATGCAGATGCAATAGTCCAGTCACTAAGTCAAATGAAGCTCTCATTCTTGAGAATAGCATACTATAGCTCACGCATTACTCCTAAAAGAGGGAAACAACAACGAATGAGATAATAATCTCAATAGAAGTCATAGTATCATAAGTGCAATGGGGAATATAGGCATATACGAAAACAGGAATAGAAAATATTTACTTTCGAAAATATACTCATAACTGATGCAACACATAACACGATAAGATGCACTTTATTTTTAAAACATAATATGCGGATCCAGCCCAATAGGTTGTAATATAATATGAATAACAGAACACAGACTAATAATACCCAACGTAAAACCCATAAGGGTTGACATAACAAATCACTTCTAGAGTAATCCCACTATTGGGAAAGTGGAAACCCACTAGCAACGTTAGCACAAAATAAACTAAATGTCAAACAAACTAAGAATGATTTTATATCAAATTACATGTCTTCAAAGCATACCCAAGCATAAACTCAGTCATTAGTCACACTAAGCCTGAAAGCTAATATTTATAAAAGTCCACTAATACACATCATGACTCACTTTTTAAAAACCCAAAATAAATATTAAACATAAATCTAAAAACTTACTTTTTATCTAAACCCACAAATCATAATATTTATTTGTTCTAATCCTTTCGCAAACTAAAAAAAATATAACCCAAAATAGTTTTTTCTCAAACCTATAAATTAAACCATACATCAATCTAAAGATGTAATAGGTAAAAGAATAGTTATCGTCGAATGCCTCCCTTCTAGCTTTCTAATAAATTAATTGTTTAGAAAAATAAACGAAGATCGTCACGTTACCACATACAAGGGGATAGGGAAGATAAAAAGACAAAAGAAAACAAAAAGACAAAAGGATAAAAAAAAAGACAAAAATACATGGAAATCTATGCAGGACCTAAAGCTGCTCATTAAAAAAAGAAGCAAAGTAACAGCATACATTATGCCATCAAAGGAAGGAACAAACAAAAAAAAGAGCCACGAAGGAAGCCAGAGAATTGCGCAGCAAAACAAGAAGATGGCATCCCACAAAATAAAGAAAATATATAAGAGCTAGCAAAAAAGAGAACGAACAAGCTGGTATCAAAGGTAACGAACAAAATAAAAAACGTAAACAATATTAAGAGTTGTACAGGGACGAACGAAAAGAAACAATAAAATCTGCGCATATATCACTCCCTATTTCCTACAATTTCTCTCCTTTTTATTTTTATTTTCCTTATCAAAATAACAAAATAAGTTAAAACAAATGGAATGCTAGCGTGACCTTCTAAGAAGGGCATACCCAAGAGATAAATAAAAAGATAAAGAGTCAATAACTTAAACCCAATCCATTGTTTTCTCTTCTCTTCACTATGATTAGAACTTATGACAAACACAATAAATATTCATTCATTCAAAACCACACAATACAAATTAAAAAATAATATAAAATAGGTTCCGATCAAATCAATAAGGCGTAGACTCTCACCTATGTTTGTGAACCATAAACGATGTCCTTCTCCTTGTTACAAGAACTTGGTCCTCCTAGATACCCACAAACACCCCAGTCTAACGAACGCATTGCCGGACGAGTGTAGTGGAAAAAAAATGAAGGAAGAAAGAAGAGGATTAGAAATAAAAGAAGATAATCGGAAAATAGGAGAAACAAGATACGGATATCTCTTGATGACATGTATGCTGAATTGGAAATGAAAAGAAGAAATGACACACGGTTCAGAGAAAAGAAAACGACGCATGGGAATAAGAAGAGAAGAATAGGTTTTTTGTCTAAATTGAGAGTACAGAAAAGAAATAAACAGCTGTCAAAATGGTTGGCTTAAAGTACGTTTATATAGCCCGGGCCTTAAAGCCCTAGTGGCCCTGCTCGGAAAATTGACCTCGGCCCGGAAAATACTCAAATGGATCGGAAAAGAACGAACATGGCTCCATAACAGATAATTGGCCTCAGAAACAAACATATGGGCAGAATATGAACAAACAGGCCCAAACACAAACAAGTAGGCTGAATGACCTAAAAATTTCCTCGAAAACACCTGGCTACTCAAAACAAGCACAAAAACATGTTTAGGTTCTACAGGGGCAAAACAGTAATTTTTCACTGTTTCGATTTCTGACTTGTTCAAAGTGTCAAACGGATATGTGGACTACTAAGACAACATTGACTAGGCATAAACATGTTGACAAGGCGGACACTGGGATGGGGTTTCATACCCAGGTCAGGGGAGAAGACGAGGCCCACTAGTGGTTCTTTTATCTTTTGACAAAAACTTAGCCCACACTAGTGTTGCTGAAGGCTTCTATGGTCAACTCCTGTGACCATCTTAATATATGACCTATCAGCTACTAATCTCAGTTTAGGTCGTCAGTGCATTGGAATACTCAGTAACCATAATAGAAAATCAAACCAGTAAAAATATTGTCTACACAACCCAAACTCACAATGTCATAAACAAGCATATATTCTCACAGAAAATCACATGTCTCAACAACATGCGCAACCACATGCACCTTATCAAAATATGCCTCTCAATACCAAATATAGTAAAATCAATATACGTGTCAAATACCAATACGATTCACCATTTAATTTTCTAAAAAATACAAAACTCAGACTTGCATTTTAAAACAAAACAAGTGTGAGGTCCCTACTCACCAGTAGGTAGCCACAACACAGCAAATCAGTCAGCACAGTAGAGATCCAAATCCACAATCTATAACAATCAACACAAGTCAAACGTCTGCATAAAATATAACCATATAATCACCAACAATTCAACCAACATGCAAAATGAGGCAAAAATTATATTTTCTAAAAGTACATAGAAATCTGAAAATTGATTAATAAACCCTCAAATTACATTTTTAACAACACAGTATTATTTATAAACGCATATTTTATCATTTAAAACAAAACATATTTTTTGAGAAAATCTATAAAAACTCATATCTCATAAACGACAAGTCAAATTGAAAAACTGATGATACCATCGTGTCCGGAACGTCGAAATTAGGTGATGAGGTCGAAACGAAAAATTAGGGTTTCGGGCGGCGGATAACGGCAGCGGAGTGGCGGCGCATGACCTACTGGTGGCCAGATCGGTGACGAAACCGGAATTTCACCAAACTGGTTCGGCCAGAATCTGTGATTTTCCTCATCGGAAAATTGCAAGCTTCTCCTGGTCACGTCCGGCGGCGAATGAGAGAATTTCCTGTGGCCGAGAGTTGCTGACGAAGAGAATAACCAAATGGTGGTGGCTATGTGACAAGAGGCGGTCGGATGACGGTGTTGCACGTCTTGGCCAGTGATGAAGAAGAGAGAGATGGGAGGGAAAGGGAGAAGGAAGAAAAGAGTGGAAAGAGAAAAAAGAAAAAGAAAGAAAAAAAAAGAGAAAGAAAACATATGTTTTATGAACATCTGAACTCAAAACGGCGTCGTTTTGGTGAAAACAAAATGCTGTTTTTTAATATTAGGAAATTTAAAATCAATATTTTATTAGTTTAGAACATAAATAAAAATCAAGAAAATACCATAAATCTTATAAAAATCAAAACAAATAGGATATAAACCCAAAAATTATGAAAATTTCACCATAAATCCAGAAAAGTCATATCTTTCCAATGAATTAAAACTTATAATTTTCTGATCAATAAATTGTTAATTAAAAATAAATATTAAAAAAATAGACTATATCTTAAATTATGAAAAATCAAAATATATAATACAATCCTCATATATATTTCAAAAATTGTTAAAAAATTATAATTTCATTTATACACACATTCCATCACAAAAATACCAAAAAAGAAAATTATAAAACTATCCCTAGGTATAAAATACAAAAACCCAGGGTTTATAGTCTCGTCCATGGAAACTTGGCGGTGTATCTTATTTGTAGCTTGTTTTACGTTTTCTGAACTGTACATTGAGGATGTTTAGTTTTTGTTTTTATTCCAACAATATAATCTTTCCCATCTACGTCCTAATTAACGTGTTTCGCGTTATTGTAATTGTACATTGAATTTGGCTAAGCAATCAATTTTGATACAGTTTATTTAATAGATTATTTTGTTTTATTTTCATAACAAATTCCAATTCTAATTTTTTATTTATTTTATTTTAACTGGTTACAGACACATTCCCTCGCGGTTTATTATCCAAAACAGAATAAATAACAAGAAGTCTTAGGCTACGTGTTTTGTAGCTGATAATATCCCACAAAAAAAAATCTATTTGTTTAATAGAACATTCAATGCACACACAGTATCTTGTCCCACACAATTTTATCTTAACCCAGAGTTAATTCTTCTGAGGGAGTCGGTCCTTCGACGTAGAAGAAAAAACATTACAAATTAGAGAGCAGAAAAAATAAAATAATAATTGAAGAGAGAAGATAAAATGTATGACCTAATTTAAATTAAGGAAAAAATAAAAATATTATAATAATAAAGATAATCTCAAAAATATCATTATAATTGGTGAGTTACTACTCCCTTGAAGAACAATGAACAAAGGTAAATTAGAGCAATTAATTGAAACACGTTTAATTTCAGTGGCAGCGTTCTTTTATTTTTATACTAAAGATGTCTTTAACCAATTCAGCCGGCAACTTAATTGATAAAAATGTCTTCTTATTAGAACGTAAAACAATAGATTGTGGTTCGTATATTAAACTATTCTAATAATTTAATAAATTTAGAAAATCTTTAGTATTAATATAAAAGAAAATAATTTGAAAGATTTTTTTAAAAAAAAGTCGTACATCATGATTCAGTCATAAATGTATTATGCCTAAACGAGTTGTTAGAAAAACTAGTACACTTCAAAATAATTTCAAACAACTCATCAACCATACAAATACAACATCTCAGTTGTATTTGCAAGATCTTATAATGTAAAAATATATTAGGAGTTAATTTGCTAGATCTGATATATGAATATAACTAGAATCACCAAAGTTCCATAGGCAACTCAAGTGGTTGGGAAAAAATTATTGAAAAAATAAAATCACACTAGCAAAGTCTTGAGCTTGCCACGGTCATGGCTAATCCCATAATATTTTTCTGGTATCATGATATTTTGGGCTGCTCGTCTCGATCAGTCTAAATGGAAGTAATAAGGTAGACTGATTCTTCTATTCCCCTTTTCAGTTGATCCTTTCGTCTATGGTTTGTTGGAGACATGTGATTTGGTATGCACATTTTATAGCATGACAAAATAGGATTTTTTATACATAACTTTTGTATGATATTTCTATGAATAACAATGATCTGTGTGTCACATCCGAAATCGGACAGTAAGAATTGTCATGTTTGCTCCAAAGAAACTATATTAGGCTGTAAAAATTCAGATCATTCATGTTTGTATTAGGTAATTAAAATCTCTAAGTTAAATATTATTCTTAAATGTTTTGGCATAATCTGTCATAATTGAGAAACCCTTAACTTCACACAAAATTTTATGTATTCCTGTTTTTTTCCTAGTCATCTTCCTTTTTATTTCTACATTACCTCTCTTTTCATCTATTTATTCAATAGTGAAGTGATGAATTAGATCCTACCTATATCATCTTATACAACGACTCAATTTTGTTGCATAATAATTTAAAAATATTGTGTTAAATCTAATATAATAGTTTTTGTAACAAATGTAATAATATTTTTTATTTAAAAATAACGATTTTAAAAAATTTTATGTTACAGTTTTTTTTTTGTGACATTTTTTTTCATCTTTAGTTACAATTAAAAAACAATATGCAACGATATTTTATTTAGTTTAAGCAACGACAGATTTATATTATGCAATAGTTTTTATTATTATTTAAGAAACAATTTTTTAAGATTATGCAAAGAGTTTTTATATATAATACTAACAGTTTTTAAATTTTTGTAAGCAAAAGTTTTCTTTATAATACACAACAAGTTTATTTTCTTTTAATTAATATTTTTATGTGATATAAATTTCTTATTTTTGTTTGACCAATAATTTTTTTGAATGATGGGACGGTTTTTATAAGTATAAACCAATTAATATTATAATACCAAAAAATACTATCTAGACTGAAAATATCATTTCATGCTATCATTATAAATAATATCGAAACTATTATCAACAAAATATGATAAAATAAAACAACAAAACATTGATATCACTACTATGTTTGTATGATTATGATACAACTACTAAAAGAAAAATTAAAATCATTCTAGTATTGTAAAATATTTTTTTATCTCTTCTTTCTCTTCGACCGAATCTGACAAAAAAAACATAATATCCACAAAATTAAACCTAGAAAAAAGAGAGTATAAACACATCATTCTACGGCAGCGTAGTCTACTTGCTTAGCAACAAAGAATCGTTCAGAAAATATACTAGCGAGTTATTATCCTCATAAAACCAAATACTAAAACCTGAGAATGTAATACCATAAGTTTGATTTTTAGCATCCGTTTGAAACAAATCAGATGACAGAATACATATGCTCTAAGAGAAGGCATACATAGACAAAACAGATTAAATGAAAGCCCCATACACAAACCGAAACCTTGAGACTCACAGTTACAAAAGAGTAGACATTACAAATGAATATTTACCTTATAAGGAAAGAACAATGACTTGGATGGAGAAGTTAAATACATGCTCATTAGGATCCGTAGTTCGAAGCAAGCTCGGTACATCCTTGAGACGGACGACTTTCATGCCTGGGATCCGGTCAATGATTCTGTCCAAATAGCCATTGATCAAATAGCTCCTATCTGCGTAAACATATTTTACAAACGAAGCAACACTTGAATCTTTTTGAGGGAAAAAAATTAATCCTATACATTATATGCTATGAATCCAAGCGTTCAACAATCATATTTTTTAATTCCACACCCTTTGCTAGTCGCGGAGTTCACCTACTTTCTGGTAAAGTGTTATTTCTTAATTCAAACACCGTATTTGTTTTACTCAATCCCATCACCATTATTCTTCATCCTCAATCTTTAATTTTGCCAACCCAACCGTCATTTTTCAGAATCTACTCCGAATCTCCAGTATGCCTACCCATCCTAAGGCTTTTGCTTTGGATCTGTTCCAGCAAGGACCAATGTTTTTTTATTAATGCTTAGTAAAGATAAAATTTATCTCAACAGTAAAAACAAACATATTTGATGATTTGATAAAGAACCCTTCTACAACCAATCTATGGATTCTAATTAAACGATGGCTATTATTGCTTAGAATTAAATTAATTTATTAAGATTCTAGACTCTTTTAACAAAACCTAATAATCTAATCCTAACGACTCCATAACCAACAACGTGTAATTTTTTTTATTTAATATATTATATTTTTTAAAAAAAAACCAGAATTAAAAAATTTACGAATAATTTTAGCCTACAAATATATTGTGTACCTTCGCAGGCAACATCAATAAAACCCACAGCAACCTTAGTAACCACGAGAGTAACAACAACCGCTGCTACAGAGTGAGAGTGAGGCCAGTGGATGGCTGCATAGTCTGACGGTGTCTTGAGTTATTTTTGTTGCCAATATAAATGTAGGGTTGCTGCTTGTAAAACCACAGAGCCCTTGTGTGTGCGTGAAGCTGAATAGAGAGCTGGTGCTGTGAGGTTTCGTACCTTAGAGGATTGGGTCTTAAACCCAATAATTCGATAAATAGTAAATTGGTGAGTTCATAATTCATGGACTAGAAAGGACAAAAACATATAGAATAGAAAAAAATCGAAATTAGCAATTGTTGGGTTAGAAAGTAAGAATGCGGCTCGAAAGAAATCGATCGTAACATCGACTACGCATGTATTCTTTTTTTTGAACCATTCCGCATGTATTCTTGTTGAGTCATTTGGACTCATAGGTGTGTTTCTTTGAACTCGGTATCTAGGGGTAATTTCGTATTTTCACACCCTGATATGTCACGCCTCATACCCTACTCCAGGAATGAACACCTCCATCACGGAATCCTAAGAGTAACAATTACTGCTGTGTTACCCTCAGAATTCCATATGGCTAATAAAACAAAACAATAAAAATATGCAGCGGATTAAAATAAAAATATAGGGTAAGTTCAAAACATTAACAAATTTTCTTTTAAAATCTATATCAACTCTAGCATCCCACAATGTTAAATCTATATTAAAACCTGTACTATCCTTAAGTATGATAAACCAAACAGTTTCACCTCAAACATGAAATCCAATTAATCCAAGCACCAGAATTTAATTAATATATACAAAATAAAATTCAAATATAAAACATGAAAGTACGTCTGGTATATGGGTGTACAATCTAAATCGGTTAGTCTGATCATATGTGACAGTAACTGACAATCCAAACAAACAAAGCACCACCATCAACAGTTAACTTGAAGTGTCACACTTCGTACCATACTCTAGGGGTGAACACCTTCACCACGGAACTATAAGAGTAACAATTACAGTACTACCCTCAAAATCTTGTAAGGCTAGTAAAACAAACAGTATGAAATCGCAGCGGAATAAAATAAAATAGTAGGGTAAACGGTATCGCAAACATATCTATAACGATCAACGATATATCCAATCAAAATCATCATAAACCATATGCCAATATATCGTCCATAAAAAACCAAGCACCAAATATCATGTGAAAATCCAAAATCGTAAACAACTGTGCAAAGTAAAAAATACAGACCAGTCCTATGTACAAATAAAATAAAGATACTGGTCAAACCTAATAACAGTGGACTGCTCTGAAATTAGCCACGAGAGGTGGACGGCTAACAACTTGCACTTGTAGCATAATCTGGCAACACTAAAAAAATTAGTTAAATATCTAGGTGAGAGGAAATGGGGACCACAAATTTGCATAAAAAGATACATAATCAAAAACCAGTACCAAAATTGTAAAATCCATGAAAAACTCTCAACAATACTCAAACTCAAATCCACATGAAACAGAAGCATAGAAATGGTCAATCACATACTCACACATAAATTCTTTATTTAAAGGACTGAAAAGTCTGCTAACAAATCACCTTCCAATTCCCTAGCTAGGGGAGAAGACAAGGCCTACATATAGTTCTTTTTATCATTTAATAAAAACTTAGCCCACACTAGTATTGCTGAAGGTTTCAATAGTCAACCCTTGTGACCATCTAAATATAAAACCCGTCGGCCACCAATCTCAGTTTAGGTCGTCAGTGCATTGGAATACTCAATAATTAGAGTAGGATGTAAAAGCAGTCAAAACGAGGTATACACAACCCAAAATCACAGTGTCACAAATAGACATATATTCTCATAGACAATCATATGTCTCAACGCTACATGCAACCACATGCATCATATCACAATATGCCTCTCAATACGAAACATAGTAAAACCAATATATGTGTCAAATACCAATATGATTCACCATTTAATTTTCTGAAAAACATAAAACTCAAACATGCATTTTAAAACAAAACAAGTGTGAAGTCTCCACTCACCAGTTCTTTGCCACAACATAACAATCAGAAAGCACAGCAGAGATCCAATCCACAATCCATAATAAACAACACAGGTCATACGTCTGCATAATATACAAACATATAATCATTAACTATACAACCAATACGCAAAATGAGGCAAAATTCATATTTTCAAAAAATACATAGAAATCTGAAATTAGATTGATGAACCCTCAAATTATACTTTTAACAGCATAGTATTATTTATAAAACCATATTTTATCATTTAAAACCAAAACACATTTTACGAGAAAATCTTTAAAATTCCATATCTCATAAACGACAAGTCAAATAAGAAAACCGACGATACCATTACATCTGGAACGTCAAAATTCAGTAACAAGGTCAAAAAAGAAATTTAAGGTTTTGATCGGTGCATGGCCAGAAAACGGTGACGGAACGGCGACATGTGGTTAGCCGGTGATCGAACAGCGATGGAAGATCTGCATGAAAACTCAACCATTTTGAACAAATCATATACCAATAGAAAGATCATGAAGCAAGGAACTCAAATCTAGGATTCGATTAACGATACCTAGCCGGAAATCAGAGGTTTTTCTGGCAAAAAACTTATAGCTTCTGGAGCTGATTCCAGGAGCATCAGAAGATGGTTTGCGACGAGACCAACTTCCATGTGTTGGTGGTGAAGAGGAGCAACTTCCGTGACTTGCGGTGCGAATTGAGGCCGAATGGCAGAGATGTAAAATTCGGCTGGAGAAGGAGTCGTGGGGGGAGAAGAAGAAGAAGGAAAGAGAGAGAGGAAAAGGAAGAAAAAAGAAAAAGATTTTTTTTTAATAAAGATCCTAAAATAAAGCTCAAAGACGTCACATTTTGACCTCATCTTACTAGTTTTTCACTTCAATCAATACAATCAATATTTAATCAAAACTTTGCATGTAAACAATGCAATCACTGTATATCAATAAACTTTGCATATAAAAAATATGTTATAATCTCATAAATATTTAATCAAAACTTGAAATTCACTTCTCACAATCAATACAACTCTGCGTCAAGTCAACCGTATCAAATTCATACGTACAAACAACACCATCTCTGTGTTTTATATATACATATATCTTTATAATAGGCTCTAGCTAGAAGCTCATAGAAAGAGAGAGGGAGGGATTAACAATGGTCCAGGGTCTGATAGAAAGAAAAAATCTCTATTATGAGGTGATTCTCTTTTTCCCAAACACCAATTTCTCGGATAATCCTGACATTGACACCCTAAAATCACGTTAAGAACCACAAATATGAAATCGGTCTTCACCGAATTTTCAATCTCATTCCAATTCTCTAACTTGGTACTAAATGAATAGTCCCATCATGTCTACTGGTTCATCTAGCATAAAGAGTATATGAATCATAGATAATGGTTTAATCCTCATTCTTGAGAGATAGCTATAACTAAAGCAACCTATGACAATCATATCATCATTTTAAACTTCCAATCACAATATAATAAGTGACTCCACACCATTTTTATAGCTTCACACATCACATTTAAAACTTCATTTCTTATACTATAGGTAATCATTCCTCTTAGTGAATCCATAAGATCCAAATGATGATATCCACATCACTACTATGATGATTACATCACTACTTCTGTAGATTCAATTTAAAACTTCTCCAACACTAGTGGCTCCGTCCAGACAGTCTTACCTACAATCAATCATTGGTATACCACGTACATGATTCCCTTGTGTATAATGACATTCAATGAATGTCTCGACATAAATATTTTTTTTATTTTGTCAATGGTGATCTTATTCAAAGGCAATACTTTCCTTCCCGCTACTAGCGGTTGGAATGCTTCATCTGGCTGATTTACTTTGTTTTCATAGTATAATCAAAAGAACTCATAACTTGGTACTCCTGTCACAGAAAGAAACACAATAATGTTTTACCCCAAACAAATGCCTTGTATAAAGAATTCCAAGACATATCAAGCAAACTGAACCAAAAATATTCAATAGGTTCATACTATTAAAATAATTCGATTTAACTACCACCCAGTGAACGACAATGAGATGATAACAGTACTTGTAGTCAATGATATAGATTCTTGGTCATAGATGGGAACAATCAAAGACAAGCTTCACTATCAGTAAAATTTTCACCCACTCAAGTGATCATAAAATGATAGAATTCAAATAAGAAAGTCAATATGATTCAATTTTGTCAAGACAATCAAAGACATATGTTGCTATCTCTAGAAATTTTGCATGTAAGGATGCTAATTGCATGATTGCTCAAAGTTAAGAAGTGACAAACAACTTGTTTTTTTTTCAACAAATGATAGCAACGATGTTCCGCTACAAAAAAAAATTATCATGTCCTAGTCCCGAAAAATTTGCGCGACAATCTCTATAGGCTAACTATATACATTTCTATGTCACATAGCAATGCATATAACGAACTTTCAAAGCTAGAATTTTCATTCAACGATGGAGGTAAACTAAATATTATAGTAATTAAACAATTAGCAAAAGTAAAAAAAAAGAAGATGTCGATCCAAGTGGCATCGATATATATTTATTACTACTTGGTCCCACTAGTATTTGTATGATTTATATACTTATTTATCTTAATCTTGGTTCTTGAATTACAAAATATAATGCATGTAGGCTAGGGGAATGCATATTATGTACACTGTATACTAGAATCCATAAAAGAATCCTAACCTCGAATCGTTTTAATCCTCGACTATCAGTCTGCCAGGAGGGATGCCAAAATCATATACATTCTTGTTCAAATTCAGATCAAGAGATCTGGCTAAAACCTACCAGGTGAGTAGACAGAAAAAAAATAAATAGCCATTCACATGCATACCCTCAAAATAGAGCTAGGCACACAAGCACACAAGTTCAAAAACAAGGCATAGTCAGCACATATAATCAACCCATGCTTAACTATACCGTGACTGGGCTTGGTGATAACTAATAGTCCACCCGGTGCCAGGGCTAGGATTCGTTAGTAGTACTTCACATTGACCTTCTTTTTTACTTATCATTTCTCAAAACCATTGATGATGCCGGCGTGTTAGGTGATTGTAACTCCACCTAAAGTGGTCCCCACTCTGAAGGATTTTGTCTTGTGTCTGTCGGCTTGTTCGTACAGTCCCTGTCCTACCTTATAGCTTTATACTTGGCGTCTCCATGCCTCACTACCAGACCTAGAGAGCTCTCAAAAGTTGCATAGGTCACCCTATGCGACTTCCATGCTTTGCATAACTCATACCGAATATATAAATCCAACGCATAACACATAGCAAAGCATAATCACGCTCTTCCAACATAGCATATCATGGAAACTCATATCAATACATTTCTTAGCATAGTGGGCAACATAGGCATTACTCAACCATTTCAAGACACATGCGACCATTTAATTTGTCAATTCATTATCCTTTTACTTAACCATGATCATGCTAATTCTTTCATGCCAATATTCAAAATATTAAAAAGATCTGTCCACTCATGGGTTTTGAAGCCCATACATGCATCGATGTCTTGTCAGACAGATTCCTCGAAGTCCGACCATTGTAGGTATTCACCTATGCACAATTATAATCAAATTGTTTAGAAATCATACTCAAAGGATAATAACACATAAAATCATGCATCTAACTCCTTTCATCGACGTGTTTCTATACTCGATTTAATTCGAAACCAAATCAGGAAAATTTTCTATTATTCTCTATTTTTTGGAAATTTTTTTATTTATTTGACCTACCAAACCAACTCCAAATTCAATAATCTTGGTATCACTAGATTTTACATTCAATCTAGTATTTTTTGTAATTTGCTCTAAATTTTATCAAATTTCTGCTATTTTTCTCAAATTTCTACCATTTTTGCCTTTTTTTCTGTTTTCTGAAATTATTATAATTCTAACCATTGATATCATGCCACCTGGCAGCACTAGGCACGCCTAGACCTACCTCTGAACCTAGCAGATTGTGGCATGCACCCGCGTGCCATGTCGGCCTAAAGACGATGCATCGCCTACTCATGCAATCAACTCGTCGTTGGCTATTATGCCAATCAACCTGTTGTTTGGATAACCCCGGACACCCCTATACACCACAGAAACCCACCTCTCCAAAACCACCAAACATGTAACAAAACTTCACCTAACTAATGCCAAAACAAAATTCTTTCCAACCTGACTCTAACCCTACAATTTCTATCATTTTTTATCAACTCTAGTCGTTGAACTAAGAGATTAAAAGTACCCAAACTGGTGAAAGATGACCAGTTTTGGCACGAAACTGGTCGGGGTGCACTCGCGAGCAGGCAAGAAAGGTTTTGGAGTAGGGACAAGAGCTTAAGACAGAATGAGGGGCCAGTTGTATCTGAGTGTATTTCATCCAAACGACATTGACTTGTGTCATTTTGACTAGCTCGGTCAAAATAACACCCAAGCCTCTCATTTTGACATATAGAAAAAATAATATAGAATATTAATCATTAATAATAATATAATAAAAATATATATTAAATAATCCTAATAAATCATCAAAAATTCATAATAAATTTCATATTACTCCAAAAAATACCCATAAAATTTCTATACACTCCTTATAAATAGTAATATCTTTATTGGGATTCAAAATTTATTTTTCTTATTAGTTCAAAATTTATTAAAAATTAAATATCCCTCAATTCATCTTAAAAAATCATAATAAATAAAATTATGCATAAAAAATTCCTAGAAAATTCTTCAACCCTAATAGTTGATTAATAGGCATTTCTAAGGTCTCAAAATACCAAAATTATCATTAAAATCTATCATAAGATTTTTCATCCGTAAATTACTTAGATGAGAATAAGATCTCATAAATCATAATAAATTTTTGAAAATTCAATTTTCACATCGTAGGGTCACTGATACTACTTTGAGACTGCATAATGTATATTCCAATAATACACATATCACAAAACTTGAATTTCTAAGTATGATAAGTACTAGATGATGAAATGATCAAAATACCTCCGGGCCTCATTTCCAAGAAAATGCACTTCGATATTTTTTTTTTCTAAGTCAAACCTCAAAACAACACCTGTGAGTTCTGATGACTCACCAAAAATGGATAAGGATATTGTAAACCTACCCGCATATCGTATGGGCTCTAAGACTGTATAGTGGCCCAAATCGATAAAAGCGTTGACTATATTATAGCCATCCTTCACAAAATCTCAATTAGTCTATTAAACTCGTAATAAAACTTGGGCTTCAATGCAAAGCCCACTAATTTCATCGTAGAAACTCAATTGGGCTTTCGGCCCAAACAATCCAAAGGGTCAGGATTTCACAACATACCTGTGTCATTTTGATTTTTTCTTATTTTAATAGTATAATATTTAATAAAAATAACAAATATAATTATTTTCGATTGTATAAATTATTAAATATTCATGATAAATACCATACTACTTTGGAAAATGCCTAAATGTTTTTTATATATTCCTTATGAATAGTACTATCCATCAATATCAAAAATATATTTTTCTCATATCCACATAATTTATTAAAAATAAAAAATATTATTTAATTTCTTAGAAAGTTCATAATAAATCCAAATTTATCCTAAAAACAATTTCAAAAATTTATGTAACCCTATATACCATAAATAGTCCAATCTATGATCTTGAAATTTCAAGATCATTAATACCACTCTTATTATGGATTTTCCAATTATTCAATAAATTAACAGGAATAAAATTCACATTAACTACAGATGAATTTTTCTCTAAATTTATAGATCACTCCTTAATTCCATATGAAATTACGATAAGTGGGCTAAGGTCAACTAATGATATCGACCCTTGAATGGGCTTCCAGGCCTAAATTGCTAAAAAATATTGGATTCTCTTATTGTTCATATCATAATCATTGTAGGCATTGATTGTAATATAATATGTCTTATTACAGTAACCACACATCTTCACCTGAGGGTTAGTAACAACTATCTTGTTAACAATAGAAGTTAACTATGTTATCTAATCCTTTATCTCAGCCATGGCCTCCATCATAGGTTGTGATGGTTCATCCTCATCTTTTGTGTATTGCTGAGTTTTTATGCCAAGTCAGCAATGACCTCTCAAGCTTCTTCATAATTCAAGTTCATGACATTTCCTCCACTATGTGAATTGAGCATTAATTTATCAGCCTTCATCAAGCTCTCGCAAAAGTATTGAATGAGTTGCCTGTTGGAGAATTCACGAGAGGGAGAGACCATACATAACTTCTTGTAACATTCTCAATATTCATAGAAAGACTCATCTTTGTATTGTCTGACTCTCGATATATTCTTACGAAGAGTTAATTCATGGGTCTCTGAAAAGAACCTGGTTAGGAAAGCATCTACTAGTTGCTCCCAAGTTTTTATGGACCTTGGCGAAAGACCTCTTAGCCATTCTTTATCTGTATCTTTCAGGAAAAATTGGAAAGCTTGAAGTCAAATATCATCTTCTTCCATGACCCTCAGCTTGAAACTTGAATAGATGGCCTTTAAATCATCAATATGAATGTTCGGATCCTCCTTGGAATGACCATAAAAAGTAGGTAACATCTGCAGAAGTGCAGGTTTCAACTTGAAATTGCCATCCACAGCCAAGGTATGGAAGTTTATTGGTTGACTGTTATGACATAGAGCACATCCTTCACTTAAGGGCCTAAGAGGTTCACCATCTTCATCTGATTCTATCCCATCATGAAGGAAATCCTCTTGTGCTTGACCTCTATGGTTGGCTACATTAATTTTGTTATTGTTTCGGCAGAGACCTCGGACGATGGGCACTCCATGATGACCTCCATTGCTGCCCTGGTTATTGTTGCCATGGTTAGCAGCACCTAGTTGATTGTTATTAGCTACCTCATTCTAAGTTGGATTTACATTCATAGCTTGACCTCTGTTATCCGCCATAGCTTCGAACAATGGATTTGAATAAAAAATTGAGGTACCCAGTGAGGAAGAACGAACCGAGACCTCGAATGACTCGGCTCCTGCTTCAAAGGTTGGAGATAGGTTTCGAGCATACCTTCGTCTATTGGTGTTGTTTCTTCTGCAAGTTGCTTCAATATCGGGATTAAAAGGGACTGGAGATAACTTACGCATGCTAGAATTCAAAAGATATGTGATTAAATGATTGCTAAGATTTATCTATTTTTAATTAAATATAAAAAATTCAATAAATATAAATATAATACTTGTTATGAATATCAAAAGTTTGGCAATTGAAAAGACACAAAATTTATTATGTCTATTCAATTGTGTAATGAACATTTTGTGACTACAAAACTCTTTATCTTCCAATGTCTCTTCATGTACCCTATCATGTACCCTATCATGTACCCTATCATGTTACCTATCATGTTACCTATCATGTTACCTATAAATAGGAGGTAACATTATTTGCTTTGTACACACTTGTTTTGAGAACTTGATAAGATATTCTACTCCCTATATTGTTCTTAGTTTTCTCTCTTATTCTTTTCTTCTCAATTCTTCTTATCGTTATATTATATAACACGTTATCAGCACGATACTCTTATAAACAAAAGGAGAATCAAGAGTCTTACAAGAGTTCTTCACAAAGAACAAACAAGAATCTCAGTTTCTACAAAGGTATATTTGGGTGAGTATATTTTAATAATTATTTATAATCATGTTGTAATATTATTGCTATGCTTTAAATGTGCTTTTACAACAGCAATATCGTGAAAAAAGTTTCACAAAATATTCTGATTTGATTTCATGCCTTTTGGTGGCTGAACAAAACAATGAGCAGTTGATGAGAAAATATGAATCTCGTCCTACTGGTTCTACTCCATTCCCTGAAGTGAATGTGATGCTATCTCATAACCATAGTTCTTGGTTGTATTCGAGGCTGTGGACGAGGACGAGGTTATAATAAATTTCGTCATGGTGGTGGTAAATCAAGTAAATTTATCTTTCAAAATTAGAAAGTTGTAAAGGATGAAGGACCTGGAAAAATAATGAGTGGCATAAAGAAAAAAGTTACAATTAGTAACTGCCATCGATGTGGAATGCAAGGTCATTGGCAATGTACCTGTCGTACACCAAAATATTTTGCCGACCTATATAAAGAATCTTTAAAGTCTATTTATTTTGTTTTATTTATTCATATTTTCTTTTTATATTTTAATTTATTTTATATTTTCTTATTAATTTTATTTATTCAATGAAGAGAATGGATATTGGCATGGATATCTCTAAGATGAATGCCAAGGAAATATGTTTGGTTGACAGTGCCACAACTCATACAATATTGAGAGATAAGAGATATTTCTCTTATTTGGATAATAGAAAAACCACTGTATATACCATAAGTGGTAGTACAAGATTGATTGAAGGTTCCGGAAGAGCAAATATTATTCTATCTGGTGGCACCAAAATAATGATAGAAGATGCATTATACTCTTCTAAGTCTCAAAGAAACTTGTTAAGTTTCAAAGATATTCGTTTGAATGGATATCATATTGAGACAATAAACGAAGGAAGAATTGAGTATCTTTGCATAACTTCTATAATTTCGGGTAAAAAGTATATCTTAGAAAAATTACCCACTTTTTCTTCCGGATTGTACTGCACATGTATTACAATGATAGAATCTCATTCTATAATAAACCATCAGTTTAATGATGTGTTTAAAATTTGGCATGACCGGTTAGGCCATCCCGGTTCAACAATGATGCGAAAAATAATAGAGAATTCTTGTGGTCATCCATTGAAAATGAATAAGATTTTTCAATCTAATGAATTCTCATGTGTTGCTTGTTCTCAAGGAAAATTAATAATAAGGCCATCACTAGCAAAAATTGGAATTGAATCTCCATAATTTTTAGAAAGAATTCAAGGAGATATTTGTGGACCTATACATCCACCATGTGGACCATTTCGATATTTTATGGTTTTGATCGATGCATCATCCAGATGGTCACATGTATGTTTATTATCATCTCGCAATATGGCATTTGCGAGATTGCTTGCACAAATAATTCGTTTGCGAGCTCAATTTCCTGATTATCCGATAAAATCTATTCGAATAGATAATGCTAGTGAATTTACATCAAAAGCCTTTGTAGATTATTGCATGTCTATTGGAATAAAGGTTGAACATCCTGTTGCTTATGTTCATACACAAAATGGTCTTGCAGAATCATTTATAAAACGCTTACAATTAATTGCAAGACCTATGCTTATGAGATCCAAACTTCCAGTTTATGTTTGGGGACATGTTATTTTACATGCAGCAACATATATACGCATTAGGCCAACAAGTTATCATGAACATTCCCCGATGCAATTGGTTCATGGTCAGGAACCAAATATTTCCTATCTAAGAATTTTTGGTTGTGCGGTATATGTTCCAATTTCTCCACCACAACGTACAAAAATGGGTCCTCAAAGAAGGATAGGAATATATGTTGGATAGGAGTCTCCATCTATCATTAAATATGTTGAGCCATTAACTCGAAATTTATTTACGGCAAGATTCGCTGATTGTCATTTTGACGAGACTATATTTCTAACACTTGGGGGAGAAAATAAACAGTTGGAAAAGAAGATCTCTTGGAATGAATTATCATTATCTAATTTTGATCCTCGAACAAATCAATGTGAACATGAAGTTCAAAAGATAATTCATTTACAAACGATTGCAAATCAACTGCCAGATGCATTTACTGACCTTAAAAGAATAACTAGATCTCATATTCCAGCTGTAAATGCTCCGATAAGAATTGATGTCCCTAAAGGACAATCTAAAGTTGCTAGTGAGTCTAGACCACGTCAGAAACATGGAAGACCATTCGGTTCTAAAGATAAAAATCCTCGAAAAAAGAAAGGAGCAACTACACAAGATGGTCATGAGGAGGATATAGTTTTGGAAAATCCAGTTGACATAATTAATAAAATTCCAGAAGAAACACAAGAGAATGAAGAGATCTTGATTAATTATGTCACTACAGGAACAAGATGGAACCGAAGCTCAATACTTGTCAACAATATTTTTGCATATAATATAGCGCTAAATATTATAGAAGAAAGTGAAGATCTTGAACCTACCTTTGTGGAGGAATGTAAAAATAGAAATGATTGGCCAATGTGGAAAGACGCAATTCAATCAGAATTAAAGTCATTTGAAAAACGTGGAGTTTTTGGACCTGTAGTCCATACACCAAAAGGTGTAAAACCGGTGGGATATAAATGGGTATTTGTGAGAAAAAGAAATGAGAAAAATGAAGTTGTGAGATATAAAGCAAGACTCTTCGCACAAGGTTTTACCCAAAAATCGGGTATTGATTATGATGAGACATATTCTCCAGTGGTGGATGCAATAACATTGCGATATTTACTTTGTTTGGCAATACATGAAAAGCTTGAAATGCGTCTATTGGATGTAGTTACAGCCTATCTGTATGGCTCGTTGGATACTGATATATATATGAAAATCCCTGAAGGATTTAGATTTCCAGATGCAAATAAATCAAATTTCCGGGAAATTTATTCAATAAATTTAAATAGAGCTCTATATGGATTGAAGCAATCTGGACGGATGTGGTATAATTGCCTCAGTGAATGCTTACTTAAAGTAGATTTCAAGAATGATCCAATTTGTCCATGTGTCTTTATAAAAAGATATAGATCTGGTTTTGTTATAATAGCTGTTTATATTGATGATTTAAATATCATTGGAACTCGTGAAGAGATAGATAAAACTATCAGCTATTTAAAAAACGAATTTGAAATGAAAGATCTTGGGAAAACAAGATATTGTTTGGGTCTTCAAATTGAGCATCTAAGTGAAGGAATATTTATTCATCAATCAAATTATGTGTATAAAGTTCTTAAAAGATTTTATATGGATAAAGCTCATCCATTAAGTACACCAATGCTTGTGAGGTCACTTGATGTGAAAAAAGATATTTTTCAACCTCGTGAAGAAAGTGAAGACCTCTTAAGTCCTGAGGTTCCATACCTTAGTGCTATTGGTGCACTTACATATCTTGCTAATAGCACTCGACCTGACATATCATTTGCAGTAAATTTACTAGCAAGATATAGTTCTTCCCCAACTCGAAGACATTGGAATGGAGTTAAACATATTTTTAGATATCTACGAGGGACAATGGATATGGGTTTATATTATTCAAATTTATCCACTTTTGATTTAGTTGGCTATGCAGATGCATGATATTTGTCAGATCCACATAAAGCCAGATCGCAGACAGGTTATTTATTCACTATAGGTAATACTGCCATTTCATGGCGGTCGGTGAAACAAACTTTGGTTGCTACTTCTTCTAACCATGCAGAGATTTTAGCAATTCACGAAGCAAGTCGTGAATGTGTTTGGCTACGATCAATGTCACAACACATAAGAGAAGCATGTGGATTATCACGTGATAGAGAACTTGTAACTACACTGTATGAAGATAATGCTGCTTGTATAGCTCAATTCAAGGAAGGCTACATAAAGGGTGACAAGACAAAACATATTTCACCAAAATTCTTCTTTACTCATGATCTTCAAAGCAAAGGGGAAATCAGTGTCCAACAAATACGCTCAAGTGATAACCTGGCTGATTTATTTACTAAAGCTCTTCCCACATCAACATTTGAAAAGCTTGTTCGAAAGATCGGAATGCAATGTTTGAAAGATTTAAAGGGTTGACTAAATCAGGGGGAGTATGCACTGCACTCTTTTTTCCTTCACCAAGTTTTTATTCCCATTGGGTTTTTCTTGGTAAGGTTTTTAATGAGGCAGTATTCTGATTTCATACTCACATTCTTAATATTCAAAATATTCATGGGGGAGTGTTATGAATATCAAAAGTTTGGCAATTGAAAAGACACAAAATTTATTATGTCTATTCAATTGTGTAATGAATATTTTGTAACTACAAAACTCTTTATCTTCCAATGTCTCTTCATGTACCATATCATGTTACCTATAAATAGGAGGTAACATTATTTGCTTTGTACACACTTGTTTTGAGAACTTGATAAGATATTTTACTCCCTATATTGTTCTTAGTTTTCTCTCTTATTCTTTTCTTCTCAATTCTTCTTATCGTTATATTATATAACAATACTCTCTATATTGATATTTATAGTCCTTAAATATCAATTGTGAAGGTGGGTGCGGCGGACGATGATATTTTTGAGGAAAAATATTCATTAAATTATCGGTCACCGAAAGAAAAACCTAGTCAAAATATGGTTTCTCTCACTTCCCAAATCCTCCCCCCTCTCCCTAGTTCCCGTACCTCCCTGTTAACCCACCCGATACCAGCTTCATCGTCCCCCAACTTACAACCGGTTCGCAGCACTACAGGGCAAGCATCGACATCCAGGGAGACTCCTCTGGAGGATCCGGGTTCACTGGTCCGGCCTCGTCCTATCTGGGATCCTGCTACAGTATTTCGTGAAGATAGATACATCTCCTATTTCATCGATAATATTCCAGAGGAGTGGGGTTTGAATAGATTATTCAAAGAGATAGCTGCCATAGAACCAGTTGCGGATGTGTTCATTTCACGGCGTAAAACCACCAGTGGAACGAGGTTTGGCTTCGCCAAGTTCGTGCGTTGCGGTTCTCAGGAGCAACAACGTCTAAGGAGACTCTCGTCGCTCTTGGGTGTGGCACGCTTTCCAGATAGAAAAAGGTCCCGTGCGAGAGGTATGGCTGATCCGAGCCCAGAACAGGTTCTTCAATCGATGGTAACACCGAAGGATGCTCCCAAGGTTGTCATGCAGGAGCGTGATGGACGATCCTACGTCGATGTTATTACAGGGACGGTCTCCCATCTCAAGGAAGACACTCCAGTGGTACTCCCTGTACAGCAGGGATTGTTAGAAAAGCTTAAGAGAAGTGCTGTAGGATTTATTCGAGAAGATATTTCTGAGGAGTTGCTGTGTCCCCAGGAAGTTGAATGTGTTCAAATGGGAGGATCTCAGAGATTGCTCACTTTTCCCACGGTTGCACTGATGAATCAGGCACTCACTGTCAATCTCAGTCTTTGGGCGGACAAGTTTGCAGGGTTACATGCATGGTGCTCAGCTGATGTCGGTGGCAAACGACTTTGCTGGGTGAAGGTGATTGGTCTTCCTCTTCATGTATGGTCTGAGCACGCTTTTTCCAGGATAGTTCAACCTTTTGGCTCCCTAGTTCAAATTCATCCCGATACTGTTCATTGGAACCGGCTGGATGTGGCCAGGCTACAAGTTTCAACTTCTGTTCTGTCAGCTTTTCAAGAACAGGTTCAAATACAGGTTGAAGGACTCACCTTTACGGTACGTGTGGTGGATGAGCTTGTTGATATGAGAGTGGACCGTAAGATTGACACACAAGGAACCACACCAGGTGGACCTCCTAGCCGACCTACCCACTTGTCCTATAGCACATCAGTCTTGCGTCAAGACAAGGCTGCTGCAGTGCAGGGACATACATCCGTTACTGGATATGCTGATATGTGGCAGAAGGAGATGTTGGTACAAAGGAGAGCAGTGGAACCTGATGTAGAGGTAGTTACCTCTACAGCAGTGGGACCTACACAAGCACACAAAGGGGGACTACAGACACGGATTGGGCACGTGAGTTCTACATCAGGGGCCAAACTACATCAGGAAGGACTTTTTAGTCTTTCCCCTTCCAGGGAAGAGGGCATTAGTCCTTGTTCTGCACCTGATTTCCTATTAGTTCGTGAGGAGTCTACTGAAGGGAATCAACTTCATCCTTTTAGGAAAGCAATGTCTGACCAGATGCCCATGGCACCTATCTCTGAAGTCCCAGCGACTGTCTCGGTTTTTGCGGATACAGCTTCCACTCGGCAGAGAAAGGCTTGTCACAAGGTACCCCGGATTGGTTTCAAAGGCTGGGCAATGCATAGTCGGATGGGGAAGCAGAAGAAACTCCGACATCTTAAACCCACTGGTAGCCTGTCGTCCGGGCGGGAGAGTCAGATGGAGAAGGAGGGGACCTCACATTTGGTAGAGGACCCTTCCTTCCTGCGGGCTGATTGCGAACAGTCGGCAAGTATATCGGAGCAATCCTGTTCTAAGGACACTGGGTCGGATCACTGCACACTGGAGGAGGAGGCTCAACGGGTGCTTGAAGTGGCAGATGTTTTGGGTCTTCGTTGTAAGCAAACAAAAGAGGCCATACGACAGAAATTGAAAGGACGTATATTGGAGGATCAAAAGGCGAGGCAGGCACATTGCGGCAATTAACGCAGGTCAGTATCTTCGTGGTGGTGGGTATTTTTTGTTGATGATAAATATGGCTATATGGAATATTAGAGGTTGTCGCGGTAAGCTGAAGGTGAATCAAATCCGCAAGCTTATAGACATAGAACATTTGTGTTTGTTGATATTGTGTGAGACGAAGTGGGAGAATTTCCCTGACAGTTTGGCACGTAAGTTATGGTCTGGTTTGGACATACAGTGGACAGCAGTAGATCCATGTGGGAGGTCAGGTGGGCTTGCTTGCGCATGGAACGATGCTATAGTACAGAATTTGGGAATTGAACACTTTGACCGTTGGTTGTTATTAGATTTGAAAGTCCGGGTTTCAGACTTTCGTTTTAAGTGTATTGAGCTGTATGCTCAGAATCTAGCAACTGAGCGCCGAGGACTTTGGGAGGAAATACAGCAGCGGATATCAGGGGATGATGGTCCGTGGGTGCTTATGGGAGACTTTAATTAATCTCTCCACGCGGAGGAACGTTCAGGTCGCTTCGTCAACGAGAGTGCCGCACGTAGTCTTCAAGGTTTCATTCATCGGAATGGACTGGTTGACATGCCTCTCATTGGCAAGGAATATACATGGTTCCGTACTAACAGTGCTTCTCGTATTGATCAGGTGCTGGTTTCACCGGCTTGGTGCTTACAGTTCCGTCATCATCGCCTATATGACGGGGATAAGGGATTTTCAGACCATGTGCCTCTGGTCTTGAAAGCGGATTCCTTCTCTTGGGGTAGTAGACCATTCCGTTCTTGGGATGTTTGGTGGGAGGATAAGCATTTCTTGTCAAGGGTGGATGTGTGGTGGCAAGAGGCAGGGGTTCTTTTTCCTGGAGAGTTCACAGTGGTCAGGAAATTGGCTTATTTGAGGAAGCAGTTGCAGGTTTGGCATCGTGGATCCTGTGGTTTGTTAGAGCGGCAGTTGCAGAGCACCCTGGAAGAACTTGATTTGCTTGATCAAAACCGTAGACACTTGGGACCTGAGTCACTGCGGAGATACGAGATTCTACAGGATCAGAAGTGGGTGTTCAAGAGGAGAATTGAGGCACTATGGAGGCAGAATTCCAGGCAGCAATGGTTGACTCTTGGCGATAGGAACACTCGGTTCTTTCATGCAAGTGCCACCATCAGAAATTGCCGCAACTTCATAGGGATGGTTCGGGTACAGGGTAGAGAAGTGCACCAACCTGAAGAGATAAAGACCGAGGCGGTTGGATATTTCTAACGAGTCTTCGCGGCTGCAGAACACAACTGGTTCGGTCTAGGTGAACTAACCTTGCCTAGGCTAGGTCCGGCTGTCGCTAATGAGCTGGAGAGACCTTTTCTTGCGGATGAAGTCAAGCAGGCTGTTTGGGCGTGTGGTAGTCACAAAGCTCCGGGCCCAGACGGCTTTAATTTCTTCTTCATCAAGAATGCCTGGTCGGTAATTGGAGAGGAGATTATCACAATGATTCAGGAATTTCAGACAAGTGGAGTGTTACCGAGAGGCATCAACAATAGTTATCTTGTCTTAATTCCCAAGATTTCAGGAGCGGCGGAGTTGTCGGAGTATCGGCCCATCAGCCTCATCAACAGCCTGTACAAAGTCATTGCCAAACTCTTATCCAGTCGGCTCAAATCAGTGATGGATCAGCTGATTTCACCACTGCAGACCGGTTTTATGGCAGGCCGGTTCATAACGGACACGGTGATGGTCGCCAATGAGATCATCCATTCCATGCAAAAGTCCAGACGTCCGGGATGGTGTCTCAAATTAGATTTTCAGAAGGCCTACGATTCAGTGGATTGGAATTTTATGTCTGAAGTTCTGGAAAGGATGGGTTTCGGAATTCAATGGTGCCGCTGGATAAAGGCATATTTCTCCACGGCCCGTTGTGCTGTGCTCATCAACGGGGTGCCTACCGTGGAGTTTAATTTGGGCAGAGGTCTACGACAAGGTGACCCCTTGTCCCCACTATTATTCAATTTGGCAGCGGAAGTTTTATCGCGTATGCTATGTCGAGCTGCTGAGTGTCAACTATTCCAAGGCATTGGCATTGGAAATTTACAGCTCACACATCTGCAGTACGCAGACGATGTAATCCTCTTCTGCAAAGGAGATCAACAGGGCATAGCTAACCTCCAAAGCATACTCAGATGCTATGAATTGCTATCCGGGCTCAAGGTCAACTTCTTTAAATCTGGACTGGTAGGCATTAACATCTCCCCGCTTGCAACTGCAGCCTGTGCTGCCTCATTACATTGCCGTCAGCAATATTTACCTTTCACTTATCTTGGAGTGCCCTTGGGGGCCAATCCACGTCGTAGCAGTACATGGGCGTCGGTGGTTACACGCTTTAAAGGGAAGCTGGCTTCCTGGAAAGGATCTCTGATCTCGCTGGGGGGCAGAATCACCCTGATCAGGTCTGTACTCAGCAGCTTACCGGTGTACTATATGACTTTTTTTCAGCTGCCTGTGGGAGTGAGGAGAGACTTAGAGAAATGGACGAAACGATTTCTGTGGGGTGGGACAATGGACAAACGTTGCTTGTGCAAGGTGAAGTGGACAACGTGTGTACGTCCAACTGATTGCGGAGGTGCTGGCTTGGGTTGTTTGAAGTTGAGAAATCAAGCTTTGCTCACAAAGTGGAGTGTTCGGATTGCTAACGACACTTGTTCACTTTGGAGCCGGATAATCACACAAAAGTATAGTCCTAAGCTCCGTCCTGATGGGCTCGCATGTGATGGTAGCAGTTTTTCTTACTTATGGGCTGGTATAGTTCGGAACAGCAAAGTGGCATTACCTACAGGCCAGTGCATTTCTTCTTTTTTCCAGTGGCGATTGGGTAGGGGGGAGGTCATTGCTTTCTGGGATGATATCTTGTGTAATTCATATCCCCTACGCGACATCTTCCCAAGATTGTACGCCCTCTCTTTGGAGAAGGAAGGATCAGTTCGGCAGTTCTGCTGGTGGCATAACGAGGTATGGTGCTGGAATTTGTTTTGGAGGCGCAACTTGTTTGTCTGGGAAGAAGAAGAGGTTGGGCGTTTATTGGTCCTTCTGGAGGCTTACAGACCGACTTCTTCGGAGGAGGATTTGATTCTCTGGGGGCCTCAGCTCAATCCTTTCTCGGTGAGCATTTGTTATCAGACTATGGTGGTGCTTACAGATGGGACCAGCGAGCAGAAGCTACCTAATGTCTGGAGAAAGCCAGGGGCACCCAAATGGCAGGCTTTTATATGGCTTGCATGTCAGGAGAAATTATCGGCAAGAGGGCACTTAAGTAGGCTAGGCATCATTCCTGCCTCGGCTAGCCTTTGTGAGGCATGCGGCAGGGTGGAACAGAACTCTTCTCATATCTTGCTTGATTGTAGAACAGCCTGGGAAAGTTGGTCATTGCTATTTAAGCACTGGGGATTTTGTTGGGTCCAGCCACGTTCTTTTGTAGATATGTTTGAACAATGGGAAAGCTTCTTATTCACACGTCGTTGGCGTAGATTGTGGTATGTCCTGCTGTTTTCAAGTGCATGGAGTATCTGGTTGAGTCGTAACAACCGCATTTTCAAAGGCATCGTCAGCAGTGCAGCTGATCTCTACTACGCTGGTTTGAGACATGGCTTCTTTTGGGCTAAAACTAATCTACCGGAGGTTAATGTGGACAGCCTTAATGTTCTTCCCTCCAGAGATTTTGCTTCTTTATTAGCCAGTTAGACATCTGATAAATGAAAGTCACCGATGTCCTGTTAATCTGTTAGTTTCATTTTGGTAGCCAGTAGTGATATCTTCTTATTATCCTGCTAGTTTAAGATATGGCTATTGTTGGGTTAGATTTAATTTGCCGAATGCTGATGTTGATATTTGGGATCGATTGCTTCTGGTTCTTCTATCTGCGTTGGGTGCCTGGGTAGTGGACTGCTTGGTTGAGAGAATATTTTTGTTTTGTTTCCCCTGGAGTTCACTGGTGTGATTACTGATATGGTCACTATTTTCTGGTGCATGGTGCATTCGGTTGGGTTGTACCAGTAGGCTTTAGACATGCAGTCAGCAGGGCGGCAGCTGTGTGTTCCAAGGGTCGGAGGCTGGCGGTTTATGTAGTCCAGTTTAGTTTGGTTGTATTGATTGTATTGCTTGTTGGGGCTCATGTTCTTGTACTGTTCTTAGCAATTGGAGTTCTGAAACTAACAGATCATGTCACTTACTCACAGGATCTATTGGTTTCATTTTGTCCAGGAAGCTGATACACTTTATCATTGTATAGTTCTGTGGCATTTTGCCTTATATATATATATCGATATCTTCTTCAAAAAAAAATTATCGGTCACCGTCACGATGAGTTCATCTTATAATTAACGGAAGGACAAATTGCCATTAATTTCTCAGAAATGATCTACTCTACAAAGTTTTCCATGGTGGAGACATGGCCATATCGTGCCTTCACCCTTTTTCTTCTGTTTCTTGCCTCCAAGCTCTTTACTTGGAAAAGAACTCGGATCTAGAAGCTCCCACCAAGGCCACCTTCCCTTGCAATATTTTGCCATCTACACCTCATGAAAAAACCTCTTCACAGAACACTGCAAAATCTGTCAATTCAGTACGGTCCAATCCTATCACTCTCCTTTGGCAAAAGAAACGTACTTCTAGTATCATCTCCATCTCTAGTCGATGAATGCTTTAATAAGAATGACATCGTTTTTGCTACCCGGCCTCACTTCCCGAGTGGTAAATTCGTAACCTATAACTATACCACCTTAGCGGTTGCTCCATATGGCCACCACTGGAGAAACCTTCGTCGAGTTGTTTTGAAATTCTCTCCACTAGCAGGTTAAATATGCTTCTCAGCGTAAGGCAGGAAGAACTAAGGTACTTGCTTCGATATCTGTTCCAAATTTCTCGCTCAGGTTTCTCTAAAGTGGATGAGATCGAGGATATCTGGGCTTTCTTTTAACACCATCATGAGGATGATTACTGGTAAGCGGTACTTTGGGGCAGAAGCAGAAAATTCGAAGGCGGAAAATCGATTTCACGGCATTATAAGCAAGGTCTTTGAATTAAGCGGGTTATCCCATCCTGGAGACTTCTTGGCAATCCTGCAGTGGATTGATTTTTAACTTAGAGGGAAAAGATCATTAAAATTGCACGAGACAGCAGATGCTTGTCTGTAGGGTCTTGTAGAAGCGCATAGAACGAAAAGACTATCAACTTAGTGGATTGAAACTTAGAGTACAAAATCTGCTTCATTTTCTATTGCTAAAGTTATAACTCAAAGAAAATGTTTAGCATAATTATTCATCTCTAATTCATCACTTTCCTATTGGAAATTTAGTATTTGCAATCTAATATTTTTATCTAAATCTTTTAATCACTTCAGACCAAAAAAAATGACATCTAGTGAAATCTTATATCCAAATCCATACATATACATCATTTATATAGAGTATAGTTTTACAAACGTTTACAACCTTTCAAATCACGAGGTACAAGATTAGACCGATAGACTATGGTAGTATTTTTTTGTTTTAAATTTCTTTTTTTTTTTGGTGTAAAATTGCTTTCTGAACATTGTAAAACTCTGTTCTTGTGTCTGTCTAGTAAATATTAGTTTCCTAGTCAGTTTGTTTTAGTGGTCCACGTGTGTGTTTGAGTTATTGACCGACACAGAAATTGGGAAAGTAGAAATTATCATTTTGCTCCTGTAAGACCTGATCTTATTTTTGGGCTAGTTTTGAATAGTTGTGGTGTGAGACCTCATCTCTCTGAGTGCCTAATCAGTGTGACCATACAGTGAAAGTATCTGATTTTAGTTCGCTGTGACCAGTTGACCAAGATTTACAAGTTTTCCGAGGGTGGACCAACTGGCTGAGATTGACTAGGTTGACTAGAGAGTGGACCAGTTGACCAATTTTGACTAGTTTGGCCGATTTAACTAGTTTGATCGAAGTTGACCTTTGACCCTAGAGAGTTGACTGTTGACCTGAGAGTGACCCTTAGGGTGGACATAGTCATAGAAAGCCTAGGTGTGCATCTAGGTGTCTTAGCGAGTGTTTTTGGTCGAGTGTCGAGGTTTGAGTCAATGGAAATCGTGTTTGGCTGATTCCGAGTCCATTTTCAGTGACCGTGGTCTTTGAGTCAAAAAACTTTTTTTGGGCTCGCTAGTTATTTTCTAGGAATGATTTCCCGTTTCCGAGCCTAATTTATTATTTTAGCCCATTTATGGTGTTTATTGGTTTTAAAACCCTTTTTGGCTCACTCGGGATATATTAGGCTTTTAAACCGTTTTAATAGGCTTCCTTATGAGATTTTGGGTCCTAGGTATAAATGCCTGGCCTGACCTGACACTTAAACTTTCTAAGTTTCAGAATCGAAACTAGCCTTCCCTTTCTCTCTTTCTCTCTCGTTTTCCTCCTGATAACAATTTTCAAAATCCGTCAATTTTCTTATGATGAAAACAACCAGGCATCAACCCTAACCCTTTTCCTAACATTCCCTAGCCGATTTCCACTGCTAGTCGTCGCTTGAGGAGCTCTAATCGATCAGTTTTTTAATTTCAATGCATTTTGAGGATTTTGTGGTAAATGCCCTAGATTTCCGTTTATTTCGTCGATTGTTGGTTCCGTTAGTTTCTTGTTGTTGTTCCTATTTCTGTTTGTTGGTTTTAATTTTTTGGAAATGTCCACCGATCGATGGGTGTATATTTTTCAATTTAGTGGCATTTTTGGTAATTTCAGGTATTTTGTGATTTCGATGGAATTCTCGATCGTATGTAATTCTGATGCTTAGGATAGTTGATTTCCGTGTTGTGGAGTGTGTTTGTGGATTGAGAACCCGATTATGAGATCAGGTGTGCTTGAGGATCGTTTTGGAGTTGAGTGAAGCTTGTGTGAGGTTTGGGCATTTCGCTCATTGGTTGGTTTCCAGAAATCCTGAGTTGTGAGCGTGTCGTTAGTGTGAGTTTTGTGTTGGTGAGCATTTCGTTGGAGCCTCTAGGGTTTTGTTTTCAATTTTGAGTCCTTTATTGTTTTATTTGGTTTCCGGTGCTTATCGTGTGTTTGCTCGACTTGTATGTTTAGGTGGTGCTGGTGTGGTCAATAAGGGAAAAGGTATTGTCGTTGTGTTTTCCACGCATCAAGAGGTGGGAGTTTTGTTTCATTTGTGTATCCGTAGTCGTTTTGTGTTTTTAATTAAAATATGGTATTGCATGGTGTTGAATTGAGGCTATATGTGTGATATGATTGATCAGCATGTTAACCACATGAACTTGTTTGCCATGATTTGAATGCATGATATATGAGATTGAACTCCTAAGCATGTTTTTCGTTCGTGTGTGCATGTGACCCGTTGTTGATACCCGTTCGTTGTGACTCATGTGTATCCCCATGTGTTGTTCATATTGAGCCCTTTCGATTGAGTGTTGTGTGTTGTTTTTCATTGTTGAGAAACCATGGTAAGGTTTGTCAAGGATTCCAGCGATTTCGGGAGCGTTCCGGGTGAAGAGGTACACGCCCATGTGCTTATACATTGAACCTGTGTACTGTTTTAGACAGAACAGTACATGGTCTGGCTGGGGAGTACATGGTCGTGTATCAATACATGACCTCCCCAACCAATTACGTGGCCGTGTACCTGCAAACAACCTCCCCCAGTGAAGTACATGGCCATGTACCTTTGTATATAGGCCGTGTACTCCTCTGTACCCTTCGCCTGATTCGATTCCGATGACCCTTGTTTCGACTCTGACGGCTCCTGTGCCCTTCTCTCAACCTTGTTTACACCATTTTGAGACCCTCAAACCTACCATAAACCTATTCAACCCCAATCAAACATCAAATCATACCCCAAACCAACTCCATATGATTCCTTTTCATGGATTATTTGCATTATATGCATTGTGTGAGTTTTCAAAGTATAAGCGATATGCGTGTGATCTTAGAATCAGCATAGATGCATAGGTCATGTTTTCAAAGTACAAACGATATATGTATATTCTTAGGAGTAATATAGATTTGATGGTATTTGTTTGGCCAAACATAGTAAGTACATGGAATCCCAGGCTGAGGGAAATATTGCTTACTAATTAGTGTTGTATGGATGGACTATGTTTGTATACTTGATGTGGGTTGTGACCTAGCATGCCTTGCGTTATACGTATATATATATATATATATGCGAATTGTGATAGAGAGTGATAGTGTGATTTCTCCACTCGGTTTCAGATAACGTTGACACTAGGGGATTTATATATATTTTGTAAATACAAAATTAACTGCCAATAGGTTTTTGGTTTCCCCTTAGCGGGGGTTACTTGAAAGTGTTTTGTAATCCACCTCGATAGGTTTTAGGAGAAAGTAACCTGTGAGATGTTATGGCATATTGTGAGTTTATGAAACCTATTGGGCTGGAATTTATTGTATAATATTTTGCAACTCATGCATTGTGCATACTTGCATGTGAAATACTTGAGTGCATGATTAGTATGCATGGATGATAACGAGCTTTAAATAACTGTTTTTATAAGTGATTTTCGGTATGCCTCTTTTCCACTGAATGTGCTTACGAAGCAATAACTCACATTGAGGTCTTTTGATTTCGCTCCCATTTGTTGATATCTTTTTAGAGCTAGTTCGTTGAGTAGCCGATCGTCCTAGAGGTTGAGTTTTTCCTAGTGTTGGTCTTGGGGCTGGACTATTGAACTTGCATATCTTGGAAACTTGGCATGTTTTGTGTATTTGGCATTTTTGCACATTATCAACATACATACTTGTTTTAGATCATGATTGTTGACATGGACGTGTTGTGGGCTTGTTTTCAGTTTTGATACTTACGATGCATGTATGACTTGTATTTTCCGTTATGTCATGAGATGCGTGCCTTGAGTAGTTTTTGTATGGATCTATATGGGCTTGTGTGTATAGATTTAGTGTGTAGCATGTTTAGGGTCGTGTGGCCTATTGTGTGTGATTTAAAGACTTCTGCTGTATGTGTGCATATACTCCATTGTTTATTTATGCCAGGTATGATTTATGACGTGTCATGCTCCTTTTTAAATAAAAAATTCAAATTTATCCGTATTTTTGGGAAGTTGGTTTTGTAAAGTTAACACGAGCCTTGCGTGATTTCGATTGATCCATGTGTTGGGTCGATCGTGGCTACTTGGTGGTGAGAGTTCCATTACTAGGAACGGGTCCTCACATCTTAAGCAACCCCATGAATCTCTCATAGGCCTCATACAATGTCTCCTTTGGTTGGTGCTTAAAGTTACTGATCTCGTGCCTCAGTTGGGAAATTTTTGCTCTTGGAAAGAATCGGACCAAGAGGACATTCATCAGCTCCTCCCATGTTGTAATAGACATAGTGGATAATTCTCTAACCAATTTGTACCTTTCTTATTTAAAAAGAAAGGGAAGAGAAACAATCTGTTTGCATCAGAAGGTACTCCGTTGAACCTAAATGTATCTGTCAGCTTCACAAATATCTTCACATGCTTCATTGGGTTCTCTTTTTCTAGCTTAAAGAACTGGTGGTTCTCCATCATCTAGATCATCGCAGGCTTGATCTCAAAATTATTGGCCTGAATGGCAGGCCTGCGGATGTTGTCTCCTAATGCCTCAACTATTGCAATGTTGTAGTCAATGACAGTCCTACGCCTCGGCTACGGATTGTCTACTGCTGAACCTGGGTCTACATTGTCACCACCATTGACAGCATCTAGGTTCTGGTGCTCTACTGGTCAATCAGATAACTTAAGCCGTCTAAGCCTTTTATAGTCTTCTCAATCGACAGGTCAATAGGTTCCAGGTCAAGATTCTTGCGTCTTAAATTATACTGTTCTCCAGTTCTACACAGCAGAAACAAAAACAAGAAATTTAATCTAGAAAAAGAATTAGGGACAAATTGTTAGCTTTAAAATTGTTTCCCCGACAACAATACTAAAAATTTGTTTGCGTAAAATTGAATTTACCTTTAATCGAAAATACACGACTTTTAACAAGTAATATAGTTCAAAAGAATGCGTATCAATCCTACAGGGAAATTCGTCTAAAACTAATCAGTTCATCTAATCCACTATTCTAGTTAAATGAAACGAATAAAGAGTTGTAATTAAACCAAAATTTAAACCTAAATCAGCTAGTTAGATGTTAGAATTAGGATTGTTAGATAATTTAAGAAATTTAATCCAACTATTGTTTCATTCCAATGCTCTGTACCTGTTCTTGATGATCTTTTAATCCCCTAATATCCTTCCAGACTATTAGGAGCTGATCCAGATGTCAACTAACTATATTCCTGTGATAATTGAACTTCTGAATCATTTTGCCCAATTAATATGAACTCTAGGTTTAGCAGATATATTCATATTCTATCAAGTTTCAGCTATGCTCTAGGACTTCTAATATGTTGTCAAAGTTTAATTATTCTTCCAAATCAATCAAGACTTACCTAGGGACAAACTGACCAGGTCTGTTAATTAATCAAGATTAGAAATAGGGTTAAGAATTTGTAATCAGAACATAGTGAATTTGAATCCCAGTTTTACATCAAGAAATAATGATTGCAAAAGATGAAGAGAAAGAATTAATCCAAAAAGTCTTTGCATTAATTAAAACTCAAACGAACATACCAACGTCTTGATCTCTAACTGATTGAGAACTGTTCTGAAAATAATAAAGAAAATACGTACAGTCTTCAATGAAAATAAACAAAAGAAATAGTTCCTTTAAATAATAAATATTTACGACCAGTCGTACATTGCCAACAACCGGTCATTGCCTTTAGAAAATATGTCAAGTGATCATATAATGTCCGACTGGTCTTCTAATTGCTATGACTATTTGTCCTTGCTTGAATGTGTCTTCTGACCAGTCATACATAAGGTGACAACCGATCGGTCTTGTTTCGCAATCTCACCGACCGGTCATGCATGTACCACTGACCGGTCGTCCTTGCGTCGGGCTGAATCCTTGCAAAGTTCAACCAGTCGTATGTAATCCAATGATTGGTCGTTGCTCCCAGGCCTTGCAATGGTTTTGTACCCTCACGTTCTAGGTTCAGTTTGCAATTTCTTTCTCCTTTCCTCACACAAATTGTCCTCCCATAAGTGTTTGGTTCCAAAAACCTTTTAAGATGGTCTAATAAACAACTTCTAGCAAATATATTAGTAACTTCTCTGAAATTGATTAAATGACTCGTAGTTCAATCCAAATAATGCCCAATAATAAACCAAAAAATTAATACAAATATGGGTCACCAACGGACCAGTCGGTTAATATAAACTGACCAGTTGGTGGTCATCTATAGGTACCCAATGCCTTTGTGGTCATTCCAACATTGTTTTCCATCCGAAATGGCTTCCTTTTGTTACTAAAATTATGCTTAAGCTTGCCCAACCACAATATTTAACAAATGATAAAAACTATTCACTTTATTAACACAATTATGTCATAATCATCATTAAACAAACCAAAATTATAACAGATGACCAGTATTGGAAAGGTTATCAGATATATGTCATTTATATAAAAAAATATGAAGGTCTTTTTATTCATGTTTAATTCATTGTGATATGTGGGGTAAATATCGTACAAAATCTATTAAAGGAGCTCAATATTTTCTCTATATAGTTGATGATCACTCACACGCTGTTTGGATTTATTTATTAAAAGAAAACTTTTAAGTAGCAGCCCTCCTCAAGAAATTTATTATCATGATCAAGAACAATTTGGTGCCATAGTCTAGAGAATCAGAACAGATAACAACGCCGAATTTACCTACCTTCCAACTTATTTTCTTTATATGGGAATAATCCTTGAGACATCTATTATTGATATACCACAACAGAATGGTAGATTATAGCTTAAAAATTGGCATATTATTAATATTTTAAGAGCCTTGCAATTTGAAGGGGGTTTGCCAATTTTCTTTTGGAGCAACTATGTCTTAATTGCCAGTTAATCGCACACCGAGTTCTATTTTGAAGGAAAAGACACCTTGCGAAATCTTGTTCCATCGCCAGCCGAGATATGAACACCTGATTTTCAATTGCCTCTGTTATGTTCATAAACATGATAAGATATCTAATAAATTTGATGCACGAGCATCATGCTCCATTTTTCTCGACTACCATCAATGACAAAATGGATGGCGTGTTTATAACATTAAAACTTGACAAATCATCAATTCTGGAAATGTTATATTCTACCAAAATATTTTTTCCTATAAGAGAAATCCATCGCATCTTGCGACTACCAATGATTCTATCTCTACCGACATTGTTGCTAATCATGGTATTTTTTTTTTACTTCAGGACATAATCTGTGAGAATTCTGATTTTGGGAGGTCATAATTAAAAAATGAATGACGTATACTAATTAGTATTAGTTTGATTTATAGCCCTTCGACTCAGTGTCAAGTTGACTCATGTGTGTCATATAGTTTGTTTATAGGGTATTTATACTATCATATAATATCTTATAATTATTTTGATATATTGGGTAAAAATAATCAGAAATTGGAATTGAGGATTCCTAGATAGTGATGGATGATTTAAGACTTTAGATAGGTCTAAAATTGGATTAATTTGAAGCAAGATTTATTTTAAATTTTTTGGAGATTATATACTATATTCTAGTATTTTCTTAAAGTTTATAAAAATTATTTTAAATTATATATTAATCAAAATATAGAAATCTTGGTTCATATGGATTTTACTATTCATAAGGAGCATATATTTTTTTTTGGATATTTTTCTGATTTTTTTACTATTTTTAATAATTTTTGTAAATTTATTATAATTTTTGAATAATTATTATATTATTATATTTTATTTAATATTTAATATTTTATTTAATTAAATCAGGATATAACTCGGAAAAAGTGTTGTTTTGTTGAAACGATGCAAGAACTTGATACCCCTAGAGCTCTAAGACTTTGGCTTTGTTTTAGGTATGGATTGGTTAGCTAATTATGGGCCAGACATAAAATGTTTTAAAAGGAGGGTGCAACTGTGTCCTACAGATGGAACCAGTTTTATATTTAAAGGAGATCAAAGGGTGATTCCTTTCTATATAATCTCAGTTCTCGAGGTTAGACATTTGATTCAGAAGGGATATCCAACTTATTTAGCTCATGTAAGAGATGTGACAATGTCATCAGAGCTGACAGCACAGGATATACCAACTTTCATAGATTTTCCGAGTATTTTTCCGAAAGATTTACCTGGTATGGCACCCGATAGAGAGGTTGAGTTCTATATCGAGTTGTTGACTGGAACTACTCCAGTCTCTATACCACTGTATGGAATGACACCCATGGAACTTAAGGAACTCAAAACTCAGTTGCAAGAATTAGTCGATAAAGTATTCATCAAACCCAGTACCTCGCCATTGGAGCACTAGTCTTATTTATGAAGAAGAAGGATGGTATGGTGAGATTATGCATTCACTATAGGAAATTAAACCTAGTTACTGTGAAGAATCAGTACCCATAGTCTATAATTGATGATCTTTTTGACCAACTAAGAGGAGTAGTGGTGTTCTCTAAGATTGATTTGAGGTTAGGCTATCATCAGCTGAAGATTTGAGACTTTGACGTACCCAAGACAGCGTTTAGGACCAGGTATGACCATTATGAATTTTTGGTTATGTCTTTTGGATTGACTAATGCTCCTGCATTCTTTATGAACTTGATGAAAAGGGTATTTAGAGCTTACCTTGATCAGTTTATGATTGTTTTTATCAACGATATACTGATATACTCTAAGACTCATGAAGAACATGCTATGCAACTTGGAAAGGTGTTTCACATCTTAAGAGACCATTGCTTGCATGCTAAGTTTAGTAAATGTGAGTTTTGGCTTTCTGAGGTTGTATTCTTAGGCCATATTGTATCCGAGAAAAGTATCTCGGTGGATCCAAAGAAGATTGAGGCAATATTGAATTGGGAAGCATCCAAGAGTGTAACCGAAGGTTGTAGTTTCTTGGGATTAGCAGGCCATTATAGACAGTTTTCGGAAAATTTTTCAGTGATGGAAAGTTTGATGATGAAGTTAATGCTGAAGGGAGTGAAGTTTGTATGGAATGAAGCTTGTGAGCAGAGTTTTCAACATTTTAAGGAATATTTGACTTCAGTCCAAGTTTTGGCTCTACCTATTGATAAAGTGGAGTATATTATATTTAGTGATGCGTCAAGCCAAGGGTTAGGTTGTGTCTCGATGCAAGAAGGCCAAGTCATAGTTTATGCTTCCTGACAACTAAGGTCAAAGGAGGTAAATTATCCTACCCATAATTTAGAACTAGCAATGATTGTGTTTGCTTTGAAGATTTAGTGTCATTATTTGTACGACGAGACTTGTAGGATATTCACTGATCATAAGAGCCTTAAGTACTTGATGACATAGAAGGAACTTAACTTAAGGCAAAGGAGATGGCTTGAACTGATTAAGGATTATGACTTGATCTTTGATTATCATCCAGGAATATTTAATGTTGTAGTTGATGCATTAAGTAAGAAATTGACATCATTTTTAGCTAATGTTAAGGAGATTTATCTTCCTTTGTTAACTGATATAAGGGCTGTAGGACTTAGCATAAGTACTTCTAGTGATGGAGCATTCATAGCTAAGTTCACAATGGAGCTGGTATTGGCTGAAGCAATAAAAGCTTGACAAGGACTTGATTTCGAAGTATAGAGGGCTAAGGAGGATTTGAAGGAGCAGGCAGAATCTCAATACAGGTTGAGAGAGGATGGAATTTTTTTTATAGAGACCGAATATGGGTTCCACGAGATGATCAATTAAGAAGCACTATCATGACCAAAGGTCATATTTCAGCCTATGCTATGTATCCAGGGGTACAAAGATGTATTGTAATCTTCATGAAATTTATTTTTGGCTAGGCATGAATAATGATATTGCTGAGTTCATCTCTCGATGCACGACATGCCAATTACTTAAGGAAGAAAGACAAAGACTAGGTGGATTATTGTAACCCCTTTCTATACTTGAGTGGAAATGAGAACATGTGACAATGGACTTTGTCAGTGGATTACCACGTACCCAAAAAGGATCAGATGCAATTTGGGTTATCGTTGATCGGCTAACTAAGAGAGCACACTTTCTAGCTATGAAGGTGAGCAATTCTCTATAATAATTGGCTGATTTATATACACGAGAAGTGGTTCGACTACATGAGATGTCAGTATCCATTGTACCCGATAGAGATCCTCGTTTCACTTTATAATTTTTTGATAAGTTACAAGTAACTCTTGGTACACAGCTTACTTTTAGTACTGCATTGCATCCTCTGACCAATGGTCAGTATGAGAGAGCTATTCAGATTTTGGAGGACAAGTTGCGGGCTTGTATACTAGAATTTCAAGATAGTTGGGACCGATACCTACCATTAGCAGAATTTGCTTACAAAAATAATTATCAAGCGAGTATTGGTATGGCACCATACGAAACTCTATATGGAAAAGCTTGTAGAACACCCTTGTGCTGGTCGAAAGTTAGAGAAAAAAGCGTGGAAGGAGACGAGCCACTAGACTTTACCTTGGATAAGGTGAAGTTGGTTCAAGATCGATTGGGAGAGGCTTAAGATCGTAAAAAGAACTATGTTGATGTGCGACATAAACCATTAGAGTTTGAAATTGGTGACTCTGTATTTCTGAAAGTAGTGTTGTAGAGAGGGATCATTCGATTGCAAAAAAGAAGTAAGCTTGCACCTCGGTACATTGGTCCTTATGAGATTGTTGAGAGAGTGGGACTAGTAGCTTATAGGCTGAGGCTACCAGATGACTTGCAAAGGATACACAACGTATTCCATGTGTCTATGCTTTGGAAGTACATTGTATATCCAAACCATGTGATAGACATACCACCAATAGAGGTGGCAGAGGACATGACATTCCCCACACAGCCTGTTTGCATTTTGGATCAAACACATAGAGTCCTTAGAAATAGGATTGTGCCAATGGTTAGAGTTCTATGGAGGAATAGTCACTATGAAGAGCAAACATAGGAGTCCGAGGCATAGATGAAGACCCAAAACCCATATCTGTTTCAAAATCGAGGTATACACTAATATCCTACCTTAGTTTTCTTTTACTTTAGTCCTAGCAAGTTTCGGGGATGAAACCTTTTATAAGGTGAGTAGGATGTGAGAACTCTAATTTTAGGGAGACATAATTAAAATGAATAACATATACTAGTAAGTATTAGATTGATTTATGGTCCTCTGACCCAGTATCAAGTCAACCCGTGCATGTCGTATAGTTGATTTATTGGGTATTTATATTATCGTATAATATCTTATAATTATTTTGATATCTCTTTTATATGGGTATAAAAATCAGAAATCGGAATTGAGGATTCCTACATAGTGAGGGATAACTTAAGACCTTAAATAGGTCTAAATTTGGATTAATTTGAAGTATGATTTATATTAGAATTTTTGGAGATTATATTATATTCTAGTATTTTCTTAAAGTTTATAAATTTTTTTAAAAATTATACATTTATTAAAATAAATAAATCCAGGTCCACATGGATTCTACTGTTTAAAAGGTATGTTTATAAGGAGTATGTAAATTTTTTTGAGTACTTTTATGATTTTTTTACTATTTTTAATGATTTTTATAAATTTATTATAATTTTTTAATACTATTATATTATAGTATATTATTATTATAAATATTTTATTTTAGATTTAATTAAATCCAGATATAACACAATATGACTTAGTTTTGGAGTTCCCCAAGATGTCGTTTTAACGTCTAGAGGGGAAAAGTTGTTTCATTGAAATGACGTCGTTTCACAAGGCTTGAAATGATGTCGTTTTGCATTGGGATGGGAACCTTGTTGTCCTCATCCACCGCCTTGCCGACCGAGGAGCTGAAATCAGATTTCAGTCCAGTTTTAGGTATTGGCTACCCTAAGTGAGAAAACACAATTGAAGGTTCGCATCTTGGGCATTCGGAACCCCTGAGGATTTTCATGAGCTTTCTGGGCATAAATTCGACTGTTTTCGTGCCTTTCTCCGGCTAGATTTTTATCAGTAAGACAAAATATTTCTAAGCTCACAACTTGTGCTTTAGTGGATAAGTTGCTACGATTTTTAAGAGGTTTAGTTATGGAAGATATGGGGAGTGTTTTGGTATATCATTCAAAGGTTTTTCGGCGGGTGGAATGGTACATCTCCATTCTGGAAATCAACCGCTAGACTAGCATCTAGAGGTTGAAGATGACCCAGTAGATGACGGTGTTGTCTATGGGACATTTGGACGACAAGTTGTCCATAGTGGGTTTGGATGACAAGTCGTCCATAGTGGGTTTGGACGACAAGTCGTCCAGGTTTAAGCCAACCGACATGTCATCGATTTAAGAGGGTCATACCGGATCGAACCAAATCAAGTTGAACCAAACCAAATTGGGTCGGACTGAAAACATAGGTGAATGAGGTTGTGGCATATGGTCATGTCTGGTACGTGCCATGTTGACTTTTTATTTTTAAGCAATTTTCCAGAAAATCTGAAAATAAGTAAAAATTCAAGAAAAATAGATAGAAAATGAGAAAAATTGTGGAAAAATCATGGAAAATAGAAAAAATATGAGAAATCCAATAATGTATAGTTTGATTGTTTTGGATCTTGTTTCAGGGGTATAAAAATTTGAAATTGATAGAAATTCAAAAAATGTTAGGAAAAATCCCAGAAATTCTGTATAGGCTAATAATGTCCCTTAGGATTGAGTGAAGGTTTGTATTATTTCAATTATTAGTTTTATATACTATGAACTAAGGGATTATGTGAATTTATGGATCATAGAGTGGGAGCTTGCCGAGTGTCACCAGAATAAGGTGAGTGGACTATACTAAAATGTTTTCATCAATTATTTATGCTTCCTATTTGCATTTCTATGCCAAATGTGTAACTTGTCATAAACATATTTTTCATTGACGGAAATCCCTTTCATCATGGAATTTCTTCCAAATCAATGATTTCTTTGCTATATATCTAATATACAAAGAATTATGTGAAAATCTACGTATTTTGTGAATAATTATATGGGGATACTGTCATGCCCCTGGACCTAAAATTTTTTGTCACGACAACTGTCGTAGGCCTACTATATACACTACAATCACATTTGGCAACGCACATAGAAAACCTACAAGGCTAGAAGGATCTAATAAATAGCAGAGAAGAAATAATATGAATAAAAAAAAGACAACAACGGGTTTAATTATAGGCAACGGTGTGGTTCGGGAAACATTTCGTCAATGACACTTCATGTGACTCCTCACCTCATTTCTCTTATTATCTCGTATGATGATTTTGTATGTCCTGATGGGACTGCATAACACTTGGGCCAGAACACTGATGATGCTGGTGTGATAGGTGATGGTAGCTTTACCTATACGGTTCCCACAATAGGAATTCCTGTCATACATTCTGTGAGGGTTGTCTCGCTACACCCTGAACCCCAATATTCACTGCGCGACAATTCCTGCCATAGGCCCACTATATACACTGTCTTTAACACTCAACAATACATATAATAGTCCTACAAGGCTAATGGTACACATTAAAACGGATGTAAAGATTAAAATATTCTATTGATGTATTGGGCAACAGAATTAAAAGGGAGAAATGATGATGTCCGGGCATCGTCAATGATTATTGAATTTATTTAAAAATTACCCAAGACTTCACTAATTACATTGGCTCCAATAGATGTAAACACTCCAGGGAAATACTATGAACATAACACTCCTTAGTTTTACCTCAAGTTCAACTATTAAAAAACCGATGGTCTTCATGCCATGCCCAGGAATGAGCTCTTAATCGTGCTTCACCATTCCTGCACACATGCCAATAGCCTGGTAGAAGCCTGCTAGGTGAGTGGACGGGAAAAATATGCATAATAAAACACACACAATCACTTAATAAAAACACAAACACTGTGGCAAACAATGACACACTTATCATAGCAAACCAACACAATCACTGGCACCATGTAATGCAGCATGTAGAAACTCAGGCACTCAGACAATGGCTAGGCTGGCAATGTTTCTCAGTCCCTCTAGCACCAGGAATAAGACTAGGATCTGTCAGCGTCACTTTTATATGCGACACCTTACGTCTTTTGTTATTTTGTCTGCTGACTCAATCAATCTTGATGGGACATGCACTACTCTTGGCCCAGTTCTATTGACAATGTCAGGGCGTTAGGTGATGGTAGTTTCACCTAGTCAATCCCCATGTTAGGATATCCTATTTATTCATATTATTTTTATTTAATTAAAACACCCCGTCCCACCTCATGCCTCCCTTGGCAAATCCTTGTGGTACTACTATACTTGGAGAGCTCTCGGAAGTTACATAGGTCACCTTATGCTGTTGCGATGCTTGATTTTGTCTTATGATATTGAATGCACCCAAACACTTCATATGCAATTTTAATATAATAACACATTCAATTGATGCACAATATAACTCGATAACCGAACATGAAAATACTTGCAACACATGACTAATTCACAGCACACACGATGATTTCATTTAATAATTTCATACATTTTTAATTAATCATACACATGCATATTCATTCATGCTAGTAAATAATGAATAAAAAGGGGTCCGCCCACTCACGGTTTCCTGACATTTGAAATTCCCACACTTGATCCTCGATCGTTGGGCCAATCCTCAAGATTCATCCTGTGAGACCCCATCCTTCAGAGTGTCTAGTCAGTATTTAGTTACAGCCAGATCATCCGGATTAGTCGGTTTGAGTGAGTTTGACCAGTTGACTAGTCAGAGTTGACCAATTTGACCAGCTTATTAGATAGTAGATCGAGAGTTGACCCATTGACCGAGTGACCTGGACATAGTCATAGAGCCTAGATATCGAGTTTAGGACATTTAGAGTGTCATGTCGTTGTAGTGTGACGATAGTTTGCACGACTTGTCGTTTTAGAGTTTTAACTTGCATTAGGATAATTAGTTTGATATGGTTATCTTTTGAGGCCTGAGTCCAATGAAAATATTCATCTTTATCCCCTTGACCCGAGTGTGAGTTTTCAAGATTCGTTTTGAGTAGCTAGAGGCCTTTGGGCCGATTTCCCTTTAATGGGCCCGATTTCGATTCACCGAGCTCAATGATATTTAAAAAGCCTAAGTTTTATATTTTAAGCCTTTAAACCCTATTTTGGCCCACTTGGGGCATATGAGGGTTATTCCTTACATTTTTCTTTACAATTTTTTTTAAAAAAAAATAAAAAAAGAAAAATTTTAAAATAACAAAAATGCCCTTATTGAGTCACCAGCTCACTCACGTGAGAAGACAACAGACCCAGCCCCCTCCCCTTTCAGTTTCTTCTCACATCGCAAGCAAAGGTAAGCCTTTTTTTCCCCCAAAATCAATTTTCTTCACAAATTGATTTTTCTTTAAAATTAACAATTGAGACTTGTTCCAAATCATAATCTTAACTCCTCTCTACAAATTTTCACTGATCTTTTATTGATTTGTGATAATTTTTGCCAAATTTGAGTATTTTAGGTTAAAATCAGATTTTGAGGTAACCATCCGATAATCCTCCTTTTCAATGTCGATTTTTGCTTGTTTTAGATTGTTTTATTGGCTAACATGCTTGGATGGTTTTTTTGGGTTTCCCATGAGTTTTGTGAGGTGTGTGGATATTTTTGCTTGCTTTAGATTGTTTTATATTGTTGATTTCTTGTTAAGATATTTCTTGATTTTTATGATTTCATGGTACATCGTTACTTAGTTTTCATACATTATGTGATATGCATTTTGAGGAATACAAAAATATGTATATATATGATTTATAGGTGACTTGGAATTGACGAATTGCGCTTGGAAAATGTGAAGGTAAGTGGATGAGTATCCCTAGATGGAATTATAATCCCTTGCCTAAGAGTTTGGATGGATTGTGTATGCCTTGTTTGAGTAGATGATGTGATAGGCTACATATGCCTTCGGGCTTTTTGAGTGGTGTGTGCGTGGAACATGTGTGATAGTGTGCTTTCTCCATATGTTCCGAGGACAATACTGGTGTTAGGGGTTATATTTTCCACTTGCATTGTAATTTTCCACCAATGGGCTCCTGATTTCCCTTTGGGAGGGGTGATTAGTGGAGTAGTTTAGAGGTCTGCCCCGCATATGTTTTGGGTGTATATTAGCCTGAGAAAATTCTGAGTTTTGGTTTGTGAGCCCATTTGGGTGTGGACTCGAGTTTGTGGACTTATTCTTAACGAGATCATACATGTGCATTGGATTGTATTGTTTGTGTGGATTGAATGCAGATTTAGCTGGCATGGACTTATTTGATATTTATTTTCATCTATTCTTTTTTTTTCGAATGATTTTAGTGTATTGTCTCTATTCTCCCATTATTGTTTATGATGCGGTGACTCTCACTGAGGTCGTCGAGATCTCACCCCCTCCTGTTGTTGTTTTTCAGGTTTAGGTCCAAGTGATCGCGTCTCGAGTTTCTTTTGAGGTTGAAATTCCCAGTTATCAAAGGGCTGGACTATTGAATATTTCACGTTTGGAAACTCGGCATTTTCTTTTGTATTTTGGATAGTGATATTCATGCTTCTTTTGGTTTTGCATGCTTGCCCATTGATTAATGTGAACTTTTTGTGGGTTGTGTTGATTTCTTGCTTTGGACTATGTATACTACTTTTGGATTTAATATATGAGATGAGCAGGGTCTCTTGAGCACACTTTGTTATTATTAGGCTTGAGATTGATGGACTTTTTGTGATTATGCATGATTGGCGTCATGTGGCCTACTGTGTGTGTTTTTAAATCTTCCACTGTTTGTGTTTGTACTCCGTGACAGGTTATGTTATGCCAAGATTTACATGCTCCATTTTTTAGTTTCAAATTTATATGTATTTTTTTATATGTTTTGGGAAAAGAGTTTTTAGGTTAACTCTTGTGTGGTTACAAGTTGGGCCAATTGGAGCTGCACGGCGGTGAGGAGCCCAGTTATCGGGTTTGGGTCCTCACACATCCTCTATAGGTATTCACCTACACATGTATTTGTAATCAAATCCTTAATATCGTATTCTCAATACATAGCGCACTTAAAATCACACATCTACGACCTTAATATAGCATGTTTCTACTCTAAATTCAATATGAAATCGATTCGGATATTTTTTCTATTTTTTCTTTTTGGAATCTTAATCTATTTATTTGACCTATTAAATCACATCAGATTTAAATGATTCTTATACCATTGGATTCCTTATCATTTCTAGTATTTATCATAATTTTTTGGGAATTTGTCTCAATTTTAATCTATTTTTCTCGAAATTTATTCTTTAATTTGCCTATTATTTGCATTTTCTATTTATTTTCTATTTTCCAGCCAAACCCCGAGCGACACCTGGCAAAACTAGGCACACTCAGAGCTATCACCAAGCCTCCCAGATCGTGACACATGCCCGGATCAGAGCGTGCCACATCTCCCCTTCCCTAGGCTCGAATTTAAACCTGGGTCTCCTTTGAATGACCTGTCACCTACATCCACGGGTGACTCGTCATCCACTTGCACGATGAACTACTCTTCTCTCTTTGGCTAGAGCAGAAGACTCATCGCTTGACTGGGTCATCTTCAACCTCTAGCTAAAATCCTAGCTCCTGCAAACCCTAAAATTGAAATTCCTATCTTCCCATACATATCCCAAAACCTAACAAACGTAACACTGAATTGTTTCTCGCATTAGGACAAATCAAAACACACCAATAATTCCCTTTTAACAAACTAAAACCTTAGATCTAGTAGGAGGAAGCACTCAGTTTTCTGGGTAGTGTTCTCACCCAAATCCATCGGAGATTCTTGCTGAAACGACACAAAGATAGTCGGAATGAGTCCAACATTCTACCACGAAGAAAAATCGAAGCTTTTCCAAGTGGGTTCAATGATGGAGAGAGAAATAGGTGCGTGGCTATGTCCGGCTTATTCTCAAAAAATCTCCTAATACCTTTGAACTATTAACGGACATATCCAAGATCCTAAATCAACCAAACCCACTATTAATTCTCATCACACTTTTTTTAAATCCTCAATTTCATAATTATCCAAAATTCCAATAAATACATTAATTTCTTAAAAATTAAATTTAACCTCGTATCATGAAAAATCGAATTTATTGCTTTTCATCATTCTAAGACACCAGCTAAGGCCCATTACCCTCATAAATCTCGATTGGGCTTTCTGGCCCAAGTACTAAAAAATCCCGATTCTCACATCCTTCCCTCATAAAAAATTTGGTCCTTGAAACTTATATCATAACTAATCTTATCGTAAGAATTTCACCTACACAATTCATTGCTAAGATTGCAATGTCCAATCGCAATCTTCTTACACCCAACATTACCTGAAATCATTCTTACTAGTAATTTCTTATGACTACCTTCATCACCTAGAATGTGATATCATAACACATTCTTTTCATCCTCAATTCTTTCTAGGTTTCTTTGCAATAGTACACTTATCAATCAACATAGTTTCACAAATTTCATCAATTAACACCAATCACATATGGTCACTAGTCACAACCGAACGCAAAATAGTCATACTCAAAATTTTTTCACCTTAAACAGTAACCTTCATCATCGACTCATAACAAAATCCATCTCAATTTCTTCTCAGTTCACAAACACTACGCTTTTACTGCACTATTTCACTCTTATTATTACTTCTAAATTGATACAGCCAAGATCATTCTCAATCTTAACACATTCAAACCGATACCAACATCGGTCATATATTGGGTTTTAATAACCTCATATCAATCCATATTCACATACCAGCCTTATTATTCAATGCCGAGTACTAAGTTGTTAAAATCGATACCCAACCTTCTAGTTCATCAGTATATCACATCATTTTCAAAAAAATTTAACTCAAAATGTCTCAATGTAAAGATTCAATAATCAACTCTTTCAACAAAGAGTATAAATTATGATCAAGATATCATAATCTCATATTTCACGATAATACTTTGATGTCAAAATTGATAACTCTACGCTATAATTATCATGCTTCCACTGCGTATCCTATCATCCTCTCCAACTAGCACATTAGGGTAATACCACGAGTTTCGTGGTTCCACTTATCCATTGAACCAACTTGACCCAAAAACACTCCATAAACTCATAAGTCATAGTCTTAAATTTAGTAACAAACCATCGACAAATCCATATCCTTTCAAATTAACTGCTTTGTCATAACTTCCTGGTTCTCACCAGGTCTAATTCTCAATTGAAAGTTCCTCAATTCAATAAATAGCCCTAATCCAAGAGATAATAACCTAAGCTCAACACTTACGATGTACATTACACTGCAAAATTTCAAACAAAATCCACACCTTATCAAAACTTATATGCATTCCATGCACAACGATCTATTTTTATCAATTACACAACAAAAGATATGCACTCTGTGCATTATCGTCATCATTAACTATTCAATTCCAATAACGTTCATCTCGCGTGCTAAAAAGCACATTATACACTAATGGCATACTAAATAGCTTTCGATAAAATAACATCTAAGGCTCACCAAAATAATAACATCTAAGGCTCACCAAAATATAGAAGGAAAATAACACTAATGGCTTCGTCCTACTATAAGTTATGCAATACCAAAAAATTTACTAAGGCAATCTACAATCAATCCAAATCTGATTTATGACTTAAAAGGAAAATACGGAATCTCAATGTTATTCACAGTTTCTCACAGTTCCAATAAGTTGTACCTAATCAATTTGCCAAATACTTTCACTTTAGTTAAATTAACCGAATACTAATTTGATCTTGATTCGAAAAAAAAATTTAACTGAGTCAGCTATTAAATCATCCAAACCCACCATTAAGTCTCATCACACTGTTTTTAAATCCTCGATTTCATAATTATCCGAAATTCCATTGAATACATTAATTTCTTAAAAAATAAATTTAACCACGAAACATAAAAAATAAAATTTATAGGCCTTACCCCGTGTCTTAATCTGATGAAGAGCAATAAATTCTACTATTGATGATATGAGGTTAAATTTTATTTTTTGAGGATTTAATGTATCTAATAGAATATTGGATAATTATGAAACTGAGGATTTAAAAACATTGTGATGAGATTTAATGGTGGGTTTGGATGATTTAATAGCTGCCATAGTTAAATTTTATTTTCGAATGAAGATCAAATCAGTATTCAATTAATTTAACTAGAGTGAAAGAATTTAGAAAATTGATTAGTTGCAGATGAATTTTCCTGTGGATCGATACTCATTCTTATAGAACTATATTACTTGTTGCCACAGGTGTCCCTCTAATGAACTTGCATAAGCAACTACAATAGAAGTAGGCAATTCCTTATCCAAGAAATAGATTCCCGAACATAATCTACGTAAATCAATTGTCTTCATTGTAATAAGGTGTTTCTTGAGATAGAATCATATATCACAACAACGTTATTACTATTGGTGAGTTCAGGAATAGAGATAAGATTGCAAGTGAAGTCTTGGATATATGAAACTGTAAAACCCCATCCTTCTGGTTTGTCCAGTCAGCTCATTTTTCCCAATTAGCATAATTTTAGTGGTCCATATGTCTGGTTTATACTTTGACCATATCAAAAATCAAGTCAGTGAAAAATTACTATTTTTCCCCTATTAGACCCGAACTAATTTTGTACTTGTTTTGAGTGGCCAGGTGTTTTTAAGTCATTTTGTAGGCCTTTAATCCCGTTCCACTATGTGTGAGTCATTTGTTGTTTTTGGCCCATTCGTTTATTTTTCAGGCTTGTTTATCGATTATCGAATCGTATTTAATCCTCCCGAGCTCGATCGCCTAATTCAGGACCAAGTCTGTTTTTGGGGCTGGATCACTAGGGTTTTAGACTTAGGCTATATAAATGCATATTAGCCAGCCCTTAGCCATAGCTCCACTTTCTTTTTCCCCTTTTTACTAACTATTCCCTTCTGATTATCTCTAGACAAGTAATATCTTCTCCCAATTCTTTCAAAGATTAAGTTGATTCCTTTCCCAAATTCTGATGTTGTTCTATCCTTTCTCAAAATTGTGCATGATCTTTATTCCAAATCGGTATCTGTATCATAATCCTTTTATTTTGCTCCGATCATTTTGTTTTCTTGTAGTGGTTCTCTTTCTTTCCTCCAGTAATCTTCCACTACACTCGTATGTCCACGTTTGTCAATTTAGGGTTGGGGGTATTGGTATATCAGTGAGTAGCCGATAGGGATATGTTCCATTTTGGGTTTCATTTGTTTTGATTGTATTAATTGCTTATTGTTGTGATTTAGGTGGTTCTAGATCACGTGATAAAGGCAAAGAAATTGCCACCAATTCTTCCGTACGTGAGGTTGGAGACTATACCTCATAAATTTGATCGACAATTGTTTTATATTTTTATTTTTAATTTATATTGTGTGATTTTTTATTAGAGGTTTATACCCCACGCTCATATTCCTTGTTCATCTATAATATTTACTATATTTCTCTTGGGTTTTAAACATAGTGAAAAGTGTGAGAAGAATCATTGGTCTAGTTTTGGATTATTGTCTCCTTGTCTCCTTCCTTGTGTTCTTGCTACGCACCGTCTACGGAAACCACCTAACCTCCTTTGGGTTCTTTTGTTTTGTTAACGTTTTATAACTTAGGCCTGAGATAAAAAGTAATATTTATTTTATATTCTTGAGAAAAAGATAATAAAAAAGAAGAAGAAGGGCGCTATCGTTTTTTATATGCAGCCTTTTGTCGCTTCCATCGTGCTATTCTTTTCCTTGATGCTCAGTTTTTTTCGTCAATGCCCTTTTGTTTTCTTTTATTGATGCGCATCAACCCTTTTTCATCTATTTGTTTTTCTTTTTAGTTTAGCCACGAGTGCCACTTTATAATATGCCTTTTATTTGCTCTGGTGTTTATTTTGTCTCGTAATGCATCCAATTCTTAACTTGGTTCATCTTCTCGTACCTCTATTATTATTTTCATATGTATAGCCTTTTTACTTTTTATCATAGCCTTTTATGTTTATTTAATTTAAATGAAAAACTCATGCCTTTAAAACTAAAAGCATAGATGGAAATTAACATAACTAGAATTGTCCCAAACTAAACACGTAGCTTTTTATTAGCATAACTAGAATTGTCTTCACTAGCATAGCCTCTTATAAATATCATTATAAATATTAATTTAATGGAATTAGTATAAATTTAAGATTTTTCAGTTTTCAATAAAACGTAATATCCTAATATATAGTTTAAAATAAGCATGTTGTTTAATAAATGTTTTGTACTTAGTATGGTATCTATTTCGATAAAAATTCTTTTGGCCAATGTGAGGTGAGTATACGGAATCTCAGTGTCAGGGGAGAGTTGCTTACCTATTCGGGAGTTGTATGCGTGTTATCTATGTTTGCTTGTTAAGTCCTTCACAAGTTGGTTCGTATTGAGATAGTATGATACGTTTAGCTTTTCTCTGCCTAGTCTCAGACAACACTGGTAGTAGAGATTACGTATAAGTATTTTTTTTAAAAAAAATTTAATTAACAATGCTAATGGACTTTCGGTTTCCCTTTAACGAGGGCTACTCGAGAACTGATTTATTATGTCCACCCTATTAGGTTTCATTAGGCACTATTAGCCTGTGTTCTATTGTGCATATTGAGTTATAATCTATTAGGCTAGAACTAAGTTTTATGTTATAAAATCAAGTGCATGATTTATTTTGTGTTCTTTTAGTTGTATCAGTTACGTGCTTGTTTTTATAGTAAATCGATTCTTCCCTGTTTTAGTATATGCCTTTGTTCCCCTATAGGATGTATGAAATTATGACTCCTACTGAGATTATTAACTCACCCACTGTTATTTCTCTCTTTTAAGAGTAGTTCGTGAGCCAACTTTTGAGCTAGTTAGGCCAGAAAGTCCAATTGAGGATTGTCAACATTAATGAGTTTTAGCCTACATTTTTAGACCAATGAAGAGTTATAGGTTGATTTCTGATGATTTCAAGTTAAATTTCTATTTCGAGGGATTATTATATTTATTGATAATTATCAATATTTGTGAAATTGATAATCTAAAAATAAAAAAATGAAATTTTCTGATGGTTTTAGTTATTTGGGACCTTGGATAGGAATTTTCCAAAAATTTTTAGAAAGAAATTCATAATTTTCGTAATTTTTTAGAAAATCAAAATAAGGTAATTATTTTTAGTAAATTATATATTTATGTATAGTACTGTTCAAAAGGAATTCATAAGATTTTTTCACTTATTTTTCAGAGGTGCATTGTAATTTTTATGGATTTTTGATGATTTTATATAATTAATAAATAATATTTATTATTTAATATTGATAAATTAAATTATTAAAATATTATAAGTCTTAAAACAACAGCGTAGTATGTCTTTTTGACCAAGCTAGTCAAAATGACAACCAGCTTCATCGTTTTGAGCCATTGTCAAGTAGGGGGTACCGTTTTGTTAAAACGACATCGTTTTCATATGAACCCTAAACAACATCATTTGTTGTTCCACTTGCTGCCGCCTGAGACTTTTCCAATCACCACCCGTTACTGGTGAAGTAATGGGATAAGATCCCTTAAAATCCTCTAGATGTCCAAACCATGTATCGAGCTCCTCTCTATCCCAAAATTTTCTCTGGAAGGTGACTCCCATTTTTGCGAACCTGTTCCAAGTGCTTTTGTGTCGTTTCTAGCCGTTTCTTGGTCAGATTTGGATAAGAATTAAACCCAGAAAACCAGGCTCTTCTCCTTCCTCTATCTAGGGTTTTAGTTGTCTAAAATAATTAATTATAGTATAGTTTGGTTCATTTTGATATGGGTTACATGATGGTAGTGAGCCAAGGGGGTATTATTGCATGTATGGAAGACCCAAGCCTAAGGTTTAGGCGAGTTGACATGCCTTGAAGTGTGTGTGTGTCATCAATCTAGAGCTTTGAAAGTTGATATGGTCGCTCCTGGTTCCACTAGGTGTCACTCAGTGATTGATCAGAATATAAAAAAAATCACAGAAAATTAGAGAAATAACCATAAAGAGTAGAAAATTCGGGAAAAATAATTGGTCAAATAATTAGATCAAAGTCTGGAAAATTACGAAAAAATAAGAAAAATATTTGTATTGCTTTCGTATTATTTTCAGGTAGATACGCATCGTATTGAGGCTATAGACGCGTAATTTTATTCGTAATTATGATATTAAGTATGCGATATTAAGGATTCTATTATAAATGCATGTGTATGTGGATACCTACAGGCGATGGGCCTCAAGGAATCGGTCTAGCTTCGAGGATCAAGTGTGGGAACTTCGTACGTTGGGAAACCCGTGAGTAAACAGACCTTTTAACACATTGTTTATTGGCATGAATGAATATGGATGAGTATGATTGATTAGAAAAGTAATGAATTAATTAGAGAAATTAATTGCAAGAGTTATGAAATGCTTCAGAATTGCCTGTGTTGACTCATGTGTGAATTGTTGAACTATGCCATGAATTATTTGAATGTGCCATGTATGCTATGATTGTCAAAGTTCATATGAAGTGTTTAGGTGCATTCGGAAGTATAAGATAGAATCAAATATTACGACAGCATAGGGTGACCTATGTAACTCCTGAGAGCTCTCCAAGTATGGTAGTGCAGCATAGATTTGCTAAGGGAGGCATAAGGTGGGATGGGGTGTTTAATTTAATGAAAATAATACAAATAAACAGGATATTCTAATGTGGGGATTGAGTAGGTGGAGCTACCATCACTTAATGCCCCAGCATCGTCAGTGGAACTGGGCCAAGAGGAGTGCATGTTCCATCGGGACCGATCGAGTTTGCATACGAGATAGCAAGAGATGTGAGGAGCTGCATATAGAAGTGCCATTGACGGATACCAGTCCTATTCCTGGCACTGGAAGGACTGAGAGACATTACCATCCCAGCCAAGATCCTGATTTCCTGAGCTATGGCGTGCTGCATGATGACTGTGATCGTGTTGATTGCCTTGACGATTATACAAGTGTTTTGTTGTGTGCTAGTATGCCTGTGTTTTCATTAAATGATTGCATGTGATTTTGCTATGCATATTTCCCCGTCCGCTCACTTAGTAGATTTTTGCTAGATTTTTGCATTGAATGCACAAATAATGAATTATGTATAGTAACTCACTCCCAGGCATATCGAGAACCAATTGATGAATGAAGAATCATAATCGAGGTAATTTTAAGGATTAGTATATTTATAGAGTTATCCCTTGAGTAGATTTAATGATAATCGAGTCGTTGTTTGAATTTTATTCCTATGTAGTATTAATAATCTTGCTCATTTTTTGATGTCACCCAGACAACATTGTGCCTTCTCCTTTATTTGCTGGCCAATATTTTGATCTCCACTTTACTTTCATACCACTAGCCATGTAGGACTATTATATGCATTGTTGTGTATCATAGCAATGTATATAGTGGGCCTAAGACAGTTGTCATGCAAAAAAATTTGGGGTCCGGGGCATGACACATAGGCAGTGTTTCGAGGTATGAGCTTCGTACGGCTTAGCTGGACTATCTCACCCGTATGTTTTGGATTACACACTTGGATTTTATTTGTATTTGGACACAGTATGTTTATATTGTGGGCTTTAGGCCGGGTTTGATTTTTGGGCTTGTGTGCATTATGGACCCATTCGGGTTTTCGTTTTCAGTTTAGTGAAAGACTTTCACTTTTTTTTATTGCTCTATGTTTCTATGCCAGATGTCTTACTGTAATTGGTACATGATCCATTTTAATAAAATTAAATGCTTTGTTTTCGGAAAATATGTTTGAAAAGTCTTCGAAGCCTTGTGGGATTTGGATTAGTCCACGTGTTGAGCTTGTTCGGGTTTGATGGTGGTAAGAGCATAGTTTTCAGGTTCGGTGGTAGCGGAGCCAATCTTGTTAAGTAAAATTGAATTTATCTTTAATCGCAAGTGCATGATATCTACAAGTAATATAGTTATAGAAAATAAGTATAGATCCACAGGGAAAATCTGTCTAAAACTGATCAATTCGCCAAACCCTTTTACTCTAGTTAAATTGATAGATTAACATGTATTTGTGGACTGAGAACATGCTAAAAGTAAATAGCAGTAATTGCCACACTTAAAATCCAAACAACATACTGTGGATTAGTCTATAAAAGATAACGAATCCAACAACAATTACGAGTGTTTATGTTTGTAGACTAAGAACTTGATATATTACAATGACCTCCTGACGTCTACTTATACCAAGCCCAAGGTAACTAGTCTTTATCCTTCAAGCGATAGTCCTTATCCGCATATCTCTAGGCTTGATTTCATACGATCGATCAGTCGGTGTAGATTAACCAACTGGTCCGATGATGTTCGGCATGGTTAACTTGGTAAACTGACCGGTCGGTTGAGCTTCAGCATCTTCGTCTTTTTTCTCTTTTTTTTTCAACTAACCGGTCGATGTCCTTAAACCGACTGTTTGGTTTAGGCTCGGCAAAAATCCTTCATTACACCAACCAATCAATTAGTTTTAACCGACCAGTTGGTTGGCTCACACAATCACCAACTTCAATTTTTACGTTTTGGTGCGTCTTTCATACAAAAATGCTATCTTTTACTGCAAAAAATTATTGCACACCTACTCAACCACAACACTCAACAAATGATCAAAATGTTCACTAATTTAACCTAATTAGCAAGCAATTGTTCTTAAATTAAATCAAAATCATAACGGATGACCATTGTTAAAAATAAGTTAACAAATCTCTTAAAACATAAAACTTTGCTAGTCCCTAGCAAAAACAGTTTGATAAAGAAACACAAACACCAAATACCTGGATAATTTCAATTTAAGAAACTTAGTTCACTTCATCAATAAGTAACAGCAAACACTCAATTCTGAAATTTTTGTCTTTCAATTCTTACCTGATTGTATTAATTTCAGTTTCACATAAAGGAATTAGGATTTTCAAAACACCCAATACTCATGCACTAGTTCATCAAATCAGTCAGAATATTTATTGGAATTTCAGAAGTGCAGCTCAAAGGTCCTATCGAATTAACCCACCATAAGTCCTTTTACATTTGTACTTCAAGCATTTTTTTCTTTCTCTTATTTTTATAGTTTTCAGCACATAAGATTATATTTTCTTACTTAAGCATGCACGACATTGGTGAGTTAACCAATAGCTTAATTAGTACTAGCCATTCCTCATAATTTTTTTCTCAACATAAACTAATCAATTTGATACTTTGCTGCTCTAAATATTGATTAAGATTTGAACCTAATGCCACCTTTAATTTTTAAAACTAACTTCAATACAATCCAGGTTCAAATATAATCAGTCATGCTAAACAAAATTAAAAATACATCATCAGTTTTTCAAAAGTGAACCAATCTCCTCAAACTTAACATAAATGGACGTCTCTGACATAACATCAAATCCCAAATATTATAATAGAATATATCATAATAAATAATGAAACACAATGACATGATAATTCAAATAGAACACGACATAGGACAAACAAGAATTTAATAATAAAAAGATAGATAAGTGAGACAACAAACTTAGCTCCCCCCTGGTGCTTGATCATCATCCCCTCATTGTGGTGGAGGTGGACCACTTGGATTCAGATATCGAAATTGCTCGAACATCAATTGATTAGTGTATTGCTGGTATTGCATGGAATGAATCTACTATTGTTCAGTTTGTTGGAACATCTCCATCTGCCTATTTTGGTCACCCTGTACCTCCCACAAAGTCTCCTTAATGACTTGTTTCTGTCCAGACAATGTGCACTGCTGGATAGAAATTTCTTCTAGACACGCTATCAGATTAGAGTCCACTACTGTATGTGAAGAAGAACCTATCTCCCTTGGCCTTTCAGGTTGTTGGGGCACTACTAGTGTTGGTGCAACACCCTCTCCTATATAACATCCTTCATAATAATGAATACTCCGTCTTCCGCTTCATTGCTTTAATCACCTTGATCTTCACCGCAATGTATGAAAATGTAAAAGGCAGCAATGGCTTGAGAATTGCAAAATACAGCTCCTCACATGGAATCACTCTAACTTCTAAACATAATGAGGAAATCACATGTGCGAATGGAATACGATTGTTCACATTCTGCTTCCAAGAAAAAACTTTTCCTGCAACAATCTTCCCAACATTAAATCATATTCCTAGCATAATTTTATGCAACAATAAACTAGCTTCCTTGTTGATTTCATAATCCTTGGAAGTAGAAATTAAATTATGTCCCATAATCATATTCTAGAATTTTGCTTCCCTGCAGAAATTTGTGGTGGTAATAGTCCCACCATTGGGTTCCTCTACCCCATCTCCCATGTAAAAACATTATAAATTATATGCAAATCTGGTTCCTCTTCCTCCTCCTCATCATCTCCATCATCCTCATACACCACAACATAATAAGTATTAATTACATCGGTAGTAGTTCTAACAAACTACTGCCTAACCATAAAAAATCCATCTACAACATCATACATATTTTTATTGAATTTATACACAAGTTCTAAATAGGCATCTACAGGAGTTTATACAAAAAATATTTCCCAACCATGTTTAACACATAATTCCTCAAATTTTGGAGGATAAAACGTACCATGTCTTGTATATTTTTTCCCGTATTCAAAGCTCACTTCCTTCTTTTTTGAAGGAAGAGCGATATGTATATTAAGAAGTAACAATAATACATGAAGTAGGACAGGGGTAGTGAGAGAATCCCCCCACTCACACATACCCCTGCAACCATCCGTGTGGACGGCAGGAAAAGATTTTCCTCCCCAGCCGGTAATGCCCCGAGTTCACCACACCTTGGCAGTTCGAGACAGGACCACCCCAAATGGTCCCCAACACAGGTGTTTAGTAAGGAACGGTATATCTCTTATTTCATCGATGGTATTCCGGCAGAATGGACATCTAACAAGTTATACAAAGCGATAGCAAACGTGGAACCAGTGGTTGATGTTTTTATCTCGGGGAGGCTGTCTAAGCGAGGAGTTCGATTTGGTTTTCTCAAATTTGTGAGATGTGGAGTACAGGAAGAAGCTCGACAAAGAAGGTTACATTCGATCTTAGGTGGTTCCGCGTGGACTCACATCAACGTCGCTAGGTATGAGGCGGGCATAGGCCAACACAGCGGGCAGCAAGGGAGACAAGCTGGAATATCAGCTTCTCAAACACCTCTGCGGGGAACAGACGGACGTTCATATGCAGATGTCATAACGGATCATACGAAGAAAGAAATGGAGGGCTGTCCATTGAAGATTGTTTCAGATCCAAGGCTGCTGGATAGACTACAGCGAAGTGCAGTTGGCCTTTTTCGTCAGAATGCAGATTCTCAGTTGGGTTTACCGGATGGGGTCATGTGCATTGATATGGGATCCTCTCAGAAACTAGTGGTATTTAATAATGTGGAACACATGCGGACAGAACTGAGCACCAATCAAGTTTTTTGGCATGAGAAGTTTTATGATCTGCAACCATGGCGGATGGAAGAAGTTGGCATTAGAAGATTATGCTGGATAAAGGTGCAGGGTCTTCCCCTCAACGTGTGGTATGAGGAAGCTTTCAGAAGGATCCTTAGCTCAATAGGTTCGCTAGTGCAAATTCATCCACAAACGACAGAATGGAGTGATTTATCAGGTGCTGTATTGCAAGTAGCCACTCCCCTGGTGCAGAATATCAAGCAATACGTAAATTTGCAAGTAGAAGATCAACAGTGTTCAGTACAGATAAGTGAAATAAAGGAGGAAGTTGTTCTGGGTCCTGAGAAGGATGGCCAGGGGTCCGTGTCTGGTGGGAGCAATAGCTTTATTGTTCCCCTACAACCCAACCTAAAAACTGACAGGAAAATTACTTTATTACAAAAGCCAGTCAGCCCCCCTGTAGCTAAGACAAAAGGTCTAAAGGGAGATGAGTTGCTGCGACGAGCAGTGCCAACAGCTCCCGATGCTAGTCCCATGCGTGAGAATCCTGGGTTACACAACCAGCCAGCTCAGATAATATGTCCAGCTAAGATGCCACAGGTGGCGATGAGTCAGCACAAAGAAGGGTGGGTGGGATTTCCATTGAATTCTAACAGACATAGAAGTCAATACACAGCCCCTGAGTGTGTGTCCGTGTCTTTGGAGTGGCAGAACTTGCGAGGTGTCTCTCGCAAGGCCATCTCTGAAGGTGCGCATGGTGAGGTAGCAGATACTAACTCTGATCTTCCATCCTCAGCTGAGGGTATGGTGTTTACTAGAATGAGGAAGGAAGGGGAGAAGGCATCGAGAGTAGAGTCCAAAGGTAGATCCGGGGTTCGGAAGATTGGTAAACACAAAAAACTCAAGCATCTTAAATCCAATGGAAGTCTGTCTTCAGAGAGATATAGTCAGCAAAATGGAAGTGGTGATGCACCCCTGGTGGATGATCCCTCTTTCCTTTCTGAACCAAGAGTAACGGAAGAAGGTCAGTCCAGCAGTGAGGGTGAAGTGCCGATGACTCTCAAGAGTTGTCCAGTTGAAAATGAGGTGCAGCAGACATTGGATATTGCGGATCAGCTGGGCCTCAGTCGGAAGAATACGAAAGCGGAGATTAGGAAGAAATTGAAGGCATTGATAGTAGAGGAAGACAAGGAATGGCAGGCTCACTGTCTGCAGTAGTGTAGGCTTGGAGGCAGGTAATTTGCGGTTTGACAACGGAATGGTTAATCTAGCTTTTTGGAACATACGGGGTTGCAGGGGGAAGCTGAAGGAGAGACAGGTACGTGCTATTATTAGGAAAGAATAGTTGAGTATTATGTTGATATGTGAGACCAAATTGGAGAATTTTTCAGAGGCAGTGGTCTCTCGTCTATGGCCTGAGCATAATATTAAATGGGCAGCTGTTGATGCTCAGGGGACTGCAGGGGGGATTGTAAGTTTATGGAATGATTCAGTAGTGCAGGTTCTTGGGGTGGAAAAGTATGACAGATGGATACTATTGAAGATGAGGGTTAGGGATACAGGATTTACCTTTGTGTGCGTGGGACTTCATGCTACTAATGTAGTGGAGGAACGACGTTTGCTGTGGGAAGAGTTGGCACAGCGGAAGAGTGTAGACGACACCCCATGGATCATGTTGGGAGATTTCAACGAAACACTTATAGAGGCAGAACGACTTGGCAATTACTTCAACCATGCAGCAGCCAGTCGGTTAGCACACTTTATCAGCAGGGCAGGGTTGGTTGATATTCCTCTTATTGGCAAAGCGTTTACCTGGTTTAATACTTACTCTGCTTCCCGTATAGATAGAGTGTTAGCGTCACCGTTGTGGGTTTCTCAATTCCACAATCATAGGTTGTGTGCTGGGGATAAGGGGTTCTCTGATCACGTCCCCATCATCTTCAAGGCTGATTCTTTTCGATGGGGACATACACCATTCCGTACATGGGACGTCTGGTGGGAAGACGGTCAATTCATTCAGCTGGTGGATAGTATATGGAGGGAAGTCGAGCATCACAATCCTGGACTATTCTGTGTGGTTAAGAAATTTGCATTTGTAAAGCGAAAATTACAGATGTGGCACAATTCACATTTCGGGGAAGTCGAGGGCACACTGAAAACCACACTGGCCGAGATAGATTCATTTGATCAGCGAAGAAGTAATATGGGGATGACGCTGAATACCAGATATCATGAGTTACACCAGCAGAAATGGGATCTAAAACAAAAGCTGGAATCGATGTGGAGGCAAAAGTCAAGACAACAGTGGCTCAAGATGGGGGATAAGAATAGCAAATTTTTTCATGCAAGTGCTACGTTACGGCGTTCTTTTAATTTCATCGGCTCCATCAGATTTCAGGACAGGATTCTTACCACTCCAACAGAAATCAAACGGGCAGCAGTAGACCACTTCCAAGGCTTCTTTGCGGACGAGGGCCAGCGCTGGTTGGGGCTGGGTAGGTTAGAATTGCCACGCATATCTGTTACAGCAGCAGAACAGCTACAATTGCCATTCCTTGAGGAGGAAATAAAAAGTGCAGTATGGGAGTGTGGTAGTCATAAAGCACCAGGACCAGACGGTTTCAATTTTTATTTATTAAAAAAGCTTGGTCAGTGGTTGGCAAGGATATAGTTACGATGGTGACTGAATTTTATCACAGTGGGATTCTTCCTCGAGGGGTAAATAATGGTTTTCTGATGCTTATACCCAAGGTATCTGGTGCTGATGAGTTCAATGCCTACAGACCTATAAGCCTTATCAACGGAATGTATAAAATTATAGCCAAGCTACTGTCCAAGAGGCTTAAGAGAGTGATGGACCAATTAATCTCTCCATTCCAAACAGGATTTATGGAAGGTAGATATATTGCTGATTCAATTATGGTGGCAAATGAAATTATACATAGTATGAAGACATCCCATCATAAAGGCTGGTGTCTGAAGCTAGATTTTCAAAAGGCCTACGATTCTGTGAACTGGTCTTTTCTGATGGAGGTTATGTTACAAATGGGGTTTGGATAGCGGTGGCGTACATGGATTCACAGTTGCATATCGTCTGCGCGGTGCGCCATTCTCATTAATGGGGCACCAACAGAGGAATTTTCAGTGCAGCGTGGTTTGCGCCAAGGCGATCCACTCTCTCCTTTACTCTTCAACCTAGCCGCTGAGGTACTGTCCCGAATGTTGATTACAGCAGCAGATGGCCAAGTATTTCAGGGGATAAGTATTGGTGGTATGCGTCTCACGCACTTGCAGTATGCCGATGACATCATTCTCTTTAGTCAAGGTGATCATTTGGAGATTATTCGCCTAAAGAGATTGCTGAGATGCTACGAGGTTCTTTCAGGATTAAAGATCAACTTCCATAAATCTGGGTTGGTCGGCATTAACACCTCCAATTCAAAAGCAGCGACCTTGGCAGCAAAGATCCACTGCCGATTACAGGTGTTACCAATCTTGTACCTTGGTGTCCCTCTTGCTGCGCAACCTCAGCGACGAAACACGTGGCAAACGGTGGTGGACAGATTTAAAAAAAAACTCAGCGCGTGGAAGGGAGCCCTTTTGTCACTTGGAGGAAGAATGATCTTGATTAAGTCTGTCTTGAACAGTCTCCCCGTTTATTATATGACTTTTTTTCAGATACCGGCAGGTGTCCGGAAGGTGCTAGAAAAATGGATGCGACGCTTTTTGTGGACTGGAAAAATTGAGTCAAGGTGTTTATGTAAAGTTCGATGGTCGACGGTGGTCCGGAAAAAGGAGAGGGGAGGAGCTGGATTAGGATGCTTGCGGCTCAGAAACCAGGCACTCCTCACTAAATGGTGTGTACGACTTGTCACGGATGACTGCTCTGTGTGGAAACAGGTGATCATGCTGAAATATAGGCCTCGTCTCAGTCATGCGGGAATAGAGAATTCAGTGAGCAATGTGTCGGCAATATGGAGAGGGATAGCAAAAGCCAGCAGGATTTCTTTCCCTGATGGCCAAAGCATTTCCGAATTACACAGATGGAGAGTAGGTCGAGGTTTGTCTATTGCTTTCTGGAGAGATTGCTGGTGTAGTAATCGTCCGTTAATGTTGTTATTTCCAAGATTGTATGATCTCTCCATGGATAAAGAGGGACCCATAAATCAGTTTGGAGAGTTTATAGGACAGGAATGGGAGTGGAGGCTGATATGGAGGAGAAGGCTATTTGTATGGGAGGAGGAGGAGACGCACAGATTGCAGGACCTATTGAGTGCTTTTGCACCGAATTTTTCTCAGGAGGATGCATTGAGGTGGGGAGAACATCTGAGACCATTCTCGGTCAGTAATTGTTATAACACTCTGGAAACTAAGATGGATCAGTCCAGAGATTCGATGATCCCAAACGTCTGGAGACGCCACGGAGCTCCAAAATGGCAATCTTTCATGTGGCTTGCGTGTAGGGACAAGCTCAATACTAAAGGTCACCTGATTCGACTTGGACTACTATCACAGGCTGAGGGTGAATGTGCGGCATGTGGACAACAGGAAGAAGATTCAAATCATATTTTACTTAGCTGCAAAGTCGCATGGAAATGTTGGTCACTGCTATTCCACAAATGGGGTTTATGCTGGGTCCAGCCTCGTTGCATGGCAGATATGTTTGTGCAGTGGGAAGGCTTTTCTATTCCAGGAAAATGGCTGGACCTATGGTATGTTTTACTATTTGCATTGACATGGAGCATTTGGTTGGGACGCAATGCACGTATTTTCCGCCACGTCTGCTGTAATACGAATGAGATATTTTATAATGCTATTAGACATGGTTTCTGCTGGGCTAAATATAATCTGAAGGAGGGCTGTCCTGATAGCTTATCTGTGTTACCTACTGGGGACTTTCTTGCATTGCGGCTTCCTTAGGTTCTGCTGCCAAGGGGCGTGCCTGGTGCTAGCGCTGCAACAGAGAAGGCCACAGATGCAAGGGTGTAAACATGAAGTTGATAGGGTAATCAACTGCTTGCCGTATGGATTGCTGAGGTGAAAACACTCTTGCAGAGATTAGACTGGCTAGTTTTGATGTATCGTTGATAAACTGGCTAAACATTTGAGTTACTTCTGAAGGTTACAGATTCAGGGCTATGATGTTCGATTTTTCCATTGAGTGTGGACACAGTTTCCTTGTCCAACTCTGTTGTACTATTAATGACTTATCATTATAAATATACATATCGATATTTCTTCAAAAAAAACAATAATACATGAAGTCTGTACAATGGAGCATTGTACCAACACAATGGCCAGAATGAAACAAACAGATCCTATGACTAAGTTACAGGATCCATAATTTTCAAAACACCAATGCACGACCTATCCATTAAAGAAATCAAAGGCAAAACCTCCAAACTGGCAATACACTCTGCAGAAATATACATCTGCCCCAGGAGAAACCAGTAAGCCACGAGATCAGCGAGAGAAACGAAGATGAAACTGACAAAAACCCCCCTAGGATGCCACGACCATCATACCTGTACCTAGCCCCTACCGAGCCCTTAAGGATAGGAAATCCCCCACAGGCAGTAGAGTCAGACAATCAGGAAAACCCTCCTTCAAATTATACTTCGCCCAGCAAAAACCATGCCGAATGGCATTGTAAAATAAGTCCTCCGCACTGCAAGCCACACTCCTAAAAACACGGTCATTCCTGCCCAACTAAATGCTCCATGTAAACGCAAAGAGTAACACATACCAAAAACCCTGCCATCGGGATGGGACGAAGAAACCTTCCCACTGCACAAACAATGCTTCCACAGACCTGGGTTGGACCCAGCTTAAACCTCAATGCTGGAATAAGAGGGACCAGCACTTCCAGGCCAAATGACAATCCAGTAAAATGTGATTAGAATCATCTTCCGCCAATCCACATGCCCCGCATTCCCCTTCAGCCTCTGGTATGATCCCCAGTCGAATAAGCTGAGCTTTTGCATGAACCCGTTCCCTACATGCCAACCACATAAAAGCTTGCCTATTGGGTGCCCCTTGTTTGCACCAAACATTAGGAACCCTCTGTTCATCTAAAGGTAACATATGTGCTTCCAGTGTCATATAGCAATTGTGTACTGTAAAAGGTGTCAGCTGGTTTAGTCGGAATTAACGTATCCAATTGCGAGGCGGCGGCACTGGCATCCAAGATCCATTCCAGTGTCATATAACGTATCTAAGCTTCATACCTCTTTTCAGCAGTAGCTAAAGTGAACTGAAATGAATTAAACTCAGGTACTTCTCTTGATGTTGAAGCCCTAGACATTGAGCTACGACCTCTCTTAGTTAGCCGACGAGGAAGAGAAATTGTTGACTGTATTGCTGTTCCTTTGGTTGTACCCATAATGTAAAAGGGTTTTGAGGTAGAAGATGATGAACAATGTTAGGGATCTGGAAATTTGGTGAGAAGGGAAGGTGAAGATGGTTGTTGAGATGTTGGGGAGGGTGGTATCTAGGTTTGAAGGGATGTTTCCAGGTTAGATTTAGTGAGAAGGTAGAGGATTTTTGGGCTAGGTGAGAGAAGATAAGTTATATAAAACTTAGGGCTTGAAGAATGAGGGGAAAAAGATGGGAGAATGGGTTTTTAAAACCCATCCCAACTTCAGCCGACTTGTCTATTAAGGAAAACCGACCATAAGGTTTGCTTTCATAAAATGCATCTATTTGAATCAACCAGTCAGTAGCTTGAAACTGACCAGTCAGTGGCCTTTCGTACACAATGCAATTTGAATCGACCGGTTGGTTGTGTTATATAAACCGGTCAGTTATGCCACAAATGCTTCACTTACATATTTTCCTTCACGAATTTCACCTAAAACTTAATTTCCTGCACAGAAACAAACTCTTTAGCGTAAAAACACTCTTTTCTTCTCTCATCTCACTTGTTCTTCTCTTTTCTTTCTTTCTTTTTGATAGGTTACCTCATATTCAGGATCTTAGTTTAGGTCATGGCTTGACCTTTTACAATTCAATCTCTAGATTTCAGGATGATGGTGGAGGCTGTAGATACCTCCCCACCATATTAAAGCTTCAGTTTTTGCTTGTTTACTTTGAAAGAATTTCCAGATTTGGGATTCTGCACCTCCACCGAGCCGCATGGGAACACAACTACTACTATAAAAGGCCCAAACACAATCTCCAGAGGATCCTGCGCTGCTATGAACTACTATCTGGGTTAAAGATTAATTTCTTTAAGTCGGGGCTGGTGGGTATACATGTACCAAGTGGGGAAGTAGTGAACTTGGCGTCTAGAATTCATTGTCGATTGCAGGCTCTACCTTTCCTATATCTTGGGGTGCCACTTGGAGCGAACCCGCGCCGTAGGAGTACGTGGACCACTGTGATGGGCAGATTCAGAAATAAACTTGCAACGTGGAAGGGCTCCTTGTTATCGTTGGGAGGTCGGATGACATTGATTAAATCTGTGTTAAATAGTCTACCTGTATACTACCTGACTTTTTTTCAGATGCCAGCTGGTGTACGGCTGGAAATGGAGAAATGGATGAGACGCTTCTTGTGGGCTGGCAAGGTAGAGAACAGATGTATGTGTAAAGTAAGATGGTCGGAGGTGATTCGTGGGAAAGACCAAGGAGGCACTGGCATAGGAAATCTGATGTTGAGGAATCAAGCCCTGCTTACGAAATGGAGTGCCAGAATTGCCACGGACACTTGCTCTTTGTGGCAACAGGTGATCACTCACAAGTACAGGCCGCGATTAAGCCCAGCTGGATTAGAGTGTCGCAGAAATGGAGGCTCTGCTATTTGGCGTGGCATAGTGCAAACCAGTAAATTGGTATTACCAACTGGAAAATGTATTTCTGCATTTCATCGCTGGAAACTGGGCAGAGGAAGTTCAATTGCGTTTTGGCAGGATAGCTGGTGCAGCACTCGGACATTATCGGATTTGTTCCCCAGATTATATGACATATCTCTGGAGAAGGAGGGTTCAATTCTACGGTTTGGGGCACTGGTGGGACAGGAATGGGAGTGGCAACTGATCTGGAGGAGACATTTGTTTGTCTGGGAGGAGGAGGAAGCTAATCGCTTACTAACTTTGTTGAGAGGTCTTGCACCGAGTCGATTGCAGGAGGATGAACTCCTATGGGGAGACCAGCTGAAACCTTTTTCAGTGCGCAATTGCTACCAGCTTATGGAGGAGAATCTGATTCAGCCAGGTGAGCCAAGTATACCTAATGTTTGGCGCAAACAAGGTGCACCCAAATGGCACGCTTTTATGTGGCTTGCGTGTAGAGAGAAGATACATGCCAAACATCAGCTCATTCAATTTGGTATCCTTCCTGGTTTAGCAGGGGCATGTGATGTGTGCGGCTTAGCAGAGACAGATTCCAATCATATTTTGCTGGACTGCTGGGTGGCTTGGACTTGTTGGTCGATTCTAGTTCATAAATGGGGTTTATGTTGGGTTCAGCCACGAAATATGAAAGGGTTATTTGTTCAGTGGGGAGGTTTACATGTCCCAGTTCGTTGGCAAGGTTTGTGGTATGTGCTATTGTTTGCAGTTACCTGGAGCATATGGCTGGGACGGAACAACCGAATTTTTCGCAGTATAAGTTGCAGTGCGGAAGACTTATTTTATACTGGCATTCGACATGGCTTTTGCTGGGAAAATTTTAATCTGCAGGCTGGCTGTCCAGACTGTTTGACGTTACTACCAATAGGGGATTTCAGCTCACTACGGCTCATTTAAACGGAATAGATCGTGAAAATTTTGGATGTTGTACATTAGCAATGGTATCTATTAGTTTCACTTTCTCTATTGAGTTCTGACAATGTTTCACTGTCTTACTCTTTTGTACTCTTATTCTATCTAATACATATCGATGCATTTTAAAAAAAAATAAAAGGCCCAAACCATATTGATTTCAGTTTTCCTGGAAATAACGTAAGTCTGGAATTAAACCGCAGCACCTGCTTTCCTGGCATGAATTCTTGGCCTTTAGGTTGCTTATCATGCCATCTCTTCATTTTTTCTTTGTAAATCTTGACATTTTCAATGGCCAATTGCTGCAGCTCTTCTAATTCATTTAGCTGTAGCATCCTCTTTTTTTCAGCTGCTAGCATATCATAATTCAGCTTCTTGATTGCGTAGTAGGCCTTGTGTTCAAGTTCCACAGGAAGATGACATGCCTTTCCATATACCAACAAGAAAGTTTTAATACCAATGGTGCCTTGTAGGCTGTCCGGTATGCCCACAGTGCATCTTCTAGCTTACTGGACCAATCCTTCCTCGTAGGGGCAATAGTCTTCTCAAGAATTTGCTTGATTTCTTCTCTATTAGATAGTTCTATCTGACTATTGGTCTGAGGATGATAAGGTAAAGCCACTCTAGCATCATTGGTTTCATAGGCTTCAGCTTCAGCCCCCTTGGATACATATGCAACTGCCAGCAATATATATTTCTTCTTATAGGACGATGGAAAAGGTCCCATAAAATCAACTACCCGAACATTAAATAATTCCACTTCCAACATATAATTTAAAGGCATCTCATTTCTTCTGCCCATATTTCCAGTTCTTTAACACCTATCACATCTTGTAATAAATTAAAAGGCATCAGGAAAGATAATTGGCTAAAAGAAACCTGATTGAAATACCTTTACTGCAGTTTTATCAGTACCGAAATGGCCACCATATGGGGATGAATGGCACTGCTTCAAAATATCTTCAAAATCTTCCTCTATAACACACTGACTGATTATATGATCATTGCCTTGGCGCTATAGAAAAGGCTCCTCCCAAAAGTAGAATTTGTTACTTTGAATAAATTTCTTCTTTTGCTAGCTGAAAAATTCAGGAGGGATTGTTTTGTAGACCACGTAATTAGCAATATCAGCATACCATGGATCAACACTCTTGGCTGCCAGAACCTGCTCATCAGGGAAGGACTTCCCAATCTCTGTGGCTTCTGAAATTGGCTGGTTTTCTAATTTGGGCAAAGGATCGGCCACCTAGCTTTCAGCTCCCTTCTCTAATCTCCAAATCAAACTTCTGAAGAAGAAAGACCCATCGGATCAGGCATGGCTTGACATCTTTCTTCTCTATTAAATGCCTGATAACAGTATGGTCAGAATACACAATTACCTTTGACCTAATAAGATAGGTCGGGGTTCATTGAGGGTCTTGCTAGTATAATAAATAGGATGAAAAATTTTGTTTCTCCTTTTCCCAAGCACAACTCCAACAACGTAATCACTGGCATCACACATCATCTCGAATTCTTGCTCCCAATACGATGTAACAATGATTGAGGCAGTCATCAAACACTTCCTGATTTCTTCATAGACCTCCACGCAACTTTGATCAAAGTCAAACTTCTGATCTTTCATTAGAAAATGACACAAAGGCTTGGTAATTTTTGAGAAGTCTTTGATAAAAACTCAGCATGTCCCAGGAAGCTCCTAACTGTTTTGCTTTGGTTGGAATGGGCAACTTCTCAATTGCTTCAATTTTCGTTTTGTCTACTGCCAATTCTCTTTCTGAAATCAGATGTCCCAAAACTCTACCTTCAGTAACCATAAAATAGAACTTCTTCTAATTCAGCACAAGGTTCTTTTCTCGGTACCTCGCCAGAACAGTTCTCAAGTGATATAGGCACTAACTAAAATTATCCCCAAAGACAGAAAAATTATGCATGAAAACCTCCATGCATCTCTCAATCAAGTATGTAAAGATGGCCACCATACAGCTCTGAAAGTAGCAGGTGTATTGCATAATCAAAGAGCATACGGCTGAAAGCAAAGGTTCCGTAGGGGCAAGTAAAAGTAATTTTACTTTGATCTTTTGGAGCAATTGCAATTTGATTGTACCCAGAATAGCCATCAAGAAACAATAAAATTCCCCACCAGCAAGCCTGTCCAGCATCTAATCAATAAAAGGGAGTAGAAAATATTCCTTATAGGTTGCCTTATTTAACTTCTTGTAATCCATGCAAGCTCTCCAACCTATAACTGTTCTAGTTGGCACAAAAACTCTTTTTTTCATTTTTTACAACTGTGGTGCCTTTTTTCTTGGGATCACACTGAAGTGGACTCACCTAACCGCTGTTAGGAACTAGGTAGATGATTCCAGAATTCCATACAGGGCTGCCACCTCTTCATTTTCACTATCTTTCATCCCTAACAAAACAGCTTCTAAGGGATTTTTGCACTCGAACTGGTCTTTAAGATCATACCCGACTTTTGCATCCCACACACTGATGGAATTCACGCTTTCACTATTATGATGCTTAATGGATGAATAGATATCGAGCGTCACCTGCTGGTCTCCCACTCTTATGGTAACCTAGCCAGCTTGCACATCAATTAACGCTCTTCTAGTGGCCAAAAATGGTCTCCTAAAGATAGTTGGAACAACGTTGTCTTCTTGCATGTCTAGGATAATGAAATCCACTAAAAAAATTAACTTGTCTACTTTAATCAGGACATCCTCTACAATACCTCTTGGAAAAGAAGGAGAATGATTCGCCATATATAAGGTGCAGGTAGTAGGATGCATATCCTTCAGACCCAACCTTTCTACCATGAAAAGGGGTATAAGGTTGATACTAGCTCCCAAGTCATATAATGCTTTGCAAAATTGATTAGCCCCAATCTCAATAGGAATGGTAAAACTCCCAAGATCTTTAAGCTTTGGAGGTAATTTCCTTTGAATAATATCACTACATTCTTTAGTCAAAGCCACTATTTCATAGTCTCTAATCTTCCTCCTTTTTGCAATGATGTCTTTCATAAATTTTGCATAAGTAGGCATCTACTCCAAGGCCTCAGCAAAAGGAATATTAATCTGTAATTTCTTGAATATTTCTAGAAATTTTGCAAATTTCTAGTCCAGCTACTCCTTCAACCTTATAGGAAAGGGTAGGAGCGGTAACTGTTCCTTCTTTTCCTGTCTCACTGGTTTTTCTTCAGCTGGCTTCTCTGGTTTTGAAACTTCCTCTATTGGCTTTCCTGAACCTCCTCAAAATTAAGCTCTTGGACAATCTTCTAGCTCTCACTACTTGCCATAGCCTCCACTAATTCTTGTAGTACTGTACCAGATCTCAAATTTACAGTTTTCAATTCTGAAGTTTGCTTAGTGTCTGATGGTAAAGCTCCTAGTGGCCTATTGTGCAGCAACTTAGGTAGTTGACTCATCTGGGTTTCCAGATTTAATCCTAAAATCAGAAGACATAATGAACTACTACATAAGGTCCTCTAAATTATTCTTCTTCTCCACTAGTGGAAGATTCCAGAAATTTAGATTTCCTGGCTGAAATCCTGGATTGTAGCATCCTCCCTTGCCATGATTCAGATGTGATGCTAGAATCGGATTGTTATTCTTATAAGAAATATTGGGATGGTTTTTCCAATTTTTTATTTAAGTATTGCCAAAATAATGGGGCTGCTTCCCTGGATTTCTTACATAGTTTGCTTCCTCCACATTTTTTGGAAACTGATAATTATTGTGATTACCACCACACCGATCACATAGGGTCACCACAGGTTTGCTTACTTAATTCGATTGCGTTACTACCACACCCGCCCTGTATTGTGCAAATTCGTGCCTTATTGCCACCATCTCCGCTGTCAATTTGAAATAGCTTCGACATTTAACCTCCCTAGCAATCTATCAAAATTAGAGTCCTACCAAGTTTGTCCCTTAGCAACTACTCTCTCCACTAGTTTGAAGGCTCCATCAGCTCCTTTGTCCAGGAAATTTCCATTAGTAGTGGCATCAAGTATAAACTTGTAGATATCAGACTGCCCTCTTTAAAGGCATCCACAAGCAAGAAATCTAGAATACCATGGTGTGGTCACCTCTTCAATAGCCCTTTGAGTCACTCATAGGCTTCATACAGTGTCCCCTTCAGTTGATTCTTGAAATTGCTGATTTTATGCCTCAATTGGGAAGTCTTGGTGGTTGTGAAAAATCTAGCCAAGTAGGCATTCATCAGCTCCTCCCAAGTAGATATGGAACTGTTGGATTGATTTTCCAACCAATCTGCAACTTTCCTAGCAATAGAGAAAGGCAAAAGATGCAGCTTGATTGCCTCGGCAGGAACCCGATTGAACTTGAATATATGTTTTACTTTCACAAACATCTTCATATGTTTCATTGGGTTCTCCTTTTCCTTCCCTAAGAACTGGTGATTCTATATCCTTTGAATCATCGTAGGCTTGATCTCAAATTATTGGCTGGAATTGCTGGCCTGCAGATCCCATCACCCAGAAGCTCGACTGTTCATGTGTTGTAATCCTTAACTGTTATGTGTCTGGGCTGTGGGTTGTCCACCGCTGGAGCTGGATCTACATTGTCCCCTCCTTGATTGTTTATCGTTTGGTCTGAGATTCTAAGGAATCTCAGCTTGAGAATGGTTTTATCAATGTTAGGGTCAACGGGTGCAAGATCAAGTTTCTTACTCCTTAGATTGTACCTGTGTTCCAGGTCTGCGCACTTAAAAACAACAAACAAAAATTTAATCTAGGAAAAGAATAACGAATGAATTGTCTTTTTTAAAACCATTTTTTTCCCAACATTGGCGCCGAAAACTTGTTAAGCAAAATTGAATTTACCTTTAATCGCAGGTACACAATATCAACAAGTAATACAATTCTAAAGAAAGAGTATCGATCCAAAGGGAAAATCTGTCTAAAACTGATCAATTCGCCACCCTTTTACTCTAGTTAAATCGATCGAATAACTTTAATTTGTGGATTGAGAACGTACTAAAAGTAAATATAAGTAATTGATTTTTAGGAAATAAATAATGTTTTTGTATGGAGAGAATCAGAAGGGAATGGTTAGTAGTATCGGGAGAGAAGAAAGAACATATAAAGAAAATAAGGATGGCTAGTGATTTTTTGTCAGTTAACACATGCTTAAATAGCCCAATTCCCGAAACCCTACTGGCCCGACTTGGAAAAACAAGCTCGGCTGGGAAAATAAAAACAATCAGGCTAAAAAAGAACGAATAACGAGGCCTACCTACAAGCTTACAAGACTACCCAAAAACACTTGGCTACTCAAAATGAGCCAAAAAATAAGTTTGGGTTTGATAAGGCAAAATGGTAATTTTTCTACTGCCTCGATTTTCGTTTCGAGGACAAGGACATGGTTTCACATCCTCCCCTCCTTACAAAAAATCCATCCTCGAAATTACGTACAGTGCTACTAAAAAAAATATAGATATTGCTCCCGCATCGACTCCTCGGTCTCCCGCAAAAACTCCTTGGTTCGATTATTGTGCCACGATACTTGAACCATCGAAACACTGCGTGTACAGAGCTATCTAATGGCTTGGTCAAGAGTAGCCACTGGCTGCACGGGATACGACAAATCACGGGCAATCTCAACTGTCGGTGCCACTAACACATTAGATAGATCCCGAATTTACTTCTGCAACATCGATACGTTCAAAACACTATGGATCCTCTCCAAAGATGGTGGCAATGCCAATCGGAATGCCACTAGCTCGATGCGCTCAGTAATCTCATACGGGCTAATATAATGCAGTGCTAACTTTCCCCGTTTCTGAAACCAAAGCATGCACTTTGACGACGCGACTTTCAGGAAAACCATATCACCGATCTAAAACTCAAGCTCATGTCGATGATTATTTAGCGTAGGTTTTCTGTTTGTTCTTAGCCGTCCTCAACCTCTGTCTAATCAGTGCTAACTGCTCGGTCGCCTGATTAATGAACTCAGGACTATCCATGCACCTCTAGCCTACCTCATCCTAACACAACAGTTTCCGATAATGCCTCATACGGTACCATCCCGATACTAACCCGGAAGTTATTATTATAGGGAACTTTTCCAATAAAAGACATATGTCCCACATAGTGTGTATGTTGAGCATGCAGCTAGAAACTTTTCCTCCAACATCTAAGTTGTCCTCTCAGACTGACCATTTGACTACAGGTGAAAAGCTGTACTAAAGTTCAATCGAGAACTTAAGGCATTGTGAAGCTTCCCCCAAAACTGGGAAGTAAACCTTGAGTCTCGGTCAGATGTTATGGACACTGGAACTCCGTGCAACCTCACAATCTCAACCATATATTGAGAAGCTAACTTCTCCAGTGTATCAGAAACTTGAACGGGAAGAAAATAGGAAGACTTGGTCAATCTATCCACAATCACCCACACTGCATTGAAACCACGCTGAGTCCTCAGTAAACCCACGAAAAAATCCATCGTGATATGCTCTCACTTCCACTCAGGAATCGAAAGCGACAAAAGCATACTTGTGGGTTTTTGGTGCTCATCCTTGACCTAATACATACAAAGCAACGAGCAACGAACTCTGTAATGTGTCTCTTCATCCCTGACCACCAATACTACTCCCTTAGATCACGATACATCTTGATACTTCCGGGATGAATCAAGTACGTTGAATTGTGTGTCTCGATTAAAATCAACTAATGCAACTCCTCATGTCGTGGAACACAAACTCTACCATAGAAAGTCAGAATCTCATCATCTCAAACTCTGTACTCACTGACTGTATATCCTCCGACACTACTATCCAACTACTGCCTCAATTTAATTAAACCTGGATCCTCTAACTATTTGGCTCAAATCTCCTCAAGTAATGACGGTTTGACGACAATCTGTGCCAACAATGCTCTCGTACTAGCACTGCCAAGCTAAACTCGAGATGCTCTCAAACACATCAGCATCGGCATATACTCTACCCGGATGTAAGCTAAATAAGATGAAGTCTTCCTACTCAAGGCATCGACAACCACATTGGTTTTTTCATGATGATAATCGATCACAACGTCATAATCTTTTATCAACTCAAGCCATCTTCTCTGTCTCAAATTAAGCTCTTTTAGGGTCACGAGGTACTTGAGACTCTTATGGTCTGTGAAGACTCTGCAAGTCTCACTATACAGATAGTGGCGTCAAATTTTCAGTGCAAACACCATAGCTTCTAACTCCAAATCATGGGTTGGGTAGTTTCACTTATGTGGCCTCAATTGTCGAGAGACGTAAACGACTACCTTCCAATCCTGCATCAGCACACAACCCAAACCATGTTTTGTTATATCACTGTACACCACATACTCCTTACCACTGACCGGTAAGGTAAGAATAGGAATTGAAACTAATCTGGACTTCAACTCCTCAAAACTCTGCTGACACTTCTCGGACTACACAAACTGTTTGCTCTTGCGTGTCAAATGCATCAACAATCTTGATAACATCGATAAGTTCTCCATAAATCAATGATAATAATTGGTTAAGTTTAGAAAACTTAGTACCTCGGGCGTACTGTAGGGAGGTTCCCATGATACAATAGCCTTGATCTTCTTGGGATCCACCAATACTCCTCTGGCTGACACAACATGTCCTAAGAAACAGACTTCTCGCAACTAGAACTCACACTTAGAGAACTTGGCTTATAACTATCGGGCTCAAAGTGTTTCCAGCACTATCCTCAAATGCTCAAAATGCTCCTCCTCCGAATTTGAATAAATGAGGATATCATCAATGAAAACAATCATGAACTGATCAAGGTACTTTTGGAATACTCAATTCATCAAATCCATACACTGCCAGCGCATTTGTCAACGCAAATGGCATCACTAAGAACTTATAATGTCCATATCGGGACCTGAAAGCTGTCTTAGGAATATCTGACTCCCAAACTTGCAACTGATGATAACCCGACCTCATATCAATCTTTGAGAACACTGACACTCCCTGAAGCTAGTCGAACAAATCATCGATCCTGGGGAGAGGGTACTTGTTCTTCATGGTAACCCGGTTTAACTGTCGATAATCAATGCACAACCGCAATGAGCCATCCTTTTTGTTCACGAACAATACCGGTGATCCCCACGGTGATACACTAAGCCTAATGAACCCATGATCCACCAAATCCTCCAACTGGGTCTTCAGCTCCTTCATCTCAATAGGAGCCATCTGATACGGCGAGATTGATATCGGGTTTGTTCCGGGCATCAACTCAATCCCGAACTCCACCTCTCTCTCTGGTGGTAACATTACTATATCATCCAGAAATACATCTGAGAACTCACTAGCAACCGGAACTTGATTTAACTCTAATAACTCGACTGAGGTGTTTCTAACATGGGCCTGAAACGTTGTACAACTCTTACTAATCATCTTTTTCGTACTAAACTATGAGATCATACAAGTAGGCACAACACGCTTATCTCCCTCGAAGCAATACTTGTAACTATCGAGTAGACTGAACCAAACCCGCTTTGTGAAACAGTCCATTTGGCCTAGTTAACAAGCTAAGCAATCCATGCCCAAGATAAAATCCAACTCCCGGATGTCTAGCAGAATCAAATCTACCTCAATCTCAACTGATCCCATCCTCAAAACACAACCCAAGTACACCTGACTGCATGTCAACTGTTCGCCTAACGGGATCAAGACCTTGATCGACGGAACCAAAGACGATAATGGAAAATCTGCACTAACTGTGACTTTGGGACCCACAAACGACCTATTTACTCTAGGATCTAACAATACTCTAGCATACTGAGTAAAGACTGTAATAGTACCTATCACCACGTCGGGGCTGGTACAAGGCTTGGCATCTGTCAATGTGAAAATTCTGTTCGGCATCAGCTATGATAGCTGAGTAGACGGCTAACTAGCAGAAGGTCTGCTCGGTGCTCTGGATGGTGGCTTGGAAGAAGCATGCAAACCAGTATAACTCCCTCTTGATCTTGGGGCTCCGAAAGACTGTGAGGCATTATGCCTCGGCTTTGTACGATCTCAATACATAAGGCCGACCCCGTTCCAATTGTAGCACTTCCGAAAATAATGACAAGGAGGGATGCGGTGCTGAGGAAAAATGGAAAACCACGACATAGATGGTCAACTCACAAAATGACTAGAAGCAGCTTGCTGTAATCGGGTGGTCATGTGACTACCTCTTCGAAAATGGGATGGTCTCGAAGGATACGGTCCTACTGAATGGCTTGATCTATGGTCATGTCTTGAACCATGTAGAATTGGACCTCTGCCTGATAGGAAGTCGCCACTGCCCTTATTGTGAATCTTTTGACTCTGAACTATCTTCTCAGCATCGGTGGAAACAACGACCAAAGTGTGAAGGTCGTAAATCGAAGTCGTGCCCATGGTCAACCGGATATTATTGCTCAACCCATCCTAAAAACAATGAGCTAACTTCACCTCCACACGATCCTCGGCTGGAGCAAAGCGAGACAACTCCCTCAGCTCTGACTTAAACTCCAACACAGATCGGGAACCCTTCTCTACGTTATCGAATTCTGATCGCTTCTCATCTCTGTGAAATTGCGTATAGAACTGGTCATTGAACTTGCCCAGAAATTGATCCCATGACGACTGCTAACCTCCATACCTTAAACTCACTACGGTCCACCATGACATGGCTTCCTTCTCGAATAGGAAGGTGACCAAGGAAACTTTGTCCACCTTGGAAATCTGTAAAGCCTGTGCGGTTTGGCAAACTGTATTTAACCACTCCCGGGCTAGAGCAACGTCTACTGTCCCGAAAAATCTCTTGCAACCCAACTGAAGGGCTTCCTTCAGCAGCTTCGTAATCATCACCGAGAGTTTTCCGGCATCCTGTTGAACTAGAGCTACTAGCTACTGTACTGGAATTGTTGGTGCTACTGGACCAGGAAATGGCTACTGCTGAGCCACTAACTATTGCAATGTGGCCTGCATTGTGGCCAAAATCTGAAGCAACGCCGGATCCTGAACCAGCACTTCAGGAGTTTCCAGGGATGTCTAAGCAACCTGAGCTACTGGTGAGTCCTAAATAGCTGGTGCAGCTGGGGCTCGCCGATCCGTCTGTACATCGGGCTCGGCTGGCCCATGAACTGATTCGTCACTTCTATCTTAGTGTTCTCATGCGACGTTATTACACGTCCTTGCCATAATAACTGAACACACCATGCATAACATACATAAGCCTAACAAAAAATAACTTAAACGATATGGTGTTGGACTATGCATGTGTAAATGAGTGTAAAACCTTTTTTCAAAAATATTTTTGAAATTGATTTGTAGAAACATGCTCCACTACCACCCTTGTAAGGATCCAAACCCGAAAACTAGATCCTTACCTCCTTCCCAAAACATAGACCAATCTGAAACCCATAAGGCTTCAAAGACTTTTGAAACACATTTCCCAAAACAAAGTATTTAATTTTATTGAAATGGAGCATGTACCAATTATAGTAATACATCTAGCATAGAAACACAGAGTAACAAATATCAGTGGAAGTTTTTAATTAAATTAAAAAAAAAAAAACTTAACGGGTCCATAACACACAAGCCCAAAAATCAAACTGAGCCTAAAGTCCACAACGTAAACATAATGTGTTCAAATGCAAATAAAAAACCAAGTGTGTAATCCAAAACATAAATTCAAATCCAAACGATAAGTGCCAGAAAAGAAAACGATAAGTCCAAACGATAAACATCACAGTACCAAAAATAGAATGTGTAGCTAAGAAATCCAAGTCCTACATTAAAGTAAATTTTTTAACAACGATACTATGCTAGTTAGCGCTCACACTCCTCAATCCCACTAAATCCCTTAAAATCCCTCTAACTATCAATAATTGATTCCAGTGGCAGCTTGGCAACCAAAGCCAAAAAATTATAACAAGCTAACAGGCTATAACATGTGAACATAACATGCTACCAAACAAAAATAAAAAAGGACATGAGGCTACATGACAAACTATAAACAATAGTAAAGGAGAACATATGGCTTAACGTAACAAGCTATAAATAAGAATAAAAGAGGACAACACTTTCTTTTTTAAAGACACAACCAAGCCTAATACATAATAGGCTAGATTAGAAAATAAAAATGGAACGATTAAGGACAGTTGCTGGCGCACCACCACAAGGCTTAATAAACTAAAAAAAACAAGAAATAAAAGAAGAATGTTGACGCATCCCAAAAAGAATGAAGCAAAAAAGCTGTTCATCAAGAAAAGAAGACGGGGCCATCAAAAAAGAAGAAAAGCCAGTCACACATAAGTTAGCCTCAAATCAATAATTCTATTGGTGTATCGTAGGAATCATATGCATAGGTAATCACATGTATAAGACTAAACACATACAACACGAATGAACACATAAAATAGGTTCTAATCAAACCGATGAGGCATAGACTCCCACCTCATATGTAGAAGAACTGGTGGCAATTCCTTTTCCTTTATCGCATGATCCAGAACCACCTGTATCACAAGAACAATGGACAATCAAGATAATCAAAACAAATAAAATAAAAATGGGAACATAACCCTATCGGCTCCTCACTGTTATACTGATACCCACAACCCTAAATTAACTAACATAGATAGACGCGCGTAGTGCAACATTACTGGAGGAAAGAAAGAGAATAATTAGAAGAAAATAAATTGATTGAAGCAAAATTGAAGAATTATGATACATACACTGATTTGGAATAAAGGTCATGTGCAATTTAGAGAAAGGATAAGGTGACGAAAGAATTTCAAAAAAGGAATCAGTTGATTCTTGAAAGAATGGGGAAAGGACGTTTTTGTCAAGAGAGAATCGAAAGAGAAAGGTCAATAGTGTCTAGAGAGAAGAAAGAACATATAAAGAACATAAGGGCGGCTGGTGATTTTCTATGAGCTAACATATGCTTGAATAGCCCGGTCCCGAAACCCTACTGACCCGATTTGGAAAAACAAGCCCGACTTGGGAAATAAAAACAATCGGGCTCTAAAAGAACGAATGGGATTGGCCCAAAAGCCTACAAAATGACCCAAAAACACTCGGCTACTCAAAACAAGCCTAAAAATAAGTTTGGGTTTGGTAAGGCAGAATGGTAATTTTTCCATTGCCTCGACTTCCGTCTTGGTCAAAATGTCAAATGGACACGTGGACCACTAAAGCAATACTGACTAGACTAAAATGAGTTGACAATATGAACAACAAGGACTGGGTTTTAAACATACTGTGATTGGGTGCATGTGGTTGCACGTACTGTTGAGACTTGAGATTGTCTGTGAGAATATATGCATGTATATGACATTGAGATTTTGGGTTGTATATACCATGTTTTTAGCAGTTTTACTTTCTATTATGGTTACTGATTATTCCAATGCACTGGCAACCGAGACTGAGATTAGTGACCGTTGGGTCATATATTTAGATGGTTACAAGAGTTGACCATAGAAGCCTTCGGCAACACTAGTGTGGGTTAAGTTTTTTTTAAAAGATAAAAGAACCACTAGTTGGCCTCGTCATCTCTCCTAGCTTGAGGTAGGCAGGCATTTTGTTAGCCAACTTTCCAGCCTTTTTAAATAAAGAAATTATACGTGAGTGTGTGATTCACCATTTCTAAGTTTTTGTTTCATATAGATTTGAAATTTAGTAATGATGAGATTTTTATGGAATTTATCGTTTCATTTTGATTTCCAACTATGTTTCTTATTATGCAATTTTAGTCCCCATTTGCCCTCACCTGAATATTTAATCAATTGTTTTAGTGCTGTCCAGATTGTGCTACAGGCATTGGTTGCCAGCCTTCCACCTCATGTGGCTAACTTCTAAGTGGACATATGATTTTAGGTTTGGTCAGCAGTTTGATTTGATTTGTACATATAGACTAGATTGTATTTTGACTTTATACAAACGATTACGATTTTGGTTTATGCATATTATTTGGTGCTTGATTTTATAGTTGTTATATTGGCATGTGGCATATGTAGATTGACATCTGATTTTTATTCTTTTTGGTTGCAAATGAGATTTAGTTTTACTCTACCATTTAATTTATTCTGATATGATTTTACACCTTTTTATTTTACTAACCTTATGGGATTCTGAGGGTAGTATCGTTACTGCTACTGTTAGAGTTTTGTGGCGAAGGTGTTTACCCCTGTAGTAGGGTACAGGGTGTGACATCATTTTGGTGTTATCAGAGCACTAGATTTTTTTTGACTAAAATATTTTTGTGGAGATTCGGTTTTAAGTAAAATATTTTAAAATTTATTTTTAGACTCCGCGAAACTAATTTTAAATTGGTCCGGTTGTACAATCAAATCTGTTAGATTCTAATTATTAGTATGTTATAATAATATATATATCTTATATATGTTTTAGTGTTATTCCATTAGTGGAATTTGCATTTCTATTTAAAAGTCAGATATTTGCTATGGTGAGCTTCAGACTTGTATTGTAGTGGAGACTGGTACAACTCTTGTCTTTTTCTCGTTTGCTCATGCAATAATAGATTTGCATGTTGGTAGAACTTTTGTTGGATTTTGAGTTGTTTGCCATGTGGTTATGCTTATGTTGTTGTTAGATTTTATGGTTGAGGTGGTTACTTGATATCGAGAGTATTAATTATGAGAGATTCTATTCTGGAGTAATTTAGTGACCATTGTAGGAGTTGTGTATGATATGATATATCTTGTTTTACTTGGTTGTGATTCAAGCTTTGTTATAGATTGACTTGTTATGCATAAGGTTTGTTTGTTGAAATGAGATTTGATTTACAGAGTTCATTGGAGTGGAGGTTATGTTTTATGATAATTATGATCGTCGTTGGTTGTTATTTGATATCAGAATTTGAGATTAGACATTTCATGGAGATAATATCATCCTTTTAGGCTCATGTGATGGATATTCTAGTTTTTGAGATGGTTTTGGATAATGCGATTATTGTGTATGATTTTACGAATTTTATTCTTAAAAGTTTCATAGGTTTATCTTGCTATTGAAAAGATGAAGTTTTCGATTGGATTGTTGTTTTTTGTAAGGACATGTGATATTTTTTCATATAGATCTCACGTATAAGTAATGTTAGTAGAGAGTGTAGAATGAGGACTTGTTTGAGACTATTTTCTATTCTAAGTATGGATGAGTTGAGTTGTGAAATTGGATTTTAGATTGATTAATATTACAGTATATTTATGGATACTATGATCATGTTTTGAGGTATAATTTAATGATGTTAATTTGATGAGTTTGATTTGGGAGATATTTGAGTTGACCATGGTTGAAATTTGGTTGAGAAAATTATTTGAATATATTTGATGTGCTCAGTTGACATATATTGATTTGTGGCATTTGATGATATTTGAGGAACCTATTACTAGTAATTATTGGATATAAATGGTTATGGGCAGGTATGTGATTCTAGTTATTTGATAATATTTTGGATATTTTCTAAGTTCAGGGTTAGATGTGTGTTCAGTATTTGACGATTGTGTGTCAGGCTTTGAGATATGACCAGTTATATGGCAATTTTGGTAGTGTGAGTTCTGGTTATCTGAGATTGGTTTTGCTGGGCATGTGGTCTTGGAGAAGGAGATTAGTATGGATCCGAAGAAGTTGGAGGCTATTACTCAGTGGCAGGTGCCCAAGAGTGTGCTTGAGATCCGCAACTTATTGGGTTTGGATGGTTACTATCGGAGGTTTGTAGAGGATTTTTCGTTGCTTGCAGCCACTTTGAATCGTTTGACGAGGAAGGCTGTGAGGTTTGTTTGGGATCATAAATGCGAGGAGAGTTTTCATCAACTCAAGGACAGTCTTACATCCGCTCATATCCTGATTCTCCCCACTTCTGGTTTGGGATACACGGTGTAGAGTGTTGCTTCAAAACAGGGCTTGGGCTGTGGGCTAATGCAGGGGGACAAGGTAGTTGCCTATGCATCTCATCAGTTGAGACCACACAAAGGTAATTACCTTACCCACGATCTTGATTTGGATGTGATTGTGTTCGCTTTGAAGATCTGGCATCACTACTTGTATGGAGAGACTTGTAGAGTCTTCATAGATCCTAAGAGCCTGAGGTATATTATAACTTAGAGGCAAATGAATATGAGGCAGAGGAGGCGGTTGGAGTTGATAAAGGATTATGACTTTATCATCGACTATCACCCTAGAAAGGCTAATGATGTTGCTAGGACTCTTGGCGTAAGTCCTCAGCTTCTTTGTTGTATATTCAGGATGCGTACCTGCCATTGCTTGCTAGTTTGAGGTCTACAAGTACTTCCTTGGCAGTTGATCGGAGAGGTGTGTTGTTGGTTAGTTTCTCAGTTTGGCCTGTTTTGCTTTATGAGATCCGAGATGCTTAGAGTCGTGATCCGGTACTAGGTGAGTGTGAGAGAGGGTCATTCCGATGATTCAGATTCTGGTTACAGAGTCCGAGATGATGGTGTTTTGCTGTTTAGAGACCATATTTTTGTTTCGATGGATGATAGGTTGAAGGACACAATTTTGTCCGAGACTCACTCCTTAGCTTATACTTTACATCCTGGAGGTACGAAGATGTACCAGACTCTTAGAGAGGTCTACTAGTGGGTAGGTATAAAGAGGGATGTAGCTCAGTATGTTGCCTGGGGCTTGACTTGTCAGCAAGTCAAGGTAGAGAGGCAGTGACAAGGTAGATTATTACAGCCTATTCCCATTCTTGAGTGGAAGTGTGAACCTGTGACGATGGACTTCGTATCTGGTTTTCCTAGATCGCAGAGAGGACATGATGCAGTGTGGGTAGTGGTGGATCGACTCACCAAGTATGCCCATTTCCTACCTATTCGGATGGGTCTTTCGTTGGAGCGTCTTATGGAGTTGTATGTTCAGGAGATAGTTACAGTGCATGGAGTGCCGGTGTCTACTGTGTTTGATAGAGATTCCTGTTTCATGTTGAGGTTTTGGGGTCAGTTGTAGGAGGCTTTGGGTATGCGATTGAGTTTCAGTACTGTATTTCAGCCTCAAACAGATGGTCAGTCAGTGAGGACTATCCAGACTCTTGAGGATATGTTGAGAGCTTATGTTTTAGATTTTTAGGGCAGATGGGATCGTTATATGTCGATGGCTGAGTTTGCTTATAATAAAAACTTTCAGGCAAGCATTGGTATGGCACCTTATGAGGCATTGTATGGGAGAGCTTGTCGCACTCCATTGCTATGGAGTGAGGTTAGAGAGAGGAGGTTGAGTGGAGTAGATCTAACAGATTTCACCTTTGATAAGGTGAAAGTGATTCCAGATAGGTTGAGAGCGGCCCAGGATTGCCAGAAGAGCTATGTAGATAACAAACGTAGGCCTTTGGAGTTTGTAGTTGGGGAAAGAGTTTTCCTGAAGATAGCACCCTGGAAGGGGTGATACACTTCGGGCAGAGGAGTAAACTAGTACTCGGTATGTTGGCCCTTATGAGGTGATTGAGAGGATTAATCTTGTAGCTTATCGATTGAGGTTGCCTCCAGAGTTGAAGAGAATATATGACGTGTTCCATGTATCGATATTGAGGAATTATATTCCGGATCCCAAACATGTGTTGGAGGCACCACCTTTGGAAATAGTAGAGGATCTGTTTTATCCTACTTAGCAAGTGCTCATTCTGGACAGGTCCAAGAGAGTCTTGCGGAGCAAGATTGTTTCTGTGGTTCGGATGGACGAGTCTGCAGTTGAAGGAGGAGACTTGGGATACTGAGGCTGAGATGAGGAGAAGATTCCCTCAGTTTTTTGCTTGGTGAGTTTTTCTATACTCTTTGAGTATACTTCTTGTTTTTCCTTTATACTTGTATTGTTGTTGTGTTTGATATTACTGTTGTTTTGCACGATGTTTTTGTTGTTGTGGTGCTGATGTTGTTGTTAAGTTGTTGATATTGTTGTTGAGTTGGTTGATGATGTGGTGGTGGAGGATACCGTGGTGTTGAGAGGATTGTGGGTTTAGAATATTGTGGTTGCTTTGTAGATATTATGGATGTGGTTAGTGATATGATCTTGTTGTTTGCTGTTGCGCTTAAGGAAAGTTTCGAGACAAAATTTTTCTTAAATGGGGTAGGATGTAAACTACGAGTTTTTCGTGTTTTATGCTTAAGAGGTAGTTTTGTAAGTTTTTTTGTGCATAATTAGTAATGATTTGTGTGGTTGTGTGATACTGTGATTTTAAAGTAGTTTTGGATATGTATATGATGATTATATTATATGGTTTGATTTTTTTATAATTTTAGGATATAATTTATTATTTTTCAGATGATATTTTATTTTTAATTTTAAATTTATTGGTTAAAAGGTTATAAGTTTTGATTCATTAGAAAGATATAAATTTTCTGGATTTATGGTGAAATTTTCATAATTTTGGGGCCTATACTCTATTTACTATATTTTTTTGGAATTTTATTAATTTTTATTAATTTTAATTTTGTTTTTAAAATATAATGTTATTATTTTATTTTTATGCCAAATGATGTAGTTTTGGCTCGTGTCCAAAACAACACTGATTTGGTTATGTATAGTATAAAAATAAAATTTTTTATTTGTCTTTTTTTTTGTTTTCCCTCTCTTCCCTTCCTCCTTCCCTCTCCCAAGCCGACTTTCTCCTCTTCCGGCCGAATTGTTGCTGAGCCTCCGTCTGGCCTCAGATCGTCACACCGCCGGCACCACACAATGTAGCATTGTCATGAAATGAAGGAAAGATAAATCAGAGCTTACTCCCAGGCATCTCGAGAAGGGAGTATAGTTGCCTTCACTATTATTTACTATATTCTAGCCTTGTAGATTTATTATATGTATTATTCTGTGATATACCAGTGTATATAATGGGTATACAGTGATTGTTACACAAAATTTTTTGGGTCCGGGGTATGACATAAGACCAGTTAAAATCGATGATCCTCCACTGGGCATCCTGGCTCAAGCAGCTTAAAAATTTTATGTTCTCACATCCTACTCACCTTACAAAAATTTTGTCCCCAAAATTTACTTACACCAAGATTAGTCTTATCATGGGAATTTCACATCCACAAAATCACAACTAACTCGCAGGATCTAATTGCATTCTCTTCATTCTCCATATCAATCCTATTCACTTTTTCCATCATATCTAACTACTATCACATGTTAACATTAAACACACAAAGCTATATTCTTAAAGCCATATACTTAGTCATATCCGTAAGATTTCTCACTGATGGTTCGTATCGGAATTTGTTTCATATTCTTTCCCAACTATGTTAACCTCAGGAGTCAATAATCAATATTTCAGAATCCAACATATCAAAATAACTTCCATGTCAAATCCAAATTCTATTTTGAATGTAGTATCTTACTATATTTGTTTCATTCTTGTACTTAATATCAGTCGGCTTCAAAGCCCCAAATTTTCACAATCTACTATTCCCTCAGCAAGAACTATCGACATAATCTCATAAGATTATTCACTTAAACAAGAGCATTGCATTTCCACTGTGCTACTCCGCTCTTATCTTTTTCCTTCACCTAGTGATTCAAAGGTGAATCTCTTGAGTTTGTATTTAACTATGTCTTCAAGAATTTATATTCATATCACAATATCAAATCAAATATCATTCAAAGGTCCACAATTCTATGATCGAGGTAAACTCTAAATGTTGATTAAATCATGACTATAATTTAATATCCTATGGTACTTCTTTACATCCTTGATATTAATTCGATTCACTCTTCATCATTTGTACGATATACATTGATCATCAGGCATATATCAATCTCCTCTACACAAAACTATTTGCTTGGAGATATATTCGTCAAAGTCCAATTTTATTTGTTCGAGTATCTCTTACTTGCAAAATTCTTACAAAGATTCATTTCATATTCCTTTATCATGAGAACTTACTATTAATATTCCTTAACTTAGAAATACAAGCAAAGATTATAATTCACAATCCAAATCTAATCCTCATGATACAAACATGAATTTCATGGCTCGGTTCAGCCTAGTAATTTATTCACATCGCAACATAAAATGTAATCTTATAATTCATATCTCTTGGCTCATCTTAGTCATTATTTAGTATAAGATCGTCTTATGCTTTAATTTTACTAGAGCGTAACTGATGTTATTTGACCTCTTTTTCCACAATAAAAATCTTTATATAAATCCAGCTCTCATGAATCTATTAGGTAATTCAAACCCAATAATCAAAAATTTTAATTTAACAATAGCTTTATGAATTTATAGCGTAAGTATTACTAATTGATCACATAACACTAGGCATGTTATGAGATTCGTATACAGTACAGTATACTATTCATTATGTACTTCAATAGCTACAATATCCTTCAATACACTGAAAATAGAGATATGCACTCCGTGAATTGGTCTCAGTGACAAATGATCAATTATCCCTCTCAATCAACACTTGAACAATTAATGTCCAAAGAATGATACTATCTGTTGACTCCAAACCTATTGACTTTATTAAGAGGGGGAAGGGGATCAAAATTTTACACTTGATACAGTATGACTCCAAATCTGATGTTGTTCAAGCCCATCAAGAACTGATATATTTTTTCTTCTTCCTTTTCCTTGTGTGCCTCTTCTTTATTCTCACATGCACATCTGAAAGAGGAGAAACCTGCCAATTCACCCCACAGCACCTTCAGGACACCAAAATAATCTGAAACGGTCATAGCTCCTTGATGTAGAGCATGTAACTCATGTTTCAACTGAAAAATGCAGGTGGGGTTCTATACATTTATTTAAGAGCATCAAACATGTCGTTTGAAGACTGCGCATATATGATGGTTCAATAGATTTTTAGGTCAACAAAAGCTAAAATTCATCCCATCATGAAAGAATTACAACTGTCACGCCCTGAATCTAAAAATTTTGCGCGACAACTGTCGTAGGCCCACTATATACACTACTTAACGACAAGCAATGTATACAATGAGTCTACGAGGTTAGAAATAATAAAAGATAGTGGAAAGAAAAAAAATAAAAGGTGCAAAGGAAACATAATGTACAATAGTGCCATTCGGGTTGCACTTGCTCTAAGATTACATAATATTTATATTTTACCTTATTATAATCCTTACTCATGCTCATATTCACAATATGCACAGTGGTAGAGGTTACAAGAAACCAGATAAACATGTGCACAAAATACTATAAACCTCAAGATGTATACATATATACATAACTGATCAGAAGATAGAGTCAATGCCAAACTGTTGACCAAAAGCCTTCCCAACTTGTCCCTGTGTAACCAGATATAACGATCTCGCAGAAATCTGCCAGGTGGGTGGTCGGGAAAAAACACAAGCATAATACGAAAAATACAAGTATACAAATTCCATAATACTCAGCAATCTACAAAGCACAACAAAATGCATAGGCAATATCAAACACATGCAAAGCTAACATCTCATTATGAAATTTTATTTAATCAAGCATCCAAAGCATGTCTGGGCTGGCATTTATTCATAGTCTTTCTAGGTCCTGGATAAGACTAGGATCTGTCAGTAGTATCCTAAGTGATTTCTTTTTTATCATTCTTTATATTTAAACAGTTATATAATCTATCCAGCAAACATCTACAACCCATTTCCACTGGCAATGCCGAGATGTTAGGTGATGGTAGCTCCACCTCAACATTTCCCAAAACCTGCTAGAATAGTTATCAAGTTCACAGTAAATATAATACCCAATCCAACCTTATTTCTCATTGTTTGGTGTCTCCACGCCACGCTATCAGATCCAGAGATCTGTCAAGGTCTGCATAGGTTATCCTATGCAGACACATGCTGCTGTCATAGCATTCATCGGAATATTTACTATACAAAGTATTACATAAACACATTTACATTTATTCCTTTCAAATCAATCGAGTAAGACAATAACGGAAAATAAGACAAGTGAATTCACACACTTAGGTGTGCATGTTCATGCCTTATCAATTATCTTGCTTAATTGCAGATATACTCATATATAATTTCATGCACAAATAACCAATAACTCACACTTCACAATTCCTGCTCCTCTTTAGTATCCAATTCCAATGATGATACTCTTTCTTGATTTAGTTCAACACCTATCAATCATCAAAATTTAACCACCTTTACTCACAATTTAATACTATAATCATTTCAATTACAATTTTAATCCTCTTTCTTAACTTAATATAGATTCCTTTCCAAAACTATTTCCTCCTTATCCCCATTTTTTTATATTTTCTAACATATTGAATGATTTATTTGACCTATCAAATAAAATCAGATTTCCATAAACTTGGTACCATAATCCTCATAATTTTTAATATTTTTTCTGATTTTCCATATTTTTCCTTCTTTTTCTTCTATTTTCCCTTAATTTTTGTTAATTATGGGCCTTTTTGCTTATTTTTGTAATTATTTATCTAGCCTTTTAATCATCAGACATGTTGCAGCATGAGTACATACCAGCATTACACCCGAACCTCTAGGATGCTAACACATGGCTCGCTCTAAGCTTGCTACAACTCGTTCAAGCTAATCTACACATCCAGTGAATAACCTGTCACTCATCTGTTCCTCAAACGATATGTCATTCATTATAATTATAAATGGCCCATCATTTAGTTGTGTTTTGAACTACATGCCATATCACCCAATTATACCTAGTGTACAAACAACATGCCACTTTCTTTAGGTCCAAACAACCAATCTTTGGGATGCTCTCGAACCACCCATCATTTGAGTTCATCCCTAACCTCCAGCTCGATAGCCTTAGTTTAGAAACCCTACCGGATTATTTTTTCCAATCATCAGTAAGTCTCCCAATTTCATTTCAAATTCATCCAATAATTTCATCAACATCAAACCCTTATCTACCTGAGTCATACCCATGCATCGAACACATACTTTTTATGATTAAAAGTTACAAAATCGAAGATCTGAGTACCTGATCTAGTCTTGAATCACAAAACCTTCTCTCAAGATCTCCATATAGAGCTTATTCTCATAATCTATTAAATTTATTCCTTTAATTCAACATTACTAAAAAAGATTTTTGAAAATACAAGGTTTGGATTTCAATTCAAATCCTACCCTTCAAAAACAAAATTCGGAAGAAATTTTCCAAGGTTATCAATATGAAGAGGAATTCAATAAAATTTAATGTAACCAAAAGTAAAATTATAAAAATATCATCGGTTCGGGTTTCACAAAAACATATTTTTTTCTAGGCTAATAAATAATATCTACATCCTTTAAGTCCAAACAACCATATAGAAGAGCGTTATTATTATTGATGTAAGGATCCTGGTCCAACCTACTAGGACCCTTACAGCCGTGAAACCCAAATAAACCCAACCTCGGACCTATCTAAATCTCACAAGACTTATCCATACTAAGTTCCGATTTTATTGGATTCATTACTTATGTTTTTTAAAGATTGGCGCATGATGATGGACATACATTCTGGCAACAAACGGAGTGAATAAAAACATCAGGAGAAGTCTTTATAATTTGATAAAGGTACCACAACACACAAGTCTCATAGGAATCTCAAAATCCAGCAAAATGTACCCCTAGTAAATTTCGGAAATAAGCAAACAAAGAAGCATTCCGAAAACCAGAAAGTAATCTAGTCAAACTTTATGTTATATGCACAAGCAATCAAGGAAACAGGTATGCGATTACGATGCAATATCATCCTGTCGTGTAGCCTTGATCTGACACACTAGTACCACGTGCAGAGTATATACCTAAGCCAAAAAAAATGGTGAAAACAACAAGGTGAGATTACAAGAATCTCAGTAGGGTCACAACAACATAAGATCTGCAAAAATCTTAAACAAACATCTCCCGAATAACATCAGATTTGCCTACACATCTAAAGGGATATCACGCAACCAATAAACAGTCACAGTAGAGATAGAGCTGAAAACTATAGGCTGAGGGTGGACTGCAAACACTTCTGAAAATCAGAAGTACACAGGCAAGAAAATCATCAATCAATCTCATCAACAGAAAAAGCCATCCCCTTCCACCTGTATTGTCCAAGGCTTTACTACACAAAAGGTAAAAGGTTAGCACACAAGCTAATCAGCAAGCCTATTCATCTTTTCAGCACACAGAACAAGGCATCTAGCCAGCACACAGGACTTGGCATCCTAGCCAGCACACAGGACTTGGCATCCTAACCAGCACACAAGATTAGGACATCTTGCCAACAGACAGGACAAGGCATCTAGCCAGCTTCCTGTGTAGGGTTTTAGGTTAGACGAATTTTGTGTAATTTCTGTGTAAGGTTTAAGTGTGGCCAGCTTCCTTTTTATAAAGAGTGGCTATGGGATTAATTTTCCTACTTTAAAGGCTAGATTAAAGTAAGATAATTATCAGAATTAAATTCTGTAACTATCCTCCCTTAATTTTACAAATTTTATTTTCTAAGGTAATTATCAACCAATAAAGATTCAAATCAAAGGGAACTAAAACCAGAAATAATTATCGGACATTCATTACCGAATTCGGCCATCACAGATCCTCTTCTTCAGGGGAAAAATAATCTTTTCACCTGCACTGGCTTCTAGACTTCTAGGATTCAAAATTTTGAGTCTCACATCCTGCCTTTCTTATAAGAATTTTGTCCTTGAAATTTCAGCACAAGTATCTAAGCAAATAGGTCACATCATGCATAGATTCCTCAGTCTCCCAAGATTGTTCCTCGATTTGGCCATTATGTCAAACAACTCGTATCATAGGCACGTTTCGACTGCGAAGTTGACGAACTGACCGATCTAGTACTGCAACCAGCTGTGCAGGATACGATAGGTCTTCAGCAACTTTGACTGGTGGTTCTTCTAGCACATGAGCAGGGTCTCGCACATACTTTTTCAACATCGATACATGAAACACATTGTGAATTCTCTCCATATTCGGAGGTAAGACAAGTCGGTATGCAACAAGGCCGATCCTCTCGACAATGTCATACAAACCAATGTAACAAGGTGCTAGCTTACCTCACTGCTGAAAACAAAGGACACCTTTCCACTGGGAGACCTTCAAAAACATTTTATCACCTACTGAAAATTCCAGCTCTCTTCGTCGATTATCGACATAGTTTTTCTACCGATCTTGAGCTGTCTTTAGTCGTTGTCGAATCAAGTTCAACTGCTCTGTTGCTTGATCAATCAGTTCCGGATTGTCTAGGCGTCTCTCGCCTACTTCATTCCAGCACATGGGAGTTCTGCAACATCTCCCATATAGTGCTTCATAAGGTGCCATATCGATGCTTACATGAAAGCTATTATTGTAAGCAAATTCCGCCAATGGTAGGACCAGTACATTCGTACGTAGCATGTCTTCGAGTGTCTGAATCATCCTCTCTGATTGACCGTCAGTCTGGGGATGAAATGCTATACTGAAATTCAATCTTGAACCAAGCGCATTCTGGAATTTCTCCCAAAATCGTGATGTGAAACGAGGGTCACGATCTGAAATAATGGACACTAGCACTCCATATAATGGAACAATCTCGTCCAAGTAACAAACAGTCAATTTCTCTGGTGTATCCATCACACGTACAAGAAGAAAGTGTGCAGATTTCGTCAATCGATCTACAATCACCCAAATGGCATCGTATCCTCACTGCATTCTAGGAAAACCAGTCACAAATACATCGTGACATGCTCCCACTTCCATTCTGGAATTGGAAGTGACTGTAGTAAACCAATGAGTCTTTGATGCTTGATCTTTACTTGTTGACATATGAGGCATTGGGAAACGAACTCAGCAATGTGACGCTTTATGTTCGGCCACCAATATTGCTCCTTTAAATCTCAGTACATCTTTTTGCTACCAGGATGGATAGTGAACTTTGAGCTATGTGCCTCAGATAAAATAAGAATACGAATATCAACATCTTGTGGAACACATACCCGGTTTCTGAAGAAAAGAACTCCATCATCTCATACTCTGAAATTGTGTGCTATGGCATCAACACCATTAGATAATTGCTTCCGAATTTCAACCAATTTCGGATCCTCTAATTTCTGATTCCAGATCTCTTCAATCAAGCTAGGTGTGACTTCGACTCGCGCCAACATCAAACCAGAAAAATCAGTGCCAAGATGCACACGGTTAGTTTTCAAATCCAGCAACATTGGCATGTATTGGGTGCGTATGTAAGCCAAAACCGATCGAGAAAGAGGATGAAAATTTCGATTCAAGGCATCAGCAACAACATTCACCATTCTAGGATGATATTCGATGACCAAATCATAGTCTTTAATCAGCTCCAACCATCTTTGTTGTCTTATGTTCAACTCCTTTTGCGTGAAGAGGTATTTCAAGCTTTTGTGCTCAATGAAGATTCAGCATGTCTCGCCATATAAGTAATGTCGCCATATAAGTAATGTTGCCATATAAGTAATGTTGCCATATAAGTAATGTTGCCATATTTTCAATGCAAACACCACAACTGCAAGCTCCAAATCATTCGTAGGATAATTGCTTTTGTGCGGTCACAATTGTCGGGAAGCATAGGTGACGACTTTTCTCATATTACATCAATACGCATCCAACTCCGGATTTTAATGCATCGCTGTAAACCACGTACTCTTTCCCACCAACTGGTAAGGTGAGGATAGGTGCAGAAAACAATCTGCTTTTCAATTCTTCGAAACTTCGTTGGCATTTCTCGTTCAACACGAACGGTGCGCCCTTATGCGTCAGTTTCGTCAATGGTCCGGCAAGCGATGAATAAATCTCTACGAAGTGATGGTAGTATCTGGCTAAGCTAAAGAAACTACGAACTTCAAATACAGCTCGGGGGGGTTCCCAAGCAACTACGGCTTCAATTTTCTTCGGATCAACAAGGATACCTTGGAAAGAAACAACACGGCCAAGGAAACCAACTTCGCGTTACTAGAATTCGCATTTGGAATACTTTGCGAACAATCGACGATCCCTCAAAATATTCAGCACAATTTTCAAATGCTCAACAAGCTCCTCTTTTGATTTTGAATAAATCAGAATGTCGTCGATGAAGATTATCACAAATTTGTCACCACATCTAGAATAGCTTCAGTATTAGTTAGGGTAAATAGCCTTGTTGGTCTTGGTTGTGCCTCACTTGAGGATTTAGTGGGATTGGCATACCCACCTCGGCCTGTATTTGGTGCGCTTGTGATACGCCTTGGTTTCAGTCATTCCCTTTAAATATGCCCCATGTCACCACAGTTATACCATTGACGTTGCTTAGAATTCCACGTAGCTCTATTGGAATTCGACCCAAAAAAGTTCTTCTTGTTGTTACCTCCAATGCCATTATTTTTCGGAGGATAGGACCTTAAAGAATAAGGTCTCGTACGCCAATTAAACTTCGGATCTAGCTTGAAGGATCCACCACTAGTGGCTGCGAACGGCTTCCTGGTTTGCACAATCTTTTCAGCTTCAGTTATGGCAATAGTTAGTTCTTGCAAATTCTGCACCAATGTCGTACCTATGATGGTTTTCAGTTCGGTATTCAGTTCATCCTGAAATCACCTCGCTAGCTGGTACAGTGAACGATCCTTCTCTGGTGCAAATCGGGACAACTCCCTTAATACCTTCTCATATTCCAGCACCGAATGGGTGCCCTATTCAAGCTTTTAGAAAGCTTGTCATTGCTCATTTATATGGAATCTCGTATAAAACCTTTCGTCAAACTCGTACTGAAATTCCTCCCAAGTTGGCAAACGATCGCCGAATCGCAAGCTAACAGATGTCCACCATGCGAGGGCTTCTCTCTCAAGTAAGAATATAGCAATGGCAACCTTTTCATCGCCAAAGATACGTAAGAACAAAGATACTAGGCACACGATGTCTATCCATTCACGAGCTGCAGCAGCTCCGACTGAACCAGTGAAATCTTTACATCCCAATTGACGAGCTTCCTTCAGCAACTTTGTAATAACGACTGGAAGTCTCTCGGCTTCCTTAGGATGCGTCGGCTATACAGGTTCAAGTGGAGGAATAGGTTCTTCCATGGCTGTAGGTGTAGGAGCATTTTGAAATTGCGCCTCCATACGCTAATGGTTTGCAGTGATTCCTTACAATACCCTATTTTCTTACCAATTCCACTCACTAAACCTATCAAAAACCAATGATCAGATGCCGCAGGAGCCTCCCCTTTTGATGTCCACCATGCGAGGGCTTCTCTCTCAAGTAGGAATGTAGCGATGGCAACCTTGTCATCGCCAGAGATACGTAAGAACAAAGATACTAGGCACACGATGTCTATCCATTCACGAGCTGCAGCGGCTCCGGCTGAACAAGTGAAATCTTTACATCCCAATTGACGAGCTTCCTTCAGCAACTTTGTAATAATGACTGGAAGTCTCTCGGCTTCCTTAGGATGTGCCGGCTGTACAGGTTCAAGTGGAGGAATAGGTTCTTCCATGGCTGCAGCTGTAGGAGAATTCTGAAATTGCGCCTCCATTCGTTACTGGTTTGCAGCGATTCCTTGCAATACCTTATTTTCTTACCAATTCCACTCACCAAACCTATCAGAAACCAATGATCAGATGTCGCAGGTGCCTCCCCTTTTGATGTGTGATGTGATAGCCAAGAACTTAACAAAATTCAACCTGAATTACCATCCCAATTAACTATGAAAATTTCAGCACTAAGAATAGGGCACAAGACAAATTGCGATTTCATGCATACAAGGTGTAAGGGTTGCAATTTCATGTTAACAAGGAAGGATTAGGTGTTTATAACATGTAAAACCAAAAGAAACAAGATCAGAATCCAATAGGTTAGTCAATTGATCAAGATAAGCGTCCATAGAACAAAGGTAGGGCATACTGATTTAATGAATAGGGAGGATTCAAAGGATGAATTCATAATTTTACACCATAAATGGATGTTAAACAATCATACAAATAAGAGGAACAACAACAGAAATCAATCGAAGGCAGAATCATATAATTTTAAAACCTAATCCCGCTGAATTACGACCTAAATTATGACAAAGATAAACTAACCTCTAGAAAAAAAACCCCAAAATAGATGGATAGAGAACGGAAAGAGCTTTCCAACAAGCTATTATTTACAAGAATCTGACAAACGATGGAAGAGTTAAGCTATTTTGAAGTACAAGCAGATTTTGGCAATTCTGCCGAATTATGACTTAACTTTAGACAAATAAAAACTAGCCTTTAGACCAAAAAACCTAATATAGGATGGAAAGAGATTTCCAGTAAGCTATTATTTTCAAGAATCTGACAAAGGATGAGAGAGTTATGCTTGTTTGAAATTCAAGCAGATTTTGGCAGAAATAGGGAGGTGTAGAGTTTTAGGTTTGACGAATTTTGTGTATTTTATGTGTAAGGTTTAAGTGTGGCCGGTTTCCTCTTTATATAGAGTGGTTATGGGATTAGTTTTCCTACTTTAAAGGCTAGATTAAAGTAAGATAATTATCATAATTAAATTATGTAGTTATCCTCTCTTAATTTTATGAATTTTATTTTCTAAGGTAATTATCAACCAATAAAGATTAAAATAAGAAATTAAAACCAGAAATAATTACTAGACATTCCTTACCAATTTCGGCAATCACACATCCTCTTCTTTAGGGACAAAATGGTCTTTTTACCTGTACTGGCTTCTGGACTTCTATGACTCAAAATTCGAAGTCTCACATGATCGCTTGATGATTTTGTGTGTTTTTGGTGTGTCTAGACAAATGTGGCCAGCAGGTATGTTTATAGGATTAGTAGGATTAATTTTTCCTACTTTTAAGGTTAGATATAAGGAGATAATCATTAAAATTAAATTCTAGATTTATTTCTTAATTTTAGGAAGATATACCATTTTTAACAAGGAGGAACCAAGAAGTGAATGAATTAGAAAGGAAATGAAATCAACCAAAAGAGGAAAAAACCTTCTATACCGTTTGTGGTTTTCCGCTTTTGGTTATCACACATTCATTTCTTTAGGGACAAAATGGTCATTTCAGCTACACTCGCATATACAAAATTAATACTGAATATCACATCATAATAAATACATTAAAGAGTTTTTCATACTCTATATATTATTTCCAAATAAAAACTATTATGGAGAAAAAGAAATATTCATAGTTTTTCTAGGTCATCAGTCATGGATTCGCATGGTTTGCACATTACTTCTAAAGGCTTAGCTTTAGGCATGGTGAGTCCCTCTCCTTCGGACATGTCTACTTCCTCGTTATCAACTCTCTTCCAATCAAAGCATTGAATTAACGAAGCTAATGTCAGACCCACCACTCTATAGGCAAGGCCAGCCCCAGGGCATGCTCGCCTTCCCAACCCAAATGGCATCAGTTTATATGCATCCACATTCACGCCTTCAAATCTTTCCGGCCTGAAGCTTGTTGGGTCCTCCCACAACTTGGGATCCCTGTGAATTGCCCAGGCATTGACCAACAACATCGTGCCTCGCGGTACTGTGTAACCCCCAGCAATGCAATTCTCAGATGATTGATGTGGGATTAGAAGTGGTGCTGCTGGATACAGTCGTAATGTCTCGTTTATAATGTTTCGTAAGTATGGCAATTTGGACAGATCAGATTCACCCACCAACCGATATAGACCAACGCAGTTTTCAATCTCTGACTTGGCCTTCTGTAGTGCCTTAGGATGGTTAAGGAGCAATGAGATAGCCCACTCTATTGTGACAGCTGATGTATCTGTCCCAGCTAATAGCATTACCTGTAGAAGGATTGATATGTTAAAAAATCATACATGCATAGTAGTGCTAAATTTTTCAGTAAGATGTTTCTGTTCAAAGGGTTGTTGCAGTGAAATAAATGGAGGATGGCATTTTCTTGCGTGTTCTTTTTATTTGAACAAGACATCTTATTCTATTAATAATTCATAATGAAACGACACAGACAACTTACTACTCAATTGTGTACTGAAGAAAAAGGCAGGACGTACATACCAGAATTAGGCCTTTGATGGTTTCATCATTGTAAGCCTCCGGTTCTGATTCCTGAAAAGATAGAAGAGTATCTATCATCGTTTTAGTGCTTCTTCCTTGCTGGGAAGAATCCTCTTTTTTCTTTCTATGTTCTTCTACAAGGCCCTGCAGATAAGCATCTGCTATCTCGTGCAATTTCAACAATTTTTTCCCTCTACGTTGAAAATCAATCCACTGCAGGATTGGGAAGAAGTCTCCCGGATGGGATAATCCGCTTAATGCAAAGACCTCGCTTATAGTGCCGTGAAATCGTTTTTCCGCCTCTGAATTTTCTGCTTCTGCCCCAAAGTACCGCTTACCAGTAATCATCCTCATGATGATGTTAAAAGAAAGCCCAGATATCCTCGATCTCATCTCCACTTTAGAGAAACCTGAGCGACAAATTTCAAACAGATACCGAAGCAAGTACCTTACTTCCTCCTGCCTTACGCTGAGGAGCATGTTTAGCCGGGTAGTGGAGAGAATTTCAAGTGAAACAACTCGACGAAGGTTTCTCCAATGGTGGCCGTATGGGGCAACAGCTAAGATGGTATAGTTATAGGTAATGAATTTAGCACTCGGTAAGTGTGGCCGATTAGCAAAAACTATATCTTTCTCATTAAAGCATTCCTCGACTAAGGACGGAGATGACACGAGAAGTACACTTCTTTTGCCAAAGGAGAGGGATAGGATGGGACCGTACTGAATTGACAGACTTTGCAGTGTTCTGTGCAGAGGTCTTTTGATGAGGTGTAGATGGCCAAGGATGGGAAGGGAAGGTGGTCTTGGTGGGAGATTCTGGATCCGAGTTATTTTCCATGGAAAGAGCTTGGAGACAAGGAACAGAATAAAAAGTATGAATGCAAGATAAGGCCATGTCTTCTCCTCCATGGATAACTTGGCAGTGTATCTCATTTGTGAAAGTACTCCGAAACCTGAGGCCATTTGTGCTTACCTTATCCATCGGTGAAAGTGTGTTCCGATTTATTGGAACAGTACATATCAGAGAATTTAATTTTTTCTTTTCATTCCAGAATTATCATCTTTCGCGTTGTTGGAAATGTAAGCTGATTTTGGCTTAAACAAAAAAAATTATCTATATTGACGCTATTTGAGTCTCATGCATTTTAAGGCTATTTCAAATGATGTTTTGTCAAGTTTTTCAGAGAAATTGATTAATCCTTGGAGAATTAATCACTCTGAACAAAAGAGATTCGTTTCCGAGACAATAGTATAACAGCTGTGAATAAAGAATGATGTTCAAACTGATTGATAATGCGTTTATTTAGCTAATATTTTCAATTTATTATTTTGATAAGGATGTTCTATTCTTAAGAGATAATTTCATAATTAAATCTTAAAAATTATCTCCATATATCTAGCCTTAAAAGTAAGAGAATTAATCTCATTAATCCCTCTAAGTATACCAATCGGCCATACATTTATTCCCACACCAAAAACACACAAACTTATCATGTGATAAACCTTCTTCCTTCATCCTTCATCAGATTTCTTCAAATAATAGCTTGTTAGAAACCTCTTTTCATCCTCTCTCTTGCTATCTTGGTTTCATCATCAAAAGGTTAGTTCTTCCCTATGTTTATTGTTATCGCAAATTCTAGGGTGTTAGTGCCGAAATTCCTTGATTAATCCTTCAATTGGTTTCAGTTGTTGTTCCTCTTGTTTGTATGATTGTTTGACACCTATTCTTGTTGTAATATCATTAATTCATCATTTGAATCTTCACTATAGGTGAAATCAGCATACCCTATTCCTTTGTCCTATTGTTGCCGATTTTTGATAATTGACTTGTCTGTTAGATTCTGATCTTATTCTGTTTAGTTATCTGTGTAATTGGCACCTAATCCTTCTATGTTATTATGAAATCACAACCTCTAAACCCTATATGCATGAAATCACAATTTTTCATATTGCCCTAACTTAGTGTCGAAATTTGCATGGTTAGGTTGATAAATCAGGTTAATTCTTATTGTGTTCTTGGCTATCACATCACACATCTAAGGGAGTGTTCCAGCAACATCTGATCACTGGTTTTTGATAGGTTTGGTGAGTGAAATTGGTAAGAAACTAGGATGTTTATTTGGTTTTTGAATGTGTGTGCTTAGTGTGATATTATCTTTGCCTTATGTGTGTTTAGGTGGTTCAGATCCTCTTAACAAAGATAAAGGATTAGCTACTTGTTCAGAGACAAGAGAGGTAGAATCTATACCTCATTGGTTTCTCCAGAGACCCTTTTTACATTATTGATTTTTCGGTTCTTGTCTATTTTGTTTGCACACGTCTTATTTTTAGTATGCATAGTTGCAGATTGAGCTATGGATTCCTTAGGCAATTTGGACCCCTATGATAGGTTGTGTGTGCCTAATTCAGATATGTTATGTGCTTTGCACTTGCTTATTGTGCTGTGATGTGATTAAGGATGCCCTATTATGGTTTTATCCCTTGTACTTACTTGTGTGTGCTTGTACAGGATTGTGTGTCAGGATCCTTTTCCGATGGCCATTCGGGGTAAGCATTGATGCTCCTAAGGAGAGGAGAGGTTCTTACTGGAATGGGAGTCGTATAGGTGGCAATCCCTATCAAGTGCATGCTAGATGCCTAGTCCTTGTGTGGCTAGATGCCTTGTCCTTGTGTGCAAGATGGATAGGCTTGCTGTTTAAATTGTATGCTAACCATTTACCCTTTGTGCAGCTAAGCCTTGGATAACATAGGTGGAAGGGGACAAACTTTCTATTGATGAGATCAAATGATGAATTACCTGCCTCTGTACTTATGTTTTCAGAAGTGTTCTTAGTCCACCCTCAGCTTGTTACTTTCGGTTCTATCCCTTTTGTGATTGGTTGATGATTGTTTGATACCACTTTAGTAGTACAGGTGAACCTGATGTTGATTGGGAGATGCTTGTTTAGATTTTTGTAGATTTTATGATGTTGTGACCCTACTGAGATTCTTGTAATCTCACCCTATTATTTTTCTCATTTTTCAGGTTTAGGTAAATCATCTATCAGTAGTACTGGTGTGTGAGATCAAGGCTTCACGGTGGGACAATATTGCATCACATTTTCATACCTCCTTCCTTGCTGATTGCTTGCGTATATACTATTAAAATATGAAGTTTGATTGGACTGCATTCTGGTTCTTTGAGTCTCTTTTACTCTTGTTAATTTCGGAAATATACTTGAGGGTTAGTTGCTAGATTTTGAGATCACTTTGGGGCTTGTGTGTTATGGTTCCTTTGGTTAATTATAAAGATTTTCGCTAATATTGTATTCACTGCATATGCCACCAGAATGTTTATCCATTATTATCATGTTTCAATCTTTAAAATTATAAGAAATGAATCTAACAAAATGAAACTAGTAAGATTGAGCCGTGCAGGATTCAGATAGGTCCTAGGTTGAGCTTGTTTGGATTTCACGGCGGTAAGAGTCATAATAGGTTGGATTTGGGTCCTTACAAGTTTGGTAGCGGACCATGGTTTAGGAAATATAATTTGTTATATTTTGACATGTTTTCTGGTTCTGTAGGAGATACATGCGCACACACCCACACTATTATAGGTCATTGCAGAAAGTGTCTGGGTGCTAAAATGGTAGGTTTGTAAAGTTTAAATGTTATGATTGATTTTTTGATTTGCTGTGTGTTTCTGTGAGTTCTTGCATGATGAATGATTTGCTATGTTCAGATGTGTTTTGATAGGTTGTTTTTCTGTGTTCCCTTGTGATTGTCAAATGTCATACTGTTGCATGTTGATTGTAATGCTTTGATATGTGTTGCTGAATGTTCCTATGTGTGTCGAGTACATGTGTGTGATTTGTATGATTGCCAAGTGTGTCTTTGAGTGTATGTAAGCATTGCCGAGACTTGTATGTATTTGTGTGCATGTGTGTTTTGTTTTTCAGTATATACATATCGTCCGATGCTTGCCTCTCCACTAGGTACCATTTTCTTTCCTTGGTTTCGTATTTGGGTTATGTATTGAGTGACCTTGTGTGTTTGTTTAGTATGGCAAGGCAAAATGTACAAAGGGATCATCGAGGTAGGTATGAAGCCCAAGCCGAATAGCAACCCAATGAGCAAAAGGAGCCGAATGCACAAAATGAGCAGGGAGGGCAAGCTGAGCTCGAAAACCATCCTGAACCTGAAGCACCAGCCGCACCAGCCATTGATTCCATAATGACACAAACACTGAACGTGTTGCAAGGAATTCCTGCGAACCAGCAGCGAATGGAAGCCCAATTCCAGAGTGCTCCTACACCTGCACCAGCAATGGAAGAACACTATTCCTCTACTTGAACTTGTTCAACCAGCTTATCTTAAAGAAGCTAAGAGACCTCTCGCTGTCATTACTAAGCTGCTGAAGAAAGCCCGTCAGCTCGGATGCAAAGATTTCAGCGGTTCAGCAGGTTGCCGATGCGGGTCATGAGCAGATTGATACCATATGTCGTGTGTCCTTGTTCCTGCGTATCTATGATGATGATAAATTTTTCATCGCCACTTTCCTACTTGAGGGAGAAGTCCTCGAATGGTGGAGAGTCGTGAGTTTGTGGTTCGAAGATCGTTTTCCTTCTTGGGACAAGTTCCAGCATGAATTTAACAAAAGGTTCTACACCAGATTCCATAAGAGTGAACAGCGACGAACTTTCTACAAGCTTAAGTAAGGCAGCCATTCGGTGCTAGAATATGAGAAGGAATTGAGAGAGTTGTCCCGTTTTTCACCTAAAGAGGATCGCACACCTTACCAGTTTGCGAGACGATTCCAAGATAGGCTGAGTACCAAGCTCAAAACTATTGTGGGCACGACACTTGTGCAGAATTTGCAAGAGTTGATTATTGCTGCCACTAAAACCAAGAAGATCGTGCAAAGCAAGAAGCCTCCCATAGCAAATAATGGCAGTTCTTTCCGGCATGGTTCCAAATTCAGCCGACGTATGGGACCCTATCCTTTGAGGTCCTATCCTTCGAAGAACAATGGCTATGGAGTACAGGAAGAATTTCTCTAGTCCTAATCCTAATGGATCAATATGGAGTACACAGCCATGACGATGTTACAACTGTGGCAAAGTGGGCCATATTTTGAAGGAGTGTCCTAAACCAAGGCGCATTAGAAGCACACCGAATTGAAACTGAGGTGGGTATGCCAATCCCACTAAACCTCCAGCATGCGCACCTAGAGGACCACCTAGCGGATCTACAAGTGAGGCGCAACCCAGACCCACAAGGTTGTTCACTTTGATTGATACCAAAGTAAGCCTTGATATGGTGACAGGTAATATTTCAGTCTATTCTCAAAATGCTAAAGTGTTATTAGACCCCGGAGTAAATAAATCATTTGTGAGTCCAAGGGTAGCACATAGCTCAGATCGGCCTCTGTCTCCCTTGTCTCCTCCTGTTGCAGTTTTGACAACTTTGGAATAGTAACTGACTTGTGATTTAGTCTACATCGGCTGTGTTGTATGTATGGTTTTGATTATACTTGAAGTGGACCTAATCCCACTGGACATCCGAGAGCTAGATTTAATCTTAGGCATGGATTGTTTGGCGAAGTATCAAGCCCGAATGGAGTGTTTCACCAAGCATGTGTGGTTCAGCTTTTCCGATGGTTCCGAGTTTTTCTTTGAAGGTGATAGGTGAGTTGTTCCAACTTGCATGATTTCCTGGCTCGATGCAAGGCAACTGATCAGCAAAGGATGTACTATGTACCTTGCACATGTGCATGACATTTCCAAAGAGTCCTCGGATCTGGATTCTGTTCCAGTAGTTCGTGAGTTTCCGGATGTGTTTCCAAAAGATGTAGCTAGTTTGCCACCAACAAGAGAAATTGAATTCGATATTCAATTAATGCCGGGTACGAATCTGATTTCCATTCCTCTTTATTGTATGGCTCCTGCAGGAATAAAGGAATTGAAGATACAATTGAAATATTTGCTAGATCGTGGTTTCATTCGACCCAGTGTGTCACCTTGGGGAGCACCTATCTTGTTTGTGAAGAAGAAAGATGGTTCGCTGCGATTGTGCATCGACTACCGGCAATTGAATCATGTGACTGTGAAGAACAAGTATCCTCTACTGTGCATTGACAACTTGTTTGACCAGCTTCATGATGCAACCATGTTTTCCAAGATTGATCTTAGATCGGGATATCATCATTTGCATGTTCATGAAGCTAATATTCCGAATATTGCATTCAGATCGCGATACGAACACTATGAATTTCTGGTTATGCCATTCGGTTTGACCAGTTCTCCAGAGGTGTTTATGGACCTGATGAATAGAGTGTTTTGAGAGTTCATGGACAGATTCATGATAGTCTTCATCAACGACATTTTGATTTACTCAAAATTAGAAGAGGAGCATGCTGAGCACTTGCGGATTGTTCTAAAAAGTTTGAGAGATTGACACCAGTTCGTGAAGTACTCTAAATAGAAATTTTGGTTACACGAAGTCGGTTTCCTTAGTCATGTTGTTTCTACCCGTGGTGTTCTTGTTGATTCGAAGAAGACTGAAGCCATAGTTGCTTTGGAACCTCCCCCGAACTATATTTGAGGTTCGTAGTTTCCTTGGCTTAGTCGGATATTATTGTTGCTTTTTGGAGAATTTCTCATCGCTTGCTAGACCTTTGACAAAATTGACGCACAAGGGAGAGTCATTCATGTGGTGACTTGGAGAGTAGATTGGTGACCTCACCTATCCTTACTTTTTCGGTCGACGAAAAAGAGTATATGGTGTACAGCAGTGCAACGAGATTTGGACTCAGATGTGTGCTAATGCAAAATGGGAAAGTCATTTCACATGCTTGCCGATAGTTGCGTCTGCATGAGAGCAACTATCCTATGCATGATTTAGAGCTTGTAGTCGTAGTATTTGCATTGAAGATATGGTACTACTACCTATATGGCGAGACGTGCAGAATCTTCACCGATCATAAAAGATTAAAGTATCTCCTTACACAGAAGGAGTTGAATATGAGACAACAAAGATGGGTGAAACTGATTAAAGATTATGATTTGATCATCAAGTACCATCTAAGGAAAGCAGATGTTGTTGCTGATGCTTTAAGCCATGATCCATTCTTTTTCTCCATCTATGCTAGCCTATATGCATGCACACTATATGCCAATGTTGCTGAATTTTAGAGCTACGTGTGTGCAGCTTGGCAGTGATTGTTCTGGTTCATTGTTGACATGAATTGAATTCAAGCCTACTTTGATGGAAGAGATCTGAAATCAGCCATCTGAAGCTTCAAAATTGGCTGAAATTTTGCGGCAATTATCTGATGGTGTTGATGCCATAGTTCGCTATTTCAGAGTGCGAGATGATCGAGTCATTTTCTTTAGAAACCGGGTATGTGTGCCACAAGATATTGATGTTCGCATTCTGATTTTTTCCGAAGCGTATAGTTCAAAGTTTGTTATTCATCCTGGTGGTACAAAGATGTACTGAGACTTGAAGGAACAATACTGGTGGCCGAATATGAATTGTTACATTGCTGAGTTCGTTGCCTGATGCCTTGTATGCCAACAGATGAAGATCAAGCATCAAAGAACCGTTGGTTTACTTCAGTCACTTCTAATCCCAAAATGGAAGTGGGAGCATGTCACGATGGAGTTTGTGACCGGTTAGCCTAAATCTCAGCATGGATTCAATGCCATGGTTGATTGTGGATCGACTGACAAAATCTGCACACTTCCTTCCTATTCGTGTGACAAACACTTCTGAGAGATTGGTTATTCGTTACTTGGATGAGATTGTTCTTTTACATGGAATGCCAATTTCCATTGTTTCAGATAGTGATCCCCATTTCACATCTTGATTTTGGGAAAAGTTTCAGAATGCGTTGGGTTCGAGACTGAATTTCAGTACAACAATTCATCCCCAAACTGATGGTCAATCTAAAAGGATGATTTAGATGCTTGAAGATATGGTGCATGTGTGTGCAATAGATCGAAATACTAGTTGGGATCGATGTCTACCTTTGGCAGAGTTTGCTTACAACAACAGTTTCCATATAAGCATCGGAATGGCTCCGTATGAAGCATTGTATGGTCGATGTTGCAGAACTCCCATTTGCTGGAATGAAATGGGCGAGAGACACCTGGATAATCCGGAATTGATTGATCAAGTAATAGAGTAGTTGATTCTGATTCGACAAAGGCTGAAGACTGTGCAAGATCGACAGAAAAACTATGCAGATAATTAATGAAGGGAGCTGGAATTTGTGGTAGGTGACAAAATATTTTTGAAAGTCGTCTCGTGGAGGAGTATCCTTCATTTTCAGCAGCGAAGTAAGACAACACCTCGTTATATTGGTCCATATGATATTGTTGAGAGGATTAGCTCAGTTGCATATTGACTTTCATTGACTCAGAATATGGAGAGAAGTCACAACTTGTTTCACGTTTTGATATTGAGAAAGTATGTTCGAGACCCAGCTTATGTGCTTGACAAACCACCAATTGAGGTTTTCGAAGACCAATCCTACCCCATACAGCCAGTTTCCGTACTAGATCGGTCAGTTTGCCAGCTTCGCCATCAAAGCGTACCTATGGTATGAGTTGTTTGGCATAATGGCCAAGTTGAGGAGTCGTCTTGGGAGACTGAGGAAACAATGCGTGTGAGATTTCATTACCTATTTTCTTATGTACTTGTGTTGAAATTTCAAGGGAAAAATTTTTATGAGGGATGTGAGACCCAGCCCGTAGGAGGGGTCAGGTTACCCAATCCCACATCGGAAAGGAGCGGGGGAGGTTTTGGGCTTATATGTGTTGTGTGATGGTATCATTTGTAACAAGATACATCTTTTGGGCCCTGTGGTTAAAAGCCCAGCTGAGCGTTGCAGTTGTGATCCATCACGTGCACATACACGTCCGGGCCTGCTGGGCCGAGGGTCCGGGGAGCCTGGTCATGACAAGAGGAGAATGGATGTGAGAGCCCAACTCTTAGTCTTAGAAGTCCAAATACTAGTGCAGCTGGAATGACCATTTTGTTTCTGAAGAAATGGATGCGTGGTAGCCAGAAATAGTATTGGAGGTTCAGTCTTCATTTCTAATTTCATTTCTTTCTTGTTTCATTTCTATCATAAATGGTTCATTATCTATTCTTAAGAGATAATTCCAGAATTAAATCCTAAAGATTATCTCCTTATATCTAGCCTTAAAAGTAGGAAAATTAATCCCATTAAACCCTATAAGTATAGCAGCCAGCCATACACTTATTCCCACACCAAAAACATACACAAACTTATCACATAATAAACCTTATTCCTTACCCTTACTGCCGAAATTTACCAACATCCACCATAGCCGAATTCTTTTATCCTTCATTAAATTTCTGTAAATAATAACTTGTTGGAAACCTCTTTTCATCCTCTATCTTGCTATCTTGGTTTCCTCATCATAAGGTTAGTTCTTCCCTATGTTTATTGTTATCGCAAATTCTAGAATGATGGCGCCGAAATTTCTTGATTAATCCTTCAATTGGTTTCAGTTGTTGTTCCTCTTGTTTGTATGATTGTTTGGCACCTATTCTTGTTGTAATATCATGAATTCATCCTTTGAATCTTCCTTATATCTGAAATCAACATACCCTACACCTTTGTCCTATTGTTGCCGATTTTTTGATAATTGACTTGTCCATTGGATTATGATCTTTTTCCTTTTAATCGTATGTGTAATTGACACTTAATCCTTCTATGTTATCATGAAATTGCAACCTCTAAACCCTATATGCATTAAATCAAAATATTCTCTATTCCCTAACTTAGTGTCAAAATTTGCATGGTGAATTGGGTTGATAAATCAGATTGATTATTCTTGTGTTCTTGGCTATCACATCACACATCCAAGGGGGTGATTCTAGTAGCATCTGATCACTGTTTTCTGATAAATTTGGTGAGTAAAATTGGTAAGAAGCTAGGATGTTTATTTGGTTTCTGAATGTGTGTGCTTAGTGAGGTATTGTCTTTGCCTAATGTGTGTTTAGGTGGTTCAGATCCTCTTAACAAAGAAAAGGATTAGCTACTTGTTCAGGGACAAGAGAGGTAGGATCTATACCTCATCAGTTTCTCCAGAGATCCTTTTTGTATGATTAATGTTTCGGTTCTTGTCTTTGTTGTATGCACATGCCTTGTTTTTAGTGTGCATAGTTTCGAATTGAGCTACGGATTCCTTAGTTAATTTTGGACCCCTATAATAGGTTGTGTGTGCCTAATTCAGATATGCTACATACTTTGGACTTGCTGATTATGTTGTGATGGGATTAAGGATGCTTTGTTCTGGTGTTATGCCATGTACTTGCTTGCGTGTGCTTGTACATGATTGTGTGTCAGAATCCTTTTCCGGTAGCCATTCGGGATAAGCACTGATGCTCCTAGAGGGAGGAGAGGTTCTTACTAGTATAGGAGTCACATAGGTGGTGATCCCCAGCTTGTGCATGCTGAATGCCTAGTCCTTATATGGCTAGAAGCCTAGTCCTTGTGTGGCTAGAACCCTTGTCCTTATGTGGCAAGACGCCCTTATCCTTGTGCGATTTGATGCCCCTGTCCTTGTGTGGCTTGGATGCTTTGTTTTTGTGTGGCAAGATAGATAGGCTTGCTGATTAAATTGTATGCTAACCATTGACCCTTTGTGCAATTAAGCCTTGGACAACACAGGTGGAAGGAGACAACCTTTCTATTAATGAGATAAAATAATGAATTACCTTCCTGTGTACTTTTATTTTCAGAAGTTTTCTTAGTTTATCCTCAGCTTGTTACTTTCGGCCCTATCCCTTTTGTGATTAGTTGACGCTTTTTCGGTACCCATTTAGTAGTACATGTGAATCTAATGTTGATTGGGAGATGCTTGTTTAGATTTATGTAGTTCTTATAATGTTGTGACTCTACTGAGATTCTTGTAATCTCACCCTGTTGTTTTTCTCATTTTTCAGGTTCAGGTACATCGTCTATCAGTGGTACTAGTGTGTGAGATAAAGGCTTTATGGTGGGATGATATTGCATCACATTCGCATACTTCCTTCCTTGCTGATTGCTTGCGCATATACTATTAAAACGTGAAGTTTGATTGCACTGCTTTCTGTTTCCTTGAGTCCCTTTTACTTTTGTTAATTTTGAAAAATACTTGAGGGTTAGTTGCTAGATTTTGAGATCACTTTGGGACTTGTGTGTTATGGTTCCTTTGGTTAATTATAAAGACTTTCGTTAATGTTTTATTCACTTCATATGTCACCAGAATGTTTGTCCATTATTATCATACTCTAACCTTTAAAAATATAAGAAATGAATCTAATAAAACGAAATCAGTAAGATTGAGCCTTCTGGGATTTAGATAGGTCCTAGGTTGTACTTGTTTTGATTTCACGGCTGTAAGAGTTCTAATAGGTTAGGTTTGGGTCTTTACAATGGCTCAGGCACGACTCTTAGGGAAGGACTGGAACATCACATCTCTGAATACAACACAACATCTCATAATCTTTATTTACTACAATTGTTCAGTTACAACTCAGGAGACAATCTCTACAACAAATACTCTGTTACATTACACTAAGGGTATGTCAGGGACATGATGTGCATCCAGCATCATTACAGCAATAGTCTCTTCTTGGACTTAATCCCTTCTCCCTAATGGATTTGACCCTTCTTACCATATGCTACTATACATTTGAAGGAGGTAATTTGGAATGACAAATGACACCATACCAAATTTGGCGTCGTTGCTGGGGAGACGGTAAAATAGTCCAATATACAAAATTTACATGTCCAAATCTATTCAGTCTAATAATCTAGTTCCACTAGATCCCGAAATTAAATCCACTTGCTAATATAATAACGTATGATGTAGAAGAGAGGCTATAGCATAGGATTCAACCGGTCCTGATTTAGGTTACGAATCAGACTGGTAATACCAGGGTTTAGCCAAGGCCTCCACAAGTTCGTTGCAAGAAAGAAACCATATCGAAACATAAGTAGTAGATCAGATACAAAGGCAAAAACTAACTCAAGCTGACTAGACGAGTCCACAGACTCAATAAAGAAGAAAGTTTAGCTCCTTTTGAAGCAAAGATTTAAGCGAAAGACTCTGATCAAATATGTTAGACCAAAAGACTCATGCAACCTTTTATTCTTAGAATTTGAGAGATATGAATGAGGTTGAGTGTTAAGATTTATCCATCATTTATCAAATATCAAGAATTGGAATTTGAATATTGAAAACATTAATTCATTTTAGCATTGACCACGACATAAATTGTTACTTGATGTGCTATCAATAGGCACTCAAATTATTTTCTTGATGGGTAGCAAGGAAAGCAGGGTTGAATCAAATGAAGAACTAAGATTAAATTCAATAAACTTGAATTGAAAAAATATCATGCCCTTTACACCTTCAAAGTGTAGAAGACTGTTGATACCAAAAACGGTTGTGAATAGATGTAAACTGTAAATTCGAAAGTTGATAATAAAACTAAACTTCGATTGGTAGCAAGATTTAGTCCCGATTGATGTCTGTCACTAATCTGTGGTCACGTGCCGCTCAAGAATGGAAATTTTCTTTCTTGTTTAGAGACCTCCAACAATACTATTAGGTATGACCATGGCACTACTGAGGCTTAGTACAACTTAAGACCCTTTCGCTTATCCTCTCTTTGATATCTGATCCTCGGATTACTAATGTAGTCAATCTTCAAGTTCCCTTGCCTTTCTCTCATGAATCACTCACTAATATAAGTAGGTTCACTCTAGTTCACCTCGGATGTGTCACTCACCAAAGAGGTCACTCAACAGTAGTTATTCTTACTGTATTGATCATAAGAATATAAACCTATCGAATTGATCAGAAAAGGAAAGATAAATAAGAAATAGGTTTACTAAAATAAAGTATCAGGATCGCAGAAAGCTCGGGACATTGAACAACTGAAACTAAAATAAGATTTCTAGTCAAATATGTTTGTAAACAAAAAGAAAAAGTCTAATGTAAGCTAGAGCAAAATATGCCTGACCACAAACGATCATCAAAGTACTATCTAACTATATCCCCTACTAGATTACACAGGATAAACAATAAATTTGCCAATAGCATCCAAGATCTGTAGATATCATTTGCCCATAATATCGAAGGTCACAAGATAAAGAATGAACATCTTAGAGATTGATGACCCGTATTTATAGTGGTTAATTTGTTATTTGTTAATATTTATGTTTAATATGGATCATTTTATCAATAAAACATGACTTTTGATCATGTTTGTTAGATATTGTGTAGTAGGCCATTGTATAGATAGAGTAAGTGGCTAAATTCTCAAGCCAGTCTGCAGCTTTCTAATGACCTATAACATTGGTCATCTGTGATGATTCTTGGTTCATTTGATAGTTTTTATGAACAATTAGATCATTAAATTGGTTGTTTTTAATCATTTTTAAAGTATTATGGTTGAACAGATGTTAGTATAGGTTTAGCGATGAAAAGAGACCTTTTCAGAAGAAAAATAATTTTTGAAATGAAGAAAGATGTAATTACATGTTATCTTAGGAAAGCCACTGACAGGTCGGACAAAACACAAAATCAAGCCAAAGCTCAACTAACCGATCGGTCCATAACCACTGATCGGTCAATATATAAAGTCTGAAAATATAAAACTCAATCGACCGGTGGATCCATCAAACGAGAAGCCATTACATTCAAGCCGAAATTCAAAGGATGACTAGGTTTGTTTTGACGGACCGCTTGGTCATACGAGATCCAGACTATCAACATATGGATAAAGATTATCGATTTAAGGATAAAGACTATCAACTTTTTTTAACTATAAAATAGATGTCAAGGTTGTTTTATTTTTCATCGAACACTTTACGCATTCAAGTCTTTTTCTTCAAAACATGTCCTCAATCTATCAGTGATTAAGATAATGGTTTATTTTTTTTGAGTTATAGTTAATGCTAAGACTATTTACATTAATTCTTTCTCTTTTTCTTTTTCAATCATGATTTTGACGAAAAATTGGGATTCAAATCCGATGTGTTCTAATTACAAGTTCTTAACCCTATTTCTAATATTAATTAATTAACAAACCTGGCCAGTTTGTTTACATGTGAGTTTTAGTTGATTTGGAAGAAGGATTAAACTGCAACAATATAATAGAAGTCCTAGAGCGATTGCTGAAAATTGGTAGAATATGAATATATTTGTCAAACCTAGGGTTCATATTGATTTAGGCAAAATGATTCAAAAATTTAATTATCATAAGAAGCTGGTTAATTGGGAGTCTGAATTAGCCCTTAATAGTCTGAAAAGATATTAAGAGATTGAAAGATAATCAAGAATAGATTAAAGAATAATGGAATTGAAAAAATAGCTGGATTAGTTCGCAAATTATTTAACATCTAACTAGTTAACTTAGGTTTTAAGTTTAGTTTAGTTATAATTCCTTACTAGTTTCTTTTAACTAGGATAGTGAATTAGGTGAATTGATTGGTTTTAAATGACATTCCCTATTTGATCAATACTAATTTTTTTTTAACTATATTACATTTTGACAAATGTGCACTTTCCATTAAAATAAATTCAATTTTATGCCAAGAATTTTTTGGCATCATTGCCAGGAAAAAAGTTTTTAAAGCTAACAATTTATTCCTAATTCTTTTTCTAGATTAAATTTCTTGTTTTTGTTTCTGTTGTACAAAACTAGAGAACAGGTATAACTTAAATTAGCAAGAAGTTTGAACTAGAACCTATTAACCTTTCAATTGAGAAAACTATACAAAGGATCAGGCGTCTTAAGTTATCAAACCAAATAATGAACCACAGGAATGGTTCACTTCTAATGTCTGATAATGAATACTTGATTTTGTTCAGTATGGTCTATTAATTTACCTTTGATGTGTTCGATTTGACTTTTACAAATTAAGAGTGGTGTTAGGTTCAAGCATTGACCAACATTTAGAACAACAAAGCATCGAATCAATTAGTTTTTGCTAGGAAAAAATTGATAGGGTTGGTTAGTATTGGTTAATCTAGTGGTTTCACTCACTATTTTGTGCATTATTGTTGTGAATATATATATAATAAACAAATTTATGCATACAATGAAATTGAAAAGTGAAAAAAATCTTTGAAACACAACAAAGAAACAAAGGCACTAAGGTGGGTTGAATCTATAAGGACCTTTGAGCTGCACCTCTGGACTCCAATAAGCATTCTGACTGGTTTGGGGAACTAGTGTATAGATGTTGGGTGTTTTAAAAATCTTAATTCCTTTATGTGAGAATTGAATTTGGTACAGCTTGGGTGTGAATTGATAAGCCAAAAATACTGAGTTGGGTGTCTATTATCAAGGATGAAGAAGTGAACTGACTCTCTTAATTAATTAGGGATTATTCTTCGTCAATGTGTCTTAGTTTATCAAACTATTTTTGCTAGGGACTAGGAAAGTTCTAAGTTTAAGGAGATTTGATGAACTATGTTTAGCATTGGTCATCTGTGATGATTCTTTGTTTGTTTGATAGTTTTTATGAACAAATGGATCATTAAATTAGTTATTTTTAATTTTTTGTTGAGTATTGTGGTTGAACAGGTGTTAGTACAGGTTTAGCGATGAAAATAGACCGTTTTGGATAAAAGCAACATTTGAAACGAAGAAAGATGTAAGTTCATGTTACATGTAGAAGGCCACTGACCAGTAGGACAAGGCATAAAATCAAGCTGAAGCACGACCAACCGGTTAGTACACAAAGTCTGAAAATACGAAGCTCCACTGTCGGTCTATGACCACCCACCGATCGGTTCAGCAGAGGAGAAGCCAATATGTTTGGGATGAGATTCAATGGACCGGTCATTCTGTTTCGACATATGAATAAAGACTATTGATTTATGGACAAAGACTCTCGACTTATGGATAAAGAATACCAACTTATTTTTAAATATAAAATAGATGTCAAGGTTGTATTGTTTTTCTTCAAACATTTTACGCATTCAAGTCTTTTCTTTAGAGCATGTCCTCGATCCATCATTGATTAAGATAATTATAAGTTTTTTTTTTGAGTTTTAATTAATGCCAGGACTATTTGGATTAATTCTTTTTCTCCATCTTTTGCAATCTTGATTTACTAATGTAAAATTGAGATTTAAATCCGCAATGTTCTAATTATAAGTTCTTAACCTTATTCCTAATTTTGATTAATTAACAAACCTGGCCAGCTTTCCTACAAGTGAGATTTAATTGATTCAGAAGAACAATTAAATTGCGACAACAGATTAGAAGTCCTATGGCGATTGCTGATACTTGGTAGAATAGGAATATATCTACCAAGCCTAAGGTTCATATTGATTTGGACAAAATGATTCAGAAAGCATTGTTATCATAGAAATATAGTTAATTGGGAGCCTGAATTAGCTCTTAATTGTCTGGAAAGATAATAGAGAATTGAAAGATAATCAAGAACATATTACAAAACATTAGAATTGAACAATAGCTAGATTAGTTCCCAAATTATCTAACAATCCTAATTCTAACATCTAACTAGTTAACTGAGGTTTTAAATTTAGTTTAATTACAATTCATTATTTTTTTCATTTAACTAGGATAGTCGATTAGGTGAATTGATTGATTTTAAACAACTTTCCCTTTGGGATCGATACTCTTTCTTTTTGAATTATATTACTTATTGAAAGGCGTGCACTTGCAATTAAAGTAAATTCAATTTTATACCAATACTTTCCTTGCTAGAGAAAATAAAAAAGAGGTGCATCCTGATTGCTTCAGGAGGTACCCCATTAAACCTGAAGGTGTTTGTCAATTATATGCTTCTTTGGATCCTCGTTCTTATGCCATAAAATTGGTGATTATCCATCATCTAAATCATAGTAGGCTTAATCTCAAAATTGTTATCCTAAATGGTAGGCTTCCGAATACAAGGACAGAGAACTTTAGCTGTTGGTATGCTATAATCCATAACCGTTATATTCCTTGACTATTGATAATTGGCCCTTGCTGGATCTACATGGTCAACTCTGTCGTGAGTGTTAGCAGCTCTAGGATTTGGTGAATTCATGGTTTGGTTTGATATCTTCAGCTTCTTGAGTCTCTGAATAGTCTTCTCTATTGACAAGTCAATGAGATTCAAGTTTAACTTCTTACTCCTCAGGTTGTACCTACTCTCTAGTTCTGTATACACTACCAAGAGGAACAAAATTTAATCTATAAAAGGAATAAGAGAATAATTGTTATCTTAAGAGCTGTTTCCCCGGAAACAATGCCACAAACTTGTTGTGTAATATTAGAATTACCACTCACAAGTATACGATTGCCACAAGTAATATAGAACTGTGAAGTCTAGATTTCGATGCCACAAAGAAACATTTTAATCCAATCAGTTAGTCCAATTCAGTATTCTAGTTAAATGGTTCGAATAAGATTCAATCTAAACTAAGGTTTGAGTTAACTAAATAAATATCAAAATTAGTACAGTTAGTATTATGAAAATTAACCCACACTCATGCTAATTCTGAATTTCTACAATTTATTCTTGATTAATTTCTAAACCCTTAATGTCTTCCCAAACTATTAAGAGTAAATCTATTATTTTTTAAATTAACTATATTCCTATGATAATTCAAATACTAAACCCTAAGCTTGGCAGATACATCCCTGTTCTACCAATTTGTGTAATTTACCAGGACCTCTAATCTGTTGTCATAGCCTAATTGTTTTTCCAAATCAACTAAAACCCACCTAAACACAAACTTATCAGATTTGTCAATAATTCTAAAAGCGATGTATATCTTAGAATTTGCTAACAACCAAGGTTAGATTAAATTCCAATTTATGTTAGTTAATCAGGATAGCTGAAGATGTAGAGAAATAATAAATTCAATAAATCAAACTCAAGCTAAACATACGATAATCCTGATCACTGACGGACCAAGTACACATTCAAAAAATGTAATAATTTAAGTACACAAGTATTCAATAAAAACTAATAGCATACAATAGGTTTCCTTAAATAAGAAATATTTTCAACCAGTCATCTATATGCATAATGATTGGTCGTATGTAAAACATTGGTTTTGTGTTTTGTGATGAGATCGATCAGTCATTGGTATCCAAAGAGTAGTCATCCCTCGCTTTGGTCTAGCTTCCAACCAGTCCTCTTGAGGCAACGACCAGTCAATCGTCACTCAGTCTGACTTTCCATAAAGTTTGACCGGCTGTTCCGTGGTAAATGACCGTTTATTGGGCTTTCGACAGCATTTTCTTCAAATCCGACCGATTGTTGCTCATCAAGCCTTGAGTTGATCTTTGTACTCTCATATTTCGGGTATGGTTCGCATGATTCAAGTTTTCCTCATTCCCTCGCACGAATCGCTCCCCTTAGAAAATGTTCAATTAAAAAAACCTGTACAATAGCTTGTTAAACAATATTTAACAACAATGATCAAAAACCTTGTTTTATCAATAAAATGACCTGTGATTAAACCTAAATATTGAAAAATAATGAGTTAAATAACCATATACAAACGCGGGTCATCAGAGATCACAAACAATCATTTCTTGCTCTGATCAGTCCTAGCTCAAAATTTCTACTAAAATCCTGCAAATGCCTCAAATCATATTTTAAGGTCAGATTATCAAAAGATAAATAAAATATTAAAAAAACATATTCTGTATCCTTAAAATACTCGAATAATCATCATATAAGCACAAATAATGTGCTATCAAGACTATATCAAGAAAAATTATACACTTTCAAATGATTTTCAGAAACAAGTCAAATTCTTAAACTATTTAAACACAATAACTTAGTCTTTCAAGTTAAAACATAATATAAAGCTTTATTGTCACGTCCCTTACGTTGGCGTAAAATTGAATTTATCTTTACTCGCAAACGCATGACTGTCAACAAGTAATATAGTTCAAAAGAACGAGTATCGATCCCACAGGGAAAGTTTTTTAAAACCAATCAATTCACCTAGTTCACTATTCTAGTTAAATGAATCGAGTAGAGAGTTCAAATTAAACTAAATCTAATATCTAAGTTAACTATTTAGGTGTTAGGGTTAGGGTTGTTAGATAACTTGGGAACTAATCCAACTAATGTTCAATTCTATTGTTCTCTAATCTATTTTTGATCATCTTTCAATCCCCTAATATCCTCCCAGACTATTAAGAGCCAATCCAAATTCCCAACTAACTATATTCTTATGTCAATCCAATTTCTAAATCGTTTTTCCCAATCAATATAAATCCTAGGTTGGTAGATATATTACTATTCTACCAAGTCTCTGCGATAACCCTAGGACTTCTAATCTGTTTTCGACATTTAACCGTTCTCCTAAATTAGTTAAAACTCAACTGTAAAAAAATTGGCTAGGTTTACTCATTAATCAAGACTTAGAAATAGAGTCAAGAACTTGTAATAAGAACACAACGAATTAGAATCCCAATTTTACGTTAGTAGATCAAGATTGCAAAAGATAGAGAGAAAGAATTAACCCAAATAGTCTTGGCATTAAGTAAAACTCAAACAAACATACCAAAGTCGTGATCTCTGATGGATCGATGACACGCTATGAAAATAAAGCTTGACTGCGTAAAGTGTTCGATGAAAAATAATACAGTCTTGGCATCTATTTTATACTAAAAATTAAGAAGACTATCTTTTTCCATATGATGATAGTCTTTATCTAATATTTTTGGTGTCGATCTCGTACGACTGACCAGTTGGTGTATGTAAACCGACCGGTCCGTTGATATTTGGCAGATTTGTCAGGTTGAACAGATCGGTCGGTGTAGGTAAACCGACTAGTTGTTATGTCTTCGGCAACACTGTTTTTTTCCTCGGTTTTGTTGACCGACCGGTTAGTATAGATAAACTAACCAGTCAGTGTGTCTTCGGGAAAAATATATCATTGAACCGACCAGTCGATTGGTTTCAATCGACCAGCTAGTTAGCCCTCGCAATTGCCAACTCCAATTTCGACGGTTTGGTACTTTTTTCATACCAAAATGCTCCTTTTTGTTGCTAAAAACCATTACACACTTGCTCAACCACAACACTCAACAAACGATCAAAACATTCACTAAATTAATGTAATTAGCATGCAATTATCCAAAAATCAAACCAAAATCATATGGATGACCAATGTTAAAAATAGGTCACCACCGTACCCTACTCTAGGGGTGAATACCTTCATCATGGAACCCTAAGAGTGGCAATTACGATACTACCCTCAGAATCCCGTAAGGCTACTAAAACAAAATAGTATAAAATCGCAGCAGAGTAAAATAATAGTGTAAGATAAACGATGTCTCATTCACATCTAAAATGAACAACCCAAAACTCAACCACAATCATCATATTTCTTATGTCAAAATATCATTCGTAGAATAAAAACACAAGATAATATGAACAAAACCAAAATCATAATCAATTATGTAAAATCAAAAATACAATCCGGTCCATGTGTACAAATCAAATCGAAATGCTAGCCAAACCTAAAATAAGAATTCCACTCTATAATATGCCACATGAGGTGGACGGATGGCAACCAGCACCTGTAGCATAATCTGGACAGCATTAAAACATTAGTTAAATATCCAGGTGAGGAGAAATGGGGAGTACGAAATACATAAAAGGAAACATAATTAAAATCCAAAGCTGAAATTATAAAATACATAAAAACTCTCATTAGTACTCAACTTCAAATCCACATGAAACAGAAGTGTAGAAATGGTGAATCATACACTCACACATAAATTCTTTATTTTAAAAAAAACTGAAAAGTCGGCTAACAAAACACCTGCCTACCCCCGAGCCAGGGGAGAAGACTAGGCCCACTAGTGGTTATTTTATTAAAACTTAGCCCACACTTATGTTGCTGAAGGCTTCTACAGTCAAACTCCTTATGACCATCTAATCATGTGACCCGTCGACCATTAATTTCAAGCAAGGGTCATCAATGCACTGGAGTACTCAGTAACCATAATAGGAAGTAAAACTGGTCAAAACATGGTATATACAACCTAAAATCTCAATGTCACAAATAGGATATACTCTTACAGACAATCTCATGTCTCCAAAGTACGTGCAACCACATACACCTAATCATAATATGCCTCTCAATACCAAACATAGTAAAATCAAAGTATGTACCAATTACCAATACGATTCACCATATAAATTTTCTGGAAAACATTAAACTCAAACATGCATTTGTAAACAAGATAAGCAAGTGTGAGGTCCCCACTCACCAGTATGTAGCCACAACACAGCAAATCAGACAGTTAGCAGAGATCCAATCCACAACAATTAACACAAGTCACATGTCTGCATAAACTACAACCATATAATCACTAACCATATAACCAACACGAAAAAAAAGAAAAAAATATAATTTTTCAAAAATACCTAGAAATTTAAAAATTTATTAATACACCTTCAAATTATATTTTTATGAACACAGTATTATCTATAAAATCATATTTTATCATTTAAAACCATCAAATATTTTTTGAAAAAATCTTTAGAAGCTCATATCTCACAAACGACAAGTCCAATAAAAAAACCGACGATACCATCATGTCTGGAACATCAAAATTAAGTAAAGAGTTCAAACATAAAATTAAGGTTTTGGTTGGTGCATGGCCGGATGGCGGTGATGGGACATCGACGCGTGGACAACCAGTGACCGGAGGATGGCCAGATCGGCGATGAAACCTGACATTACCAAATCTGCACAAAACTCAACCATTTTAAACAATCTTCATATCAACACGATGCCCTTCAACTCCAGGAATGCAAATATACCATCAAATTAGTGATTTCTCACTAAGTTTGGCCAGAAAACTCAAATGTTCACGGGCATAAAGGAGATGCATCCAATGGTTGATCTTCGGGCTTCTTGCTGCTGAAGGTTATTGTAGAGGAGGGGCAGCTTCCTACGTCAGCGATGCATTGATCCGAGGCTAGCGAAGGTTCTGCAAAAGTTCAGCAGGAGAAGGGGAAGGGCCACTCGGAAGAAAGAGGAAGAAGAAGAAAGAGGAGAGGAGGGAAAGGAAAAGAAAAAGAAAGAAGAGAAAAAAAAACTTATTTTTATAACCTATACTAACCAAAATGTCGTCATTTTGGTCATGAGCCAAAAGGACGTTGTTTAAAACAGAAAATAAAATTATAATAATATTTTAAATTTTTAAAATTAATAATATAATTCTGAAAATAATTTAAACATTAGAAATATTGTAGTGAATATAATATAAGACTAAAAATTATGAAAATTTTACCATAAATCCAAAAAAAAAAAATCATATCTTTCCAGTGAACTAAAAATTATAATTTTCTGACTAATAGAGATTTAACTAAAATTAAAATATTATTTAAAAAATAATAAACTATATCATAAAATTATGAAAAATGAAACTATATAATATAATCCTCTTATACATGCCCCAAAATACATAAAAATCACAATATCACAAATACATAGAATTCTTCACAAAAATACTATGAAAGAAAATTATGAAACTAACTCTAGGCATAATACACGAAAAACCCAAGGTTTACATCCTATCTCGCTTAAGAAAAGTCGAAACTTTTCTTAAACACAACAACAAACAACAACATATCACCAAACACATCGATAATATCCACAAAGCAACCACAATATCCTCAACTCAACAATACCCACAACAACATAGATATCCTCCACCACCATATTATCAACCAACATAACAACAATGTCAACAACACAACAACACAACAACAACATCATCAAACACAACAACAATAACAACAAGCACAGCAACAATAACAACAAACACAACAACAATAACAGCAAACACAACAACAATATAATCATAAAGGAAAACCAAGAAATATAGTCAAAGGAAATAGAAAACTCACCCAAAAAAAAGTTGAGGAAATCTCCTCCTCATCTCAATCTCCCAAGTCCCTTTCTCCAACTGGGGACTCCTCCAAAGTACCCGCACTATAGGTGTCACGACTCAATCCCCCGGAATCCCAGCTCAGCGGGCCCGGACGTGTATGTGAGCGTGATGGATCACAACTGCAACGTTGAGTCGAGCTTCTAACCACATGGCCCAAAAGATGCATCTTATTACAAATGATCCACTCACACAACACATATAAGCTCAATACCTCTCTCGTTTCCTCTTCCAGGTGGGCTTGGGCCATGTTGTGTGTTCACGTTTGGGCCCAAGGCAGTTACGTTTTGGCTCCCCTCGTGAGGACACGAGATCTATAAGGAGGGGAGATTGTGAGACCCATCCCGTAGGGGGCCTCTGCCTCTTTGGTTCAAGATCCGGCATTGTTTCAGATGTTGGTCATGATGCAGGCCACATTGCAGCAATTCGTGGCTTAGCAACAGCCAAATCCCGCTTCAACAGCACCTGCAGTTCAGGTACAGTAGCCAGTACCTCCAGTTCAGCAGCAAGATGCCGGGAGACTCCCAATGATGATTACAAAGCTTTTGAAGGAAGCCAGTCAGTTGGGTTGCAAGAATTTTTCCAAGACAGCTAACGTGGCTGTGGCCCAGGAGTGGCTTGACACAGTTTTCCAGACCGCACAAGCTTTACGGATTTTCGAGTAGGATAAATTTTCCTTGGCCACCTTCTTATTCGATAAGGAAGCCCTATTACAGTGTACCGATGTGAGTTTGAGGTATGGAGGTCAGCAGCCATCGTGGGATCAGTTTCTGGACAAGTTCAATAACCGGTTTTATACACAGTTTCATCAGGATGAGAAGAGGTCAGAGTTCTATAAGGTGAAGCAAAGTTCCCGATCTATATTGGAGTTCGAGTCAGAGCTAAGGAAGTTGTCTCGATTTGCTCCAGCTGAGGATCATGTGGAGGCGAAGTTAGCTCGTCGTTTTTAGGATGGGTTGAATAGTGATATCCGATCAATTGTGGGCACGACGTTTATTTATGACCTGCAGGCTTTGGTCGTTGCTGCCACCGATGCTGAGAAGATGATTCAGACTCGGAAGACTCACAATCAGGGCTGTCGAGGTTTTCCATCGGGTAGAGGTCCGATTCGGCATGATACGAGACATGATCCTAGACCGAGTCATTCAGCAGGACCGTACCCTTCGAGACCTTCCCATTTTCGAGGAGGTAGTCACGGGACCACCCGGTCATAGCTAGCTACTTCTAGTCATAGTGTGAGCCGACCATCTATCCCTTGGTGTGCTAGTTGCCATCAGCACCAAATCCCTCCATGTCCGAATTTGTGGAAGTGCTACAATTATGACGAGGTTGGCCATATGTGTCGAGATTTTCCGACGTCGAGGCGTACTGCTGCACAGTCTTCGGGAGCCCCGAGATCAAGCGGTAGTCACACTGGTTCACATGCTTCTTCCAGGCCCCCATCTAGAGCACTGAACACAGCTTCTAGTAGTCAGTCGTCTACTCAGCTTTCACAGCCGGACTGTGACAAATGGTAGCGGAGTCGATCTCGTTTCCACTTCCGGGTGGGCTTGGGACGTGTTGTGTGTTCACATTTGGGCCCGTAATTTTGGGCCCAAGTCTATTACGTTTGAGCTCCTCTCGTGAGGACACGAGGTCTATAAAAAGGGGTGATTGTGAGACCCAGCCCATAAGGGGGGCAGGTTACCCAATTCCACATTGGAAAGAAAAAAGGGAGGTCTTGGACTTATATATATTGTGTGAGTGGATCATTTGTAACAAGATGCATCTTTTGGGTTATGTTGTTAGAAGTTCGACTCAGCAATGCAGTTGTGATCCATCACGCGCACATACACGTCCGGGCCTACTGGGCCGAGGATCCGGGGGCCGGGTCGTGAAAAATGGTAGCAGAGCTGATCTAGTTCCCTCTTCAGGGTAGGCTTGGTCCGTGTTGGGTGTTCACGTTTGGGCCCGTGAGTTTGGGCCCAAGGCAGTTACGTTTGGGCTCCCTCGTGAGGACATGAGGTCTATAAGGAGGGGAGATTGTGAGACCCAGCCCGTAGGCGGGGTCAAGTTACCCAATCCCACATCGGAAAGGAGCGAGGGAGGTCTTGGGCTTATATGTGTTGTGTGAGTGGATCATTTGTAACAAGATGCATCTTTTGGGCCATGTGGTTAGAAGCCCTACTCAGTGTTGCAGTTGTGATCCATCTCGCTCACATACACGTCCGGCCCCACTGAGCCGAGGGTTCGGGGACCGTGCCGTGACAAATGGTAGCAGAGCCGATCTCGTTCCCTCTTCCAGTTGGGCTTGGGCCGTGTTGTGTGTTCACGTTTGGGCCCGTGAGTTTATGCCCATGACAGATACATTTGGGCTCCCCTCGTGAGGACACGAGGCCTATAAGGAGGGGAGATTGTGAGACCTAGAGGTTACCCAATGCCACATCGGAAAGGAGTGAGGGAGGTCTTAGGCTTATATGTGTTGTGTGAGTGGATCATTTGTAACAAGATGTATCTTTTGGGCCATGTGGCAAGAAGCTCGACTCACCATTGCAGTTGTGATCCATCACGCCCACATACTCGTCCAGGCCAGCTGGGACGAAGGTCTGGAGGGCGGGATGTGACAATAAGAATGGTCTTGCTCTGCAATTCTCTATATTTTCGAGGCTTGAGTCTAGTGGAATACCCCGCTAGCCTATGTGGACACATGAGATGATTTTCTTGGCCCGTTTTGAGTGAGCGTAGGTTTTTAGGTTGGAATAGCCATATGTGGGCCCGATCACTATTCACCAGGCCCAATTCCATTTCAGAAACCCAATTTGTCATTTTTAAACCCTTGTTAAACTTGTGGATCATTTTAAACCCTTATAGGTTTTTAAACCCCGTTTAAGGCATGTGGATCATTTTAAAACTTGTTTTGCATTTTTTGGGATTTCCAGACCCCAGAAAATAAAAGCTCAGCTTAATATTTAAAAAATTTTCCATGTGTTGGCAGCCAAAGAACCCTCTCCCCTCTCCTTCTCCCATTTTCCAGCACTTCTCCCCCTAAAGAAGAACCCAATATCTTTCAAACCCATTTTCTCTCCGAAATAACCATTGAGCTTCCTTCCTTACTCAATTCCTAACCCTACCCGACAATTTTCCACTGGTGTTAGCTTCTCTTAGAAAGGATTTCGACAGTTTGGGAATTTTAGGCCAAAATCGAGTTTGTGTTGTAAGTGCTCGATTTTTCCTCTTTTTTGGCTGATTGTTGGTTGTTTTGCCAAACTGTGATGTTTTTTATAAACTCTTGGCAGTTGGTTTTGAATGGATTGGTGTTTTGATTAGTGTGTGAGCTTAGAGGAGTTTGATAGCATATGGTTCTTTGGGGATTTCAACCCCCTTGGTGTTCTTGTGGATTTTAATGATTGATTTTGGCTCTCTTGAGTTTGTGGAGTGTGTTTTTTGGCTTTGGTGTCATTGGTTTAGGCTGGAGCAGATTGTGGCTTGTGTCAAGTTTGCCGATGGCTTTTCACTTTTGGTTGGGGTTATGTTTTAATGATCCCTTGTGGTTGGTTTCAAATTGAGTCAATGTTAATGGAATGGTCGATTATTAGTGAGTGTATCAGAGGGAGTTTTAAGTTTTACTTTCGGTTTTTTGTTGGTAGTGTTTGAGTTTTGTTGCTTGACCTTTGGGTTTGATTGTTTGTGATTAGGCAGCATTGAGGGAGTTTCGTGAGATTGTTGTTACTTCAGTGGTGTTCTGTACTTCACGAGGTAGGAGTCTGTCCTTCATAAGAAACTAAGTTTTGGTTTGATTGTGAGGCATCCATTGGTATGAAGGTATTTAAATGCCATGTTTAGAGCATGTAATGTGTGTGACAAATTTTAGTGTGCAAATTATGTATCTTAAACACTTGAAAATGCATTAATGTGCTTGTGTATACATGTTAGTGGTTTGAGTGACCCTTATGTGATGTTGGGGATATCCTCATGCAAAGAACTAGTTTGATCACATGTTTAATTGCATGTAAGCTCATTAGGAATGTGTTCGGTATGTGTAGCTTTTGGTTAGGAGTTGAATCAGTGAGGAAAATGCAGAAAACCCAGAGTGCCAGAATTTAGACCATTTGAAATGGTACATTTAGACTAATCAAAATCTTAGTTATACACATTAGACCGGTCGAACTTTGACTTCTTAGACCGGTAAAACCTCCATTCAAATACCATAGATCGGTCGAACCTAGACTTTTAGACCGATCAAAAACCCAATATCCCTTCCAGAGAGCCCTGAGACCAGTCGAAACCAAACTCTTAGACCGATCGAACTTTTTTTGAGTGAACTTAGATCGGTTGAGACTTTAGTCCATAGACCGATCAAAACCCCGAGACATTTCCATAGAGCTTTAAGATTGGTCGAAAAATCTTTTAAGTGAACTTAGACCAGTCAAAATTATATTCCTTAGACCGGTCAAAATTCCTGAAGAAATACTTTTTAGACCGGTCGAAACCCAACTTTTAAATAGGTTGAAACCCAACTTTCAGACCGTTCGAAACCCAACTTTTAGACCGGTCGAAACCCAAATTTTAGACTGGTTAAAAATCAAAAAAAATTTCCAGAGAACCCAACAATCGGTCAAAACCAAACCCTTAGACTAGTCGAAGAACTTAAACCTGTCAAACCTAAATATCTAGACTGGTTGGAAGTTTATAACTTTGCCTTTTTCACTTTTTTTGTTACAATTAAGACGTTCCCTAACCCTAGATAAGTCCCTATGAGTGTCCTTTGTGCCTTGTACCATTAGAATTCTAAGTCTTAATGGCTTCGATTTGAAGGAATGTGACATGGTTGAGCGTTATTATTTTAAAGGTATGAATTTAATCCCCTTTTGAGAGCTATGAGTAGTCTATGTTCTTTTGTCCCGTGGCAACTGATCTTATCTTGTCCCAAACCCTTCTTTCTTATAATATTCTTAAACTTCTTATGCCTCTTAGAGCTTAAGTAGGAATTAGTGAGAGGTGAATGCGAAGAGTGTGTGTGTTCCTTTAACACTTTCCTTGGTTAATTTTATTGCTTACACCTTGTTGTGGTATCTAGTGAGTATGGTTGAGTCATTTTGGTGAGGACTATTAGAACGAGAAAAGAGTGTAATCTCATGAATGCAAGCGTATATGCTTTATACTATGGCAAAAGAGATGTTTCTATCCTCATTCATGTGGGCATGTCGAGTGGATTGCTGGTAAGAGGATGAGTGTACTTTCATGCATGTTATCATATTGAGTACTTTCTTCATAAAATGATCTTGTGATTTTTGAGAAAAATTAGACGGTGAGTATACGTTTATGTGTATGCACTGCTTGATTTATGGAAATGACAGTTCTATGCGGTTGGCCAATGCGAGATAAGTATATGGGATCCCAACAGAGGGGACAATTGCTTACCTAAGAGTTGTATAGATGGTATTTGGTAAGCTATGTACGAGTGCTCGAGTGGAGCTAGTCACTTGCTTAGAGCAAGTGGAGGGTATGTTATTATGAGTTCAATATTATTATATATGATAAATTATGATAGGCATCCTATTTTATACTATAGAATTGAGTGTGAGGCATATGTTTACATTATTTTTCTCTCTACTCAGTTCGGGCAATGTTGTTGGATGGGGTTTTGAGAAAAAGATGTATATATAATATTTTAAGAATAAATGCATGAAAAACCAACCAACGGGCTTGGGACTTTCCTTACGTAGGGAAGAGTCTCCTTAGCTTCTTCCATGTCCATCCTGACTGGTTTTGGGTCATTTGCCCGTTATGTGTGTATTGAAATATGTTTATGAGGTTTGTTATTCCCTTACCCGTTGGAATGCATGAGAAAGGATATTTACTTATTGTACATAATAACATTCATATGCATATGTGAGCTTGCTTTGCACTATAGAATACACAAACTTACATTAAAGTATGGTTATTACCAAAGGTATGTTTATAGTAATTTTATAGGTTGTCTCTTTTTCCCCTCGATTGTATGTAACATTTCGACTCCCATAGAGATCGTTGTGATCTCACTCCCTATTGTTGTTTATTTTTCAAGATTAGCTTAGAGTGTTGTTCCGATATGTCAGGTTGTTGTGGAGCTTTCCTAAGAGCTAGGCTATTCCATTCATACTTTTGAGCACTCGGCATGTTTTGTATATTTTGAGATCTTATGTATATTGATTTTAATATGTTTATGGTTGTGTGTCAAGTAGCATACTATGGTTGGGATAGTATGCCTATTTGTGATGATTGTGTGTTGCACGTTTGGATTCCATATTTGAGATATTATGCACCCCATATGGTCGGTGGGCCTATGGTTCATATATGAGGTTTATGAGCATGTTTGGGCTGTGTATTTACTACTGGTATTTGGACTTAAGTCATATGGCTAATTGTGCTTGTGTTGTGTATGTGGCCATTGAGACAAGATTTTATAACGAGATTGAGTTTTGTCCCCTTAGGCCTATTTTTGTTAAGTCGTCCATTTTATTCATACTTTGTGATTTCATTGCATATATTTTCTCTGTATATTATATATTTTTGCCGAGTTGATTTCAATAAAGTAGAACATTGCTCCTGTTTAAATAAAATTTTTAATTTATACATATTTTTGGAAAAGAATTTTGCAATGTTTTAATGATAAGCCTAGTGTGATTTCAATTGGTTCATAAGTTGGGCCAATTGAGGTTGTACGACGATGAGGGTTCAGATTTCGGGATCGAGTCCTCATAAGGGTGGTGTCGCATGCAATGGTGGTCCTATGTTAGGTATAAGGACCAGAAATAGATCCAATTCATTTTCTTTCTATGGGTTCAGATATGCAGAGGCTATTAGAGGTAAAAGGTCAATTTGGGATAGAATGAGACAGGACAAAGACAGTTAGTGTCAAAGCGGGTGCAGTCCCCAGTAGTACAAGTGCAAACAATTAGACCTCAACCTACTCATAGTACGATGATGGCACCAGAGGGTCAAGTTCCTCAAACCCCAATGATACCATTAGTAGAAGTTATCCAAGCCTTTATGGATATGTGGAGCTATATACAGAGTACTGTATCTTAGCTACAAGATCGGATGCCAGTGAAGTCAGTGGTACATAAAGAGGATCACATCATAATGCATGAGTGGAGTAACCGAGAGTGGATTGATGGAGTCCGAAGGGTGGCTATAGACCATAGGCTTACTAATGAGGATATAGTAGAGCTAGTTGCCAGTATCATGGGTCATGCAGATGGAGACTGATCGAGTAGAGTTGAGAGACAATCTTAAGGCGAGCAGATAAAGGCCGAGTATATAGATCTATGAGATGATTGCACCAAAGAAGGTCCCTGACTACAAGTCCTGATAGAGTGCCAGAGCCTAGTAGACCATCTATGGGGCTGAGATGTTGAAATTGTCGATCAACACATCTTCCTCCTTGTCCATTACCTCCGAGATGTTACCATTGCCAACAGTTTGGACATATTTCCAAGAATGGCCCAGGTGTGAGCACACCTCAAATGATAGTGCAACAGGAGATAGCACGAGTGCAGAGCCATATGCTTAGAAAGGTAATAGCCCGACTTCCTATTGGACCAGTGACTACGAGTCAAACCAAAGCAGCTATGTTCAGACATACTACAGTTAATTCATAGCAGTTTGGATCTATTGACAGGCCGACTTCTCCAGCTATGCCAGAGCCATCTATGAGTTCAACCAATGAGATAGGTATATCCTCTCCCTTTCTTGCTTCCTTGTGTGAGTTGACCTTGGGTATGGCTAGATTGTGTTAGACCGCAGTCATAGATTGGTTTGTTGAGTGTTTGATTGTTTACTGTGTATGCCCTAGTCGGTATAGAGCTAGTCCCTCCTATCCTTAAATATCCTAGCCTCAGAGTGGCAATGTGTCGATTATGGTGAATAGCAATGTGATGAGATCATGGTTGCAATGTGTATGGAATGGTTATTTTCCAGTGGGCTAGTGACCGTGATAAATTGCCAGAGTGTATTGTCCAAGTCATGGTGGCATCTTCTTGGGTGGTGATAGTGCATATAGTACATGAGACAATCAATTAGCCAATCAATTAGCCAACGATAATACAAGATAGTGATGAAGGCGATTGGGATGACAACAGTGATAGAAGAGTTTGGTAGTGTATCCATGGTTTGGAATGGAATCTATCCTTGGAAGAGAATGACAGTATGCTTGAGTGTAGCACGACATGTAAGTGGCAGTGAGATAAGAAAGAGGTCAGCACTAAGAATAATAGTTCAGAGTGATCAATAGTAGATGATAACAATAGAGTACACCTGACCAGTGTTATTTGGTGCATCAAGTATAATCAGCTTGTTTGTGGAGCTAGAGCCGATTAGAGGTACCAGCGTTTGGTAATGCTTGAAGAGTGATCTAAGAATTCCTCCATATGTCAGAGTTATGGAAATTCGAGCCATTGGGAGATTTTCCAAGTGAGCACACCTAGAGATGGTGACAGATGTCACTAAAGAACATCTTGAGTTTTAGAGTGTCAGCCGTTGATCAAGGTAGTGTTGTACCCCGTAGGTGGAATAGTTAAGATTCGTAGTACGGTTTGGCTTTGATGCATCCATTTTGTTATGATCCTCTTGTAGATGAATTTTGGGGATGAAATTCTTGTAAGGATGGGACGATGTGAGACCCAGTCCATCGGAGAGTCCAGTCAGCAATTGAGTACAGTCAAACTAATAGAATTGGTCCATTTGAGCGGGTTTGACCAGTTGACCAGCTAGTTTGACTATTTGACTAATCAAATTGACTAGTTGACCAATTGCCAGTTAAGTCATCTGAGTGGCATGGCCACAGTCATAGAGACTAAGTGTCGAGTCTAGATTGCGTAGAGTGTCGTGTTGAAGGGTGAGTGTTGATAGTTATGCATGATGTGTTTTTGGATATTTAGTGTGCCTTAGTGCGATCTGCGTGTTTTCGAGGCCTGAATCCAATGGAATATCCCGTCTAGCCTACTTGGACCCATGAGAAGATTTTCTAGGCCTATTTAAAGTGGTCGTAGGCTTTTGAGCCGAAATTTCCATATATGAACCCGATCTCTATACACTGAGCCTAATTTATCATTTTTAAGCCCTAAACACTGTTTTGGCCCGTTTGGAGCATATAGATCATTTTAAAACTTGTTTTTCGGGATTACTGGGCCCTACGACATAAAATCCCAGCCCAACACTTAGAAACTTTTCTAAGTGTTGGCATCTCAAGAACTCTCTCCCCTCTCCTCTCGTTTTCCAGAGCCTCTACCCCTAAAAAAGAACCCAATCTCTTCCAAACCCGTTTTCTCTCCAAGAAAACCATCGAGCTTCCTTCCTTACCCAATTCCTAACCCTACTCGACGAGTTTCCATTAGTGTTAGCTTCTCTCGGAGTGGATTTGACCGGTTTGGGCATTTTAGGGCCGAGTTTGTGTGGTAATTTCTCGATTTCTTTTCTTTTTTGGCTGATTGTTGGTTGTTTTGCCAAGCTGTGATATTTTTTATGAAGTTCTAATAGTTGGTTTCGATTGCTTTGGTGTTTTGAGTAGTGTGTGAGCTTAGAGGAGTTTGATGGCATATGAGTCTTTGGGGATTTCGGCCCCCTAGGTGTTTTGTGGATTTTAATGATTGATTTTGGCTCTCTTGAGTTTGTGGATTGTGTTTGTCGGCTTTGGTGTCATTGGTTTAGGATGGAGCGGATTGTGGTTTGTATCGGGTTTGTCGAAGGCCATTTGTTTTTAGTTTTCGTGTTGTATTTTAGTGATCCCATGCGGTTGGTTTCGAATTGAGTGAGTGTAAAAGGAATGGTCGAGTGTTAGTGAGTGTCACACCCCAGACTCCAAAATTTTTGTGTGACAACCGTCATAGGCCCACTATATACACTACTATAACACACGACAATGTATATAATAAACCTCCAAGGCTAGTGGTATAGGAAGAAAGCGGATATGTAATTATAAGAATCAATCAAATTACTATGCAGTAGAATTCAATATAGAATACGATGTTGTCCACAAGGTATCAGTAAATGAACAATTATCAATCTACTAACACCCAGGGTTCAATTTAATACATTGGTTCTAGCATGCTTAAACTTTCTAGGGGAAACACTATGAATACAATACTCATACAATTACCTTAATTGTACTCTTTATCATCATTGTTTTTTGTATTGCCTGGGGGTGAGATCTTAATCATCATTCCTGCCTTCCACGCCAATATTCCAGCAAAATCCTGCTAGGTGAGCAGACAGGAAAGACAAACAAAGTAATTCATAAGCATTCGCAATATACATCGAAAACATGCTAGCATTTATTCAATTGTTCAATTCATTCATTAACAAATGCAATCACAGTCATAATAGATAAAGCATATTCCTTAGAACACACATGACCGTGATTTGGGCTTGGTAATATCTTCCATTCTATCTGGGCCAGGGACAGGACTGGAGTTTGTTAGTGGCACTCTATCTTCGTTATGTTTCTATTTATGTCATTATTATGTGCAGTAGACAAATCCATGTCAATTTAATGCCTAACCCGATCCACTGACGATGTCGGAACGTTAGGTGATGGTAGCTCCACCTAACAATCCTCATACTTCAGGATCTTGACTTATAAATTAATTAACAATGAAATAATTAAAACTCAATCCAACCTTATTCCCTCGTAATTGACGTCTCCACACCACGCTACTAGACCCGGAGAGCTCTCAAGGGTTGCATAGGTTACCCTATGTGGACTCGGTGCATTCCACATGCCTATGTCGATTCCCAAATGCGCTCAATGCATTTGATGCATCTCAATCATAGTATGACACATTCATGTACTTTATATCATCTCATGCTACTCAATGCACGTTATATTAATTATCATGCTCGACACATCATTTATCACACATATGCATGCACGATTTTAATTAATAATTTCTTATTAATCACAAATTATTATTCATGCCAGTAATTTATCAAAAGAAAAGAAATTTCCATCCACTCACTGGTTTTTGAACTCAATTAGCCGTCAATGACGCTCCGGACCAATTCCTCGAGCTTCTACCATTATAGGTGTACACCTATGCATAATGATCTCAAATCCTCAATACATCATACTTGATTCATAATATCACATAAAATAACGTATCTAAGTCCTTCAATCGACGTATTTCTACATGACAATCAACTAGAGACCCAACCGAGTGATTTTTCAATTTTCCTTGATTTTCTCAAAAATTGTTTGATTTAATTGACCTATCAAACCATATCCAATTCATGAAAACTTGATATCACTAAACTCCAAATTAAATCTAAAATTTTTTGCAATTTTTCTAGAATTTTTTATAAATTTTCTGCATTTTTTACAAATTTTATCCATATTCTGACCTTTTCTTCCATTTTTTGGAATTTATTAATTAACGACCAATAAGGATGCACCATGTGGCAGCATTTGGTGCTGCCAGACCCACCCGAACCTTATTCCAAACCTACACATGGCAGCACCAGGAGCTGACAGCCCACTATCCAAAGCTGCCAGGACGTGACACGCGGCTCCACAGAAGTGTGCCACGTCGCCCGAGCCTAAGGCTCGGGTCTTACACCAATACCTTCAAATGGACGACACATTGCCTGCACAAGCAGGCGACACGTCACTTGTCCTAGCACACAGACTACATATCACATGAAGATGTCTCGGACGACATGTCATCTGATGTCATCTTCAACCTCAGATTCGCAAGCAATCACCTGTAGTTCACCAAAAATAACACCCTCATGTCAGAAAATAACCAAAATCTCAAATACCTACCTACTCCTTAAAAAAACTACATTAAAATGAAACTTATGATGACCTGAATCTAACCATATAAAACTTAATCGATTCTAACAAATACTAACGGCCAAATCGACAAGAATTATATCCAGAATCCGGGTATGAAATCTTACCCTGATTCGGCCATAAAATGACCGAAAATAAATGCATGAATTTACATAGGAGGAAGTCAAGAGTTCAAAGGGAGACATTGCAGGAGTGTTTTCGTGGCTCTAAACAAATGAATAAGAATTTTAAAAAAGTCGATTTTACCCCTGGTCTGTCGTTGGTCAAAGGAGGTGCAAGAACATTCGAGATCCGGAAAAAAAACAGAAGCAAAACGACACCGTTCCAAGGTGGAACAACATAGCTTGGGAGATACCCTCCCAAGCTTCAAAACAGCAAGATGGGCTATCGTTTTGACCAGTCCAGGTCAAAACGACATGTTTGTGTGTTGTTTTGGTTTAGATATTAATATATTAATATTATATTATATTTAAATAATAATAATAATATCTCTTAAATACTAAAAATAATATTAAATCCATAATAATTCTTATATATTTCCGAAAAATATACCAAAAGTTTTATAAATTCTTTGTAATTAGTAGTATCCATCAAACTAAAAATCATATTTTTCTCATAAATACTTGATTTACTAAAATCAAATACCTCTTAATATCTTTTAGAAAAATCATAACAATTACAAATACTCTTTCGAAAATTCTTCAAAAATTTATACAACCTTAAATACATCTCATAGACTAATCAATGGTCTTAAGATTACAAAATCAACATTAGAGCCTCATTTATTATTTTTCAATTATAATTAAATATTTATTCTCATTTCCAAAAATAAATATTTTTTTAAAAAATAATTCAATTTACTTCTTAAAATCCAAAATCGATCCCAGTTAGTGAGCTGAGGCCCACTAACCTCGTTAGTTCTCGAATTGGCTTTCCGGCCCATGTAACATGAAAAATCGGGTTCTCACATCCTACTCACTTTATATAAAGTTTCATCCTCAAAACTTGCTTACCCCGAGATTATCGTTATCATGAAAGATCTCACACTTACTAATTAATAATCAGATTTGCAGTGTCCAACTGCAATCTCCTTGTTTCCATCATCAAATCGTACATACTCTTAGCAAACAATCTCATACTATCTGATTCTTAATCTAGAATGCGATATCCACTTGCATTCTCATTATTCTCTATATTGAACAAAATTTTTTCTTCTTTCATCTTTGATGATACGATTATAATCATCCGCTACTAGTGACCCTGTCTGGTTATTAAATTCGAAACCTTAAGCCATAACTATCACATCCGGGTGATCCTTTCACCCCAAGTTTAGCTTAAGAACCTATTCCGGGTTCTTCTCAATGATATCAACTCTGTCAATACAGTATCACCAGTTAACACTAAGTATGTGAATTATCACTTCAAAACCACACTTAAATCACAACTTTACTCTCGATTCATACTATAATCTATCTCAAATTCTTTCAAACTCTAATGCATCACACTTTCGCTGCGCAACTCCATTCTTATCACTTTTTTCAATCCATTCAAATCAAAGTTTAGTCCTTTGAACTTATGCACTTCAATTCATAGTGTTATACATTTCACCTTAACAGTCAATATTAGCTGATTCAGCAATGCAAAGTAAAACTACATCGCCATTACTCACTCCTTAGAATGTAGTCTCTCACTACACCTTCTTTATTCTCAATATTTTCCTACTTCATTTAATTACCATATAATACATAATACCAATAAACGTATACCAACTCAATCACTCAAATCTGAGTTTAAGTCATCAGGTTTACACACAATCAGCTTCTATATCAAGAATTCAGTAGAATTCTTGTCAGAGTATGCATAAATCTCGTTCATCATTAAGAACACTAACCATAGATCTCAAAATAAAGATTACAACTAATACTAGAAACATGGTAATCCCACACTTAATAATATCGATATAACTCTCATAACTCTGCATGTTCCTCAAGCTGGTTTAGCCTCAATATAGGTTATACTCCTACAATTCACACTCATTGGTTTCTTATAACCAACATCCACGAATAGACTAACTCATCGGTTAATCCTTTATCAAGTATACTCTTCATACTATATACATTTTCTTAGTTCTCAGAGATGTTCGGGTGTAACTAATAAATTAAATAGCCCGATTTCCAAGAGTTATCAACTTAGGTTCGTATCTTACAAAATAGACCACACACACACCAAGTTTCAAAATGACATTCCTCAATACTACACATGCACTCCATGCACGATGAGCCATATCATCTATCAATTACACAATATAAGGACATGCACTCCGTACACTATCCCAATTACCAACCAATCAATCTTTCCAAACAAACAAACTTCCGATAACATGCATTCTGTGTATTTATAAACTTAGAATACACAAATAATATAATAGGTAGTACCTATTCTCTTCTAGCTATACTCAACAATTACAATTCTCTGTGAGTTAGTGTCTGCAGCATACCAAAACACAGCCTATAATAGGCTTCATCTTACTGCAAGTTATGCAATGTCAGTTAGAGTTCAGTAAGGCATCTTATTTCTTATAAGCATGTTAGACTAAAATTAATTTATGTCTCAATAAAAAGATACTAAATCTCAAACTTATTCACAATTGTCAGTAACTCTCGATTAACTGTACCTAATCCAAGGTACTCTTTAGTACTCAAGCTGTTAGTAAAAATATATGCTTACCAAAGGTTATAGGGGCAATCCTTATTGCTCCTCTTAGGCCTTTCAATCTAAAACCAATGTTATTACAATATACAGATATTCATATTTACCCTAACTCAAATAAACTCACAATCAAGCAAATTTTCGATCGGTCGACTCCTTTCCAATAAGGAAATGACCATATACAATCCAATATCATAGAGCCAAATATAAAGCTATCACTCACTCGAGTGGTAACTTTAAGAGGGCACTAATAAAAGACACAATGCACATGCATAGCAACACATCAAAATCAAGATAAGAAATCAATTCCTCAATCAGGACTTGCAAAAGAGGAATCATATTTCACAAAAAGACATAACCATTCTAAAGTTCTCAATAGAACCGTGAGTTATAGTAACGAGAAAATTTCTAAAACAATTATTGCCTGACTTAAGAGATCAAGTAAAGTCGGGTTTGTAGGTTTCTATTGCCATTAACAAACGTCATAGGATAGAGATGAATGGTTTGCACATGCTTTCGAAAGAAAAGAAAACATGTCACTTTAAAAGGTTACTCAATAACAAGAAATGTATTCAAAGAAAGGAAATATGCTCTGTTATCGCAAGAATCATCACAAGAGTTGTCACCCACACGGGTGAGGAAGTAATGGAAGCAGAGTAATAGGAAATAAGAAATGTATAAGTTTCTAAGAATAATGATTAAACAACACTCCGCTTCCATTTTAGTTGTCACGTCTTGGACCTCAAAATTTTTGCGTGACAACCGTCGTAGGGCCACTATATACACTACCATAATACATGATAATGCATATAATAAACCGACAAGGCTAGTGGTATAGGAATAAAGCAGAGATGTGATTATAAGAATCAATCAAATTACAATACAACAAAATTCAATATAGAATACGATGTTGTCCACAAGGCATCAGTAAATGAACAATTATCGTTCTACTGATACCCAAGGTTCAATTTAGTACATTGGTTCTAGCATGCTTAGACATTCTAAGGGAAATACTACGAATACAATGCTCATACAACTACCTCAATCGTACTCCTTACTATCATCGTTTTCTTGTATTGCCTGGGAGTGAGATCCTAATCGTCATTCCTGTCTTACATGCCAATATTCTAGAAGAATCCTGCCAAGTGAGCAGATGAGAAATACAAACAAAGTAATTCACAAGCATTCGCAACATACATCGACAACATACTGGCATTTATTCAATTGTTCAATTCATTCATTAACAAATGCAATCATATTCATAATATATGCAACACGCATGTATCTTTAGAGCACACATGACCGTGATTAGGGCTTGGCAATATCTTTCAGTCTATCCTTGCCAAGGACAGGACTGGAGTTCGTTAGTGGCACTCTATCTTTCTTATGTTTCTATTTATGTCATTGTTACGTGCAATAGACAAATCCATGTTAATTTAATGCCTAGCCTGATCCACTGACGATGTCGGGGCATTAGGTGATGGTAGCTCCACCTAACAATCCCCATAATATAGTATCTTGATTTATAATTTAACTAACAATAAAATAAACAAAACTCAATCCAACCTTATTACCTCGTGACTGACATCTCCACGCCACACTAACAGACCCAGAGAGCTCTCAATGGTTGCATAGGTTATCCTATGCCGACTCGGTGCATTCCACATGCCGATGTTGATTCCCGAATTCGTCCTGTGCATTTGATGCATCTCAATCATGTTATGGCATATTTATGTATTTATATCATCTTATGCTACTCGATACACATTATAATAACTATCATACTCGACAAATCATTTATCACACATACACATGCATGATTTCAATTAATGATTTCTTATTAATCACAGATTAACATTTGTGCCAGTAATTTATCAAAATAAAAGGAAATTTCATCCACTTAAGGATTTTGAAGCTCATTAAGCTGTTGATGAAGCTCCGGATCGATTCCTCAATGTCCTGCCATTATAGGTGTACACCTATGCACAATGATCTAAAATCCTCAACAAATCATATTTGATTCATAATATCACATAAAATAATGCATCTATCTCCTTCAATCAATTCGAGACCCAACCGGGTGATTTTTCTATTTTTCTTATTTTTTTTTAAAAAATTGATTTAATTGACCTCTCAAATCATGTCTAATTCATGAAAATTTGATATCACTAGACTCTAAATTAAATCTAGTATTTTCTGCAATTTTTCGGATTTTTTTCAAATTTTCTACTATTTTTCCCAAAATTTATCCATTTTTTTACCATATATTTTCATTTTCCAAAATTTATTAATTAACAACCAATAAGGACACACCATGTGGCAGCATCTGGTCCTGCCAAACCCACCCCAGCCTTATTCCGAACCTACACGTGGCAGCACCAGTAGCTGCCAGGACGTGACATGTGGCTCCACAGAAGCGTGCCACATCACCTAAGCCTAAGGCTCGAGTCCTACACCTATACCTTCAAATGGATGACATGTCACTTGCATATGTAGGTGACACATCACCCGATCAGCACACAAGCTATATGTCACATAAAGATGCCTTAGACGACATGTCGTCCGAGGTCGTCTTCTACCTCAGGTTTGCCGACGATAACTTGTAATTCACCGAAAATAACACCCACATGCCGGAAAATAACCAAAACTTCAAATACCTACCTACACCTTACAAAAACTACATTAAAATGAAGCTTATGATGTCCCGAATCTAACCAAATCTTAATCGATTCTAACAAATAAAAATGGCCAAATCGAAAAGCTTACCCCAATTCGCCCATAAAATGACCGAAAAAAATTCATGAATCCGCATAGAAGGAAGTCACGAGTTCAATGGCAGACATTTTAGGACTGTTTTTGTGGCTCAAAAAAAAATGAATAAGAATTTCACCAAAATCGATTTTACCCCCGGCTAGTCTCCGGTCAAAGGCTGTGCAAGAACATTCGAAATCTAGAAAAAAAAAATAGTGTCATTTTACTTCCTAGCAAAACGAAACTGTTTCAAGGTGGAACAGCAAAGCTCGGGAGATACCCTCCCAAACTTCAAAACAGCAAGATGGAATATGTTTTGACCAGCCTGGGTCAAAACGACATGGTTGTGTGTCATTTCGGTTTAGATATTAATATATTAATATTATATTATATTTAAATAATTATTATTATATCTCTTAAATACTAAAAATAATATAAAATCTATATTAATTTTTATATATCATCGAAAAATACAACAAAAATTTTTATAAATTTCTCGTAATTAGTACTATCCATCAAATCAAAAATCATATTTTTCTCATAAATAATCAATTTGCTAAAATCAAATATCTTTTAATATACTTTAGAAAAATCATAAAAATTATAAATACTCTTCCGAAAATTCTTCAAAAAGTTATTCAACCTTAAATACATCCCATAGACAAATCTATGGTATTAAGATTCCAAAATTAACATTGGAGTCTCAATTATGATTTTTCAATCATAATTAAACAATTATACTTATTTCCAAAATTAAATATTTTCGTAAAAAATACGTCAATTTACTTTCTAATGTCTAAAATTGATCCCAGTTCGTGAGCTAAGGCCCACTAACCTCATTAGTCCTTGAATGGGCTTTTCGACCTATGTAACGCAAAAAATCAGGCTCTCACAGTGAGTGTATTGAAGGGAGTTTGAATTTTTACATTTTGTTTTGTGTTGGGAGTTTTTGAGTTTGGTTGCTTGACCTTTGGGTTTGATTGTTTATGATTAGGCGGCACTACGGGTGTTCCATGAGATTGTTGTTGCTGTAGTGGTGTTCTACACTTCACGAGGTGGGAGTCTATCCTTTGTACTCATGAAAGGATATGTTTTTGTTTTGATGCATTAAAATGAGAAACTAAATTTTGTTTTGATTGTGAGGTAGCAATTGGTATGAATGTATTTAAATGCCATGTTTAGAGCATGTAATGTGCGTGACAAATTTTAGTGTGCAAACTATGTATCTTGAATACTTGAAAATGCATTGATGTGCTTGTGTATGCATGTTGGTGGTTTGAGTGAGCCTAATGTGATGTTGTGGATATCCTCATGCAAAGAACTAGTTTTCTCACATGTTTAATTGCATGTAAACCCAATAGAAATGTGTTTTGTGTGTATAGTTTTTTATTAGGACTTGAATCGGTGAGGAAAATGCAAAAATTCAGTGTCGAAAATTAGACTAGTCGAAATTTTACCTTTAGACTGGTCAAAATCACAGTTATATATTTTAGACTAGTCGAACTTAGACTTCTTAGACCAGCCAAACTTAGACTTCTTAGACCATTCGAACTAAACATCTTAGACCGGTCGAACCCAGACTTTTAGACTAGTCGAAAACCCGATAACCCTTCTAAAGATCCCTTAGATCGGTCGTAACAAAACTCATTGACTAGTCAAACTTTTTCTGAATGAACTTACACCGGTCGAAATTGACCAAATTTTTGTCAAGTCAAAATCCTAAAAATTTTCAAGAAAGCTTTAAAATCGGTCAAAATTATACTTTTTGACCGATCAAAAATCTTTCGAGTGAACTTAGACCAGTCAAAATTATAGTCCTTATACCCATCAAAATTCTTGAAGAAACACTTAGACAGGTCAAAAATCTTAAAACTTTCCAGAGAGCTCAACAATCGATCAAAACAAAACCCTTAGACTGGTCAAAGAACTAAGACCAGTCCAACCTAAATATTTAGATCGATCGAAATTCTGTAACTTTACCTTTTTCACTTTTTTTTGTTACAATTAAGTCAGTCCAACCCTATACTTGGTTAACCCCTTGATAACACAATCCTACACCTTCCCTAACTCTAGATGAGCCCCTATGAGTGTTCTTTGTGAATTGTACCATTATAATCCTAAGGCTTAGTGGCATGGATTTGGAGGAATGAGGCATGGTTGAGAGTTATTGTTTTGAAGGTATGAATTTAATCCCATTTTAAGTGGTATGAGTAGTCCATGTTCTGGTGTCCCTTGGGAACCAATCTTTTCTTGTCCCAAACCATTCTTTCTTAGAGTATCCTTAAACTTCTTATGCCCTTAGAGCTTAAACTGAAATTAGTGAGAGGTAAATTTGAAGAGTATGTGTCTGTTCTTTTAACACTTTCCTTAGTTAATTTTATTGCTTACACCTGGTTGTGGTATCTAGTGAGTATGGTTAATTCATTTTGGAGAGGACAGTTAGAACGAGAAAAGAGTGTAATCTTATTCATGTGAGCATATATTATTTGTACTATGGCAAGAAAGATGTTTGCATCCTCATTCATGTGGGCATGTTGAGTGGATTGCTGGTAAGAGGATAAGTGCATTTTCATGCATGTGATCATACTATGTACTTTCTTCATAAAATTATTTTGTGATTTATGAGAAAAATTAGATGGTGAGTATATGTATGTGTATATGCACCGCTTGATTTATGGAATTGACGGTTCTATGTGCTTGGCCAATATGAAGTAAGTATAAAGGAACCCAGCAAAGGGAATAGCTGGAGTTGTATGGATGGTATTTGCTAAACAGTGTACGAGTGCTCGAGTGGAGATAGTTACTTACTTGAAGCAGGTGGAGGGTATGTTATTATGAGCTCAATATTATTATGTATGATAAATTATGATAGGTATGCTATGTGATACTATAGGATTGAGTGTGATGTATATGTTTACATTAATTTTCTCTCTACTCAGTTCAGACAATATTGGTGGATGGCGTTTTGAGAATAAGATGTACATATAATATTTTAAAAGTAAATGCATGAAAAAAACAACCAATGGGATTGGGACCTTCCACACACAGGGTCTCCTTAGCTTCTTCCATGTCCACCCTAACAAGTTTTGGGTAATTTTCCTATTATGTGTGTATTCAGATATATTTATGAGATTTATGATTTCTTTACCCATTGGGATGCATGAGAAAGCATATTTCCTTACTGTGCATAATGACTTTCATATGTATATGTGAGCTTGCTTTACACTATAGAATGCATGGACTTACATTAAAGTGTGGTTATTACCAAAGGTATGTTTATTCTTGTTTTATGGGTTGCCTTCTTTCCCCCTCGATTGTATATGACGTTTTGACTCCAACAGAGGTCCTTATGATCTCACTCCCTGTTGTTTCAAGACTAGTTTAGAGTATTGTTCCGATCTGTCAGGTTGCTATGGAGCATTCCAAGGAGCTGGGCTATTGCATTCACACTTTTGAGAACTCAGCATGTTTTGTATATTTTGAGATCTTATGTATTTTGATTTTAATATGTTTATGGTTGTGTGTTGAGTAGCATACTATAGCTGGGATAGTATTCATATTTGTGGTAGTTGTGTGTTGCGTGTTTGGATTCTGTATTTGAGATATTGTGCACCTCATATGGTCGATGTGTCTGTGGTTTGTTTATGACATTTGTGAGCATGTTTGGGCTATGTATTTACTACTGGTATTTGGACTTGAGTCATATGGCATATTGTGCTTGTGTTGTGTATATGGCCGTTGAGTATTGATTTGATAATAAGATTGAATTCTGGCCCCTCGGGCCTATTCTTTTTTAAGTCTTTCGATGTATTCATACTTTGTATTTTCGCTATATATATTTACTCTGTATATTATATATTTCTGCCGAGTCGATTTCAATAAAGTATAACCTTGTTGTTGTTTAAATAAATTTTTTAATTTGTATGTATTTTTGGAAAGGATTTTGGGATGTTTTAATGATAAGTTTTGTGTGGTTTCAATTGGATCACAAGTTGGGCCAATTGAGGCTGCATGACGTTGAGGGTTCGGATTTTGAGATCAGGTCGCACAAATCATCTCATAAGAGCTAACATATCGAGGTCCTAGCTTACCCTTTGCTCGAAGTGTATCACCCCCTTCTAGGGTGCTACCTTCAGGAATACTCTATTCCCAACTGCAAACTCCAAAAGCTTGTGCCTATAATCCGCATAACTCTTTTGTCAATCCTAGGCCGCTCTCAACCTGTCTCAGATAAATTTCACCTTACCCAAGTAGAAATCTGTCAACTTTGCTCCACTCAATCTCTTCTCTCCAACCTCACTCCAAAAAAATAGAGTGCGACAAGCTCTCCCATACAATGCCTTATAAGGCGACATACCAATACTCGCCTGCAAGTTATTATTACAAACAAACTCAACCAACGGCATATAAGAATCCCAACTGCCCTGAAAATCCAAGACATAAGTTCTCAACATGTCCTCAAGGGTCTGGATAGTCCTCTCTGACTAACCATCTATCTGAGGGTGAAATACGGTACTGAAACTCAACCGCATACCCGAAGCCTTCTGCAACTGACTACAAAACCTCAATGTGAAATGGGGATCTCTATCAGACACAATAGACACCGGCACTCCATGCAATCTGACTATCTCTAGAACATACAACTCCGCAAGATGCTCTAACAAAAGACTCATCCGAATAGGTAGAAAATGGGCCGACTTGGTGAGTCAATCTACCACTACCCACACTGCATCATGCCCTCTCTGAGATCTAGGAAAACCAGACACAAAATTCATAGTCATATGCTCCCAGTTCCACTCAAGAATAGGGAGAGGCTGTAATAATCCACCAGGTCGCTGTCTCTCTAACTTGACTTGCTAACAAGCCAAGCACCGGGCAACATACTGAGCAACATCTCTCTTCATACCTGCCCACCAGTACACCTCTCTAAGAGTCTGGTACATCTTCATACCTCCAGGGTGCAAAACATAAACTAAGGAGTGAGCCTCGGAAAAAATCATGTCTCTCAATCTATCATCCATCGTAACACAAATCTGGTCTCTGAATAGCAAAACACCATCATCTCGGGCTCTATAATCGAAGTCTAAATCATCTGCAAGACCATCTCTCACTCCCACCAGTACTGGATCATGACTCTGAGCATCTCGAATCTCATTAAGCAAAATAGACCGAACTGACAGACTGTCCAACAACACACCTCTCCAATCAACTGCCAAGTACCTATGGACCTCAAACCAACAAGCAATGGCAAGTACATCTCCCGAATATACGACAAAGAAGTTGAGGACTTACGACTAAGAGCATGAGCAACAATATAGCCTTCCCGGGGTGATAGTCGATGATAAGGTCATAATCCTTTATCAACTTCAACCACCTTCTCTACCTCATATTTAACTCCCTCTGAGTTATAATATAACTCAGGCTCTTATGATCTATGAAGATCCTGCAAGTCTCTCCATATAAGTAGTGATGTCAAATCTTCAAAGCAAACACAATCGCTGCCAACTCAAGATCGTGGGTAGGACAGTTACCTTCGTGCAGTCTCAGCTGACAAGATGCGTAGGCAACTACCTTGCCTCCCTGCATCAGCAAACAGCCCAAACCCTGCTTTGAAGCGTCACTGTACACCGTGTAACCCAAACCTGAAGTGGGGAGAATCAGGATAGGTGCGAATGTAAGGTGGTCCTTAAGTTACTGAAAACTCTCCTCACACTTATCATCCCAAACAAACCTCACACCTTTCCTCATCAAACGAGTCAAAAGGGCTGCAAGCAAGAAAAAATCCTCCACAAACCTCCCATAATAACAAGCCAAACCCAAGAAGCTACGGATCTCAGTCACACTCTTGAGTGCCTGCCACTGAGTAATAGCCTCCACCTTCTACGGATCCACACCAATCCCCTCTACAGAAACTACGTGACCAAGGAAGTCAACCTCAGACAACTAGAATTCACACTTGCTGAACTTAGCATATAGTTGATTATCCCTCAAAGTCTGGAGCACAATCCTCAAATGTTGTACGTACTCATCTCCGGAATTTGAGTACACCAAGATAACATCAATGAATACAACAACAAAATATGTCTAAATAGGATCTGAACACCTTATTCATCAAGTCTATAAAGAAAGTATGGGCATTAGTCAATCCAAACAGCATCACCACAAGCTTATAGTAACCATACCTAGAACGAAAGGTTGTCTTAGGTATATCTACATCCCTGACCCTCAACTGATGATATCCAGACCAGAGGTCATTCTTAGAAAACACCACTACCCCTTGTAATTAATCAAAAAGATCATCAATCCTAGGCAGCGGATAACGGTTCTTGATCGTCACCTTATTCAGCTACCTATAATCAATACACAGCCGGAGGCTACCATCCTTCTTCTTAACAAATAGCACCAGGGCTCCCTAGGGTGAAACACTAGGCTGAATGAACCCCTTATTCACCAACTTCTGTAAATGAGTCCTCAACACTTTTATCTCAGTTTGAGCCATCTTGTAGGGTGGAATAGAGATAGATGTTGAACCAAGCAGCAACTCAATGCAGAACTCCCTCACAGGAGGTAAACCTAACAAATCCTCTAAGAAACATCCACAAACTCACTAACAGCTAGTACAATCTCCAATATAGGCTCAGCTACAGAAACATCAACTAGATAAGCCAAGAAAGTCGGATAACACCACCTCAAAAAATGCCTAGCCTCAATGGCTGAAATCAAACAGGAGACAACAACATTCCTATCTCCCTCAAACACAACCTCCAATCCCTCAAGAGTTTGCAAAACCACTCTCTTCTCAAAGTACAACAAGGCTGTTTTATACCGCACCAACCAATCCATACCAAAAATAACATCAAAATCAAGAAACTCAAGGGGAATCAAATTAGCCTCAAAAGCAACACTAGCAACCATAATAGAACAACCCAACAAAACATGCCCACACAACTGGTGCTTCCCTAACGGAGTAGAAACCTCAATCACAGGATCCAAACGAAAAACAAGCACATCAACAAAACAAGACACACGAGGACCAATAAATGATCTACTAACACTCGGATCCATCAACAAACGAGCAGTAAAAGAAAAGACTACAATCTTACTAGTAACAACTGTAGGGCTAGTGATTGCCTCTACATCTACAAGCGTGAACAGTCTGGACTGATTCCTTATCATGTGACGTCCAAGTCCACCTGATGTTGAAGGTGCATCAGCAGGAGCAACAGCCGAGGTAATAGGTTGTACTCTAGAAAAACCACTAGGCTGAGTCCGAGCTTGGGAAGGAGCTACTAGAGGTCTATAACTACTTGTCCTCAAAGAACCTCTTATACTGGCCTGGGATACAAAGGAACTACCACCAAATGCACAAAACCTCGCCACATGGCCCACTCTGTGACAAGTAAAACATCTTTTGGGATCCCTACTCGAAAACTTAGAAGGACTGGGTCGAACACCAGGCGTATAGGATATGCCACTAGGCTTCTGAACTTTGGGACTCTGAAAGAACGGCCTGCTCCTCTGAACTCCACTAGAAGTCATAGGCCTCTTCCCAAGGAAAGAGGGAACTGGTCTAGCTTTAAGTCTAGCCTCTGACGCCTCAGTATGTAAAATATCCTCCACTCTCTAGGCTCAGTGAAGAATGGTGGCAAAGTCTATATCCGAAGTCATACTCAAACGCTGTCCCACTACCACTAATAACCCATCCTCGAACCTCTGGAGGTACTCCTCATCTGCCACCAACAGCTTCGGCACAAACTTGGCTAGCTTTCTGAATCTTGCCTTATACTCTGCCACTGACATCGTACCCTGCCTCAATTCACAAAACTCACGACGCTTCCGATCTCTGTGCACTCAGGTGAAGAACTGTGCTATAAACTTTGTCTCAAAACTCTCCTAATTAATAGCCTCAGTCTCCCACCAGGTAGCAACATCTCTCTCCAATAATCTGATAATCACCCTCAACTTATCATCCTCTTCTAAATCCAGATCATCAGTGGCCTTGGTCACCCAGTCTAGCCACTCCTTTGCCTCCACGAGGCCTTTCCTCCTACCAGAGAACTTTAAACATCCCATCTGCCTCATACTCTTCAGCATCCTGGGCATATCTCTGCCAACGACTGCCCAAGTTGGTGCAGCATTCTGAATTGGGGCAGCAGCATGAACCGAAACTACAGTTTGAGCTAGAGTTACAGTCTGATCCATATCAACATCAAACTCATGTGAAGCCTCCCCTAGGCCCTCATCTTTTGCTATGCTGAATGCATTGCTCTGATAAAATCTGGAGTAGGTAAATCCGTCTCTACTCGAGACTTTGCTGCTCTTTGAGGTATGGGAGGTCTACTAGCTCTACCTGGTCCAGGACTCTTCACAGCTGCACTGGACTCCTCCAGCTAAACCACTATGCCAGAGCTCTGGTCCCTTTTGGCACCTCTGCCTCTACCCCTACCTCTACCTCTACCTCCGGACTATTTTAAAAAATTTTTTACGGAGTATGAAAATAATTATTATAAAATATTTTGTTTGAAAAATAAATTACCCCAAAAAAATTTTAGTCAAAAAAAAATTTGGTGCTCTGTTACAACTAAAAAGTTGTCACGTCCCGTACCCTACTCCAGAGGTGAACACCTTCGCCACGAAACCCTAAGAGTAATAATTACAATACTACTCTTAGAATCCTGTAATGCTACTAAAACAAAATAGTATAAAATCACAACGTAATAAAATAATAATGTAGAGTAAACACTATCTCATTCAAATCTAAAATGAACAACCAAAAACCCAACCACAATCATTTTTTATCATATGTCAAAATATCATCCATAGAATAAAAATACCATATAAAATGTATAAAACCAAATCGTAATCAACTGAGTAAAATCAAAAATACAATCTGGTTCGTATGTACAAATCAAATCAAATCAAAATGCTGCCCAAACCTAAAATCAAAAGTCCACTTTATAATTAGCCACGTGGGGTGGACGGCTGGCAACTAGCACCTATAGCATAATCTGAACAGCACTAAAACAATTAGTTAAATTTTCAGGTGAGGGGAAAAGAGGACCACGAAATACATAAAAGGAAACATAATCGAAATCCAAAACTAAAATTATAAAATTCATAAAAACTCTCAATATGACCCATCGGCCACTAATCTAAAGCAAGGGTCATCAGTGCACTAGAATACTCAGTAGCCAAAATAGAAAGTCAAAACATAGTATGCACAACCCAAAATCTCAATGTCACAAACAGACATATACTCTCACAAATAATCTCATATCTCAACAGTATATGCAACCACATACGCCCAATCATAATATGTTTCTCAATACCAAACATAGTAAAATCAATATATATGTCAAATATCAATACAATTCACCATTTAAATTTTCTGAAAAATATTAAACTCAAACATGCATTTGTAAACAAGATAAGTAAGTGTGAGGTCCTCTTTCACCAGTATGTAGTCACAAGACAACAAATCAGACAACATAGTTGAGATCCAATCCACAATCCACAACAATCAACACAAGTCACAAGTCTGCATAAAATACAACCATATAATCACTAACCATATAGCAAACACACAAAACGAGACAAAAATTATATTTTTTAAAAATATATTGATATCCAAAAATTTGTTAATAAACCTTCAAATTATAATTTTATCAATATAGAATTATTTGTAAAATCATATTTTATCATTTAAAACCAAAATATATTTTTCAAAAACATCTTTAAAAGCCTATATCTCATAATCGACAAGTCAAATAAAAAAACCGACGATATGATCACGTTTGAAACATTGAAATTAGGTGAAGAGATCGAAATGGAAAATTATGGTCTCAGGCGATGCGTGGCCGGACGGTGGCATGTGGCAATGCATGGACGACCGATGACCAGACGGTGGCCAGACCAGTGACGAAACCGGATATTTCCAAATCTGCGCAAAACTCAACAATTTTAAACAATCTTCATATCAACACGAAGTCCTCAACTCCAGGAATGCAAATATACCATCAAATCGACAATTGCTCATCGAGGTTGGCCCAAGAATGGAGATTTTTCCAGCGGAAAACCTAAATGTTTGCGGGTTTAGGGGAGGCGCATCCAACAACCGATTTTCGGGCTTCTTGTTGCCGGAGTTTGCTACAAAGGAAGGGCAGCTTCCTACACCGGCAGTGCATCAATCTGAGGCCGAATGACGATTCTGCAAAAGTTGGGCCGAAGGGGAAGGACGGCTCGGGAGAAAGAGGAAGAAGAAGAAATAAGAGATAAGGGAAAGGAAAAGAAAAAGAAAAAAAAAAGAAAAAATTTATTTTTTTTACCTATACTAACCAAAACGGCGTCATTTTGGTCATAAGCTAAAATAACGTCATTTAGTCAAGAAAATAAAATAATAATAATATTTTAAATTTTTAAATTTAATAATATAATTTGGGAAATATTTTAAACCTTAGAAAGATCGTAGTAAATTGGATATAAGTTCAAAATTATAAAAATTTTACCATAAATCTAAAAAAACATATCTTTCAATGAACTAAAAATTATAATTTTCTGACTAATAGATATTTAACTAAAAATAAAAAACTATATCTTAAAATTATAAAAAATCAAACTATATAATATAATCCTCATATACATGTCCAAAAATACTTAAAAATCACAATATCACACATACACACAATTCATCACAAAAATACCATAAAAAATTTACAAAACTATCCCTAAGCATAAAACACAAAAAAAACGGGGTTTACATTTATGATGGCTCCACTCTCCACTTTCTCCTTCTCTCCTCCCCGCATCCCAACCACCCCCGTACCCAATCTTGTCAAAACACTTGATGACTTGTTTTCTAACACTGGTCATCAATATGATTTCAGTTTGATTTTAGGATAATTGTATGCTAATTATGTTAATTTAGTGATCGTTTTGATCGTTTGTTAAGTATTGTGGTTGAGCAGGTGTGTAATGGATTTTAGCAGCTAAAAGGAGTGTTTTCATATAAAAAATATACCAAAATGTCAAAATTGGAGTTGGCAATTGCTAGAACTAACCGACTTGTATTTTGAACTATATTACTTGTTGACAATCGTGCGCTTGTGATTAAAGATAAATTCAATTTTACACCAACTCCTATCCTACCCTTTAAAGAACCCCCTACACCTCTTTATACCCCAAAACCAATCTTGCCTCCTGCTCCAAAAGCTTGGAACCCTGCAATTGTTTTCAACAAGCATCACTTTATTTCTTATTTTTTTTATGGGATTCCAGAGGGCTGGAACACTTCTGATTTGTGCAGTGTGGTCAGTAAGGTTAACCCTACCTTAGACACTTTCATCCTTGTAAAGAAGAGCCGGTCTGATACCCATTTTGGTTTCATTTTCTTCCTTTGGAATGAGACTAATGAAATAGCTCGCAGAGATCGTCTGAAAGTTATTTGCATTCCAAGTGATCACGTCTCTGAAAATGTAAATTGTTATGATCATAGACGCCTTGCTTCCTTTTGCCCAGGCCTTAAGGGAAGGCAGCCCTCTCTAAATATTAGAACCACAAAACAAATCATACATAGTCTTTTAATGGAGCTAAATATAATGCTAGGAGATCTTATGCAGATGTGGTTCAATCTAAGTCCAATAAGCCTCCTATTGAGATGTCGTTGGCTTTGTCAGAAGCAAACAAAGCCTGGTTACACCACAATGTGGTTGGTACTGCCAAGAATGGAGTCTTCAAGAGAAAGTCTTGCCTTAATCACATTGGTATTAAACATATGGGAGGCGACCTGTATCTCTTTACACAGGTGTGCTTTTGATAAGAAGAGAGACCTTACTGATCACTGATGTAATGTTAACTTCGTTGATTTTCATCCTTAGAGGTAGAATATGTGTTGTTTAAGATAGGCAAAAGTAAAGAAACATAATACTGAAAAGGCTTATATTATATCACATTTAGTTCTACAATATATAGAACTGGTTTAAACAGAAAAAACCATAACAATAGACAAATAAAAACTACTAACAAAACAATAAAATCTTTTAAACAACCAAATCAAATCCCCTAAAAAATAGAACAGCTCCTAAGACAACGTCAACATCTCCTCCTGGATTAGGAGCTGCATACTCCAAGCTTTTCAATAAACTAACATCACTTCACCATTTTTCTGCACTTCCCTCAAGAAATAAAACTTGATATTCAAATGCTTTGTTCTTCCATAAAATAGTGGATTTTGAGATATAGATATAGCAGCTTGATTATCCACAAAAATCTCAGTTTTTTCTTCTTATTTTAGCTCCAAATCTGTCATAATTTTCCTCAGCCACAAAGCTTGATTAAAAGTTGAAATTGTTGCTACAAACTCTGCTTCTATAGTTGATTGTGCCACCAATTCCTATTTCTTAAAACATCGTGAGAAATGACCTGATCCAAAAGAAAAACAATATCCATAATTACTCTTCATATCATCGATTGACCTAGCCCAATCACTATCTTGAAACTTCTGCTCTTGCTGAACTTGATGCCATAAGTTAAAGTTCCTTTGAGTTATCTAACCACCCTCTTCGCTGCAATCATATATAATTCACTAGCACAAATCAAAAATCTAGATAAAACACTCACAGAAAACAAGATGTCAGGGCTAGTTGCTGTGAGATACATCAAACATCCGATTAAACTTCTATATATTCCTTCATCAACTACTTCAACTCCATCTTCTTTCTGTAGTTTTTCATTTTTATTCATTAGAGTACTTACGCTTTTGCATTCTTCCATTTTGAATCTTTTCAGAATTTCTTTCATATATTTCTTTTGGCATACGAACACTTCATTATGAGCTTGTTTAGTCTCCATACCCAGGAAATAAGACATCTCTCCAAGGTCTGTCATTTCAAAGACCTCCATCATCTCTTTCTTGAATTCTTCAATTTTCACTGCATTATTTCCTATCACAAGCAAATCATCCACATATATTGAAATGATAACAATATCAAAGTTAATTTTTTTTACATAAAGAGTGGATTCACTTAAGCTTTTTTCAAAGCCTAAGTTGAGTAGATGTTCATCTATCTTATTGTACCAAACTCTAAGAGCTTGCTTAAGCCCATAGAGAGCTTTCTTCAGTAAATAAACCTTCTCTTTATGTCCAGGTATGCTGAAACCTTGTGGTTGCTCAACAAAGATTTCTTCCTCCAGCAAACCATTTAAGAAAGCTGACTTTATGTCCAATTGAAAAATCGTCCATCTCTTTTATGCTTCTAAGGCTAAGAGCATTCTGATTGTATCCAACCTGGATACTAGAGCAAAATTTTCAGAGAAATCTACTCCCCAAATTTATTCATAGCCTTTCACGACCAACCTTGCTTTGTGCTTGTTTATTGAGCCATCAGGATTTAATTTTGTTATGAATACCCACTTAACCCCAATTACTTTTCTATCTTGAAGTTTCTCCACAAGCTCCCTAGTTTGGTTCTTTTCTATCATTTTCATCTCCTCCTTCATTGCAACGAACCATTTTCTATCTGATTTTACTTCTTTATATCCAGCAAGTTCCAAAACAGAAAAATTGCAATGTTGATAAATTTCTGCGAGTGATCTTGTTCCTCTTACAGAATAATCATCTTCTAATTTATCTGGATCCAATTGTATAGCTTGATGTTTGACTTGAGACTCCTCATTCCAGACCTATTGTTCAGATTCAAGAAATTAAACATCTCTACTGATTAAAATCTTTCCTGATTGAGGTTGAAAAATTCCATATGCTTTAGAACCAAGCTATAGCCTATGAAAATCCCTGGTTCAGCCTTCTCATCAAGCTTTCCTCTTCTAACCTGTGGAACATAAGAAAAACAAAGACATCTAAATAATTTAAGATTTTGTAAGGAAGGTTTAAAACCATGTTAGCTCTCATATGGTGTCTTCCCATCCACTACTATTGTAGGCAGCCTATTCAGCAAGAAAACAGCAATATTTGCTGCTTCTGCCCAAAATTTTTTAGTCAACTCTTCTCATGTATTAAGCATCTAGCCATCTCCAAAATTGTCCTGTTCTTCCTCTCACTAACTCCATTTTGTTGTGGAGTGTAAGGAACTGCAAGTTGATGTTCAATCCCAGCTTCGTGACAAAAGGAATTGAATTTTTCTGAAGTGTATTCAGTTCCACTGTCAGACCTGATTACTTGAATTCTGAAATCACTTTGATTTCCAATCCAGGCTTTGAACTTGAAAAAAAATCCAGCACTTTCTGTCTTGAACTTCATAAAATAAATCCAACACATTCTTGTTAGATCATCAATGAAGATTAAAAAATATCTGCTGCCATTTAACAAAGGAGTTGTATATGGTCACAAACATCAGTATGGATCATCTGTAGCTCTCTATGTAGATGTCTTGAAAGAAAATCTGATTTGTTTCCCCAACATACAAGACTTACAGCTTGAAAGATGCTCATCCAAGCTTGGTAAACCTTTAGCCTTTTCTTTTCTTTGCAAAAAAAAGTAAAGCTTTGTGGTGAACATGCCCCAATCTTCTATGCCAAATTTCTGCATTAGTTAAATGTCTAGAAAATATCACCTGCTCCTCCAATGGATTCAAGGAAAAACTTTTTCCTTGCATCTTAAATTTGAACAACTCTTGTCCATTTGGATAAAAAATTAGGCATATTTTTTTTTCAAAGACAAGCCTAAATCCTTTCTCTAGTAATTGACCAACACTAAGTAAGTTTTGATCAATATTAGGAACATACAAAACTTCAGAAATAAGCTTTGTACCTGTAAAACTTTCAATGGCCACTATCCCCTTTTATTTTGACTGGGATATAGTCATCATTTTCAATTTTGACTCTTGATGTTGCTGATCTTTCAAGTTCCTTGAAAAGCCTTTCATCATTGGTCCTGTGGTTTGTACAATCACTATTTATGAGCCAGCACTCACTTGATGTGCTGGATGCAAAACAAGACGCAACAAAGAGCTACTCAGCATTAAAATTGTTTGCAATTTGAGCCTCTCCTTATTGTTGTGTCTCTTTCTCCTTACAAATAATTTCTGCATACCCAAATTTTTGTTACCTTGTGCATCGCATATCTGATTTTCTCCAACACTTATAGTGAGGATGATTTTGCTTGCCACAATGTTGACAAGGAGGATATTTTAATCCTTTATATCTATATGTAGCATTGCTATTATTTTCAACTATTGTACGTTCAGAGTTGCTGACACTCCCCTTCTTCCCTTTCCACTTCTTGCCTCTACCTCAATGATTCTGTTGAAACTTGGCTGACAAAGCTCCTTCAACAATTCCTTCTTGTCTGATCTTCCTTCTTTGTTCGTGTGCTTGCAGAGCACTTAACAATTCTGCCAAAGTGATCTTTGATAGGTCTTTTGAGTTCTCCAAAGAAGCAATGGTTGCTTCAAATCTTTCAGGCAAAGAGACAAGTAATTTTGAACTATTCTACTATAAGTGAGCTCTGCTCCAAGCATCCTCACCTTATTAGCAATGTCAATCAGTCTATCTGAATAATCTTTGATAGTTTCTGATTCTTTCATGTACTGCATTTCAAATTCTCTTATGAAATTCAACAGCTTTATACCTTGAATTCTTTCATTTCCCTTGTACTCATCTTTGAGAAAATCCTAAATGGTCTTGGCTGTACTGCAGGTCATTATTCAACTAAAGATGGTTGGACAAACATCAGCAAAGAGACAAACCTTCGTTTTGGACTTCCTTGTCTTTTTCTCCTTGTGGGTTTTTATTTGAGCTACCGTTGGATTTCCAGCAAGAGGAGACACATCGTAGTCCTCTTCTACCACTTCACATAAGTCACATGCATCTAAATAACTTCCATTCTAACTGCCCACTCTTGATAATTATCTCTATAAAAAATAGGTAGTACAATTGAAGTGAATGACTTTCTGAATCCATTTTGAGTTGGCTGTGAAATAAGGGTTAGTCTTTGAAAAAGTGTTTAGGCTCTCTCTCAACCTCACAAGTCCCATAAGAAGACTAAAGCTCAGCTACCAATGTTGTTTAAGATAGTCAAAAACAAAGAAAGATAATACTGGAAAGGCTTATATTATATTACGTTCTATTCTACAATATATACAACTGGTTTACATAGAAAAAACTATAACAATAGACAAATAAAAACTACTAATAAAACAATAAAATCTATTAAATAAACAAATCAAATTCTCTAAAAAATAAAACAACTCCTAAGACAGTATGTATGCAGAAGATGATTGTGTTGGGTTAAAGTGACAGGCATTCCCCTCCATGTTTGGTATGAAGACAGGTTCAAGCAGATGGTTGAATCCTTCTGGTCGTTGGTAAATATCCACCACAAAATGTTCTAATTGGGAATGCTTGCCAACCTGCTAATTCTGATGAATTCATTAGATTTTTCATAGCTATCAATTCGTGACTATTGATGGTGTGCCCTTTTGGATGAATATTTCTGAAGATACTCTACTAGAGGACCAGAAAACTTTCGTTTTTGGTGAAAAACAAGGACTAGTGTAGTACTGTACCTCTCTGTCTTTTCTCCTGCGAAAGTCATGAATCCAATAAAGAAGGTCACTTTCAAATTGAATAATATGTGCCCAGGAGATAATTTAGGTTTGGAAGGTGGTATTATGCTTTCCAACCCTAAGGTTGACAAGACCTCACCTACCTCTAGCCCAGCCCTGATTGGTTTTGACAGCCATGGCCTTGATAGGATAGTCAGCTTGGCCACGCTTAATCTGGGGAAAACTTTTGGCTTTCTCAGCCCACGTGTGCTCTTTCCTGAAACTCAGCCCACTACCCTTTTGCTCGAGCGCCTTCCTTCCTGTGACACATTACCCTCATATGTTCTCCCTGCGCTCCTCAATACCCCGAATACCCTGGCATGTGAATCGGAATTTGTGGAGAATACCACAACCGAGAAGTCGGCTCCTCAGCCCTTTGTCGCTGATTATCGTCCTAGCTCTAGAAGGGTGTCACGAATAGTAAATCTAGATTCCTTCTGTAAGCTGAGATTATTTGGTGAAAACTCTCCAAAATAGAAGATGATCACTGGTTGTGTGGAGATTGCGAGAAGCTTATCGGAAAGCTCTGGAGCTAACTGGGACATCTTCATACATAGGATTAATCTCAATGAAGATACTATGTGAACAAGTTTCCCGCATCCTTGAATCTCTTCCTGCCGAAGTCGATACAGAAGCATAGGCCAATCTGGCTATTATAAATCAGTTGGGCCTCTTTGTGAGGCAACCCAGCAAAGATTTATTAAAGAAACTGAAGAGTAACTTTGCAGAGCAATGCAAGAATGACTTCTCTCTCCTCCCAAAACTTCCCCCTTCCCTCTAACTCACGACACCCACGGAATACCAACCATATCCAACACCCATTACCACCCCCATTGCCCCCGAACGTAGTTATAATCGGGCTTCACAGCTTCCTAGACAGGATACCGCTGTAAGTCCGGGTCCAGTAGTTCAACCTCGTCCTAAATGGGAACCGGCCAAAATTTTCAATGAAGAACGATACATCTCATATTACATTGATAACATTCCGGGGATTGGGGTTCGAGCAGATTATTCCGCGAGATAGCCAGTATTGAACCTGTGGCGGATGTGTACATACCGAATCGATCTTCCAACAGGGGAGTGCGATTTGGCTTTGCCAAATTTGTCCGATGTGGCATGCAAGAACACCACCGGCAAAGACGGATGACTTCCTTTTTAGGCATGAGTCATCAGATGACTTTCAGTGTAGCTCGTTTTCCAGCCAGAACGGGGATTAAAGGGCGAACCGGAGAGGGACGCACACAGGTTAATGCGATGCACACGAGAGGAAAACAAGGTGATGGCAGTACACAGGATAATGATCCACCAGTGCGAGGCAAGCAAGTAGCTACAGCAGGAAAGTGTGAAACTGAGGGCCAGTCGTTGCGCGAAAGGGATGGACGTTCGTATGTGGAGGCCACCACAGGTACGATTCCGAAGGTTCAGGGAGAGGGCATGATAGTACTTACTGCACATCCTGGAAACTTGGAGCGGCTTAACCGTAGTATGGTGGGATTCCTTCGCGGCAACCTCAAAGATGATCTGCAACTGCCGTCAGGAGTGGAATGTATCATAATGGGAGAGACACAGAGATTGCTCATATTTCCCACCGTTGAACTGATGAAAAAGGAAATGCATGTCAATTTGAACTCTTGGACTGATAAGTTTGTAGGTTTACACCCGTGGAGTACAGGGGATGTTGGAGGAGGAAGAGTGTGTTGGGTGGATATTATCGGGCTTCCATTGCATGCATGGTCTGATTTAGCTTTTTCCACGATCATTCAACCGATTGGCTCTCTACTACAGATTCACCCTGATACAGGTTTCCTGGAGTCGGTTGGATAGAGCCAGATTACAAATTTCAACTTATTTTCCCGCCGTATTACAGGAGCTGATGCAGGTACAAGTTGAGGGTCAGGGTTTCAAGGTATGGGTCAAGGAAGATAGTGATAAGACTGGGATAGACCACACAGTCGGTGTCCATGATTCGGAGGTTGGAGCTCACCTTAGCCGCCCTACACCTATGTTACCTACTTCGATAGGCAGCCGTCAGGATAAGACTGGGTTTGAACAAGAACATCCCTGTTCAGCAACACTTCCTGCGGTATGCCAAAGGGAGTGTCTTGTATCTAGCGGATCAGCAGGTGCAGGCCTGGAGCCGGGTAAAAGTAGTTTGTTGGGCCTTCTGCAATCCAACCCACGTGTGTTATCGGACCAGTCCGGGAGGGCGGGCTTGCGTTCTAAAGCCCAATTGTCTCAACCAGACCTGTTCAGTCCTCACAGCCCCAGTAGGGGGGGCTCAGTACTTGTTCAACTCCAGACTTTCTCCTAGTCCGTACAGGAACTGTGCAAGAGAGGCACCTTCAAATGTCTCGGGGGAATCAGTTTGCTAGACAATGTCCAGACTTGTCTGAGGAGGTTACAGTGCCGAACTTGGTACCTACGGTGACAGCTTTTGTGGAGATGCGGAAGACTGGGAAAAAAGCTGTGAGGTATGGATTCAAAGGCTGGACAACTCACAGCAGGATGGTGAAGCAGAAGAAACTTAGGCATCTTTAGCCTACAGGAAGCCTCTCTTCAGGTCGTGTGTGTCAGCTGGAGAGAGTTGGGCCTTCGCAGGTGGCAGAGGAACCATCCTTCCTTAATCTCAGTACTGATCACACGGATGGAACTTCGGGACATTCTAGTCTTCAGGCCGTGGATTTATCCCAGGATTCGATTGAGGAAGAGGCACAACGGACGTTGAAAGTAGCAGATCAACTGGGACTTCGTCCAAAGCAGACTAAAGAAGCCATAAGACAGAAACTGAAGGGGCGCATAGTGGAGGATAGAGAGGCGTGGAAGAAACATTGTGTTTCGTAGAACCGGACAGGTATCTGCTACGCTTCTTGGGTAATCATTTTTAATGTTTAATCTAGCCATATGGAATGTTAGAGGATGTAGGGGTAAATTAAAGGAACAACAAATCAGCAAGTTAATTGCAGCAGAACACTTGAGTTTGTTGATATTATGTGAGACAAAGTGGGAGGAGTTTCCAGTTAGATTGATACGTAGACTGTGGCCTGGTTCGGACATTCAGTGGACTACCATTGATGCTTGTGGTACTGCTGGTGGTATAGCATGTATGTGGGATGCGACGAAAATTCTACATTTGGGCACAGAGAAATTCGAGCGCTGGATTTTATTGGATGTACAAGAACGGGCTTCTGGGTTTCGATTCAAGTGTGTTGGCTTATATGCGCAGAATCTAGAGGCGGAGCGCAAGCAATTATGGGAGGAAATGCAGATTCGCAAGTCAATAGATTCGGAACCCTGGGTGATCATGGGTGATTTTAACGAATCTCTCACACCGGATGAAAGAATGGGACATTCTTTCAATCGACGTGCAGCTAGGCACCTACAGAATTTTATAAACAGCAATGGGTTGGTTGATATGCCCCTCATTGGTAAAGCATATACATGGTTTACTGCATTGAGAGCGTCCAGAATCGATCGGGTACTGGCTGCGTCTGAGTTGTGTCTCCAATTCCCTAGGCATCGGTTGTATGCAGGGGATAAAGGATTTTCTGACCATGTGCCTCTGATACTAAAAGCTGATGTGTCCTGTTGGGGCCCTAGACCTTTTCGTTCGTGGGACGTGTGGTGGGACGACCAAGATTTCTTGACAAGGGTGGCTGAGTGGTGGACAGAGGCTAGCCACTGTTTTCCGGGAGATTTCCAGGTGATTCGGAAGATGGCCTTTCTGAAGAGAAAGTTGCAGACTTGGCATGTCGATCCCAGCAGGTCCTTGGATACACAATTGCAAGCAGTCCTTGCAGAAATGAATAGACTAGATGACCAGAGACGGGGCTGGACCACCGATTCTTTTAGGCGTTATGAATGCCTGCAGGATCAGAAGTGGTCTATTAAGAGGAAGCTTGAGGCTAGATGGCACCAGCAATCTCGACAACAGTGGCTACACCTTGGTGATAAAAACACCAGGTTTTTTCATACATGTGCTACAATACGAAGATGCCGGAATTTCATTGGGATGTTAAGGGTACGGGGACAGGAAGTAACCCGACCTGAGGCACTCAAATCTGCAGCGGTTGCTTATTTCCAAAAAGCCTTTGCTGCAGAGGAAGGTAGATGCTTCGACTTAGGGGAACTGCCTCTGCCGCATCTTTCACAGGATGCTGCAGCTGCGCTTGAGCAACCTTTTACGGAGGATGAGATTAAGAAGGCTATGTGGGCATGTGGCAGTCACAAGGCACCCGGCCCTGATGGTTTTAATTTTCTTTTTATTAAGAAAGCATGGTCTGTACTCGGTGCCGAGATCAGCAGTATGATCAATGAATTTCACAGCAGTGGCGTGTTGCCAAGAGGAATCAATAACAGCTTCCTTATATTAATTCCGAAGTGTAGCGCTGCAGTGGAATTGACAGACTACAGACTCATAAGTCTTATCAACAATCTGTACAAAGTGATCGCGAAGATACTATCTGCCAGACTCCAGTCGGTGATGGACCAGCTTGTCTCCCCAGTTCAGACAGGGTTCTTGGCAGGTCGCTATATAGCTGATACTGTGATGATAGCCAATGAAATCATGCACTCTATGAAGAGGTCTAGACGACAGGGATGGTGCCTTAAGCTGGATTTCCAGAGAGCGTATGATTCGGTGGATTGGGAATTCTTATCCGGGGTAATGCACAGGATGGGCTTCGGGGATCGATGGTGCAAATGGATTAAGCAGTGTATTTCGTCGGCCAGGTGCGCAGTCCTCATCAACGGTTCCCCCTCAGTAGAATTTCAATTGGGAAGGGGACTCAGACAGGGTGATCCGCTATCCCCACTACTCTTTAATCTGGCAGCTGAAGTACTGTCTCGCATGCTTGGTCAGGCAGCCGAATGCCAGATATTCCGGGGTATAAATATAGGCAATATCCAGCTCACCCATCTCCAATACGCGGACGATGTAATACTATTCTGTGAGGGTGACCAGCAAGGAATTCTCAATGTCCAAAGTGTTCTCAGGTGTTATGAATTCCTCTCAGGCCTCCGGATTAATTTTTTTAAGTCCAGTCTTGTGGGAATGAATGTAAACACACACACTGCAGAGGAGTTGGCCTCTTCAATCCACTGCCGCATGCAACAATTCCCGTTCTCTTATCTCGGGGTGCCATTGGGGGCCAATCCCCGTCGCCGCAGTACGTGGGATTCGGTGATTACCTGTTTCAAAGGTAAATTAGCGTCCTGGAAGGGAGCCTTATTGTCTCTAGGGGGACGACTCACCTTGATCAGATCGGTTCTCACTAGTTTACCCGTGTATTACATGACATTTTTCCAGCTCCCGGTGGGGGTGAGGAGGGATTTTGAAAAATGGATGAAACGATTTTTGTGGGCTGGGACAATAGATAAAAGATGCTTTGCCAAAGTGAAATGGGCAAAGGTTGTCATTCCGGTTGGTAGTGGGGGGGGCCGGGGTGGGTTGTTTGCAGCGACGGAATCAGGCATTACTCATGAAGTGGAGCCATCGGATCGCCAACGACACTTGTTCCCTCTGGAGTCGGGCTATCAAAAATAAATACAACCCCAAACTTCGAATGGATGGTATTGACTGTATTGACAGTAGTGGTTCTGCCATGTGGACTGGAATTGTCAGGACTAGCCGTATGTTACTACCAACGGGACATTGTTTATCTTCAATCTTTCACTGGAAATTGGGCAGGGGAGATGGTATTACATTTTGGGAAGATGTTTGGTGTCAGGTTTCACCCTTGAGGGTGATCTTTCCTCAGCTGTTCACCCTTTCTATGATGAAGGAAGGGTCAGTTTTTCAGTTTGGGTAGTGGGAACACAACGTGTGGTGATGGCAGTTCTTGTGGCGTCGCGATTTGTTTGCATGGGAGGCCGAGGAAGTGGAGCGATTGTTGCTTCTGCTGGAGGATGTCCGGCCAAATCCATTGGAAGAGGACGTGCTTCTATGGGGAAATCAGGATAGTCCATTCTCGGCTAATACATGTTATCGCTCTCTAATTGCGACTGCAGTGGTGCCAAGGGAGCCAGTGATCCCCAATGTGTGGTGTAAGCCGGGAGCGCCCAAATGGCAGGCCTTTATGTGGATTGCCTGTTTGGGGCGACTCCCTGCTAAGGGATATTTACGTAGGATTGGCATCCTTGCTGAGGCAGATCACATCTGCGAGGCCTGTGGTCGGGTGGAAGAGGATACTAACCATATTCTGCTTGATTGTCGGATAGCATGGACATGTTGGTCCTTGGTTTTCAAACAATGGGGATTTTGCTGGGTACAACCACGATCTGTGGCTGAGCTGTTTGCCCAATGGGATGGTTTTTACATCCAGAGACGATACAGGGGCTTATGGTATGTGCTGTTATTTTCCTGCGCTTGGAGTATCTAGATGGGGCGGAACAATCGTGTTTTCAAAGGAGTTGCAAGCAGCGCAGCTGATATGTACTATACCGGTATGCGCCACGGGTTTCAGTGGGCGAAGTTGAATCTGCCGGAGGTTCACCTGGATAGTTTAGCAGTCATACCTTCTTGTGATTTTGCTATGTTGTTGGCTAGATAGTGTGCTAAGGAGGTGACAGTTGCAGATACTGACTTACAGACTCAGTATCTGGAAGTTTCATTTTGATAGCACTGGTGATTATCATATCACCCTGTCATTCTGTATAGTTGTACATTAAAATCATCTAATATATCTCGATATTCTTCAAAAAAAAAAAACTCTTATACTTACTTGTGCTGTCTTGGGATTGAAAGAACTCGTCGTCTCCACAGTTTTTTCAGAAATTTTTGCTCTCTTGGGCAAAGCAGCTCCAAGCATAGATGAACCAGGATCATTCTGTTTCACAGCAGAATTTTTGTCCGACTACTTGCGAGAAAACTCCTGCCTCTCAAACTGACACTTCCATTTTTCCTCCAAAGATTTCCACCTGTTCTCAAACAACTCGCTCATCTCCACTGCCACTTTGTGCACATAATTATATGGATGATAACACGAGACGACATTTGAGAAGGTCAGTCTAATATCTGCCGCGAACGCATCGACGTCAACATAGAGACTCTTCTCCAGATTTGCTTTTATTGTCCCCAAATCCATAGGCTTCAGGATGTTCCACCTTTCAGGATCCATTGGCTCAGTGAAAGGCCAGCTCTTCCTGTGCCCCATCAGAGACTTTAAAAGAACAGAACACTGTCCTGATACACTACGATTCATCTCCTGTGTTTGTTTTTGCCTCTTCTCCGGTGGGAACTGTATCAATCCTGCTGAATAAGAGAGTTTATAGAAATTTCGAACTATGGCTTCTCTCAGCTCCCCAAACCTCCTGCCACTCTCTACTCCACTTTCAAACACCATTCCAAACACAGTCCCCAATCCAACCCCTCAACCCACACGAGCTGCTGCTCAGCATGGGGATCCTTCTTCAGACCCCAATCGTCAACCTTTGCCATCTCCTGTCAATATTAGATCTACCCCAACCAAATGGCTACCAACCCAGGTATTTCGTGAGGATAGATATATTTCTTATTTCATGGAAGGGATCCCTGAGGCCTGGATGTCCGGTCATTTATTCAAAATGATTGCGAATGTGGAGCCGGTAGTGGATGTCTTCATCTCTGGTCGTAAATCACAGAGGGGTTTACGCTTTGGTTTTGTTAAGTTTGTTAGATGCGGGGTACAGGAAGAAGCGCGCCACAGAAAGTTACATTCACGCCTGGGTGGATATGCTTGGGCGAGTATTCACGTGGCTAGGTATGCAGTGGATACAAGGCGCAGGAGAGAACTGCATGGGACTAACGCTCGTCAGCAAGCACCCTTACCGACAGTTCCGCAGCAACCAGCTGTGAGTTGTGACCTCTTGCGAGAGAGAGATGATCGAACTTATGCAGAAGTCACCACTAGGCAGTTTGTAACGGAGGCTGAGGAAGTGACAGTGGAACTTTTTTCAGACCCAAAAATCAGGAACCGTTTACAAAGCAGTGCTGTTGGGATTATACGTGATACATATATCAACACATTGGGTTTACTAGCTGAGGTTGAATGCATTGATATGGGGCAGCAAATGAAACTACTCATTTTTGCAACAGCTGAGAAAATGAGATATGAGCTTATGCACAATCCTGGCTTTTGGAACGATAGGTTTTCTGATCTTCATCCATGGAGTGCAGAGGACACTGCACTCAAAAGGCTGTGTTGGATAGAGGTTGCGGGTCTCCCTCTAAATGCATGGTTCGAAGATGCTTTCAGGAAATTAGTAAGACCAATCGGTACACTGGTCCAGATCCATCCTATCACTGCTACCTGGAAATCTCTTCAGGTGGCGGTTCTGCAGATAGCAATAGCTAGTTCAAAGGCTATTCAGAGAAGGATGAAGTTATTGATAGATGGCAGGGCGTGTACAGTACAGATTATGGAAGACAAGGCAAAGGTGATTGTGGAGCCTGAGGTTGGTGCCAAGGGGACAATGTCAGGTGGGAGTAACAGTTTCTTTGTTTCACCCAAGTCCCCACTAGCAAAGGAACAACACGCTAGTTTCGTTGGTAAGAGGGTTAATCCTTTGGTAGGTGGGCAAAAGGCAGCATGTCATCTGGACAAGAGGGTACAGGAAAAGGTTTTTCTAGCCAATACTAGTACAACACAAGCTGGTGCAGTGGGTCCTAAACAGCCACTTCCATTACAATTATCCACGTTACCTTCCCCACCTCATATGTCTGCCCCTAAGATTCCAAATGAGGAAGGGTATCGTAGACCTTTTACGAATATTGAAGGGCTTCTTAGCCATTTCACAGCTCCTGTGTACACCCCTGGTGCTCTCTTTGCCGAATGCCAGCTCCAGGTCTCTGGTAAAACATGCTCAGAAGGTGTACCAGGAGACTACTCAGTTGCAGATTCTGGGTTTATGTCCTCTTCTGAAGTCATGGCTTTTACTAGAATGAGACAGGAAGGTGATAAAGCATCACGGGTGAGTGCTAAAGGAAGGGCTGGAGCTTGTAGACTTGGCAAAAAAAAAAAACTCAAGCACCTCAAACCCACTGGGAGTTTGTCCACGGAGAAAACCAGTCAGCCAGTCATGGGTGTTGTACCCGCATTGGTGGAGGATCCTTCATTCCTGGTCATCCCATCAGAGCCGGGTGAAGGAGTATCAGATCCTGGTTGTTCACGGCAGACAGTTGATGCAGTGTGTAGAGTGGAGGCCGAGGTTCAGCAGACCTTGGCAATTGCGGATCAGTTGGGTCTTCGTAGAAAGACTACGAAAGCAGCGATCAGAAAGAAGTTGAAGGCAAAGATAGTGGCGGACGAAAAGGAATGGCAAGGTCATTGTGCTACCTAAGGTAATCTTGGCGTTTTGGTACAGGGATTTGATTATTGAATGGTTAATTTTGCATTTTGGAATATTAGGGGATGTCGTGGGAGGTTGAAATTAAATCAGATTAACACTCTTATAGATAGGCAACATTTGAGTGTATTGTTTCTATGTGAGACTAAGCGGGAGAATTTTTCAGAGAAGTTGGCGGCCAGGATATGGTCTGGACATTCCATTCAACGGGATGTTATTGATGCTAGGGGGAGAGCTGGGGGTATGGTGTGTCTGTGGAATGATTTACGGCTAGAAGTTCTCAGTGTGGAAAAATCGGAGAAATGGATGTTGCTGGCGCTACGTGTCCGGGATACTGGATTCCATTTCGTTTGTGTTGGTCTCCATGCCCCAAATGTAGTGACTGAACATAGGATTCTATGGGATGAGCTACAAAGGAGGAAGTCTCAGGACAGTTTACCATGGGTTATTTTAGGGGATTTCAATGAATCCCTCATTGCAGAGGAGCGCCTGGGGAATTATTTTAACACTACAGCAGCCAGTCGTTTACAGACTTTCATCAATAGGAGTGGGTTAATTGATCTGCCAATCATTGGTAAAACATATACCTGGTTTACTTCTCATAGCGCTTCTCGCATTGATAGAGTGTTAGCTTCTCCCAAAAGGTGCTCACATTTTAGTCATCATCGGCTGTATGCTGGCGATAAGGGGTTCTCGGATCACGTTCCCTTAATACTGAAAGCAGATGTTTTCAGCTGGGGTCGTAGGCCATTTCGTTCTTGGGATTTGTGGTGGGAAGATCCTCAATTTTTACACACGGTTGCAGCACTATGGAGGGAAGCTGGGCTGTGTTTTCCTGGTGAGTTTTCTGTAGTTAAGAAGCTATCATTCTTGAAGAAAAAATTACAAGTGTGGCATATAGACCAGTTCGGTGCATTAGAAGCCAAATTGAAAACCATCTTGGATGAGATTGACTCCCTGGATCGAGCTAGAAGGGAGGCTGGGGCGGCAATGGATAACCGTTACTGCACTTTACAGACAATGAAATGGGAGATCAAACGCAAGCTTGAGCTTATGTGGAGACAACAGTGGCTTAAATGTGGGGATAGAAACACTAAATACTTCCATGCTAGTGCCACTCTGCGTCGTTCATCAAACTTCAATGGTTCCATACGGGTTCATGACACGGAGCTGGTCAAACCAGAGGATATAAAGGCTACAGAGAGCGAGTATTTCCAGCGGTTCTTTGAGGATGCTGGGCAATGATCGTTTGGCCTGGGCAGTTTGGTGTTACCTCGGCTATCTCCTACAGAGGCTGCGCAGCTGGAAGTTACTTTTATTGATGATGAGATAAAGGGAGCGGTTTGGGATTGTGGCAGTCACAAGGCACCGGGACCTGATGGTTTCAACTTCTATTTTATTAAGAAGGCTTGGTCAGTAATTAGTGGCGATATTATTCGGATGGTGCAGGAATTTCATTCCAACGGTATACTTCCTAGAGGGATAAATACCAGCTTCATCACGTTAATTCCCAAGCTACCGGGAGCAGCGGATTTTAGCTCGTACAGGCCAATCAGCCTTATCAGTAGTTTATACAAGATCATTGCCAAGGTATTGTCCAAGAGGCTGAAGCGAGTGATGGACCGATTAATCTCCCCATTCCAAACTGGATTTATGGAAGGAAGATATATAGCGGATTCAATTATGGTGGCAAACGAAATTCTGCATACTATGAAGAAAACCAAGCAGCGAGGATGGTGTTTGAAGTTAGACTTTCAGAAGGCCTATGACTCGGTTAACTGGTCGTTTCTTATTGAGGTAATGAGCCAGATGGGATTCGGCATGCTTTGGAGGAAATGGATTCAGGACTGCATCTCTTCCTCTCGGTGTTCAGTGCTTATCAACGGTACACCAACCAATGAATTCTCGATGGGGAGAGGGTTGAGACAGGGTGATCCTCTCTCACCTTTGCTATTTAATCTGGTAGCCGAGGCCCTGTCCAGGTTGCTTACAAGAGCAGCTGAAAGTCATTTGTTTTAGGGTCTTTCTTATGGAGGTTTGCATCTAACACATTTACAGTATGCAGATGATGTTATTCTATTTAGCAGTGGTGATCAGCAAGGCATTATCAACCTTCAAAGGATCTTGCGATGTTATGAACTATTATCCGGATTAAAGATTAATTTCTTTAAGTCGGGGCTGGTAAGTATCCATGTACCCAGTGGGGAAGCACTGAACCTGGCGTCCAGAATTCATTGTCGCTTGCAGGATCTTCCTTTCCTATATCTTGGGGTGCCACTTGGAGCGAACCCGCGCAGGAAGAGTACGTGGACCACTGTGATGGACAGATTCAGAAGTAAACTTGCAGCGTGTAAGGGTTCCTTGTTATCGTTGGGAGGTCGGATGACACTGATTAAATCTGTGCTAAATAGTTTACCTGTATATTATCTGACTTTTTTTCAGATGCCAGTGGGTGTACGATTGGAAATGGAGAAATGGATGAGACGCTTCTTGTGGGCTGGAAAGATAGATAACCGCTGTATGTGTAAAGTACGCTGGTCGGTGGTAATTCGTGGGAAAGACCAAGGAGGAGCAGGACTAGGAAATCTGGTGTTGAGGAATCAGGCCTTGCTTACGAAATGGAGTGCCAGAATTTCCACGGACACTTGCTCTTTGTGGCAGCAGGTGGTCACGCACAAGTATAGGCCGCGGTTAAGCCCAGCTGGATTAGAGTGTCGAAGCAAGGGAGGTTCTGCTATTTTGCGTGGCATAGTGCAAACCAGTAAGTTGATATTGCCAACTGGCAAATGTATTTCTGCATTTCATCGTTGGAAATTGGGCAGCGGACGTGCAATTGTGTTCTTGCATGACAGCTGGTGCAGCAATCAGCCATTATTGCATTTTTTTCCCAGATTATATGAACTCTCTATGGAGAAGGAGGGCTCAATTCTACGGTATGGGGCACTGGTGGGACAGGAATGGGAGTGGCAATTGATCTGGAGAAGACATTTGTTTGTGTGGGAGGAGGAGGCAGCTGAGCGCTTACTCACCTTGTTGAGAGGTCTTGCACCGAATCTAGTGCAGGAGGATGAATTCCTCTAGGGAGATCAGCTGCAACCTTTTTTAGTGCGCAATTACTACAAGATTCTGGAGGAGAATATGCTTTCGCTTGGTGAGCCACGCATCCCTAATGTTTGGAGCAAACAAGGTGCACCCAAATGGCAAGCTTTTATGTGGCTTGCGTGTAGAGAGAAGATACAAGCCAAACATCAGCTTATTCAATGTGGTATTCTCCCTGATTCAGCTGGTGCCTGTGATGCGTGCGGTTTAGCAGAAATTGATTTAAATCATATTTTGCTGGATTGCAGGGTGGCTTGGACTTGTTGGTCGATTCTAGTTCATAAATGGGGCTTATGTTGGGTTCATCCCCGCAGTATGAAAGAGTTATTTGTGCAGTGGGGAGGTTTACATGTTCCTGTCCGTTGGCAAGGCTTGTGGTACGTGCTATTGTTTGCCATTACCTGGAGCATATGGCTGGGACGGAACAACCGCATTTTTCGCAGTATCAGTTGCAGCGCGGATGACTTATTCTATACTGGTATTCGTCATGGCTTCTGCTGGACAAATTTCAATTTGAAGCCTGGCTGTCCAGATTGTTTGACATTAATTCCAACAGGGGATTTCCGATCACTATGGCTCAACTAACAGGGGATTTTGCTTCTTCCGGCTTCACTGAGTGGTATGGTTGGTGGCAATTTCAGATGTCTACTTTAGTGCAGGTACAGGTCTGCTGGTAGTGGTGCCATTGGTGGGTTTCTGTGGGTTTTAGCTTAGTTCTCCAGCTGATGGTGATGCTCACTGGTTTCTCCTGGGGCTGCTGTATACTGCTGCAGATTGTATTGCTAGTTTGGAGGTTTAGCCTTTGATCTCCTTAATGGCTATCCAGTAACTTGGCGTTTTGAAAGTTATGGATCCTCTAACATAGTCATGGGATCTGTTTGTTTCATTTTGGTCATTATGTAGATACAATGAACCATTGTACAGACTCTCTGTATTCTTATTACTTCTTAATATATATATCGATAATTCTTCAAAAAAAATCAATCCTGATGAATCCCGTTTATTACCGGCCCGTGTCTTGAGCTTCTCAGTCCACTTCTGTGTCGTCTCAGCAATTTCGGAAGGAACTTTGACCTTCCCACCACTACGACGAGAAGGTTTGCGAATAACTTCGTGTGATGGTGGTTTGTGATGTCGATGAATGTCCAAATGCAGCATCCTCACAGAGGATTTAACCTGTGCATCAGTCATATTACTTGGCAAAAGCGATGACGCTTACCCTAGAAGATCCGTGTAGAGATATAATCAACAAGCATGAGAAGGGAACGAAACAGAAACACACCCATCACTATTTCTTTATACCCAAGAGAACAGAGAATTTTTACAGAGAAAAAAAACAAAAATAAAACAAGGAGAGAACATATAAGCTTACCCGTATGATTTGCTCGACAAAGAAGAATAACTCTGCAAGTTTAAATAGCTGTCTTTATGTTGCTTGAAAACCAAGTTTCCAAAACCCCAAACCGACATTCCCGCTCTTTGTTTTTCGCCCTTTCATGTTCTAACTGTATATTCTAAAATTTTATAATTGTGTTTTTTTCAACAAATTTTTTAATAACATTAACGTAAAACACAATAGCGGGAAAACAACTCTAAATTAACCTAAATTATAAAAAATCATACTTACCCAAATTACTGCATGCAAAAAACCATTATACTGAACACAGACATAATTGACAGGCAAAAGGTTTCCACACCAATTCGAGAATATATAGAAGAAGAAGAAAAGAAACCTACCTCCCTAAAATCGTACACATCATTATCCAGGTCGGGTCGGGTCCGTGGGCTTCCGAATGAAAAAATCGCAATCAAGCAAGCTAATCTTGTGATACTCGTCCTCATCCATTCTATAATCAACGGTTTCCTGTATTCAGTTCGTAAATCAATACAATTTCGACGTATTTTTCAAAAAGTAATCAACGGTTTCTTTCGACTCCCAACCCTTCGTGATCGTCAGGGATGTCCATGTCGTCGTCTCCGCCGTCGGCCTTGGGGATGAAGTTCTTCCTTGTTCCATGCCTATGTGGGGACATCAGAGCGTTTACGGGAGTAGCGAGATGAAGAAGTAGGGGAAAATCAATGGAGCAGGAGCAGCAGAGAACAGTGACCATGGCTGCTTCTGTGAGAAGGAAGGAGAGTGAGCTTCTGCCTTCTTCCATTCCCTGTGGTTTATGGATTGGGATTCTGGGTGGAGTGAGAAAGGAAGCTGGCAGACTGTTTGTCAATGGACACGTCACTTAAGAAGAAGAATATGTTAAATTTTTTTTTAATATTTTTTTTTAAAATAAAAAAATAGTACATACAACTCTCTTATTTCTTAGAGTTTATTTTTACTGGTAGTATAAAACAAACTTTATTGATGGTAATAAGTAAATGAAATTATATTTTATAAAAAAATATTAAATATCTTAAGTGAGAAACAAATTATTAATAGATGGATCAAAAACCACATCCACATACCTTCTCAGGTTTTTCTTATGGTTTCAATGCTGTGTCCCTTTTGATCAAAGTGATCAATAGGTCTCCTTGTTGCATTGTAAATCTTCCATTTCTGTAGCAGACATAGAACGTAGATTGAAGCCATTGCACCTGAAGCAGAAGAGCACAGCGGGGAGTCCAATGACTCCATTATCACCATCAATCTCTCCTCTACAAATCCGCCATGGTCCTACATTAATTGTACATATTCTTCTTCTCACAGGATCCCAATCCATAAACCCCAGGGAAGGGAAGAAGGCAGAAGCTCACTCTCCTTTCTTCTAACAGAAGCAGCCAAAGGATGAATTCAGAATCCAATAGGTTAATCAATTTATCAAGATAGGTAATAATAGGGTAGTAGGGCAAAGGTAGGGCATACTGATTTCATGTATAGAAAAGATTCAAAGGATGAATTCATCATTGTTTACTATGAATGGATATTAAACAATCATATGAATAAAGGTAACAACATCAGAGATCAATCAAAGGCAGAATTATAAAAAATCTAAAAACCTAATTTTTCTGAATTTTGATTTAATTTTAGAGAAATAAATACTAACCTTCAGACAAAAAACCTAAGATTTTTGGAAAGAGGATGAAAATATCTTTCCAACAAGCTATTATTTGTAGGAATCCGACAAACGATGAAAGAGTTATGCTTGTTTGAACTTCAAGAAGATTTTGGCAGAAATTGGGAGGTATAGGGTTTTTAGGTCCTACGAATTTTGTGTGTTTTCCGAATAAGATTTTTGTGTGGCTGACTTCCTATTTATATAAGATGGTTATGAGATTATAATCCCTATCTTCAAGGCTTAATTAAAGTAAAATAATTATCCCCCCTTAAACTTAATGTTTTTATTTCCTAAGGTAATTATCAACCAATAAAGAAACAATTTAAAGGGAATTAATACAAGAAATATTTACTAGACATCCCTTACCAATTTCGGCCATCACACATCTTTTTCTTCAAGAGCAAAATTTCTTTTTCACCTGCACTGGTTTTTGGACTTCTAGGACTCAAAATTCAGGGACTTACAGAACTGGTCAGACATGATGAGCAAGGTGATACCGAAAAAGAAGTTTGAAGATTGTTTTCATGGTGTTGGTCTACCACTAAATTTCAATTAATTCGGGAGGGGGAGATTTGTTAGGATCCCTCCTTAATTGAAGAAAATCTCGAGAATGCTTGAGTGTTCTAGAGAAGTATAGAATTTTACGAAAAATTCTAGAACGCTCTAGAATACTCTAGAAACTTATGGAAAAAATATGGAAGCCTCTGGAATACCCTAGAGATGTGTGGAACCTCTAGGAAGACTATGAAAGATTATAGAAGAAAGTGGAAGAGAGTGGAAAAGTATAGAGGATTCTAGAGGATGAATTCTCACCTTTAGATGCAAGTGATCTCCACCATTCATTGAGAAGGTGGAGTGATATAAATAGAGGTAGGAACTCTCATTCCTATCCATCCCAAAAAACCAAGAGTGAAGCCACTCTTTGAAGTGAGAGTTAGATAGCCTCTTTGAGAGAGAAGAGAGAGATAGCTTGGGAAGTTTCTAACCTCAAGCTTGAGTGAACCACCATATGGTGAGTTTGGTAAACACGGCCTTGTAATCCTACTATTATTTTGATTAGTAGAAGGATTCTCCATATTAGAGAATTATAAACCTGTGTGCTCCTATTACTAAATATTAAATGCCCATCTTAACTTAACGAAATGGGAAATGATCAAGTTTTTCCCAAAATGCTTCAAGACTCCAGCAAACTTTAACATACACCTTTCGAACATTATGAAAGGATAAAATGCATTGAAGATCATCGGTCTCATCCCAATTCCATATATATTTCAAATTCGGTAGATTATCTATAAATATGCTCTGTAACTACGAGGCTGCTCTCGAATTTGATTCTTTTGAATAAATTACCATTTGCTTATAAAAAATCCTCTCTAGTGAATCACAATTTGAGATGGACATTTCCTTGAGATGGAGGAAATGTGTGAAAAAAGAATTGGAGGGAAAAATGAACTGCAACTCTTTTACATCGCTAATCCTTAATGTCTTTAGCTTGCAAAAGGAATTCGGATGGAATTGGTTGTGCCATATCATCTTCAAGTTTTCCATGTTGTTGATTTCTAGTATCTCTAATTTGGGGAGGGAAACCTGTAATAACATTCATTAGCTTTATAATTTATAATTACGACTAACTAATAGAATTAAGATAAAATCTCTTGGAATACAGGAAAATTAAAATGTGAAACAAAGTTTAAAACCTGCTGAACTGAAACAGGATATTACCTTTCTATCGAAGAAAGTCAAGTTGGCACCGTCTGATTCTAAATTGTTGCCCATAAATTCCGTCATTGCTGGGCATCCCTGAATCTTCAAATCTTTTAGGGAGCACAATTCGATCATGTTTGCAATGCAGAAATTTGCAAGTTTGGGGAGACTGACCATTGAGTTCTCCGCTGTAAAATATCTATAATGAGGCCAAATTGTTGAGGAAAAGAGACTCCAACATGGGGAAGGCATTGTTGGAAGGACGCCAATTACTTGATTCAGCAACAATTAAATGTTCAATTTCAGAGTGATTTTGGATATGCAAATGCTTCAATAGAAGAAATCCTTGTGAATTCAACTGATCGAGGACATTCTTAACCCCCTTTACTTGGTCCAGATATAGCCTCTCAATAGTCATCAAGATTCTGGCACCAAACATCTCATTGCCAATGTCTGTATCCATCTTGAGTTTCAACATTTTTTATGAGGCACTGACTGAATCGGAATCCCAATCACTTCCTATATATATTTTGTATCTTTTCAGCCTTTCAGAGAACAACCCAGCTGATATCATCTTGGGATCTCAAATATGAATCTCCAAATTGGTGAGTATGGACAAATGTTTCAACTCCATAAGGCTAGCATTCTTTTGTTCTTCAAGTGTTCCCTATTGATCAAAACTATTCTGCATACGTAAATCTTCAAGGTTTGAAAGCTTTGACAGCACATTTGATGGAATCATCTTTAGGAAAAACAATCAGACAAATTTAACAATTTCAACTTAGATAATTGCCCAATCTCTGCAGGTAAACACTCAAGTTTAGACTCTTGAATGCTGAAGATTTCCAGATTTTTAAGCTTCCCGATCATGGATATCTCTTCTAACTCGCAAAAATCAAGACACAATGTCCGAAGATCCTGCAGTTGAACTGGAGAAGAGGGCAATAACGGAAGAGAGAGGTTAGTTATATCCAAAACTTTGAGATTCTTAGTCTCTTTAAAAATTTGATCAGGGATTTCTAAACGCTCATGTTCGCTAGAAAGATAAAAAAAGTGAAGTTCCGAACAACCTATTTCTTCGGGGAGTTAGTGCATCTCGGTAACAAAATTGCTTTATAAGTTCAAACTCACCAAGCCTCACAAAATTTTTTTCATCTTTTGAAGCAATCGATATTCCAATGTCTCTGTTACGAGGGAAACTAGCTGGCAAGTAGAAGGGGAGCGAGGCAGAAGAGTAAGAACGAAGAGAAGAAAGTTGCAGGGAAAAAACTCCCCCCCTGTTTGTTTATTGGCACTCTTATAGAGTTTGAAGACAAAGTACAATGGTTAAAAGAAAATGAAAAAACAATAATGAAATAGCGAGAATCAGCAATATATAGACTAGACAGTGATTCACTCAAGTGTGGTCCTTAAGTTTAGTGGGAAGGTGGGTGATGCGTCCCCTTTTGGTGCGGTAGCTATCAGCACGTGTACCTGTGGACTTGCTCAACTTCGCATCACGTTCAAGTGTACCTGTGGACTTCGCCTCACTGTGGACTTCGCCTCACTGTGGACTAGCTCATGATTTGTGGTGCCGTGGTCAATGTGTAACAATACTTCCCTCCCTAGGAATAGCCTTGTCCTCAAGGTGAAGGCTAGGAAATTCAGAAACGATAGCCGAAAGATCTTCCCAAGCAGCATCGTCAACTGATTGGGTCTGCCACTGGACTAGAACTTGTGGAACGAGGAGATTGCCATGAACAAGGTTGCGTTATTCCAGAATAAAAAGAGGTTGTAATAAGGGCAATCCAGAAGCAAAAGCTTCAAGTAAGGGTGCTTGGTCGGCACGCGAGGGATCCACGCAGAGTTTTAAAAACGAGATGTGGAGGACATCATGAATACGGGCATGATCCGGTAAATGAAGTTTGTAGGCCACTGGACCAATGTGTTTCATGATCTGGAAGGGTCCGAAGTTTCACCTGGATAATTTAGTAGTAAGAGGTCGGTGGATAGAACCTTGCCGAAATGGTTTGAGACAAAAAAAGACCCAGTCACCGACAACAAATTCAATATCAGTGTGATGCTTATGTTCACGCTGCTTCATACGCATCTATGCATTGTGCATATTCCGCAAAAGATCTGCTAGGCGCTCATGAAGGAGAGAGTTGAGTGATGCCACCCTGGTGGAGTTGCCCTCATCATAATCGACGAGCGCTAGAGGTGTACAACCATATAAGGCTTCGAACGGCGTCATCTTAATGGAGGAATGCCACGTTGTGTTATAGTGAAATTCGCCCTAGTGAAGATGAAGAATCCAGTGGCAAGGGCGGTCAGATGAAAAACACCACAAATAATCCTCCAAATACCGATTAACCACCTCTGTTTGCCCATCAGTTTGTGGGTGGTAGGATGTGCTCATAGCCAAGACAATCCCCTGTGAATGGAAGAGCTCTTGCCAAAAGGTACTTAAAAATAAGGGGTCGCAATCGGAGATGATAGTTGTTGGGTACCCATGTAAGCGAATGATGTGTTTGACAAAGATATCGGCAACAGAAACTGCAGTAAAATTACGAGCGAACTTGGACAAGCGATCAATGACCACGAAGATTGCAGTTCTGTCTTGAGATGGGGGAAGATTAGTAATAAATCCATGGACAGGGAATCCCAAACCTTGGTCGGAACCGGAAGTGGCTGAAGCAGGCCTTAAGGAGCCAAAAATTGTTCCAATGGAAAGAGACCGATAAACGCGCTAAGGTGCGTTGGATGCCTGCGTGGGTGCCCGTTGGACTGTTATGGAATTCTGCTAGAGGTAAATCCTACAAGGGTGAATTATTAGGGAGCCAAATACGATTTTTAAACCAAAGAAGCCCATCGCGATATGTATAGTGTGGAACAGAATCAGGTTTCTGTTCAATCGCCAAGATTTTCGCCTGAGCATCTGGATGGGTAGCAATTAATGTCTTGATTGCAGAAATAATGGAGTGGAGCAGCCGTGAAACAGCTTGCAAGGCCTGAAATGTAGCCTTGGATTCTGGCAACCGTGAAAGAGCGTCTGCAGGAAGGTTCTCCTTGCCCGGTCAATATCGGATTTCAAAATCATAACCTATTAATTTGGAAATCCAACGTTGCTGCTCAGGTTATTAATCATTTGAGTTAGTATTGTTTTTAGGGGTTGATGATCAGTTTCCAAAAGACTTTCTTTCCCAATAAATATTGTCGCCAACGCTGCACTGCGAAGATTACAGCTTGCATTTCTCTTGTATACATCGACGTGGCTTTCAAGGTTGGAGGGAGCTGTTTGCTGAAAAACGAGATAGGTCGGCCCCCTTGTGATAATATGGCTCCAACCGTGGATCCTGAAGCATCGGTTTGGATCACAAATGGTTCAGAAAAATTTGGTAAGGCCAAATTTGGTAAGGCCAACACAGCTGTAGAAGATAATGCCGTTTTGATCTGGTGGAATGTGGCTGTGGCATCGTTACTCCAAATAAAAGCATCCTTACACAATAGGCTTGTAAGAGGTGCTGCCAGGTTAGCAAAATTCGAAACAAATCTCCTGTAATAGCTTGCCAAACCTAAGAAACCTCGCAGTTGCTTCACTATTTGCAGAAGTGGCCATGAGGAGAGGGCTTCGATTTTCTGGGGATCTACAGAGACACCTTCAGCCGAAATAATATGTCCCAGATAATGAACCGATGTACACCCCAGCGAGCATTTGGACAAATTGACAAAAAATTGATTATCCTACAGGATCGTAAGTACCTGTTCCAAGTCTAACATATGCTGCACCCAAGAAGAGTTGTAGATTAGGATGTCATCAAGGAAAACTAAGACACACCTATGCATGGCTTCTCTCACCTCCCACAATCTCACCCCTCTTTCCACCCCTCCTCCAACCCCGACTCCTAAACCGACACACATTTCCAACACACCCGCCGACCGTGTCGACCATGGCTTGCCATCCTTGCCTTCGCTACCCCATGCGACAGGATCCACTCCTCCCCTTTGGAAACCAGCTCAGGTGCTGACTACTGATCGGTACATCTCCTATTTCGTCGAAGGTATACCAGATGGCTGGCATGTAGGCAAGCTTTTCAAGGAAATTGCTGCCATTGAACCTGTTGTCGACGTTTTTATATCAGTACGAAAATCCAGGAGGGGATTACGTTTTGGTTTTATCAAATTTGTACGGTGTGGAGTTCAGGAAGCTACTAGACAACGGCGACTCAATTCCCTAATAGGTGGTAATACCTGGATGCGTTTCAATGTGGCGCTCTATGCTCTTCCCATTCATCAACGCAGTTCAATTCCTCCTGGTGACACCAGGCACAATACGACATATGAGAACCTTCCCACCCAGCCTGTTGCACCTACTCGCTTATTCAAGGAACGTGATAGTCGTACTTATGCGGAAGCCACAGCGGTGCCTGTCTCCCCCAATTCAGACTGCGATATTGTGGAATTTTCCCCTGATGCTGGAACTCAGGCTAGGTTGCAGCGAAGTGCCGTTGGTACACTCCGAGTAGGTTGTTGTAAACAGCTCTGTTTCCCTTTGGGTGTGGAGTGCACTGATATGGGGGGACACCAGTGTCTTATTACCTTTGCTTCTGTTAAGAAGATGACCAATGAACTCAACACTAACCTCAGTTTCTGGAATGGATTGTTCTTCAACATCCATCCTTGGAGTCAAGAGGATACGGGTAATAGAAGGCTTTGTTGGGTGCAGATAGTGGGACTACCTTTGAATGTCTAGTGTGAAGATGCTTTTCGGCAACTCCTTCTCCCCATCGGTTTGCTGGTTCAAGTACACAGTCAAACACTCAGCTGGGCTCGTCTTGATGCGGCTGTGTTACAGTTGGACACTGGTACCTTGAAGGAGATACATCATCAGGTTCAGCTTAAGGTTGCTGGTAAACTGTTCCTGGTTTGCATACAGGAAACGCAGGAGACAGATGTGGCGGGGCCCGAGGTGGGTAGAAAAGCAACAGGATCTGGTGCCAGCAACAGTCTTCCTGTCCCCCTCAACCCCCCGAAGAGCAGCTCTGGAGAGAACAGAAACAGCATGTCTCCTGCAGGAAATGGGGGCTCTTGTCAGGAGCTTGACCAAGAAGATACACGTGTGTGGGTAGGTGATATGGCCAAAGTCCAGGAGGGATTAGCGGGTCCAAGCGGGAAACTTAAGAAATTAGGACCGCATGAGACAAACATGGTTTCCAGACATCAAGAGCTACAGTTTAATGAAGGGTTTTCCAGTCATTCCACACAAAATGGGGGGTCTTTCAGCCATTTTACTGCACCTGCATTGTTCCAGGGGAGAAAGGAGACGAGTGATGCTCCACAGGTCTTAGTTCCTCGCATGGCAGCCTCTGAATTGTTGCCTACAGATTCTGGAGAGGAGTCTAACACACTATTGCCTCTACAGGCTGATATGGCCTTTGCTAGGATGCGTAAGGAAGGCAATAAGGCCTCGCGTATGGGTGACAAAGGCGGAGCAGCAAATAGTAGACTGGGCAAGCAGAAGAAACTTAAACACATCAAACCCACAGGCAGTTTGTCATCGGGAGGTAATAGTCAGATGGTGTTATTTTCGGCTCCAAAGGTGGCAGAGGATCCTTCCTTTCTGGCAGCTACCCGCGACAGTACTACTGGAATAGAAGAGCGGATTCAGTCAAGGAGTGTGGTGCCCGACTCATGTCCTGTTGATACAGAAGTCCAACAGACGTTGGAAATCATGGATACTTTGGGACTTCGCAAAAAAAAAAACGAAAGCAGCGATTCGTCAAAAGCTTAAGACAAGAATTGTTGAGGAAGACAAGGAGTGGCAAACTCACTGCACTTCGCTAGTGCAGTGAAGTATGAAATTTGCGGTAAGGGGTTTATTTTGCACATGATTAATTTTTCCATGTGAAATATTAGAGGGTGCAGAGGTAGGCTGAAACAGAACCAGATACGTTCTCTTATCAATAAGGAGAGGCTCAGTGTACTGATACTCTGTGAGACGAAAAGGGAGCGCTTCACTGATCGCATAGTAGGCAGTCTATGGCCTGGAACAAATGTTAAATGGATAGCTCTTGATGCGCAAGGCAGGGCTGGTGGCATTGTTTGTTTATGGGATGATACAAAAGTTCAGATTACTGGAGTGGAATTATTTGACCGGTGGATGCTATTGCAGATGTGTACTAGAGTCTCAGGTTTCAGTTTTGTTTGTGCTGGTTTACACGCTCCCAACACACAGGTTGAGCGACGAGCATTGTGGGCAGAAATCCAACAGAGGAAAGCACTGGATACAGCTCCATGAGTTATATTGGGTGATTTCAACGGGACAGTAAGTGAGGCAGAACGGATTGGCAGTAACTTCAATTGCACTGCAGCAAGGCGATTCCTTCAATTTGTATACGGGAGTGGTCTGATTGATATGCCCATTCTTGGTAAGGAATTTACATGGTTCACTGCACATTGTGCGTCTAGAATAGACAGGGTCTTAGCGTCCCCAACCTGGTGTCAACATTTTAGCCGTCATAGGCTATATACCGGTGATAAAGGCTTTTCGGACCATGTTCCCATCATCCTGAAAGATGATACTTTCTTTTGGGGCTTCCGACCATTTAGATCGTGGGATGTATGGTGGGAAGATAGCCACTTTATTGAGGTGATACAGACTTTGTGGCAGGAGGCAGGTCAATGTTTTCCAAGTGATTTTAGGGTGGTCAAGAAGCTGGCTTTTCTAAAAAAGAAACTTGCAGTTTGGCACACTGATACGTATGGGTGACAAGAACAGCAAGTTCTTCCACTCTAGTGCTTCCATAAGGCGCTGTTTTAATTTCATTGGTGCAGTCAATGTCAATGGTGTGGAGATAATTGAACCCTCTGATATCAAAACTGCTGCACTCACACACTTCCAGCAGATTTTTAAAGGGGATGCAGTTCGCTGGTTAGAACTGGGAAGTCTTCACCTACCCCGCTTTTCATGTACTGCAGCTGATAATCTGGAAGTACCTTTCCTGGATGAGGAAATACAGCAGGCGGTTTTGGCTTGTGGCAGCCACAAGGCCCCAGGTCCTGACGGTTTCAATTTTTATTTCATCAAGAAAGCGTGGTCAGTGATTGGCAAGGATATCGTTACAATGGTGAAGGAATTTTATTCCAGTGGAACTTTGCCTCGTGGGATAAACAACAGCTACATTACCTTGATTCCCAAAGTATCAGGTGCCTCTGATTTTAATTCCTACCGGCCTATAAGTCTTATCAATAGTTTGTACAAGATCATCGCAAAGATATTATCCCAACGACTTAAGCGAGTGGCGGACCAACTTATTTCTCCATTCCATACGGGATTTATGGAAGGTCGATATATTTCTGATTCAATCATGATTGCCAATGAATTAATACACACAATGAAGCAATCGAAACAGCGTGGATGGTGTCTCAAATTGGATTTTCAGAAGGCTTACGATTCGGTTGATTGGAATTTTCTCTTGGAGGTAATGACACACATGGGTTTTGGCTCCCGTTGGCGTAAGTGGATCATGGCCTACATCTCTACAGCGAGGTGTGCAATATTGATAAATGGTGCGCCAACGACAGAATTTGCAACGGGGCGAGGTCTACGTCAAGGTGACCCACTGTCGCCGTTGCTGTTTAATTTAGCCGGGGAGGTCTTGTCCAGATTAATTGTCACAGCGGCTGAAAGGCAACTATTTCAGGGAATTAAGGTTGGCACTTTACAATTAACGCATTTACAATACGCTAATGACGTTATTCTATTTAGTAAAGGTGACAACCAAGGGCTTCTCAATCTCAAACGCTTGCTTAGGTGTTATGAGTTACTGTCTGGTTTGAAGATAAATTTTTTCAAATCTGGACTAGTAGGGATTCATGTGCCTAGCGGAGAAGTGGTACAGATGGCATCTATGCTTCAATGTCGGCTGGAGGTGCTGCCCTTCCAGTATCTTGGGGTGCCTCTTGGAGCAAATCCTCGTCGATATAGCACATGGGCGACAGTAATAAACAGGTTCAAGCGTAAGTTGTCCTCTTGGAAAGGTTCTATGCTATCATTAGGGGGTCGGATTATATTGGTAAAATCGGTGTTAAATAGTTTACCAATTTATTATATGACCCTTTTCCAAATGCCAGTGGCTGTACGGAGGGATTTAGAGAAATGGATGAGACGTTTCCTTTGGGTGGGGAAAGTCGATCAACGTTGTATGTGTAAAGTGAGTTGGCAGGTAGCAGTTAGAGCGAAGATTAATGGGGGCGCAGGGCTGGGTTGTTTGCAGTGGCGGAATGTAGCTTTTCTCACAAAATGGAGCTATAGACTTGCCAGCGACTCCTGTTCATTGTGGAAACAGGTTATCATGCAGAAATACAGTCCAACTCTGCGACCTGGTGGGATAGAATGTGATGTCAGTCATGTTTCTGCACTTTGGAATGGTATTGTGAAGATTAGCAGATCTATTTTGCCAAATGGAAAGTGCATTTCCGCGTTCTATTGTTGGAAACTGGGCAACGGAGACACAATTGCATTCTGGGATGATGTGTGGTGCAGCCCATTTCCATTGAAGGAAGCATTCCCCAGACTATATGCGCTCTCATTGGATAAAGAGGGACCCATCTTGCGATTTGGCTATCTTGAAGGAAATAACTGGCGGTGGAACCTCATCTGGAGGAGACGGTTTTTCGTATGGGAGGAAAATGAAGCTGATCGGTTACTGTCTCTGTTGGCAAATTACACCCCGAAAGCCCTGGATAAAGATCGGTTATTATGGGGAGACCAAATGAATCCTTTCTCGTCCCGTACCTGTTATGAATCATTGGAAGCTGTGTCTGTTCTGCGAGAAGAGTGGCAAATACCAAATGTCTAGAGTAAGCAGGGAGCCCCTAAATGGCAAGCGTTCATGTGGTTAGCGTGTCGAAGGAAACTGCCAACCAAAGGTCATCTGATACGTATTGGCATACTGCCTGCAAGCGGAGGTGCCTGTGATGCCTGTGGTTTCCTGGAGAGGGATTCAAATCATGTTCTACTCACCTGCCGGAAGGCCTGGGCAAGTTGGTCCTTATTATTCAAACACTGGGGTTAAGTTGGGTGCAACCTTCTTCCATGGCTGAGCTGTTTATACAATGGGATGGTTTCTCCATTTCTTTTCGCTGGAAAAAGGTGTGGTATGTATTTCTGTTTTCTCTTGCTTGGAGTATCTGGTTGGGTAGAAATCACAGAATCTTTAGGGGAGAAGTGGTCAGCACGGATGATATGTTTCTTACTGGTTTGAGACATGGTTTTTGTTGGGCTAAGTCGAATCTTAAGGATATACATTTAGATAGCTTGGATCTGTTGTCTGTGGGAAATTTTCCTTCCTTGTTGGACAGTTAATTTTCCACTTTCTGCAAAGCGGATACTATAAACACTTATAGTGTCTGCTATTTTCGTTTTCATTCACCAGTGGGTACATATTTCCATTGTCCCACAGTTCTTGTATTATGGCTACTGCTGTTAATACTATCGACGCATTCTCAAAAAAAAATTCGAGAGCAGCCTTACAGATCATAAGAATTGAGAATCTACCGAATTTGAAGTATATATGGAATTGGGATGAAACCAATGATCTTCAACGTATTTTATCCTTTCATAACCTTCGAAAGGTGGATGTTGGAGTTTTCCAGAGTCTTGAATCACTCTTCCCTGCTTCTGTTGCGAAGGACCTTCCTCATATTAAGTGCGAGAGGTTGAAGGAAATTGTTGCCAAGGAAGAGGAGGAAGGTGTAAATAAAGAGGCTCCTCTTTTTAAGCTCCATCAATTGAGTAATTTGCACCTCCAGTACCTACCGAACCTCTCCGTGTTCTACCCAGGAATGCATTTTTCAGAATGGCGCACGTTAAAGATTTTGATTCTCTATCATCTTCCAAAACCGAATATAATTACTACAATCGACGATAGAGTGAAATCAGTTTCACAACCATTTTTTCCAATTGCAAAGGTACATACGATTTTACATTTATTGGAATGCTTTCCTAAAATTGGAATAACAATCCAAGAAACATAAAATTTATATATTTTACACTTATTTTTAAATTTTTGTTTAGGATTTACTATATATTGAAACTTGCTTTTATTTTCATGTTTGAAGATCCTTCCCAACTTGGAGAGTCTGACAATATCTAGTTTTGAAGTCAGAACGCTTCCTGCTGGGAGATACTCAAAACATTAACATGTCTCAAAACCTCCCCCCTCTTTCTCACTTTAATCATACAACTGTAGACACCCACAATCACTGTCCCTACCCTCAACAACACAGGTTAGGTCGAGGTCCCGTCGGGATACCAGTTGGTCCCCATCCCTCTTCTCCGGTCGATCGTGAAAGGCCTAGGTCTGCTACAACACAGTGGGAACCACAACAGGTAATCAGTTCAGATAGATATATATCCTACTTCATAGAAGACATCCCCGATAAATGGAGCTCTAGCAGGCTTTTTAAGGAGATTGCTGAGAATGAACCTGTAGCGGATGTGTTTATCTCAAATCGTAAGTCCAGTAAAGGTATGCGTTTTGGATTTGCAAAGTTCGTAAGATGCGGGGTTCAGGAGGATGCTCGGCAGAGAAGGCTCAACCATGCATTCAGTGGCCTCTCCAGGATGTGTTTTAATGTAGCTCGCTACGGTGTTCGGGTAGGACCACGTCGTACTTCCATGGAGGGCAATGCATGTAGAAGCGCAGCAGCTGCCTTACGAACTATCCCCACGGTTGAGTGTACAAAGTCCTGGTGGGAGCGTGATAGCAGAACATATGCAAAAGTTACACAGATGCCGATGTTTACAGGAGGTGCGGACATGCCATTAGAGATCATCTATAATAGTGGCATTCAGGAGAAACTGCAGAGGAGCGCTGTTGGGTCTTTCAGCAGAGGACATTTTGACAAGGATACCATAGCCAAAGGTGTCAAATGTGCCCCTATGGGGGGATATAGGTGCCTTCTAACTTTTGACACTGCCGAATCAATGCGCTATGAACTGAGTTCCAATATCCGATATTGGCAAGGTTTGTTTTTTGACATTCATCTATGGCAGTCAGAAGATACAGGTATCAAACGGTTATGTTGGGTGAAGGCAGTTGGTATTCCTCTGCATGCATGGTTTGAAGAAGCTTATAGATAGATCATCCATCCGATAGGAACACTGGTGCAGGTTTATACTAAAACAGCCACCTAGGAATGCTTAGATGCAGTTATCCTGCAAGTGGAGACCACCCGTTTGTTAGAAATAAAGGAAAACATGAAGCTGTTGGTTTCTGGTCAGCTGTTTCCGGTCAACATCATGGAAGTCCAGGAGATAGACTTCTTGGGGCCCGAGGTAAGCCAAAAGGAAACAGCAGGGGGTGGGTCCTTAGCAGGCGCAAGACAGGAGAAGAATAAGGAAGACAAGGGTAGCACTTTTTCTGCAGAGATTAAGGAAAATTGTCCGCTAGATGCGATGGGAGCTACAGGTGTGGACATAGGTGGGATTGGTCCAGCCAAAAGGGGTACAGTGAGTCAACTTAAAATCCCAACGGGTTTAGTTGAGACACAGTATACACCCATTGATAGTTCACCACACGTGTTCCAAACTGATGAAGGAGTAGCTAGTCTTTCTCTGCAAAGTGGGGGGTATGTGAGTAACCTCACAGCTCCCGAATTCTACAAGGTGCCAGGGGATAGGCATGAAGATGACCAGCATCAGTTTTCTTGTCGAGCACTGTCAGATGGCATGATTCATAATGTTGCAGACAAGCCGGTAGATTTCACAGGGTTGTATGAGGAAATGGCTTTTGCTAGGACGAGGAAGACAGGTTCCAAAGCTTCATGTACTGAAGTCAAAGGCAGGGTAGCTGATAATAGGTTGGGTAAACAGAAAAAGCTTAAACATCTCAAACCCACTGGTAGTCTATCCTCAGGAAGAACCAGCCAACAGTTGGCCTGTCTGGTGTCCCAAATGGCTGACGAACCATCCTTTCTGATGGTTAATCATGATAAGGCTGATGGCATCATGAATAGACCCTGCTCTAGAAGCCCCGAATTTGATAGTTGCCCAGCTGAAGCTGAGACTCAGCGGTCATTGGAGGTGTTGGAAACACTGGGTCTCAGTCGCAAACAGACGAAAGCCGCTATTTGTTGCAAGCTTAAGACACGGATTATCGAGGAAGGGGAGGAGTGGCATGCTCACTATACTTAGCAGTGTACTGCAGGTTAGTTTGGCCATGGGGTTATTCTTTTCTGAGATGATTAATTTGGCCATGTGGAATGTACGAGGATGTCAAGGTAAGATGAAGGGGCAACAGATTACTAACTTGATCAAGAAGGAGCAATTGAGTGTTCTGTTTTTATGCGAGACGAAACGGGACAATTTTTCCGATCGTTTAGCATGTAGATTGTGGCATGGGCAGCATATTCAGTGGGCGGCTATTGATGCACAAGGAAGGGCTGGAGGTATTGTGTGTTTATGTGATGATGAGAAGGTGCAGAGTATCGGAACAGAAAAATTTGACAGGTGGATATTACTAAAGCTGAGGTTGCGGGTATCAGGGTTTTGCTGTACTTGTGTCGGATTGCATGCCCCTAATGTGGCGACTGAGCGAAGTGTATTGTGGGCTGAGATACACAGCAGGAAATCTACGGATACCAGTCCTTGGGTTGTCCTAGGAGATTTTAATGAAACTGCTCACGAAACGGAGAGGATCGGAAACTCTTTTAACTATCCCGCGGCTTGCAGATTCTTGACATTTACCCATCAGATGGGGCTTATCGATTTGCCTCTACTGGGTAAAGAGTTTACCTGGTTCAGTTCCCAAAGTGCTTCAAGAATTGATCGGCATCTGGCATCACCGGCGTGGTGTGTACATTTCGGTAAGCACAGGTTGTATGCTGGCGCAAAGGGGCTGTCGGATCACGTTCCAGTGATTTTGAAAGCTGATTCCTATTTCTGGGGCATACAGCCTTTTTGCTCATGGGATGTGTGGTGGGAGGACAAGCAGTTTATTGGTGTGATTGCGAACTTCTGGCAGGAGGCAGGCATACGTTTTCCTGGGGCTTTTAGTGTTGTTAAGAAGCTGGCTTTCCTAAAACAGTAGCTAAAGGTATGGCATACAAATGTTTTTGGGAAGATGGAGACTCGGATGAAGGATCTTTTGACTGAGCTTGATTTATTAGATCAAAGTCGAAGAGATTGGGAAGATGGATCGCGTAGAAGATATGAAGATTTACAGTGTCAAAAATGGGAGTTAAAGAAGAAGTTGGAGGCTATGTGGAGGCAGAAGTCTAGACAACACTGGCTCAAATTGGGTGACAAAGTTCTTTCATTCTTGTGCTTCCATACGATGCTGTTTCAATTTCATCGGATCCGTGACGATCAACGGGATGGATAGATGTATGCCTGATGAAATAAGAATTGCAGCGGTCAGCCATTTCCATTTAGTTTTTGCCTGTGAGAACACCAGGTGGTTGGGATTGGGCCGACTCAGTCTTCCTCGACTTTCACCCGGCACAGCAAATACACTCGAAGGCCCGTTCTTGGAGGAGGAAATCAAGCGAGCTGTCTGGGATTGTGGCAGCCATAAGGCCCCTGGTCCAGACGGTTTTAATTTCTATTTCATCAAAAAGGTGTGGGATGTAATCGGCGGTGACATCATGACAATGGTGCAGGAATTTCATTCCAGCGGAGCTCTGCCTTGCGGCATCAACAACAGTTTTATCACATTAATCCCCAAGGTTCCAAGTGCAGCAGATTTTAATTCCTACCGGCCCATCAGTCTCATTAATAGTTTGTACAAAATCATTGCCAAGATCCTATCTACAAGGCTCAAGAGGGTAATGGAGCAGCTTATATCTCCGTTTCAGACCGGTTTTATGGAGGGTCGATACATTGCTTATTCCATCATGATAGCCAATGAAATTATCCATACCATGAAGAGTTCTAAACAAAGAGGATGGTGTTTCAAGTTAGATTTTCAGAAGGCATATGATTCGGTGGATTGGAATTTTCTACTAGAGGTTATGGAGAGGATGGGGTTTGGTGGACAATGGCGACGATGGGTTCAGACATGTATCTCCACAGCTCGCTGCTCTGTTCTTATAAAGGGGGTACCTACTGATGAGTTTGTTATGGGCAAAGGGTTGAGACAAGGCGACCCCTTATCTCCGATATTGTTTAATCTAGTGGCGGAAGTTCTGTCACGCATGATTGGTGTTGCAGCAGAGTGTCACTTGTTCCACGGAATAAGTGTTGGGCGCTTATGGCTAACACACTTGTAATACGCGGACGATGTTATCCTCTTCAGTCAGAGTGACCAGTAGGGATTATTCGCTTTAAAACGAATATTGCGCTGTTTTGAGTTATTGTCAGGATTAAAGATTAACTTCATTAAATCCAGTTTGGTAGGACTCAATGTGCCTATTGAGGAGGCTAGGGACATGGCGGCTACACTTCATTGCCGGTTACAGACCTTGCCATTCCAATATCTAGGGGTGCCTCTCGGGGCCAATCCGAGAAGGCAAAGTACATGGTCTACGGTGCTTACCCGATTCAAAAGCAAATTGGCTTCTTGGAAGGGTTCCCTACTGTCCTTGGGGGGCCGGCTTACTTTGCTGAAGTCCGTGTTGAATAATATACCGGTCTATTATATGACCTTTTTTCGGATGCCTGTGGGAGTGCGAAAGGAATTTGAGAAATGGATGCGGCGTTTCGATGGGTTGGGAAGGTGGATAAGCGATGTCCGCGCAAGGTGAGCTAGTCGGTGGCAGTGAGGACGAATGATAGGGGTGGTGCTGGACTGGGATGTTTGAAGAAGCGGAATGATGCTATGCTGATGAGGTGGAGCTACAAATTGGCTACAGATACCTGTTCATTGTGGAGTCAGGTCATATACCAGAAATATCGACCCGTATTGCGATATGAAGGCATTGTCAGTCCTATAAACGATGCCTCAGCCATATGGAAAGGAATTGTGCGAACGAGCAATTCAACTTTTCCAAATGGTCAGTGTCTCTCAGCTTTTTACCATTGGAGATTGGGCAAAGGGGATTCCATTGCATTTTGGTATGACGTTTGGTGTAGTTCGGTGCCTCTAAAGATATTATTCCCTCGCCTATATGAGTTATCATTGGATAAGGAAGGGCGAGTGTGGCGGTTTGGGACAATGGTTGGATCGGTTTGGAGGTGGACTTTCCTTTGGTGGAGATGACTTTTTGCGTGGGAGGAAGCTGAAGCCGGGCGTCTAATGTCCATGTTGGATGGACGCAGACCATCACTTACAGATGATGACATGTTATTGTGGGGATCTCATTCGACTTCTTTTTCAGTTTGCCATTGTTACGCTTCACTGGCTGAGTGTTTGGTTTCACCCAATGAGAAGCAAATCCCAAATGTTTGGAGCAAGCAAGGAGCACCTAAATGGAAAGCATTCATGTGGCTGGCGTGTAGGGAGAAGCTCAATGCTAAAGGATACCTACGCAGACTTGGTCTTCTTCCTGAGTCAGATGGAAATTGTGACGCCTGTGGATTTGTAGAAGGGGATTCTAATCATAGTTTGCTTGATTGTAGGAAGGCATGGACAGTTTGGTCGCTTCTGTTCAATCGATGGGGTTTATTTTGGGTACAACCGCGGTCTATGACAGATTTATTTGTGCATTGGGATGGCTATCCAATTCCCCGACGATGGAAACAATTGTGGTATGTCTTGTTATTCTCTCTTGCGTGGAGTATTTGGCTTGGCAGAAATCATAGGATTTTCAGGAACGAAGACAATAGTGTTAATGATATGTTTTATAATGGTTTGCGCCATGGCTTTTGTTGGGCAAAGACTAATCTGCAGGATGTATGCACGGACAGTCTGGATTTGCTAGCTTCAGGAGATTTCGTTTCTTTGCTGGGTCCATAGACTGTATAGCGAATGTAAGGGTTAGATACAACCACAGATGTATGGTATCTGCCAATTCCATTTTGTTTATTGAGGGGGTACAATATTTCATTGTCCCTCTAACATGTATTATCTGTTAACACTCTTAATACATATCGAACTTTTCTCAAAAAAAAAAGACGCTTCCTGCTGGTCTCTTTTACCAAATCGAAAAGCTTGGTCTGTCTTTTGAATACGATGAATCAACACTATTTCCATTTGACTTCCTCTATAAATTCCCCCATATGGAATCTCTCAATGTCATTAATGGCAACTTTAAGGTTCTATTCCCACGTGAAGAAGAAGATGACGGCACCTATAGTATCTTCCAACAATTAAGACATTTACATCTGGATCGTGTTGATGGTCCGAACCGTATATGGAATTCAGACTCCAAATTAGACCATATGGAATCGTTATCTATATTCAGATGTTCCAGTTTGATTGAGTTAGCGCCATCTTCCACATCCTTCATCAATCTAACATTTTTAGAAGTTAATGGATGCAAAGGATTACAGTACATATTCTCACCAACTACAGCAAAAAGTCTGGTGAAACTCAATTATATGTATGTATGCGATTGTGATAAGGTGACAGAAATAATGAAAAAAGAGGGAGATGGAGTATATGAGAGCATTATCTTCCCCAAGTTAGCAGGATTGGAACTTGTTCGCTTGCCAGAGCTCAATTGCTTCTGCTCTACAAAACACACCTTGAAATTCCCTTCGTTGGTTGAATTAGTTGTGGAACAATGTCCTAAGATGAAGGTTTTCGCAGAAGGATACTTGAGCACACCAGAATTATCGTTGGGATGGCAATCTGAATAGCACTGTGGAAATGTTGTTTCAAGAAAAGGTAATTAGCAGAAAACTGATTGAAATTTTAATAAAAAAATGCTCGTGATTCTGGTATATAGCAAATGTATTTTAAAACATCCCAAAGCATCATCAGAGCTAGCTAGCATGATAACATCCAATATTCTATGGATACCAACATTAAAATGGGACGAATAACTCTCTCATCAAAAACTCTACCCCCTCTCTCTACTCCCATCCCACATACTACGCACACAACCTCCCCTACCCTCTCTCCTCGCAAGCAAGATGTCCGGGAAACTCGGTTGGCTGGTTCGCAGCCTCAGGCTGTGGGGCTGGACACACAGTCTCGTCCAACCTCCGAAGGTTCTTACTGAGGATAGATATATTTCCTATTTCATACATGATATTCCTGACGGGTGGACTTCGAACAAGCTATTTCGAGAGATTGCCAACATCGAACCGGTGGCGGATGTGTTCATCCCAAATCGTAGGTCCAGGCAGGGATTAAGATTTGGCTTTGCTAAGTTCGTGAGATGCGGTACTCAAGAGATACACAGGCAACGGAGGCTGGTTTCGACTTTTGGGTGTGATACTCGGATGCGGTTTAACGTGGCTCATTACACGGATAGAAGGGAGAAACGTAACCAGCGGGGTGAAGGCAGCTTGATGAAAGACCAAGGATTACATGAGGAGCAACAGCACCTGCGAATAGCCCAGTAGACTGTACCTAAGGTTCTTCCACCGGAATGCGATGGTCGAACATTTGTGGAAGTTATTACAGGAAAGTCCCCTTCTTCCATTGTCGCCTCTTCGATCACGTTATCTGCTCAATCGGTGGCTTTGGAGAGGCGTCGTCGTAGTGCGGTAGGTTTTTTACGTGGCCACCTTAAGGAGGGGATGCACTTTCCTCCGGACGTGGGTTGCTATCATATGGGAGGAACCCAACGATTGATTACGTTCCCCACCCAAGCATCCATGCAGCATGAATTTAATTCAAACCTTGGATATTGGACAGATAAATTTGATGATTTTCATCCTTGGCGTCCACTAGACGTTGGTGGGAAACGTCTGTGTTGGGTGGAGGTGTCTGGTTTACCCCTACATGTTTGGTCTGAAGATGTTTTCCAGATGATAGTCCAACCCATTGGTTCATTGGTGCAGACACATTCAACTACAGTCAACTGGACTTCCTTAGCCACAGCGAGGTTGCAGGTTGCCACTATGAGATTGGGGAAGATTCAGGAGAGGGTGCAGCTTCAGGTTGATGGGCAATTGTTCATGGCATGTATTGAGGAAGCTCAGGGTGATGTAAGGGAGGGTCTAGATATCGGCAAAGAACAATCTGGCACAGGAGGGTCTACAAACTGTCCAGCCAACTCTCCCCAGCAGAATTCAGTTCGCAGTAAGGTTAGGCCTGCTAGTGAACAGGGGCGCACACACTCCACAGCCCGACAGCTCTTCTCCCAACCAATGTTTTCGGGGTATAAAGCAGAGGATAGGTATAATTCTGAGCAAGTCAAGCATGGAGAGGGGAGCCTGGCTTTGAAGCCCCACCAAATAAGTCACGTGCCTTCCAGTGTAACAGTGCAGTCACTTAAAGGAGGGCTTTTAAGTCATTCCACTTCCTGTAAGAGGGGACTTAGTCATTGCTCAGCACCTGGGTTTATGCTGGTGCAAAATACATTCAGTGACAGGGGTCAATTGCAGCCTTTCCGGAATGCATTCTCTGAAAGGCTGCCTCTGGAACCAACGAAGGAGAGTTCAACATCGGTAAGGTGTCCTGAGGAGACCGTCTTTACCAAAATGAGGAAAGAAGGAAGCAAAGCTTCAAAGATCTTCAAAGGTAGGCCTGCCATGGGAAGATTGGGGAAACAGAAAACACTACGTCATCTCAAACCAACTGGTAGTTTGTCATCTGGAAGAGAAAGTCTCATGGGGAGGGGTGGCGGTTCACAAATGGTGGAGGACCCTTCTTTCCTAGCTGCCAACAGTGATAAGACAGAGGATAGCTCTGCACCCTCGTGTTCTAGAGGATCAGCACCTGAACAATTTTCGATTGAGGAGGAGGCTCAGCGCACATTGGAGGTGGCTGCAACTTTGGGACTCACTCGAAAGCAAACCAAGGTAGCTATTCGGCAAAAATTGCAGGGGAGAATTAAGGAGGACAGGCATGCGTGGACCACTGAGTGTGCATTATAAGGTGAGTTTAGTGCTTGTTTTGTTGAGGGGTTTAATTGTTGATGATTAATTTTTCTATGTGGAATGTACGTGGGTGTGGTGGACGGTTGAAAGAGAATCAAATTCGGATTCTTATAGGAAGGGAACAGTTGAGTGTAATGATTTTGTGTGAGACAAAGAGGGAGAGCTTTTCAGATTGCTTGGTGCGTAGATTGTGGCCTGGAAATAACATACAGTGGACAACCATAGATGCTCAGGGTAGGGCTGGCAGTATTGTATGCATGTGGAATGATGCGACTGTGCAGATTTTTGGAATTGAAAAGTTTGAGAGATGGCTGTTATTGGAGATGATGGTGCGGGGCTCAGGTTTTCGCTTTGTTTGTGTGGGGCTTCATGCGCCTAACCTGGCAGTGGAGCGCAGAATAAGATGCGCCTAACCTTCATGCGCCAAAGGTGGAAGAGCTGTGGCAAGAGGCAGGGATTCGTTTTTCAGGAAATTTTGCAGTGGTCAAGAAGATGGCATTTTTGAAGAAGCAGCTGCAGGCATGGCACTACGGATCCTGGGGTGTGTTAGAGCAACAATTGAATTGCACGCTGGTAGAGCTAGATTTGCTTGATCAACAGCGAGGGAGCTTGGGATACAATTCACTGAGGCGATATGAGGTTCTTCAGGATCAAAAGTGGGTGTTCAAGAGGAAGATTGAGGCACTATGGAGGCAGAAATCCAGACAGCAGTGGTTAACCCTTGGTGATAAGAATACTCGGTTCTTCTACGCATGTGCCACCATCAGACACTGTCGCAATTTTATAGGGGTGCTTCGGGTTCAGGGTAGAGAAGTGCGGCAGCCTGAGGAGATCAAGGTTGAGGCGGTTCATTACTATCAACGACTCTTCGAGGCTGCAGAGAACAGATGGTATGGTCTAGGTGGTCTGGAATTGCCTAGATTAGCACCGGACGTTGCCCACGAGTTGGAGCGGCCTTTTCTTGCAGATGAAATAAAGAAGGCTGTTTGGGCGTGCGGTAGTCACAAATCCCCCGGACCAGACGGTTTCAACTTTTTCTTCATCAAGAATGCATGGTCGGTGATTGGAGCGGAGATTATCACAATGATACAGGAATTTCAGACAAGTGGAGTGTTACCGCGCGGCATCAATAACAGCTATCTTACCTTAATTCCCAAGATTCCTGGGGCGCGGAGTTGTCGGAGTATAGGCCTATCAGTCTCATCAACAGTCTGTATAAAGTCATTGCCAAACTACTAGCCAGTCGGCTTAAACAAGTGATGGAACAACTGATTTCTCCTCTTCAGACAGGTTTTATGGAAGGCCGATTCATTGCGGATACGGTGATGGTAGCAAATGAGATCATACACTCCATGCAAACGTCTAAACGCCCGGGATGGTGTCTCAAATTGGATTTTCAGAAAGCCTATGATTCGGTGGATTGGAGTTTTATGTCTGAAGTACTGGAACGCATGGGCTTTGGCTTTCAGTGGCGGTGTTGGATGAAGGAATGTTTTTCTTTGGCCCGTTGTGCTGTACTCATCAATGGCGTGCCCACCGGTGAGTTCAATTTGGGGCGCGGTCTGCGACAAGGTGATCCCTTGTCCCCGTTATTATTCAATCTGGCAGCGGAAGTCTTGTCACGTATGTTAGGACGAGCTGCTGAAGGTTAATTCTTTCAGGGTATTAGTATTGGCAATTTACAGCTCACGCACCTGCAGTATGCGGATGATGTAATTATTTTCTGCTCCGGAGACCAGCAAGGAATAGTTAACATCCAAAGCATTCTCAGGTGCTATGAATTGCTATCCGGGCTCAAGGTGAACTTTTTCAAATCCGGTCTGGTGGGACTTAACGTCCCCACACACATGGTTGACGAGCTCGCTGCATTAATTCATTGCCGACGACAAACCTTGCCTTTCAACTATCTTGGGGTGCCCTTGGGGGCCAATCCACGTCGTCGCAGTACGTGGAATTCAGTGGTTATGCGATTTAAAGGAAAGTTAGCTTCCTGGAAAGGATCTCTGCTTTCATTGGGGGGAAGAATTGTACTGATCAGGTCTGTGCTTAGCAGCTTGCCGGTGTATTACATGACTTTCTTTCAGCTGCCGGTGGGAGTGAGGAGGGATTTAGAAAAATGGACAAAACGTTTTTTGTGGGGTGGGACAATGGACAAACGCTGCTTCTGTAAAGTGAAGTGGACTACGTGTGTACGTCCAACTGTTTGCAGACGAGAAACCAAGCTCTTCTTACCAAGTGGAGCAATCGTATTGCTAATGATACATGTTCCCTTTGGAGCCGGGTAATCATGCAAAAGTATAGTCCAAAGCTTAGGCCGGATGGGATAGCTTGTGGGAGCAGCAGAGGTTCCTCCTTGTGGGTGGGTATCGTTCGGAATAGCAAACTGGTATTGTCCAACGGGCAGTGCATCTCTTCCTTTTTCCGCTGGAAATTGGGGAGGGGGGACTCCATTGCGTTTTGGAATGATGTCTGGTGTAGCTCCTCTCCTTTGCGAGACAGCTTTCCAAGATTGTATGTCCTGTCTTTAGAAAAGGAGGGGTGTGTACGGCAGTTTGGAGTTTGGACTAATGAGGTGTGGTGCTGGACGCTCACGTGGCGGCGTCGCTTGTTCGTATGGGAGGAAGAAGACGCTAGGCGACTGTTGGAAGTTTTGGAGAATGATAGGCCGAATTTTCTGGAGGAGGATCAGATCCTTTGGGGGACTCAGCTCAGACCTTTTTCTGTGAAAATATGTTATCAGGAAATGGCGACGCTTACAGATGGGTGCAGCGAGCAGCAGATTCCTAACGTCTGGAGTAAACCAGGAGCACCCAAATGGCAGGCTTTTATGTGGCTTGCGTGCCGGGGGAAACTATCTGCCAAAGGGCTCTTAAGTCGGCTGGGGATTCTACCAGCTTCGGATAGGCTTTGTGAGGCATGCGGGAGGGTGGAGAAGGACTCTTATCATATTTTGCTTGATTGTAGGACAGCTTGGGAGAGCTGGTCACTGCTCCTTAAGCACTGGGGTTTTTGCTGGGTTCAACCACGTTCTTTGGGCGAGCAGTTCGAACAATGGGAAGATTTTATTCTCCCCTGTCGTTACCAGGGCTTATGGTACGCACTGCTGTTTTCATGTGCCTGGAGTATTTGGTTGTGTCGCAACAATCGTATCTTCAAAGGAGTAACAACCAGTGCAGTTGATGTCTATTACGCGGGCATGAGGCACGGTTTCTGTTGGGGTAAAACTAACCTTCCAGAGGTCACACTGGATAGTCTTGATGTCCTACCTTCAGGTGATTTTGTTTCATTACTAGTAATGTAGAGTGTATGACAGCAGAAAGCCACAGATGCTGATATAATCATTCGGCAGCTGTAAGTTTTTAATTTCGTCAGCAAGTTGAGCTACTGTTTAATTAGCCTGATAGCTTGTATAGTGTTCCTATTTTCTAATACATATCGATATTTACTCAAAAAAGAATATTGTGGGAGGAAACACAGCAACGGAAGTCGGCGGACAGAGTCCCTTGGGTGATCATGGGTGATTTTAATGAAACCCTTACAGCAGAGGAGAGGTTAGGCGGTGTTTTTCAAAGGAATGCGGCTTCCAGGTTTGCACATTTCATACACAGGAATGGTTTGGTTGACTTGCCTCTTCTTGGTAAAGCATATACGTGGTTCAACACTCATAGTGCGTCTAGAATTGACCGGGTGTTGGTTTCTTCGTCGTGGTGTCTTCAATTCAATAGGCATCGGTTGTTTGCAGGGGATAAGGGTTTTTCAGATCATGTCCCTTTAATCTTGAAAGCCGATTGTCTTTCCTGGGGTAGTAGACCCTTTCGTACATGGGATGTATGGTGGGAGGATAAAGATTTTTTGACCAAGGTGGAGAGGTGTTGGAAGGAGGCAGGTGAGCACTTTCCTGGAGCGTATTGTGTGGTTAAAAAGCTGGCTTTTATGAAGCAGCAGCTCAAAGTCTGGCATAGAGAGTCTTATGGAGAATTAGATAACAGATTGAAGACAATCTTTGCAGAACTTGATTTACTAGATCAGAATCGGCAGATTAGGGAGGAGAATCTGTCCTCACGATATGCTGATTTACAGAACCAGAAATGGAATCTCAAGCGGCAGATTGAGGCCATGTGGCGCCAGAAATCTAGGCAGCAGTGGTTAAAACTTGGGGATAGAAACACCAGGTTTTTTCATTCTTGTGCTTCGATTCGACAATGCCGCAATTTTATTGGAACGATTCGCGTGAATGACAGAGAACTCAGTCAGCCTGCAGAGATTAAAGCTGCGGCAATGGCTTACTTCCAGAAAGTATTTGCGGGTGGAGGTAGCTGCTGCTTTGGTTTGGGGGAGCTGGTCCTGCCGCAATTATCTTCTACTGATAGAGTTGAATTGGAGAGCCCATTTTTAGCGGATGAGATCAAGAGGGCAGTTTGGGCTTGCGGGAGTCATAAGGCTCCAGGACCAGACGGGTTTAATTTCAATTTCATTAAGAAAGCATGGGCAGTGATTGGAGCTGATATCATTACAATGGTGCAGGAATTTTATGTCAGTGGCGTATTACCAAGGGGTATCAATAATAGTTTCATTACGTTGATTCCCAAAATCCAGGGGGCTGCAGATTTTTCTCAGTACAGGCCGATCAGCCTTGTCAATAGTTTGTACAAAATTATTGCTAACTACTATCTCACCAACTTAAGAGAGTGGCGAGCCATCTCATTTCTCCACTTCAGACCGGTTTTATGGAAGGTAGGTTTATAGCGGATTCAGTAATGGTTGCTAATGAAATCATTCACTCCATGCGGATATCTAAACAGCAGGGCTGGTGTTTTAAGCTGGATTTTCAGAAGGCTTACGATTCAGTGCGGTGGAACTTTCTATTTGATGTTATGGAAACGATGGGATTCGGGGCGAAATGGTGTCGTTGGATTCAGGCTTGTGTTTCTTCAGCTTGTTGTGCCGTTCTTATCAATGGTGTGCCATCTGCCGAATTTAAAATGGGAAGAGGTCTGCGCCAGGGTGATCCATTATCTCCTTTATTGTTTAACTTAGTGGGGGAAGTCTTGTCGCGAATGCTTTGCAGAGCTGTGGACTGCAATCTTTTCCAGGGAATCAGTATCGGCAGCATACAGCTAACACATCTTCAGTATGCAGACGATGTCATTCTATTCTGTAAAGTCGATCACCAGGGATTATTTAACATTCAAAGTGTCTTGCGTTGTTATGAGATGTTATCTGGTCTCAAGGTCAACTTCTTCAAGTCGGCTCTTGTAGGAGTTAATGTTCCTAGGACTACGGCTATGGAGCTTGCATGCGACTTACATTGCAGGTTGCAGTCATTGCCATTTCAGTACCTTGGAGTGCCCCTTGGTGCCAATCCACGTCACGTGGGCTGCGGTGGTGGCTAGATTCAAAGGTAAACTAGCTGCCTGGAAGGGTGCATTGCTGTCGCTGGGGGGGAGAATTACTTTGATCAAATCGGTTCTCAACAGCCTGCCTGTGTATTATATGACATTTTTTCAGCTGCCGGTGGGTGTTAGAAGGGAGTTGGAGAAATGGATGAAATGCTTTCTGTGGGCTGGGACGGTAGACAAACGGTGTTTGTGCAAAGTTAGATGGGCAACGGTCACTACCGCAACTGACAAGGGTGGAGCTGTTTTGGGCTGTTTAAAGCTGCGGAATTATGCATTACTCACTAAGTGGAGTTATCGTATATCTACTGACACCTGCTCCCTATGGCGACGAGTAATAGCACAGAAGTACAGCCCCACTCTCTGTGTGGATGGCATTGCCACTGATGTTCGTCAAGGGTCTGCGGTATGGAACGCTATTGTTCACACCAGTAGAATGTTTATGACTAATGGGCAGTGCATATCATCCTTTTACCACTGGAAATTGGGGAGGGGAGACTCCATTAAGTTTTGGCAGGATGTATGGTGTGGATCAGTTCCTTTAAGAGGTCTATTTCCTAGACTATATATGCTCTCCTTGGAGAAAGACGGGTTGATTTTGCAGTTTGGGTCTTGGTCAGGCATTGAATGGCATTGGCATTTTACCTGGCGGTGTCTTCTATTCGCTTGGGAGGAAAAAGAACTGGGGCGTTTGTTGGCTCTTTTGGGACGACTTTCTCCAGATTCTTTGCACGAAGACTTACTAATGTGGGGCGAACAGATGAAGACGTTCTCGGCTAAAAACTGCTACTGGTCTCTTGCAGCAACTCTTGCAGTGTCTCAGGAGTATTCAATCCCAAATGTATGGTGCCAGAGGGGGGCTCCAAAGTGGCAAGCGTTTATGTGGTTAGCCTGCAAGGAGAAGCTCACTGCTAAGGGCTATTTAATCCGTCTAGGAATTCTACCTGTCACGGATCAATTTTGTGATGCCTGCGGCGCTGTGGAAGGGGATGCTAATCACATATTACTTGACTGCAGGCAGGCATGGCAGTGCTGGTCATTGTTGTTTAAGCATTGGGGATTATGCTGGGTTCCTCCCCGGTCTGTGGCTGCGCTATTTGTACAATGGGAGGGCTTTCCAATCCCTGGACGATGGCGCGGCTTATGGTATGTTCTATTATTTTCATGTGCATGGAGCATTTGGTTGGGGCGAAACAATAGAATTTTTCGAAGACAAGATAGCACTGCAGCTGACATGTATTACAAGGGGATGCAACATGGATTCTATTGGGCGAAAACTAATCTACAAGGTGTCGATATTGATAGTCTGGATATATTGCCGGTCGGTGAACTATTGTCAATACTGGCCAGGTAGATTGATGACGGAAGGAAAGTTTCAGATGGTGTATCTTACTATAGTATCTGTTAGCATTTTAGTGTTACTTGAGCTGGTACAATATTCAATTGTTCAGCTCCCCTGTACTACTACTTATCATTAATATATATCGATACTTTTCAAAAAACATCCAATATTCTATGCAGTTAACAGGCATCATCCACCTCTTTTTATTTTTTTTGAAGAATTATCGATATATATATTAAGAAGTAATAAGAATACAGAGAGTCTGTACAATGGTTCATTGTATCTACACAATGGACAAAATGAAACAAACAGATCCCATGACTATGTTACAGGATCCATAGCTTTCAAAACACCAAGTTACTGCATAGCCATTAAGGAGATCAAAGGCTAAACCTCCAAACTGGCAATACAATCTGCAGCAGTATACAGCAGCCCCAGGAGAAACCAGTGAGCATCACCATCAGCTGGAGAACTAAACTAAAACCCACAGAAACCCACCAATGGCACCACTACCAGCAGACCTGTACCTGCACTAAAGTAGACATCTGAAATTGCCACCAACCATTCCACTCAGTGAAGCCGGAAGAAGCAAAATCCCCTGTTAGTTGAGCCATAGTGATCAGAAATCCCCTGTTGGAATTAATGTCAAACAATCTGGACAACAAGGCTTCAAATTGAAATTTGTCCAGCAGAAGCCATGACGAATACCAGTATAGAATAAGTCATCCGCGCTGCAACTGATACTGCGAAAAATGCGGTTGTTCCGTCCCAGCCATATGCTCCAGGTAACGGCAAACAATAGCACATACCACAAGCCTTGCCAACGGACAGGAACGTGTAAACCTCCCCACTGCACAAATAACTCTTTCATACTGCGGGGCTGAACCCAGCATAAGCCCCATTTATGAACTAGAATCGACCAACAAGTCCAAGCCACCCTGCAATCCAGCAAAATATGATTGGAATCAATTTCTGCTAAACCACACGCATCACAGGCACCGGCTGAATCAGGGAGAATACCACATTGAATAAGCTGATGTTTGGCATGTATCTTCTCTCTACACGCAAGCCACATAAAAGCTTGCCATTTGGGTGCACCTTGTTTGCTCCAAACATTAGGGATGCGTGGCTCACCAGGCGAAAGCATATTCTCCTCCAGAATCTTGTAGCAATTGCGCACTAAAAAAGGTTGCAGCTGATCTCCCCAGAGGAGTTCATCCTCCTGCACTGGATTCGGTGCAAGGCCTCTCAACAAGCTGAGTAAGCGCTCAGCTGCCTCCTCCTCCCACACAAACAAATGTCTTCTCCAGATCAATTGCCACTCCCATTCCTGTCCCACTAGTGCCCCAAACCGTAGAATTGAGCCCTCCTTCTCCATAGAGAGTTCATATAATCTGGGAAACAAATGCAATAATGGCTGATTGCTGCACCAGCTGTCATGCCAGAACGCAATTGCACGTCCGCTGCCCAATTTCCAACGATGAAATGCAGAAATACATTTTCCAGTTGGCAATATCAACTTACTGGTTTGCACTATGCCACGCCAAATAGCAGAACCTCCCTTGCTTCGACACTCTAATCCAGCTGGGCTTAACAGCGGCCTATACTTGTGTGTGACCACTTGCTGCCACAAAGAGCAAGTGTCCGTGGCAATTATGGCACTCCATTTCGTAAGCAAGGCCTGATTCCTCAACACCAGATTTCCTAGTCCTGCTCCTCCTTGGTCTTTCCCACGAATTACCACCGACCAGCGGACTTTACACATACAGCGGTTCTCTACCTTTCCAGCCCACAAGAAGCGTCTCATCCATTTCTCCATTTCCAACCGTACACCCACTGGCATCTGAAAAAAAGTCAGATAATATACAGGTAAACTATTTAGCACAGATTTAATCAGTGTCATCCGACCTCCCAACGATAACAAGGACCCCTTCCACGCTGCAAGTTTACTTCTGAATCTTTCCATCACAGTGGTCCACGTACTCTTCCTGCGAGGGTTCGCTCCACGTGGCACCCCAAGATATAGGAAAGGAAGATCCTGCAAGCGACAAAGAATTCTGGACGCCAGATTCAGTGCTTCCCCACTGGGTACATGGATACCTACCAGCCCTGACTTAAAGAAATTAATCTTTAATCCGGATAATAGTTCATAACATCGCAAGATCCTTTGAAGATTGATAATGCCTTGCTGATCGCCACTGCTAAATAGAATAACATCATCTGCATACTGTAAATGTGTTAGATGCAAACCTCCATAAGACAGACCCTGAAACAAATGACTTTCGGCTGCTCTTGTAAGCAACCTGGACAGGGCTTCGGCTACTAGATTAAACAGCAAAGGTGAGAGAGGATCCCCCTGTCTCAACCCTCTCCCCATCGAGAATTCATTGGTTGGTGTACCGTTGATTAGCACTGAACACCGAGAGGAAGAGATGCAGTCCTGAATCCATTTCCTCCATAGCATGCCGAATCCCATCTGGCTCATTACCTCAATAAGAAACGACCAGTTAACCGAGTCATAGGCCTTCTGAAAGTCTAACTTCAAACACCATCCTCGCTGCTTGGTTTTCTTCATAGTATGCAGAATTTCGTTTGCCACCATAATTGAATCCGCTATATATCTTCCTTCCATAAATCCAGTTTGGAATGGGGAGATTAATCTGTGCATCACTCGCTTCAGCCTCTTGGACAAGACCTTGGCAATGATCTTGTATAAACTACTGATAAGGCTGATTGGCCTATACGAGCTAAAGTCCGCTGCTCCCGGTAGCTTGGGAATTAACGTGATGAAGCTGATATTTATCCCTCTAGGAAGTATACCGTTGGAATGAAATTCCTGCACCATCCGAATAATATCGCCACCAATTACTGACCAAGCCTTCTTAATAAAATAGAAGTTGAAACCATCAGGTCCCGGTGCCTTGTGACTGCCACAATCCCAAACCGCTCCCTTTATCTCATCATCAAGAAAAGGAACTTCCAGCTGCGCAGCCTCTATAGGAGATAGCCGAGGTAACACCAAACTGCCCAGGCCAAACGATCGTTGCCCAGCATCCTCAAAGAACCGCTGGAAATACTCGCTCGCTGCAGCCTTTATATCCTCCGGTTTGACCAGCTCCGTGTCATGAACCCGTATGGAACCAATGAAGTTTGATGAACGACGCAAAGTGGCACTAGCATGGAAGTATTTGGTGTTTCTATCCCCACATTTAAGCCACTGTTGTCTAGACTTTTGTCTCCACATAAGCTCAAGCTTGCGTTTGATCTCCCATTTCATTGTCTGTAAAGTGCAGTAACGATTATCCATTGCCGCCCCAGCCTCCCTTCTAGCTCGATCCAGGGAGTCAATCTCATCCAAGATGGTTTTCAATTTGGCTTCTAATGCACCGAAATGGTCTATATGCCACACTTGTAATTTTTTCTTCAAGAATGATAGCTTCTTAACTACACAAAACTCACTAGGAAAACACAGCCCGGCCTCCCTCCATAGTGCTGCAACCATGTGTAAAAATTGAGGATCTTCCCACCACAAATCCCAAGAATGAAATGGTCTACGACCCCAGCTGAAAACATCTGCTTTCAGAATTAACGGAACGTGATCCGAGAACCCCTTATCGCCAGCATACAGCCGATGACGACTAAAATGTGAGCACCAACTGGGAGAGGCTAACACTCTATCAATGGGAGAAGCGTTATGAGAAGTAAACCAGGTATATGTTTTACCAATGATTGGCAGATCAATTAACCCACTCCTATTGATGAAAGTCTGTAAACGACTGGCTGTCGTAGTGTTAAAATAATTCCCCAGGCGCTCCTCTGCAATGAGGGATTCATTGAAATCCCCTAAAATAACCCATGGTAAAATTGTCCTGAGACTTCCTCCTTTGTAGCTCATCCCATAGAATCCTACGTTCAGTCACTACATTTGGGGCATGAAGACCAACACAAACGAAATGGAATCCAGTATCCCTGACACGTAGCTCCAGCAACATCCATTTCTTTGATTTTTCCACACTGACAACTTCTAGCCGTAAATCATTCCACAGACACACCATACCCCCAGCTCTCTCCCTAGCATCAATAACATCCCATTGAATGGAATGTCCAGACCATATCCTGGCCGCCAATTTCTCTGAAAAGTTCTCCCGCTTAGTCTCACATAGAAACAATACACTCAACTGTTGCCTAGCTATAAGAGTGTTAATCTGATTTAACTTCAACCTCCCACGACATCCCTTAATATTCTAAAATGAAAAATTAACCATTCAATAATCAAATCCCTGTACCAAAATGCCAAGGTTACCTTAGGTAGCACAATGACCTTGCCATTCCTTTTCGTTCGCCACTATCTTTGCCTTCAACTTCTTTCTGATCGCTGCTTTCGTGGTCTTTCTACTGAGACCCAACTGATCCGCAATTGCCAAGGTCTGCTGAACCTCGGCCTCCACTCGACACACTGCATCAGCTGTCTGCCGTGAACAACCAGGATCTGATACTCCTTCACCAGGCTCTGATGGGATGACCAGGAATGAAGGATCCTCCACCAATGCGGGTACAGCACCCATGACTGGCTGACTGGTTTTCTCCGAGGACAAACTCCCAGTGGGTTTGAGGTGCTTGAGTTTTTTGTTTTTGCCAAGTCTACGAGCTCCAGCCCTTCCTTTAGCACTCACCCGTGATGCTTTATCACCTTCCTGTCTCATTCTAGTAAAAGCCATGACTTCAGAAGAGGACATAAACCCAGAATCTGCAACTGAGTAGTCTCCTGGTACACCTTCTGAGCATGTTTTACGAGAGACCTGGAGCTGGCATTCGGCAAAGAGAGCACCAGGGGTGTACACAGGGGCTGTGAAATGGCTAAGAAGCCCTTCAATATTCGTAAAAGGTCCTGCGATACCTTCCTCATTAGAATCTTATTGGCAGACAAATGAGGTGGGGAAGGTAACGTGGATAATTGTAGTGGAAGTGGCTGTTTAGGACCCACTGCACCAGCTTGTGTTGTACTAGTATTGGCTAGAAAAACCTTTTCCTGTACCCTCTTGTCCAGATGACATGCTGCCTTTTGCCCACCTACCAAAGGATTAACCCTCTTACCAACGAAACTAGCGTGCTGTTCCTTTGCTAGTGGGGACTTGGGTGAAACAAAGAAACTGTTACTCCCACCTGACATTGTCCCCTTGGCACCAACCTCAGGCTCCATAATCACCTTTGCCTTGTCTTCCATAATCTGTACTGTACATGCCCCCCTGCCCAATCTATCAATAACTTCATCCTTCTCTGAATAGCCTTTGAACTAGCTGTTGCTATCTGCCAGAACCGCCACCTGAAGAGATTCTAAGTAGCAGTGATAAGATGGATCTGGACCAGTGTATCGATTGGTCTACTAATTTCCTGAAAGCATCTTCGCAACCAATGCATTTAGAGGGAGACCCGCAACCTCTATCCAACACAGCCTTCTGATGTGCAGTGTCCTCTGCCACTCCATGGATGAAGATCAAAAAACCTATCGTTCCAAAAGCCAGGATTGTGCATAAGCTCATATCTCATTTTCTCAGCTATTGAAAAAATGAGTAGTTTCATTTGCTGCCCCATATCAATGCATTCAACCTCAGCTGGTAAACCCAATGTGTTGATATATGTATCACGTATAATCCCAACAGCACTTCTTTGTAAACGGTTCCTGATGTTTGGGTCTGAAAAAAGTTCCACTGTCACTTCCTCAGCCTCCGTTACAAACTGCCTAGTGGTGACTTCTGCATAAGTTCGATCATCTCTCTCTTCGCAAGAGGTCACAACTCACAGCTGGTTGCTGCGGAGCTGCCGGTAAGGGTGCTTGCTGACGAGCGTTTAGTCCCATGCAGTCTCTCCCTGCGCCTTGTATCCACCTGCATACCTAGCCACGTTAATACTCGCCCAAGCATATCCACCAGGCGTGAATGTAACCTTCTGTGGCGCGTTTCTTCCTGTACCCCGCATCTAACAGAACTTAACAAAACCAAAGCGTAAACCCCTCTGTGATTTACGACCAGAGATGAAGACATCCACTACCGGCTCCACATTCGCAATCATTTTGAATAATGAACCGGACGTCCAGGCCTCAGGAATCCCTTCCATGAAATAAGAAATATATCTATCCTCACGAAATACCTGGGTTGGTAGCCATTTTGGTTGGGGTAGAGCTAATATTGACAGGAGATGGCAAAGGTTGACGATTGGGGTCTGAAGAAGGATCCCCATGCTGAGCAGTAGCTCGTGTGGTTGAGGGGTTGGATTGGGGACTGTGTTTGGCATGGTGTTTGAAAGTGGAGTAGAGAGTGGCGGGAGGTTTTTGGGGAGCTGAGAGAAGCCATTTTTACCTGCATATGTACCAAGAGCATGTTGATAGATATTATGTAAACTCTTTTTCTTATCATAAAAGAGTATTCTCTTATAATTTTTGATTTTTTATAGAAAAACAGCAGTTCAGTTTGGATGTTATCCTCTAGGTATGAATCTATATGGCTGCAGAAGCAAAACCCAGAAGGGAAAGCAAAGATAAAGTTCATGAAAAGATGTGAAAACTTCAGCCTTTAGCTTGTAGCCTGTAGCCTTTTGCCTTCAAGCTATAAAAAAAGTTTTAACAGCGGACTGCAAGGATCAGAAGAGTATAAGGTTTGAATTTGAAATTGCAGGCCTGCATTACTGCAGGAAACTACTCGTTGCATGGTTGGTAAAGTGGTTTCTTAAAGCAAAAGGCCAGCCTGGGGTTGAGGTAAAAACAGGCAGATAAGAGTATTATGAACTTTTTTTTGTTAAGAAAAAAGATTTGAGATTGTATTAGTAAACAAAAGTTCACAATACAAGGAGGAGGAATAAGGTAGAGATCATTGCCTTGTATGATCTCCAATTATATGAACAGCTCAGAACACAAGTAAGTGGGGAATGCTTTCACTTCTTTTCTAAGTTTATGTTGTGGGACATCTCTTATACTCTATGCAAGCAAGGACTGTTTGACTAGTTTGGTTTCTAAATTATAGCTGAAGATGTGCTTAGCTTGTTCCCAGCAGCAGCTATTGTAAAAATAAACTGTAGACTCATCATTAGGGTCCAAAAGGTCCCCAGAGTCTGTTTATGCGGGCATTTATACCATTTTTGTGAAAAAATCTCGTTCTTGAAGCTCCACTCTCCTTTATAGTAGTGCTCTAGTTCCCAGATTCTGAAAAAACCAAGGCCATCTTCGATGTGATTCCTGTGGTAGCGACAATGTTGCAGCAATCTCAACAACCCCTTGTACTCCCCCCCAAACCAAGTGATGCATGTGGTTTCCGGATGGATCTCCAGGGGTGTTGATTATATGGCATTTTTCTGGCTCCAGGGGATTGTATGCAACAATACTCATACATAGTTTATCCTCCCAGAACAAAATGCAATTCCAGCTAAATATACAATCTAACTGCCCAGTTTTCATTCATCAGTTACGTAGACAGCAGTCCAAAGGGTGGTGCTTCAAAATCGACTTCCGAAAGGCTTATGATACCATCCGATGGGACTCGGTGGTGGAGACTATGGTGGCTATGGGATTCCCGGCTACATGGGTTCAGTGGGTTTCTCAATGCATCAGTCGGCCACGAATGACAGTTTTAGTCAATGGTGCATACACCGAGGAATTCACAATGGGACGTGGTATCCGTCAAGGTGATCCGCTCTCACCGGTGTTGTTTGACATAGTGGCCGAGGTTCTCTCTTCTATGCTGCGAAGAGCTGAGAGGTGTGGCTTGATACGAGGGGTTCAACTCGGTTCCACCTCCGTATCTCATTTGCAGTATGTCGATGATGTTCTGTTGTTTAGTGTTGCTGATGAGGAGAGTCTCCGTAACATGAAGCGGGTTCTACGCTGCTTCACCTTGTTTTCAGGTTTGAAAGTGAACTTTTGGAAGAGCGCTCTTATAGGTATCAACATTCCTAAGGACGAAACGTTGGAGATGGCAGCCATTTTGCACTGTCAGGGCGAGAGTTTTCCAATCCGCTATTTGGGATTACCTTTGGGTGCCAATCCCAGGCGCTATCAGACATGGCAACCAGTATTGCGAATTTTGCGCAGAAAACTAGCCACATGGAAGGGAAAGCACCTCTCTATGGGTGGACGGCTGGTCCTCATTCGTGCAGTGCTTAATAGTGTCCCGATCTTCTGGCTGTCCATTTTTCGGATGCCTAAGAAGGTCCAATCAAAGGTAGAGCAGATGATGAGGTGGTTTCTAAGGAAGGGGGACGTTGCGGGTCGTTGTATCAGTAAAATTCAATGGTCCAAGGTGTGCGATAGCTGGAAGAAAGGCAGTGCAGGAATTGGACATTTGCCTTTGAGAAATACATCACTCCTCGCGAAATGGTGTTGGCGGATATTTGAGCAACAGGAAGGATTGATGGTGCGGATATTCAAAGAACTATATAGGCCTCACATTAGTAAGGATGGTATTCGTTTGGGTAGAACAGGCGTATCGGTTATTTGGGCGGATATTTTGAAGTGTGTCAATGAGGATTCAGACAAAGCGCGCGGTTTATTACAGCAACTGCAGTGGAGGTTGGGGAATGGGAAAGTGTGAGGTTCTGGTTAGATGTGTGGACTGGAGACGAGGCTTTAGGTGATACATTTCCTAGACTTTATGCACTATCTGTGCAAAAAGAGAGTTCGGTGGCGGAGATGGGTTGCTGGCTTCCGGATGGTTGGAGGTGGAATTTACGGTGGCGGAGGAGGCTCTTTGTTTGGGAGGAAGATTTAGTGTTGCGGTTACTGGAGGGATTGGCTAGTCCCTCCCCTGGCATCGATCGGGAGGATCAAATTTCCTGGGGTGGTGGTGCTCAAGGTTATACAGTTAAGGTGGGGTATGATTTCTTGGAAGATAGGCAGGGAGGTGGTTCAGATATCCTATTAGCCAACTTATGGAAGAGGCCTGGAACTTTGCAAGGCAGAGTTTTGGCCTGGGACATGCTTATCAAGACCGGATTCTTTCCAAGGGCCCCGACTTGTTAAATTGCAGTTGCTGGATGCGCAGGAAGCTAAGTGCCTGAGTTGTGATGAGGTTGAACTGAACGCGGATCATGTCTTTATTCGGTGTAAACAAGCATGGCTGTGCTGGTCTGAAGTGCTGCATCGCTGGGTGTTCAATGGGCTTCTCCAGGGTCCTCACAGATTTGGATATACAATGGGAAGGTCTATGCGGTAGAAGGCGACCTCCAGGCTTTGGCAATGCTGGTTCTTTCATTTACTTTGGAGTATCTGGCGTGCAAGGAATGATAGAATTTTTAGAGGTGTCGTCCATCATCCAAAAGAGGTTGCGTTAACTGGGTTGGTTCATGGGATTAGTTGGTACAGAGCAAATTTGATAGAACTCTCGCTACAGGTGCTGAGGTCCTCCCCGTTACTAATTGGTTTCAGATTTTCTAGAGCTGCGGGTTGTTGATTCTTTTACTTCCTGTTTTCGGCTGTTGGGGTGTCGGTGTTTTGAGCTTTGAGTATCGCTTTTTTGACATGTATGCTTTACCAGTTCATGTAAGATTGTTTCTTTAATTCGTCGTTTTTCAAAAAAAAAGATATGGCAACTTGTGTGGACGTGATACCTTCTTCTCTTCCCAATGTTTGTTTCTGGTGAGAATACCTCTACTATGAACGATGATGTTACGCAAGCAAGCCCCATTGTATCATGAATTCGCACCACTCTGTAACTGAGATTGCTCTCATCCTAAACCAAACCAACAGCCACATAATCAACCATCATGGGGTCATGTCTGGTAAGATGAAGAGGTGGAACCGCAGCCCAGTCTCTGGTTACCGGGTTGCATACGTAGTACGCCATGGATTCTTATTCCACGAAGTCGTTCTTTACTGAATGGCACAAGAGCAAGCCATTACATGTTGCAGCGAAGCAAAAGCTTAAGTCCTCTCCAGAGTATCCATAGCAAGACATAAAATCTAATTGAAACGACACAAATCGAGTGATGGGTGGCTTCAAAACTGAATAGTTGATCGTATATTCATTGTCCCCAGAATGAATCCTGCCGTTGATGACAATATTCATGGGCTGACGTTGATTGGGACGAAATTCTTTCTACCTCTGGATAAATATAGGATCTGATATCAGAGTCTTCCTTTTCAACATGTATTCCCTTCGGGTCTGCAATTTATCTTATTGCGCTTTCCAATGCTCCACTTTATTCTTTCTGCTCTCGTCCTTTGATATTTTTTAAAAGATTTAGCAAACGTTCCCTCTTGATGCCCCCACTTGATGTGGACCAACGTGATAGAAAATAAGCACAAACATGATGCCACCCTTCTCTGCTACATTCCGTGATCGTCTGGAGTTTGTTTAAGCACGATCTCGAAGACTCTCGAATGCTCCATTTTAATCAGAAACTTTTGCAATCTTCATTGGTTCATCTTCAACAAGAACCTTTAGCCCAACAAAAATTTTGACCCAAATTGTCAGAAAACTCTCGACCACCACCACCACCACCACACCACCACCACCACCAAGAACAAAACCAAGGTATTGCACCCCAAACAGCACTGCATTGTATGAAGAGGCGGCGCCGCCACCCACACCCACTTGCCTGCCAGTAAAATGTCTCTCTTACGGCAGTGAAATCCAGAAAAAACTTTCTTTCGTCGTTAAAAATTGTGAAACACAGTCCTATATTTGGCAACAGTTTTTTTTTTGAAAAGTATCGATATATATTAATGATAAGTAGTAGTACAGGGGAGCTGAACAATTGAATATTGTACCAGCTCAAGTAACACTAAAATGCTAACAGATACTATAGTAAGATACACCATCTGAAACTTTCCTTCCACATAATCTACTGGCCTGATGCACCTAATTACTATTTCACCGACAGGCAATATATCCAGACTATCAATATCGACACCTTGTAGATTAGTTTTCGCCCAATAGAATCCATGTCGCATCCCCTTGTAATACATGTCAGCTGCAGTGCTATCTTGTCTTCGAAAAATTCTATTGTTTCGCCCCAACCAAATGCTCCATGCACATGAAAATAATAGAACATACCATAAGCCGCGCCATCGTCCGGGGATTGGAAAGCCCTCCCATTGTACAAATAGCGCAGCCACAGACCGGGGAGGAACCCAGCATAATCCCCAATGCTTAAACAACAATGACCAGCACTGCCATGCCTGCCTGCAGTCAAGTAATATGTGATTAGCATCCCCTTCCACAGCGCCGCAGGCATCACAAAATTGATCCGTGACAGGTAGAATTCCTAGACGGATTAAGTAGCCCTTGGCAGTGAGCTTCTCCTTGCAGGCTAACCACATAAACGCTTGCCACTTTGGAGCCCCCTTCTGGCACCATACATTTGGGATTGAATACTCCTGAGACACCGCAAGAGTTGCTGCAAGAGACCAGTAGCAGTTTTTAGCCGAGAACGTCTTCATCTGTTCGCCCCACATTAGTAAGTCTTCGTGCAAAGAATCTGGAGAAAGTCGTCCCAGAAGAGCCAACAAACGCCCCATTTCTTCTTCCTCCCAAGCGAATAGAAGACGCCGCCAGGTAAAATGCCAATGCCATTCAATGCCTGACCAAGACCCAAACTGCAAAATCAACCCGTCTTTCTCCAAGGAGAGCATATATAGTCTAGGAAATAGACCTCTTAAAGGAACTGATCCACACCATACATCCTGCCAAAACTTAATGGAGTCTCCCCTCCCCAATTTCCAGCGGTAAAAGGCTGATATGCACTGCCCATTAGTCATGATCATTCTACTGGTGTGAACAATACCGTTCCATACCGCAGACCCTTGACGAACATCAGTGGCAATGCCGTCCACACAGAGAGTGGGGCTGTACTTCTGTGCTATTACCCGTCGCCATAGGGAGCAGGTGTCAGTAGCTATACGATAACTCCACTTAGTGAGTAATGCATAATTCCGCAGCTTTAAACAGCCCAGACCAGCTCCACCCTTGTCAGTTGCGGTAGTGACCGTTGCCCATCTAACTTTGCACAAACACCGTTTGTCTACCGTCCCAGCCCACAGAAAGCATTTCATCCATTTCTCCAACTCCCTCCTAACACCCACCGGCAGCTGAAAAAATGTCATATAATACACAGGCAGGCTGTTGAGAACCGATTTGATCAAAGTAATTCTCCCCCCCAGCGACAGCAATGCACCCTTCCAGGCAGCTAGTTTACCTTTGAACCTAGCCACCACCGCAGCCCACGTGCTCTGACGACGTGGATTGGCACCAAGGGGCACTCCAAGGTACTGAAATGGCAATGACTGCAACCTGCAATGTAAGTCGCATGCAAGCTCCATAGCCGTAGTCCTAGGAACATTAACTCCTACAAGAGCCGACTTGAAGAAGTTGACCTTGAGACCAGATAACATCTCATAACAACGCAAGACACTTTGAATGTTAAATAATCCCTGGTGGTCGCCTTTGCAGAATAGAATGACATCGTCTGCATACTGAAGATGTGTTAGCTGTATGCTGCCGATACTGATTCCCTGGAAAAGATTGCAGTCCACAGCTCTGCAAAGCATTCGCGACAAGACTTCCCCCACTAAGTTAAACAATAAAGGAGATAATGGATCACCCTGGCGCAGACCTCTTCCCATTTTAAATTCGGCAGACGGCACACCATTGATAAGAACGGCACAACAAGCTGAAGAAACACAAGCCTGAATCCAACGACACCATTTCGCCCCGAATCCCATCGTTTCCATAACATCAAATAGAAAGTTCCACCGCACCGAATCGTAAGCCTTCTGAAAATCCAGCTTAAAACACCAGCCCTGCTGTTTAGATATCCGCATGGAGTGAATGATTTCATTAGCAACCATCACTGAATCCGCTATAAACCTACCTTCCATAAAACCGGTCTGAAGTGGAGAAATGAGATGGCTCGCCACTCTCTTAAGTCGGTGAGATAGTAGTTTAGCAATAATTTTGTACAAACTATTGACAAGGCTGATCGGCCTGTACTGCGAAAAATCTGCAGCCCCCTGGATTTTGGGAATCAACGTAATGAAACTATTATTGATACCCCTCGGTAATACGCCACTGACATAAAATTCCTGCACCATTGTAATGATATCAGCTCCAATCACTGCCCATGCTTTCTTAATGAAATTGAAATTAAACCCGTCTGGTCCTGGAGCCTTATGACTCCCGCAAGCCCAAACTGCCCTCTTGATCTCATCCGCTAAAAATGGGCTCTCCAATTCAACTCTATCAGTGGAAGATAATTGCGGCAGGACCAGCTCCCCCAAACCAAAGCAGCAGCTACCTCCACCCGCAAATACTTCCTGGAAGTAAGCCATTGCCGCAGCTTTAATCTCTGCAGGCTGACTGAGTTCTCTGTCATTCACGCGAATCGTTCCAATAAAATTGCGGCATTGTCGAATCGAAGCACAAGAATGAAAAAACCTGGTGTTTCTATCCCCAAGTTTTAACCACTGCTGCCTAGATTTCTGGCGCCACATGGCCTCAATCTGCCGCTTGAGATTCCATTTCTGGTTCTGTAAATCAGCATATCGTGAGGTCAGATTCTCCTCCCTAATCTGCCGATTCTGATCCAGTAAATCAAGTTCTGCAAGGATTGTCTTCAATCTGTTATCTAATTCTCCATAAGACTCTCTATGCCAGACTTTGAGCTGCTGCTTCATAAAAGCCAGCTTNTAAAGTGACACTTAAACACCTCAGATTGGGTCAAACACACTTGGTCAACTACCGGTCTCACTATCCACATGTCAGGTCAGACTAACTTGGTCAAAAAATCAAATCTCTCACACTAGCCAACATGAACATTGCAGACTGTACTATGTTGCTAACTCGACACTGAAAGGACAAGGTCCCACAGTAAATTACCAATATTCATTCTTAGTCAACCTAAGATTTTGAGTTTTGTTCAATATTTCTCCCCAACACACTTATGCTTTTTAAAAGTAACTCTATAGAGACATTAGTTGGCAGTATCACTTACATAGTAATACCAATCAAATATTAAAATGATATTTTAATTATGTATTTAAAAATCATTAATTTTATTTCTATAATTAGTGAAACAATAAATTCAATGAATTAATCATGTAAATAAATAGTCTTTTCTTATCTTGTTACCCACAAAGTCTCTCTAAAAGTTCATCAAACCGTGACCACATCATGAACTAGAATAACTGTTTAATTTGAATCCATGGATATTCATCAAGTCGTCACCACATTTTCAGATCTGACATTTTTAGAAACCGTTATCCAAATGTAATTCTTAGTAGTAATGTAATTTCTCTTTTTTATTTTTTTGAGTGTTAACTTTCAGTATCCAGCTCCTTCAGCAACTGACTAATCCGGTACGAGCAGGGTCAGATGGAAAATGTAATTTTGTAATTTTAATGTAATTTCTTAGTTGTGTAATATAGAATCATATATTAGCCATTGTTGTTTAGAATTTTTTGTATTTTTTGGGAAAAGGTTAACTATGCGATATTTTGTGTCATATATTAACACTGTGTAATAGAAGATTTGATGTGTTGGAAGAATTAACATTGAGAAAATATATCATGCCCCATACCCTACTCAAGAGGTAAATATCTTTATCGTGAGACTCGAAGAATAGCAATTACTATCCTCAAAATCCCATAAGGCTTAGAAAACAAAATAGTAAAACTATGTTACGAAAGAAAATAAAAATATAGGGTATATTAGGATCCCAAAAAAATTTATTTTTTAAAACCCTACAATACCAAATCACAATATGAGCATCAATTAAAATCATTCCATAAAGGATTCCACTTGTGTAAAATCTTGATTTTCCTAAAGTTAGCAAACTACCCTTTTGTCCCTAAGTGAGAAAATGACCATTTTGCCTCTGGTCAAGCATACATGCAAACATACACATGGAACTCATGTCCCAAAATAGGGTCTCCTCTAAGGCCTCATAATATAGAGGGTGTCTCTATAACCGTAGGTCATAATATACATATATACTCATAACAGATACATATACACTATATGTCACAGTCTGGCTCACTTTCCCCGGCCCAACAAGCTCGGACATGGATGTGTACATGTGTAATCACATGTGCAATGCTAAGTTGGGCTTCTATGCTAATAGTCCAAAAGATATCTTAATGCATGATTTCATCACACCACATATTTACGGCCCGGCCCCTGGCCCAACAGGCCCAGGCATGGATATGTGCATCTGAAATCACATGTGCAATAGTCAATTAGACTTATCCTTATGGCTGAAAAAATATCTTATGCACATGATTCCATCACACCACACATAAGCCCAAAACCTTTCTCACTCCTCTCCATTGTGAGATTAGGTTCTCACACTCTCCCATTTTAACCCCTTTATGAAACGGTTTTACACTACAACCCTCACATACAAGCATACATGTAATGTATTGATGTGATCATACCATGCAATGCATGTGAATATACTCACTATGTTCTAGAAAGCAAGTTATGCACCTCTCATCATAGATGTTATCTTCTTTCATTATCATACTAGCAATCATACCCTTGGATTGTGATCGTCTCAATGCTAATGAATGCATAGTATCCAAATACAAGCAATCAACCATCCTTGAACATTATCACATGATTGACTCTCGAGGCTTAGTAATGCAATCAATACAATCACATAAAAATAAAGACAAGTATAAACACATATCAAACCATCCTCTATGGCTTCACTCCTAAGGTTCTACATGGCTTAGGAAGGAGGAGAAGATCTCGTATAGGTTTATTTTGACATTATTAAAGTTAGGAGGAAGATCAAACACTCAATTATTTTTTTCACAGAGTGACTGGTTAGTATATTCAACCGGTCCCATAATTGATCTTAGGGAAGAACCAACCGATTGCTTAAATGCATGACGAGAGCTGAAATATTTACTCGTGTTTTATAAAAGTTAACTAATTATCCTCTATGGACTGATCATTTCTAACCTGGCATTTGGCCTAACAGATCATGGTGAATGACTTGACTAATCATCACGTCATAAAGGAATCTAGAAGAATATTCTCTTAGAATCTCACCCAACTGATAACCTCCTCATCTCACCGATTTATAGATTTCTCCCTATATAATGAGAAGGTTGCCAGATAATGGGATCACTCATTAGTTTCTAGAAAATTTCAAGGGAGACCGATCAAGCAGTTTGCTCGACCAATTGTGAACCTCAAGACGATCGGTCCCAATAAGGTTCCGCTTATGGAAAATGGGGTCCTTACCGCCATTAAACCCAGATTAGCTTAATAGGTAGATCAATCAGGATAACACAAGGCTATTTAATTTTTCAAATATGTTTCCAAAAAACGTATATTTAACTTATAGAAAAGGAGCATGATCAATAATAATCTGGCACAATAGATAGAGTAAAAAAAATCACACCATAAGACTTTATTATAAAATGGATACTCATATACAAATAGGTGTACAACTCACATGCCTAAAAATCACAAACAAACCTCAAGCCCAAAATTCTAAAGTCCGATACAAAATCCAAAACGTAGTATAAATTTAAATAGTAAAATGCCCAAAAAAAAGTAATGTGTAGATGTAGATGCAGATGCGATAGTGTAGCTTCTAAGGTATATGGAAACTCAACCATGAATAGAATCGGCTATTGCTCATGTACTAACACTGAAAATGGGAGAAACAATGGAATGATGTCACAAGGACCTCAGTGAATGTTAAGGTAGCATAAGCTCTAACAATGAAATAGAGGCATATACAAACCATTGCTAAAAATGGTTATTTAAAACGGCTAATATCCGATGTAACTATTGTGCACACAACACCAAACAGTAATGCAATGTATATAACATAGATTAGAAAGCACTTAAATAGGTTTATAAACTCAAATGTACACAAAATCATTGCAGGGCTACTATGTTCAAAACCTATCTAGGAAACACTTCACAAGTAACCCCTGCTAAGGGGAAACCGAAAGCTCACTGAGAATGTTAATTTGATTTTAAAAACATATATACAAGTCCCTACTGCCAGTATTATTTGAGACTAGATAGAGAAATTCATAACACAAACATATCTTTCTCTATATACATAACTGATAGGACTGAAAGACAGATTTAAGGACAGACAATACGTAACATCATCTATAAAACTCCCAAATAGGAAAGTAACATTTCCCTAACACTGGATTTTGTATGTTCACCTCACATTGGCAAAACAAACTCAACTGTCACAAGTGTATTCAAAAACACATTCGTAAAATAGTATACTTTTATAAGAAACTATAGTAATTATAGTAAAAAATATACATCTCATTGGAAAAATTCACACGAACTCAGAAGGAAGAATAAAACTAGGGAAAAAAGTAAAACAAGAAAATGGACCAGTCAGACTATTTGGTCTGACCGGTTGAACCTACCAATCCAAAAGGTTGGACCAGCTGTGACTGGTCGGTCAAACCGACCTCGATCATTCGGACACTCACCTCCTATCGGCTAGACCACTCTAGTCTGACTTATCCTCTCATTCTCTCTTAATTTTTTTTTGACCGTTCACTCTCACTCCCCTCAATATCAATTGGACAATACGAACCCACCAATTACTCTCACTCCCCCCATAATTTTTTCTTTGACTGGTCACTCTCACTAGAAAAAATCCTTATGAACTCAAAAGGACGAACGAAACAAGGAAAATTAACAAAAAAGAAAATGGACTGGTCGGACTATTTGGTTCAACTGCTCAAACCTACCAATCCAATCGGTCAGATGGGCTTTGACCGGTCATTCAATCTAACCTCGATCGGTCAGACACTCACCTCTGACCGGTTGGACTACTCTAGTCCAACCGGTCCTCTCCCTCTCTCTTAATTTTTCTTTGGTCGATCACTCTCCGTCCATCCACTACTTTTTTTGAGATAGATGATTTATTCCAATTCAAAGTTTATTTACAAAAGATTTCCCCAATTACAATGTCAACTAGTGGAAACCATGAATATGTGATTTACCCCAAAATGATGGGGTAACCCGAATATTCACCCTCATTATAAGGCTTGGTGCCAATCTCCTATTTGCAATAGATCCACCTCTCTACACATGTGACTTGATATATTTGCTCTTACCTAGCTAATGGCGTTTAACAACCCTTCAACCGCAACATCCTTGGGGCTCTTACTCAACTCCTTAAATACCATATTATTTCTAGCAATCCATATACTCTAGCACATCGATACCCAGGATGCTATCCCAAATGTGCGCTTGTCGCTTGCATTGATATATGCTATCTCACTGTGTAATCAGCTCTCCCAAAGTGCGTGGTTGTACCCAGCATACTCCCCATCTCAACATCACATGTGTCCAGCGTATCCATGCTCTCCAACATTGTACAAAGACATAGTCCGCATTTAGTTAATCCTTCTCGCACCAAGGACACCGCATATCTGTTCTCTACAACATATTCATCCTAGCCAACCTTCCTTTGGATAGAATCCAATCCATGTTACCTAGTCACTTCAGGACTTTGCTTTTTAGAGGACCCTGTCTGCTCCATATCATCAGAGAATTCATAGGTTCATCTTGCCATTGCATTGCTTGTAGCATCTTATACCCATTCTTTGCTGAGTACTATTCCTTGCCTTCTCCCCGTATAACTGCATCTTCTATATCCCTTGCAATGTTTGCTCCGTTTATCCACTCCAATAAATCTGCCATCAGTTCTTCCTCCCACACTGGACCTCTTATCCATGATAGCTTTCTCTCCCACCGACTACCTACCCATTCCTCCATTTGCTTAATGGTGCACATTTTCTGGACAGAAATTTCATATAGTTGGCGGTATCTATTTGCCATAATCTCTTTTTTCCACCATTTGTCCTTCCAAAATTGCACTTATTTCTTTTTCCCACTTTCCACCGCATCATCCCCTTTAAGCATCTTGCCTCTCTGTTCTCCCTGCTTAGGCATTCAAGTATATCTTTCCAAATAGTTGATATTTGGTGGTCTCGAATGTAAATCCCCTCCCCACCTAGTCTTGGAGTGTATCATTCCAGGAAGATACTTTTCTAGACTCCTTCCAATTTGTCTATTAACTTCCAGCACCATTTTGCTAGTAGGGCTGTGTTTCGCAGTAACACCTTACCCACTCCTAATCCCCTCTTCTCTTTTCCCATACACACTTTGTTCCACTTCACCTTACTAATGCACTTTTTGTCCATATTCCCTTTCCAAACAAATCTTCTCATGAGCCTCTCAATCTTCAACTGCACTTTCTTCGGCATTCTAAATATGGTCATGAAAAAAATTGGTATGCTATTCAGCATCGATTGATCCAGCACAATCCTTCCCGTGATTGAAAGAAAACAGCCTTTCCAAGTGGTCAATCGGCTTCTGAACTTGCTAATTAGCCCTTTCCATGTTATATAGTTCCGTGGGTTAGCATCCAATTGAAACCCGAGGTATTTCATCGATAGGTTCCCGATTTTGCACTTCATACTACCCGCCCTCCTCTGTACTTCCCTCTCTGGCACATTAATGCCAATCAACGTGTTCTGGAAAAAAATAATTTTCAACCCTGTTAAAAGAACAATGCATCTTAAAACTCGCTTCATAGTTTTCAGCCCTTTCTTTATGTTGTCACTGAACAGTAAGACGTCATCCGCATACTATAGATGGATGAGTCTCACGCTACCCATTTTCACCTCTTGGACGAGTCCCAATCCCTTTGCCTTAACCAGCATCTTTGAAAGAACTTCCACAACTATATCGAATAGTAGGGGGGATAGCGGATCTCCTTGCCTAAATCCCCTCTCTATATTAAACTCTTTTGTATGTGCACCATTTACTAACACTGTGACCCAAGCAGTGGAGATGCACTCAACAATCTATCCTCTCCACTTCTTATCAAACCCCATTCCTTCCATGATTTCTAGTAGGGCATCCCATCTGATCATATCATATGCTTTGCGGAAATCAAATTTTAGGCACTAACCTGCCATTTTAGAAACCTTCAATGTATGTATTGCCTCAAATACTAACATAACCGAATTTGCAATATTTCTTCCACCCACGAATCCAGAGTGGAAGGGTGATATTAATAGGCTATCACCCTATGTAGCCTACGTGTAAGAAGCTTGGAGACCACCTTATACATGTTGTTGATGAGGCTTATGAGGCGGAAGTCGGCCAGTCTCTTTGCTCCTTCCACTTTCGGAAGAAGTACCATGAAGGAATTTTTTATTCCTTTTGGTAACTTATCGGATCTCCAAAATTCTTCCACCATAATTCTCAAATCATCTTTTAGGATATCCCACGCATTCTTCCAAAAAAAGAAATTGAACCCGTTTAGTCCCGAGGCTTTGTTGCTTCCACAGCTCCACACTGCTGATTTTATCTCCCCCTTTGAAAATGACTCCACCAAACTGTCCCTCTCCCTCTCTTTGAGTTTATTAAACGTCAGCGCTCCAAGTTCCACCCACGTCTCCCTATTGGATCGGAACATCTCTTGGAAGTGGCTTTAGGTTACTCTTTTAATCCTTTCTGACTCCCTCACTTTGTCCTTTCTCTTTAAATCAAATTTTTGTCACCAAGTTTTAGCCATTATATGCGAGAATTCTACCTCCAGATAGATTCCACTTGAGTCTTCAAATTCCATTTTATAGTTATCAGCCCTTTGTATTCTACCTCCTCCTTTGTGCTCCATAACCTCCGGTCATCCCTTGTTGAGTCCATCTTATCTATCTTTGCCAAAACCTCTTTCAACTTCCCGACCGGGTCTTCTTTTTTGCATTCTCTTCCACTTTTTCAAATTCTGTCTAAGTAGATTCATCTTCTTCACAATGGAACATCTCTGTCTTACCAATTTTTTGCCCTCCTTCCAGAATCTTTTGAGTAGCTGCATTAAGTTTTGATCCATCCACCAAAAATCCCAAGAACGAAATAGTTTGGGTCGCCAATTCACCAATTCCTTAGGATGATCGGAGAAGCCTTTATCTCCTGCCACCAGGTTAAACTCTCCATTATCTGCCAACCAGTCCATGCTTACTGCACTCTTATCAATTTTTGAGGCACACTTGGTGGAAAAACAAGTGAATTTCTTTCCTATTAGGGGCAAATCAACGAACCCTCCATCTTGCAAGAACCTGTTCAGACTTCTGGCTCCTTTATCATTGAAGCCTTGTCCCAGTCACTCCTCTCTTCTTAATGTCTCGTTCAAATCTCCCAAGATCACCCACGGCAGGGTAGAGCTATTCCTGACTTCCAGAACTTTCCTTCAGAAAGCATCCCTTTCCACTTGAGTATTCAGTGCATGTAAACCCATGCATATAGAGGATAACCCCGAACCTATATCCTCTATCTTAACAACATCGTTCTAGCCATGTGTGCTCCACCATTTTCACCCTCAGCCTATCCCACATTGATAGAATACCACCTCTAGCCTCGCTGTAGCACCACTACACGTGGTTCCCCGTCCACAACTTTCTTATTATCTCACTATTTACCACTTCCAATTTTGTTTCAATTATAAAATAAAAAGCAATATCATTCGACATAATAACCTCTCATATATCTTGTTTTTTCCACTTACTACCCAAACCCCTAACATTCCATAAACATAGATTAAACATATTAACTACTGCACCCAACTGTAAATGGAGAAGGTCTTACTGCTCTAGATCATCTCTGTGGGTGTCCCATTCCTTCTGCTCCTCTTCCACCATTTCGTGGATCTTTCTTCGTAATTCTGACCTCGATTGTCTGATTCTGAGCTCCAGTTTTTCCATCACCTCCAGTGTTCCATCTACATCTTCTTCTAAATCGTCGCTCATCTCATCCACCGAGGCCAGAGAGTCTCCTAGGTCTATAGCTTTTCGTCCTGTAGCCATAGATTCTGGTACCACCTCCCTTCTCGACTAGCTTCCAGGGTAGGGCTCGGATGGCACCCTCGGACATCTGTCTCTGTCCCTTTTCTCTCTAATCACCGAATAAGCCTTTGCTAATTGAAGCTCTGAATTAAAACTGATGGAATCTGATTTTGTCATCTCCTATTGATTTGTCTCTCCTGGTTCCTTTCTATGACCTTCCTCCGGATCTATCAGTTCTAGCCTATGGCTAGCAATCTTGTCACTGAGGGTCTCGAGTCTGACCTTGCTTTTCGTGCATCTCACCACCTGGCCATCACTGTCCTTTTGGGAGTTAATTGTAGTGATCAGTGTCCTTACTGGGCTTGATCTATCCCTAGTGAGGGTCCTACTCCTGTCTCCATACCCTTGCACTGGTTCCTGCAACACTACACCTAGCCCAGCCAAGTTGGACTCATAGCAATTTTCTCCCCCTAGGCCCTTCCCATTACTATCTAAACTACCTGTAGGCGGGTTGCATTTTTTTAATCCAGGCCCATTGTCATCAATATCAACTTTTAACATATCCAGTCCCATCTCCTCATCCTTTTCCCAGTCAACCTCTTGCCTCTGCTGTCTATCTGGTGCCAAAATCTGTTTATTGTCCATCTCAAACGATACCTTCTTTTTTGTTGATTTGACGGCTTTGCATGGGGAGAATCCCGTATTATAGTAACTAGACAATCCTCCTTTCTCTCTTTCTTCTGAGCAACGTTTCTTTTTTTATGATACTTCCTCCTCTATTACTACACTATCTGGCTTGCCTTCTATAGTTATGAAAATTTTTTCCTCGATCTTCTCATCCTCCCCCATATGAATGTTAACCCTGGCTGCCTCTAGCTGGGATCGATTGAGAGTTTCCGAGTGCACTTGTATTAACTTACCCACTCGCTGAGTTACTTGTCTAAATGATTTAACACTCTATGCATACAGAGGAATCCCTTTTATCTGTACCCAGCACGACCACCCTACTCTAGTGTCCTCCCGTCTCCATGGATGCATGTCTACAACGATGGCATTCCAACAATTCATGTTCTCCGACAGTTCTGATAGCATTACCTCATAAGATTAGAATGTAACAAGAACCTTGTCTTCTCCCAACTTACGAACTAGTACTGATATTGGAATCTGATTCTTCTTTAATACGTTGCCACGAACAATGCCCACGATACTCCTACTGAGCCATTCCTTATTCTTCGTCGTCTGTCTTTATCTCTGCCTTTAGGCCATTTCGGCTACCACCTTAGTATATGTTCTTTTCCTGGATAGAACAAGGTTTGGTCCGTGGAAAACGTCACCTGCAAGCCTATGGATCCTCCTCTCCGTAGTGTCAATCCCTCCCCTTATTCTTCCCATCCTCATTTTTCTGCATTTCGATCATGTTTGGGTTCTCCACCCAAGTTAAATGTTGCAACATTGAAGTGTAGTTGGTAACCCTGCATCATGGTATTGTTCAACTTCCGTCTCTACATCTCTTCAGATCTCTCTTGACAAAGAAATCAGACAAAGCCAAACCTAGAATTTCTCATACTCCATTTTCCGGGGATGAAGACATCTACAACTGGTTCTAGTTGCTTAATAGGTATACAAGGTTGTTGGGATTCAAGTCTTCCGGTAGATAGTCCATAAAATAGGTGATAAACCTGTCACTACTAAAAACCCTCTTTGGATTCCATGTCTTTTGGTTATCTCTAGCCATGGCAGGTGGATTCGTATCCAGGAGGAGTGGTGTAATGTCTTCCTCCTGTCTCGTGCTGGGGGGCACAGTGGAGCTGCTGTCTCCACCACTATTAATTGGTCAATACTCGAGAAATAAAAGGATGTGCTACACCCCCACGAAATGAACCACGATATCACACCACTTGCACACATACCTAGATTGGATCATAACTTGCGAATCCCATCAAAGCCTGCAACTCAAACATTTCAATCGTATACCCAGACCATCTCTTACCCTATCCATCAACACACAAAATATATACACAGTTAATTAGAGACCAACAGATGCATTAGGGAACATAGCGAACACACAAGATGATCTTGTAATAATTAGTCACACATAGTGCAAGATATATGCCTCTTATTTAAATTCACACAAATATATTTTAATATGAAAAAAAGAAAAGATTTCTGATCAAGTCGATGATATATTAACTCCGACATGTGTAGATGAATCTCAGACAATACCCTTGCTTTTGTCACGTGATCTAGAACTATTTATAAACATAGTGAGAAAAAAATAAACAACAGAAAACCAAAATAAATACAATAAAAAAAGGACTTCTTAAGGACCCCATTGACTCCTCATGGGTACATAGGCACACTCAAACACAATGGGATTCTTACCTTAGAAATCCCAACACAACCTTAAACTGATGACACACAGACATACAAGTATAATGGAAGTTAACTGAACGAACAAGAGAAAAGGAATCATAACAACTACAGAATTACAGAAACGGAACTACAGGAAATCAAAATAATTGATAACCCTTTACTGTGTTGTTCATGCTCAATGATCAAGAAAGAATAGAAGGTAGCACATAGAAAATAGGAAAGAATAGAGTAGCATACAAAATAGGAAAGAAAAGGTGAGGGTTTGCCAAAAATGAAATAGGAAAGAAAATAATAAATGATTAAGGATGGGTGAGGGTCTACTTATATAGCCTAAGTCCAAAACACAAATGACCCAGCTCGATAACGATACGACCCGAAAATGAATAGATGAGGTTGAAAATGAACCATTCCCAAATATGAATGAACGGGCCAGTTCAATGGCCAACAGATCGACTCAAAGGCCCACGTTTACTCAAAACAAGCCAAAAAATGACGGATACAACAAGGGTAAAATAGTAATTTGTACTTGTTATGTCCCATAATCCAAAATTACATGCAACAATCATTGTAGACCCACTATACACACTACCTTAGCTCACAATAGCATATATACTGAGCCTACAAGGCTAGAACAATTTTAATAACGGAGATAGTATTACAAATAACGATGAAAAAGACAAGTAGATGATCTAAATGAGAATAAATAGTGTCATCCGAGAGACCTGATTGCGAACAACCGTAGTGGGATTAGACGTTACTAGAAACTCATACATGGATTTTGTATTTAATTTATCCCTAATTTGGTTTTCTGTTTGCAATATAACATAAATGAAGACTAGGTGAATAACATATCAGGTATATAGTTTACTAGAACCTATTAAAGAAGTCCTAACCTTGTTTTGTGCTAGAATCCAGATGCCTGATTTTCTATTATGAGGAAATCCATGATTATATCCAATCTTGTTCAGTTACAGATCCAAAGATCAGGCCTTAGTCCACGAATTGGGATTGATTATAGAATTCATGAACAAATTGGAATATTTTTTAGGAAAATATAAATTTTTAGAATTTATTATAATCACCTATTTATGATTGGAAAATCATAAAAAAGAAATTATATGTATTTTTTATGTCAGGATTTGGAAATTGGAAAAGCTAACCCAAACTTTGATCTATTTGTATACTCAACCTAGCTTTTCTAGTCGAACGAGCTATAGAGCATATTGTGGGCTTCGAAACCTATGACTGGATAGACCTTTTTATCTAATTACTTAATTACTGGTATAAGTTGTATAATGTGGTTAATAGGAAATAGTTAATTGAAATTATGCTTGTGTTTGCTTGAGAAATATTGTGTTGAGCATGATAACTAGTATAGTGTGCATCAAGCATCGTGATATGCTATGAACTGTATGTATTGGGTATATTCGGGAAATGATATCGGTATGTGGAATGCATTGTGTCCGCATAGGGTAACCTATGCAACCCTTGAGAGCTCTCTACGTTTGGTAGCGTGGTATGGAGACGTCAGTTATGAGGTATTAAGGATGAATTTTTCAATAAAAAATTTTCTTATAAATGTAATTATATAAAGGATCCTATAATGTAGGGATCAATTAGGTGGAGCTAAAATCACCTAACACCCCAGGATTGTCAGTGGATCGGACTAGGTATGAATTTGACATGGATTTGTATATTTTATGAAATAACGAGTTAAAATGAAAGGAAATAAGAATAGAGCGCCACTGAAGAAGTCTAGTCCAGTCCCTAGCCTGAATACACTGAAAGATATTTCCAGCCCAAATCACAGTCATATGTGCTATGAAGAGTTATGTTTGTTGTATATGAATTGACTGTGATTTCTATGCTAAAATGCACATTATGATTGAATTATGGTATGCCAACACGTTTATTTGATTATAATGATTGTTCTTGTGAATTGCTTAGTATGTTTTTTTCTATCCACTTACCTGACAGACTTCTGTTAGAATATTAGCACTAAGTTCATAAAATTATGATTAAGATCTCACTTCCAGGCAATATGAGAAAATAATGATGGAATAAGTGCGATTGTGGTAACCTATATACATATTATATTTATAGTAGTATTTTCCCTGAATTTTTTTATACATGGTGTCGAGTCTAATCCTGGGTTTGTTGTGAGTCTTCTCGTTATATGATCTTATCCAAACAACATCGTGTTATTCTTTTAGATTTTGCTGCATGATCTTAGTTAATATTTATATAGTTTACTCCATTATTAATTGCTCCATTCTAGCATTTTAGGTTTACTATACATATTGTTGTGTATGATGTGGCAGTATATATAGTAGGCCTACGACAAGTGTCATACAAATTTTTTAGGTTCGGGGAGTGACACCAACTCTGTAGGATCATATCTTGTGCATTCATCAACTTGCTCATATAGTCCCTGTCCCGCCATATAGCCTCATTATTTGGTGTCTCCATGCCTTGTTACAAGACACAAAGAGCTCTCAAGGGCTGCATAGGTTATCCAATATGAATACCATACTTTGCACAATGCATACCCGAAAGCATTTAATGCATCACATGTATCTCGATATAAAGCATAACAAAGCACATTCAAGAAATAAATTGATCATACTTTAGCATGGCACCTCATATCTACGTAACATAGCAGACATTGTTAAAGCATAGTAAGTCATATGTATGAGACCTCATCCCTCTGAGTGCCTAGTCAGCAAGACTGTTCAACGAGAGTGTTTGATTTTGATCAGTTTGACCTGAGAGTTGACATTAAGGTGAACACAGTCATAGAAAACTTATATGTGCATCTAGGTGTCTTACCGAGCATTCTAGCTTGAGTGTGGAGGTTTGAGTCATAGGCAATCGATATTGGTCGATTCTGTGTCCATTTTGAGTGATTGGGGTCTTTAGGTTGAAAAACCTATTTTGGGCCCGTTAGTTATTTTCTGAGCCTAATTAACCATTTTTTTTATCCCAATTAACTATTTTAGCTCATTTTTTATGTTTATTGATTTTAAAACCCGTTTTGGCCCACTCGTGGCATATTGGGCTTTTAAAACATTTTGATTGGGTCCTTTCCGAGATTTTGGGTCGGGGGTATCAATACCCAGCCCGTCCTGACACTTAAATTTTCCAAGTGTCAGAAACAGCAACAACAACCCCTTTCTCTCCCACTTCTATTCTCTTTCTCTCTCGTGTTTCCCTCCTGATAACGCCATTTGAAATCCGTTGATTTTGTTCTGAAAAAAACCACCAAGCATCATCCCGAAACATTTCCCGGCAGATTTTCGCTGTTAGTTGTCGATCAAGGAGCCACAATCTGATCTTTCTTTGCACTAGGGCACTTTTTAGGGATTTTATATTAAGTGCCCTAAATCTCCATTTTTGTTGTCGATTTTTGGTTCCAATAGTTTTCTGTCGATGTTTCTAACTCAATTTGGTAGTTTAGATATATCGAAAACACCCTCTGATTCGTGGGTGTGCAATTTTAGGTTCAGCGGCATTTTTGATAATTTTGGGTGTTTTGAGATTAAAATTGAATTGTTGATTCTGATTGTTTTTTATGCTTAGGTTAGTTGATTTATGTGTTGTGGAGTGTGTTGGTGGTCTGAGAAACCCAAACGTGTGATAGGGTGAGCTTGGGTGTCGATTCGAAGTCGTGAGTGGCTTGTGTAAAGTTTGGGCATTTCGCCTGTTAGTTGGATTTCCGGGATTGTGAGCTGACAGTGTTGTTAGAGTGAGATACGGATTAGTGTCGATTTTGTCGGGTTTTTATGGTTATGTGTGTGTTGGTTCGGTTTGTGTATTTAGGCGGTGCTGGAGCGGCCAATAAGGGAAAAGGTATTGGTGCTGTGTTTTCTGTGCAATAAGAGGTGGGAGTTTATGTTTCATTTGCGTATGTGAAATCATTTTGTGTTTTCGAATTAAAATATGATAATTGTAGAGTTTTAAAGGGAGGCCATACTTTTATTGTGATTGACGTGCATCTTTGCTTCTTCAACTTTCTTGCCATATTTTTTATGCTTGAACTATGTGTTTGAACTCCTAATCATGTTGGTTGTATGTTCATGCATGTGAATAGGCATGTGATCCGATGTTTAAATTGATTCGTGTGACTTGTTTTATGAGTTTATAAAACCTATTGGGTTGGTATCTATTGCATAGTATTTTACAATTCATGCATTGTGCATACTTGTGAAACACTTGTGTGCATATTTAGTACGCATGGATGAAATCAATGTTTAAAGTAACTGTCTTGATACTTGATTTTCCATATGCCTCTATTCCACCGGATGTTCTTATGATGCTATAACTCCAACTGAGGTCTTTGATCTCACTCACTCTTATTGATCTTTCCAGGGCTAATTCAGTTTATTATAGCCTATCGTCCTTGAGGTCGAGTATTTTCGGTGTTGATCTTAGGGCTGGATTACTACACTCGACATATTTTATGTTTCTGACATTTTTACACTTACTCGACATATATGCTTGTTTAGATTATGGTTGTTGATAAGGACCCATTGTAGGCTTGTTTTTACTATTTGACACTTATTACGCATGTATGACTCATATTTTTGTTATAGTATGAGATGCATACCTTGGGAATTTTTGAGTGGATCCATATGAGCTTGTGTGTATAGACTCAGTATGTAGCATGTTTAGGGCCATGTGGCCTATTATATGCATTTTAAAGACTTCCATTATATGTGTGTACATACTCCGATGTTTATTTACATCGGGTATCATTTATGTCATGTCATGCTCCTTTTAAAAGGAAAAATTCAAATTTATATGTATTTTGAGATTTTAGATTTGTAAAGTTAACGCAAGCCTTGTATGGTTTTGATTGATCCACGTGTTGGGCTGATAAGGACTATATGGTGGTGAGGGTCCTATTTACTTGGAGCAAGTCCTCACAGGGTTGGTAATGATGTGCATTGAGTACAAAATTGTTTCAAAATAGCATATTTTACAAGTGTATCACACTCAATGCACATGCATAGTCCAGCTTAGAGTCTGTTTAGAGGTCTTGTTGTCTTTAGGCCTATATCTAGGAACGTGTGTTCAGTTAGTAGAAATGGCCCGTGGTAGAGGTCACAGTGCTTTTAGAGGTCATGATGGCCGAGGAGCCAGAGTTTAGATTTAAGAACTAGATGAGAGCATAAATGCCTAAGGGTCACCAGTAGGTGAGGGTCAGCCACAGGGTGCACTAGAGGCACAACTAGCTCAGGAAGCACCAACAGTTCAGGATTAGGCTTTCTTACAATTGTTGGCCACTATTCAGACTATCCTAGGTCAGATATAGCAGATAATGATGCAGTCTGCAGTAGTTCAGCTGGCATAGATGTAAGCACTATGGCACCACCTCAGCTATAGGTTACAGTAGAGACAGAGGTACAGGATGAGCCAGAGGTTTAGGGTGGTAGGCTACTAGTGCAGCTTTCTAAACTGCTGAAAGAGGCCAAACACTTGGGTACGAGAGCTTCTACGGCACCTGCGATGTGATTGCAGCAAAGAATGGGAAGGACAAAGTGATTCTGACTGCACAGAATTTGAGGTTATCAGCTAAGGACAAAGTAACACTAGCTCTTTGTCTATTGGATAGGGATGCAGCCAGCCAACTTGGGAGGACTTTGAGAAGGAGGTTGACTAGAGGTACTACACCCAGTGTTTCCAGTATCAGAAGAGGTCTGACTTATATCATCTCCGGTAGAGGAACAAGACTGTTTCAGAGTATGAAACTGAGTTACGGGTACTAGCTCACTTCATGCCTGAGGCGAACAGGACCAGTTCCATGATGGCCAACATATTTGCGCATGGGCTCAATTGGGATGTCCGAGGTGTTCTAGCTTGAAGATGAGTAACGAATTCGAGTAGCTAGTGATAGACGTAGTGAAAGTCGAAGAGATTCTATTGGGTCAGCGAGGCTAGAATCAGAAGTGCAAGGATAGTTTTACAAGCAAGAGTCCGATCAGGTGCAACTCCAGATTTAAGCAGAGGCTCAAGGGTAGAATAACTGGTCCTTACCCTTTAGGACAAACCAGGTCTCAGATCACTAGTTTAGTGACCACACACTCTCATCTTATTTGATCTTTTCATAGCGTGAGTAAACCATCTGGGTTACCTAGGTGTGGGAATTGCAGATAGTTTCACCCACCTCCTTGCCCAAAGCCACCCAGTTGCTACCAGTGTGATCAATTTGGGCACATGGCAAGAGAGTGTCCTGGAGGTAGAGCAGCCCAACTAGGTGCTTCACAGTCAAGTATCCCAGCACTTCTAACAGTTCAGAGATCTGGGGTCAGTCATATGGGTTCTCACGGTTCTACTCGAGAACCACAAAGGTCACAAGCAAGCAGCCTTTCTGGTAGTCAGGCTATAGGACAGCAGCAGCAGCAGATATAGCAGTAGAGGTAGTAGATACGCCTCATCACCTTAGCTGATGCATAGGCTATAGCCAGTCCAAATGTCATGATAGGTACAATTAGTGTCTTCTCTTGTTGTGCTAGACTCTTATTAGACCTCGGAGCGAATAGGTCGTTTGTCAGTCCTAGATTAGCTAGGAATGTCGATAGAGAGTTGTCACCCTTAAAGCCACTTATTGAGGTTTTGACATCATTAGGTGAGCAGTTGGCTTGCAGCAGAATGTATTTGGTTTGTGTGTTGAGGATGGGTTTAGTGGAGATTAAGGTAGATCTGATTCCTTTGGACATCAGAGAGTTGGATATCATTCTGGGTATGGACTGTTTGACCAAATACATAGCACAGATGGACTATTTCACAAAGAGGGTATGGTTTAGTTTGGCAGATGGTATAAAGTTCTGTTTTCAGGGTGACAGACGAGTGGTGTCTAATTGTGTGCTATCATGGTTGAGTGCCAAGCATATAATTAGCAAGGGTTGCACAACTTTTTTGGCACATGTCAAAGATGTGATGACTGAGTCCTCAAAGTTGAGCAGTGTACCAGTGGTGAGAGAGTACTAGATGTTTTCCTAGATGATGTGACGGGTGTGGCACTAGAGCGAGAGATTAAGTCGAGATAGAGTTATTACCTGGCACAACACCTATTTTGATTCCACCATACCGGATGGCACTAGCAGAGTTGAAGGAGTTAAAGACTCAGCTTAAGGATTTGGTGGACGGAGGATTCATCAGACCCAATGTATCTCTGTGGGGCACACCAGTGTTGTTCGCGAAGAAGAAAGACAACACCCTTCGATTGTGCATTAACTACAGGTAGCTAAACTGAGCCACAATGAAGAATCAGTATTGACTTCCTCAGATTGACGACTTTGATCATCTTTAGGGTGCTTTAGTATTTTCAAGGATTGATTTGAGATCAGGGTACCATCAGTAGAAGGTCTGAGAGTCAGAAATCCCAGAGACAGTGTTTTGGTCGCGTTATGGCCACTATGAGTTTTTGGTTTTGTCATTCCGGCTAACCAATGCCCCCAACAGTATTCTTGGACCTCATGAACAAGGTGTTTTGGGAGTACTTAGATTAATTTGTCATCATTTTCATAGATGACATCTTGATCTACTTGAGATCTGAGCTGTATGTAGAGCATATGAGGACAGTTTTGGATATACATAGAGCTCGATAGTTGTATGACAAGTTTTGTAAGTGCGAGTTTTGGCTCAGCAAGGTTAGCTTCTTAGGGCATGTGGTATCGGCTAGAAGAGTGCTTGTGGATCCCAAGAAGATAGAAGCAGTTGTATCTTGGGAGTAGCCTTGCAGTGTTATAGAGATCCATAGTTTCCTTGGTTTGGTAGGCTACTACAAGCGGTTTATGTAGAACTTCTTGGTGTTGGCAGGCTCTTTGATGTGTTTGACACGCAAGGGTATTCTATTTGTGTGGACCGAGAAGTGTGAGTAGAGTTTCCAGGAGCTGAAGTCTAGATTGGTGTCAGCTCCAGTTCTCACTTTGCCAGTCAGTGGCAAAGGGTATATGGTGTTCAGTGATGCTTCGAAAATGGGATTGGGATGTGTGTTGATGCAAGAAGGAAAGATTGAGGCTGATGTATCCAGACAGCTAAGGCCACATGAGAGCAACTACCCAACGTACGACTTAGAGTTGGCGACAATAGTGTTTGTATTGAAGATTTGACGACAGTAGAGTTTGCAGTGAAGATTTGGCGGCATTACTTGTATGGTGAGACATGCAGAGTCTACACCGACCATAAGAGTCTCAAATATCTCCTCACTCAGAAGAAGTTGAATTTGAGACAGAGGAGATGTCTAGAGTTGATCAAGAGTTATGATCTGGTGATCCACTACCATCCGGGCAAGGCGAATGTAGTTTTTGATGTGTTGAGTAGGAAGACATCATCTTCCTTATGTCCGAATCAAGTACATCTCGATGCTGATGTGTTTGTGAGCATCTAAAGTTCTGTATGATAATGATGAGTCCGGAGTGTTGATTTTATAGTTGGTTGTCAGACCATCATTATTAGATGAGATTCAGCCCAAGTTGCTTGAGGATTCAGTGTTAGTCCAAGTGAGACAGCAATCATTGACTCAAACCTCGATCACTCAACTTAGATTACTCATTAAGACAACTAGACACATCTAGGCTTCCTATGACTGTGTCCACCTCACAGGTCAACTTTCGAGTCAAACAGTCCACCTCAGATTCCTTGGGTCAAACTGTTGGCATGTTTTTCAGGCTATCTATACCTAGGGACCCATCGACTCTAAAATCTTTGAAGTTCAAGTTTCTTCGTTCAGTTTAACTTTAAAAAAGAATAATTCAAGTGTTTAAAAATTTTAAATTTCATTTATGGGCTTTAAATAACAAATTAAGTATTTGTTAAGATTAACGGGCCAAAAATGGTCATATTGAGTCCAAAGCCAACTAGACACTCAAAATAGACTCGGTTTTATTCCAGTATTAATAAAATGTCTCAAATTAGATTTTTTTTCCATACATAATCTCCCAACATAATACAAGATTACTATTTACACAAGATATGGCGTGCACATATCATTGTATACATAACTTGCCTCGAATGACCCAACAAAACCAAAATGAGAGACAAAGACTATATTTAAGAAGACTCTATGTTACACAACTACACACTTAAGCTTAAAAACGAGATCCAACAATACTGGATCTCACAAGTATCATCATCATCTTTTGGAATCTTCTAGTTGTGTGTTTATGTGGAGTTGAACCAGAATCCGTCCTCATATTTTACAAGATTGTCCGCTGGTCATCTCCATCTAGCGACTGCCTCTCTTACCACATTTGGAGTCATTTTTCTTTTGTTAGTAATCATAAAGATTGATTTTTATCTAATTCACTTAATTTCTCTCTTAATAAGGATAATGCCTAATCAGCTACGATATTAATGTGACTTGGTGGCTTTTGTAAAAAATAAGGAACTCCTTCCTTTTCAGCTCTGCTACCTTGATAATGCTCTCTCCTTGTGCCATCATTAGCTATGATCACTCATTTATTAAATACATCAGTTACTTCAATGAACCTATCAGAAAATCCATACAAACTGATAAGATGTACTCCGCTAGTGCTCTGGTAGATTAAAATCAACAATGATAAATCCTATTCTAGAAACAGAGTAATTATTGTTGGAGGCTTAATGCATGACAATAAAGGTGACTTGCTCGAATGCTTTAGTGTGAAATCTTTTTGGCGATTCCTCCTTTCAAGCTGGGAGTCTTACATGGACTTCATCTATGTTTGTCCAAAGGATATAGAAAAGTAGCATTAGAAATCAAGTCCATTCTTTTTAGAAATTGGGAAGTAGATATCCCCCCCATATGTTGAAAAATAACTATTCTACTGATTCCATGGCCACTCATGCGAATTTGTTAACCTTTGAACATCATTATCTTTACTTTCCTCCATCACCTTGTTTCTTTTTTTTTTTCATTTTAAAAGGAGGCATAACAGTCTAATCAAATCAAATCGAGTTATAATATCTTGGATAAGATACACGTGGGATAAGGATCTAGAAGGTGAAAGCAACCGGTGTTCTCCAGAAGGGAGGGTGTATCCAAAATTTGTGAGATCCCGAATTTTGAATCCTAGAAGTCAAGAAGCCAGTACAGATAAAAAGATCATTTTGCCCCTGAAAAAAAAATGTGTGATGACCGAAATAGGTAAAGAATGTTCAATAGTTATTTCTGGTTTTTTTTTCCCTTTAATTTGAATCTTTATTGGTTGATAATTATTTTAGAAAATAAAATCCCTAAAATTAAGGGAGGATAATTACAGAATTTAATTCTGATAATTATCTTACTTTAATTTATTCTTTAAAATAGGTAAATTAATTCCATAACCACTCTACATATATAGGAAGCCTGCCACACTTAAATCTCACACAAAAAATATACAAAATTTGTCCAATTAAAAACCCTACACCTCCCTATTTCTGCCGAAATCTGCTGGAACTTCAAACAAGTATAACTCTCTCGTACTTTTTTGGATTCTTAGGAATAATAGCTTGTTGGAAAGATCTCTTCATCCTCTTTCCAACCATCATGAGTTTTTTTTTATCTGGAGGTTAGCTTTTATCGTTGAAAGTTAAATCGTATTTCTGCAGAATTACCAAAATCTGCTTGAACTTCAAAATAGCATAACTCTCTCATCCTTTGTCGGATTCTTGCGAATAATAGCTTGTTAGAAAGCTCTCTTCATCCTCTTTCAAAAAAATTTGGGTTTTATTATCTAGAAGTTATTTTTTCTCTGTTAAAAGTTAAATCATATTTCAGCAGAATTGCTAAAATTTGCTTGAACTTCAAAATAGCATAACTCTCTCATCCTTTGTCGGATTCTTGCGAATAATAGCTTGTTAGAAAGATCGTTTCATCCTATTTCCAAAAATATTGGGTTTTTTTTCTTGAGAATAGTTTTTCTTTGTCTAAATTTAAATAATTTTTCAGCGGGATTAGGTTTCAAAATTATGTCATTCTGCCTTCAATTGATTTCTGTTGTTGTTCTTCTTGTTTGTATAATTGGTTAGCATCCATTCATGTTGTAAAATCATGAATTCATCCTTTGAATGTTCTTTATACATGAAATCAGTATGCCCTATCCTTGCTTTATTATTGTCTATCTTGATCAATAGATTAAACTATTAGATTCTGATCTTGTTTCTTTTAATTATACACTTTATAACCCCCTAATCCTCCTTTGTTAACGTGAAATTGCAACCTTTACACCTTGTATGCATGAAATCGCAATTTGTGTTGTGCCCTACTCTTTGTGCCGAAATTTGCATAGTTAATTGTGATGGTAATTTAGGTTGAATCTTGTTAAGTTCTTGGCTATCACATCACACATCCAAAGGGGAGGCATCTACGACATCTGATCACTGGCTTCTGATAGGTTTGGTGAGTGGAATTGGTAAGGAAATAGGGTATTCAATTGGTTATTGAGTATACATGCTTAGTTTGGTTTTGTCTCTGCCTTGTGATGCTATAGGTGGTTCCGAACCATTAAATAAAGGCAAAGTAATAGCTTCTTGTTCAGAGACAAGAGAGGTAGGTTCTATGCCTCATCGGTTTCTCCAGAGATCCTTGTTGCTTGTTGGTTATTTTCGATGCATACTATTATTATTAAATGCGAATTGATTGTAGTGTGTATACATGAATTGTGGATTGGGATATGATTACTTAGGCTATATCGAAACCTTGAGATAGGTTATGTGTGCCTAATTTGCATGTCTTATGTGTATTGAACATGTTGATTGTGTTCTGACAATATTGAGGATACCCTGTTATGGTATTATGCTTTTTGCTTGCCTGTGTGTGCTTGTACGTGTTTGTGTGTCAGGATCCTGTTCCGGTGGCCATTCAGGGTAAAAGCTGATGCTCCTTGGGAGAAGGGAGGCTCTTACTAGTAAGGGAGTTGTATGGTAGTAATCCCCAGCAAGAGCTCGCTGGATGCCTAGTCCTGTGTGATGGCTAGATACGTTGGCCTGTGTGCTGGAAAGAATCCCTAATCCTATGTGCTAGTTAGGATGCCTAGTCCTGTGTGCTGGTTAGGATGCCTAGTCCTGTGTGCTTGCTGGATGTCTTGGCCTGTGTGCTGGCAAGATGAATAGGCTTGCTGTTTAGCTTGTGTGTTAACCTTTTACCTTTTGTGCAGCAAAGCCTTGGACAACGTAGGTGGAAGGGGATGGCCTTTCTTCTTCCTACTGCCGAGAGTAATCTGATGATTTTTACCTGCCTGTGAACTTCTGATTTTCAGAAGTATTGTAGTCCACCCTCATCCTTAGTTTCGGCCCTAACCCATTGATTGATTATTGAATTGTGTGATACCCATAGTTATGTAGGGATGATCAGATGTTGTTTGGGAGATGTTTGTTTAAGATTTCTATAGATTTTATGATGTTGTGACCCTACTGAGATTCTTGTAATCTCATCCCATTGCTTTCACCTTTTTTTTTAGGCTTATGTACATTCGTTGTTCGTGGTACCAATTTGCGAGATCAAGACTTTACGACAGAGCGATATCGCATCACATTTGCATTCTTATCTCCTTGATTGATTGCGCATATAATATGAACATTGGTTGGACTATTTTCTGGTTATTTGGGTCTCTCCTTTGATGGTTTGTTTCCGGATTACTTTAGGAGGATTACATGTTGAATTTTTAGATCTTTATGGGACTTGTGTGTTGTGGTTCCAATGATTAAATGAAAAGACTTCTGGTGATGTTTTATTTACTCCGTATTATGCCAGAATATTTGTCTAATATCATACTCCAATTGTTATGAATGAACATACTAAACATCAGAAATAAGATGGGTAAGCCCTGCAGGATTCAAATAAGTCTTAGTTTTTGGACTTATTTGGGTTTCAAGGCGGTAAGGGTTCTAATAGGAGAAAATAATAATAGGTTAGGATTTGAGGTCCTTACAAGTTTGGTAGCGGAGCATGGTTTAAAGAATATAAATTGGTTATATGCTAACTTGTTTGTTGATTTTGTGTTTGTAGGTAAGAATATACGCACACACTCACTCACTTAGGGGCTAATACTGAAAGGGATTGATATGTAAGATTTACATGATAAGAATGATAATTTGATTTGCTGTGTGTTTAGGTATGTTCTTATGCATGGTATGCCTTGATGTGTTTCAGTGAATGTTTGCTGTGTTTCTTAATATTTCTGAGTATGTGTATGTTGTTGGGACCGAGTGTCCCTATGTGATTTCTATGTTGCCGAATGTATATGCATGTGATTGCGCATGTGATTGCTGATGTGTATTGCCGAATGTATGGGGTGTGAGTTTGCATGATTTTCAAATATGGATTGTGTGAATCCATGCTTGCTTAATGCTTGATGATAATTTCCGAGAAGTGTATATGTGTCTTGATGTGAGTGATGAGTATACATTTACATGTGTGCATGTGATTTCCGAAATTTGTATATTGCTTTCTAACATGTGCGTATCGTCCGGTGCACACCTCTCCACCAGGTACCCCTTCTTTTCCTAGTATCGTATTTACTTATGTGTTAAGTAAGAATCGTATGCTTGTATGGTATGGCAAGGTTGAACGCTACAAGGGATCGATAGGGTAGGTATGGGATTCAGGCTGAACAGAAACCTGTTGAGCAAGAGGAGCCGAATGCACAAATTGAGCAGGGAGGGCAAGCTGAGCCCGAAAACCAAACTGAGGCACCAGCCGCACCAGTCATTGATCCTGTGATGGCACAAATTCTCAATGTGTTACAAGGGATCGCTGCAAATCAGCAGCGTATGGAGGTACAGTTTCATAATGCTCCTACACCCGCGTCTGTGGAAGAACCTATTCCTCTACTTGAACCTGTACAGCTGGTGCATCCTAAGGAAACCGAGAGAATTCCAGTCATTATCACGAAGTTGCTAAAGGAAGCTCGTCAATTGGGATGTAAGAATTTCAGTGGTTCAGCTATAGCTGTTGCAGCTCGTGAATGGATCGACACCTTATACCGTGTGTTCTTATTTTTACGCATCTCTGATGATGACAAGGTTGCCATCGTCACTTTCCTACTTGAGGGAGAAGCCCTTGCATAGTGGACAACCGTGAGCTTGCGATTTGGCGATCGTCTGCCTACAAGCGAGCAGCAACAAGCTTTCTACAAGCTTGAACAAGGCACCTGTTCGGTGCTGGAGTATGAAAATGCATTAAGGGAGTTGGCCCAATTTGCACCTGAAGAGGATCGCTCACTGTACTAGCTTGCGAGAAGATTTCAGGATAGATTGAGTACAAAACTCAAAACCGTTGTTGGTATGACATCGGTGCAGAATTTGCAAGAACTAATTTTTGCCACGACTAAAGCCAAAATGATCGTGCAAACCAAGAAGCCATCCGAAGCCACTAATGGCGGATCTTTTAGGCGAGATTCGAAGTTTAATCGGCATACAGGACCCTATCCTTTGAGGTCATATCCTCCGAAAAACAATGGTGGCAATATTGGTAATAATAGAAAGAACTTTTCTGGTCCGAATTATAATGGATCTACGTGGAATCCACAACCACGTCGATGTTATAATTGTGGCGAGATAGGCCATGTTCAGAGGGACTGCCTGAAACCAAGGCGTATCACAGGCACACCAAATGCAGGCCGAGGTGGATATGCCAACCCCGCTAAACCACCAACACGCACACCAGGAGGACCACCCAATGGATCCGCAACTGAGATGCAACCAAGACCAACAAGGCTATTCACCCTGATTGATGCCGAGGCTAGCTTTGATGTGGTGACAGCTGAATCTTGTGACCGTGAAGAATAAATACCCTTTGCTGCGCATCGATGATTTGTTCGACCAGTTCCAAGGTCCAGCCGTATTCTCCAAGATCGATCTCAGATCTAGATACCATCAATTATGAGTTCGTGATGTAGATATTCCAAAGACCGCGTTCAGATCAAAATACGGCCACTACAAATTTCTGGTTATGCCATTTGGATTAACCAATGCACCAGCTGTGTTCATGGACCTGATGAATTGTGTGTTCCGTGAGTTCCTGGATAAATTTGTGATAGCCTTCATTGATGACTTTCTGATATATTCAAAATTGAAAGAGGAGCATGCTAAGCACTTGCGGATTGTGCTGAAAGTTTTGAAGGATCGACGGTTGTTCGAAAAATACTCCAAATGCAAATTCTGGTTACACGAAGTTGGTTTCCTTGGCCATGTTGTTTCTGCCCTAGGTGTCCTTGTTGATCCGAAGAAGACTAAAGCTGTAGTTGCTCCCCCGCGAATCGAAGTTCGTAGTTTCCTTGGCTTAGCCAAATACTACCGTCGCTTTGTGGAGAATTTTTCATCACTTGCTGGACCATTGACGAAATTAAAGCGAAGAGGAGAGCCGTTCATGTGGAACGAGAAATGCTAGCAAAGTTTCGAAGAGTTGAAAGGACGACTGGTTTCCGCACCAATCCTCACCTTACCAGTCGAAGGAAAAGCATACGTGGTGTACATCGATGCGTCGAAATCCAGACTTGGATGTGTATTAATGCAAGAAGGGAAAGTCGTCGCCTATGTTTCCCGATAATTGCGACCGCACAAAAGAAATTATCCAACACATGATTTGGAGCTTGCAGCTGTGGTGTTTACATTGAAAATTTGGAGACATTACCTGTACGGCGAGACGTATAGAATCTTCACCGATTATAAAAGCCTGAAGTACCTCCTCACGCAAAAAGAATTGAATATGAGACAACGAAGATGGGTGGAGCTGATTAAAGACTATGATTTAATCATCGAATATCATCCTGGAAAGGCGAATGTTGTTGTTGATGCCTTAAACCGAAAGTTTCATCCTCCTTCCCCATCATTTTTGGCTTACATACGCACCTATTACATGCTTATGTTGTTGGAATTGAAAGCTAACCGTGTGGATCTTGGCATTGATTTTTCTAGTTTGTTGTTGACACGAATCGAAGTCACGCCTACCTTGATTGAGAAGATAAGGAATCAGAAATTAGAGGATCCGAAACTAATTGTAATTTGGAAGCAACTTTCTGATGGTGTTGATGCCATAGTTCATGATTTCAGAATGCGAGATGACGAAGTGCTTGTCTTCAGAATCTGGGTATGTGTTCCACAAGATGTTGATATTCGTAATCTTATTAAATCTGAGGTGCATAGTTCGAAGTTCGCTATCCATCCTGGAAGCACTAAGATGTACTGAGATTTAAAGGAGCAGAATTGGTGGCCGAACATGAAACGTCACATTGTTGAGTTTGTTGCCCGATGCCTCGTATGTCAACAAGTAAAGATCGAACATCAAAGACCCACTGGTTGACTACAGTCACTTCCAATTCCAGAATGGAAGTGAGAGCATATCACAATGGATTTTGTGACTGGTTTTCCTAGATCACAGCGAGGATACGATGCCATTTGGGTGATCGTAGATCGATTGACGAAATCTGCACACTTCCTTCCAATACGTGTGATGGATACACCAGATAAATTGGTTGTTAGTTACTTGGATGAGATTGTTCGACTGCATGGAGTGCCAGTTTCTATCGTTTCAGATTGTGACCCTCCTTTCACATCACGATTTTGGGAGAAATTCCAGAATGTGCTGGGTTTGAGATTGAATTTCAGTACAGCATTTCATCCTCAGACTGATTGTCATGACCTGGCCCAAGGGGTTCTCGGTCCAGTAGGCCCGGGCGTGTATGTGTGCGTGATGGATCACAACTGCAACGCTGAGTTCGACTTATAACCACATGGCTCAAAAGATTCATCTTGTTGCAAATGATACCATCACACAACACATATAAGCCCAAGACCTCCCTCGTTCCTTTCCAATGTGGGATTGGGTAACCTGACCCCCCCTACGGACTGGGTCTCACACTGATAGTCAATCAGAAAGGATGATTCAGACACTCGAAGAGATGCCATGTGCAAGAGCGTTGGACCAGCATACCGGTTGGGACTGATGCCTACCATTGGCAGAATTTGCCTACAACAATAGTTTTCATGTAAGCATTTGCATGGTACCTTATGATGCACTATATGGGAGACGTTGTAGAACACCCATTTTCTGGAATGAAGTAGGCGAAAGATAACTAGACAATCCAGAATTGATTGATCAAGCAACAGAGCAATTGAACTTGATTCGACAACGGTTAAAAACAGCTCAGAATCGCAGAAAAACTATGTCAATAATCGACGAAGGGAGCTGGAATTTGCGGTAGGTGACAAGGTGTTTTTGAAGGTCTCCCCGTGGAAAGGTGTCCTTTGTTTTCAGCAGTGAGGTAAGCTAGCACCTTGTTACATTGGTCCGTATGACATCGTCGAGAGAATCGGCCATATTGCATACCGACTTGCCTTACCTCCAAATATGGAAAGAATTCACAATGTGTTTCACGTTTCAATGTTGAGAAAGTATGTGTGAGACCCTGTTCATGTGCTCAAAGAAACCCCAGTTGAAGTTGCTAAAGACCTATCCTATCCCGTACAGCCAGTTGCCATACTATATCATTCAGTTCGACAGCTTCGCAGTCGAAACGTGTCTATGGTTCGAGTTGTTTGGCGTAACGGCGAAATTGAGGAACAGTCTTGGGAGACTGAGGAATCTATCTATGCAAAATTTGCTTACTTGTTTGCTTAGGTACTAATGCTAAAATTTCAAGGACGAAATTCTTATAAAGAGGGGAGGATGTAAGCCCTCGAATTTTGAGTCCTAGAAGTCCATAAGCTAGTGCAGGTGAAAAGACCATTTTTCCCAAGAAGAAAAAGATGTGTGGTGGCCAAAATTGGTAAGGAATGTCCAAAAGTTAGTTTTGTTTTTTATTCCCTTTAATTTGAATCTTTATTGGTTGATAATTACCTTAGAAAATAAAATCCCTAAAATTAAGGGAGAATAGTTACAGAATTTAATTCTGATAATTATCTTACTTTAATCTAATCTTTTAAATAGGTAAATTAATCTCATAACCACTCTATATAAATAGGAAGCCCGCCACACTTAAACCTCATACAGAAAATATACAAAATTCGTCCAACCAAAAATCCTACACCTCCCTATTTCTGTCGAAATTTGATGGAACTTCAAACAAGCATAACTCTCTCATATTTTTTCGGATTCTTGTGAATAATAGTTTGTTGTAAAGATCTCTTCATCCTATTTCCAACTATTGTGGCTTTTTCATCTAGAGGTTAGTTTTTCTTTGTTGAAAATTAAATCGTATTTCTGCGTAATTGCTATAATCTGTTTGAATTTCAAAATAGCATAACTCTCTCATCCTTTGTTGGATTCTTGCAAATAATAGATTTTTGGAAAGCTCTCTTCATCCTCTTTCCAAAAATCTTAGTTTTTTCATCTGGAGGTTAGTTTTATTTGTTAAAAATTAAATCATATTTCAGCAAAATTGTCAAAATCTACTTGAACTTCAAAATAACTCTCTTATCCTTTATCAGATTCTTGCAAATAATAGCTTGTTGGAAAGCTCTCTTCATCCTCTTTCCAACCATCTTGGCTTTTTATCTTGAGGTTATTTTTTATTTGTTGAGAGTTAAATCGTATTTCTGCAGAATTACCAAAACCTATTGGATTCTGATCTTGTTTCTTTTGATTGTACAAGTTATAAACACCTAATCCTCTTTTGTTAACATGAAATCACAACCTTTACAGGATGGTAATTCAGGTTGAATCTTGTTAAGTTCTTAGCTATCACATCACACATCCAAGGGGGAGGCACCTGCGATATTTGATCATTACTTTTTGATCGGTTTGGTAAGTGGAATTGGTAAGGAAATAGGGTATTCAATTGATTATTGAGTATGAATAGTTAGTTTGGTTTTTTCTTTGTCTTATGATGCTATAGGTGGTTCAAAACTATTAAATAAAGGCAAAGTAATAACTTCTTGCTCAAAGACAAAAATGGTAGGATCTATGTCTAATCAGTTTCTCTAGAGATTCTTGTTGATTGTTGGTTATTTTTTATGCATACCCCTGTTATTATTGCATTTGAATTGATTATAGGATGTATATATGAATTGCGGATTGGGATATGATTACTCAGGCTATACCGAACCCTTAAGATAGGTTATGTGTGCCTAATTTGCATGTGTTGTGTGTATTGAACATGCTGATTGTGTTTTGACATGATTGAGGATACCCTGTTATGGTATTATGCTTTGTGCTTGCCTATGTGTGCTTGTACGTGTTTGTGTGTCAGGATCCTGTTCCGGTGGCCATTTGGGGTAAGCGCTGATGCTCCTTGGGAGTGGGAAGGCTCTTACTGGTAAGGGAGTTTTATGGGTGGTAATCCTCAACAAAAGCTTGTTGGATGCCTAATCTTGTGTGCTGGCTAGACGTCTAGTCCTGTGTGATGGCTAGATAACTTATCCTGTGTGCTGGCAAGAAGTCCGAATCCTGTGTGCTGGTTAGGATGCCTAGTCTTGTGTGCTGGCTGGATGCCTTGTCCTGTGTGCTGGCAAGATGAATAGGCTTGCTGTTTAGCTTGTGTGTTAACCTTTTACCCTTTGTGCAGCAAAGCCTTGGACAACGTAGGTGGAAGGGGATGACTTTTCTTTTTCTTACTGCCGAGAGTAATTTGATGAGTTTTACTTGCCTGTGTACTTCTGATTTTTATAAGTATTGTAGTCCACCCTCAGCGTTAGTTTCGGTCCTAACCTATTGATTTATTATTGAATTGTGTGATACCCATAGTTATATAAGGATGATTAGATGTTGTTTGGAAGATGTTTGTTTAAGATTTTTATAGATCTTATAATGTTGTGACCCTACTGTGATTCTTATAATCTCATCCTGCTGCTTTCACTATTTTTTTTAAGCTTAGGTACATTCGCCATTCGTGGTACCAGTGTGCTAGATCAAGGCTGCACAGCGAGATGATATTGCATCACATTTACATTCCTGTCTCCTTGATTGATTGCACATATGACATGAACCTTGATTGGACTATTCTCTGGTTATTTAAGTCCCTCCTTTGATGGTTTGTTTCCGGATTACTTTTGGAGGATTACATGTTGAATTTTTAGATTTTTATGGGACTTGTGTGTTGTGGTTCCAATGGTTAAATGAAAAGACTTCCGCTGATGTTTTATTTACTCCGTATTATGCCAGAATATTTGTCCAAAATCATGCTCCAATTGTTATGAATGAACATGCTAAAAATCAGAAATAAGATGGGTAAGTCTTGTGGGATTCAAATGGGTCCTAGTTTTTTAACTTATTTGGGTTTCATGATGATAAAGGTTCTAATAGGAGAAAATAATAATAGTTTAGGATTTGGGGTCCTTACAAAATTTGTTAGTCAGTCCGCACAAGAGTTGGTGTCGTGAAAAACATGGCAGTACCGTATTTCCCAATTTAAACGCAACAACTACTGAATATAACTGATAATCCTGGTATATATATTATTTTGAGTGTATCTTTAAGGAATCATGCTGAGAGCTACTCGACTGTCCACCTCAAGGATAAGATGAAAATAACCAAGGTCCCAATAGAGAGATAGCTCATAGAAAATACTTAACAATTCCGCATGTACTACAGAAATAGCATAAGGAAACTTAGCAACAAAGCCCCCTTTCCATTTTCCATTAAAATCTTAGATTATTCCTCTAGCACTATCCCCTGATCCTCTAAACAATGATCTATTAGTATTCAGTTTTATCCATTGTTGTAGGGACCTTCCCCATCCAATCAATTGAACTTCTTTTTTATTCATCACTATCATTTTTCCGTAAAAGTATTAATAATTTGAGAGAAGGCAAATCTCATCCTGTTGTTATTCCAAGTTTCCTGCAAAACTCCATTAAAAATATACTGATTTCGAGCTTTCAAATTAACCAATAATATACTCCAAAAATTAAATCACAATCCTTATCCACCCCTTGCTATTTCATCACACTCAAATTTCTTTTCAACTACTCATTTAGATCATCTCCAAAAAATTCTTGGCACATACACTTTGGTATTACTCTTTGCTAAATCAAAGATACCACAGGACAATCCCTCAAAGCATGCAAAATCATTTCCTTTTCCAATCCACAGATCTTGCATCAACTAGAATCCACAATATGATGATTTTATCTTTCTTTATTAGTTAGCAACTTCTTGTGCATAACTAATCAAAGAAAAACTTTTAACTCTATCCAGTCCTCGCCACTTTCATATTCAGTTCTACTTTTTATTTTCTTGTTCTCCCAAATTTTTTAGTAACAACTCATATGTAGATTTTAGCTCAAAACAGCCTGAAGAGGATAATCCCCAATAGCATTCCTCATCAATCTCCAAATCCAGCCATTGAAGGTTAGTTGTTATCAAATGAGCAATATCTGGAGGGAGAAGATTTTCCCATGGAATTCATTTTACTAAAAAAGCACTCACAAAGAAAGATCTCCAATCATCTGGGATGTCTTGATTAACAAATTTTTCTAAGGGATATGGTTATTTAACCCATAAATCCTCCCAAAATCAACACTTTAACCCATTTCGTACATTCCACCTTACTCCTTTATGAAGTAGCAGCTGGAGTCGGGAAAATCAACCTCCAAAATTTTGAGTCACTGGCCTTGCTGGTAATTTTAAAATTTCTTCTTTAGGTAACTTATTTAGCTCTCAACAGCTACACCCACATACTTTATTCTGCAGAAAAATAAACTAGGAATTTTTCAAACATAGAGAATCATTAAAGAGATGCACGGGATTGATACCTAGACCACCTATGGCCTTAGGTTTGCACACATCTCTCTGTTTGACCAGATGTGCTTTCATAACCTCCTTTTCAGAATCCCATAGGAATTTTCTACTCAGTTTCTCCATTTCATCACATATCAACCTAGTGAACCTTTGTACCTACATATTAAAAATAAGAATTGCTTGAAGGACTTAATTAACCAAAACATGTCTTCTTGCCAGAAAAAATGATGTCGGATACTAGCCATCCACTCTTCTCTATTTGGATTCCATGACCGGTCTCACGTTCTCTCTAGGACGCTTGTCATTGTTAAGCACCACTCCAAGATATTTACCAATTGATTTCTCTATTCTAAAACCAAAACTATGTGGTATATTTTCAGCCAAAATCATATTTATGTTATAAGAGAGAGATAATAGTTTTAACCTTATTTAATCTCAAACCTGATGAGGCCCCAAAATCATGAAGCACCCTTTTTATCACCCTCGACTTATTCCATTGACTCACGAGCCAATAAAAGCATATCATTTGCAAACAATAAATGAGAGATGGTCAAAGCCATGTTAGAAAGTTTCCACAGTATCCATTGCCTCTGACCTATAGCTAGGGAAATAGATTGTGACAACCTTTCGATGCATAAAACAAAAATATATTTGTGAGATTGGATCCCCTTGTTTTACTCCATGTGAAGGCTTGAATGGTTCAGTTGGTACTCTATTCCACAGTACTCTTGAAGATGTGTAATGTAAACTAGTCAGCACTATAGTAACTAAAAATTATTGAAAACCTACATCATCAAGTGAATCACGTATGAATTCCCAGGACAAGCTATCATACACCTTTTCAAGATCTACCTTAATGACCATCCACCCATGTTTCCCTTGTTTTATGTGCATTGAGTGAGACACCTCTAAAGCAACTATATATTGTCTACTATGCTATGACCAGGAACAAAACTAGACTGCAAAGGACCCACATCATTCATCACCTGTTTGACTCTATTGGCTAAGACTTTCATAATAATCTTCATACTAACATTATATAAAATGATGGGACGCAGCTGATGAAGATTTGTAGGATAGGTTACATTAGGGATGGGTACAATACTGGTCTCGAAAATGGCTGGATGGATATAAATACTATTCAGAGCGTTACGAACCATATTACAAACAGATTCTTCTACCACCAACCAAGTTGTTGATAAAAAAGAGCAGGAATACCATCTGGGCTAGGTGTTTTTAGAGGTTTCATCGAGAACAATGCTTCCTTGACTTCTTCTTTTGTCACCTCGTGACTAAAAACATCATATGCTTCCCTACTCAATGATGGAAAAGCCCCACATACTTTGTAAACTAATCTCATACCAACATGACTCCAAGTGAATATTCTGAAAAAAAAAATAAAAAAGCTTGCCAACTTACCCTCATTTTTTCTTGAAATCCATTTGCACAATCCATAAAGCAATCGCTCCCTTGCCAACTCTTCTCGACAGAAGAAGCCCAATCCTTATGTGCCATCTACGAAGCAAGAAATCGAATGCGCTTGAATAAAAAGACTTTATCATTAGAAATATTATTACTTACTTGTATAATTAAATCTATATGGTCAAACCCAATCATTGGAAGGTGTAAAACATGAGACTTTGGCCAGAAATTCAGCCAAGCCTCATTCCCATGTCCACAATACAACTGCTGCAAAAGAGTCCCTCTTTGCCAGGTAAAAATAAGACCTTGAAAACAAAGGTATTGTAACTCACATTCTTTCAAAAATTAATGAAAAAGAGTACAACCTTTTGTCATTCTTAAACCTCCTCCGTTTCTTTCTATATAGTTTAGTAATGCATTGAAATCCCTGGCTATCAATCATGGTCGATTGTTAGGTGGAGAAATTTTCTTCAAAGTCTCCCACAACATTTATTTATAAACAGGATTAGAAGAGCCATAAACTGTTGTAAACATTCATGTGCTACCAAAAGACCCAATAGTACTTGAGTGCACCAATTGTCGATTATAACTATAGACTTTCATATTCCATGTAGATTTCCACAGAACCCAAACACCTCTAGAAAACCCAGTAGCCTCAATCTTGATCAAAGGGAAGACATGAGATTACTTTATCCACTTTCATTCCAATGATCCTTGGTTCCAAAAGGACCAGCATCTGAGGCTTATATTACTTCAAAAAAGTGGTAAGGATACGTGAGAACTTAATACTCGCAGCATTATGAACATTCCGAACTAAAATATTAATGGGTATAATTGAAATTGAAAAATAGAAATCTATTAGCAAAATATTTACTAGAATTAAAGCCAATCAGAACAAACTTGGTCTTTCAAGGCTACCTCTTCCAATTCATTATCCTTAGTAGTGATGGTATCATTTTCTATAATATCATCTTTCGATGGAAAACTAAACTCATTCGTTCCTACTTGATCTGTCACGTTTTTTTTCCTTGATGTTTTTATTTTTTATGTTTTCATTTTGGCTTTATTACTAACCATAACAGTTGAACGCCCACTTGTGGGTTTATTTCTACTCCCTAGTCACTTCACCAAGGTCAAAGAAGGTACTTGTTCCTTGTCCAACAAAGACCCATTTTCTGCATTTTCCATAACATCAGGTACAAAAGCAAAATGATTATTCCTATCAAGGGATATTAGTATCTGAACCATAGGTTCTACAATTTGGGAGTTTTCAATCAATGGGCTTTGAATCTGAGCCTTTTCAAGAGTATTTATGTAAGAACCCGATACTTCTTATATATCCTTTAAGTTTGTATGGCTCATCTGACCATCAAACATAAAATCATGCCCTAAAACCCTTTTATGTGTCTTCAAGTTCCTCAAGGTCTGAACTACAGTAGAAGAATCTATCATCACCTCCTTCCCATCGCCTTTCTTGAAAGGATTTTTCTAGTCTGCCATGTCAATTAGCTGTCCTAACTCTTCTTCTTTTACTACAGCTAAAAAGGTCCTCATAATCGGCTAGAACCTCAAACCTAGATGCCACTGTAATATCAAATTTTCCATGTTAATGGATTTAACATTCTCTTTTGAAAATCTCAGCCTACCATGAGCCAATGCTAGCATCCATTTCCCTGGCTCCAACTGGTATAATATTTCCTTTTGTTGATCAGTGACGGAGCAATCTTTAACATTAATTCTACTCTCCTCGTTGGAGAACTAACCAATTACATGAGCCTCACCTGAACACCCTTCTGGATTTTGTTGGTTCATACAAGATTCACTTATGTGCTCATGATGGCCCCAAGGAAGCAAATTAGAGATATACTTTCATATTATACACCCTGTTTCCATCTGCCTATCATAATATGAGACAATAATGGTGTGAGATCCCGTCCTTCAAAGTGTTTAGTCAGCATTTAGATACAGTCAGATCATCAGGATTGGTCAATTTGAGCGGGTTTGACCAGTTGACTAGTCAGAGTTGACCAATATGACCAGCCAGTTAGACAGTAGACCGAGAGTTGACTCATTGACCAAGTGACCTAGACAGAGTCATAGAACCTAGTTGTCGAGTCTAGGACGTTTAGAGTGTCATGTCGTTGGTAGTGTGACAATAGTTTCCACGACCAGTTATTTCTGAGTTTTAACATGCATTAGGATAATTAGTTTGATTTGGTTGTCGATTGAGGCCTGAGTCCTGTGAAAATATTCATCTCCATTCCCATGACCCAAGTATGAGTTTTCAAGACCCGTTTTGAGTGGTCAGAGGCCTTTGAGCCGATTTCCCTTTAATGGGCCCGATTTCAATTCACTGAGCCCAATTACATTTTAACAGCCTAATTTTTATATTTTGAGTTCTTAAACCCTATTTTGGCCCTCTTGGGGCATATGAGCGTTATTCACTATTTTTTTTTCAGATTTTTTTTCTAAAAAAATTAATAATAATAATAAAGCAAAATTTTAAAATAACAAAAATACCCTTATTTAGTCACTAGCTCACTCACGTGAGCAGCCAGCAAACCCATCCCCCGTTCCCTTGCTTTTTCTCCTGACATCGCAAGTAAGCAAGGTGAGTTTTTTTCCCTAAATTCAATTATCCTCACAATTTGATTTTCTTTTAAAATTAGCAACTAGGACTTGTTCCAAATCATAATTCTAACCCCTCTCTACAGATTTTCACTGGTGTTTTATTGATTTGTGGTGATTTTTTTCGAATTTAGGTTTGTTAGGTTAAAGTCGAATTTTAAGGTAACCATCCGATTTTCCTCCTTTTTATTGTCGATTTTTGCTTGCTTTAGATTATTTTAGAGTTGTCTAGCATGCTTGGATGGTTTTTTTTGGTTTCCTATGAGTTTGTTAGGTGTGTGGACATTTTTGGCTTGAATTCAAGTGTGTTTTTGTGGATTTTAGGTCTATATGAGAAATTAATATTGTTGTTGGTTGTGTTTGATAATTTTGAGCTTGCTGGATGTGAATGAATGCTTTCCAGTGGTTGATTTTGTGTTGGTGCAATTATATATGAAATTGGTGGTTTGTCGAGAAATCGGTGCTTTTGATTCGAGTAGTGTTTTTGGTATATTTAGTGTTTGATTTTGACTGGATTGAGTGCCTAATGATTAGTAGAGTATTAGGGAGTAGAATAGATGGGGTCTTAGTTTTATTTTTAATTTTAATTCATTTTAATTATTTAGTTTCGTTATGGTTTTTGAGTTGGTCGGTTGGTTGGTTGTTTGCTTTCATTCTTAGGTGGTATTTTGGCTCGTGAGAAAGGAAAGATTGTGCCTGTTAGTGAGTCGTCTACACAACAAGAGGTGGGAGTCTATGTCTCATTCATATGTGCAGAATTGTGTTTGTTTTATTAATTTAAAACTTAGATAAATGCTTGGTTTTGAGTAGAGGCAACACTTGCATTGTACGTTAACATCATACTAGGTTCATTGAGATGTTTGCCATGATTTTTAAGCACTGATATTATGTTTAAATTATTGAGCATGATGATTGTGTTTTGATGTATTGTTGAGTTGAGAGATTGATTTCTTGTTGAGATGTTTCTTGATTTCTATGATTGCATGGTACATTGTTATTTAGTTTTCATACGTTATGACATATGCATTTTGAGGAATGCAAAAATATGTATATATATATATGATTTCTAGGTGTGACTTGGAATTGACGAATTACGTTTGGTCAATGCGAAGGTAAGTGGATGACTTCTATTTTTGGATAGTGATATACATGTTTTTTTTTGGTTTTGCATGCTTGCCCATTAATTGATGTGAACCTTTTGTGGGTTGTGTTGATTTCTTGCTTTGGACTATGTATACTATTTTTGGATTTAATATATGAGATGAGCAGGGTGCATTAAGCACATTTTGTTATTATTGGGCTTGAGATTGATGAACTTTTTTTGATTATGCATGATTGGGGCCGTGTGACCTAGTGTATATGTTTTTAAATCTTCCGCTGTTTGTGTTTGTACTCCATGACAGGTTATGTTATGTTGAGATTTGTAAAAGTTATATGCTCCATTTTTAAGTTTCAAATTTATATGTATTTTTATATGATTTGGGAAAAGAGTTTTCAAGTTAAGCCTTGTATGGTTCTGATTGGGCCACAAGTTGAGCCAATTGGAGCTGCACGGCGGTGAGAAGCCCAATTACCGGGTTCGGGTCCTCACAAATGTTTTTTCCAGGTTACTTTCAATAGCTACCCTTGTAAAATGACCTTTCTGTGCTTTCTCTATTTTGTAACCTATTTTCTTAAATTGTCCCACCACCACATCAAGCAAAATCAACCACCACATCAAGCAAAATCAAAGCACTCTGATGATAGTAGTGGTAAGGGAAGCTTGTAAACTGAATCCAAATCACTATCTACCATGCCCTAAAATCTAAAAATTTTGTGAGACAATCGTCGTAGGTCCACTATATACATTGTCATGTCACACAACAACACATATAACAAACCTACAAGGATAGAATAAAATTCGACAAAAGAGGTAGATTAAATATTATATTAATTAAACAAATAATAGAGGTAAAAGAAAAATACGATATTGATCTATATGACATTGTGGTGTATTTATAAGAACTGGGTCCTGCTACCAATTTTATGATTTACAAATCATTTAAGATTAATCAAGGTTCTCTGACTGCAAAATATCTTACATGTGAACGGAATACACATCATGTACACAGTATACTAAAATCCATAAGCGAATCCTAACACTAAATCGCATTAATCCTCGACTGTCTTTCTACTCGAAGGGATACCACGGTCATAATTTCTACCTTTTCTTTTTCTTTTCTTTTTTTACAATTTTTATAAATTTTGACCAAGGAGATCATGCCACTTAGCATCACCAGGCTTGCCCAGACCAACCATCTAACCTCCAGGATCATGACATGCATCCCATTCCAAGTGTGCCATGTCATCCAAGCCTCAGGCTTAGGTGACACTTTCCCGCCTATAACGAATGACGTGTCCCCTGCTCATGCAGGCAACAAGTCGCTCAATCCACCTCACGAACAATCAGGCAACATGTCGTCCGAGGTCATCTCCTACCTCCTGATACCCTTGTGAACCACAACAATCCAGTTTTCTAAAACCACCCAATTTGCACCAAAGCTTCACCAAAGTAATACTAAAACCAAGTACTCTTCAATCCAAAAATAAACATCTAATTTCATACCTTATATCGATTATACTAAGAAAACCAAGATCCAGTCTAACATATCGTCTGAGGTCGTCTCCTACCTCCCGATACCCCTGTAAACCGCAGCAATTCAATTTTCTAAAACCACCCAATTTGCACCTAAGCTTCACCAAAGTAATACTAAAACCAAGTACTCTTCAATCCAACTTCAATCCCACAATAAACATCTAATTTTATACCTTGACTCAATTATACTAAGAAAACCAAGATTCAGTCTAATTTGGATATAAACTTACCTGAATCGGATGTAGTCAGACCGGAAACTACACCGAAATGGTGCAGAAGAAATCAGAAGAGAGAGACAGAGCTTTGGAAGGACTTTTGTGCTTGGAACATATTAATTAAGAAACAGAATAGAAGGGAGGTAACCAGGAAGGGTGAGGCAGCACTCGGTTCCTCCTTCGAAACGACATTGTTTCAGGTTTCTCCCAAAACGACAACGTTTTGGTCTACACACACATTATCGTGCGTTTCTTCCCAAATGACCTACAAGCTGTCGTTTTGGTAAAAATGGCTTTTCGCCTGTGTTTGGCTATAGTGATTCAAGTAGACCTCTTGCATGTCAATTCAAATGGTCAAAATAATATTCCTCAGCCTTTATAGACAATATATAGACCTTTCTAAGGTCTAAAAATATCAAAAGCATTATTAAAACTCATCGTATAATTTTCATCCATAAATTACTTAAATAAGAATAATATCTCATTAATCACAATTAATACATCATAGGATCACTGATACCTATTTTAGACTGATTAATGTATATTCCTGTTATACACATGTCACAAAGTTCATTTTCCTAAGCATGATGGGTAATGGGTGGTGAAATGACCGAAATACTCTCGGGCCCCATTTTCAAGAAAACGCATTCTGTTATTCTTTTCTCGGAGTCAAAACCTCAAATCAACACCTATGAGTCCCGATGACTCATCAAAAGAGGATAGGGATATCGTAAACCTAACCACACATCTTATGGGCCCTAAGGCTACATAATGGCCCGAATTAATAAAATCATCAAATAAATTCTAATCATCCTTCACAAACACTCAATTAGTCCATTAGACTAGTAATAAATCATGGGCTATGATTAATAGCCCACTAATTTCGTCGTCAAAGTTTGATTGAACCTTCGGCCCAAGTAGCTCAAAGGGTCAGGATCTCACATTATCGATTTGATTCTTTCCTCTTCTAGGTTAAACTAGGAATGCCAAGGCTGAATTGAAAGATAGTTCCCCATCAATGTCCATGGACCCTCCAGCAACGCCCTCAAGTAGTCAGATTCCTTATTAAGCTTCACCAGATAATAATGATTATCAATATTTACCACTTTAATAACTATTGGCTGCCATAGTGTCAAGATCTTGTTGTACAAAGCCTTATATCCCACAGTACACCCTATTACTTTGATTAACATCACAAATTTCATCAAATCTTCCATAAATTTCTTTGCCAACTCTAAGAAGACCACTATCGGATGTCCAGTTCCCAAAGTAATTTGGACATCATAACCGGTCAAAACCAGATTTTCATCCAACTGTTCCTCAACATTGATGAGTCCTTTCTCTATAGAATTCTGGAGCAAAGCTGACTTATAAGGAGATTGCATATCCATAGGCACCTGTTCTTGTACCATCGGATCCCTTGTATCCCGATGAGTAACCTTAGCCAGTCACGTCCCGGATCCCAAAAATTTCATGCGACAGTCACTAGTAAGCCCACTATATACACTACCTCGTCATTTGGTAATGTATATAACGAACCTACAACGCTAAAATGAAGCTTAAAAAAGGAGATGTATTAAAGATTTTATTAAATAAACAAACGACAGAAGTAAAAGGAAAAGATGATGTCTATCCCGGAGGCATTGATGTATAATATTATTACTTGGTCCCACTAGTATATATATATGATTTACAAATCATTTATGATTTATCAGGATTCACTAGTTACAAAATGTCATGTAAGTGGACTAGGGGAATGCATCATGTACACAATACATTAGAATCCATAGAGGGATCCTAACCTCAAATTGCTTAAATCCTTGCCTGCTCGTCTGCCTAGAAGGATGCCACGATCATCCCCAATCATATCCAATCCTATTCGAATTCAGATCAAGAGACCTAGCAGAAACATGCCAGGTGAGAGGATCGGAAAAATATATATAATACAGCACAAGCATACACATACAACAGTATTAGGCACACAAGTGCATCAATATATCATAGTCTACACATAAAATCATTTCATGCATACAACACCGTGACTGGGCTTGGCTTTAACTCACAGTCTGTCCGGCGACAAGAGTGAGACTGAGATTCGTTAGTGGCATTTCACACTTACCTTCATTATAACTTACCATTGCTCAAAACCACTGATGATGCAAGCGTGTTAGGTGATGATAGCTCCATCTAAGTGGTCCCTATTTTGCAGGATCTTGTCTCATGTCTGTCGGCTTGCTCGGTAGTCCTTGTCCCATCTTATAGCTTCTTACTTGACGTCACCATGCCTTGCTACCATACCCAGAAAGCTCTCAAGGGTTGCACAGGTCACCATATGCGACTTTTGTGTTTTGTATTTTCATACCCAAATATATTCAATACATCGTATGTGTTTTGATATAAACACACAGCAAAGTACATTCATGCGGTTCACAGCATAGCATAAGATATTCACACAATTCATAACATAGCAGGCGATTTAATGCATATCAAAACAAGTAACATTGCAATTCACATGTTTTTTATAGCACACATAACATTTTAATTCATTTACTAGTTATCTTATTAGCCTTCGTGTGATAATTCATGCCAATAATCAAAATATTAAAAATATTCATCCACTCAAGTGTTTTCAAGCTCATATATAACTCGTTGGCTTGCAGGACCGATTTCTCAAAGTCCTGCCACTGTAGGTATCCACTTACACATGATTATAATCAAATTCTTCAGATATCATACTCAATACATAATAACACATAAAATCACACGTCTAGCCCTTTTAATCGCACTTTTTTATCCCTGAACCAATTTGAAACTAATTCAGAAAATTTTCCTACTTTTTTAAAACTTGTACAATTTATTTCATCCTTTAAATCAACTCTAAATTAAGTAATTTTTGTACCCCTAGATTCATCCCACTCCCTACGTGCCACATCATTCGAGCCTCAGGCTCGAGTGATACCCTGTCACACCTTACAAATGACATGTCGCTCGATATATCACTAAACGACATATCATACACTGGCTGGAGCAGACGACCCGTCGTTCGACTGAGTTGTCTTCAACCTCCAGCCAGTAAAACAACCAACAATTTGAAACCTTAATCCCTGAAAATCGAGTAGTTTCTTGCGCCCAACAAAACTCTGCAAAACTCATCCTACCATAACCGCAACTTCAAACCAAAGCTAACCCACAAGTTTCTATCATTTTTCATCGATCAAAATTAGCAAATCAAGAGGAAGGAGATATCCGGATTCTAGGCACAAATCTTGCCTTAAACTAGCCGGGAAACGTATTATTCAGGTCGGGATACACTCGCAAATAGGCATGGAAGATTTTGAAGAAGAAACGAATGCTCAAAAGCAAAATGAGTGGTTAGATGTTAAAATGGGATCTTCTCCTGGAGATTGACTGGAAAATGGGGCAAACCAAGAGAGGCTAAGAGGCAGCCGATTCTGGGAAAGAAACAACATCGCTTGGGCTTGACTCGAAACGACGTCTTTAGGTTTGACTCGAAACGACGTCGTTTAGGTTTGACTCAAAACGACGTCATTTAGGTTTGACTTGAAACAACGTCATTTTATAAAAATTATTATTTTCTACTTCTAAAATCATTAGAAATTCATAATAAATACCAAATTTATCAAAACAATACCGAGAAAATTCGTGTGCACTCCTTCTGAAAAGTACTATCTATTGAAAATCAAAATTTAAATTTTTTATTAATTTCAAATTTATTAAAAATCAATTACTCTTCAATTTACCTTAGAAAAATCATCATAATTAATATTACACATCTGAGAATTCTCAGAAAATTTGTACAACCCTTAAAATCAATCAATAGACCTTCCCATGGTCTTAGAACATTAATACCATCATTATAACCCATCATAAGATTTTTTATCCAACAATTATTTAAATAAGAATAATATCTCATTAATCACGATAAATCTCCAAAAATACACTTAGTTGATCATCAGATCATTGACACCCATTTAAAACTGAATAATATATATTCCAATAATACATATATTGTAAAGCTTGTATTTCTAAGCATGACAGGTATTGAGTGGTGAAATAATCAAAATACCTCTGGGTCCCATTTCCTATGAAAACACAATCTGATGTTTCTTTATTCGGAGTCAAAATCTCAAATTGATACTTATAAGTCCCGATGACTCATCAAAACCATATAAGGATATCGTAAACCTACTCGTGTATCGTATAAGCTCTAAGACTATATAGTGGCCCAAATCGATAAAATCGTCAAATAAACTCCAATCATCCTTCACAAACATGCATATAGTCCATTAGACTCGTTATAAACTCAAGCTATGATTCAAAGCCCATTAGTTTGTAGTGAAAATTCAATTGGGCTTTTTACCTAAATAACCCAAAGGGTTAGGATCTCAGATCCTACCCACCTTACAGAAATTTTCGTCCTCGAAAATCACTTAGATCGAGATTACTCTTAATGAAATTAAATTCCTCATCGACACTTACAACACCCATGTGCATACTCTTCATCTTCTATATCCACCACAACCATTACTTCGACTATAGTTCAAACCATATCAGCTATCAAAAGCATACGCCTAGCATTATAACAAATGACTTAACCACAAAATTGGCATTTTATCAATTTATTTCTCATCTTTCCTCATAATGTAACTCAACATTAAATGACTAAATTCAGTACATCTAGTAATGAGCACACTTCCATACACATTTCTAGATGATAGTCTTGCCGTTCACATAGAAATTTGATTCTACATTTTATCCAATCGCATAAACGTCAATCACCATACACATGACATAGAAAGCAAGTACTGCCTATGAATCTGACACTCTCGCATATCAATTCAACTTCTACATCAACTTTGATTCAAACTAGAATATAGCATCTTATTATATTTTCTTCATCCATTGGCTTGTCATGATTGCCCTTATATCTCAGTTTATGCCATATACAATGATAAACAATATCAAACACTTATAACTTGCAGTAATAACCACCATATTTTCACTAGCTCTACTCCACATTTACCCTTATTTTCTACCAATTCAAATGAAATATAACTCAAAGATATCACACTTTGGTCTCATTATACTAACCTTTCACTTCAATCACTATATATCGATCAACCTTGCATATTAAGAATATGAGACAAACTCATAAATATTTAGTCAAAACTTAAATTTCTCATCTCACACTTAGCACAACTCGACATTGAGTCAACCATATCAAATTCATACGAACCAATAACTCCATCTCTTTGGCATATAGATATATCTATATAATGCACTCGAGCTAGAATTTCAGAGAGAGAGAGAGAGAGAAAAACTAATGGTAGTCCTAGCCAGGTATAAAGAAAAGTCTTGGTTATAAAGGTGATTCTCTTTTATGAGGTATCAAGCTTCTTTGATAGTCCTAATATTGACACACTAAAATCATGTTAAGAACCCCAAATACGAAGTCTGTCTTCACTGAATCTCCAATCTCATTCCAGTTCTCTACCTCATTATTAAATGAATAGTCCCATCACATCCTTTGGTTTATCTAGTATATAGGGTATAAGGACATAAGTAATAGTCTATCCTTCATCCTCGATAAGATGGTTGTATCTAAGGCAATCTGAGGCATCAACATAATCATTTCAAAATATCGACCTTATCAAAATAGGCAACTCTACACCTTTCTTATAGCTTCACACATCGAATATCCAACTTCATTTCATATACTTGAGGTAGTCCTTGCTCGTAGTGGGTCCATAAAATCCAACTAAAGTCATACGCATCACTACTATGATGATTATGTCATTACTTCTACAAATTCAATTTAAAGCTTCTCAAACACCAGTGGCTTTGTCCAAATAGTTTTACCTACAATCAATCATTACTATACGATGTAGATGATTCTCTTATCTAGAATGATATGCAATGAATGGCTTGACACAAAATTTTCTTTCATTTGGTCAATAGTGATCGTGTTCAAACACAATACATACCTTCCCGCTATCAGGTTGGAATGCTTCATCTAGTTGATTTATCTAATTTTTATAGTATAATCCAGGGAATCCATAACTTGGTACACTCGACATAGAAAGGAACATGATAATAGTTAACGCCAAACAAATGTCTTGTACAAAGAATCCCAAGACACATCAAGCAAACTGGACAAACTATATTCAATAGGTTCATACCATTAGAATAATTTGATTTGACTATTACCAAGTAAACGACAATGAGATGATAGTTCAACCATGTAGTCAATGATATGGATTCTCAAACATAGATGGGCACATAATAAAAAAGACATGCTTCCTTATCAATAAAATTTTCACCCTCTCGAGTGATCATTAGAAGATAGTGTTTGAATAAAGAAGACAAGATGATTCAATTTCAGCAAGACAATTAATAACACATGTTGCTATCACAAAAATTTTGCACGTAAGGTGCTAATTGAATAATAGCTCAAGTTAAGAAATGACAAACAACTCTGTTTTTCAAGAAATGATAGCAACATACTCCACTACCAGAAAAACTATCATGCCTCGGATCTCAAAAATTTCACGTCATAGTCGTCGTAGGCCCACTATAGATACTGCCTCGTCACTTGGTAATGCATATAACGAACCTACAAGACTAGAATGAAGCTCAATAGCAGAGATATATTAAAGATTTTATTAAATAAATAAGCAGTAGAAGTAAAAGGAAAAGACGATGTTGACCCGAGAGGCATTGATGTATATTTATTACTACTTAGTCCCACTAGTATTTATATGATATACAAATTATTTATGTTTTATCAGGATTCACTAGTTACAAAATTCCATGCATATGGAATACAAGAATACATCATGTACACGATACACTAGAATCTATAAGGGGATCGATACATCAAATAGCTTAAATCTTCGACTGCCCATCTACCCAGAGGGATACCACAATCATGCTTGATTATATCTAATCCTGTTCGAATTCAGTTCAAGAGATCTGGCAGAAACTTGCAAGGTGAGCGAACAGAAAAAACACATATAATACAGCACAAGCATACACGCACAGTAGTGTTAAGCACGCAGGCACACAAGTGCATCAATATATCACAATTAGCACGTAAAATCATTCCATTCATGTGGAATACAAGAATACATCATGTACACGATACACTAGAATCCATAAGGGGATCCAAACATCGAATAGCTTAAATCTTTGACTGCCCGTCTACCCGGAGGGATACCACGATCATGCTTAATTATATCTAATCCTGTTCGAATTCAGATTAAGAGATCTGGAAGAAACCTGCTAGGTGAGCAGATGGAAAAAACATGTATAATACAACATAAGCATACACACACAATAGTATTAAGCACGCAAGCACACAAGCACACAAGTGCATCAATATATCACAATTAGCATGTAAAAGCATTCCATGCATGTGGAATACAGGAATACATCATGTACACGATACACTAGAATCCATAAGGGGATCCAAACATTGAATAACTTAAATCTTCGACTGCCTATCTACCCGGAGGGATACCACAATCATACTTAATTATATCTAATCCTGTTCGAATTCAGATCAAGAGATCTGGCAGAAACCTACTAGGTGAGCAGACGGAAAAAACACGTATAATACAGCACAAGCATACACACACAATAGTATTAATCATGCAGGCACACAAGTGCATCAATGTATTACAATCAACATGTAAAATCATTCCATGCATACAACACTATGACTAGGCTTTGCATTAACTCACAGTCTGCCCAGCGACAGGAATGGGACTGAGATTCGTCAGTAGCACTTCATACTTATCTTTATTATAACTTACCATTTCCCAAAAACACTGACGATGCAAGGGTGTTAGGTGATGGTAGCTCCACCTAGGTAGTCCCCACTTTGCAGGATCTTGTCTCGTATCTGTTGGCTCCCTGTCCCGCCCTCTAGCTTCTTACTTGGCATCTCCACGTCTCGCTACCAGACCTGAATAGCTATCAAGGGTTGCATAGGTCATCCTATGAGACTTTCGTGCTTTGCATTTTCATACCCGAATATATTCCATGCATCATATGCATTTCGATATAAACACACAGCAAAGCACATTCATGCGGTTCATAGCCTAACATATGATATTCACACAATTTATAACATAGCAAGCGATTTAACGCATAAAAAGACAAGCAACATGGCAATTCACATGCTTTTTATATCACACATAATATTTTAATTTATTTACTTATTATCTTATAAGCTTTATGAGATCATTCATGCCAATACTTAGAATATTAAAAAGATCTATCCACTCACGGGTTTTGAAGCCCATGCATAGCTCAATGGTTTGCTGGACCGATTCCTTGAAGTCCTGCCATTGTAGGTATCCACCTACGCACGATTATAATAAAATTCTTCAAAAATTATACTCAATACATAATAACACATAAAATCACATGTTTAGCCCTTTTAATTGACACGTTTCTATCTTTGAATTTGAAACTAATTCGGGAAATTTTCTAAATGTTCCCAATTATTTCAAATTTTTTTTAGTTTATTTGATCTAACAAATCAACTCCAATTTCAATAATTTTTAAACCAATAGATTTCTTATTCAATATAGTATTTTCTGGAATTTTTCTCGAATTTTTATCAATTTGCTAATATTTTTCCTTAATTTTCTACCATTCTTGCCCATTTTTCCATTTTTTGAAATTATTTTAGATCTGACCAATAACATTGTGCCACTTGTCATCTCCAGTTGCGTCCGGACCTACCTCTGAGCTTACAGAATCATGACACGGATCCCAATCCCCGCGTGCTACATTGCCTGAGCCTCAAGCTCTGGTGATGCCCTATCACAACTTACTAACGACACATCATCTACTCATACAGGTGATGTGCTGCTCGATATGCCGCCAAATGACATATCATACACCAGCTGGAGCAGACGACCCATCTTTTGACTGGTTCATCTTCAACCTCCAGCCAGTTCTACAACCAACCCTTCGAAAACCTAATCCCCAAAAATCGAGTGGCTTCCTGTGCCCAACAAAACTCTAGAAAACTCATCCTACCATAACAGCAACCTCAAACCGAAGCGAAACCACAAGTTTCTATCAATTTTCATTGATTAAAACTAGCAAATCAAGAGGAAGGAGATGCTCGGATTCCAGGCTCAAATCTTACCTAAAACTAGCTGGGAAACACATGATCTAGATCGGGATACACTTGCAAACGGGCAGGGAAGAATTTGGAGAAGAAACAAATGCTCTGTACCAAAATGAGGGCCTAGCTATTAGAATAGGATCTTATCTCGTAGATTGACTGGAAAATGGGGAAATCGGGAGAGTCTAGGCGGCAGCCATTTCTGGGAAAGAAACGATGTTGTTCGGACTTGTCTCGAAACGACGTCGTTTTATAAAATAACCTCCCCCCTCTATAACATATCCAAACGACAGGGTTTGTTGTTGTTTTGACCAACTCTAGTTAAAACGGCACACCCTCCTATCATTTCAATATATATATTATTTCAATATTAAAATAAAATAATAAAAATTATTATTTTCTATTTCTAAAATAATTATAAATTAGTAATAAATACCAAATTTATCAGAAAAATATTCACAAAACTTTTTATGTGCTCCTTATGAATAGTACTATCTATTGGAATTTGAAAATTATTTTTCTCATTAATTTGAATTTTTTTTAAAAAATTAATTACTCTCCAATTTACTTTAGAAAAACCATAATAATTAATATTACACATCCGAAAATTTTTAAAAAATTTCTCAACTATTGAAATGAATCAATAGACCTTCCTAAGGTCTTAGAACATTAATACTATCATTACAATCCATCATAAGATTTTTTTATTCAGTAACTATTTAAATGAGAATAGTATCTCATTAATCACGATAAATTCCAAAAATATACTAAATCGATCATAAGATCATCGACACCCCTTTAAAACTCAATAATATATATTCCAATAATACACATGTCATAAAGCTTGTATTTCTAAGTATGATGGGTATTGGATTGTGAAATGACCAAAATACTCCCGAACCCATTTTCCATAAAAAACGCACTTCGATGTTCCTTTTTCGGAGTCAAAACCTCAAATCAACAGCTATAAGTCTCAATGACTTATCTAAAAGTGAATAAGGATATCGTAAACCTACCAGTGTATCGTTTAGGCCCTAAAATTATATAGTGACCTAAATCAATAAAATCGCCAAATAAACTCCAATCATCTTTCACAAAGATACATATAGTCCATTAAACTCATTATAAACTCGGATTATAATTCAAAATCCACTAATTTCGTCATAAAAATTTGATTAGTCCTTCGACCCAAATAACCTAAAGGGTGACATAGCCGGTGAAGGAGGCACCTTTGTTGGTGCATCAACTTCCATAGTGACGAAGGAAATCTTATTCAAGCAATAAGTTTGTAGCTTGAATCTTGGAACTTTCTTGATGCAGACAGCCCAGTATTTTAAAATGCGGTAACAATTCGACACCTTGTCTTTTTTTTCTTAAGCTAACATGCCTGATTTATATTTTTAAAAAATCAGTGTCTTGGGGTCATAACCCTACATTGTCGTGCAAAAGTAGCTGTAATAAAGGTTCAGGTGGGTCTCGTAGCTTGTGTGTTCCCAAAAGTAAGTTACATCCATAACCTGCTAACCAATCAGCACACACATTTGTTTCATGATAGTTGTGACATCACCTTAGTGACCATGGCCGCTTTAACAATTCTTGTATATTTTGAATCACTTTAGAATAAGTGTTGACTCTATTATCTGTAGAAATAATCATGGATAGAGCCACCAAGCTGTCTACTTCTAATATGACTTGTGGCAAACTCGTTTCTCGACATAAGATTAGACCCTGTAATATGGCCAATAATTCAGCATGGATAGCTGATATCACATGAGAAAAGCGGCATGTAAAACCAAAAATCCTTTTTCCTTCCCAATTTCTAATCAGTTTGCCTGCATTTCCTTCATTATTTCTGGAAAAGTATCCATCAGTATTAAGTTTAGCTCCGTCTTGCGGCGGTCTCTCCCATCCCACTAAATGAGGAATTTTTTGGTGCATTTATAGCTTTTGTTCACCAAGAAATGCACAACCGTGAAGTGACTATCCTTATTTGACTTGCAGACCAAACTTCCTTTATTGATTTCCCAAAAAAAAACTGGTTTCGGGCTTTCCACAAAAGCCAACATATAATCCCAAATTCCACATTCCATTCCTGATCCTTCCCTCCTTTATTTCTATGAATATTGACCAAAAGACAACTAAAGAGATACTGGTTGAAAAATTGCTCTCTTTGACTGCATTTTAAAAAAGAAAGTCATGTTAAGCGAGCCAGTTCACAATTTCTAAACATATGTAAAATAGTCTCTTCTTCCCTACCACACACCTCACACATCCTAGAGAATGCAATTAGATAACGATACCTCTTTTCATTAGTCAAGAGTTTTCCATGCATTGCTAACCAGAGAAAATTTTTAATTCTTTACAGACCTCTCCACTTCCAGATCCCATTCCATTTCTTGTCTTCTTTCCAACTCTTGTCTTACGCCAATAGTTCATAGGCTGATTTAACCTCATAGCATCCTGAAGTGGATAATACCCAGAACATGACATCCTCCCCATTTTTCCCATGTAAAGGGAGATGGAGTTTACCTATATACACTATGTCCTGAGGAAGAAACTCATGCCATGAGCTTATTAAACCCCACCAACTCTGCTACAGACAAATCACGCCATGTCAATGGTACTTCCTTTATAGTGTATGTAATTAAAGGTTTAGGCAGTTCAACCCAAAAATCCTTCCAAAATTCGCAAGATTTTCCATTACCTAAGACCCATCATATCCCTTGGTTGTAGCTTTAACCATAGCTTATCCCCTTTCCATAAACAAGAATCACCATCTCTACTTTTGTAACTAAAACCAGGTCTAGGAGTAACATATTTTGCATGCAAAATAAGAGCCAAAAGCATTTGAGATTGAGAGAATACAAGCCATGTTACTTTCATTAACATGGCATCATTTTGTATGCTCATATTTTTAATTCCTAATCCGCCACAAGACTTAGGCCTACAAATCACATCCCAGTTCACTGTCTCTCTTTTTTTTTTTTTTTTGAAGAAACGATGCATCTGATCTGATGTATTGGTGTTCAAATTTATCTACAATCAGTCAGACTATAACCAAAATGTAAAAACATAAACAAACATGAATAATTAAGCTGCCTAATCAGAACTCAAGTATCTTAATCATTCACCCTTCAACTTAGCACCTGATGCCAATTCTCTATTGCCAGTAAATCTGCTCCCCTATACACAATGTCTTTCAGGTTTGCCTTAGCCCATTCCAACCCCTGAGTCATTCCCTCCACTGCTATGTCTTTGGGGCTTTTTTGCTTTCCTCTAAACACTCTTCCATTTCTTGCCAGCCATATGCTCCACACACCAGCTAATAATATACATTCCCACACCCTTTTTTGTTTTTAACCAGGAAAAAAGCCACTCCACTGTGTTATTAGTTTTCCAAACGACCTTGGCAATGCTCCTCTCACACCCCATTTTCTTAAAATCTTCATCCAGCATTGCCATGCTGTAGAGCACAACAGTACCACATGATCGGCATCCTCCTCCACCCTATTGCAGGCATCGCATCCCATTTCTTCTTCATTTATCAACCTCAACCTATTAAGACGTTCTTTGGTCAATATTCTATTTTGACAGGCCAACCAAGCAAAGGCTTTGCTCTTTGGGGTGCCTAGGCATTTCCAGACATTCAGACTGTTCACCCTTAGACCCTGGAACTGAACTTCTTCCAGAACTTTGCAGCAACTTTTAACTGAAAACTCTTCTCTTCCGTCTTCCCAAATAATTTTGTCCACCTCCTCTTGAATCGGGCTTACACCCACTATTCGATCTTGTAATTCCTGCAACAACTCTTCTTCCCAAGCCAACAATCTTCTTCTCCAAACAAAAGACTAGACCCACCTTCCTTCAACCCACTCTCCCATCATATCGACCGAGTGGTTTTTCTGCATCGAAACATCAAACAGCCTCGGGTACACCATTTTCAGCTCTTCATTATCAACCCAACTATCAGACCAAAAAGATATAGTATTTCCATTTCCCAACTTCCATCGAAATCTCTCTCTTATAGCGCTAGACATCGGATGATTCCCGTTCACGCAGTTTAGGATGCCCATCCAAATCTTAGATATGTTGCGATTATCAAAAACCACACCTTCTCTCCCAAATGTGGGTTTGTACACATCGTATACTAGTTGGGCCCAAAAACAGTCCTGCTTGGCGAAAAGTTTCCAGCACCATTTCAGCAGAAGTGCATTGTTCTTCACCTCCATACACCCTAAACCCGCCCCCCCTTTTTCCGCAGACAAACACACCTTCTCCCATTTCACTTTATTCAGACATTTAGAATCCACACATCCCTTCCAAACAAATCTTTTTGTCAACATCACCATCTCTCTCGTTACCTTCCTTGGTAGCTTGAACAATGACATATAGAACAATGGGATGCTATTAAGAATCGATTTTACTAGAGTGATTCTCCCACCCATGGACAAATATTTTCCTTTCCAGCTCGTAAGCCTCCTCCTAAAATTGCGTATTACCCCTTCCCATGTCTTGTATCTTCTTGTATTGGCTCCCAAAGGTATTCCCAAATACTTTATTGGGAAAGATTCTGATTTACATAACAGCCTACTGGCCATAGACTCCACCTCTTCTCTAGGGTAATTGATCCCTATTAGAGCACTCTTGTGGTAATTCACTTTCAACCCTGTGAGTAAAGCAAAGCATCGGAGTACCCTTTTCAAATTCCTAAGACCAGCGTCCCCATCACTGCTAAATAATATCACATCATCTGCGTACTGTAGATGAGTTAGGGACTACGAACCCATCTTTATACCCCTTATAAGACCGACCTCTTCAGCTCTTTGTAACATTTTGGATAATGCTTCCGCAACTATATTAAATAGAAGAGGCGAAAGCGGATCTCCTTGCCTCAAGCCCCTTCTCAGCTCAAATTCTTGGGTGAGACTGCCATTTACAAGGACATTAGTCCTTGCAGTCGTCACACCATTTTCCACCCATCTCTTCCATTTCCTGGGAAAGCCCATGTTCTCCATTATTTCTAGCACAACTCCCCAACACACTGAATTGTAGGCTTTGGAGAAGTCAACCTTTAGACACCATCGCTGTTGTCTAGAGGATTTAGTATTATGAATTACTTCTGATGCAATCATAACAGATTCCAGGAGTTGTCTACCAGCAATGAAGCCCATTTGAAAGGGAGATATCAATGGAGAAATAACTCTTCTAAGTCTCTTGGTCATCATCTTGGCCACCACCTTATACATCCCAGTAATCAAACTAATAGGTCTAAAATTGCTGAGACTAGATGCGCCCACCACCTTTGGAATAAGAATCAAATAGGAGTTGTTGACTCCTTTTGGCAATTTCTCCAAACTGTAGAATTCATCTACCATTGTCTTTAAATCATTTGCTAGCACGTCCCAAGCCTTTTTGTAGAAAAAGAAGTTGAAACCATCGGGCCCAGGTGCTTTATAACTCCCACAATCCCACATAGCCTCTTTGATCTCCTCCATTAAAAAAGGCCGTATTAACCCATCGGTCTCATTACTCTGCAATCTACGGAAAACCAGGTTCCCGACGCCAATCCATTGATTCGGATCAGATTGAAACAGATTTTTGAAGAATCTAACCACCTCCCGCTTTATCTCTTCCGGATCCTTGGTCACTCTCCCATCTATCAATAAAGATCCCATCTGATTTTTTTTCTGCCTGATACTAACGCATATGTGAAAAAAGCGTGAGTTAGAATCTCCTAATTTCAGCCATTGCACTCTTGAGTTTTGTCGCCATATCGACTCAATATGACTTTTGACTTGCCACTTCATCTCCTACAACTCTCGGTATTTCTTTTCCTCAGTCTCATCACAGCTTCCAGCCTCTTCTCTTCTTTGTTCTATCACCTCGATCTCTTTAATTATTTCATCCAATTTGAAATCAAGGCCAACCGAGTGCTCTCTATGCCAGCACTTGAGTTTAGACTTAAAAAAATTCATCTTTCGTATCAGAGAAAAATTTCATGGGTATCGTTCACTGCCTTCCACCCAAATCCGATTTACCACCCTGATAAAATCTAGATCTTGCCACCACACATCCCAAGATCGAAATGGTTTTGGTCCCTAGGAAATCGTTTTCTCCTTGACCATGATTGGGGTATGATCTGATAGTCTTTTATGCCCTGCCTCTAAACTGAAATCAATGTGATCTACTGCTCACTCAACACTGACGAAAGCCCTATCAATCCTTGATGCTCCTCTTGCAGAAAACCAAGTGAATCTTCTACCAATCAGTGGTAAATCAATCATGCCCACCTCTTCAAGAAATTTTTGTAACTTCTCAGCTCCCCTACTATCAAAAGTGTTGCCTGCCCGTTCGAGAGGGGATAACACCTCATTCATATCACCCAAAATCACCCAAGATCCCCTTTGATCCGCCTTAAAGCTCAAAATTCACCGTCTCTCTTTATGAGCCTAGTAAAAAATTCTTGCTAATTCTATCCATTTCATCGCATACCTTGTTCGGTATCCTGCAGGTTTGCATACTATAGCTCGGTATAGCTTGTAGTACCAATTTGACTAGTGTTTGCCACCCTGCCATTGAGAAACTAGTATGCTTCCATCCTCCAACCATTATTTGTATTTTATTAGTAAGTGGTTGAAATGTCGCTGCAACTTGCCTCTTGAGAGGAATCATGACACCAAGGTACATCTCTTCCCTCTTGAAGCCAAAGATTCGTACTATATTATTTGCTAACTTACTCCCCACATTAGCTGAAAAAGATATAGTGGTTTTTTTAATATTCATCATCAGACTCGATGAAGCTCCAAAATCATGAAGAATCTTCTTATCAATTCCCACTTGCTCCAAAGAAGCTCGAGCCATGAGTAACATATCATCAACAAAGAAAAGATGTGACACAATCGAAGTAGACTTTGACAAACTCCATAAAATCCAAAAATTATCCCGTACAGCAACATTAATGGCCTGAGCCAACATTTTCATATAAAAAACAAAAATATAAGACAAGAGTGGATCACCTTGCTTTACCCATTGCAATGGTTGAAAAGCTTGTCAGCTTCCCATTCCATAACACTCTGGTTGTAGTAGCACTCATGCCATTCATTACACAATCAATCATATCACGTGGTAAACCTGCTTCCTCAAGAGTGTCTCGGATAAAATCCCAGGACAAGGCGTCATTCGTTTTCTCAAGATCTACCTTAATAACCATCCAACCTTGTGCTCCTTGTTTTTGACTTTAAAAATGAATAATTTCTGAAGCAATAATAATAATATCAGTTATATGTCTTCCAGGCACAAAACTAGACTGCATAAGACCTGTAAGCTGGTTGATAACCCTTTTGACCCGGTTAACAAGTACTATGGTAATGATTTCATACTTACATTACAAAGACTATGTGGACGTAATTGATCCAAACATGTAGGATTTTCAATTTTAGGAATCAGTATTATATTGGTTTCACAAATAATTAGATCCAAAGGCTGACCACTTACTGTTGCAAATACTAGAGAAATAGTAGACTTCTCCACTATCAGCCGTTGATTTTGATAACACAAAGCAGGAATTCCATATGGGCTTGGTGCTTTTAGTGGCTTCATATAAAAAAATGCCACGTTTACTTCCTCAAATGTGATCTGTTGAGATAAGAAAGCACTATACTCATTGCTTAACATAGGAAAAAGTCCACTATAAAAATACTTTGGCCTCTTTCCCTCATAATTTTCATGATAGATATTACTCAAAAAGCTAACAGCCGCCTGTTCAAGTTCCTGACAATATGTTATCCAATTCTCACTTAGTCGCAATTTGTTGTAGATACTTTTTCTGTGTTTGGCTTTAGCTTTCTTATGAAAGTATGCTGTATTCTGACCCCCTAAGTTGTAAAAATCACTCATGGCTTTTTGACACAAGAGTAACTGTGAAACCCCATCCTAGATACTTGTCCAGTCAGCAAGTTTAGGTATAATCAGTAGTTCACGTGTCCGTTTAACAGTTTGACCAAGACAAAAAATCGAGGCCGATTGTTTTTATTTCCAAGCTGGGCTTGTTTTTCCAAGTCGGGCCAGTAGGGCTTTGGGACCCAAACTATTTAAGCTTGTGTTTCTTATTTGGCATGCTCCAATTCTTGAAATATTAAATACGTATATTTTGGGAATCGTATTTGAAAAGTCTTCTAAGCCTTATAGGATTCGGATTGGTCCACGTGTTGGCCTTGTCCGGGTTTCACAGCGATAAAGGTCTATGTCACGACCCGGCCCCCGGACCCTTGGCCCAGTAGACCCGGATGTGTATGTGAGTGTGATGGATCACAACTGTAACGCTCAGTTGGGCATATAACCATAGGGCCCAAAAGATGCATCTTGTTACAAATGATCCACTCACACAACACATATAAGCCCAAGACCTCCCTCGTTCCTTTCCGATGTGGGATTGGGTAACTCGGTAACCTGACCCCCCCTACGGGCTGGGGCTGGGTCTCACAATCTCCCCTCCTTATAGACTTCGTGTCCTCACGAAGGGAGCCAAACGTAACTGACTTGGGATCAAACTCACGAGCCCAAACGTGAACACACAACACGGCCCAAGCCCACCCGGAAGAGAGAACGAGATTGGCTCCGCTACCATTTGTCATGACCCGGCCCCCTGAACCCTCGGCCCAGTGGGCTTGGACGTGTATGTGTGCGTGATGCATCACAACTGCAACACTCAGTTGGCCTTTTAACCACAGGGCCCAAAAGATGCATCTTGTTACAAACGATCCACTCACACAACACATATAAGTCCAAGACCTCCCTCGTTCCTTTTCGATGTGGGATTGGGTAACTCGGTAACCTGACCCTCCCTACGGGCTGGGGCTGGGTCTCACAATCTCCCCTCCTTATAGACCTAGTGTCCTCACTAAGGGAGCCAAACGTAACTGACTTGGGCCCAAACTCACGAGCCCAAACGTGAACACACAACACGGCCCAAGCCCATTTCGAACACGCAACATTTTGATCTGGAATTAGACATGCTACCATTGCGCCACGTGAGACCTAGCCCGTAGGTGGGGTGTCAGGTTACCCAATCCCACATCGGAAAGGAGCGAGGGAGTTCTTGGGCTTATATGTATTGTGTGATGGTATCATTTGTAATAAGATGCATCTTTTGGGCCCTGTGGTTATAAGCCCAACTGAGCGTTGCAGTTGTGATCCATCACGCACACATACACGTCCAGGCCCGCTGGGCCGAGGGTTCAGGGGGCCGGGTCGTGACAAATGGTAGCGGAGCCGATCTCGTTCCCTCTTCCGGGTGGGCTTGGGCCGTGTTGTGTGTTCACGTTTGGGCCCGTGAGTTTGGGCCCACGTCAGTTACGTTTGGCTCCCCTCGTGAGGACACGAGGTCTATAAGGAGGGGAGATTGTGAGACCCAGCCCGTAGGGGGGTCAGGTTACCCAATCCCACATCGGAAAGGAGCGAGGGAGGTCTTGGACTTATATGTATTGTGTGATGGTATCATTTGTAACAAGATGCATCTTTTGGGTCATGTGGTTAGAAGCCCGACTAAGCGTTGCAGTTGTGATTCATCACACGCACATACACGTCCGGGCCCGCTGGGCCGAGGGTTCAGGGGGCTGGGTCGTGACAGTCTAGTTTTTGGGTTTGGGTCCTTATAGTAACTCTTCCTGCAAACAAATATCATCAAACTCCTTAAGCAAAGAGACTTCAAGTCAACCTATAGAATCCGTTGGATGCAGTTCCAAGGCTCTCTGAGCTCCACTTATTCGCGCGAGTATCCTTTTCTTTCGCTTTGCTGTATTACCAAATATATGATAATTCCATTATGTAGCTTTAAATTTGAACTTATCTAGTGTCTTCTTAAAAGAGAGTGACCCTTGCCAATGATCCTTAACAAACCTAACCCAGTCTTCATGAGATATCCAAGGTCGGCAACTTGTCTTTGTATTGCTCGTGTTTCATTAAAAAAGAAATAAAATGGATATTTCATGTTCTAGCATTAGGAAATAGGAATAAGTATTCTAATTAAAATTTCAATTATTTAATAAAAAAAATATTTTATTAATTTTATTTATTTATATTTGTTTATCTAAATATTGGACATTTTTGGTGCTAGACATAAAATTATGTAAATCATCATACCAAACATAAATTTTGCAATATCTATTTTATTTAAATCAAATCAATTCTGATAATAATTCTAATATAAATTGGTCAAATCCCCAAAGCTTCAGCGCTTTGAATCTATTCCCCTCCTAAACTACAGTCTTTGGCACTCGGCACCCAAACCCATATAACGCAAATCTGATGTCCTAATTCCGACGCTTACAACTCCATAAACTCTCTTGAGGAATTATTCTTCCTATGCCATGGTCCAACAGATGAGAACAAAAGCCGCAGCAGCTCCCTTTCCCCTTTCCTCCTCCCAACCACCCTCAGCCTACGCGTTACGGCGTCCGGTACTCTTTCCCTCTCTCTCTCAACTTACGTCTTTTCTCTCATTTGAATTTAAACAATTGGCGATGAATTGTTTTCGCAGGCCTCCGAATTTCCAAGCTCTAGTGAGCACGATCGAACGCGAACCAACTGTGAGAATGATTTCGGAACTAGTGGGGATAATCAGGATGGCGCTCAAGTTTGCGGACCAAAACGGTGTCGTTCTGAGTGCTCTGTGGTGGAACACACTTGTGTTCAGTGCAGTAGAGGTGGGAAAGGGTTGTTGGTTTGCAGTCAAATCAGCTGCCCGATTGCGTTTCATGAGGAGTGTTTCGGGATTAAGCCTCAGGTTGATGATACAGGCAAGTTTTACTGTCCTTACTGTTGGTACAGTCGGGGAGTCTGTCGAACCAAGGAATTGAGAGAGAAGGTTGTCAAGGCAAAGAAAGGGTTTATGGATTTTTTGGGCTCCAAAATGTCTGATAATGGGAAAGAGATGGGGAATGGCGTAGGTGTAGTAGAGTCTGTTGAAGAGAGAATCCGTGGAGGGTGTTTGAGTGAGATGAAATCAGATGGTAGAGTGCTAGTTGAGGTGGTGAAAGTGGAGGATCATCGGAAGGATGAGAGAGGTGGAGTTGAGGAAGAACGACTGACCAGATTGCCTGGTTCTGTAGATGGTGGCGAAGACGTGTTTCTACGTGTAGAAGAAGGAATGCCTTCGGTTGATGCAATTGAGGATTCTCCGAGTGAAGAGGGAGTGGATGAGGAAGAAGACATATCAGACTCTGACGAGTCTGATAATTTGGTGGACGGTCGACTAATACAGGAACAAGATGATGGAGTTGCAGATGGCCTGGATGTGGGAGTGTTTGGGGACGGAAATCACGATGAACCTCTTATTAAAGTTGAGCCTTTGAATGTGTATCCCATGCTAGTTCATGAAACAATTTATCAGGATGCATTTGATGATAAAATCCAATGGGACACAACTGGAAACTCAGCCATGGTTACTGGAGCAAATTCTTTTCCAAAAGTGCCAGAGAAATCTCGTTTGGATGCTGTTACCCCTTCACGTTCAAAGCGCATCAAACGTCCTCCTTACAATCATGTTGCACAAACTAAAAGTTGCGTTTCATATGTGAAATCATGCCCTCAACCAAGCATGACCTGTAGGAAAGAAGTTAGGAACCTAATTAAGGAAGTTACTCCGTCCAAAATATCTGGACTACCTCCAGTGTCTTCCAAGAAATGGTGAGTGGGTTTCTTATTAAATTATCTTCTCCTAGTCATACATTTTTTTCCTCCTGTGCTGACTTTGTTGCAAAGATATGCTGTTCTACTGTTGGAAGTCAACATCTGTTCTTCCTAGTGTATAGGACAAGCCTGACGAATTTTGCTGATGACAAACGTAAAAGATTACATTGGTCATCTGAAGAGGAAGAAATGCTCGAGGTAATAACTGACATACCATGATTCTTCTCTGGTTGCAGTTCCTGATTTGGTGTTCTTTTCTGTACCAACTGTTGGGGCCGACTATATTTTAAGTAATTGCAAAGGGTTATGCGCTTCATATAATGCTTTAAGAATAATTCTGTACAAGAATGGAAAAAAGAGGGATATTCCTAGTTGTTGGGTGCAGAGTTGTCCCCATTTGATTGGTTTTGGAGATGATCTTCAGAATACTGGAGCATTTACAATCAGTGAACTCGCTAGCCATGGGTTACAACTGACATCATTCACCTGTGTTTTTGTCCTTTGATTTTCCTTGACAATTGTGGAGTAATGAGAAATGATCATTAACTGGCTTCAAAGCTATTAGTTGAAACATTTATTGTGCTTTCCTGTCTGTTGAGATTGGTTTTTAAACTTCGATATTTACAAACGAGGGTTTGACAAGGAGTGCGCTCTGCTCTTCTCCTTTGAATCCCAACACTGTGGTTTTTGTTGGCCACTTAGATATGATGTTGTGGTTAAGGCTTGCTATGATTTAGGGATGGCCAGTTTTGTGGAAAGTAAAACGACATTCAACGTTTTATGTGTTTGTTTTGGCATCTTTTTTCCCTGCAGGAAGGCGTAACCAATTTCTCAAGCACAGTAAACAAAAATCTTCCATGGAGAAAAATCTTAAAGTTTGGCCATCACATTTTTTATCCATGTCGAACTCCTTCTGATCTGAAGGATAAATGGAGGAGCATGAGGAAAAAGACCTAAGTAACTAACAAGCAGGTTCTTTTGATTATGTTGTAATTGAGGTAGTTATATTTATCTTGTAGCTTAGCATATATGTATATGCAAACAAGTACGAAGTCATTTGTACTCATTACTTATGTCGGATGGACTTCAAGAACCACTGTGCTGTTTTTTGTCTGGCTCAGGATAACTAACAAGAAGTTCAATACTTAAATCTTTGCATTACGATTAATTTCTAAAGTCTATTGCATGATTAGACATTTAGGGTTGAGGAAGGAATTAAATATTTTGAATAGAATTATGTGTAAACTAGTTGATTATTCTTGGTGCAATAAGGGAACCATTTTGATGACATTTTTTCCCCCAAAGCATGGAGACTAAACAACAGTTTTAGACTTGCGTGAGTGAATACGACGATGAGAGGCTTAACTCTTCAAAGCATGTTTGAAAGAAAATTGTTTTGTGACCTTGACTAGTACTGGGAAGACGTTTCCATGAACACTCCATGATTCTTTCCTTCCTAGGTGAATGTATAAGGGTTTTTCCACGTTGACTTCTTCCAACATTGGGTTATTCTTGATTCTTGACTGGTATTCCAAAATACCAATCTTAACCTTTTTTTTTTCTTTCCTGAAGAAGAATTTATCTTACAGTATCCTATCCTTATTGTTAAATCAACTACTTTTCCTTTCAATTGCAGCCCTTCTCCTCTACTATGTTAGTCCACGGAATGAGAAGAATCAAGGTGCTCCACAAAGGAATTCTCTCGGGTCTTTCCAAATAATTATAATGTGATTTCGTTTTCTATTCCTCAAAATTAAAAGCCTAAAAACGCGTTTCCAATTCCTAGAAAGAATTGGTTGACTTGGACTTTGGAAAGTAAGGCAGAACAAACACAAGTATTGATAAGCTGCTTGCTGCTCATGTCCCTTATTGTTCTTACTACTAGCTTTGCTTGAGCATAATACCAAAAAATGGGGAGGTTCAGTTGGAATGCTGGTGTTTGTGCCTTGGCCGTAACTTGTGTGGTCTTATCAGTGACTTGGAAGACCATGTTAATAGAAGCCAGCATCCCCGAGTTTAAAGCAATTCAAGGTGAAGACCTCTCATATTTTAAGTTTCAATTTGTTCAATAATTGTACATTTTGTAATCCCTTGTTTTAAATTAAAGGCATAATTATGCCTACAATTTTGCTTTTCTGGATCATGATCTGGTGTCTTTTGTCTTAGACTTTGTATTGACAGAAAGCCAAGTGCATAGGAATCTGCGGGGCCTTCCCCCTATTCGCAATAATCCAGCAGCAGCTGTCAGTCCCCATCATGATGCCAAGAAAGGATGAGAAAAATCCGAGAAACTATGTTAGCCAGAAAATCCTGTTCTTCTTTGGCCTTACAATATTTTGAAACAACTTATGCAACTTTAGTTTAGCCTCGATCATGATATTCCTCTGTAAAGAAGTCGTATCATAAACCCATTACTTTAGCAGATATCCTTGAATTGAGAATGTAAAAAGGATGCCCGGTAGGTTCAGCATTCGCTGTAATCGCAGATCATAATAAACTTTCTTGCTTGGATGACTTAATATTCTCTAAATCAACCAACCATACCAATTAATCTCAAATAAGATTTTGTATGGAAATTAAAAGAGGAGTATCCTTGATTTTTCTTAAAAAAAAAATGTATATATATATATATAACATTTATATATTTTATTTATAAATCATAATCTATTTAACATTAAAAGCACTTGCTGTGCTCGGTTAGTGTAAGAGATTGTCTTGGTAGTCAAGATGAGAAATACGATACTTGAAAATAAAAAAAAAAACGTGTTCACAAGAAAGCCTGTGAACTTGGACCGTTGAAAAGTACAGAACTGACTTTCTTTGCATATCCTATCCTTCAAGTGCCTAGTTAATTGTTAATTACAGTCAGATTGAACGGAATGGTTCATTTGTGGAATTTGACCCTTGGCCTAGTCAGGATGGACCATTTGACCAGCCAACTAAACAATGAATTAGAGCAGTTGATGTGATGTCCTGTCACACTAAGAAGAGTCGAATCCACGTAAAAGTGGGATCAAATCCAAACAAGAATTGCTGCTATATGAATCTCGAATGTCCATCGTGTCCCCGGCATACCCTCTGAATGTTGGAATAGATGATGTCGTAAAGGATCTGCAGCGTTGGAATGCTGCAGATTGTGCAGTGGTATTTGTGGCCTCGATTATCTTGTCGATTATTGTTTTCATGCTCCGGTCACATTAATTTTTCGTTCATAATCTTTATGTACGTAGGATGCCAGATTTTGTGTTGACGGAAAGCCAAGTGCATCGCGAATTGATGGTGCTTCCCCCGCGTGAAAGTAGACCAGTTGCTGCTTACAAGAAATGCTGGTTCCACTCTCCTCCAATTTTAGCGTAGAGCTATCGTACTTAAAACTATCATGGCTACTTAGTTCAGTATCTCACAAGATATATGTAATTGTATTTTTTGTATTTTACTGTGTTTACTTCATTCTTCATTTACAATTTGATGTCATGCATATAAATTTCTGTTAATTTGCATTTATTTTTTTATAACAATCCATCATCTCTATCACATTTCCATGAAGATTTACTGATAATACGTTTATTTAACAGATATTTTGTGCTTACTATTTTGATATATAGTAATATTTATGAAAATCCACGTTCTTAAATACTAAATCTAATTTGTTCCTGATTTCATCCATAAATACTACATATCTGCAGATTTTTAGTACGGAGAGCACCTAGATTAAGGGAGCATTGGAACCACTGCAAATCTCGGAATTGAAGATGTGCAAATAGTTGACCGCCACCTCGATTTCCTATTTTACATCCTCTAGGAATCTGTTCTTTTTCGGCAAAACAAACAATTATTTTGGACTTAAGCAGGGGATCCTGCGAGATCCAATTTTGAGGGTATTTATGTCCAGACTGCCTGTGGTCAGATCTTATCTTTTGCTTATGATTTACTTTGAATTTTAGTTTGATCATCAGATTATGAATGGCTAAGGATTTCCATTCCAATTCAAACCAGCCAGGGCGAAGCCCATAGTGTGATTTATTATTAGTAAAATTCCAGTTCTAGTTCATCTTTCTTTTGCATAATTCTTGTGGTTTCTAATTCTGTTGTTTCTGATCAACTCGATCAACTCAATAGAATAGATTCCTACATTCAAAACTAGTGCGAGTATCTTGATTCATGAGTGACCCGTTTAGTGAGTGACACACGTAACGAGACAAAGAGAGAGAAACACACTTGGTGTGTGAAACACGATAGAAAGGAGAGGATAGTTGAGGCCTGACGACATTCGCACTCTGAGACTAGAGTTATCAGAAAGACGGAAAAGCGAAGAGGCCTTCAGACATTCTAAGTCCCTGGAGTGGCCACGGTCATACCAGCCATCTCCTTTATGGTGCCTAGATTGGATTGGAATTTTCTGTCTTAAGGAGGGCCTATGACCACGGTTCGGGCACGACGCTCAGGGAAGGACTGGATCATCATAACTCTGAATGCAATACAACGTTTCGCATTCTTTATTAACTACCATTGTTCGATTACAACTTTGACTATAATCTCTACAAAAATTCTCTGTCACATCACACGGAGAGTACATCGGGGTCACGATGTGCACTCAGCATCATTGCAGCAATAGTCTTTGCTTGGACTTGATCCCTTCTTGCCAGTAGATTTGGCCATTCTTACCACATGCTACCATACATTTGAAGGAGGTACTTTGGAGTGAAAAATGATACCATACCCAATTTGGCACCGCTGTTAGGGACATGGTAGAATAGTCCAGCATACTAAAGTCGCATGTCCAGATCTAGTCGGACTGGTAATCTACTCCCACTAGATCCTGAAATTGAGTCTACTTGTTGATGAAATAATGCACAACGCAGAAGAGAGGCTGTAGCACAGGATCTACCTGGTCTTGATTGAGGTTACGAATCAGACTAGCAATACCAGGGTTTAGCCGAGGCATCCACGAGTTCGTCGTAAGAAAGAATCCATTTCAGAATAAAAGAAACAAATCAAATGGCCAACAGAGGCTGAAACATGGAGATTGGTGAACCTGCTAGAGGAGCAACTAACTAAAATCCGACCATCAATATCTGTGACCCCAATAATGACGATCAGGGGCAAGGACATGAAAAAAATGTTGGAAATAAGAGAAACTGGTCCTGCAGGTTAGTGGATCCCTTCCTCAACAAAGAAGATAATGATATAAAAGACGGGCCACTTAGACCCATGGAAGAAGAAGGAACAACCAGAAGACAGAGGTGGCCGATATGCATCAGACATGGAGAACTGAATATTTCCTTTGAATTGAGAAAGAGTCTTATTTAGATGCTTCCATCATTCCATGGACTATTAAATAAACACCCTAACAGTCACTTAAGGAGATTTGAATGGCTTGTTCAAGTTTCAGACCATAGGGTCTTTCTGATGACGAAGTCTTTCTTCGATCATTCCCTTTCTCCCTTAAAGGGAGGCTGAGAACTGGTTGTTTAAGCTACCACCTCACTCTATTGGTTCATGGGATGAAATGGTGGACACCTTTCTATTCAAATATTTTTCACCTTCAAAGGAAGTGGACCTCAGGCGTGCTATAGCCTCATTCAACCAAAAGAAGGATGAGAACCTATATAAGTATTGGGAGAGGTTCAAGAAGTTGTGCTCATCATGCCCCCAACATGGGTATTCAAACTTCTAATTGATGCAAGCGTTCTATGAAGGCATGATTAATGAAACCAGGATTCCGGTGGATTCAGTTGATAATGGTTATCTACAAAGCCTTGACCATTAGGAAGCACGTAGTTTAAGGGGATGAAAAGATACAACAAACAAGCCAGTTCAGCGGTTAGGCATTTAAAACCAGAAGATCTAGCACTTGTGAAAGATCTTATCACTTCAGGAATAAATGATGGTTTCCAGAAATGGACTGCCAATGTAGCCAAGGTTTAGATGAAGGTTTATGAGTTTTGTGGGAGCATAGACCATGAGACCAATTTATGTCCTACTATAACGAATAACAATGTATAGGATGTCAACAAATACAATCAATATATTCCCTTATATAGAAGGAACATAGAGGACATGAATTAGATGACCTACGAGCAACGGAGGAACCATCCCAACCTGTCCTACGGAGGAGGTTCACAAGGTCATCAAGACAACCGATAGCCCGAGTCTAAGTTTGACTCCAACAATCGACCTGGAGGATCCTATATAGACAAACCCCATTAAGTAGCTGAATAGATGAAGTAGAGGAGCTGAAGAATATGAGAAAGCAAATGTCCATTAGCTAGCAAGGTTTCCTCACATAGTTGGCTACCATTTTGAACCGTCAAGAAGTCCGGGAATGTTAGTTACCTCCTCAACCTGAAATTAACCCTAAACATAATATGAATGTTGTGGTTCTTAGTTCAGGAAAGAATTACCGAAGCCATCAGCTCGAAAGAAACCTACACGCCTCGAGGCCCTAGTGAACCCCTGAGATGATTAAGAACCTGAAGGATCTCAAGTCGATAATCAAGCTCAAGCCAATCAAGAGATAAAAAAGCCCAATTCCAAGGAGAAATAGAAGCTTCAGGGTGTCGCTATACCAACCAAGGAGAAACCAGAGGCTGAGGTCGAGGTCATACCTTGACTAAGGATCACCATACTGCCACACTTCCCTTCCAGGCTTATGAGAAATCATAAATCCTAGGAGGAGTAAGAGATCTTGGAGGTATTCAGGAAGGTTGAGGTGAATATTCCTTTGCTTGATACTATTAAGCAAATCCCACGATATGCCAAGTTCCTGAAAGAGCTTTGAACCAAAAAAAATGATTAAGGGATCATGAGAAGGTTATGATGGGAAAAAACGTGTCTGCTATGTTGCAGAAGAGTATGCCTTGGAAGTGCAAAGACCATGCATGTTTTCAGTTCCAATAAAGATTGATGAACAAGAGGTGGCACAAGCCATGTGTGATATAAAGGCCTTCATTAATGTAATATGCCCTTGTTTGTATATCAGTCATTGAACTTGGGAAAGGTGTGGAAAATAAGACTGGTATTATAGTTGGCTAATAGAACAGTTATCTACCCGATTTGTGTTCTTGAATATCTGCTGGTACAAGTAAAAAGACTGGTATTTCCTGTTGATTTCTTCATCTTGGAGATGGAGAGCGATGGCCCTCAGCTCATCCTACTGGGAAGGCCATTCTTGAAGACCTCAAGGACAAAGATTGACGTGCACAATGGATTTTTGACCATAGAATTTGATTGCGATATAGTTATATTTAAAATTTGGAAAGCCATGCGGCATCCTAACACTGAGGCCACAACTTCAGCAATTAACATTATCGAGCCACTTTCCCAAGATACATCAATCACCATCAATCCGGAAAAGCTGAAGGTAGCCTTGAAGCATAGTCTAAACCTCAAGCTTTTCAACCAAGATAACATGAAGATTGATGATCTAATATTGGATGTCCTCCATGACCTTGAGGGGAGCACAAAACACTTTGAGGAGCTTAATTACATCAACCTACTAGTATCACATGAGAAAATTGTTCCCAGTATTAAGCAACCACCCAAGCTTGAATTGAAATCACTGTCAGCTCATCTACAGTATGGTTACCTCAGAAAAGACAATAGCCTACTGGTCATTGTTTCAAGTAAGTTAATAATGAGAAGTCTAAGCACCTGCTTAAGGTATTGAAGGAATACAAGCGAGCCATTGGGTGGACTATTGCCAACATCAAAGGTATCAGCCCTTCCACATGCATACACCTGATATTAATGGAAGAAGGTACCCAGCTCAGTTGAGATGCTTAAAGGTGACTCACTATGATAGACGTAGAAAAGAAGGAAGTCTTGAAGTGACTGGATGCAGACATAATATATCTTATTTTTGACAACAAATAGGTTAGTCCTATTCAGGTGGTCCCTAAGAAGACCGAGGTCACGGTCATTCAGAACAACAAAGGGAAGATGGTGCCCACGAGGGTTTAAATTGGATGGAGAGTCTGTATTGATTACAGAAATTTGAATAAAGCTACTCAGAAGGACCATTTCCCACTGCCATTCATCGACCAGATGCTCAAAAGACTCGTAAGAAAAAATCATTATTGCTTCTTGGATGGTTTCTCAGGGTTCCATCAAATTCCTGTAGATCCGGAAGACCAATAGAAGACCACCTTTACTTGCCCGTTTGACATCTTTGCTTACAGACACATGCCCTTTGGTCTATGTAACGTCCCAGCCGCCTTCTAGAGATGCATGGTAAGTATTTTCTCTGAATACGTGGAAGACATTATTGAAGTCTTTATGGATGACTTCACTGTCTATGGTGATTCCTTTGTGACTTATTTGAGTAATCTCACTAACATCTTACGGAGGTGTATTGAGAAGGATTTGGTGCTTAATTATGAAAAATGCCACTTCATGGTGGACCAAGGGTTGATTCAGGGACACATAGTTTTAGCTAAAGGCATAAAGGTGGATTAGGCAAAGATTGAGACCATCAGGGCCCTGCCATACCCCACAAACACAAAGGAAATAAGGTCTTTTGTGGGGCATGCTGGTTTGTACCGAAGATTCATCAAATATTTTATGAGATCACACAACCGATGTGCAGATTGTTGCAACAAGATGTGCCATTTAAATTTTCAGAGGAGTGTTAACAGGCTTTTGATAATATTAAGAGCATGTTAATTTCAGCACCAACCATCAAGGCCCCAGACTAGTCCCAGCCATTCAAAATAATGTGACACCGGTAATCACACAGTTGGAGTTGTACTCAGGCAGAGGATAGGATGAGACCCACATGTAATCTATTACACATCTAGAATGCTTGATGCAGCCCAAGTAAACTGTTTTACTATTGAGAAGGAGCTTTTAGTGATTGTATTCGCTCTGGAAAAGTTTTTTCCATACTTGCTGGGGACCAAGGTCACGGTTTACTCTGACCACTCTATCCCCTGCTATATGATGACCAAAAAGGAATCCAAGCTAAGGTTGATCAGATGGATCCTGCTACTCCAAGAATTTGACTTGGAGATCAAAGAGAAAAAGAGGACAGAAAACTATGTTGCTGACCATCTAAGCTGACTGGTGACCACGACGGACCCCTAACCACTCGGGGAAGCATTCCTATACCTACCAGAAGTGTTGCCCCATCACCTTGGTATACTGACATTGTTAACTACCTAGTAACCAAAAAACTAGTATACTGACATTGTTAACTACCTAGTAACCAAAAAACTACCAGAAGGCATGGATCAAAATGAGAGGGCCGAAACAAAATGTGAATCAAGATTCTATGTATGTGACAAAGCATATCTATGGAGGTACTGCACTGATTAGATCATTCGCAGGTGCATTCTAGATTCTGAACAGCATTGGATTCTTTCATTCAGAAACGTACAGGGGTCATTTTGGGCCTCGACGCACAGCTTAAAAAATTCTAGAATGTGGATTCTTCTGGCCCACTATATTCTATGATGCTTATCAATTCTGCAAGTCGTGCCCCTGATGTCAGCTTGAAAGATCATTTGGAAGCAGAGATGAGGTCCCCCAACGGCCTATCATAGTTTGTGAAGTCTGATGTTTGAGGCATAGATTTCATGGGCCCCTTCCCATCCTCCTTCGGCAACTCATACATTATTTTGGCAGTGGATTATGTATCGAAATGGGTAGAAGCTAAGGCCACGAAGAAGAACGATAGCAAGACCATGGTGGACTTTGTTCGTACTAAATTTTTCTTCAGATACAGAGTGCTTAGAACTATAATCAGTGACCGAGGGACATTTCTGCAACTAAGTCTTCCAAAGTCTGCTTAAAAAGTATGGTGTGATGCACAGGACCTCCACTTCCTATCACCCGCAGACTAAAGAGCAGGTTGAGGTCTCCAACAGGGAAATAAAGATCATTCTTTATAAAACAGTCAATTCAAGCCATATAAGGATGCTTAACGATGTTTTATAAGCCTACAGGACTGCATTCAAGACCCCTATTGACATTACCCTTTTCATACTTATGTATGGGAAAGCTTGTCACATACCAGTGGAAATTGAGCATAAGGCCTACTGGGCTGTCCAAAAATATAATGTTGACCTTGAAAAAATTGAGCAAGAGAGACTTCTGCAGCTGGATGAGCTTGATGAGATCCGGTTGAGCGCATATGATAGCTCAAAGTTCTATAAGGAGAAGGTAAAATGGTTCTATAATGACCGAATCAGAAAGACTACTTTCTCTATGGAGCAGAAGGTCTTTCTTTGCCACTCAAAGCTCAAAATGTTTCTTGGGAAGCTGTGCTCCAAGTGTATGGGACCACTTATTATTACAAAGATCTACTCACATAGAGCCACTGAAATTGCCAGCCAGGAAACCAAGAAGGTCTTCAAGGTTAACTTACAAAGGTTATAACCCTTTTATTAACTGCCAAGGATCACTAAGCAATATAAGCTCAGTGTCCCCGAATATTATTGACCACCGAGGAGAGTAGGTCAAACCAACAACCATAACCAAAGACATTACTAAGAGGCAGCCCAACCTTTTAGATTTTTATTGCTTCTTTTGTTTTTGTTTTTGTTTTGTAGGATACAAGAACATTGTTCATTGTATGTCCTCGTCAGATTTATACACAAGACCGAGAATCGATCAGGGGTGCACCAGGGACATAAGTGGGGATTTATAAGAACAGGAAAAAATTTTGTCAGACTACTTAGTGAAAGTCTTTTTGAAAAAGAAATGTGGTTACGAACCGCTAGTGGGCATTAACTACTGCACTAGTGACCCTCATTAATCACTCAAACCCAGAACCTCAAACTCTCTCGCTGTAATAAAAAAAAAAAACCCCTCATGATTCACTCTCGTCAAGAACTCAGAAACCCTAGAAAAAAAAAAACGCCTCCAACCACAACTATGGATCCCTCAAGCAACTGTCCTTGCTGCACCAAGATCAAGGCCAAGCGTATATATGTATGTTTGCTGCCTATTGATGTGTACTGGCATATGCTGCCGAGTATTCCTATGTGGTTGCCGAGTATGTGTGATTGACTTGTATGCATGTCAAGGATGTTTCTATGTTATGGTTACCGAGAATGATTTATGTGAATTCATGCTTGCCGAGTGTTCTGATGATTGTTGTCGAGTGCTTGTGTATGATTGCTATGTGTTGCCGAGTGTACTTATATATGGTTCTAAATGTTCTAGTGATTGTTGCCGAGTGCATATGTGTGTGTTGATGTGATTACCGAGTGTGCATTGCTTGTAAGTATGTGTTTTCCGAAACTAGTGTATCTGTGTGCATGTGCGTTTGTTTTCCAGCATATGCGTATCGTCCAGTGCTCGCCTCTCCACCAGGTGCAACTTCTTTTTCTATTGTTCGTATCTAGTTATGTGTTGAGTAACGATCGTGTGCTTGTATAGCATGGCAAGGTTGAACGCTATGAGGGATCGACGGGGTAGGTATGTGATTCAGGCCGAACAACAACTTATTGAGCAAGAGGAGCTAGATGCAAAAATGAGCAGGGAGGCAAGCTGATCCCGAAAACAAACCTGAGGCACCAGCCATTGATCTTATGATAGCACAAATTCTGAATGTGTTACAAGGAATTGTTGCGAATCAGCAGCATATGGAGGCGCAATTTCAGAATGCTTCTGCACCCGCGCCCGTGGAAGAACCTATTTCTCCACATGAACCTGTACAGCTGGCTTATCCAAAAGAAGATGCGAGACTTGAAATTGTTATAACAAAGTTGCTAAAGGAAACTCGTCAACTGGGATGTAAATATTTCAGTGGTTCAGCCGAAGCTGCGGCAGCTCGTGAATGGATAGACACTTTATGCCGAGTGTCATTGTTTTTGCGTATCACTAATGATGACAAGGTTTCCATCGTTACTTTCCTACTTGAGGGAGAAGCTCTCGCATGGTGGACATCTATGAGTTTGCGATTCGGAGATCGTTTGCCTACTTGGGAAGAATTTTGGTACGAATTCGATGAGAGGTTCTATACGAGGTTTTATAAAAGCGAGTAGCGATAAGCTTTCTACAAGCTTGAATAGGGCACAAACTCGGTGCTGGAATATGAGAAGACATTAAGGAAATTTTCCTGAATTACACTAGAGGATGATCGTTCACCATACCATCTTGTGAGACGATTTCAGGATTGGCTGAATACTAAACTCAAAACCATCATTGGTACGACACCAGTGCAGAATTTGCAAGAGTTGATTGTTGCTGCGACTGAAGTAGAGAAAATCGTGCAAAGTAAGAAGTCGTTAGCAGCAATTAGTGGTGGATTCTTCAGGAGAGATTAGAAGTTCAATCGGCATACAATACCCTATCCTTTGAGGTCCTATCCTCCAAAAAATAATAACATTGGAGGTAACAACAAGAAGAACTTTTCTGGTTCGAATTCCAATAGATCTATGTGGAATTTTCAGAAACATAGATGTTACAACTGTGGAGAGATGGGGCATATTCAAAGGGAATGCCCCAAACCAAGGCGTATCATAGGCACACCTAGTGCAGGCCGAGGTGGATATGCTAACCTCCACCAAACCACCAAACCACCAGGAGGACCACACAACGGATCCTCAAGTAAGGCACAACCAAGACCAACGAGGCTATTCACCCTAACTGATGCTGAAGCTAGTCCTGATGTGGTGATAGGTACTATTTTAGTCTTTTCTCAAAATGCTAAAGTATTGTTAGATCCAGGAGCAAACAGGTCATTTGTAAGTCCAAGGATAGCACTTAGCACGGATCAGTCTCTATCTCTCTTGTCTCCTCCTATTGCGGTTTTGACTCCTTTAGGAAAAAAACTGATTTGTTATATAGTCTATATCAGTTGTGCTGTACATATGGGTCCGACCATACTTGAGGTGGATCTGATCCCATTTGACATCCGAGAGCTGGATGTGATCTTAGGCATGGAGTGTCTGGCGAAATATGAAGCCAGTATGGAGTGTTTCACCAAGTATGTGTGGTTCACTTTTCCTGATGGTGTCGCGTACTGCTTTGAAGGTGATAGACGAATTGTTCCAACTTGCATGATTTCCTGGCTTGATGCGAAGCTATTAATTAGCAAGGGATGTATAGCATACCTCGCGCACATGATGTTTCTAAAGAATCCTTCGATCTGGATTCTGTTCCAGTGGTTCGTGAATTTCTAGATGTATTTTCAGAAGACATATCGTATGGCTGGTACGAATTAGTGGAATTCAGCATTGAATTAGTGCCTGGTACGAATCCAATTTCCATTGCTCCATATTGTATGGCTCCTGTGGAAATGACAGAACTAAAAACGCAATTGGAAGATTTGTTGGATCGTGGTTTCATCCAACCCAGTATGTCACCATGGGGAGCACCTGTCTTGTTCGTAAAGAAGAAAGATGGTTCGCTGCAGTTGGGCATTGACTATCGGCAGCTGAACCGTGTGATCATGAAAAACAAATATCCACTACCGTGCATCGACGACTTGTTCGATCAGCTCCAAGGTGAAGCTGTGTTCTCCAAAATCGATCTAAGATCTAGATACCATCAATTGCGAGTTCGTAATGCTGATATTCCAAAGACCGCGTTCAGATCACAATACGGCCACTACAAATTTTTGGTTATGCCATTCGGTTTGACCAACGCACCAGTTGTGTTCATGAACCTAATGAATCGTGTGTTTCATGAGTTTCCGGACAAATTCGTGAACTCTTCATCGACGAAATTCTAATTTATTCAAAATTAGTAGAGGAGCATGCTGAGCACTTGCGAATTGTGCTGAATGTTTTGAGGGATCAGCAATTGTTCGCAAAGTACTCCAAATGCGAATTCTGGTTACGCAAAGTTGGTTTCCTTGGCCATGTTGTTTCCGCTCAAGGTGTCCTTGTTGATCCGAAGAAAATTGAAGTTGTAGTTGCTTGGGAACCCCCATGAACTGTGTTTGATATTCTTTGTTTCCTTGGCTTAGCCGGATATTACCGTCACTTCATGGAAATTTTTTCATCACTTGCTAGGCCATTGACAAAGTTGACACGGAAAGGAGAACTGTTCATATAGGCTGAGAAGTGCCAGCGAAGTTTCAAGGAATTGAAGAAACGGTTAGTTTTCGCACCTATCCTTACCTTACCTATTGGCAGAAAGGAGTACGTGGTTTACAACGATGCGTCAAACTCCGGACTTGGATGTGTATTGATGCAAGATGGGAAAGTCATTGCCTACGCATCCTGACAATTGCGACTGCACGAAAGCAACTATTCTACGCATAATTTGGAGTTTGCAGCCGTGGTATTTGCGCTGAAAATATGGCACCATTATTTGTATGGCGAGACATGCCGAATCTTCACTAACCACAAAAGCATGAAATGCCTCCTTACGCAGAAAGAGTTGAATAGGAGACAACGACGATGGGTGGAGCTGATTAAGGATTACAATCCAATCATCGAATATCATCCTAGAAAAGCGAATGTAGTTGCTGATGCCTTAGGCCGAAAATTTCATCCTCCTTCCCCATCGGTTTTGGCTTTCATGCTCACCCAATACATGCCAGCGTTGCTGGATTGAAAGTTACCCAGGTGTATCTTAGCACTGATTTTTCTAGTTCATTGTTGGCACGAATCGAAGTCACGCCTACGTTGATTGAGGAAATCCAGAATCAGCAATTAGAGGATCCGAAACTGGTTGAAATTCGGAACCAACTATCTGATGGTGTTGATGCCTTAGCTCACAATTTCAGATTGCAAGATGATGGAGTTCTTATCTTCAGAAACCGGGTATGTGTTCCACAGGATGTTGATATTCGTAATCTGCTTTTATCTAAGGCACATAGTTCAAAGTTCGTTATCCATCCTGGTAGTACTAAGATCTAGAAAGATTTAAATGAGAAATATTGGTGGCCAAACATTAATCGCCATATTGCTGAGTTCGTTGCTCGATGCCTCACATGTCAACAAGTAAAGATTGAGCATCAAAGACCCGTTGGTTTACTACAATCACTTCATATTCCATAATGAAAGTGGGAGCATGTCACGATAGAGTTTGTGACCTGTTTGCCTAGATCGCAGCAAGGATATGATGCCATTTGGGTGATTGTTGATAGATTGACAAAAACTGCACACTTCTTTCCTGTACATGTGACAGACATACCCGAGAAATTGGTGGTTAGTTACCTGCACAAGATTGTTCGATTACATAGAGTGCCAGTTTCCATCATTTCAGATCGTGACCCTCATTTCACATCATGATTTTGGGAGAAATTCCATATTTCGCTGGGTTCAAGATTAAATTTCAGTACAGCATTTCATCCCTAGACCGATGATCAATCAGAGAAGACGATTCAGACACTCAAACACATGATACGTGCGAGTGTACTGGACCAGCATACCGGTTCGGAGCGATGCCTACCATAGGTGGAATTTGCTTACAATAATAGCTTTCATGTAAGCATCGGTATGGCACCTTATGAAGCACTATATGGGAGACATTTCAAGACTCCCATTTTTTGAAATGAAGTAGGCGAGCGATGCTTAGACAATCTGGAATTGATTGATCAAGCAACGGAGCAGTTGAACTTGATTCGACAATGGCTAAAGACAGCCCAGGATCGGTAGAAAAACTATGCCGATAATCGACGAAGGAGCTGGAATTAGCGATGGTGCAAAGTGTTTTTGAAGATCTCCCTTAGAAAGGTGTCCTGCGTTTTCAGCAGCGAGGTAAACTAACACCTCGTTACATTGGTCCGTATGATATTCTTGAAAAGATCGGCCCTGTTGCATACCGACTTGCCTTATCTCTGAGTATGGAGAGAATTCAAAGCGTGTTTCATGTGTCAATGTTGAGAAAGTATGTACGAGACCCTGCTCATGTGCTCGAAGAACCACCAGTCGAGGATTCTGAAGACATATCCTATCCCGTACAGCCAGTTGCCATACTAGATCGGTCAGTTCTTCAGTTTCACAGTCGAAGCGTGCCTACGGTACGAGTTGTTTGGGGTCATGACCAAATCGAGGAACAGTCTTGGGAGACTGAGGAATCTATGTGTGAAAAATTTCCTTACCTGTTTGTTTAGGTAATTGTGCTGAAATTTCGAGGATGAAATTTTTTTAAGGAGGGGAGGATGTGAGACCCCGAATTTTGAATCCTAGTGGTCCAGAAGCAAGTGCAGGTGAAATGACCATTTTTTCCCAAAAGTAATGGATGTGTGATGGTTGAAAATGGTATGGAATGTCTAGTAGTTATTTCTAGTTTTAATTCCCTTTGATTTAGTCCTTATTGGTTGATAATTACATTAGGAGATAAAATTCCTAAAATTAAGTGATAATTACAGAATTTAATTTGGATAATTATCTTACTTTAATCTAGCCTTTAAAGTAGAAAAATTAATCTCATAACCAGACTATATAAATAGGAAGCCGGCCACACATCAATCTTATACAAAAAATACACAAAATTCGTCAAACCTCGAACCCTACACCTCCTTATTTGTTGCCGAAATTCCTTCAACTTCAAACTTGCATAACTTTCTCATCCTTTGTCAGATTTTTTAAAATAATAGCTTATTGGAAAGCTCTTTCCATCCTCTATCTAATTACATAGGTCTGTTCATTAGTAGGTTAGTTCTTCACTTTCGAAATTTAAATCATATTTCGTCGGTTTTGGTGCTGCTATTATGTGATTCTGCCTTCAATTGATCTCTATTGTTGTTCCTCTTGTTCGTATGATTTTTTAGCATCCAGTCATGTTGTAAAATCATGAATTAATTCTTTGAATCTTCCATATTCATGAAATCCACATGCCCTACCCTTGCCCTATTATTGTCAATTATGATAAATTAACTAACCTATTGGTTTCTGATCTTGTTCCTTTTGATTTAATGTGTTATAAACACCTAATCCTTCCTTGCTAACATTAAATCACAACTTTCCCTATTTCCCTACTGCCCTATTCTTAGTGCCGAAAATTGTATGTTAATTGGGATGGTAATTCAGGTTGTTTCTTATTAAGTTCTTGGCTATCACATCACACATCCAAGGGGGAGGCACCTACAACATCTGATCACTGATTTCTGATAGTTTTGGTGGTTTGTACCCCTTGAATAAAGCCAAGGGAATAGCTTCTTGTTCAGAGACAGGAGAGGTAGAATCTATGCCACATCGGTTTCTCTAGAGATCCTTGTTGTTGGTTGTTATTTTCGATGCATGTCTTTATATTGATGTATGCTCATATATGAGGGACTATATGCATGAGTTGCGGATTGATTTGAGACTTACTTAGGCATTGTTGAACCTTTGAGATAGGTTATGGTTGCCTACTTTGCATGTGTTGTGTGTATTGAACATGGTAATTGTGTTCTAACATGATTGAGGATACCCTATGGTGGTATTGTACTTTGTGCTTACCTGTGTGTGCTTGTACATATTTGTGTGTCAGGATCCTTTTCTGGTGGCCATTCGGGATAGTTGCCGATGCTCCTTAGGAGAGGAGAGGTTCTTACTAGTATGAGAGTTGTATATGTGGCAATCCCTAGCAAGAGCTCACTGGATGCCTAGTCCTTGTGTGGCTAAACGCCTTATCCTTGACTGCCTAAATGCTTTGTCCTTGTGTGGCAAGATGTCTTTATCCTTGTGTGGTTTGGATGCCCTTATCCTTGTGTGGTTTAGATGCCCTGATCCTTGTGTGGTTTAGATGCCCTTGTCCTTGTGTGGTTTAGATGCCCTTGTCCTTGTGTGGCTTGGATGCCTTGTCCTTGTGTGGCAAGATGAATAGACTTGCTGATTAGCTTGTGCTCTAACCTTTATCCTTTGTGCAGCGAAGCCTTGAACAACATAGGTGGAAGGGGATGTCCTTTCCTATTGCTGAGATGATTGATGAGTTTTTCCTGCCTGTGTACTTATGATTTTGGGAAGTATTTTTTGTCCACCCTCAGCCTTAGCTTTCGGCCCTATCCCTTTTTAATTGAATGATGGCTGCGTGAGTCCCTTTAGTTGTATAGGATGATCTGATGTTGTTTGGGAGTTGTTTGTTTAAGATTTTCTGTAGATCTTATGATGTTGTGACCTTACTAAGATTCTTGTAATCTCATCCTTTTGTTTTCATCATTTTTCAGGCTTAGGTATATTCAGTGTTCGTGGTACCAGTGTGTGAGGATCAAGGCTGCACGGTGAGGTGATATTACATCACATTTGCATACTTGTCTCCTTGGTTGCTTGCACATATAACATGATCATTGATTGGACTATTTTCTGGTTTTTCAAGTTCCTCCTATGCTTGATTGTTTTTGGATTATGTTGGAGGTTTACTTGCTGGATTTTTGGATCCTTATGGGGCTTGTGTGTTGTGGATTCATTGATTAAATTTAAAGACTTCTGCTGATGTTTTATTCACTCCGTATGATACCAAAATTCTTGTCCAATATCATGCTCCAAACTTTAAAATCTTAAAGGAATTAGCATACTAAAATCGGAACTAGATGGATAAGCCTTGTGGGATTCAGATAGGTCCTGATTTGGGCTTGTTTGGGTTTCACGGTGGTATAGGTCACATTAGGAGCAATTTTGGTGTATGGGATTTGGGTCTTTACACAACCAGCTTCGGTTGAGACCTCAGAAGTATATGACGCTTTTCCAACACCAACCATGGCCATACCAAAGCCATGTTCGAAGGGGAGGGCATCAACCATCCAAGTTCATAAAAGAACTTGGACAATGTCACTTTCTAGTCCGAGGCCCCATAGAGCACACCAGCTGCTGAAAGGACACCATTAAGGGAACCTCAATTTGACACCTCAGTGGCTCGTAAGGACCCTGTAGAACCAAGATCTAGAGAGAAGACCGAGACACCTCCAATAGCCTCTACAATTGGTGCCCCACTTGTGTCAAGTGCCAGCAATACGACCGAGGGCACAAGATCCTCCAATGTACCATCAAGCCAAGGCACGTCCTCTAGTGCCCCCCCGAACAAGCAAACTTCAGCATGATAAACCCAAATTTAGTGTAGTTCAGACTCTTAGGATAGGAATTCAGCATGTCTTGTAACTTCCTCAACACACACCTGGGGTGCGAAGAATACAAGAATGCCATCACCAAAGAGCCTGAGGACTTCGATCCCACAGCACTATATGCCAAGTGGTCTACCTATTATCAGACCTACAATATGAGCTCATCAAAGGACTATTTTTTAGTGTTCCTGGGCTTCCAATACCTGCACAGATTCATAGCCTACATATTCTCCAGAAGATCGAACTCTGCCACAACACTAAACGGGATGGAGCTGTCATTCCTCTGGTGTATGTATATAAAAACAAAAGCCAACTTGGCCATATGCATCAGCTAGTAGTTCTAGAGGCATCAAAAGAAGGGAAAGCCACTGATTTTGGCGTCAATCATCACACATCTGACACTACAACCGTCCCGAGAAACCTATATCTGTTACATGACATGGGGCCCTCAATATCTCTATCCTCCTCAATATGGGGTTGATCGAACAAGCATAATCGAGACAGTACTAGTTCCGTGCCCACGGTAAGCCCCTGATCCCTAAGGGTTTCAAAGGCCCAACCCACCAACAAATGACCGTGGAAACACCACCAACTACACCAACAACCATACCCTCGGAGGTACTTCAGTAGATGAAATCGATATATGCTGAGCTAAAAGCACTGATGGCCAAGATCGACTATATTTTGGGACTCTAGCTCGACAAGGCACACTGAGATGGAGGGACTAATTAGGGGACTAGGCACCCCTGAACAGGTTCTTTTAGCTGTTCTGAATCATATTTATATTTTTAGTTATGCACTTACATGCTTAGGGGCAAGTATGACTTATGTATGAGGATATGTATACACTGTTGTTGTTTGAATTTAGTTCTTCTTACTTGGTAATGCCTGTCATAACTGTTGTCTACAATATTTTAGATAATTTTTTTGCAAAAATTGTTGTATAATTTCTAACGATTGTCTTTAACTTGATACTTAAAATCTGTTAGAAGAAATTAGATGCTGGTCACTTAAGGCACTTAGGATACGTGAAAATAAAGAATAAAAGTCTTGATATGATAGAAACACTACATAATCTAGGAACACTGTTAATTTGACCAAAAATAAAATTACATGCACATCCCCAGTGAGCTCTGAAACATTTGCAAGAAGGCATATCTTATGCCTCTAATATCTTTCTGAGGGATCCCCACATTGGGACAAATCTAGAACTTGATATTGTCTCCTTTGCGAGTTCATATGGAATTTTCACTTAGGAACATGATTCAAGCAATTAGGAATGAAACTATTGTGTGAAACAACCTTTTTTTGGCAGCCACCAATGGAAATTACTATAGTAACTCATTTTTTCCATACATAAAATCAACCAATTTATCCTACTATGTGCTGCCAAAAGAGCCCCAATGGTCAGTCATTACACCATACATGAAAACATGGAACATCACCTGTGCAAAAGATTTCTCTTGAGTAGAGTTCATACACAGATCCTCAATCATGGCCTCTTCGGGACCATGGAAGATCATCAAGCTACAATTTTTGCTCTGAGACTCAAAATCTTAGAGTTCTCATAACTTGATAAAACATAAGAAAATCTGGGAGAATACAAAAGATGGAAGAGAAAAAAAATAGATATGTTGAAGAACTAGAGGACGAGAAACATAGAATGCGGTGACCCATGTAAGATCAGAAAATAGTGGCTGACTGCTCTAACCCTCAAAAAGACCCCATCATACCTAAACCAAGGCTCTGATACATCCCTGGAGAGAATTGATGATTCTTTAAACAATACTCAATAGAGTGGAGGAATTGTTGAGTCATGGCAAGCTTATGGTATTCAAACCATTGTGTGTGGATGTTGAGTAGTCTAGTTGTCCTAATTATTCCTAAGTGTCTGATTTGATTGGGTAAAATAACATGCATCTTGAATTGTGTAAAAATTTATGACTAGAAAGAGTATACATTGATGTTGGAATTGCATTGTATGAAACTTGGATAATTTTTGTGATTTCCTGAGAATAGAATATATGTTTAGGGACAAGAATGTGAAAAGTATGAGGATATTTGATAATGCATTTATTTGACAAATATTTTGTGTTTATTATTTCAACATTTGGTAATATTTATAAAAATCCATGTTCTTAAATACTCAATATAATTTGTTCCTAATTTCATCTCTGAATGCTAGATATCTACAGATTTTGGTACGGAAAGCACCTAGATCAGGGGAAGACTAGGGCCACCGAAAGTCTCGGAATTGAAGATGTGCAGATAGTTGACCGTGACCTTGATTTCTTATTTTAGATCCTCCGGGATTCTTTTCCTTTTCAGTAGAACAAAAAATTATTTCGGACTTAATTAGAGGATAGTGTGTGATCTAATTTTGAGGGTATTTGTGCCCAAACCTCTTGATGGGTTGAAATTAAATAAATTTCAAAAAATTATAAAAATAGGCAGAAATTATGAAAAAATTGGGAAAAAAGTTAAAAATTTGATAAATATTTTTAAAAATTTATAAAAAATACAAGATTTGATTTTGAGTCTAGTGGTATCAAATTTTTATGAATTAGACTCGATTTAATTGGTCAAAGAAATCGAACAAGATTCAAAAAATTAAGAAAAAATAAAATAATCACCCGGTTTGGTCCCTGGTCGGTTCTTGGGTAGAAACAAGTCAATTTAAGAATTTAGCCACATGAGTTTAAGTGTTATCATGATATGTGAATCTTTTACTGAAAATATGGAATCGTTATGTGTAGTTGGATACCTACAGTGGCAGGACCTCAAGGAATTAGTCCAGAACGCCATCGATGGCTATTTAGGCTTCAAAATTCATGATTGGATGGAATTTTCATCGTAATCGCTTAGTTTCTGGAATGAGTAGTAAATTATAATTAGTATGAAACAACTAATTAAAATTGTGCATCTGTGTGCTTAAGTGATACAAAGTTAAGCATAATAGCTAAAGCAACATGCATCAAGTATGCCATGATCATCATGATATGCTATGCATTATATGAATATGCTATGGTTGAATTGTTGAGATGCATAGTTACACTGGGCTCATTCAGGAAACAACATCACTATATGGTATACATTGCATTTGCATAGGATAACCTATACAACCCTTGAGAGCTCTCTGAATCTAGTAGCAAGCAAGGAGACGTCAAACAACAAGGTAATAAGAATGGAATAGATTTTATTTATTTTATTATAAATTAAATTATATGAATCAGGATTCTATAGTTTGAGGATCGATTAGGTGGAGCTACCATCACCTAATGTCCCGGCATTGTCAGTGGATCAAGCTAGGCATTAATTTGACATGGATTTGTCTATTGCATGCATTAACAAGATAAATGGAAAGATAATGAGAATAGAGGGCCACTGACAGACTCTAGACCTGTCCTTGGCCCGGGTAGACTGGAATATATTGCTAGCTGAAATCATGGTTATGTGTGCTCTAAAGAGTCATGCTTGCTGCATATTATATGGCTGTGATTGCCAGTACAATTGTGTGTGTTTTGATAAATTATTGCATGCAAACTTGTCTAATTGATTAAATCAATGATTGCATGTGAAGTTTCATATATATTTTTTCTCATTCACTCTCCTGGCAGAGTTTTGCCAGATTATTGACATGAGTGCAAGAGTAACAATTAAGAGCTCACTCCCAAGCATCTCGAGGATGGAATAACAGATCAATCACACTCGAGGTAATTTTATGAGCAATATATTCATAGTGTTTTCCCTTAGTCAAATTTATTCTAGAGCCATTGTATTAAATGTATTCCTGGATAATAATGCTAAAATTGATCATTCATTGATGTCATCTGAACAACATCTTGTATTCCTTTTAATTTCGTTGCATGATATATCGACTAAAATTTATGATTTCTTCTCCACTTTATTTTTATACCACTAGCCTTGTAGGTTTACCAAATGCATTGCTGTGTGATGGGGCAATATATATAATGGGCCTATGGTGATTGTCGCACGATTTTCAGGTTCTAGGGTGTGATAAATTTCTTATTAACTAAGCATTGTTTGATTGTTATACTTAGACAAATAAGTTATTTCTCATTCTTTATTGCTTTGCTACCACTCCATTATCACCCATGTGAGTGACGGTTCTTGTGACAGTGGAGTGTCTCCTTTCTCTGGAAATATTGATAATGCATTAATTTGACAGATATTTTGTGCTTATTATTTCTATATCTAGTAATATTTATGGAAATCCACGCTCTTAAATACTCAATCTAATCTGTTTGTGATTCCATCCATGAATGGTAGATATCTGTAAAATTTGGTACGAAAAGCACCTGGATCAGGGAAGGAATGGGACCACCGAAAATTTTGGAATTGAAGGCGTGCAAATAGTTGACCGTAACCCTGATTTCCTATTTTAAATCCTTCAGGAGTCTTTTTTTTTTTGGCAGAACAAAAAATTATTTTGGACTTAATTAGCAGATCCTTCGAGATCCAATTTTAAGGGTATTTATGCCCAGACAGCCTGTGGTCAGATCTTATCTTTTGTTTATGATTTATTTTGGATTTTAGTTGTTTGATCATCATATTATGAGCAGCTAACTATTTCTATTCCAATCTAGACCTATAGCTAGACTCGAGCCCTAGTGAGGCCTCGACTTATTATTAGTAAAATTCTAGTTCCAGTTCATCTTTTCTTTGCATAATTCTTATGGTTTCTAATTCTATTTTTTCTGATCAAGTCAAAAGAATAAATTCCTACATTCAAAACCATTGCGAGTATCCTAATTCATGAATGACCAATTTACTGAGTGACACACTTAGCAAGACAAAGAGAGAGAAATACACTTAGTGAGTGAAATATGGGAGAAAGGAGAGGATAGTTCAGGGCTGATGATGTTCGCAGTTCGAGACAAGGGTCATCAGAAAGACAGGAAAGCAAAGGGCCTTCAAACGTGTAGTACCGAGCACCCCTTTTATGGTGCCTGGATTGGACTAGAGTTTTTTATCTTAAGGAGGACCCATGACCACGGTTCGGGCAAGAGTTTTCTATCTTAAGGAGGACCCGTGACCGCGGTTCGGGCAAGATGCTGAAGGAAAGACTGGATCATCACAACTCTGAATATAATACAATATTTCACAATTTTATTAACTACCATTGTTTGATTATAACTTTGACTACAATCTCTACACCAAATTCTCTATTACATCACACGGAAGGTACGTTGGGGTCATGACGTGCACTAAGCATAACTATAGCAATAGTCTTCACTTGGATTTGATCCCTTCTCCCCCTAGGGATTCGACTCTTCTTACCACGTGCTACTATATATTTAAAGGATGTAATTTGGATTGACAAAAGATACCACACTATCGTATATTGTGTTCTCTTAACTCCAAAATCCTAAGCTCAAGGACCATATCAGTTCATGATCACGGGTCAGACTTTGAGAAAGTGAGTCTGGGCAGTCAAGTCTTGATAAGAGATTAGTTCGGTTGTCGACTGGAATACTCTTCATAATTCAAAAAAAAAATAGTGGCTCTCTGTGAACAATTCTCCTCAACTAGAATTCATATACTATCAAGAGGTTGTACAAGGACGGAGAACGTTAAATTTGGAATTTCAAGAACATAGATTGGTCTATTAATGGTATCTAAGGTTATATGAATTTGAAAAGAATTTTCGAAAGTGTAATTGAAATTATTGTGATTTTTCTAAGAAAAATATAACAATATTCAGTTTTTAATAAATTATATATTTATAAAAAATATTTTATTAGATTTGATGGATTACCCTATTCATAAAGAATTTATTGAAATTTTTGGGCTATTTTTCAGAAGTTTACATGATTTATTGTGAATTTTTACTGATTCAAATATAAAAGAAAAATATTTAATATAAATTACCTTATATTATATATAAATATATATATATATATATACATATATATATATATACATATATATATATATATATATATATATATATATATATATTAATAATAAATTAATAAAAATGACGGGCCATTGCATTGTTTTTACCGAGACTGGTCAAAACAACATCAACCCTAGTTGTTTTGACAATTCAGGTCGAAGGAGGGTTGTTTCAATTGAAACGATGCCATATGGAAAAAAAAATAACATCGTATCTTTTTTCATATTCCACTGCTTAATATATCGATTAATTTTTTTATTATCTTCTCTGATTTAGTTTTACACCACTAGCCTTATAAGTTTGCTAAATGCATTATCGTGTGATGTGGCAATGTATATAGTGAGCCTATGACGATTGTCGCATGATTTTAGGATCTGGAGCGTGACAATTATGTTGATAGGGGAGCATGTCATGTTTGTTATTTCTCAAAATTTGAGTTGTTTCTTATTCTTTACATTCATGCTACCACTCAATTATCACTCGAGTGGATAACAAATATGGTGGTAGCAGAGCATTGTTTGATTAATATTCTTAGAAACCTAAGTTGTTTCCCATTTCTTATTGTTGTGTTACCATTCCATTATCACCCATGTGGGTGACAGTTCTTTTGACAGCAGAGCGTGTTTCCTTTCTTTGGAAGCATCATTTGCCATCGAGAAACCCTTTAGATAATGTATTTTGTTTCTTTGAGAGAACACTAGTGTCCCATTAATTCCTATCATTATCTAGTGGGTATGTATCTTATAGGCCCATTCATGCTTCGTTTCCTTAAGTCGAGCAATAGTCATTTTGGAAAACATCCTATTACCACAAATCCATCACTATATTTGGCACCTGTTGGATTTTCTATGCCCTTCTATACTATAGTATCTTTTGCAAGAGACCTATCGGAATCCTAATTCATTATTATGCCTGGTTTAGGTACGATAAATAAGCATTTTGCTTGTTGATAATGCCCTCTTATAGTTATCACTTGATTGAGTGGTAATCTTAGTCTTGCTTCTAATACGTTGGCTTGTATATGATCATGCTCTAATTAAAAAGAGGTGATTGATTGAAAACTTATTTGATTGTGAGTTAGTTTATTAGGGTAAAACTATAATATATATATATACCATGCTAACTTTGATTTTAGATTAAAAGTCCTAGGAGGAGCAAAAAAGATTTTCTGTATAACGTATTGTAAAATTTATATTGTCTACAGATAATTTAAGATCTTAAAGTGTACCTTGGACTAGGTACAGTATATCGAGAATACAGGTAATCGTCAATATTCTCTAGATTGGGTATTCTCTTTTGAGGCATAAATTAACTTTGGGTTGATTGCAGTTTGACTTGCTATTAAGTAATAAATTGCCTCATTGAACCCTAATTGGCATTAGATAACTTAAAGTAGGATGAAGCCTAATACATGCTATTGTTTTGGTAAGGCCTAGATGCTAACTCACAAAGAACTAAGAGTAGTTCAGCATAATTAGAAGAGGATGAGTACGTCTCACCAGATTATTAGTTTATCCTGTGTTTATAAACATACATAATGCACGTTATTAAAATCGATCATTCTATAATGAGGATAATACATGGCATGCATATCTTTATACTATGTAACTGAAAGGTGATATAGTTCATCGTGCATAGAGTACACGTGGGGGATATTTTTTCGAAACCTTGTTGTGTGTCCCCTATTTTGTAAGTTACGAGCTTAAGTAAATAACTCTTGGAGTTTAGGCTACCTGATTAATTAGATTCACCTGAACTCTGATGACTGAGGAATTATATATAGTAAGGAGTATAATGAGTATGCTTGAAAAAGGATTAACCGACGGGTTGATTCATTTGTTGATTTTGGTTATAAGTATGAATCATAGAAGTATAGCCTATATTGAGGCTAAACTAGCCTGAGGAACAGGAAGAGTCATGAAAATTATCACGATATTCTGAAGTGTGAGATTGATGTACTTGGATCAATACTTATAATCCTTGTTTGAGAATGATGGATATTATTCTTAACGGAGAAGGAAATTCAAATAGATATTGATGGGAAGTTATTTACAAGTATAATTTTAATTAATTGTTGGGAATGAAGAGAAATTTCGGTATAAGCAAGTTTCGGGGACGAAATCTTTTCTAAGGTGGGTAGGATGTGAGATCCTGAAAATTTCGACCAGCTAGGGATGGAAAGCCCATTTGAGGATCATTGATGTTAATGGGTTTTAGCACACAGATTAGTAATTGTTTAAGGCATTAAGGGGTGAATTGAAATATTTTGAAGGAATTATTAATTTTTAGAATTTATTGTAGATATCTACTTATGATTGAAGAAGCATAAAGAGAAAATTTTGGAATTTCAAGACTATAGATTGGTCTATTGATGATATCTAAGGTTATATGAATTTTCAAAACTGTATTTGAAATTATTGTGATTTTTTCTAAAAAAAATATAATGATATTTAATTTTTAATAAATTATGTATTTATGAGAAAAAAAACTTGATGGATTATCCTATTTATAAGGAATTTATAAAAAATTTTAGGGTATTTTTCGAAAGTTTAGATGATTTATTGTGAAATTTGTACTGATTTAAGTATAAAAGAAAAATATTTAATATACATTATATTATATTATAATATATATATATATATATATAATTAATCAAAATAATGGGCCACTGCATCGTTTGACCAAGCCTGGTCAAAAAGACAGCAGCCCAACTTGTTTTGACAAGTCGAGTAGAAGGAGGGTCGTTTTAATTGAAACGATGCTGTATGGGGAAAAAAAATGACATCATGTATTCCTTTAAATTTTGCTACTTAATATATCAATTAATTCTTTTATTCTTTTACTATCACCATTGTGTCTTCTAAAGTTTGAGAAAGCTTAAAGTTTAGATTTGGTGCTGTCAATGTTATAAGTGATAGGAATTCTACTACCATCACTCATGGTGATTTCTTCTGGTCCATGATATTCAGAGGTGTCATGGGGTTTAGAGATACTATGGAGAGAAGTTTTTGTGTCTAAGATCCAATTGGAGGATGGTTGTCTAAGAGTAATTGAGACAAATGCTTTTGCTTCGAGATGATTGTGTGATTTGGAACGAAAAATATTTGTAGTGTGTCTAAATCGATCACACAATTGACAAACAATTCGTTGATGGGAAGTAGATGATAAAGATCGAAGGTTCTGAGTTGAGGAGTTACTGGATGCACAAGTATTTTGGGAGCGCCATGGTTGCTGTGTGATGGGTCCTTTACAAATAGTTGAGGTTTGCCAATGTTGGGGGGTGTTGTTTGAAGTTCGTTGTGCAACTGCAGCCGTTATTGGTCCTTTCAATTTGTTAAACTCGACTTGTTTTAGAAGGATCTCACAATTGATCAGCTTGTCAAACAGCTCTTCATATGATATCTCCGTTTCTCAAGCTTGGATTACAGCTGAGATGGAATCATATTTTGAGCCAAGTCCACTTAAAATTTTAATAACAAACTCATCATTGTTAATAGGAGCACTAGCTTTTGCTAATTCATCTGCAATAGTACAAATTTCTTGGATGTAGTCAGTCATCGATTTGTGCTCCTTTGTGATAGAAGAGAGAGAATTGTATAGACTGAACACTCTCATATGTGACTTGTTGGCATAAATTTTATGGAAAGCATTCCAAGCATTATTGGATGTTGTTGTTCTTGTTATAACTGATGCAATTGTTGCTTCAACGGATTCCATTAAGGCATTTCGTATGAGTTGATCTTTTTTGTGAGACCTCATCCCTCCAAGTGCCTACTTACCGAGACCATACAATGAGAGTGTCCGATTTTGGTCCGTCGTGATCAGTTGACCAATTTGACTGAGATTGAACATTTTGACCTGAGAGTGAATCAGTTGATCGATTTTGACCAGTGAGTTAAACTTTGACCAATAAGTTGACTGTTGACCCAAGAGTGACTTTTAGGGTGGACATAGTTATAAAAATCCTAGGTGTGCGTCTAGGTGTCTTAGCAAGTGTTTAGATCGAGTGTTGAGGTTTGAGTCAGTGGAAATCGATATTGGCCAATTTCAGATTCATTTTGAGTGACCAAGGCCTTTTGGCTGAAAATCTTGTTCTAGGCTTGTTAGTTTTTTTCCAGGCCTGATTACCCATTTTTTAGCCCAATTGATTATTTAAACCCATTTTTATGGTTTTAAAACTCGTTTTGGCTCACATGGGGCATATAGGGCTTCTAAAACATTTTAATCTGGTCTTTTTGAGATTTTTGGCCCATGGTATAAATATCAAACCCGACTTAACACTTAAATGTTCTCAGTGTCAGAATCAGCTCAGTAACCCCTTTCCTCTTCCCCTTCTTTCTTTTTTTCTCTCTCCCATTTTCCCTCCTGATAACACCGTTCAATTTTCGTCGATTTTTTTCAGACGAAAACCACTAGGCATCGACCTTAACCACTCTCCTAACATTCCCCGAGCGATTTCCACTGCTAGTTGTTGATTGTGGAGCTGTGATCGATTCATTTTCCATTTTAGGGCATTTTTTGAGATTTCGTGGTAAGTGCTCTAGATCTCTGTTTCTTTCATTGATTTTTGGTTCTGATAGTTCCCTTTCGATATTCCTAAGTTGGTTGGGTGGTTTTGATCCGTCTAAAAAGGCACCTGATCGGTGGGTGTGTGTTTTTCCATTTAGTGGCATTTTTGGTAATTTTGGGTGTTTTGTGATTTCGAGTGAACTGTCAATCTTGTGCGATTCTATACCATTCTAATGCTAAGGTTAGTTAATTTTTGGATTGTTAAGTGTGTTTGTGGATTGGGAAACCTGATAGTGTGATCGGGTGAGCTTGAGCGTCAATTTGGAGCCGTGTGAGGCTTGTACGAGGTTTGAGCGTTTCGTCTGTTGGTTAGATTTCAGGAGTCCTGATTTGTGAACGTGTTGTTAGTGTGGGGTGTGTGCTAGTGAGCATGTTGTTGGGGTATCTAGAGTTTTGATTTGAATTTTGAGTCATTTGGTTGATTTCGGTTTTGATGCTTATATGCTTGTGGTTCGGTTTGTGTGTTTAGGCGGTGCTGGTGCGGTCGATAAGGGAAAAAGTATTGCTTCTGAGTTTTTCGCACATCAAAAGGTGGGAATTTATGTTTCATTTGCATATACAAAATTGTTTTATGTTTTCAATTTAAAATATGGTAATTGCTTGGTTTTGAATGGAGGCTATACGTATGATGTGATTGACATGCATCTTAGCTACATGAACTCGCTTGCCATGTTTTGAATGCATGAAATATTTGTTTGAACTCCTAAACATGTTAATTGTGTGTCGATGTATGTGAATGGATGTGTGAACACATATTTCAATCCATTCAAGAAACTTGTGTTTATACCCATGTGTTGGATGTTGTTTGAGCCCTATGATATAAGTGTTTGGTGTGTGGTGAGGTATTTTTCATTGCTAAGAATCCATGGAATGGTTTCCTTAGGCTTTGGGTGAGTTTCTGGAGCGTTTTGGGTCCATTTCGAGATGTATACTCTTGTACAGAGCCCGTGTACTGTTCTGGATAGAATAGTACAGGGCCTGTTCTGAGGGTATATGACCGTGTACCCAAGCCGTGTGCCAGTACACGGCCGTGTACTTTTGTACACAAGTCGTGTACTGCTTTTTCACCTCCTTTTGTTTTGATTCCGATGACCATCATACCCATTCCAGTGACCCTCGTACCCTTCCTACAACCCGTGTACACCATTTTGGGACTCGCACACCTACCTTAAACCTATTCTACACAAACAAACATCAAATCATACCCCAAATCAAACTCATATGATTACCCTTCTTTGTTACTACTTGTATTACATGCATATTGTCAATTTTCAAAGTAAAAACTATATGCATGTGATCTTAAAAATGGCATGAATGCATTGTGTGGGTTTTTTAAGTAAAAATGATATGTGTGTGATCTTAAAAACTGTATGGATGCATTGTGTGGGTTTTCAAAGTAAAAACGTTATGCGTGTGATCTTAAAAATGGCATAGATGCATTATGGGTTTTCAAGAAAAATTATATATGTATGTTCTTGCTTACCGATGTGTGTTGTATGGATGAACTATTAATGTACGCTTGATTTGGGTTGTAACCTATCAAGCTATGTGTTATAAATATATATACGGATTGTGATCAAGTATGATATTGTGATTTCTCTACTCGGTTTTGGATAACATTGGCAGTAGGGGATCTATATATATTTTGTAAATAAAAAAGTTAACTGCCAATGGACTTTCGGTTTCCCTTTAGCGGGGGTACTTGAATGAGTTTTGTAATCAACCACGATAGGTCTTGGGACATAGTAGCCTGCGAGATGATGTGGCGTATTGTGAGTTTATAAAACCTATTGAGCTGGTATTTATTGCATAGTGTTTTACAAATCATGTATTGTGCATATTTTCTTGGGAAACACTTGAGTGCACATTTAGTATGCATGGATGATAAATGTGCTTTAAATAACTATTTTATAAATGACTTTCTATATGCCTCTATTCCATCGGATGTGCTTATGATGTGGTAACTCACAGCGATGTTTTTTTATCTCACCCCCTCTTATTGATGTTTACAGGGCTAGTTCGCTGTGTAGCCAATCGTCCTAGAGGTCGAGTTTCTCCCGATGTTGGTATTAAGGCTACACTATAGCACTTGCATGTCTTGGAAACTCGACATGTTTTATGTATTCGACATTTCTGCATAATATCGATATACATGCTTGTTTTAGATCATAGTTGTTGATGTGGACCCATGGTGGGCTTGCTTTCCATTTTGAAACTTATTATGCATATATGACTCGTATTTTCATTATGTTATGAGATGCGTGCCTTGGGCACCTTTCGTATGGAATTTATATGGGACTTGTGAGTATGGACTTTGTGTTGTATGATTGGGGCCGTGTGGCCTGTTGTTTGTAATTGAAAGTCTTCCATTGTATTGATGCGTGTACTCTGTTGCTTAATTTATGTCGGGTGTATTTTGTGACGTGCCATACTCCTTTTAAAAGAGAAAATTCAAATTTATATATATATATTTTCGGGATTTCAGTTTTGTAAAGTTAATGTGAGCCTGTGGTTTCGAGTGCTCCACGTGTTTAGTCGATCGGGACTACACGGCTGTGAGGATCCAATTTACTAGGAAAGGGTTCTCATAGGGTTGGTAACAGAGCATAGTTGTTTTGGTGTGCATTGAGTGCAAAATTGTTTCAAAATAGCATGTTTTACAAGTGCGTCACACTCACTACACATGCATTGTCTAGTTTAGAGTTGTCTAAAGGTCATGTTTGTTCTTAGGTTTATATCTATGGCTGTGTATCCAGTGAGTTGAGATGGCCCGAGGTAGAGGCCGCATTGCTCAAAAGGTCATGGTGACCGAGGCCAAGTTCAGATGAGAGAGCTAGATGAGAGCTCAGATGCCCGAGGGCCAGTAGAGCCAGCAGTAGGTGTAGATCAGCCATAGGGTGCACCAAAGCCATGGCCAGCTCAGGCAGCACTAATGGTTCAGGATCAAGACTTATTGCAAATGTTGGCCGTTATTCAGATGACTTTGGGTTAGATACAATAGATGATGATGCAATCTATAGCAGTATAGCAACCACAAATGCAGGTACCAGCTCAGCCACAAATTCCAGTTGAGCCAAACATACAAGGTGAGCCCAAGGTTCAGTAACCAGAGGTTCAAGATGGCAGATTACTTGTGCAGCTATCCAAGCTGCTGAAAGAGGTTAGATATTTCGGGTGTTAGAGTTTTTACGGTACCGGCGATGTGATAGCAGTGAAGAATTTAAAGACAAGGTCATTTTGATGGCACAAGACATGAGGTTGTCAGCTGAGGATAAGGTAACACTAGCTCTCCATCTATTGGAGAGAGATGCAGCCAGTTAGTGGAGCTTAGTGACAGCCGTTATGCAGGCCAGCCGACTTTTTTGACCAGAGGTACTACACCTAGTACTTCAAGGATCAGAAGAGGTCTGAGTTCTATCATCTCCAACAGAGGAACAAGACAGTATCCGAGTACGAGACTGAGTTACCGGAACTATCTCACTTTGTGCCCGAGGTAGATAGGACCAGTGCCATAACCACTAGCAAGTTTGAGCATGGGCTCAGTTGGGATATCCAAGGTGTTTTAGGCTTAAAGATGACCAATGACTTTGAGAAGCTTGTGATAGACACAGTGAAAGCTGAAGAGATTCTTTTTGGACAGCAAGGCCAGAAATAGAAGCGTCAAGAGGGTTCTTCTAACAAGGATTCGATCAGGCAAAGCTCCTTGATTTGAGTAGAGGCTCAAGGGTGAGATAGCTGGTCCTTAGCCTCTAGTACAGACTAGGTCTCAAGAGACCACATCAGTTACCATATACCCATAGCCCGCTCAATCCTTCCAGAGCATGAGTAGGCCGTCTAAGCCAACCAGATGTGGGAACTACAGATAGTTTCACCCACCTCCTTTGCCCATAGCCAACTAGGTGCTACCAGTGTGACCAGTTTGGACACCTAGCCAGAGAGTTTCCCAGAGGTAGAGCAGCTCAACCAGGTGCTTCACAGTCAAGGATCCCAGTGCTTCTAGTAACTCGGAGGTTTGGAGTCAGTCAGATGGATTCTCATAGTTCTACTAGAGCACCATAGAGATCATTGGCAAATAGGCCATTAGGTAGTTAGACATGCCAGCAGACACAGCAGTAGAGGAAGCAGACATGCCTCTTCACCTTGGCCGATGTAGAGGCCGTGGCCAGTCCGGATGTCGTGACAGGTACAGTTTCAGTTTTCTCTTATTGTGCTAAAGTTTTGTTAGACCCCGAAGGGAATAGGTCATTTATCGGTCCTAGGGTAGCTAGGAGTGCCGATAGAGAGTTGTCACTATTAGAGTCACCCATAGAGGATTTGACCCCGTTAGTGGAGATGGTTCAAACGAGTGATTCTGTTGGACATCAGAGAGTTGGATGAGATACTAGGCATGGACTGTCTGGCTAGATATAAAGCACGGATGGATTATTTTATGAAGAGAGTATGGTTTAGCTTGGAAGATGGTACAGAGTCCTGTTTTGAGTGTGACAAACGAGTGAGGACTACGTGTGATATCATGGTTGAGTACCAGGTGTATGATCAGCATAACTTATATTGCTTCCTTGGAAAATGTCGGAGATGTGATAGTTGCGTCCCCGGAGTTGAGCAGCGTACCAGTGGTGAGATTGTACTCATAAGTGTTCCCAGATAATGTGACCGGTTTGCCAGCAGAGTTGAAGGAGTTAAATTTGAGACAGAGAAGATGTCTAGAGTTGACCAAAGGATTATGATTTGGTTATTGACTACCATCCGGGCAAGACAAATGCAGTCACTGATGCGTCGAGTAGTAAGCCATCATCTTTTTTAGCCTATGTATGAACCGAGTACATGCCGAGGCTGATGTGTTTGAGAGCATCCAGAGTCTAACTTGACAGTGATGAGTCCGTAGCATCGATTGCATAGTTGATTTTTAGATCATCATTGTTAGATGAGATTCAGGCCAAACAGCTTGAGGATTCAGCTTCATTCTATGTGACACCAAAAGTTAGAGGGTGATGGTAGTGTTGTTAGTACAGTTAGTGAGTATCAAGTTAGAGATGGGGGGACCAAGTAGTCAATAAAAGAGAAGTACCTGAAATTGTTTGAGGTACAAGGTAAGTGAATTTTGAAGGTTAAATTTTTATAAAGAGGGGAGGATGTGAGACCTCATCCCTCCGAGTGCCTAGTAAGCGAAATTGTACAGTGAAAATTTTTGATTTTAGTCCGTCGTGAGCAGTTGACCTATTTGACCGAGATTGACCAGTTTGACTCGAGAGTGGACCAATTGATCGATTTTGACCAGTTTGACCCGAGAGTGGACTGGTTGATCGATTTTGACCAGTTTGACCTAAGAGTGGACTAGTTCATCGATTTTGATCAATTTGACCAGTGAATTGACCTTTGACCGGTGAGTTAATAGTTGACCCGAGAGTCACTCTTAGGATGGACATAGTCAAAGAAAGCCTATGTGTGTGACTAGGTGTATTAGCAAGTGTTTTAGGTCGAGTGTCGAGGTTTGAGTCAGTGAAAATCGATATTGGTCGATTTCAAGTCCATTTTGGGTGACCATGGTCTTTGGGCCTAAAAATCTATTTTGGGTCCGTTAGTTATTTTCCGGGTCCGATTACCCAATTTTTAGCCCAATTGATTATTTAAACTCATTTTTTTAAGTTTAATGGTTTAAAATCCTATTTTGGCCCACTCAGGGCATATAGGACTTTTAAAATGTTTTAATCAGGTTTTTCTGAGATTTTGGGCCTGAGATATAAATACTCAGCCTTACCCGACACTTAAATGTTCTAAGTGTCAGGATCAGCCCAGCAACCCCTTTCCTCTACCCCTTCACTCCTCTTTTCTCTCTCCTATTTTCCCTCCCGATAACACCATTCAATTTCTGTCAATTTTCTTACTATGAAAACCACCGGACATCGAACCTAACCATTTTAAAAACATTCCCCGACTGATTTCCACTACTAGTTATGGAATGAGGAGCTGCGAACGATTCATTTACCATTTCACGGCATTTTGTGTTTTACAAGGTAAATGCCCTAGATCTCCGTTTCTTTCGTTGATTTTTGGTTCCCATATTTCCTTATCGATATTTCTAGGTCACTTTGGTAGCTTTGATCATTCAAAAATGCCCCCTGATAGGTGGTGTTTTTCAGTTCACTAATATTTTTGGTAATTTCAGATGTTTTGTGATTTCGAGTGAATCATGGATTCTATGCGATTCTAATGCTTGGGTTAGTTGATTTCTGTGTTGTGAAGTGTGTTTGTGGATTGAGAAACCCAAACATGTGATCAGGTGAGCTTGAGCGTCGATTTAGAGCCGCGTGAGGCTTGTGCAAGGTTTGGGCATTTTGCCAACAAGGTTGGATTTTTGGCGTGCTAAGTTGTAAGCGTGTTGTTAGTGCGAGGTGTGTGCTAGTGAGCATGTCATTGGGGTCTTTAGACTTTCGATTTCAATTTTGACTCCTTTGGTAGATTTCAGTCAGTTTTGATGCTTATATGCTTGTCGTTCGGTTTGTGTGTTTAGGCAGTACTGGTGTGGTCGATAAAGGCAAAGGTATTGCCATTGAGTATTCCACGCATGAAGAAGTGGGAGTTTATATTTCATTTGCGTATGCGAAATCTTTTTATATTTTTTATTTAAAATACGACAGTTGTATTGTTTTGAATGGAGGCTATGCATATGATGTGATTGACGTGCATGTTAGCTACATGAACACACTTTTCATGCTTTAAATGCATCAAATATGTGTTTGAACTCCTAAGCATGTTGATTGTGTGTCCATGAATGTGAATGGGTGTGTGAACTGACTTTTGAATCTGTTCTTGAAACTTGTGTTTATGCTCATATGTTGGATGTTGTTTAAGCCCTTTGATTCAAGTTTTGGTGTGTTTTGAGATGTTTTTCATTGTAGAAAATCCATGGAAATGTTTCCCGAGAGATTAGACGAGTTTCGAGAGCATTTTGGGTCCATTCCAGGATGAATACCCCTTCTAGAAGGGGTAAATGCCCGTATACTCTAGTACAGAGCCCGTGTATTGTTCTGGACAAAATAGTACACGACTTGTTCTGAGGGTACACGGTTGTGTACCCAGGCCGTGTGCCAATACATGGCCTCCCCAAACTAGGTACACGGCTTGCCCCAAAGAAGTACATGGTCTTGTAATTTTGTATACAGGCCTTGTACTGCTCTGTCACCTCTCCCTGTTTTGATTTCGATGACCCCACACCCATTTTGGCGACCCTTATACCTTTTCTACAACCCATGTACACCATTTTGGGACCTCTAAACCCACCCTAAACCTATTGCACACAAACAAACATCAAATCATACCCCAAATCAATCCCATATAATTACCCTTCTTGGTGACTACTTGCATTACATGCACTGTGTGAGTTTTCAAAGTAAAAATGATATGCGTGTGATCTTAGAAATGACATGGATGTATTGTGTGAGTTTTCAAAGTAAAAATGATATGTGTGTGATCTTAGAAACAACATGGATGCATTGTGTGGTTTTTAAAAATAAAAAAGTTTTGTGTGTGATCTTAGAAACATCATGGATGCATTATTGGGTTTTCAAGAAAAAATATATATGTATGTTCTTTGGAACAATATAAATTTGGTGGTATTTGTTTGGCCAAAATGGTAAGTATATGGAATCCCAGGCTAAGAGGAATGTTGCTTACCGATGGGTGTTGTATGGATGGACTTTCTGTGTATGCCTGATTGAGGTTGTAACCTATCAAACTATGTGTTAGTTATATATATATATATATATATATGCAGATTGTGATCAAGTGTGACAATATGATCTATTCATTTTGTTTCGGATAACATTGCTAGTAGGGGATTTATATATATTTTGTAATTGAATAAAATTCACTACCAATGGACTTTCGGTTTCCCTTTTAGTGGGGGTTACTTGAAAATATTTTGTAATCCACCTCAATAGGTTTTGGGGCATAGTAGCCCATGAGATTATGTGGGGTATTGTGGGTTTATGAAACCTATTGGGCTGGTATTTACTGCATAGTGCTTTACAAATCATGCATCGTGCATATTTGTTTGTGAAACACTTGAGTACATGTTTAGTATGCATGGATGATAAATGTGCTCTAAATAACTGCTTTATAAGTGATTTCCATATGCCTCTATTCCACTAGATGTGCTTATGATGCGGTAACTCCCACTGAGGTCTTTGGATCTCACCCTGTCTTGTTAATCTTTTCAAGTCTAGTTTGTTGTGTAGCCGATCATCCTAGAGGTCGAGTTTTTCCCAGTGTTTGTTTTTATCTCATTGTTAGGATTTATCACTATCCCTATTAATTCACTTATAAATACATATTGCTGTCTTGTAATCTAATGAACCCTCTGCACTCTACTATTCATAGTGGAAATTTTTTCTCCTTTGTCCGATGACGTAGGTTTTTTTTTCAAACCTCGTTAAATCCTATGTATATTTTCTATTCTTTTCTCTAGATTAGGGATGTGAGTTGAGATATCCTAACAACTAGAGTAAATCCCGGGTTTTTGGTTGTCAAGTGTTAGTTGTTGGTTCTTTTTGTGTTTTATGCCTAAGGGTAGTTTTATAATTTTATTTTTTATGTAATTTGTGTTGGATAGTATATATATGTGATATTCTGGTTTTAAAGTGTTTTGGGGTTTATATAGTTTAATATTATAAGATATAGTTTAATATTTTTATTATTTTTTCAGAGGACATTTTATTTTTAATTAGTCAGAAAATTATAATTTTCAGTTTATTGGAAAGATATGATTTTTCTGGATTTATGATAAAATTTTCATAATTTTTGGACTCATATCCTCTTTACTATGATTTTTCTAAGATTTAATATATTTTTCAGAATTTTATTATTATTTTTAAATTCAAAACATTAATATTTTATTCTTTATGCTAAACGACGACATTTTGGCGAAAGCCAAAACGACATCGTTTCACTGTCAGTATGGAGCCCTTAAAACGATGCCGTTTTGGTTAGTAGAGTATATAAAAACATATTTTTCATTTTCTTTTCCTTTTTCCCTTTTTTTTCTTCTTTCTCCTCCCATTTTTCTTCCTCTCGACTCTCCTTTCATCTTCTCCGGCGGAAGCTTGCAACACCCTAGTCCAGCCACCTCACATCGCACTGTCACCGCCAAAAGTTTCGTCTCGTCTGCAAGAACCTATCCTCACCGGTATCTCCCCGATTGGACGCCGGACGCGACCAGAAGGAGCTGGAGAAGTTTGCTTTTTTCTGGGAAGGAAAATCACAGATTCCTGCTGATTCTGGTGAGTAATCACTGAAATGACCTCGGATTCATGTTTCCTATGTCCATAACTTTCTTTCTATGAGTTAAATGCTGATTATGGTTTTGTTTGGTGCAAGATAGGTATTTTCCGGCTTCGTCCTCACCGTCCGACCAGTCTCTGGCCAAGTGCCGCCACATGCCGCCGCCGTCCAGCCATGCGTCACCTCCAGATCCTAAAACGCGAAATTTTCCCCATTTGATATTTCAAATATTCCGGACATGATGATATTATTGGTTTTCTAATTTCACTTATCATTTGTGAGATATGGACTTTTAAAGATATTTTTGGAAAATTTGTTTTGGTTTTAAATGATAAATTATGGTTTTAAATAATCCTATAATGATTAAAATATAATTTGAGGGTTTATCAACCTAATTTTGGATTTCTATATATTTTCAGAAAATATGAATTTGTCTCGTTTTACGTGTAATATATAAGTATGATTTTTTTGTAATGATTGTGTTCGTTTCTATAGGTAGTAATTAGATGATTGGGTGTTATGTAGGCGTGTGGCCTGTATTGATTGGTATGGATTGTGGATAGGATATTTGTTGTGCTCTTTGATTGGTTTTATTGTGTCTATGTACAGGTGAGTGAGGACCTCACATTTTTTTGAATTTTGTTTTAAAATACATGATTGAGATTTATATTTTTAAGAAAATTAAATAGTAAATCGTATTGATACTTAAATTGATATTTTTGTGTGATTGAAAAGAAAAAGATTGGTTTTATGACTTGAGATTTGACACGTATATTGGTTTCATTATGTTTTAGTATTGAGAAGTATATCATGATATTATGTATGTGGTTGCACAGAATATTAAGACATATGGTTGTCTATGAGATTATATGTCTATTTTTGACACTATGGTATTGGGTTGAGTTTGCTTTGTTTTGATTGTTTTTATATCCCACCTTAATTACTTGAGTATTCCAGTACACTGACAACCTTGAGTGAGAATAGTGGCTGACGGGTTATGTATTGAGATGGTCAAAGGGTTGACTGTAGAAGCCTTCAACAACACTAGTGTGGACTATGTTTTATAAAATGAATAAAAGAACCACTAGTGGGTTTCATCTTCTCCCCTGGCCCAAGTGTAAGAAGATGTTTTGTAGCCGACTTTTCAGCCCATTTTAATAATGAAACGTCTGTGTCTCTCTGAGATACACCATTTTAGTATTTACTGCTTACTTGGATTTGAGTTAGAGTACTGTTGAGAGTTTACTCAGATTTTATAATTTCAGCTTTGGTTTTCAATTATTTTTCATTATGCATTTTGTGGTCACCATTTCCCCTCACCTGGATGTTTAACTAATTAGTTTAGTACCATCCAGACTGTGCTACAAGTATAGATTGCCAGTCATCCACCTCTCATGGTTAATCCTAGAGCAACCTACTGATTTTAGGTTTGATCAGTATTTTGATTTGATTTGTACATATAGAGCGGATTGTATTTTTTAATTTACACTGTTGATTACGATTTTGATTTTACACGTGTTATCTGATGCTTAGTTTTTACGGATATTATATTGGCATATGGTACATGATGATTGGTTGGATTTTTATTTATTATTTTAGATGTGAATGTAATATAGATTTACCCTATCTTTGATTTAATTTTGATGTGATATTTTACTGTTTTGTTTTACTAGCCTTACAGGATTATGAAGGCAGTATCGTAATTGCTACTCTTAGGGTTCCGTGACAGAGGTGATCACCTCTAGAGTAGGCTTCAAGGCATGAGATCTTTTTGTTGGCAGCGAAGCACTAGATTTTTTTTTTATCTAAAATATTTTTGTGGTGATTTGGTTTTTAAACAAAATATTTTAAAGATTATTTTCAGAGTCGGCGAAAAATATTTTTTAAAAAAATATTTGGTTGTACTATCAAATCTATTTAGTTCTGATCATTAGTATAGTATAGTTTGGATATCTGGTTTGTGTATTAATGTATGTCTGTGTTTGTTTGTAGTGATTAGATATATCGCCGCATATAGGTATAGGTGCCAAAGGAGGTTAGAGTTCTAGCAAAGTGGTTGAGGCGAAGGAGCCTAGTGTTTCTGTGAAGGACACTACACCAGCTCGTAGGGGTAGAGTTGGTAGACCTCCCAAACCTCAGAGAGCAGTAGAGTCCCATGCAAAGACAGATCTATCTCCCTCGGATTTTATCATAATGGTGTATTCTGTTAAGCAGGAGATAAGAGCCCAAGGGAATGCACCATGTGAGTTAGTTGTTGAGCCGGTTCAGGTTGCTACCCCAGCATGTATAGCCATTGGCAAAGATATCCTAGGATGCTGAAGAGCATGAGGCAGTTGGGTTGTACAGAGTTCTCTGGTAGGAGGACTAACTCTGTGGTGGCAAAGGAGTGGCTGGACAAAGTGTCCAAGGCCACTAATCATCGGGATTTATCAGAGGATGACAAGTTGAGAGTCATGGTTAGGCTATTGGAGGGAGATGCTGCTACTTGGTGGGAGACAGTTGCATCTAGGTATGTTGAGGCTTTTAGTTGGGCAACATTTGAGATAGAGTTTATAGTGCAATTCTTCACTTGAGTGCACAGAGATACGGTTTATTCACAATGATCTATAGGGATGGAGAGTGGTAAAGTATGAATCAACAAGTTTGATGGGACCAATTTTGGATCTAGATGATGTAGATTGAAGATTATTTGTAACAGAAAGATCTTCACGAACCCTTTTCAGAGGTGAAGCTAGATTCCATGAAGGAGGAGGAGTGGAAGCTCAAGGATCGACAGGAGCCAGGGTTGATCCAGTTGACGTTGTTTAGAAATATTGCTTTCAACATCAGCAAGGAGGAGACTATATCAGATTTGTTAAAGGCATTGGCAAACATGTATAAAAAATCGTTAGCAATGAACAAGGTATAACTGATGTGTCACTTATTTAATTTATAGATGAGCAAAGGAGGGTCTGTGGCAGATCATATTAATGAATTTAATATGATTGTGAGTCAGCTAAGTTCAATTGATATTAGTTTTGAAGATGAGATTAAGGTTTTAGTTTTGATGTTGTCTCTACCTGAGTCTCAGGATAATGTAGTTGCTGCAATTAGTAGTTCTTGTGGATCTAAAAAGCTAAAGTTTGATGAAATCTGAGATATGGTTCTGAGTGAAAGTATTCAAAAAAGAGAACTTGGAGAGTCATTTGATAGTGCTCTCAGTGTTGACAGGAATGGTAGGAGCAAGACGAGGGGCCAAAACAAACATGTTCGATCAAAATCAAAGCAATGGAGAAAATCTACATACAGAACTAATGTAACATGTTGGAACTGTTTAGGGGAAGGTCTCTTAAAAAATGAATGTACCAAGACAGAGAAGAAGCAGGGTCAGAAGATTGAAGATGATGATAGTTTCGTGAACTCAATAGAAGTGTGAGACCCAGCCCGTAGGGGGTGGTCAGGTTACCCAATCCCACATCAGAAAGCAGCGGGGGAGGTCTTGGGCTTATATGTGTTGTGTGATGGTATCATTTGTAACAAGATGCATCTTTTGGGCCCTGTGGTTAAAAGCCCAACTGAGCATTGCAGTTGTGATCCATCAAGCGCACATACACGTCCGGGCTCGCTGACCTGAGCGTCCGGGGGCCGGGTAATGACAAATGGTAGCAGAGCCGATCTCGTTCCCTCTTCCGGGTGGGGTTGGGCCGTGTTGTGTGTTCACGTTTGGGCTCGTGAGTTTAAGCCCAAGCAGTTACGTTTCGCTCCCCTCGTGAGGACATGAGGTCTATAAGGAGGGGAGATTGTGAAACCCAGCCCGTAGGGGGGGTCAGGTTACCCAATCCCACATCGGAAAGAAGCGGGACAGGTCTTGGGTTTATATGTGTTGTGAGAGTGGATCATTTATAACAAGATGCATCTTTTGGGCCCTGTGGTTATAAGCCCAACTGAGCGTTGCAGTTGTGATCCATCACACGCACATACACGTCCGGGCCCATTGGGCCGAGGGTCCGGGGGGCCAGGTCGTGACAAGAAGACTGTGAGGTTACTTTAATCCTTAGTGTGGATAATTCGGCTAAATCTTGGATATTGGATTCAGGTACATCTTTTCATTCATCTCCTTATAAAGAATTGTTCCAAAATCTCACGATTGGAAAATTCGGGAAGGTCTATCTTGTAGATAATAAAACCTTGGAGATTGAAGGAAAGGGAGATGTCTGCTTAAAATTTCCAGCAAGGAATCAGTGGACATTGCAGGACGTCAGATACATTGTTGGCCTCAATAAAAACCTGATCTTTATAGGTTAGTTGGATAACTCAGGTTATACAATAGTGAAAAAGGTCCATAAAAGATTGTCAAGGGTGCTATGGTTATAGCACGTGGGACAAAGTCTGGAACTTTATACACCACTGTAGGGTGTAAGAGCATGGTTGTTGTTGTTAAAGGTGCATCCAGTTCAAATCTGTGGCACGACAAACTAGTGAAAAAGGTCCATAAAAGATTGTCAAGGGTGCTATGGTTATAGCACGTGGGACAAAGTCTGGAACTTTATACACCACTGTAGGGTGTAAGAGCATGGTTGTTGTTGTTAAAGGTGCATCCAGTTCAAATCTGTGGCACGACAAACTTGGATATATGAGTGTTGAAGGAATGAGATGCTGGTTTCAAAGGGAGTGTTGCAGGGGCTGAAATCTATTGATTTGGGTCTTTGTGAAAGTTGTGTAATGGAAAAGTATAAACGAATCGGTTTTATAAAGACTAACAGAGAACCAAAGAAAGAATGATTAGAACTAGTATAGACAAATGTATGAGGGCCATCTCTAGTTTCGTCTCTTAGATGTTTGAGATACTATGTTACTTTCATAGATGATTTCAGCAAAAAGGTATGGGTTTGCTTTATTAAACACAAGTCATATGTATTTTTCAATTTCAAGAATTAGAAAGCTGACGTTGAGAATCAAACAAATCTAAAGATCAAGTGTCTAACAAGACAATACAGGAGAGTATGACAAGTCAGAATTCAAAGCATTTTGTGCTGCTGAAGGAATAATATTGATCAGAATAGTTCCAGGAAAACCTAGACAAACTGGTATTGCTGAAAGGATGAACAGAACTTTGAATGAGTGGTCAAGTAGTATGAGGATACATTCTGGGTTGCCTAAGGCATTTTGGGAAAATACTGTGAGCACTACATCTTACCTAATTAACAGAGAGCCTTTAATACCTTTGGGTTTCAAGATTCCAGAAGAGGCATGGACAGAAAAAGAAATCAAGTACTCTCACTTGAGGACTTTTGGTTGCATTGCTCATGTTCATGTTCATCAAGAGAATATGTACAAGCTTGATGTGAAGGCTGTGAAGTGTTACTTCATAGGATATGGTTGTGAAAACCCGTCCCAATGTCTGCCCAGTCAGCTCATTTTTGCCTAGTCAGTATCATTCTAGTGGTCCTTGTGTCCGTTTTCCACTTTGATCAAGTCAAAAAATCAAGACAATATAAATTACCGTTTTGTCCTTGTTGAACCCGAACATGTTTTTGGACTCGTTTTGAGTAGCCATGTGTTTTCAGGACATTTTGTAGGCCTTTGGGCTGACTCATTTGTGTTTGGGCCCATTTGTTCATATTCGGCCCATATGTTCGTTTCCAGGCCCATTTATAAGTTATCGAGCCATGTTCGTTCTTTTCCGAGCCGTTTGTGTATTTTTCGGGCCAAGTTTGTTTTTCCGAGCCGAGCTCATTTTTCCGAGCCGGGTCATTAGGGTTTTAGAGCCCAAGCAACATAAACGCAATTTAAGCTAGCCATTTACACAACCATTTATATCTTTCCTACACTCTCAATTCAGACAGAAACCCTATTCGTCTCTTCTTATGCCACTGTCGTTTTCTTTTCTCTGAACCCTGTGTCATTTCTTCTATTTCTAATCCTTCTCTCTTCCTTCAGTAATTTTCACTGTGCTCGTTCAGCTATGTGTTTGTTAGATTGGGGTGTTTATGGGTATCCAGGTATCAAAGAGGGGTCGATAGGTTTTCCCTTGTCTGATTTAGTTTATTGATTAGTTATGGTTATTCATTTTGTTTGTTTGATTCAAGAGGATCAGGTTCTTGCAACAAGGGGAAGGACTTCACTTTTGGTTCGCAAACATAGATGGAAATCTACGCCTCATCGGTTTGATCTGAACCTGTTTTATGCTTTCATTTTTAATTTCTATTTTGTGGTTTCGAATGGAGGAATATTTATTGTGTTTTTCTTTAGTTTTAATCACAGTGAAAAGAAAAGAAAATATTGGTCTGGGTCTCTTTGACTGTCGTTCTTGGAAGGTCACGCTAGCATCTTTTTGTTTTAACTTGTTTTGTTAATTTTTTAAAGTAAGTAAAATTGAAAAAAAAAAAGAAGAATCTTAGGAAATAGGGAGTTCTAGATGCTTCTTTTTGATCCTCCCTGGGCAGTTTCTAATATCGTTTTTTTTTTCCTTTGTTGGTTACTTTCTTTATATGTTAGCTTGTTCAGTGTTTCCTTGTTACCTTTTATATTTTCTATATTTTGTGGTGTACCATCTTCTTTTGGCTATTAAATTCTTAGGCTGCCTTCGTGGCTGTTTTTGTTTTGTTCCTCCTTTCGATAACGTAACCTATACTACTGCTACTTTGCTATTCTTTGTTTAATGGGAAGCTTTAGGCCTTTGCATAGATTTCCATGCCTTTTTGTCTTTTTCCCTTTTTGTCCTCTTTCCTTTTTGTTTTCTTTTTCCCTTTTGTCTTGCCCTATTCCCCTTTGTATCTTACCACAAAGTGACAAATCTTTTTTTGTTTTTCAAAACAATTAATATAGTAAAAAAGCCATGAGGTAGACATTCTGAGAGTTTTTCTAGTAGTTGTTATATTTTTAGATTGAGGTATTGTTTAGTTTATAGATTTGAGAAAAGAGAGAATTTGGGTTATATTTTTGTGGGGCTTAAGGAAGGATTAAGACTAAATAAAGACTATAGTTTCTAGATAAAAATTAAGTGAATTTATATTTGTTTATTTCGGACTTTGGTTAATGAAATGTATTAATGGAGTTTTACAAATATTAGTTTCTGGGCTTAGTGTGATTATAAACTGAGTTTATACTTGGGTATGCGTTGAGAATGTGTTGCTTGTTCATATAAAATCGTTCTTACTTCGTTTGGCATTCAATTTATTTCCTTGGAATCCCAATGAGTATTCTCATGAGTTCTATGTTTGTTATATGATTTTCTTGTCCTCTAAACATGTTATATTGTAAGCCTTAGTTTAGTAAGCCAAGATCATATGAGTATATTTGAGGGTGTATGATGCATTTGCATATTTTACACTTGTTTATAAACGTACAGTTTGGTATTATTCGCTTAATCAATTATGTTTGTTTTATATGCTCTATTATTAAAAAATATGTTTGGTTTTATACTTTTTACAGACATTATTACTATATGGTATCATAGTTAGTTATAAACGTTCGCTTAGCCAATGCGAGATGAGTATTCGGAATCCCAGTATTAGGGGTGAGTTACTTGCCAGTTTGGAAGTTGTATGGGTGATGTATCATTTTTCCTACCACGTCTTCGCAGACATGTTCATTCTGAGAATTTGAGACAACTATAACTTGTTTGTATTCTTTTTCTAGTCTTGGACAACACTGGCAATACTGGTTACATATATGTATTTTCATAATCAAAACAATTAACGTTTCCAGTGGACTTCCAGTTTTCTTTTAGTGGGATTACTCAAGAAGTGGTTTGTTATGTCCACATTGAGGGGTTTTACATTGGGCATTAGTACCCAATGTTCTATTATTCATATTATGTTACAATCTATTGGGCTGGATCCTCGTATTATGTTTTCAAAATAAAGTGTGTGTTATCATGTTATGTGTTGCATTAATTATGCGTACGTTTTCAAAAGTAAATATTTTATATTTCTGTTTTCGTATATGCCTCTATTCCTCCATAAGAATTATGATGTTGTGACTCCTCCTAAGATTGTTATCTCACCCATTATTTTTTCCGCCTTTCAGGAGTAGTATGTGAACTATAGTATACTATTCCGCGGAGTGAGTGATTTGTTCAAGTTAGTGGTTGGACTATTACATCTACATGACTCATCGTTTACAAGGGTTTTTTTGGCACTTTTATTACAGATTTGTTTTTATTTTCTGGATTCTATTTGACATACATTTGTTAGGTTTGGATGTGGTTTACGTTGTGGGCCTAAGGCCCAATTTTGGATTTTTGGGATTGAGTGTTATGGACTTATTCGAGTTTCGTTTTATAATAAAGTCTTTTGCTGTATTTTTGTTTTGCTCCCGTTACTATTTATTATGCCAAATGTTAATTTATGATTGAACATACTTCTCTTTTATAAATTAAATGCTCTTTATTTTGGGAATTGTATTTTGAAAAGTCAAAAAGCCTTATGGGATTTAGATTGGTCCATATATCAGGCTAGTTTGGGTTTCATGGAGGTAAGGGCCTAGTTTTCGGGTTTTGATCTTTACAATGGTTCTAATATGTTTGGATATAGGTTCTGGGATGCCAGAAATAGAAAGATCCTCAGACATTGTGATGTGACATTTGATGAAAATCTCTTGTACAAAGACAGTGAGAAGATGGGTTCAAAGAATATAGAACAAGTTAGAGTTGAGGTTGAGTCACCAGAAAAGTCATTGAGTAATGAATCAACCAGTTCTTAAAAAACTCCAAAGAATATTGTGTAGAACCAGAAGTGGAGTAGGTTACACCAGAATAGGTGCTACGAAGATCTTCAAGAACTATCAAGCTGAAAGATTCAATCAAGTGGGAGCAAACTATGGTGCTAATGAAGGGGAAGTTACAGTCTGGAATGTATTACCTTCAAGACAGTATGGTTGAAGGGGAAGCAGTAATGGCTTCTGGGAGTAGTAATGCGAGCAATAAAAGATTATCTTTGCAGAACAAACAACAATTGTTGTATAGAAATCAGGCATTGGATTTCTGCAAACACGAGATGTTTGAGAAGCAGATAAGGTTGAAGTTTGTGACAAACAAAGAGGGAATATGGGTTAAGCCGCCAAATATGTTTCCATATACAGTTAGAGATGGCATTTTGAGATATGCTAATCTTGTGACACTTGCATTATCTGTTGCTGGGAATGCTAATATGATGATTAATACAATTCCAAATGAGAAGTTTAGGCATCGGCTAAACTTGGTGGGAAATTATGAGATCTGGTAGAGCCCTAAGGAGTTATAACGAGAGAAGATTATTCAGTTGATTGAGGAGATTAAAGCCAAGGGGAAGATTGTTATGTTGTGGCTTTAATCTAATAATTTAGATTAAGATAAGATAGGATCTAAGATAGAGTTTATTTCTAACTCTATTAGTTCACCTATAAATACATATTGCTAGCTTGTAATCTAATAACTCTCGGTATTCTATTATTCATAGTGGAATTTTTTTCTTCCTTATCCGAGAATGTAGGCTTTTTGGCTGAACCTCGTTAAATCTTCTATATCTTTTCTATTATTTTCTCTTATATTATTTTTAGATCAGGGATGTGAATTGAGAGATACTAACAAGAAATTCAATACTTAAATCTTTGCATTACGATTCATTTCTAAAGTCTGCTGCATGAACAGACATTTAGAGTTGAGGAACTAAATATTTTGAATAGAATTATGTGTAAACTAGTTGATTATTCTTTGTGCAGTATGGAACTATTTTGATGATATTTTTTCCCCCAAAGCATGGAGACTAAACAACAGTTTTAGACTCGCGTGTGTGAATGCGACGATGAGAGGCTTAACTCTTCAAAACATGTTTGAAAGAAGATTGTTTTGTGACCTTGACTAGTACTGGGGAGACGTTTCCATGAACACTCCATAATTCTTTCCTTCCTATGTGAATGTATAAGGGTTTTTCCACGTTTACTTCTTCCAACATTGGGTTATTCTTGATTCTTGACTGGTATTCCAAACTACCAATCTTAACCTTTTTTTTTTCTTTCCTGAAGAAGAATTTATCTTACAGTATCCTATCCTTATTGTTAAATCAACTACTTTTCCTTTCAATTGCAACCCTTCTCCTCTACTATGTTAGTCCACGGAATGAGAAGAATCAAGGTGCTCCACAAAGGAATTCTCTCAAATAATTATAATGTGATTTCGTTTTCTTTTTCTCAAAATTAAAAACCTAAAAACGCGTTTCCAATTCCTGGAAAGAATTGGTTGACTTGGACTTTGGAAATTGAGGCAGAACGAACACAAGTATTGATAAGCTGCTTGCTGCTCATGTCCCTTATTGTTCTTACTACTAGCTTTGCTTGAGCATAATACCAAAAAATGGGGAGGTTCAGTTGGAATGCTGGTGTTTGTGCCTTGGTCGTAACTTGTGTGGTCTTATCAGTGAGTTGGAAGCCCATGTTAATAGAAGCCAGAATCCCCGAGTTTAAAGCAATTCAAGGTGAAGACCTCTCATATTTTAAGTTTCAATTTGTTCATTAATTGTACATTTTGTAATCCCTTGTTTTAAATTAAAGGCATAATTATGCCTACAGTTTTGCTTTTTCTGCATCATGATCTGGTGTCTTTTGTCTTAGACTTTGTATTGACAGAACGCCAAGTGCATAGGAATCTGCGGGACCTTCCCCCTATTCGCAATAATCCAGCAGCAGCTTTCAGTCCGCATCCTCAAGCCAAGAATGGATGAGAAAAATCCGAGAATCTATGTTAGCCAGAAAATCCTGTTCTTATTTGGCCTTAATCACAATATTTTGAAACAACTTATGCAACTTTAGTTTAGCCTCGATCATGATATTCCTCTGTAAAGAAGTCGTATCATAAACCCATTACTTCAGCAGACATCCTTGAACTGAGAATGTACAAGGATACATGGTAGGTTCAGCATTTGTTGTAATCGCAGATTATAATAAACCTATGGATGAAATTAATATTCTCTAAATCAACCAATCATACCAATTAATCTCTAATAAGATTTTGTATTGAATTTAAAAGAGGAGCATCGTATATTTTTCTTAAAAAAAGTGTATATATATATTATATATATATTTATTTACGTATATTTTACTTATAAATCATAATCTATTTAAGCATTACGTGATTGTCTTGGTTGACAAAACGAGAAACACGATACCTGAAAAAAAAACGCGTTTACAAGAAAGCCTGTGAACTTGGACCTTTGAAAAGTAGAGACTTCACTTTCTTTGCATATCCTAATCTCAACCCACCCACTCACCATATTAAAAAGGCCCTACAGAGCCTACTTCATCATCATAGCTTCACAGCTTCATAGTCTCATAGTTTCATAGTTTCATACGATGAAAATGCTGCGTTGGAATGCTGCCGTGTGTGCTGTGGTATTTGTGGCCTTCATTATCTTATTGATGAGTTCAGCGTCCATTCTGACAGAAGCGAGAATGCCCAGCTTCAAAGCAGTTCAAGGTGAGAAGAATCTCTTGACAAATTTTCTGTCTGTTCATACATTATATCCATTGTTTTCATGCTTCTGTCACATTAATTTTTCATTCATAATCTTTATGTATGATGCCAGATTTTGTGTTGACGGAAAGCCAAGTGCATCGCGAATTGAAGGTCCTTCCCCCGCGTGTTAGTAGACCAGTTGCTGCTGACAACAGAGGCTGGTTCATCTATCCTCCTCCCATTTTAGGGTAGAGCTATATCGTACTTAAAGCTATCATGGCTACTTAATTCAACATCTCACAAGATATATGTAAATGTATTTTTTGTATTTTGCCGCGTCTAATTCATTCTTCATTTACAATTTGATGTGAGGCATATAAATTTCCGTTAATTTGCATTTATTTTTTTATAACAATGAATCATCTCGAGGACCATACCAACTACTGATTCCATGTTAGATCTGGAGGAAATGAGTCTGGACAGTAGAATCATAGATTAGTTTGATTGTGATACTTTTCATCTCCATGAACAATTCTCCTCTAAGTAGAATTCTTATACTATCACGAGAATGTACAAGAACGGAGAAATTGACAAAAAATGGCTTCTCTCACCTCTCTCTATTCCATGTCCCATCACTACACCCAAACAGATACCCCTACCCCCATCCCCCTCCTCGCCTCACGATCGTCGGAACGTGGGGAAAACACCGATACACAGTTTGGCTCCACTGAATGATCCGGGTCCGGCAGTGCAGTCCCGTTTTAAATGGGATCCCGCAAAGGTTTCCAGTGAAGATAGATACATCTCCTACTTCATTGATGACATTCCAGAGGGGTGGACTTCAAATAGACTATTTAGAGAGATAGCCAATATTGAACCTGCTGCAGATGTGTTCATTCCCAACCGCAAATCCAGAAGGGGAGTGCGGTTTGGTTTTGTTAAGTTTGTGTGATGTGGTACTCAGGAGACCCATCGGCAACGGAGGCTTTCGTCGATTTTAGGTAAGCATACTCGGATGCGTTTCAGTGTGGCTCGATTTATAGCTAGAAATGGTCATCGTGAGAGGTCAGTCGATGGTCGCGGCCGAGACAAAGTACCACTGTCTTCGCGGGGATTACAAACGGAAGTTCCTAATGTGGACATGCGTGAACGCGACGGCCGATCATATGCAGAAGTCACTACAGGGAAGATTCATCAAGTTATTGAGGAGTCACCAGTAGTGATCTCTGCTCATCTGGGAAATTTAGAATGGCTCCATCGGAGTGCTGTGGGTTTCCTTCGAGGGGATCTAATGGAAGAGCTGCATCTTCCTCAGGACATTGGGTGCAAACAAATGGGAGGGACTCAGACACTGATCACTTTCCCCACTGCAGCATCGATGCAACACGAACTTAACTTCAATCTCAGCTTCTGGACTGATAAGTTTGATGATATACATCCTTGGCGTCCAGTAGACGTTGGTGGTAGAAGGCTTTGTTGGGTGGAGGTGTTTGGACTCCCCTTACATGCATGGTCTGAGGTTGCTTTTTCGAAGATCGTCCAATCGTTTGGATCCTTAGTTCAGATACACCCTAACACTACCACCTGGACTTGCCTGGATATGGCCATGTTACAAGTAGCCACAACTACTGTATCAATTCTTCAAGAGATGGTTAAGATACAGGTTGATGGACAAGTGTTCATGGTACGTATTTTGGAAGCTCAACAAGGAAATCGAGTGGGTTCCAAGGTTGGTGAAAAACGATTTGTATCAGGAGGGCCCACTAGCCGCCCTACACACTTTCCTCATCCTCCATCAGTCAGTAGTAAGGATAGGACTGCTCCAGAGAAGGGTCATACGTCATCTGCACGGCGCCCCGACTTTTGTCAACGGGAGTTGTTGGTGCACAGTGGAACAGAATGGGTTGGAGTAGAGATATTCAGACCTAGAGCTGTGGGACCTACTCGGTCCTCTCCACCTTGTGTAAAAGAGCAGACAAGGCACGTGAGATCTAACTTAGGGGAGCAGCTGAATCAGGAGGGACTTTCTCGTCTTTCCACCTCTAGTGGGGGGGGGGGGGGTATAGCAATTGCTCCACTCGATTTCTTATTGGTCCGAGAGGAGTCAATCGAAGGGAGCCAGCTACAGCCTTTTCGGAAAGCACTCTCTGAACGGATGACTACGGAATCCACAGAGGAGGCCCTCGACTCTATATCGGTCCCTGCAGACACAGCTTTCACTAAAATGACGAAGGATGGCCACAAAGCTTCGCGGGTTGGTTTCAAAGGTTGGGCAGTTACTACCCGGATGGGGAAGGAGAAAAAACTCAGACACCTCAAACCCACAGGTAGTCTCTCGTCAGGAAGAGAGAGTCATATGGAGAGGGGTGACGTATCCCAACTGGCGGAGAACCCTTCTTTCCTGAATGCCAATTGCGAGCAGACTGAAGGAATATCAGAGAAATCTTCTCTCAAGGGCCCTACCTCGGATCAGTGTGCTATCGAGGAGGAGGCTCAGCATACGTTAGATGTCGCAGAAACTTTGGGTCTCAGCTGCAAGCAAACAAAAGCAGCCATTCGGCAGAAACTGAAGGGGAGAATTGTGGAAGATCGACAGGTGTGGCAGACTCATGGAGCATCATAGAGCCGTGCAGGTATATGTTTTGTGCATGGGTCTTTCTTGTTGATGCTTAATTTAGCAATATGGAATGTTCGAGGATGCCGAGGTAAGCAGAAAGAAAACCAAATTCGCACTTTTATAGCCAATGAGCAGTTGAGCTTGTTGATACTATGCGAGACAAAGCGGGACGATTTTTCCGATAGTTTGGCACGTAGATTGTGGCCTGGCACTGACATACATTGGACGGCAATAGATGCATGCGGTAGGTTTGGTGGTATTGTATGTTTGTGGAATGATGAGAAAGTTCAGAGTATGGCAATAGAAAAATTTGAGCGATGGGTGTTACTGGATCTGCGGGATCGGGTATCGGGTTTCAGATTCGTGTGTATTGGGCTCTATGCGCAGAATCTAGCAGCTGAGCGTAGAGGCTTATGGGATGAATTGCAGCAAAGGAAATTGGCGGACACGTTTCCTTGGGTGATCATGGGCGATTTTAATGAATCTCTTAATGAGGAGGAACGCCTAGGTCGCTCTTTCAATGGGAGTGCGGCTCGTAGTTTTCAGAATTTTATCCATCGGAATGGATTGGTCGATATGCCACTCATTGGCAAGGCGTATAAGTGGTTCAACTCTTATAGTGCTTCCAGAATTGATCGAGTCTTGGTATCCTTCAGTTGGTGCTTACATTTCAGTCAGCATCGGTTGTATGCAGGTGATAAGGGATTTTTGGACCATGTACCCTTAATCCTGAAAGCAGACTCATTCTTTTGGGGTATCAGACCATTCCGTTCGTGGGACATGTGGTGGGAGGAAAAAGTTTTCTTGACAAAGGTGGAGGAGTGTTGGCAAGAGGCAGGGATGTGCTTTCCAGGTGATTTTAGCGTGGTCAAGAAGCTGGTTTTTCTGAAGAAGAAGCTTCAGGTCTGGCACAATGAGTCTTTTGGTAAGTTAGATCACCAATTGAAGCTCATCCTAGCTGAACTCGACTTGCTTGATCAGAACAGAAGGAGTTTGGGACACGACTTGATGATGATATATGAGGTTTTACAGGCTCAGAAGTGGGATCTCAAGCGGAAGATTGAGGCCCTAGGCGACAGAAATCTAGACAGCAATGGTTAAAACTCGGCGATAAGAACACCTGGTTCTTCCACTCATGTGCTACCATACGACATTGCCTTAATTTTATCGGGGTGATTCGTATCCAGGATAGGGAAGTACGCCAGCCTGAAGAGATCATGGCGGAGGCTGTTGGTTATTTTCAACGAGTATTCGCGACTGAAGACACCAGATGGTTTGGTTTAGGAGGGATGACTCTGCCCCGGCTATCCCCAAAGGTTGCAGTCGACCTAGAGAGACCTTTCCTTGCTGAAGAGATCAAGAGGGTTGTCTGGGCGTGTGGTAGTCACAAGGCCCCGGGACCGGACGACTTCAATTTTTATTTTATTAAGAAAACATGGACGGTGATTGGAGCTGAGAATGTCATACTGATACAGGAATTTCATTCATGTGGAGTATTTCCGAGAGGTATCAATAACAGTTACCTCACTTTAATACCCAAAATTCCAGGCGCAGCGGCGTTGACGGACTACAGACCTATCATCCTTATCAATAGTCTGTATAAAGTTATTGCCAAGCTCCTATCCACCCGTCTTAAGCAAGTGATGGGCCAGCTCATTTCTCCATTCCAGACTGGTTTTATGGAAGGACGGTTCATCGCGGATACAGTGATGGTAGCAAATGAGATCATTCATTCTATGCACACGTCTAAACGTCAGGGATGGTGTCTCAAATTGGATTTTCAGAAGGCATACGACTCGGTGGACTGGATTTTTATGTCAGAGGTGATGAAACAGATGGGTTTTGGGGTGCACTGGCGCAGTTGGATAAAGGAGTGTTTTGCATTAGCCCGCTATGCCTTTCTCATCAATGGTGTGCCCACAGTGGAATTTAATTTGGGGCGAGGCCTGCAACAAGGTGATCCCTTATCCCCATTATTATTCAACTTGGCAGCCGAAGTTCTGCCGCGTATGCTTGGTAGAGCAGCAGAATGTCATCTTTCCAGGGTATCAGCATCGGCAATTTACAGCTCACGCACCTTCAGTATGCGGATGACGTAGTACTATTTTGCAACGGCGACCAACAGGGGTTACTCAACATCCAGAGCATCCTCCGTTGCTATGAACTACTATTTGGCCTCAAGGTTAACTTTTTCAAATCTGGACTTGTGGGCATTAATGTTCCCATTAATGCGGCTGAGGGGTTAGCATGCTTAATGCATTGTAGACTGCAGACCTTGCCGTTCAATTATCTTGGGGTGCCCCTTGGGGCCAACCCACGTCGTCGCAGTACGTGGGATTCGGTGGTTACTCGTTTTAAAGGAAGGCTAGCTTCATGGAAAGGTTCTCTGCTCTCAATGGGGGGAAGACTCACATTGATCAAATCTGTGCTCAGTAGTTTGCCAGTGTATTACATGACCTTTTTCCAGCTGCCTGTGGGAGTTAGAAGGGATTTTGAGAAATGGATGAAGTGTTTTCTGTGGGCTGGGACAGTGGACAAACGTTGCCTCTGCAAAGTGAAATGGGCACCGGTAGTCAGATCAACTGATAGTGGAGGTGCAGGTCTGGGCTGTTTGAAGCTGAGGAACTATGCTCTGCTTACAAAGTGGAACTATCGGATTGCTAACGACACTTGCTCCCTTTGGAGCCAGGTAATCGCCCAGAAATACAGCCTCAAGCTCCGTCATGATGGTATAGTATGTGGTGGCAGCAGCATTTCAGCCTTATGGAATGGAATCGTACGGACTAGCAGACTGATAATGCCCAACGTTCAGTGCATATCTTTATTCTATCACTGGAAATTGGGTAGGGGGGATACCATTGTCTTCTGGGAGGATGTATGGTGCAGCATATCTCCCTTGCGGGTCATCTTCCCCAGACTGTATGCGCTATCCTTGGTGAAGGGAGGTTCGGTTCTGCAGTTTGGGTTGCTGCTTGGTAATGAGTGGCGCTGGAATTTTATTTGGAGGCGTCGATTATTTGTGTGGGAGGAAGAGGAAGTAGGGCGTTTGTTGGCAATATTGGAGGGCTTTCGGCCGAATCTCCTGGAAGAGGAACTTTTCCTCTGGGGAGAACAGTTCAAATCTTTCTCTGTAAATATTTGTTATCAGTCATTGGCAGCGAGCACAGTTCAATCTAGTGAGCAGCCAATTCCAAATGTGTGGCGTAAGCCGGGAGCCCACAAATGGCAAACGTTTATGTGGCTTGCGTGTAGGGGGAAACTTACTGCCAAAAGCTACCTAATTCGACTTGGTATTCTCCCTGCAACTGACAGGTATTGCGAGGCCTGCGGCAGAGTTGAAGAGGATTCCACTCACATCCTGCTTGACTGTAGAACAGCTTGGGAGAGCTGGTCGTTGTTAATCAAACATTGGGGTTTCCGATGGGTTCAACCGCGGACCTTGGCTGATTTTTTTGTGCAGTGGGAAGGTTTCCAATTCCCCTTCGTTACCGCGGCTTATGGTATGCGTTGTTGTTTTTATGTGCATGGAGTATCTGGTTGGGTCGCAATAAGAGAATTTTCAAAGAATAGATAGCAGCACGGCAGATATGTACTACACCGGCATGCGACATGGGTTCCATTGGGCTAAGACTAATCTTATGGATGTTAGTATTGATAGTCTGGATGTAAAACCCTCAGGCGATTTTTCTTCCTTACTAGCTTATAGATAGTATGGCAGTTGAAAGTCTCAGATACCGTACTATACCTACGGTATCTGACAGTTTCTTTTTGTCATCGAGTTGGGATAATGTTTCCTTGTCCTGCTCTTATGTATGCTGATTTTATCTATAATACATATCGATATTTCTTCAAAAAAAAAAATGTACAAGAACGGAGATTTGTAGTACTGTCAAGAAATATTATAAGGTAGAGTTGGCAGGGGCATCTACGACACGTTTGTATAACCATGGTTATCTATACAAGTTATTTTCTTTCTAAAGAAAATAATTTGATATCCATCACCAAATAATCTTTTGGCTTGCATCAAGATACATATTTAAAACAAACCAAATCTACTAGGCTCTGTATCGAAATCATTAAAAGTTTAATGGTTATACTTGTGAGGACCCCGAAAGATAAACAAGTCCTAACCGGAGGTGTTATTCCAACTGGCCCAAGTCACAAATTAATCGGGGTTACACATGGTTTTCTCTTAAAATTTCTCAAAATATATTATAAAATATGTATACATAAATTTAAATTTCTTTTTTAAAATAAAATGTCTCGTTTCACAATTGCCTCAACACATAATCAATCAACTGAGTAATACAAATTGCAACGTAATAACAATAGTACATATACTACAGAAGACTTAACTATAATACATGCAACCAGGGCTTTGTGAGAATCGAAACCTTGAAGTTACTTGGGCCAGAAAGCCCAATCGAAATTTATGAGGCTAATGGGCCTTAGTTCGAAGTTTAGATCAATGAAAAACAACAAGTTGATTTTTGATAATACGAAGTTAAATTTTTTTTTTGAGGAATTAAAGTATTTATTAGATATTTTGGATAGTTATAAAATCGATCATTGAAAAATAGTGATATGAGATCTAACGGTGGTTTTGGTGATTTAGTACCTTGAATAGGTCCATTAATGGTTTAAAGGTATTAAGAAATTTTTAGAGAATTTTCAAAAGTGGATTCAATATTATAATGATTTTTCTAAGGAAAATATTGAGGTATTGTATTTTTAGTAAAAATTATAATTATGAAAGATAAATTTTATAGTACCAGGAGATAGAACTCTTCAAGAAGACTCCATAAAAATTTTCCACGTATGTTTTTTGGAGATATACGCAAATTTTTATGAATTTTTGATAATTTTTAAAAATTAATAAATAAATATATTATTATATAAGATTTTAATATTTTAAAAATATTCAAATTCAGAGTCAAAATGACAGTGGTCAATGTCGTTTTGACAGTTAAACAAAAAGCGTTTTAGGGCGTCGTTTTGGTCTTTCATGAGCCGAGGTTTATTTTTCAAAACAGTGTCGTATAAATCATCCCTCAACGACGTCGTTTTTCTCTGCAACCTGCTGCTGCTTTAACTGCTCCCGGTCACCACCCGTTGCCGGTAGAATAACGGGATAAGATCCCATGAGGCCCTCCAAGTGTCCATACCCACCTCGAGCTCATATCTCTCCTTAAACAACACCCCCGAAGATGCCTTTCAATCTCGCAATTTCGAGTCATTTCCAGCCAGTTCTTGGCCGGATTTTGGTAAGAACTTCACCCAGAAAAACCGGGAGCTTCCCCTCCTTCAATCTAATGTTTTAGTCAATTAAAATGAGTAATTATGGTGTGTTTCAATTTTTTAGGTTGTAGGGAATTTTCTAGTGTATGATTTATTAATCTTCGATGTGTGTGGGATAATAGGGATTTCAATTTTATGGTTATAGGTGCTAGAGTTTTGGCTTGAGGTTAAAGTTGACTCAGTCGAACGACAGGTCATCTGCTCCAACCAAAGGATGACCATGTAGTTCATCATGCAAGTGGATGACAAGTAACCTGCGGATTCAGGTGGCAAGTTGTCCGAGGGAGACCCAGGCTCAAGGCAACGTGGCATGTCCTGAAGCGGGCACGTGTCACAAAGCTGGAGCTTCGGTGGTAGCTCTAGGTGTGCTTGGTTCCGCCAAGTGTTGCTCGGGGATTGATCGGAAATTAAAAATAAGCAGAAAATAGGAAAAATAGGTAGAAAATGGTAGAAAATTCAAAAAAAATGAGAAAAATTTCCAAAAAAAAAATGATAAATACTAGAAATGATAAGGAATTTGATGGTACAAAAATTACATAAATATGATGTGATTTGATGAGTCAAATAATTAGATTAAGATCCATAAAAATAAGGAAAAATAAAACAAATAACCTCATCGATTACTATTTTCGGGTAGAAACACGTTGTATTAAGGTCATAGGCACGTAATTTTATGTGTGTTTATGTATTGAGGATGCAATATTAAGGATTCGATTATGAATGCATGTGTAGGTGGATACCTACAAGTTATGGATCTCGAGGAAACGATCGAGGATCAAGTGTGGGAACTTCAAACGTTGGGAAACTATGAGTGGACGGACCCTTTTTAAATACATTATTTACTGGCATGATTGAATATGCATGAATATGATTAATTAGAAGCATAATAAATTAGTGAACAAATTAATGAATAAAATCATTGTGTGTATGTTCTGTGAATTAATTGTGTGTTGTTTGAAACCTCGTACTCGATTATTGAGGTGTGTTAGGATATGAGTCATGTTATGCATCCATTGATTGAGCCATGTGTGATTTTAATAATGGAAGTTCATATAGTGTTTGGGTGCATTCGACATCACAATACAGAATCAAGCATCACAACAGCATAGGGTGACCTATCCGACTTTCGAGAGCTCTCCAAGTATGGTAGTGCGACATAGATTTTCCAAGAGAGGCATAAAGTGGGATGGGGTGATTTTAATTTAATAAAAAAAATACGAATAAACAGGATATCCTAAAATGAGGATCAAGTAGGTGGAGCTAGCATCACCTAACTCCCCGGCATCATCAGTGGAACTGAGCCAAGAGGAGTGCACATCCCTATTGGACTGATAGAGTCCGCACACAAAATAACAAGAGACATAAAGTGCCGCATACAGAAGTTCCACCGAAGGATCCTAGTCCTATTCCTAGCGCTAGAGGGACTGAGAGACATTGACAACCCAGCCACGGTCCTGATTGCTTGAGATATTACGTGCTGCATTACATAATGCTTGTGGCCATGCTGATTGTTGTGACGAGTATGCCAATGTTTGTTGTATGCCATTATACATGTGTTATCATTAAATGATTTTATATGTTTCGTTATGCATATTTTTTCTTCTGCTCACCTGGCAAGTTTCTACCTGATCATTGGCATGAATTGTATGGATAATCAATGACGAACAGGAACTCGCTCCCGAGCATGGCAAGAGACGATCGACTATTGAATAGCCAAACTCGAGGTAACCATAAAAAGCATTGTATTCATAGTATTTTCCCCTAGAGTGTCAGAGTATGCTAGAGCCAACATAATTTTTGAAATCCTGAGAACTAATTGCTAGACTAGATATTCATCGATGATACTCGGACATCATCATTTCTCCCTTGTAAATTTTACTGCCTAATATGTAAATAGATCCTTTTAATTATCATCTCAGCTTTAATTTATACCGTTAGCCTTGTAGGTCTATCGTATGTATTGTTGTGTATTGTAGCAACATGTATGGTAGGCCTACGGCGGGCTTGTCGCTAGAAATAATTGGGGTCCGGGGCATGACAACTCTTTCAATGGTAGCATAGCCTTGTTTAATCATTATTCTCAGAAACTCATGTTTCTTATTCTTCACTACTCTACTACCACAACTCTTGTTATAGCGCGGCATACCTCCTTCCTTTGAAACGTCCTTTGATATTGAGTAACCATATACCCTGCGTGTTTACTTTTCTTTTGAGAACACAAGTGATTCTTTTATCTCTACCAGTTATGGAAATCGCCAAGCATGACTACATTTTATTAGCCTATCCTTGTTCAGTTTTCTAAATCGAGTGATAGTTGTTCTGGGCTGCATCTTTTCACCGCCTAATTCGTTGTCGTGTATGGCATTCATCGGATTTGCTATGTTCTTCTTTATTGTTGTACCACGTGCATGAGATCTATTTGAAATTTAATGGGTCCTTTTGCTTGATTTTAATATTCTAAATATGCATTGCTTTTTATAAGCAATGTCGATTCATAATCATTTCTCGAATGAGTTATAGGACTTGTTTTTGTTGTAAGACGTTGACTTATGCATGATCGATTTCCTTATTAAAAAGGGTCGATTGATTGAAAATTGTTTGTTGTGAGTCTATTGAGTCGAGGTAAACTATGAATATATGCATATCATATCCACATTGATTTCAGATTTAAAAATCCCAGGAGGAGCAAGAAATATTGTGTGTATAATTTATGGTAAGTTTATACTGCTTATTGCTAGTTCGAGTAATGAAAAGTACCTTAGAACAGGTACAACTTATCAGGATCATGAGTAATTGTAAGTAACTTTAAGATCGTGTATTTTCTTTTGAGGTATAAATCGAATTTGGGTTGGTTATAGATTGACATGCTTATATGTGATAGATTTCCTTAGTAAATTTTAACTTGAATTGCATGATCTACCATAGGATGAAGCCTAGTATATGGATGTTGTTTTGGTGAGCCGTAGATGTTATTTTATCGAGAGCTATTTAATATACTACTAGGGTATTCTATGTTTATAAGCACGCGGAATGCATGTTGTTGAAGCTTATTAGTCATTGATGAAGATAATGCACAGAGTGCATGCCTGTTATGGAGTAATTGATGAAAATAGATCATTGTGCGTGGAATGCACATAAGTTTTGTTGGGGTGTAGTTTTTCTTTTGAAATCTGGTAGTATAGTGTGCTTCATAAGTGTTGAATTAAGTCAGTAGTTCTTGGATTAGGACTATTTATTCGATTTGGAAAAAAAAAATCGATTGAGAGTTAGACCTGGTAAGAACTAGGAAAGTATGATAAAAGTATTCAATTAGAAAATGAGTATATCCGTTCATGGATTTTTGTTAAATCTAAGAGTATGACTTATGAGTTCATAGCTTATATTTGGATAAAGTGGGTTTTATTGGATAAGCGGAATCATGAAACTCGTGGTATTACCCTAATGTGCTAATTGGAGATCGAGATAATAGTAGGATATGCAGTGGAAGCATGATGATTATAACATTGAGTTATCGGTTTGGATATCGATGTGTTATCATAAAATATAAGGTTATAATATCCTGATCATTGTAGATACTCTTTATTTTCAAAGAGTTGATTATTAGTTCTTTATATTAAAGTGACTTGAGATGAGTTTCAAGAAGGAATATGATGATTGATTGAAGGAGTAGAAGGTTAAATGTGATCTTAATGATTTAGTATTTGACATTGAATATTAAGGCTGGTATGTAGATATGGGTTCATATGAGGTTATTAAAATCAAATTAATGATCGTTGTTGGATTAGTTTGAATATGTTAAGAAAGAGAATGACCCTGAATGTGTCGATTAAGAAGTAATGATAAAACTGAAGTGGTGTAGTAAAAATGTAGTGCTTACAAACTGAGAAGAAATTGAGATGGGTTCTGTATGAATCAATGATGAAAGTTATTATCTAAGGTGCGAAAATTCTAAGTATGACTATTTTGAGTTTGGTTTTGAACTAGTGACCGCATATGTCTGTGTTATTAATGAGCATATTGCTTGGAAAGGACCCGAAATAGGACTGAAGGTGGAGTACGACCCGAATATGAATACTAAATGTACGGCTTTATGGATATAGCTTCGTATATGTGAAAATTAGTTTTTGATCATAAGCGTATCATCAAGTACGTTAGAATGGTTGAGTATGGTGGTTACAGAGGATGAAGAGAATGTGATAGGATATCTCGTTCTAAGTGATAAATGTAGTAATACAAAGTTATTAATAAGTGTGATTTCAAGTAATATTAGGTGTGAGAAGATTTGCAGTTGGACACTACAACCTTCAGTCGTATGAACCATCCCTCAACGATGTCATTTTTTGGGGTAACCTATTGCCGCTTCAGCCACTCCCGGTCGCTTCCTGTTATCGGCAAAATAACGGAATAAGATCCTGTGAGACCCTCCAAGTGTCCATACCAAGCCTGAGCTCATATCTCTCCTTCAAAAACACCCCCGAAGATGCCTCTCACTCTCGCGATTTGGTTCCTACCAATTTTGAGTCATTTCCAGTAAGTTCTTGGCTGGATTTGGGTAAGAACTTCACCTAGAAAAACCAGGAGCTTCCCCTCCTTCGATCTAATGTTTTAGTCGATTAAAATGAGTAATTATGGTGTGTTTTGATTCGTTAGGTTGTAGGGATGCAGGTGAAAAGTCGTCCGAGGGAGACCCACGCTCAGATCCGAGCCTAGGGTCTGAGGGACGTGGCACGTCCTGAAGCGGGCACGTGTCACGAAGCTGGAGCTTCAGTGGTAGCCTTGGCCGCGCCTGGTTTCGCTAGGTGTCACTCGGGGATTGATCGGAAATTAAAAATAAGCAGAAAATAGGAAAAATAGAGAAAAAGGGTAGAAAATTTGGAAAAAATGAGAAAAATTCCCAAAAAATATGATAAATTCTATAAATGATAAGGAATTTGATGGTACAAAAGTTACATAAATCTAATGTGATTTGATCGGTCAAATAATTAGATTAATGTCCGAAAAAATAAAAAAAAATAGAACACATATCCGGATCTATTTCGTAGTATTTTTGGGTAGAACGATGTATTAAGGTCGTAAGCGAGAAATTTTATGTATGCTTATGTATTGAGGATGTGATATTAAGGATTCAATTATGAATGCATGTGTAGGTGGATACCTACAGGTTATGGATTTCGAGGAAACGATCGAGGATCAAGTGTGGATACTTCAAACATCGGAAAACCGTGAGTGGACGGACCCTTTTTAAATACATTATTTACTAGCATGATTGAATATACATGAGAATGATTAATTAGAAGCGGGATAAATTAGTGAACGAATTAATGAATAAAATCATTGTGAGTGTGTTGTGAATTAATTGTGTGTTGTTTGAAACCTCATGCTCTATTATTGAGGTGTGTTAGGCTATGAGTCAAGTTATGCATCCATTGATTGAGCCATGTGTGATTTTAATAATGGAAGTGCATATGAAGTGTTTGGGTGCATTTGACATCATAAGACAGAATCAAGCATCGCAACAGCATATGGTGACCTACACAACTTCAAAGAGCTCTCTGAGTATGGTAGTGTGGTATGGATTTGCCAAGGGAGGCATAAGGTGGGATGAGGTGATTTTAATTTAATAAAAATAATACGAATAAACAGGATATCCTAAAATGGGGATCGAGTATATGGAGCTAACATCGCCTAACGCCCCAGCATCATTAGTGGAACCGAGCCAAGAGGAGTGCATGTCCCATCGGGACTGATCGAGTCAGCATATAGAAGTGTCACTAATGGATCCCATTCCTATTCTTGGTACCAAAGGAACTGAGAGACATTGTCAGCCCAGCCACGGTCCTGATTGCTTGAGATATTATGTGCTGCTTTACGTTATGCCTGTGACCGTGCTGATTGCTATGATGAGTATGCAAATGTTTGTTGTATGCCAGTATGCATATGTTATCGTTAAATGATTGTATGTGTTTTGCTATGCATATTTTCCCGTCCGCTCACTTGGCAGGCTTCTGCCAGATCATTGGCATGAATTGTAGGGATAATCAATAACGAATAGGAACTCGCTCTCGGGCATGGAAAGAGACAATCGGCTACTGAATAGCCGAACTCGAGGTAAGTTTAAGGAGCGTTGTATTCATAGTATATTCCCCTAGAGTGTCAAGAGTATGCTAAAGCCAATGTAATTAGTGAAATCCTGGGAACTAATTGCTAGACTAGGTATTCATTGATGATGCCCAAACATTATTGTTTCTCCCTTGTAAATTCTGTTGCCTAATATGTAAATAGATCCTTTTAATTATTATCTTTGTTTTAATTTATATCATTAGCCTTGTAGGTCTATCGAATGTATTATTGTGTGTTGTAGCAGTATGTATGGTGGGCCTACAAGGAGGTTGTCGTGTGAAATAATTGGGGTCCGGGACGTAACAGTCTCAATCATATAAGAGACGCGAATTCATAACATTCAAGTTCTACATTTCAAAAGCATTTCCTATGATATCCATCTCATTACTCATTAGTCTACGAAAGCTATTTAGAAAATTAAGCCTATATTTATATCAATATCAACACAATCGATCTTATCATTATTACCCAACCAGTAAGCCTCGAAACATGAACCAAAATTTTAAAATATTTTAACAACTGACCGGTCGGAACTATATATCTGATTGTTATCTAAATCGACTTTGAATTTCATGTGTCTTCTTGTCCAAATTGGACTGGTCTTTTTGGCATGTACAACTGATCCTTGGGCTCTTGGAAAATCTTTGAAACTCTCATAAACTATTTCTGCCCAGTTAGACCAATAGTCTTGACTGGTACAAAAATCCAAAGTTTGTCTTTTTTATTATCGACTTGTCGGACCTATGATCACGATCGGTCATCCTCGTCTTTGTAAATGTGCTCCATTGTCTTTTGAATTCATGACCAATCTTCTCACTGTGTTTGACCGGCTAACTGTTTGATACCTTGGGAGTTGTGTCATTTTGCCTAGCCGATCGGGGTCACCTTACGCCTTTTTGCTCCCAATTAGGTTCAATTACTAATAAAATACTTGTAAAATACACCTATAACCAAATACGTACAAAGCAACTGTAATTTCATAGAATATCTGTCAAATAATGCTTCATCTTATTAATCTCATTGCTGTCTACACAGGGTAACCCCCATACCATCTTTATTCAGGGGAGACTTAACAACATTCGGCACATGTTTTAGCCATTCAACACCTACAGACCTGCAGACCTGCAGACCTACAGACCTGCAGACCTGCAGACTTGCCGAAGCTTAGTTTAGCTAGTATGTCTACCGGAGTATTTGCTTCGCAGAAGATATGCTCAAAAGTAATCTCCTGGAAGCACCTTATCATCTTTACGTATTGCTTTACCACCATGCATTCACTTCCATTATGATCATTCATGCAAAGTAACTTGATTGCTTCCCCTGAATCAGACTCTACCTTGATTTTTTGAGCACCCTATAGTTGACAAAGGCTCATTCCTATATAGATGCTCCATAACTCTGCCTTTACTGGTGTACAATAGCCAATATTCTGCGTAAAACCTATACACCACTCACCCTTCTCATTCCTAACTAAACCGCCGCACACGCTTTTCCCGTACTATGCTGGACAGCCCCATCACAATTTATTTTAAAATATCCAGGTAATGGAGGGATCCACCTCACCCATCTTTGTTCTCTCTTCCCTTTGGTAGCATCAATAGTATCAATCACGTTCAAAGCATAAACAAAATCCTGTGTGACTCTCAAGATTTCCTTACCCGGATCTTGTGGTATCTGTTCTACACTGTCAAAGACTTTGTTGTTGCACCATTTCCATATTAACCATAGAGAAGTTGCAAAAAGGAGTGCCCATGGTTCAGATTCATTTGACGAATCATTGGATTGTTGAAGATTGTAAACTAACCACCTCCGCAAGTCAGTCCTGAAAAAAATCTTCATGTCTAGACACTGGTACTAACTGAGACCATATATGCCTAGATTCAGCACAGTCTCTCAAAACATGTAATGTGGTTTCCTCAGCCACATAACATCGAGGACAGTAGGTATCCGTGGAAATTTTCCTATTATAACACATCACTTTTATAGGTAGTCTATTTCTGGCAACCAGCCACATAAACATTTTAACACGTTCAGGTCCTCACCATTTCCAAATACACAAGCCATATTTCCTCTTCAACCACTTCTGTGTTTTTACCAATCAACTCATATGCTGATGTAACCGTAAATTTTCCACTGTCTGTGATACCCCAGGAAATACTATCCTCACAGTTCTCAACAATTAGCGGTCCCATCTCAACCAATTTCTTGCATACATAATGCGGAAGGAAGCGAAGTATTACACTCAAATTCCACCTCCCATTAGTATTCACATATTCTATCAAGTATTGATCATGGATGGATTCTGGTATATCTGTATGAGTGAGTCCTATAAGCGGGCCAAGATCCTCAATCCAATAATTTTTCCAAAAGCAAATTTTTTTCCCATTGCCAACAGACCATCTTATCCCATCTGAAACTTTCGGCAAGATCTTAACCAAAGCTCGCATAGTCGGTGAAAAGCCAGATTTAATACATGCATGACATTGAACAGGATCAAGCCAACCATATTTATATTTTAAAACTCGTATCCACAACTCATTTGGTTTAGTGAGCAGTCGCCAACCAAGCTTCATGAGCAAAGTGACATTTCTTTCCATAGCCAATCTAATCCCAGGTCCTCCTAGTTTCTTTGGTTGACAAATTATCTCCCAACTAACACGATGAATCTGTCTATGACTTATAGTAGAGTCCCAAATGAAGTTCCTGACCATTTTATCCAATTTTTGTGAGACATGGCATGGCAACAATGTTGTTTGCATATTGTAAATTGGTAATGAAGTCAACACCAACTTGGCTAATGTCACTCTACCAACCAACGAAAGCTGATTTATTTTCCAATTAGATAATCGTTTTCTCGATCTCTCAAGGAGCTCATTGTAATGAGAGATACTCATTCGACCTTGAATCAATTGGGCACCCAAATATTTACCCAGGGACTTCACTCTTTTATACCTAAACTTGTGAGAAATACTATCTGCCAAAGAATTAGATGTGTTAGTCAAAAAATATATAGAAGACTTACTTTGGTTAATTTTTTTCCAGGAACTAGAGTAAAAATGTGCAAGAGTAGATCATATTAACTCTGCCTGTCCAATTGATGCCTCTGCAAAAAGAAATAGATCATCAGCGAAAAAAATATTTGCTAAGACCGGTCCTTCTTTACTCAACCGAATTGGACGCCACTCCTTTCCCTTAATAGCATCTTGAATGCTACGACCTAGACGTTCCATACAAAGAACCAATAAATAAGGGGATATAGGATCCCCTTGTCTAATTCCTCTAGTTGGGGAAAAGGCCTCTCTCATGCTCCCATTCCAAAGGATTCTTAGAGTAGCAAATGAGATACAGGTATGCAGTAACTGAATAAAGGATTTTTCAAAGTGAGCCAACTTCAAAGTATCTATAATGAAATCCCAATTGAATCGATCATAGGCTTTTTCCAAATCGAGTTTAATAGCCTTCCACCCTGTCTTCCCCTTCCTTTTATACATAGAATGAACAACCTCTTAGACTATTACAATATTATACAATATTATTTGTGATCTGTCTTCCCGGAACGAAGTTTGACTGGTTTTCAGAGATCAATGATGACATTAAAGGTCTCATATAATTTGCCAAAATTTTTGTAATAACCCTATAAGCCACATTACATAAATTGATGGGCCGAAAGTGCAATAGAGATTTTGGATGCTCAGTTTTCGGAATTAGCACTAGTAAGGTCTCATTTAGCACCTTGTCCATGAGTCCGGATGTCAAGAAATTTCGGACCAGTGACCATAGAGACTTTCCAACAATATTCCATTAACTCTGATAGAAAAAGGGTTGTAAGCCATCAATACCAAGTGCATTGAACTTACCCATACTTTTATGTACTCTGAAAATCTATTCCATCGAATATAGTTTGAAAATACTCATCTACCGATACTCTATGATCTTGAGGGAACTGGGTGGTTGTCAACATGGGAATAAAATCTGAACTCTCCTTCGTATATAGTTTCTAGTAAAACTCAATAGCCATCTTGATCAAAATATTCTGGTCTGAAATCCACTCCCCTATTTCTTCCCGCAGTAGCTCTATCCAATTAGAACATCTTCGTGAGAAAGTAGACATGTGAAAAAAATGAGAATTGCAGTCACCAAAGTGTATCCAATTTATTCTAGATTTTTTATACCATAACATCTCCTCTTGAGCTAAAGTAAGCTCATATTCTTTCCTGAATTCCATACCTAACTCTATAAGTTGGTCAGATACTCGGTTCTATAATGCCAGCTCAATCCCTTGTATACATTGTAGTAATTGCCTCTTACGATGGAATATATTTCCAAAGGAGCATTTGTTCCATTGTTTAACCTCTTGAACAAAATTAGAATAAGTAGCAGTCTAATTCTCTATAAGAATCCAATGTTCTTTCATGAAATCTGCAAAACTTGGATGAGATATCCACGCAGCTTGAAATCGAAAAGGACGATTAAACTGCAGCTTCATAGACTGCCCCCCCTGGTTAACAAATAGTGGTCTATACCTGTATATTATCTGACTTTTTTTCCAGATGCCATCGGGTGTACGGTTGGAAATGGAGAAATGGATGAGACGCTTCTTGTGGGCTGGAAAGGTAGAGAACCGCTGCATGTGTAAAGTACGCTGGTCGGTAGTGCTTCGTGGGAAAGACCAAGGAGGCGCAGGACTAGGAAATTTAATGTTGAGGAATCAGGCCTTGCTTACGAAATGGAGTGCAAGAATTGCCACGGACACTTGCTCTTTGTGGCAGCAGGTGGTCACGCACAAGTATAGGCCGCGGTTAAGCCCAGCTGGATTAGAGTGCCGCAGCAATGGAGGCTCTGCTATTTGGCGTGGCATAGTGCAAACTAGTAAGTTGGTATTGCCAACTGGAAAATGTATCTCTGCATTTCATCGTTGGAAATTGGGCAGCGGACGTTTAATTGCGTTCTGGCAAGACAACTGGTGCAGCAATCAGTCATTATTGCATTTGTTTCCCAGATTATATGCACTCTCTATGGAGAAGGAGGGTTCAATTTTACGGTTTGGGGCACTGGTGGGACAGGAATGGGAGTGCCAATTGATCTGGAGGAGACATTTGTTTGTGTGGGAGGAGGAGGAAGCTGATCGCTTACTCATCTTATTGAGAGGTTTTGCACCAAATCCAGTGCTGGAGGATGAACTCCTTTGGGGAGATCAGCTGAAACCTTTTTCAGTGCGCAATTGCTACAAGATTCTGGAGGAGAATTTGATTCCGCCTGGTGAGCCAAGCATCCCTAATGTTTGGCGCAAGCAAGGTGCACCCAAATGGAAAGCTTTCATGTGGCTTGCGTGTAGAGAGAAGATACATGCCAAACATCAGCTTATTCAATTCGGTATTCTCCCTGGTTCAGCTGGTGCCTGTGATGCGTGTGGTTTAGCAGAAAATGATTCCAATCATATTTTACTGGATTGCAAGGTGGCTTGGACCTGTTGGTCGATTCTAGTTCATAAATGGGGTTTATGCTGGGTTCAGCCCCGAAGTATGACAGAGTTATTTGTGCAGTGGGGAGGTTTACATGTTCCTGTTCGTTGGCAAGGTTTGTGGTATGTGCTATTGTTTGCAGTTACATGGAGCATATGGCTGGGACGGAACAACCGCATTTTTCGCAGTATCAGTTGCAGCGCGGATGATTTATTCTATACTGGTATTCGGCACGGCTTTTGCTGGACAAATTTCAATTTGAAGCCTGGCTGTCCAGATTGTTTGACAATAATTCCAACAGGGGATTTCCGATCACTATGGCTCAACTAACAGATTGCATAGACAGATTGGCGGTCTTACCTTTGGCTTCCTTATTGGAGATGCAGTGCAGGGTGTTTTGAAAGATACAGATCCTATAATTCAATCATTGGCTCTGTTTTTCTGTACATTATGCTGGGGGATTCAGATCATCAAACCTGGTGTCCATGGTGCAGTCCACTACTCAGGAATGATTGTTGTAGTGACATCTCTGGATGGATGGATACCTCCTGTCAACTGTCCAGATGTTAAGGGGAGTTCCTGCTGATGGCGCTGCAACAGATAAGCCCACAAATGCAGGATTGCAAGCTTGCTAGAAAGTTCAGAGGTGCGGATTAGAGGGGCAGCAGACAGGAGTTTCCAAGACAGACGGTATGATTTACTGGGTGAAGGCTACTAACTCAGATGTTAGATTTTACAGTTTTGAATTGTTGGTATATAGGCTATATAGTTGATCCACTGCTGAATGTTTGGTTCACTCTGTTCATTGAGAGCGGATACAGTTTCAGTGTCCGGCTCTGTTGTTTACTTATCATTATATATATACATATCGATATTTCTTCAAAAAAAACAAATAGTGGTCTATGGTCAGACTTTATTCTTGGAAGATGATGCACAATGGCTTCTGGAAAAAGGGTCCTCCATTGTGTATTACACAATGCTCTGTCAAGTCTCTCACTAATTGCACCTCGAAACCATGTGAAACATGGTCTTATCCAACCAACATCCATCAAAGCACAATTAGCCATCAAGTCTCTCAACTCCTTCCCCTTATTATTAGTAAAACGAGCACCTCCTCTTTTATCCTCGACAAATAATAAAGAGTTAAAATCACTAATCAACATCCAAGGACCATTGACAGTTTGTTGAATTTGACATAATTGGAGCCAAAGCTCGTGACGTACTGTTTGGATGGGGCTTGCATAGATTGTTGTACAAAGTCCATGAATCTTTAGTATTATCCCATTGAAAGTGAACACATTGATGCTCAGACCTAATGATATTGACAGATATCACAGATGTATTCCATAAAACCCATATACCACCAGCAAAACCTCGAGCATGTTCACAATGATACCTGAGGAAACCCAACTGTTGTATAACCTTAAAGGCTTGCTCACCACTAATTCTCGGTTCAAGTATCACACAAATCTGTGGTTGATGTTGTCGCACCAATTCTTTCATAGTTCTCCTGAATCTAGGACAGGAGGCCCCTTGACAATTCCATGTTAATATTGAAATAAGAAAAAAAAATTAATAGATAAGTAACTGTTATACCATCTGAAAGTCTAGGATCAATCCTCTGTTCGTTGATCACTAGGCTCATCCATAATCATAAAAACCATTGAACTTGAACCAGCATCATACACTAGGCTACCTTGGGGCTGAGCTAGGTCTAACGCCTTCTCTTGGCCCACTCCACCCCAGCCCTTATCAAAAGTTATATTCTCATTCTCAATCCTTGATCTCTTAGCTGAACCACTCGTGCTGGGCAAGAATAACATAGAAGATTCTGCATTCACAGTCTGTGCTGGTATTAGTGGTGGAGAAATCTTTATATTTTGCTTCAGTCTTCCATTATTATTATTCTTACAATCACCAAAAATCTCCATCTTCTTTAATGGGGTAAGTTACCCACCAGGAATGCCAATAAGGGGTACATTAAATTGGGAACCTATGTTTAGTGGATCAACAAGCAATGTGTCTGAGTCTTTGTCTTTGCTTGTTACTTCATTTGTCACTTTGCTTGCCACTTTGCTTGTCACTTTGCTTGCCCCTTTGCTTGTCCCTTTGCTTGCTACTTTGCTCGTCACTTTGCTCGTCACTTTGCTCGTCACTTTGCTTGCTTGTTGTATTTCCTTACCATGGGTCAATTGCTTCGCTTGATCACTTGGCCTTGGTCCTTGTGGAACCTCATCACATTCCATGGATGTATTATCATTTACAATAGCTGAATTTGGCAGCTCAATATCCTGCATATCTTCTTCATGATTGAGAACATCGAAATGTGACTTTATCTTCAAGTTGGGTGATATTGTCCCATTATTGTCCAAATTTTCCTGTATTTGATTGTGTTGACTACGACGTGGTCTCTGTGGAGCATGAATCCAGGGACCAAATTCTATAGTAGACATATGATCTTCCCTTTGACTATCACTACCTTCTTTCCTAGGGATCATCGCTCCAAACTGCACTCCTACAGGCGGTTGCAGAGTACTTGAATCCTTCACCACCGATGAGATATTTGTGGGGCAACTCTCTTTAAGACCAATACGTCCACATTCAAAACAAATCTGTGGAAGATTTTCATACTCAACACGCTGCCAGCATCCATCTAATCGAAAACAATAAATTAGAGACTTAGATAAATCAAGCTCCACTGCTACTCTAGCAAATCTCCCCCTCTGTGATTCTAATGTATTCAGATCAATCTTGAGAGTGCGTCCCAACATATTCCCAAGTTCTTGTAATATAGCCTCATAATAATATTCAATGGCCATATTTGGAAATCATACCCATGCTACAACATTAGAAATCATTGCCTTCGCTGCTTTGAATCCTGGAGACCATTGTTGCACTGTTAGGTAATGTCCCATAACAAGCCATGGTCCACCCAACAAGACTCTATTCATGTCTTCTTCGTTGAAGAATTTAGCCAAAAAGAATCCATTCTCCATATCAATTATTTTAGGTTCCTGGTTAACTTTCCATAGTAACCTAAGCTTGGCACTCATAGAGAGTAAGAAATATTCCTACCCAATAGTTTTATCACAAGAGTAAATTGCCAAGCCGATTGATGTGCGCATGTAATCTCAAGGAAATCATAACAAAAGGACCCTTATCATCTTTCCCGACTATGATATCGTCTTGTTCAACTTCCAAGAACAACTAACTTGATTCTTTTCTACCGAAACATCTATCCCTGAATGAAATAGATGTATCTCTCATCTCGGTATCAATAGCTTGTTCAAAGGCCTTGTGTTGATCTGGTGATTGCAGTATAACTATGCCATCCTCATCTCTGAACTTGACCCGCCCTGATGTCGCTGAAGTATCTTCAGAGGGAAGATCACTCTCACTCGCTGCCATCTACCAGAAGACAGTTCTTGGTCGTTTCTTGCTCGAGAGGAAGACGTTGTGTAGGCTATCTTCATTCGTGGATAAAAAGTCTTTACAAAACAATAATTAACTATGAAAATAACACCATTATCCTACTAAAAACACACATGATATCTATTAAATAACTAACAACCACTAAATAGAAAAAAAATCAGCTATCCTAAAAATTAAGAAAACTATAAAAACATATGAAATGGAGAAGCGAAGATGTATGCCAACAAATACACTTTCAAAGAACTCTCTTCCGACAGGATGAGTTACTTTTACTGCTAACAAGGATTATTAGACCGCGCAAGCAGTTGAACTTTACGTACTTCAGTTGACTTATTTGAAATACAATCATGTATAGTAAAGTTCTGAATGAAACAAACGCAGCAGCTAAGCAGCCATATATTGGTTTGATAAGGCAACTCAACTGCGTTTGCGTTCGTGTGAGGCTTCTGTGATGAAACGCCGTATCCACGAATGAAGTGAAACGTAATGGGATATCTTATTTCCTCTGCTTTGCTCGTAGCCTATTTTGACGAATTAAAACAGCTCAACAGTAGAACCGTTCCAATGAAACTATCAACACTAACATCTTTGGGGAAGGTTTTGTTTCTGTTTTTTTCCTGCTTGTGTCATGATTCCATCGTCTCCAGCTATTTGATCATCTTATCAATTGTTTTAAGGGTAGGGAGTGCAGCTAATCATAGAACAGAACAACTTCTTTTATTCCAGCTGAATTTACTGAACAACTTCTTATGCTTTCCCCTCTTCCTCTATCAAATTACAATTTAGAGCCCGGATATTATGCACCATGAATTTAGAATGCAACGCCAATGGTAAGTGGAAGTAGAATTACTATTCAGTCTGAGGAACACCTCTACTGGAGACTTGTATTAATGAAGAGGCATCTCTAAATTATGGTTCCGCTGGGAATCAAGGCATCCTTGATTACCGTGACAATCCCACCCTTTATGAAATATCCATCAGTCTCCCTAGCTGCTTCTTGCACATTGTCGCCGTTAATGATCTGAAACAATTGGGTAACCGATTAAGACAACAATTTAAAAAACAAATCCATAATTATAATATTGCAATCAGTATATATGTGAAAAAGAGTGAGCTTTCCCCTTCAGGGACATCTGATAAAATTGAATTGATACAGAGAAGATTAACATGGCCACCGTACAAAGATGACAAGCACAAATCGAGAAATGATCCAAAAAAATATTTTTTTAAAAAAAACTGTGAGCTTGGAAACATCTGGTGCAGCGGTTCAGGGAATACAATGGGAAATCTTATTGATATTAATTTCCCCTAGGTATATTTCTCTTCCTATTAAATATTTGTATTCATTACAAAGCTCATCTTGACAAATCGAAGCAAAATAACGTAAAAGTAACAAATCCCATAGACTATTGAAATGTAGAACGCGAATACAAAACTTACTTTTAGTTTAACTTTTAGGGATAAAGGATATGGTAATGATGATGACATAATAAAACAACTTAATGACAGTAAAATTCCTTAAAATTAATCTGAGAAGTGGTTAAACGTAGATAAAGAGTGATTTTACCTTCACATTGTCCCCAATTCGAGCATTCTTGTCAATGATTGCTCTCTTTATATGAGAATTCTTGCCAATACCAATCGGAACACTTCCTTTTGCAGCCAGGAATCTCCTGTCAGCATCAGTCTGTAACATACGGTTCAGAAAAAAACTAATCATTACCAAAGCCAAGACAATGAATTAGAATAATCAATTAAATCAATGCAAGCTCGAGAGCAAAAATATTATGAAATTTCTCAATTTCTGAACAGGTTTGTACCTCATAATAATCTGCTCCCATTAACAATGTATCCTCTATGATTGCTCCTTCAGATATGCAAGATCGCAGCCCAATCACAGAATGATGAATTTTACAGTTCTGCAAATGAAGGAAAAGATTCATTTCAATAAATTGCGCCTAGAACGCCACAACTTCAAGCAAATACAAACTTAGCATTGGAAAAAAAACTCCGCAATGAATAAAAACTAGGGTGTTATTAGACAATGAATATCACAGACAACTACTAAGTTGTCGCCAAATTTCCAACGGAAACTTACCTTTATAACACACCCCTCCCCGATAACACTGTCTGTGACATCCGCGTCAAGCATTTTGGATGGAGGCAAATAGCGAGGTTGGGTATAGATCGGAGATGAGCGGTCATAAAAGCTGGAAAGGAAAGTCCAAAACAACAATGGAGAATGCATCATATCCGCAATGCACAACAAGCATAAAACTCTAAGTACCTGAAATCTGGTATTGGCTTTTTTGTAACCCCAAGATTTGCATTATAAAATGCCTCAATTGTACCGATGTCTTCCCAGTAGCCATCATACAAGTAAGCTTGTACCTATTGGGTAATTAGCAATTACATCTCCGAAAAGTGCAACAGTGGAACTACTGGATGCAGTGAAGGAAAGATTAGATGCTAGAATCATGTAAATATAATGTTTCAATCTGACGCATTGATGGATGATTTTCAAGAAGAAAAGTTTTTCTCCAAATTATATTCAGACGAGATGATGAATTCAGAAATGGAAAGTGAATGAAAGAACGAATTACTCACTTATCCTTCTAGGCCCAATGCAGCAAATACTACCATATATCACAGATATAAAGTTTTTTTTTTTGAATGAAAAAGACGACAGTATTATACTATCAGGGGAAAAGAAAGAAACCCAGAGTTACAAGCCAAGCTTACAACCCAGAGAAAAGAACAGAGCATGGTAAGCACGCTCAAGAAACTAAAACTAGAAACTATGAACACTCAAGAAGTTAAAAAATGATGACTTCAACATGGATCAAAACTGAGGACACAGTAAAGTCCTACAAGTATCAGTGATTCTGACATAAATTTAAGTATAGAAGTAATATATTATAGTGTATAACGAGATGAAATAAAGAATACTTACTCTCAAGCCAATGGAAGTTGCACCAGGAATGACTTCACTTCCAAAATCATTAGCTCCGGGAAACCTTTCTTTAAGAAGATCCAGCATCACATCTTTGCTGACAACGTAAATCCCCATGCTAGCAATGAACGGCATCTCTTTTGCTCTCTCATCGTCAAGACCTAAAATAGTCGTATCGACCTAGAAGAAAATAAAGAAGGATAAAGAATTATCTTCCCACTAACAAGTACATCAAATGTCAAGAATGAACAGAGATCTTTGGCAAACAGAAGACTAGTCAATGTTGAGTACATTAAAAGGTCATGCCTGCATAGCTTTCAGTTGCTCTCCTTTTGGCTTCTCGGCAAATTCAATTATTCGCCCTTCTTCATCGATCTTCATCAGGCCAAAGGCAGTCGCCCGTTTCTCATCCATGGGAAGAGCAGCAACAGTGATATCCGCATCAGTTTCTCTGTGCGCTTGGATAAACTTCTCGTAATCCATTCGGTACAAATGATCCCCAGCAAGAATCAAAAACTCCAAGACGTTATGCTCCTCGAACAACCATAAGTACTGCCTCACTGCATCGGCTGTACCCTGCAAATCATCAAACCAAGACCGGTGAAATAACATGCATCCAAAACAAATTATAAGAACACAACAACCAGAAATTAATGCGTACCTGAAACCAGTTGGGGTTCTCTGGGCTCTGCTGAGCCGCAAGAACTTCCACAAAACCTTCATTTTTGTAACCACCCATATTGCTCGCATAGGCCCGCGAGAGGTGGCGGTTGAGAGAGGCGGAGTTGAACTGCGTAAGAACATAAATTTTGGAAATGTTACTATTTAAACAATTGCTCACTGGAATATCTATCAGCCTGTAGTTTGCTCCCAAAGGAACTGCAGGTTTGGCTCTCTTCTTTGTTAGCGGGTAAAGCCGGGTCCCAGCTCCACCGCCAAGAATAATCCCCAGAACACTCTGTCAACAATCACGCACATCAAAAACGAAAAATCGATCATAGTGAAATATCTAATCAAACACTTGTGCATCTCTCAATAAAAAAAGTCGAGATTACATTAAACTACATTTGAATAAAATTAAAGTAATACATTAGGCATCCACACAAGAGCAAAGGTAAACCTTTGATCTATTGACACATTCCTTTGCACATAAACTATTTTTTAATATAGTTTGCAGTTGTTGCCAAAGGTGAGATAGTTAGCCAAACAGACCATATTTTCACTCACTCTGCTAGCGTCAGGGTCCAGGCAAGTCTGCGAGTTTTTTGAATCAGAAACAGCTTTGGGAGTGAAGATCGCCGGAGCACGCTTACTACGATTGGATTTTGGGCGGGGGGAATAACATTGGGAAGAAACCTCCTGACCGAAGAGCTCGGAAGTAGAGAAGGACATGGTTTTCACCGCCAATTTGCGGCAGGGATTCCGCGAGGAGGATGTATAGGAAGAAGACGCAAAGGAAGCCGAAGGCATTCTGAGAAGTCCAGTAGCCGCCATGCTGGCTGTTTAAGCAATGAATCACACGGTCACAGGCACGCTATTGTTTTGCTCTCAAATGAGTGTGTGTTCGTGGGAGTGCACCTAGAGGAGAGGAGAGTGGTTAGTAATGTTATTATATTTTGTTGGAGGATCTGAGTTCTGGAATGGTTGTACATTTACCATTACTTTTGCATGAATTTACGAGCATGTGTAACAGAGTTTGGCGGGAAGGGGACTGTAACTGAGGATAGTTTGGGGATTTCAGAGTTCTCTTGATGATATTTTATTGGTGCAAACAGAAACGGATCTTTGGGGAATGGGTTGATAGAACGACAGTCACGTGGGGCTTGCCATTTTTTATTTGAACTCTTCAATAATTCATGGAGAGGATTTTCCACCGTCCGTTGCTATTCCAAGACTAACCGAGAATGATCTGATTATGCCTTGATCGTCCAACAAAATGGGTATATATATATATATAGCATTAACATTAATTCAACTATCGGTGTCACAGAGGTGTATATAGGGTTTGCATTGACGATAAAGGACAAATTAAGAATTGTTGAAGCATCCACTCAATAGACTAGAGATTTGATTTTGATTTGTGGAGCTGCAGTACTATGACAACAATGCTTAAAGCCAACGATCGAAGGACGCAAGTACCCTACCAATCCAACTGTCGTAATGGGAAGACTTTGGAGGATCGTGATAAATGATGTGACATGCTGCAGGGTTTTTACACTTGTAATGAAGTGATGGCTGAATTTACACTTTATTTATAAAAAAAAAAACATGCGAGAAATTCACACCATTTGGTGGCGGATCTCGATGCTGCCCAGGGTCTGAACTTGCCAAGGTTGAGGCTGCAATCTTTCTTCACTATCTTGTGCTGAGTTTCAGGTATTTTCTTGCTATTAATGTGTTGGTCTATGTATTTTATTTTAGAGATTATTTATGTCATGTTATGCATCATAACATTCTGACCTTTTAACTGCCTTAATATGTCTTTTTTACTTTGAAAACAGTAATTTGCTTTACATTTTTCCGTTGTCTGAATACCATCTTGCCACATGAAAAATTTTTATTGCATCACGAGTTGTGGATTTCTGAGGTAGAACACGAAAATCATTAGTTTTATTTTTTTTATTTTCTCAAAAATCGATCCGAGAGATTTTGGTTGAAATTATTTTCAAAAGTTATTTATTTCAATAGCTAGCTTTTTATAATATTCTTATTTGTTTAGTGGTAGATGGAGATACTAAGAGGAATAACCCAAAGCATATTATCACACCCGCACAAGTTCACTTACATGTCAAATTAAGCTACAAAGCTTGACCCATAATTGATAGATTAAAATAAATGATAGGATAATAGAGTTTAGAGTGGACATGCAAATAAGAGGCTTGGACAAAGTATTGAAGATCGTAATTTGTAAATGTAAATAGAAAAACAATATTGTAATAAAACTATTCATTACAAAGGCAAAGTATTGAAGGCGTGGACACACAAGGGCAAAGTATTGAAATAAGTGTCATGCCCTTTACCCTACTCCAAGGATAAATATTCCTGCCACGAGACTCTGAGAATAACAATTACCTTGCTATCCCCAAAATCTTGTAAGACTTTGACAATAAAATCATTAAATACACAATAAAAATAAAAATATGGGATAAGTTCAGAATCATAAATAAGATTTTAAAAAAATTTTGCAATATGGGTTCTTAATCAGGATTAAACTAGAAATCACACAATTCCTATATAATAAAATTTCACTTGTAATAGTTTTATATATCTCACAATATATCTCAACAAAACCTATATCATCCTTCACTAGCAATAAAAACTAACTATATATACAATCCATCATAATGTTTCAAAACAATTTTATACAGTCTATAAGGTCTAAAGCACCAAAAAACCATATATCAACAAGATATAAATCAAAAGGGACAAAAATAAAAAAAAATATATGTTCGGTTTTTCGGTGTACATATCAAATCAAAAATCTGATCAAACCTATCAGTGACTGGCTGGACCAGATGCTAAGTCACATGAGGAAGATGGTTGAGAACCTGAGCCTACAACACAGTCTGGATAGAACTAAACAACGTTAATTAAATATCCAGGTGAGTGGTTTTAGGTACCAAAATAACGAAATCATAGTATAAACAGAATATTATATCATAAAATAAAAATTTAAATTTAAACTCAGAAAGAATCTCAAATATACATATATAAGGTAAATCTCAAAATTAGCCCAAAGTGAATATTTAATCACAAGCAATGATGAATTAGAATCATAAAGTCCTTTTTTTAACAATAGGGCTGGAAAGTCGAGTAACAAAGTACCTATTATACTATTGATCAGGGGGTAGTCTAGGCCCACTAGTGTATATTTCTTGTTATTTTTTTAAAAAAATATAGCTCATTCTAGTGTTGTCGAAGGCTAGATCAACACACTCCTACTCAATGCTGATAACATGTCAACTTTCGCTGACCTGGCTCAAAGACATTATCTTTCCTTTCTCGGGGTGCCAAAGAGTTATACAAGACATGTCGGTCCTAATCAGGTATCACGCAACAGTGCACTGTCTACTCATCTCTCACAAGGAATAGATTAGAAAAATTAAATCAAACATCATACTGGAACATAACTCTTGAAATACTTATAAAATATTATGTCTTAAACCTCATGCATCCTTGTACAAAAAAAGATATGCATCCCTATGCATATTAAAAACTTGCATACCTATGCATATTAAAAACCTGCATCCCTATGCAAAATCATATAAAGACAAAATAGAATTTCCAATCAAGTCATAGTGATTTATCAAAATAAACTAGTCGAAATATCAAGTACGATTTATCAATATTTCATTTTAAAAAAAGATCACACATTTTGAACATGCATATTTAAAACCAAACAGTGAAATGTGAGGTCCTCACTCACCTCCAAATATTCATAGCAAAAATATGATCCAACACAACAAACAAAACTCAGTGGATCCACCAAAATGTCCACATTATGCGTATAAAAGTCACAAGTCTGCATAAACATGTCAAAGATACAATCACTATATTTGTCATCCAACTGACAGAACAGTTTATTTAAGTATGCTTAGGTACTAACACCCTCAATATAAGATTAGTTAATTATTTGGGTCCCAAATTGCATGTTTAATTTGATAGTATTGCTTAGAATATTGTAATTTATTATTTTTATGAGAAAATATATTTTAATCAAATTATTTATAAGCTTATAATTCATAATTCATGTGTCAGATCAAGAAACGGACGACACCATCACTTTCAGAACGTCGACAATACGTAACGAGCAAATTTTGGATTTTTCGGAAAATGTGTGGCATGTGGTGGTCTGGAGGCGGCGGATGGTGGCCGACGGTAGCGACCAACCCAGAATACCCACCTACACAAAACTCAACGATTTTTAACATGTTATATGTCAAAAGAAAGATCTTGACGAGAGGAATTCAACCAAGCCATTTGTTTTTCAATTGCTCACTGGAGTTGTCCCAAAAAAAAATAATTTTTCGATGACGAAATCGCACCCTTTTTGAGCTTCTACAGTTTATTTTGTAGCTCCAATCCCAATCAAACTTATACCAAAAGATTGCTGCGAAGAAGGGAAACAAAACGTGACCAACAACAAGACAAATGGTGACCGAAGGAGGGAGTTCATCCTTCACCCGGGATAGAGAAGAAAAATGCAAGGGAAAGGACGAAGAAGAAGAAAAAGAAGGGTAGGGTTTTTCGTTAAACCCTAAGCTAAAACGACGTTGTTTTGGCATTTACTCAAAACAACGTCGATCCATTAAATCCTTTTTTTATTAATCGACACCAAAACGGCGTTGTTTTGGCATCTACCCAAAACTACGTCGCTAAATGTATACATATATTAAATTATTATTAATTAATTATTAAATTAATCATAAAAATACTTATGAATTTTAGAAACTCATAATAAATCATATACTTGTCAAAAATTTATAAACTTTAGACCAAAAAATCAGAAAAATGAGATCTTTACAATGAACTAAGAATTATATTTTTTTTTATCAATGAATATTTAATTAAAAATAAAATAATATTGGGGATAATATAAAAATAATATTTTTACATCATAAAAATCAAATCAAATCCAATAATTCTTTAAATCTTACTCTGAAATGTTATTCGGTCTTTGTAAATCCAAAATTTAATTTGAATCATAGATTATAAAATAAAAAGAAATTGTTAAATTACTCTCACGTGTATGATTACACTTGCCACAAAAAAATCAGAGGTTTTACAAAAAGTCTTGACTGAAGATTGTAATTTGTAAATGTATATAGAAAAACAGTGTTGTAATAAAACTATTGACTGAAGAGATTAAGCCCCAACTTACATCATTTATTTCCTTCCTTCTACCATTGATTTGATCTTAAGATATGTGTGATTTCTTACTTAAAAATTGACGAAGGGACACCCGATATAGTCGTGGCATGTGGGAGGTTTAGTACGACTGAAGGCTCCTTAGCTTGACCAATCGATGGTCTTCCTATCCCTTGAATACTAACGTAGATAATGGGGACTCAACTTTTCGACAAGTTTTTACCCCAGAGCAATGGACAAACAAAGAGGATGAATGCATTAATTGAATTATGCTTGTGGCATTATGTGAGTGCCAACCAATGATATTTGACAAAGCTGCCTGACATGACCCAATTCTCATATAACTTACATCGAAGTGAGTCAATAGGAAATAGCCCATTCCAAATTATCATGGGGCAGCAACCAATTACTTTGAGTTCTATATAGACAGGTTGTAAAGAATATAGTCCTTCTACGTATCACTTTGCCAAGGATTGGCATGACCAACAGGACAACATAGTAGCATACTTGACGAGAGCAACTAGAAAAATGAAGTGGGTAGATAAAAAGAGAAGACACTATGAGTTTGAGGTAGAAGACTTGGTGATGGTGAAACTGATGCCACACCAATCCAAAATCTTCATTTAGCTGCACAAAGGCTTGCTAAGTAATTACGAGGAGGCTTTTAAAGTTATAAAAATGTCGGTAAGGTATCATACAAGTAAGAGCTCCAAGTATGGCTCAACTTGCACCTAGTGTTCTATGTAAGACTATTTAAGCCTTATCAAGCTGATCTAGAAGATTCTGAAAGGGGTGTTTCAAAACAAGGGCCCATAGCCATCACTTCTTCATAGGAGAAGGTGTTAGCATGATTTAAGGGCAATATTCTAGGGATATTATTTTAATTATAATATCTTTTAATTTATGTGAGACCCAGCCCGTAGGGAGGGTCAGGTTACCCAATCCCACATCGGAAAGGAGCGGGGGAGGTCTTGGGCTTATATATGTTGTGTGATAGTATCATTTGTAACAAGATGCATCTTTTGGGACATGTAGTTAAAAGCTTGACTGAGCGTTGCAGTTGTGATCCATCACACGCACATACACGTCCGGGCCCACTAGGCCGAGGGTCCGGGGGCCTGGTCGTGACAAATGGTAACAGAGCCGATCTCGTTCCCTCTTTTGGGTGGGCTTGGGCCGTGTTGTGTGTTTACGTTTGGGCCCGTGAGTTTGGGCTCACGTCAGTTACGTTTGGCTCCCCTCGTGAGGACACGAGGTCTATAAGGAGGGGAGATTGTGAGACCCCAGCCCGTAGGGGGGGTCAGGTTACCCAATCCCACATCGGAAAGGAGCGAGTAAGGTCTTGGGCTTATATGTGTTGTGTGATGGTATCATTTGTAACAAGATGCATCTTTTGGGCTCTGTGGTTAAAAGCCCGACTGAGCGTTGCAGTTGTGATCCATCACACGCACATACACGTCTGGGCCCGCTAGGCCGAGGGTCCGGGGGCCGGGTCGTGACAATTTAGCCATTGATAATGACCAATGGATAATTCTATTTATTATATCAAATTCTTTGTATATAAAGATAACTAACGTATGAAAGAAATAAAAAGAAAAATATGTTATTCTCTATTCAAAATTGACATGGTAACAGAGCAAATACACGATTCTTGAGGATTGTTTCTTTTTTCTCTCAACATTAGAGAGACAAGATGGAAGATGCCATATCAGAATCTACCATCAAAAGTTTGAAGGTAAAATTAAGTGAGATGATGAATCATGTCGGATCATCTTCTACAATGATTGAAACAGCTTCTGCATCCATTGGTGTCAAGCTAGATGGAAGAAATTATGCAGTATGTTCTTAGATTATCAAGAATTATATCTCGAACAGAGATAAATTGGGATACATCAATGGAGAACTGCCACAACCATTGACAACTAATCACTCATACTGGAGGTGGAGAACTGAAAATGCAATTGTTAAAGGATGATTGATCAACTCGATGGACCAAACATTGGTTGGAAACTTCATTTGTTTTTAAACTACAAAACAAGTTTGGGATTCCATTGTCATCACCTATTTTGATGGTTCAGACTCATCACAAGTATATGAGCTATGTCATCGAGTATCACGATCACGACAAGGTGGAGATTCTCTTGAAAAATAATACATTAATCTCCAAGGGTCATAGCATAAAATTGATTTTCGATGACCAAACCCAATAGAGTGTCCTACACATATTCAGAAATTTAATAATCTCCTCCGAAAAGAATATGTTTCCATGTTCTTAGATGGACTGGATTATAGATTAGATAATATTTGGAGTAATGTACTCCAAATGAAGCCTTTCCCTACTATAGAGCAAGCCTATGCCTATGTACAAAGAGAAGATACTAGACAAGCAGTTCTGGTTTCAGGTTACGAAGATACAATGGGTGAAGTTCATATGGTCACAAGATTTAGCCATGCTTGATGAGAAATTATCAAACAAGAAAAGTTAAAGATGGTCTAAAATACACTTATTGTGGAAATACAAGACATACCCAAGAAACTTGTTTTAAGTTACCTGAGTATCCTGAATGGTGGTCTAATCTTCAGGCTCGAAAAAATTCAAGCAAAGAAGATACAAGAAAAGCAACAATGGCTTGTAGCCATCTCACAGTTATCTCTTATACCAATATCAGAGAAAGATAAGCAAAAAGAAGATCTAGGTATGATTAGTTATGTATTTTTTTCAGCAAATGATCTCAAAGATAAAGGATGGATAATGGATTCAGAAGCAACAAACCATATGACATTTGATTAGAATGATTTTATCAACAAAGGCACAACACAAAGAACTCATATTACCAATGCCAACAGTGATATTTATCCTATTCAAGGAGCTGGAACCACATTAATCTTTTCATCTATTACATTAAGAGATGTTTTATTTATTCCATCTCTTTCCAATCGATTGCTTTCTCTAAGCAAATTAACAAAAGATCTTAGTTGTGTGGTGTGTGGTGTTAATATATCCATATTTTTGCCTAATATAGGATATTTCCAATAAGAAGATTATTGGGCGTGGTATTAAGAGGGAGGGGTTATACTACTTTATTCAAGAGACCTTTGAAAGGACAAATTTAGTATGACAAAATGACAGCAAAGAGGAAAGAAATATCTGCTTGTGGCACTATCGTCTAGGACATCCTTCAATCAGCTATTTACAACAAGTATTTTCAGGACTTTTTTCAATGGCTCAACAACATGGGTTTGACTGCAAGCATGTCTCAAGGAAAAGGGTCATCGAGTGAGTTTTAATAGTCGAATTTCAAATAGATGTAACACTCCTTTTGAACTTATCCACTCTGACGTTTGGAGTCCACCTCCTATTATCTCAAAAAGTGGATATCGTTGGTATGTAAATTTTGTTGATGATTGTATGAGAATGACTATGTTATATCTCATTAAATCAAAAGTGGAGGTATTTAATATTTTTAATACTTTTCAATCAATAATTCAAAGACAATACTCAAAGAAAATTAAAGTATTACGACCTGACAATGGAGGAGAATATATCAATGCCAAGTTTCAACACTATTCCAAACAGCAAGGGATGATTCATGAAACAACCTATGCATAAACACCACAACAGAATGGGATAGTTGAGAGAAAAAATTGGCATATTCTTGTCACAGCAAGAGCCTAATTAATTGGAGCAAACATGCCACTCAAATTTTGGGAGGAAGCAATCACCGCAGTGGTATATTTACTTAACCGTTTGCCACTATCAAAAGTATTAAATTTTCAGACACCTTTACAAATTCTCTCTAGTTATCACAAACCACCTAACTGTTAAAATATGTCGTTAGTATTTGATTATGCAATTAGAAATTTGAATAAGTTATATTAGTATTCCTTGATTATAGGAGATTTTATTATATTATTTGGTCAATAGATTAGGATATTATCTATGTTTTTTTTTAAATATCAACAAAAATGAGAGGGATGTGGGCTCTTAAAGTACAATATCTTCTCTCTCTAGTTCGCATGTTTTTACATAGTTTCTTCTTATAACCCATATCCTCCTGTTAAAACCAACAATTGGTAGAGGAGCAAAATTTCTTGAGGGACCTGTGAGAATGGAGAGTGAAGCACAATTGGTTTGTAGCCAATATATCACGTTATCAGTTGATGGGAAAAATTATCAATAATGGGTTGTTCGAATGAAAATTTATCTTGATGATATGGATCTTTGGGAGGCTCCAAAAAAAGAATATGACAATGCATTGTCATCTGCAAATCCAACGGTGGCACAAATGATAAGCTATAAGTAGAGAAAAATAAATGTCAAAAGCTATGACTTATCTTTTCTTTGTAGTCACAAATACCATATTTACCAAAATCATAAACCAAAAGTCAGTCAAATTTAATGAGGAGTATATTTGCAGATATATGAAGATTCGCCAATTTGGGAATATGCAAATACTATAGCAATGAGGAGCTTGTTAGAATATGTCGATAGTATTTGATTATGTAGTTAGAAATTTGAATAAGTTATATTAGTATTCTTTGATTATGAGAAATTTTATTATATTATTTGGTTAATAGGTTAGGATATTATCTATGTTTTTTTTTTAATATCAGTCAATAATGAGAGGGACGGTGGCTCCCAAAATCCAATATCTTTTCTCTCTAGTTCATACGCTTTTACACAGTTTCTTCTTATAACTCATATCCTCCTGGTAAAACCAACATTAACATCCTCACATTACCTCCAAAAATATTTGGGTATATAGCATTTGTTCACTTGCATAAAAGTCAACATACAAAGCTTGGAACACAAGCTATACGTTGCGTATTCATAGGATATAGCCGAAACAAAAAATGTTACAACTGCTTTGATTTGTCCACAAATAAATGGTATACCACAATGGACGTTACTTTCCTAGAAAAAGATTTTTTCTACTAACCAATCCCATAAAGTCCACATATTCAAAAGGAACTGTCCCATAAGGAAGAGGCAAATTTGATGGTTGATTTTTTTGAAAGTTTATATATGAAGATAATGAGTGATTTTGGTGATAAAATAATGAGTGATTTTGGTATCCCATCTGTTAACGATTTGGTGGAGCAAGAATTAGAAAAATTATCAGTTAAAAATTCGGCTGATTTGGAGAATGGAAAGAGAATAGATAGAGAAAGGTTGACATTAGAATGCCAACTCACGATGAAGATAACATTTGGCATATTAATAAAGCAGAAGAATCAGCTACAAATCAACAGGATTCAAGCACAGAAAATAATGATGCAAAAGAATCAGCTACATATCAACATGGAAAGAATTCAAGCACAGAAAATTCTTTTGAACAAGATAATGGCAAGTATCAAGGCATGGAGGGCTTATTGGAGGAAAATAATCATACATCTCCAATTAAGATTTTTGCAGTTGATATAGCCCCTCCACTCACATCAAGAATAATATCTCCTGATGAAAATTCCTCTAAGGTAAGAATTACTAATATCCCAAAATCTTATGATAATGTAACTTGTTATACTTTGCCTTACAGAGAAAATAGAGGAAGACCGGCAAGAAGATACTCACCAGATCACCTCGATAACAAGAATAATAAATATCCTATTGCCAACTATGTCACTACTTCAAAAATATCTCCAACAGTGAAGAAGTTCTCAAGAAATATCTCACAGCACTTTGTTCCAAATTCAATGGAAGAAGCATTGAGATAAAAACTGGACCGAAGCAATCAATGAAGAGTTGCATGCCTTAGAAAAAAATAAAACCTGGAAATTAGTTCAACTACCTATAAGAAAGAAAACAGTTGGCTGGAAGTGGGTGTTTACAATTAAATATGGATTTGATGGTGAAATCGATCGTTATAAGGCAAGATTGGTAGCGAAGGGATTCACACAAATGTACAGAGTAGACTATTCAGAAACTTTTTCTCCAGTGACAAAGCTCAATACAGTGAGAGTACTAATATCCTTGACAGCAAATTTAAATTGTCCTCTGCATTAACTTGATGTGAAAAATGCATTTCTGCATAGAAATCTTCAAGAAGAGTTATATATGGATATACCACCTGGTTACACAACAACTTCCAAAATCCCACTTGTATGCAAACTTGAACGAGCATTATATGGATTAAAGCAGTCTCCTCATGCGTGGTTTGGACGATTTATGTCAGCCATGAAAATCATTAGCATTATTTTTTAAATTTCTAAAAAATCGACCTAGAGATTTGAGAGATTTTGGTTGAAATTATTTTCAAAAGCTATTTCTTTCAGTAATAGCTAGCTTTTTATAATATTCTCATTTGTTTACTTGTAGATGGAGATACAAAGAGGACTAACCCATAGCATATTATCACACCTGCACAAGTTCGCTCACATGTCAAATTAACCCACAAAGTCTGACCCATAATTGATAGATTAAAATAAATAATAGGATAATAGAGTTTATCCATTAGAAAATGACTTATTTATGATAAACATTATTATTAGGGACAAAGATCAAATAATGATTATCCAATATGGATCTATCTTATCCATTCTAGTATATAAGTGACACCAATCCTTTGTTTTTATTTATTCAGAGATGTTCATACAATTTTAATAAAGAGGAGTCTTATCCCCACATTCTTTCCTGGTATGTTGTCAAAATATCCAAAGATAATAGTCCTATTATAGAGCTCTTTAGGCATGGACACACAAGGGCAAAGTATTAAAAGAAGTCTTGATTGAAGGTTGTAATTTGTAAATGTAAATAGAAAAACAGTGATGTAATAAAATAATTGATTGACGAGATTAAGCCCCAACTTACATTGATTATTTCCTTCCTTCTACCTTTGATTTGATCTTAAGATATATTTGATTTTTTACTTAAAAATTGACGAAGGGACACCTGATATGGTCGTGGCATTCGGGAGGTTTAGTACAACTGAAGGCTCCTTCGCTTTACCAATCGACGACCTTCCTATCCCTTGAATATTAACGTAGATAATGGGGACTCAACTTTTCTACAAGTTTTTACCCCAGAGCAATAGACAAACAAAGAGGATGAATGCATTACTTGAATTATACCTGTGGCGTTATGTGAGTGCCAACCAATGATATTTGACAAAGTTGCTTGACATGATCCAATTCCCGTATAACTTACATCAAAGTGAGTCAATAGGAAAGAGCCCATTCCAAATTATCATGGGACAACAACTATTTACTTCGAGTTCTATAAAGACAGGTTATAAAGGATATAGCCCTTCTACGTATCACTTTGCCAAGGATTGGCAGGACCAGCGGGACAGCATAACAACATACTTGACGAGAGAAACTAGAAAAATGAAGAAGTGGGTAGATAAAAAGAGAAGACACTTTGAGTTTGAGGTAGAAGACTTTGTGATGGTGAAACTGATGCTGCCATACCAATCCAAAATCTTCACTTAGCTGCCCAAAGGCTTGGTAAGTAAATACGAGGAGGCTTTTAAAGTTACAAAAAGGGTCGGAAAGGTATTGAACAAGTAAGAGCTCCTAGTAAGGTTCAACTTGCACCCAATGTTGTATGCAAGCCTATTTAAGCCTTATCAAACTGATCTAGAAGATTCTGAAAGGGGTGTTTCAAAACAATGGCCCGTAGCCATCACTTCTTCATACGAGCAAGAAGTAGCTAGTATATAAGGGAGACAACCCCTTTGTTTTTATTCATTCAGATACTTTAATACAAGTTTAATAAAGAGGAGTCTTTTCTCTCATATTTTCTGTGTTCTTTTATTTTTATATACTTGTTAATTCGAGAGAATTTGCGGTTGTCGCATGTGACTTGGTTCATAAACCCCAAGCTTGTGACAATATCCCTACGTTAGAATCTCAAGGAGGCCTGTTGCTAAAGTTGGATGATTGCTATATCTGAGCCCGTGTTCTCTTCGGGCCTTTTGCTTTCTTTTGGAGAGCCAGATGCATCGACTTCTAATGGATAATTGTTGCTTAATCTTTCCATTTATTATTCAAATCACAATAGCAGCGTTCTAATTCTCTAAGAATGATACTGGAAAACAATCGGGCCCTGTTGTAGGCACTAAACAGAGATAGGAGTAGTTGATCAAATATGCTTCTCTTCTTGCTAAAGTTAATTGATCAGTCTCTAGAGATTCCTATACCATCCCACCACAATAGGACTGCTCACATGATGCTCGCCATCTGACCATGTCAACTCGCCAAATTCATAATCCTTCCCTGCATTCGCTCTTTCACCTTGCAGGGTAACACTGAATGTCTTCTCTTCACCGGCCTTTCTGAATTTCAACCTCTTTGGCTCAACATATACGGATAAACCAGCCGGTTTCCTGATTCGTGCAGTGTAAGTACTGGAAGAGCCAACATTTTTAACTGTTCTTGTCACTGTAATTGATCCGTTGAAGTTAGGGACTGTGATAGAAGGATAGTTGAAGTTGACGAGACTAATGGGCTGTGAAGGGCATTTGAAGGATGTCACTGAGAAGGATTGAATTTGTGTCTGATTATAGCCCAAGGAGCACAGAAACTTTAGGTAGTCATTGGCATTTAAGTCGTAAACCAGTCCTGGATTCATAGCTCGGTTTGCTGATACTTGTCCTGCCCCATAACTAAATGGATTTGCCACGGAATTAGTTGCATTGAGAATGGGCTCCCTGTTGTTGTCCCGTGTCGACGCTAGGGAAAAAAAGAGAAACCACAAATTAAGACCACCGTATGGTTTGGAGTTTGAAGTGCACATCTATAGTGAACACAGAAGCCAGGAAACGATATGACTCGGGTCTAGAAGCACTCACCAGTGGTCATGATCGCTGATTTAATTGCTGCTGGGCTCCAATGCGGATGCAAAGTTCTAAGAAGGCCAACAATGCCTGAAACATGAGGACACGCCATCGAAGTGCCTGATATGGAGTTGAATAGAACTCGTCGTGTATCGAAATCTTCGTTTGTTGGCCCTTGTGCTTCAGTGTAGGCGGCTATGACACTCACTCCTGGCGCAGTGATATCCGGCTGACAATTAATGTAACTCATAACTAGTTAGAATCTGCGAGAATGATATGTATATCAACTAAGAATGTTAAATCGCTAGTTAGCTACTAATACCTTGAGGATCTCTGGCGTAACGGGGTTGGGTCCCTTGGAAGAAAAAGCAGCCATGAAAGGGGCTGGCTTTGTGCCTATCTGTGTCTTTGGACGAGTAATGTAAGCAATGGGAAACCTGCCAAACAAATAGTTTGATCTAGTCTGTCAACTTTGAAGATCAAGAAACTAAATGTTGGAAAGGGAGTAGACAAGATGTATGGTAGTCGGTAGTTATGCATGAGATGGCATCTTACTTGGTGGAATTGATGTAGGAGAAGACGGCACTCCCATCGGTGTAACTAATATGCGAAGCAGGAAGAACATGAGGATCAGCAAGAATTTCATTCCCTGTCTCGTTGTTATTTGAAAGAACCATCCCTACAGCACCTGCCAGAGCAGCTTGCTCACCCTTTTCTACCCTGGCGTTTATTCCTCGAAGGCAGACCAATATCTTTCCCTCCACCTTTTTGGGATCAAGTGTTCCAGGTTTGCAGAGCAGACTGCAGGACACATGAAACTGATAAACGTAAGAACGAATCATATGACAGGAATCATTCATTCTGTGAAAGCATGTCATTAGATAAAATCATATTAAAAGGCTCAATCTTTTCAATCCTTACGCATCCTCAACTGATGCATTAACAGCTTTTGCATCTGCAGCATTCAGAAGTGGGAATACTTTACCCTTGGGTAGGGCTTTAGCCGATAAACTTTCACCCTACAAAACAAAACAAAAAAACCCTTGCTGCTCAATTTCCAGAAATCTCTCGTGAGGCACTAAGTCTTAGCAATTCCTTTATGATTCCTGATAGAAATTCTGTTGCTCAGGGACAAGCATTGTAGACTTTTATATCTGGGTTGGTATACATTCTTGTCATTGTTACAAGCATGTGCACTAATTAATGAGCCAATTCTTTCTAGATATCAGTTACTAAGGCAAGAAAGGAGTGCAAGTAAGATTGGGGAGACAGACCTTGAGGCTCAAGTTATTGCCAAGAACAACGTAACTAGGAAATTCCCTATCCATAGTGCTAGCTCCAACTGTGATCTCCCAGGGTGCATTGTTGGAGACGGTGGCTTCAGCAGGACCAGAGTTTCCAGCAGAGCAAACCACCACAATCCCATGCTTAACAGCATGGAAAGAGCCAATTGCTACGCTATCATTGAAAAATGCAGTAGGCTTTCCTCCTAATGACACAGAGAGAACATCAACCCCATCGGCGATGGCAGTATCGAAAGCTGCCAATATATCTGCATCAAAGCACTCATCCCCACTGACAGGAGGGAAGCAGACTTTGTAAGCAGCCACTCGAGCTCTTGGTGAACCCCCTTTTGCTGTCCCGTTGCCTAGGCCAAAGACATTTGCTCCTACTACGAAGTTACCGCCTGCTGTTGACAAGGTATGTGTTCCATGCCCCTCATTGTCTCGAGGAGTATTGAAAGTGGAATTGAGAGATCCCACCACCGACGCATACCCTTGGTTGAAGTACCTAGCTCCAATGAGTTTCCTTCGTATAGATGGACAGAATTGTGGCAGCACAAAGTTAAAATACGTCATGTCGGGAAGGAATAAGAGGTGCTAGAAAAATGATATATCCTAAATAAAAGAAATGTGCAGCAGGAAAAGCAAGCTAACTAAAACAAGATTACATGGGAAAACACAGGTAAGTTCGTTCATTCTATAAAATTTGAGACACCAGTCAAAAAATCTTTTAGTGGGTTGACATTTTTAAAGTTGCTCTTCTATATTTATAAAAAATTAAAGGGATATCCACTGTAGACACTCGACTAATCATCTCTTCTGAATCGTAAACACAAGATGAGGCCAGCTAACCTAAATATAGATTAAAAGCACTCAATTTTCATGTTATGTCACATCCTTTTGCCTAGATTTGGAATCCATAACTTCTCCTAATTAACCTCAAACGGAAGGTAGGAAAATACCATTGAGCTTGCCAAACTCATGCACTTGTAATCTTATTCTACAATCTTACCTAGAGCTATACAAGTTACGAAATGATAAAAGGTAGAGTGTGCAGTGCACCCCTTCTCTTTTGTTGATGAATATGTGATGATTGATCTTGTAAAAGAAAAAGGCAAAGTGGATAAGCTTTATGAGTAACCCTCTACCCACAGTACGTAAATGGAGATGGAATTTTTGACTTTGGAATCTCTGTGACAGATTCCATAAAGTCGGCATGGCAATCATAGTCCGTTCACATTAATATATATTATAGTCTGCTCTTTTCATGAAGCTTTCTCCCCCAAATATTTGAGCCCCCTAGCTATACAATAGGTTACAAAGGGAAAAGGCAGCCGAAGGAGGGTAAGAAGCAAAGCCTCAGTTTAACTAGTATGGAGTCTGGGGGAGGACTCAACCCTACGTGTATGTGAAAGGGTTGACTAAATTTGCGGCAAGTTCTTATCGTTATAGAATACAATTCCAAAGTTGAAAAGCCACTTCTGGTGGGGTACTGGCATAAAGCAATTGGTTAACAGAGCAGACCTGTTGCACCGGAAACCAGGATCCGATTTATTTTGACATATTCCTTTCCACTTTAATGGTATCGGTCCATACCCTTCATCTCCAAAGCTGCTAGAATCAGGCCAGACCCCTTTAGCAGAAACCCGAAAAGCAAAAAGCCAGTTAAAGAAAGTCTCGCAGCACCATATGTATGATATATATATGGATATAGAAATGAATACTTCAACTATATATACTGTTTAGTGCAAGGAAAAGACACGATCTTCCTATCTTGATTTGCTGTTGAAGTTGAGATAAACATGAATGCAGGGAAAAAGGGTGAGATGGTGGTGGTCCCCATAGTTTAGAAAAAAAATAGATCATCTAGATAACATCAAATTAATGAACTTTTATCATCATTCAAAGTCAGCTAGTCAAAGCACTCTCCCAATATTATACTTACAAGAAAGAACGTGATAGTCGCAATTTTTAAACATCTTTTAAGTGAAGGATTCAGATGGTACGTGTTAGAATCACTTTGCACGAGGTTGATCGGATCTTAAAGAGGAAGTTGTAAGAACATGATATATAGCTGGTAAATTGAAATAGAAAATCTATATTATAAAGTCTTACCAGTATCGAGATTTCCGATAATTACATCTTCACCGTATCTTGCTTTCTGCCAGATTGAAGTAGAAGGCACTACCCCGGGTTGCTCCAGTCCAAGGAAGCTCCATGAATGCGTGGTATGCAGTTTCCTTCCTTGGTTTAAGAAGACTGAGACTACTGTTGGATGCTCTGGATTGGTCAAGTGCGAAGAGCAATAATTATACAATTAGCAATATTTTGGGAAAGAAACAGAGAGGGAACAGACCAATATTGAAATACGACTTACTAGCTATCTCTTGTTCAATATTAAAAGAAAAAAGGAAACGAAAAACTTACTAGCTATCTCAGCGGCTACTTCTTCTTCTAAAGTTGCTGCAAAACCATTGATATGCCTCGTGTAGGAGTAGAATATGGCTTCTTGAGCTACTTCCCGGCTGTTATATACAGAAATCAAAACATAGTATAGCTGCAATTGTAGATTTCTGAATAATACTGACTTTCTACTCTACCGAAGCTTCAAACTCCCATTACCTTCCCAAGAATGATCCTAGAAAATCATAGTGTGAATCCTTCACCAGATTTGCATCCACAGCGGAGAACTCTGGGCCGCGGGAATCATGTGCTCCCAGGTACACCACATACGACGACTACAGAGCCATTATGTAAGCACAACAAAAAGAAAGAAAAACACACAAAAATAGTAGACAGTGAATCATAACAACATCTACATGCCAGTTAGTTATAAGACAGTAAGTCGTACTTATGTTTCTTGCATAGTTAAATGCGAAAAAGATAAGTGCATGCCTACCTTTTTGGAGGCAGAGGTGGGTCTCTGCAGTAGAGTAAGAAAGAGAAAGAGAGAGGGCAAGAGGTATAGAGTAGGATATGCAAGTCTCATTTCTTGCTGCTGCGTCTTTATGCTCAAGAAGACAAGAATGCACCTTACTCTACTCCACTCTTCATTTATAGAACGGTATAGCTAGTGGCTCCAGTCACCACAAGTGGTGCTCTATACCTCTGTTTTTTCACTACTGAATATAATAAAATACAACTTATTATTAATTAATAATAATGATATTATGCTAATGAACAATAATTATTAGGCTCAAGTGTTTTCTCTAAAAAAAATAAAAATTAATTATATATTTGACAGCATGCTAATCCTGGGGTGAGAAGTCAGTAAGTGACAAAAGTGTGACCTGTTGTGATACGGTACGAACACTATTTATTTATATATTTATTATAGCAAAGAAATCCTATATTGTGACTAAGGTTGCATGTTACTTGTTTTATCATTTTTGTATTTGTGAGAGTGCTTGAACGGACACATAATATATAATATTAAATCGGAAGATATGCCACAAATAATATAATATAATATAGTGTGCTTAAATCTAAAATATATAAATATGTACTCTCTTGACAAAGTAAAAACAAAAAGCTATAAAATGATTTGAAGTTAAAAAAGATGAGTTTAAGGTTATTAGCACATTAATATACAAAGAAAAAGGGCAACGAGGCTCATTTACTGAAATGGCATCATCATGGAGGGTGGAGGGGAAAAAGGCTGGGATAAAACAATCTTTACCAAAGTTATAGTGTGGACCATGAGGGAAATTCCATAGAATATCTTTTTCCTTTTTGGTAAAGTGTAGATGACATAGGAGAATGGGGAATCTAAAAAGCATCCAGGCTTTACGAAAAGATCAGCTAATCGGCCAATCATGACCTGGTAGATGCAAGTTTTGGTGTCCGCTTTCGGCCACCAGGAGGCAAAATCCAGTGGAGGGCACAGATTCTGCACGCACCAAGGCTGCCACCCTATCAGACTTCCACACCCGGGTCCGCTCCCCGACCTTTCCTTTTTTCATCTGCAACTTCTTTCTTATTTATCTCATTAAAGTTTTATTTTTCTTTAAAAAAAAGGAAAAGTAAAGAAAATAAATTGTTTTTGGAATATTATCCATCCCCAAGTCAGCTCAGCTGCCTAATTTTAGCAAATGACAGACGGTCACTCTTTTTGACAAGTCAAAACCACCAGATCATAATTTGATGAGTCTCGATAAATCTAAAGTTTATTCGTGGAGAGTTGGCATTACTTGCTTAAGTACTTATACTTATGGGATATTATACAAGTAGTAGAATTACAATTAAGGTCTAAAATAAAATTTAATAAAGATAAATACTATTAGACATTATATTTTAAAATAATATATTTTAGTTTTTATATACTTTTTTACATTTCTCGGATCCACCTCCCACCTCCCACCCTAAAACTTTTAAGAACACAGTACGGATGCCACTGAGCCAAGGGAAGTGAGGAGATCATAATAAACAAATATTATATAATATGTCTTTCTATATGACACATAATAAAGTACAAGAAAGAATATAAAGGATTTATATATCTTCATGTCCTAATTGAAAGATATTATATAAAGGAATATAATCTTTACTGCAGCCATGACTGTGGACTTGAAATTTTTCTCCTTTGATGTTCCTTTTACTACTTCGGTCTCTAAGGTTCAGGCCCTCCTTCAAACCTCTGTGCCATTACTTCTTCCGTTCTATCACGTTCAGGCACAAATCTGACTAAGTCACGAAGCCCAGTCTCTTACTCTAGCATTATCTTGTTCCCCTATTTGAGGGAGTAAAACTCAACCCTTTTCTCATCTGGTATTGAGGATAGAATCGATCATTGAACTCTTTTTCAAATTCCATCTAAGTCGGTTGTCCGGTGAACCTGTCCCGAACACTATCCCACCAAACTTCAATATTCTTCTCCATCAGGCGGGTAACCATGATTACTTTGTCAGCCTCTAATAGTCTCAGATACTCTGCTGTCTTCCGGATCTTATATAGACAATTCTTTGCAACTGCAACATCTCCTATGCTCATAAAACTAAGATACCCGAGTTGTCTAGTGTGAAACCCTGATATATCCGGTTGGTGGATCAAGATTTTAGTATTGAGTCCTAGAAGGTATATATAGGAATAAAGTTTTTCTATTTTGTCGTTTGGATTTATTGGCGGAGCTATTGATCCAGAAAAGATAAGTTTCTGCGAAATCCGAATTGTTAATATTTTTATAATTTCATTTTCGATTATATTAAATATTACTGAATACCTTCTGATATTAATAATCTTGAAAAATATTTTCCGGATCCTGATTTTGAAGCCCAGGAATCCAAATTGAAATTCAGATCTTTTATCTTTTAGATTTCTTATAAATGTTTAAATTATAGGTACAAATTTAAGGGATTATGAGAATAAATTTTATAAGGAGACCTTTGAGAAGAGTTTATGTGATTGAAGACTAAAATTAAGTTTAAAGATGAGATGAGAAGGTGCTGAGAATTTTCTTACAATTTTTGGAGTATTTTAATATTAAATAATTTATCTAAAAATTATTTTAAACTATTGAAATTATTATAAATTCTATAATTATAAGAAAAATAATTTAATCCTTTTAGAATATTCTCCTATTTTGAGAAATTTATCAGAATTTTCTGGATATTTTTGGAAATATTATGCTATTTATTATGAATTATGTTAAATTTCTGAATTATGTTGGATATATATTATATTAATTATTAAATGAACTTTTTAAAGAAAAAACAGAAGAAAGAGGAAAGCTGGTCAAAATGTGAAAAGTTCCGTCATTGTAGCCGAGCTATTAAGGAGGGGAAACCCTATGTATTTGCTTCAAAACGATGTTGTTTCTTTCCAAAATAAAGCAACGTCATTTCACCTGTGGGATGAGTCACCTACCAAAAAACCCCCTTTGCCTTACACGTGCCCTGAATTACACTCGTCCTTCTGATTTCCGCACAAGTGGCTGGAACAAGTCCAGCGAGAGAGTCACGCGTGGTATAGCCTCACTCAACCTTGTGAGCTTCGGATTTGTGCGAGAAAAGCTCTGGAAGAATGTCTGAGAGTATTGTGAGCATCTGTGAGGGAAATAGCATGATTCTCCAGCGAGATTTGAGTGAGTTTCTACTTGAAAATCCGAGTATTTAGATCCGCAATTCTATTGCTTTAAATTGTTTAAAGCTTACTTGTGATGCTTGGGTTTGACTCGGGTAGATGAGGGCTTGGTGTTGATGAGTTTATTTGAAGTGAAATCGGGTAGTTTTGTGAAGAACGAGGAAAAAATCCCATGGGTATTCCAATTTTAGGCTGTTGAGCTGAGGTTAGGGACTGACCTCGGATGACGGGTCATCCAAGAGCTCCCCAATGACGTGTTGTTCAGGGGGGTTTGGATGACACCTCGTTTACTATGAATATGAAAGACATGTCATTTAATGGTTACATTTGAATGACATGTCTAAGGGTTAAGTGAATGATAAGTTGTTTGTAAATGAATTGAATGACATGTAGTTTACTAGACAAATGAATGACAGATCATTTACTGGATAGGGAAACAGGTTCGGACCGAGCTAGAGGTTTGGATGAATCTTGGAAAGTTTAGAGCGAGCCACATATCAGCATCTCAGAGGTTCATGCGAGAAATGGATAAGTATGAATAATAGGTTGGTGAAGACCGAAATTAATAGTTATTAGATACTGATGTAAGTGTACGGCTCGAAAAAAGTTGACATATATATTGTGTTTATATTTCTACTTGTGGAGTCATTTGGATTCGCATGTGTATTTCTTGGCTCCTGACACCTCTGAAATAGTCTCGAACGGTGTATTTCTTGGAACTCAGTATCTGGGGGTAATATCATCTTTTTATATTCCGATACTTATCAATCTTGTAATCGAAGTCATTTGATGACTAAGGCCCTTGAGTCTATCTTTTGAGACTCATAAGAAATGAAATTGAAATGTTAAATTATTTGATAAGAATAATTATATGATAATTTAGAAATCATAAACATAGGATTATGTATATATAAGATAAGAAAATGAAAAGGATGAGATACAAAAATAATTTTGATGGTTTAAGACCATGGATAAGTCCCTATATTGAATATTAGTGTTTAGTAATTTTTGGAGAATTTTCGGAAAGCTATTCTAATTATTGATATTTTCTAATAAATATTATATAATATTATAATTTTTAGTAAATTGTATATATGTGAAAAATATAATATTTCAAGTTAATTAGATTCTACTATTCATAAGGAGTCTAGGGTATTTTTAGGATATTTTTATTATTATTATGCTATTTTTTACAAAATTTTAAAGGTTTAGTATATTAAAAAGAAATAATAATTATATTCTTATTATTATTAAAAAAAAGAGAGGGAGAAATGCCAAAACATGGGTCATCCAATTGTTTTGACCAGGATGGTCAAAAGGCTAGATACCTTACCATTTTGACAAGCTTGGGTTGTAAGCCAAGCCCTATTGACACTTGAACGACATTGTTTCACTAAAAGGTGAACGATGCCATTTTACCATCGGGAAGGTCGTCGGTTTGTCTTGTCTGAAGACCCACCGACTGGAATGAAATTTATCCCGATCGAAATCAAGATTTGGGCATTTCGTGCCTAGCCTCAACACTCATCCCTTCTTCCCTAGAAATTGTTTGCCTTGTCCCCGTGAGCTTATTTGCGAGTTTCTAAGTGAAACTATCTCCTTTTTTCCAGTGAGTATCCAGGGACCATTCTTTTCTTATGGCTAAGATTTCGATTTAGGGTAATTTTCGTTTTTGGGCATGTTTTAGTTTGATTTAGGTGTGGATCGACTAAGTAGCTAGTATAGAATAATTCTGTGTTGTTTGTGTTCTGAGTCAAGATGAAAATCCGCAGATCACCGTTAGGGTTTACCTCTGGTTCACGTGAACCAGAGGTTGAAGATGACTGCGTCCGTAGGCTATCCGAAAGACAACTCGTTCATAATGCATAATGAACGACATGCCATTTGTCTTCGATGTGAAAGACATGTCGTCTAATTTGGTTTGGTAAGGATAGTTCTGGTTCGGTATTGGGTCAAGATCGGGTCGAATTTGGTAAGCACATGGCTGTGTCTTTGAATGACATGTGTCATATTGACTGGGCTGACTTTGATCGGATTTTCAGAAAAATATAGAAATTGTTTAAAATTTGCGAAAAATAGAAATAAATTAAGAAAAATTATTGAAAAATTTTAGAAAATAGAGAAAATTATGAGAAACCTGATCATATAAAATTTTTATGATTTTGATGAGTTTTGATGAGTATAAAAATTAGTAGAAGTTTCTAATAATTAAGGAAAAAAACAAAAAATTTCCGGATTGAATCTGAGGGCAATCATTTAGTTCGTAGGACAAGTTTGAGAGCCTAGAAGTGTGTATTATGAGATTATTAAGATTCGTACAATGATACTAAGTATTAAGTTGCGGTTATATATGTAGGTTACAGTAAGAGGTTCAAGAATCCAGATCAGATATGGATCGAATCCAGAGAAGAAGACGGGATGACAAAATTGTGAGTGGATGAGTTTAATTTAATTTCCATCATTTTAACTGAATCTAGGTTTATTCCATGTGATGTATGATATCCGTGAATTGCTTGCATGCAATAAACAGATGATAGAAGGGAAATTTCTTAAATCATGGAAAATTTTGATCACATGCATTTCTTTGGAATGAAACACGATTCTCGGGTTACTTTCTAAGTCATGTTTGAATATTGTGACTATGTTTGAGATAACCATGATATGGGAAATGACAGTATTGCACTGCCTAATGGAAATTGTAAGAATAACTCAAAAATACCTCATATGGCTTCAAGGTCATACGACAAGATTATTGAATCTCGTGTTGTAAAAGCACAACACTTGAGTAACTAAACCAATAATTGAAATAAGAAGAAATCCGATAAAATTAAGAAATTTAAGTCCTATTGATAAGAAGACCTAATCCTACTGATTTCAAACAGATCTTCTAACAATATCACATATGATTGACTGGTCATATGAAATGTTATTGACCATGCTGAAATTACAACACTACTGCATAAGACAACCGAAATCTAAGGTAATAAGAGTAAGAAACGATTAGAGAGTCGACCTACTATAGGAAAACCAAAGAATTAATAATGATTACTTGAAAAATTATCAAATGAGATTTGCAAAGAAAAATTGAAAGAATTATAAGAGCAGAACATACAAACAAAGTAAGTACTGACTCGGGGCTAATTAAGCATAATTATCTCAGAAAGAAGTAAAAGATTAAGGGAGGGTTAGTCAACAATATGCTAACCTTAGTAGAGTGAAAGCTATGAGAAGGGTTAGTTAATGTGATACTAAACTTAGTAGAATGAAAGGAACAATGGCTATGGGATTAGTCAACTACCGACATGCTAACCTTTGAGGAGTACAACGATATGAACCTATCCTGGGATTGATCACCCCAGCATATCAAATTACTAGGTGTTCCTAGATTACTACGTGTAGATATTACTAAGTGTTCCTGTGAAACCTGAGTTTTTCGTACCCTTTAAGTTAGAGCCTGTGTCTATAAGGGTGTGGGTATGTGTTAGTCTTTGTGTTTTAATTAGCGTGTCGAGGTGCACGTTGGGCTTTGGTGAGTGTTTTGATGTTGAGTTAGCATCTTCAAGGAAGTAACATTACCCATTTGTTGATTTGGGCCATTTGGGCCTACAAGCCCATTTACCGATTTCGGGCCCAATTTACTTCCCGGAGCCCGTACGACTATTCTATATTGATTTTTGATATTCCGTTTCCACATTTGAGATCGTGGAAAAATAATCTTCGATTTTGGTCCAAAATCCGAAAACACTATAAAAGCCCAAAAACCCGAAAATTACAGTCTATTTTCTGAAAATCGTTTTTCTCTCACGATTTTCTCTCAAATAGAATACTGTTTGTCTTACAAAATTAAAATCACCATAACTCTCAAACCGTAAGTCAGAATTGAGTGATTCTTGTTGCTACGGTTTCATATCGGCGAGAGCTTTCTTTTGGTACCAGAATCGTTTTCTGAATCATCTTATTCCGGTGCCAGTGAGCCATTTTCAGTTCGTCCAGATTTGGGTAAATTCCAATTTTTTCTCTCTTGGTTCAGTTACTTGACTTGATATTCTGGGGGTATGTTACTGATGGTTGGGAATAGCTATCCTGTTAATTTCGTGAGATCTGTGATGGTAGAATTTCAGAGTAGTTTGGATTGGAATTTTGTTATCCCTTCGTAAATTGTGATATTCTGTTGGTTGAGATAGCTTTATTGTGACCTGTTGATGTCACTGGATTCCTTAGTTTTATTGTGAACACAAGATTGGTGTTCTAGTTGAATTTTCAGGTTTGATAATTTTGGGTTAATGTCGGGTTTGATTGTCCAAGCATTGAGTTAGTTTGTGAGGGTTGTTTATGGGGTAATGAGATGTTTCTGGTTGTGTCTAGAGCCTTGGTTTAGGTTCTGGAATTGTTGGGCAGCAGTTGGAACCCATAGGATATTTTGATTTGTTTTGTTTTAGTTAATCGGATTGAGTTTAATCCGATGTTTGGTGTGGTTTAGGTGTTTCCGAACGCGTCGAGAACCGAGGCAAGGAGCCGAGTTCTTCACACGCATCGAGAGGTGAGCAGACTTAATTTCATATTATTTGATGGTAAAATATTGTGTTTTGATAATTAAAACTGGAAGTGAATTGAATGTTTTGATAGTAGCAATTCATTTGAAATATATTTGAATGCATTAGAATTCATACCATGCTTTGAAATGATGTGTGATATGAAATGTGAAATTTGGTTTTAAGTCTGATTTTAAATGCAAATGACATTACCATTGACGTTGTTGGAATGCATGTGTTGCATACTAGGTAGTACGTGAGTTGAGTATGCAGAATTTATAGATTAGAATGGGTTGATTTGAAGTTTGAATTGAGGAATCAATTCTGGAAATTTTCTAAAAAATATGGTTTTTGATGAACTTTGGTACTTCATAATTCTGTGTAGAATAATTCTTTTGGAGTGATTCTTGGTCCATTGTAGAGTCTGTGCACTAGCCTATTAGTGTACGAAATTTAGTAAAATTCAGAATTGTATAACATAGTTTTTGGTTATCCCAAAGTTGGGTGAATGAAACAGATTTTGCAGAAATATCTGCACTTTTCTTATTTTGTGGTCAACTTTAACACCCCGTAACTTTTTACCTATTTATTATTTTGAGTTGATTCTTTTTGCATTCGAAAGAGGCTATGTAAGTCTCTGCACATGAAAAATTTTGTTGAATTTGAAGTCGTGGAAGATAGGTTTTCAGTATCCAAAATATGGGTGGTTGAAAACTCTTTGCAGAAATTTTTATGCAGAATTTTCAATGTTTTTAGCCTTTGTTGTTGTTTCAAAACAACAACTGTAACTAGAAACCTTTTTGATCACTTTCTAATCATCCTGAATCCTTAGAATAATTTTTCTATACCTTAAGATTGAAATATAAGATGGATTTAAAAGACTTAGAAATTTTAATCCCTTAGATTCGTAAGTTTGAATCAAAATTCTTTATCCGAGTGTAGGATAATCCGGGGTAGGAAATACTTGTCTATAAAATTATTATAGGCTGCATACATATTGTTTCATGCATTGAACATTCCACTGATATGAGATATGGTCCTTGAGACCTATGAGTATTATATCTTTAATATAATGATATATGATATAAGGAGTGGTAAGGACTCCTTTGTTTTATGAGTTTTCGAAGTATGAGATAAGTTAGCACTGGCCAGGGCTTAGTCAATCATGTAGCAAAGGCACGGTAGGCATACCGGTGAGTTATCCGAAGGCACGATTAGACTTGGAGGGATATGGTGATTCACTTGCTTATTTATATGGTTAAATGCTAGTGATGATTTATGGTCGGATAGTTTCATCTGTCCTTCTATTTAGTTTCAGATGACAAGTGGGTGAAACAGACCATTGCTCATCTTGATGGGAAGATATTAGGCAGTTTTCCTTGCGCCTTACCGAGATTTGAATCTTATTGTGCATGTTTTCGTTACATAATATCATATCACACAATATTTTAATTATCGAGATATATAATTAAGCATGTTGGCATGGTATAGGGATTCATGATAGAATGGACAAAATGAGTTTGTGCGCATAAATAATATTTCTTCATCTGATGTTTTATGATATTGCTACTATCCATTTCCGGATTTTGATATGACGTTCGGCCTCTCACTGAGATTCCTAGCGAATCTCACTCCTCTCACCTTTGTGATTTTCAGGTTAGATCGAGTTGAGGTTTAGCTCGAGGTTAGCGATCTTGTCTGGTTGGTCGTTTAGCTGCTGGTGGCACTGTACGTGAGGTAGCAAACACAGGAGCACACATATCATTTCCTTAAGCATATCATGTATTTTTATTTTGCTGAACTTATTTAGGCCTAGTCACCTTTGAAACTCATGACATATTTCTTTGTATGAGTGCATCGTTTCTATGAATATCCGCTGCGTGGTTTTAAATAAAGACTTCTGTTGTTGTTAAAGTTTCATATAATGTGTAATACATTATTTTATTTTTATGTTTTCTCCGCGTGCTCATTTAAACTAATATTTATGTGTGTGCGAGTTTTAAATTAAAAGAGTTAATGTGCTAAGCTTCGTGTGAACCCGATCATATCTCCTTGGAGGTGTGTGAAGGTGAGCATGGCTGGGTGCGTCATGTCTTGTGAGTTCCGGGGCGTGACAATTCCTAGACCACTGTGTGTGATTATAAACCCGAATATAGAGGAATTGATTATAACACCAACCTAGAATAATAGTTGGCTATATTAGCCATCTATTAGAATGGCAATCGATTGTATGCCGAGATCTATAAGATCTCTGTCTATTTAAGATGTGTGTGGTATGTGAAGATATTTCTATGTTGTATGATAACATTGCTTAAGTGTGACCCTGATGATGGGGTCAAACATTATGTGTTATGATATCTTGTGGCATTATTTTTCCTTGTTTGACTTGATGCTTTGCTATGATTGGATCTGAATGGTCCATGGCCATGATTTTGGCTCTGTGCTTGTGAAATCGTATGATCAAAGTAATGTATAACTTGTTTAAATTTAAAAAATTTATAAAGAAAAATATCCACTCACCTGGTTGCCATGCCAGTGTTTGTTAGGTTCCCCAAGTTGAGTAAAAGGATTGGCTTCGTCCTAGATCAAAAACTCTCTGAACGAGTACGAATTACAAGGTATGATCGAGGATTCGGGTTTGCACTTGTGGACTAGTTGCATATGATATTTCGTATGTGTATGTATTGTAAATTGGGATCCTATACAATATTGATAAATAAATCAAGATTTTTGGTTCATATCTCGCATGATGTAAATTCCATAAAAATTTTCACATGTCTGTTTGTTCCAGCATGTTTTCTTAGTCTTGGGATTGTTTCCGAGGCACATCATGCATTCAAAATAGAAAACAAAATTTAAACATGTTTCGTTCTCACCTTGTATAGTTATTGTATATCCTTAGGATGACCATCTAAGTTTGAACAATGGCTATATGGCAGTTGTTATTTCTTGGTGGATTCCGAGACGTGACAGTTCGGGTGTAGTGCTGGTATATGTCAGATTGTGATAGGATCATATAAATAATTACAGAAATGAAAAGAAAAGCCCGAAATTGATGAAAATTAAGAGAAAAATAGAAGAAAAAGGGGGAAAATATAGAAAAATCAGAAAAAATACTAGAAATTATAAAAAATATGATGATATAAGATTTTGTAGAATTTAAATATTGTTTGATGGGTTAAATAAATCATAGAAGTTGATAGAAAATACAGAAAAAATAAGAAAAGATTGGGAATTGTTTTGAATCAATGCTTAAGCAATGTCGAGATGGATAAAGGATCAAAAGTATATATTTAATTATTATGGCCTTGATTTGAGATTAATAAAAGATAGATTTTCTACATGGCAGGTGCAAAACCAAGTTAGGAAAGAGAATCTTCTCCGGAATCAGATCCCAAAGAGGAACCAGAACTATGAACTGTGAGTGGTTGGATCTTTGTGCATGACATTTCATATGATTATATCTAAAATAAAGTAAGATAATTGAATAATCAAGGAGGCATGAACATGCATACCTAAGCATATGGTATTACTAGTCTTGTTTGTCGTTATTGCCTGATTAGATTGGGTTGATTGGTATAAATATATCTATGTATATATGATGCCTTATACAATGAATGTTCCGATTAATGACATAACAATAGTATGTGTCTGCATATGGTAACCTATGTAACCTTTGAGAGCTTTCCGGGTCTAGTAGTGTGTGGTGGAGATGCCAGATCACGAGGAATAAGGTCAGATAAAGTTTATTACTCTATTGTGAGCTTAATAACCAATCTTGCAGGTTTGGGGAAATATTTAGGTGGAGCTACTACCACCTAACATCCCGATATTGTTAGTGGAATTGGGTTGTAGATATGTGTTTGACCAATTTTACAAATGTTTAAATATAAAAAAAGATCAAAAAGAATTCACCTAGAATACCATTGACAAATCCTAGTCTTATCTAGGGTCCAGAAAGACTGCAAGTTTATGCTATCCCAGACATGTCCTGTGTGCTCACCTAAGAAGGATTTTTGTAATTGAATAAAAATAATTGCATGTACTTCTTTATTTACTGAGTTATGTGCATTCTAATTTTCCTGGATTTAGTGTGGTTATATTGTGTGTGCTAGAAGTATTTATGTTTTCCGACCACTCACCTTGAAGGTTTCTGCCAGATCACTAGATTTGGTTTTTGCAAGAATTGTTTAGGAAGGCTTTGATTGTCAATTTGGTCCCTAGCTGATTCACGGTCAGTTATGTAAGATATTTATATCTGTGGTTATTGGTGTGTTATGCACATAGTTATTTGGTTTCTTGCATCTTTTGCCAATGTGCATATCTTGTGTTTGGGTATCGATAAGGTTTGTAATTATATAACATGAATGTAAAATATAAATATGTATAACCCTAGAGTAAATGTCACACAAACGACACTATTATATCTTATGTCTTTTATTAAATTTTCTTTCTGCTACATGTTATTATTTCTAGTCTTGTAGACTTACTATATGCATTGTTGGGTATTGAGCAATGTATACCGTGGACCTATGGCGAATCATCATGTAATAATTTTTAGATTCGAGGCATGACATCTAGCTCACTTAAACAACTTAGAAACTTGGACAGGTAGTCTCTCTTTAGCATATATAGGCATATGGACCACTGGAGGTACTGTTGGTGCAACTACTGAAATCGGATTAGCTTGAGTGCCTTGTCCCATCTGTGCTTGCAAGGTATGCAACATATTCATGAGTGCTTGTAGTACTTCAAGAGACAAATTCACTGCTGCATATGGTGTCACACCTCGGACCACAAAAATTTCATGCGACAACTGCCATAGGCCTACTATATACACTATCATGTCACATGACAATGCATAAAATAGATCTACAAGGCTAGTGGTATGATAGTAAAGTGGATATAATAATAAAGAAATTTATCGATATATCATAAAGCAAAATTAAAAAGAAGATACGATGTTGTCCGAGTGGCATCGATGAATGATTAATTTAGCAAATAGTACCTAGGAATCGACTAATTACATTGGCTCTAGCATATTTAGAGAATCTAGGGGAAAACACTATGAGCAAAATGCTCTTAAGGATTACCTCGATTATGGTCGATCATTCACTGATTGCTTCTCGTTATGCTCGGGAGTGAGCTCCTATTCATACTTCATGCATTCATTTACCAATAATCTGGCAGGAGCCTTCTAGGTAAGCGGACGAAAAATATGCATAACAAAATATATGCAATCATTTAATGATAACATAGGTATGCTGGCAAACAACAAACACTAGCATACTCATTATAGCAATTTAGTACGGTCACAATCATAGCAAAATGCAACATGTAGTAACTCAGGCAATCAGGACTGTGGGTGGGTTGACAATGTCTCTTAGTCCTTCCGTTCCTAGGAATAGGACTAGAATTCGTCAGTGACACTTCTATATGCAGCTTTTTATGTCTCTTGTTATCTCATACGCAAAATCGATCCATCCCGATGGGACATGCAATCCTCTTAACCCAGTTTCCACTGACGATGCCTGGACATTGGGTGATGGTAGCTCCCTCTACTCGATCCCCACATTAGGATATCCTATTTATTCATATTATTTTTATTAAATTAAACACCCCATCCCACCTTATGCCTCCCTTGGCAAATCCATGCCACACAACCATACTCGGAGGGCTCTCAGGAGTTGCATAGGTCACCCTATGATGAGTTGTCGTAAGCTCACCAAAATAATCTTCCTCTTTTGATTAGGTAGCTAGCGGTAAGGAAGGTCGAATCCTCAGGGAGATGGGTTATAAGAGTTGGAAGTCTTTGAATCGGTCAGTGGTCACGGTATGCCCACGGTCGATGAGATCGAAGGGTTATAGAATCTCAGTGATGAATAGAGGTTGTGTAACAAATGTAACGATTCGAAGGTGAGAAATAAAGATATAATTCAGATTGCTTGTGATGTTCCTTGATTCAATTTATACCGAGACCGCCCCGTGATAACGGGTCTTCTAAGGATGTACTCACGTCTTTTCTGCTGGATTCCAGTTAGTAGGTTGCTCAGTACGACTGAGCACTCCAGAGGGAAGGAACGTCCTTCGCCCTTTCGTGTCCAACTTTCCAGAAAACCTCACCCTCAGCTTAGCAACGTAGTTAATCTGAGTATGCCCTCTCGTCACTCGTGTTTCACTCACCGCCCACGATTACAGTGATTGGTTTCTAATTTGTTATGGAGTTGATCAAGCACCATGACATCAATATGCACTAGAATGGCGAGAAATAACAAAAGAAACTGAGTAATATATTCAACGGGACCTCACAAGGGTTTGGTCTGGTAAATAAATTAAATCAAGGAAGAAAGGAAGTCTAGCCTTCCATGAGTTTTCGTGGCAAAAATATGTAAAGATGTAATTCTCAAAACCAAAGTCTTTTTTTTTTCCTTCGGTCACAGGCGGCCATGGTTATATATCACCAATCAAGATCTCGCAGGATCCGAATCAAATTAATACTATATCCACTAAGATCTTCCGAGATTCCAGGCAGATTTTCGGACCGTGATCACGGTCAGGCCTCCGATCTTCCAGGCCAACAGCTGCCGAATCGTGGCCTTTGACTTGTCATCAGAAAATTCCGGCTTTAAATCGTCAGAATAACCTGTGAAACCCTGCTTTCACAGAAATCTTGTAAGATATCATTTAATAACCCTATATACGTGTAGGTATGGAAACAAATGGTGTTAGATGGCCGGTTTTTACGCAATGCAGAACCGCATTTTATCAAACCATCAAATATCCTCATACTTAAGTCATGCTTGTCCCTAAGCATGCATTCTAAGCCAAAGGAACTTGATCATTCACCGCAAGTAGCCTATCAAAGATGTATTAATCAGAACAGAAATGCTTCAGAACAAGTACATGCAAGATTTAAAACACACACAACCATGCACTTGATCAAACCACACAGGAAATTTAGGACTATCAAGGACCACTCTTCATTCATACCAGGTCCGAAATACCATAAGCTTGCCAAGCTTTCCAAACTCCCCTGCTTGCCTAAGTAAGTCTAGAGATCAGTGGGTCTTTGTTCAGGGACTGAACCGTGGCCTCGGACAGGGGTATGATGGAAAGGCTATTTGGTTGAGAGGGCGCCAACCATCCACCAGCCGTTTTGTATTGTTTGTCTTCTTCCCTGGCCTGTTTCTTTTGACTGAGCATCTCCCGTGAGTTCCTTGCAATCCTCTATTTCTTTTCTTTTCTTTTCTTTTTCTTTTTTTTTTAATTTTTTTTTTTTTTTTCGGGCCTATTGCTCCTTCTCTTTGATTCTTCAGACGCCCGGGGTAATGTCATGTCCCCTGTTTGCTTCCGCTTTCTTGTACACATGATAATGGAAGGGCGTGCTTGTCAACCGTGGTCACGGGGCGGTCTTGGTGTATTTCACTGGCATAGGTCAGGATTTTTTTTTCGTTTGCTGGTTGGTGAGTGGTTGGCCCCCAGGTTTTCTAGGAGTAGGAAAGAGCTGTCTTTTGGGTAGCAACAAAAATTAGGCTCAGGCTCAAAGATGGCTCCTAACGGTATTGTTCAAGGGTCGGCTTCAACAAACAAAAGTCTATGTATGCAAGGGTGTACATCTAGGTGCCCACATCACGTCCCTAAACATGCCTAGGATGTAGGTTTGTGAGGCAATTTTGGCAAGTTCTAGATTAATTTCCTGAGTATGAACCACTCAAAAATAAAAATTCGATCCCAAGGTCTCGCATGTTATGCTATGTGGTCTTATTTCAAGCTATCATAGTGAATGTGCCTAAGTCAAGCAGTGACCTCGGTAAGAAGTAATTCATTTTCTGAGCCTACACTTTGTAGTTGTCAATTGGTGACAGTTCGAGTTCCTACGGCATTGAACACATGAAGAGGTACATGGCAGAAAATAGCAAGAGGGCAATTATCAAGTATGACAAATGCAAAAATTTGAAGGACCACAACAAGAATCAATAAGCTCACAGGAACAAAGATAAGCAAAACACGTAATGAAAACAAGCAATTGGCAAAAATTAAAAATAAGTGTAATGGTGGGGTACCCATATCCTCATACTTAAGTCATGCTTGCCCCTAAGCATGCATAAGATAAGCAGAAGGAATGGAGGTACTACTGAAATGGAACCTGGTTGGGGTTGGCTAGACCCTTAGGCAAGTCCGTCGTCCTCGCTGTCGGCAAAGTCCTCAGCTGAGTCATCCGTGGGTAGCCCGAGGGCATGAATGACACTGGTGCGGAGTCTCAACATCTGCGTGGTCAGCACCTTCAACCTCTTGTCCACGGATCGCATCCACGCCAGAAGGTCCGGGTGGATCGTTGCAGGGGTGGATGAGGATGGTGGTAGGTCGGAAGTGGATGGGGCTGAGGGCTGTTTGGTTCGTGGACCTCTGCCCACCGTGGGCTTCCCGGGGGCACGGAATTGGTATCTCCCCTGTTCGGACTGCATCAGCAGTCCCATGTTTAGAAGACTGGCTGTATTCAGAGGGGCCATCTCATGCAGCCGCCTCAGGTTACTCGGGAGCTTAACCTTTAGTGCCTTCGCCAGGTGCGTGATGATACTCCCGAGGATCAATGGCTGACCCTTCTTCTGATGTTTCTCGAACTGCCGGGTCAGGAACACAGCCAAATTCAGCTTCGTGGTGGTCTGCATACACCACAGAATCAGAAGCTCCATTCGATTCAATGTGGTAGCCGCGTTTGGTCTGCCTGAGAAGCTGTAGGATAGGAATCGGTGAAGGTACAGGTACGCTGGTCGGAGCAGGTAGTAATCTTTGGACCTCCCAGGATCATAGGCCGTGGGGCAATTGGACCACTTCTTGTACAATTCTGCTGGGTTGAAGTCCTGAGGTTCCTGTGCCCTCGCAGTTCGGGAGTGAGCAAAACCCAACAGAGAGTTGAATTGGGCGTATGACAGGCTGAAGGCCTGGCCGAGCAGCTGAAATTGGATGAGATCAGGAGTCCTCATACTGAATTCGGATGGCCGCCGGCACTGAAAGGTAGCATAGAAGTCTAGTATCAGCTCCATATAGGCTGGCTCGTTGATATAAAAATAGGTCCGCCAGCCTATGTTATCTATCAGTTCTTCAATCTTCTCAGACAACTCCAGCTCCGCCATCGTGTCAGGGCACAGGCATTTGCATTGATATACGGAGCGTTGTCTGAGCTCCTCATACTTGTCCTGCATAGCACGGGCAGAGACCGGTAGTGGGCTGCTCGTGGCCACGGCTTTCCCTTTCGCCTTTTTGCTTAGCCGTGGGATGGATTCGACAGCCTTTCTTTTCTGAACTCGGCGGCTGGATCGGGATGAGGGCCCTGCTAGGTCAGCCAGGGGCACATCTGAGTCTTCTAGCTCATACTCGCTTCCTGACGGGGAAGGAGTATGAGCGGGGTTACCGGTTGTAGTAGCAGCAGCTGGAATTCGGGATGCACCCTCTCCCGAGGGCTCGGATGACTCGGACGACCAATCAACGTCCTCGTCATCATCTTCTGGAACTCGGGGCGCATTCTCGCCCGTGGTCTCGGAGGACCAATCAACACCATTTTCAGAATTTTTAACCGAAGAGTGAGTTCCCAGTTCGGTTACCTCGGGCATTGGACTCTGTATGTCCACCGCTTCTGTCCTTTCTGGAGGAACCACGTCCTGGGAGGTTACCGGAGGCTCCATAGTGTCTGGTGTGGGCTGAAGGTCCCCACGGTTCTTCAGGAGGTCAGGATACGCCTCCTCCAAGGCCGCCATGTCTGCTGCCTCCTGGTCCGAGCTGTCTGGCGTGGAAATCACAGGAGTGCCTGGCTCGTCTCCCGCCGGGCTAAGTGGAGGGGTGATGAGGATGGGGTTCGTTGTGGTGCTACCCTCATCGGTAGGGTGTCCTCCACTGCCACGAGGTATCGTACTGTCAGGTTGAGTCGTCCGTGGGCGCACCGTGGGTATGGCTCTCCCGGGTTGCTCGTGTTGAACCGTGGCATTGGAAGATGGGACGGGCACCTCCGCTGCCTCCTCCATTGGCATTGTATCCAGTGGCGGCACGTCTAGGACCATCGCATCCGGGACGAATCCTTGCTCAATGCGGGTGGCCACGGTTCTCTGAATCATTGTAGCGGCGATTCTGTTGTTCCGTCGTTGTATGTCTGCCATCGCCGACTGTACAGAACCAAAAGCTGGGTCTGTGGGTGCAGGGCGAGATGATCGCCGAGTGTAGGTGCGACGCCCGGTGGGGATTGTCTGTTGGAATGGGGTTTTTCTCGGGGGTGCCATTGAGTGATTTTGGGAGAATCAGGGGCTAGGGTTTATCGTGGTTGAGTCGGGTGTAGCTGGGGTCGTTTTGAAATCGGGCAGCTGTTTGGGTTTTGGTTTGTGGTTTCCGTCACTGGGTTTTAAATGGACAGGTGTTGCAGCGGCTGTGCCTTCCCCTCGTGACCGTTCCTAGTCTTTATATATGCGCCTGGTTCCGAAATCAGCAATGAGGCACCTGAATAACTACAAAAACAACAAGCGAAATTAAAACAAAAACTGCTGGGTTGCCTCCCAGAAGCGCCTTTGTTTAGTGTCGTTTGGCCCGACTTATTGCTGATACTTTCGTATCACTGGTACTCTGGAACCGCAAGATCTTGTCTTGCGCCTTCAGCTGGTAGTTCATAGAAAGGTTTAAGCCTATGAGCGTTGACTTTGAAAACCTTTCCGGTGTCCTGGCTCACAATTTCAACAGCACCGTGGGGGTAGACCGTGGTCACGGTGAAGGGTCCTATCCACTTTGAGCGCAATTTTCCTGCAAAAATTTTGAATTTTGAATGGTATAGCAATACCTGTTGTCCTTCAACAAAGTGCTTGCTTCGGATTTTCTTGTCATGGAAGTGTTTGATCTTCTCCTTGTATATCTTCGAACTGTCGTAGGCGTTAAATCTCAGCTCCTCAAGCTCTCCTAACTGCAACAGCCTTTCTTCCCCAGCTCGTGAGAACTCCTGGTTGCACTGTCGGATAGCCCAGTAAGCTCTATGCTCGATCTCTACTGGAAGGTGACAGGCTTTCCCAAAAATGAGGCGAAAGGGGGTAGTTCCAATTGGAGTTTTGTATGCAGTCCGGTATGCCCAAAGTGCATCATCAAGCCTGAGGCTCCAGTCTTTCCGGTTAGGATTGACTGTTTTCTGGAGTATAGATTTGACTTCCCTGTTGGTGACCTCGGCTTGTCCATTGGTTTGTGGATGGTAGGCTGTGGAAGTTTTGTGCACCACACCATATTTCTTCAATAGATTCCGGAAGAGCTGATTGCAAAAATGTGTACCACGATCACTGATGATGGCCCTTGGCACGCCATATCGGCAGAAGATGTTCTTGCGGATAAATTCCACCGTGGTCTTGGCACTATTGTCTCTGGTGGCTTTTGCCTCTGCCCATTTTGAAACATAGTCCACAGCAAGAATGATGTATTGGAAGCCAGATGAGGTTGGAAAAGGGCCCATAAAGTCGATTCCCCATACATCAAAAACTTCACATACAAGGATGGGCTGTAGGGGTGCCGCATCTCGATGGCTTAAAGTACCCTCTCGTTGGCATCTGGGACAAGCCTTGCAAAACCTGTAGGAATCATTGAACAAGGTGGGCCAAAAGAACCCGCTTTCCAGAATTTTCCTAGCGGTTCTCCGGGGTCCGAAATGTCCTCCACATGCCTCATCATGACAGAACCTTAGGATGGATTGATGTTCTTCCTTGGGTATACATCTCCTGATCATCTGGTCATTGCAGGAACGCCATAGGTAGGGATCGTCCCATATGTATAGCCGTGACTCCCTCACGATCTTGGCAGCTTCATTGCGTGTCAGGTGATCAGGCAACTCGTTAGTAACAAGAAAATTGACAATATCAGCATACCAGGGAATGGATATGGCTTCTGTAAGCATGAGATGTTCATCTGGAAAAGTCTCTTGAATCGGCCGTGGTTCGGCCGTGGTCACGAGCCTGCTAAGATGATCGGCAACATAGTTTGCGGCGCCCTTTTTATCCTTAATGGTGATGTCGAATTCTTGTAAGAGTAGTACCCATCGGATCAGCCGTGGTTTAGACTCCTTTTTGGCCATCAGGTATCTGAGAGCAGAATGGTCTGAGTAGACCGTGACCTTGGTCCCCAGTAGGTAAGGTCGAAACTTCTCCAAAGCAAAGACTATCGCTAGGAGCTCTTTTTCCGTGGTTGTATAATTTACTTGAGCAGCGTCTAGCATCCTGGAGGCATAATAGATCACGTGGGGGTCACGGCCTATTCTTTGCCCAAGTACTGCGCCTATTGCGTAATTACTGGCGTCACACATCAATTCAAAGGGCAGTGACCAATCCGGGGGTTGTATGATTGGGGCAGAGATTAGCAAACTTTTAATCTTGTCGAAAGCCTGCCTACAATCTTCGTTGAAATCAAATTCTACATCCTGTTGTAGCAATCGGCACATTGGCTGAGTTATTTTGGAGAAATCTTTGATGAATCGTCGGTAAAAGCCTGCATGGCCCACGAACGACCTGATTTCTCTGGTTGTTGTGGGGTAAGGTAGGGTCTTGATGACTTCTATCTTGGCTTGATCGACTTGGATACCTTCTGATGAGACAATGTGTCCCAAAATCAACCCTTTGTCTACCATGAAATGGCATTTCTCGTAATTGAGGACTAAATTCTTTTCTATGCACCGCTGCAAGATCTTCGTTAGATTGGTTAAGCAGACTTGAAAAGAGTCGCCATATACAGTAAAGTCGTCCATGAACACCTCAATTATGTTGTCCACGTACTCCGAGAAAATGCTGACCATGCATCTTTGGAAAGTAGCCGGTGCATTGCATAGACCGAAGGGCATGCGTCTGTAAGCAAATGTGCCGAATGGACATGTAAACGTTGTCTTCTCCTGATCCTCCGGAGCTACAGGAATTTGATGGAAACCTGAGTAACCATCTAAACAGCAATAGTGACTCTTTCCAGCTAACCTTTCAAGCATCTGATCGACGAAGGGAAGTGGGAAATGGTCCTTCCTAGTTGCCGTGTTTAACCTCCTGTAATCTATGCAGACTCGCCATCCATTTTGAACTCTCGTGGGCACGGCGCGCCCTCGGTCATTCTGGACCACCGTGACTCCGGTCTTCTTAGGCACCACTTGCACTGGACTGACCCATTTACTGTCGGAAATCGGGTATATCATACCCGCATCTAGTAATCTCAGTACTTCTTTTTTTACCACCTCCATCATTGGCGGGTTTAGCCTCCTTTGTGCATCCCGGGTGGGTTGTGCATCATCTTCTAGTAGGATTCGGTGCGTACAAACAGCGGGGCTGATTCCTTTCAGGTCTGCCAACGTCCATCCGATGGCTTGTTTGTATGCTTTGAGTACCGCTGTTAGCTGTGCGTGTTCTTCCTCAGATAGCTTGCTGGAGACTATCACTGGAAGGGTGTTATTTTCTCCCAGGTAGGTATATTGCAGATGCGACGGTAGTGGCTTCAGGTCCAGGGCTGGCGGTTGCTCTATGCTCTGTTGTAACTTTTCGTGCTCAACTGGGAGGTTGACATAATTTACCTGAGGTAGCTCTACCGTGGTCACGGTAAGGTCACGGAGAGCGTCGATCATTAGGTCGTCTATTTCGGTGCTTTCCTCCTCGAAACCTTCGATTTCTATGCTGTCTTCCAAAGCGATCTGTAATTTGTCCGTGTTGCATGTCCTGGATGCAGTCTGAACAAGTTCGTCAATAGTGTCTAGGGCGAATATAGAGGCTCCAGGATCCGGATGTCTCATGGCTTCAGGTATACTGAAGGTCACGGTATCCTCATCAAATTCCATCGACAGAGTACCTTGGTGGACATCGATCTTCGTCCTAGCTGTCTTTAGAAAAGGGCGTCCGAGTAGTATCAATTGTTGTCCATCGTTCTCCATCTCTAGTACAAAGAAATCTGCTGGGAATACCAATCCTTTTATCTGTACTAACAAGTCTTCAACTACTCCGGCTGGATGAACCACTGATCTGTCGGCGAGCTGAATTACCACCCCAGTTTTCTTCAATTTCCCAAGGTTGAGAGTCTTGTACACAGACATTGGCATTACGTTGATTGATGCACCCAAGTCGCACATAGCTTGTGCTATTTGGACTCCTCCAATTTTCAGTGGAACGGAAAACATTCCCGGGTCGTTGCATTTTTGGGGTATGTTTTTCTGGAGGACTGCTGACACAACTTCTCCCACCGTGATCTTGGCATGATCAGACAATCGTCTTTTGTTGGTGCATAGTTCCTTCAAGAATTTAGCAAATTTTGGAATTTGCTTTATCGTCTCTAGAAGCGGTATATTGACTTCCACTTTTCGGAAGATGTCAAGAATGGCCTGCTCCTCTTGGTTCCTTTTGTTCTTTGCTAATCTGGCAGGGAACGGTGGAGGTATCGTGATCACGGGCCTGGGTCGCACTTCGATTTCTTTTTCAACTTCCGCTTCACCGTCTTGTGGCACTGTTTTTGGCTGAGACGAGGGTATCTCCGAAATATCAGCTCCTACTGGAGTAGGTTGTGGTTCCTCTGTGGCCTTAGTTTGTCTGACCTGCACCTGTGGTGGCTCCTGAAGCTCTTTTCCAGACCTGAGAGTAATAGCACTAACATTATGTTTGGGGTTAGTTTCAGGTTGTGCAGGTAACTTACCTTCCCTCGCATTCTGAGCATTTTGGTTGGCCAGCTGTTGTTGTGCAAATAATTGCTGGTTCAGTGTCACTTGCTTCAGGGCATCCCATATTTTGTCCAACTCCTCCTGATGGTTACGGCTGGAAGAACCCCTCTCGTAGGTGGCTCCTGATCTGTGGTCAGGTCCTCGGTGGTTGGTCTGTTGCTCTTGTGCTCCGCCATCATAAGGCGGGTTTGGATAGGCCTTTCTTGGTTCGTAAAACCCACCTGGTTTGCCAGCAAATTCTGGGTTCCTGCGGTAAGGAGGGACATACTGATTGTATGCGTTTGCATCCTGGATCTCATTGTTGAGGACTTTGGGGCACTGGTCTGTACCGTGATCACGGTTCCCGCAGAACTCACATGGCCTTGCCTGAAGTTGTGAAACATATTTCTGGAATGCGTTGCCCACGGTTTTGTCGATTATCTTCTGTAGGTCTGCTTCTGCGATGACCGTGGTGGCTGCTGCAGCTGTTCTTGTGGATGGTTTTGGAGGTGATCTCCCTCGCCTTACACGATGCTTGGCTCCCTTTATCATGTTGAGAATAAGATCTTTAGCTCTCCGGGAGTCAAGGGAGAGCAGGTAGCCATTAGCAGAATGATCTACAGCACTCCTAGTCTCGTCGTCCATACCATGATAGAAAGCTTGAAGCAACTGGAAATTAGTATAGCCATGCCGTGGGCATGCTGAGCAGAGTTTCTTAAATCGTCTCCAGTAATCATACAAAGTTTCTGCGTCATCCTGTCGAACCACAGCTATTTGCCGTCTGAGGTCATCTTCGACAGAAGGTGGAAAATATTCGTATAAGAACGCATCTACCATTTCATCCCATGTCCTGATGCATCCAGGAGGCATCTCACTAAGCCATTCTTCAGCCTCTCCCTTCAATGAGAAAGGGAACGATCGGAGCAGTACCTGATCCATGACCAAACCTTTTGGTTTAAAACTTGTACATGCCATCTCAAACTTTCTCAGGTGTTCGTTTGGGTCTTCACGGGCTCGTCCATGGAAGAAAGGCAACGTTTGAAGAAGTCCAGGCTTCATTTCATAGTTAACATCTCTATCATTCTCGTGGATGATGCACATTGGTCTTCTAAATCTGCCGGTTCCCCCCATTTCTTCCATTGGGATGAGTTGAGCTTCATCCTCTTCTTCATCAGCTAGAAAGGCATCGAGTACCTTGTAAGGTCGTCTTCTTTCAACCTCATCATTCATTGGAGGAGGATCCTCATGTGGAGGATTTCCTATTGGTGCTGGTGGGTCCCCAAGATTCCTCGCTCTGTTCTGGTTATCCGCCATTGGTGGAGCCGGTATATGAATTGGAGAAGGGGGATTGCTTGATGATGAGTCGACCGTGATCTCGGTCTGGTCACGGTCACCTGCTTGATGAGAACTTGATGCAGCAGAACTGGATGCAGCAGACGCGGACCAGTCTCGTCTTCTTCTAGAGTTGTTCAGCCGACAGGTTGATTCAATTTCTGGATCAAAAGGCAGTAAGGGTCCTGTCCGGCCCGAACGGGTCATATACTGTTAAGAATTCCAAATCTTGATTTGCCGTCTCCCCGGCAACGGCGCCAAATTTGATGAGTTGTCGTAAGCTCACCAAAATAATCTTCCTCTTTTGATTAGGTAGCTAGCGGTAAGGAAGGTCGAATCCTCAGGGAGATGGGTTATAAGAGTTGGAAGTCTTTGAATCGGTCGTGGTCACGGTATGCCCACGGTCGATGAGATCGAAGGGTTATAGAATCTCAGTGATGAATAGAGGTTGTGTAACAAATGTAACGATTCGAAGGTGAGAAATAAAGATATAATTCAGATGCTTGTGATGTTCCTTGATTCAATTTATACCGAGACCGCCCCGTGATCACGGGTCTTCTAAGGATGTACTCACGTCTTTTCTGCTGGATTCCAGTTAGTAGGTTGCTCAGTACGACTGAGCACTCCAGAGGGAAGGAACGTCCTTCGCCCTTTCGTGTCCAACTTTCCAGAAAACCTCACCCTCAGCTTAGCAACGTAGTTAATCTGAGTATGCCCTCTCGTCACTCGTGTTTCACTCACCGCCCACGATTACAGTGATTGGTTTCTAATTTGTTATGGAGTTGATCAAGCACCATGACATCAATATGCACTAGAATGGCGAGAAATAACAAAAGAAACTGAGTAATATATTGAACGGGACCTCACAATGGGTTTGGTCCGGTAAATAAACTAAATCAAGGAAGAAAGGAAGTCTAGCCTTCCATGAGTTTTCGTAGCAAAAATATGTAAAGATGTAATCCTCAAACCCTAGTTTTTTTTTCTCCTTCTTAGGTCGCAGGCGGCCATGGTTATATATCACCAATCAAGATCTCGCAGGATCCGAATCAAATTAATACTATATCCACTAAGATATTCCGAGATTCCAGGCAGATTTTCGGACCGTGATCACGGTCAAGGCCTCTGATCTTCCAGGCCAACAGCTGCCGAATCGTGGCCTTTGAATTTGTCATCAGAAAATTTCGGCTTTAAATTCGTCAGAATAACCTGTGAAACCCTGCTTTCACAGAAATCTTGTAAGATATCATTTAATAACCCTATATACGTGTAGGTATGGAAACAAATGGTGTTAGATGGCCGGTTTTTACGCAATGCAGAACCGCATTTTATCAAACCATCACCCTATGCTATTGTGATGCTTGATTCTGTCTCATGATTCTGCATGCACCCAAACACTTCATATGCACTTCCATCATTATAGTCACACATGACACATTCGATTAATGCACAACATAATTCATAGCATGGCATATCTCAACAATCGAGCATGAGGCAACAGGCAACACACAACTAGTTCATAGTATATGCAATGCTTTCATTCATTGATTCATTATTTTTCTAATTAATCATGCTCATACCTTTTTTTCCCATGCCAGTAAATAATGTATTAAAAAGGTCCGTCCACTTACGGGTTTTCGGCGTTCTAAGTGCCCACACTTGATCCTCGATAGCTTGACTGATTCCTTGAGGCCCATCACCTGTAGGTATCTACCTACATATGTATTTATAATTTAATCCTTAATATTGCACACTTAATATCATAATTATGCATAAAATTAAGCATCTACAGTCTCAATACGATGTGTTTCTATCCGAAAATAAATATGAAATTGATCCAGATATTTTTTCGGATCTTAATCAAATTATTTGACCAATCAAATCTTAACAGATTCATGAAATCTTGGTATCGTTATATTTTTTATTGTTTCTAGTATTTATCATAATTTTTTTGAGAATTTATTTCATTTTTTATATTTTTTTCCCTAAATTTCTATCGTTTTTGGCTATTTTCCTAATTTTCTGTCATTTTATTTAATTCTACCCAATTTGGAGACTCCAAGTGGGCAGCCCTAGGCGCTGCCACACCTATACCCCGACCTTCCTCCAACCAAACATGGGTCACGCACAAGGCGTGCCATGCACTAGGTTCGGGCTAAACCTAGCTTCACTAGTGGACGACACGTCGCTTGCCCATGTAGACGACATGTCGCTTGCCCATGCAGGCGATAGGCCGTCTACTCACTTCACAGACGACATGTCAAACAAAGATGGCCTCAGAAGAGAGGTCTTCCGAGGTCGTCTTCAACCTCTAGACCTGCTATAGTCTACCCTTCAAACCAGCAAATCCTAAACCGGATTCCTTCTTTTCCCTTAATAATCTTCAAATCGATGTACACCAGGACAATCTACACACTACAACAAACTTATAGAGACATAAATCATCAAAGCACATGGCCAAACATGGCCAGAACAAGCCAAAGTGTGCTCGGATTCCAGGCTAGAAGTCTTACCGAATAGTTGGGCCTAATTGTCATGAAAATAGACGATTTTAATGAGGATGAGATCGAGATGGCAAGAAGAAGTGCAAGGGCGAGATTTCGTGGCTTGGAACATACTGGAATAAACGAAAGATAAAACGGGAATTTATCCCGTTAGGTCACCGGAGAAGGGAACCCATTGGGAGATTTTGAAGCGGCAGCCGATGAAAGTGTAAAATGACGTCATATTTGGTTTGGTGCAAATACACAAATGTTTATATCATACGCAAATGTTTAATTTTTCCTAAACATGGTTTAATTTTAGAATCAACGAAGACAAACATTTGCAGCGAAAGAGTTTAAAGGAAAAGTCATCTCATATCAATAATACCAAGTTCCCTTGCTTGGATTTCAAATAGAACAATATTTGACATTAATAAATCAGTAACATAGCAACATCCACAAATCCCATAATCGAATATAGTTGTGCGCTAGAATTAACGAAATTGAAAATGCAATGCAAAAGGTCAATGGGTGTCTTTGTACCGCCGACACCTAAAGAGAAGTCTTGCCTTTAATCGACTCTGGTAACTCCTCTCAAATGAAAGACCTGAAAGGAAAAATAAATGAGTGAGTACCAAAAACCATGGATACTCAGTGAAGCAGGCTAAAGAGGCTTCTAATGGGGAAGGAGAACATACTAAACCGTTCCGTTCAAAATATTTACTTTTGAACTCATGTCATTCAAAATCATGATACAATGCTTATGCCGAGTATAGTAAAAATTAGAGATAAGATGTGCATAGAAATCATATAAATAGAGTAAGAGAAATCAAACCGTAGCATTCATCTCGTAAATAGGATACTGATATGCAGCATACTGTATTCGCACATGAACCACTACTTCAGTACCTTCAAGTATCCCGGGATGACATCGAGACTCCACAGTAGGTGTTTCATAAAATCAAATCATAAAATAATTCATAAAATAGTTCCTATAAAATCAAATCATAATGCATTTTTCTTGAAAATAAACTAGGTGTTTCAACACCAAAGTAGCTCATAAAACTTTCTCTTTAATATGCTGAATACTAATCAGAATTTCATTTTGACATCAGAACTGATACGGAGTATATAAATACCATACGTGTGAAAATGCAAGAAAAAACCAAGTTATGATGCATGCTTCATCATAAATCGATTTTGAAACCTTAACTTACATGAACATGCACTTTCTTCCAAATAAAAACTCAGTTTAAAACTTACTAAGGACATAAATACCAAAAAGAGTTAGATAAGATCACTCCACCTTATTCAATTGAACTATTCCGCAATAGCTTTTCCTTTGCTCTTATCATGCATCGACAAATCTAACACCATTTCCGATTTCATATCACACTATAAAATATATAATTTACACATATCTAATCCCTTGAATACCTTAATATCTTATAAAAATATCTGATAGATTTTTCAGTAACCTAAGTTATCCCTAAACTTCATTAAAGTCATCTTTGGATTTATCTTATACAATATCACCTTAATTCTGGTTTAACACTTGGTATTGTCGAAACTATATCAGTCATGCAACAGCATATTTTCTCAATTTTTTAACTATTAAACACAAGACAACACATAACACTATCATCTTGTCAAATACCAGAGTCTTAAGCAAAACCAAACTATCCAAAAAATCACCCTAGAGTACCTTCATGCATATGCAGTTCTTAGCCAGGTTTTTATTCGAATTCCCCAGTGGGTTTCTAGTTGATTTTGGACCAAAATAAAGTTTCTGGGAACTTATTTACATGCCATAAATATTTGCTCCAAATTTCATGATTTTTATGAAATCAATTTTTATTTATTTTAATTTTTTTATTTAGACTTAGACAAGCAGACCATTAAAACTGAAAATTTTCAAGCTTTTGACTTGAAAAATTCATAAAATAATTTTTAATCAACTTTTAACTAAAATTCAAAGTTCCAGAATATTTATTATATTAACTTGAATTATATGAAAAAATAACAAGATATTATTCATTGATTTTACTAATTACATAGAGTTCTTCATTGACTGCCAGCAAAGGTGTATCTCAGATGAATGACTTCATGTTAGTTTTTAACTCAAGATTTATAATCATTAAAATATCAAATTAAATTTTAATCTTTTTAAGTTTACTAACTAAATATGTTTTTAACATGATCAGATTATAAAATTACCATGTTATGAAGAAAATTAAATCAATTACCATGCTTAAAAGTCTCATTTGTGCAGGCAGCTCCCTTTAACCTAAAGTCTGCGCAATCAGCCCTATTTGGCCAAGTTAAATCACAGGTTATTGACATGAACCAACCCTAAAATCTTAATTCAAAATTAAATGAAACCCTTAATCAGCTGATCCCCTGCCATTGTGTAGTTAGCACCTTTGTGCTGCCGCAATATTCCCCAAACTCGTATTTCCTTCTTCTTTCTTTTTTTTTAAAATTTTTTTATCAGAAACTAATTTTTAAACATGATTTCCAGATATTTTTCATGTCAGGAATAGTACTAGAAAAATCGAAATTCAATAACCTAACCCTAGCCCCAAAAATCATAAACCCCAATCACACCCATGCACACCCTACGTCAAACGAAACCTGACCTTTGCTTCCGGCAGCATGCGGCAGCCACTTGATCACTACTTTCAATGATTTTCTTCACCAAAACTATCAGCACACTCTCACCTCCTATGCTTGATTATGATTCCTAATTTTTTTTTTCCAGGTTTGATCTTGGGGTTTCTTGAAGAGATCTTGGAGAGAATTCTCTGGAAAAGAGGAGAAGAAAGTTTGCATAATTATATAAATCTCCTATGATATAATATGTTATATCTAACTTATTACATAATTATATAACATGTCCTATCATTACATTACATGTCGTGATTAAATAAATCATAGGTTAAATTACTTTATCAATTCCAATTAAATTTCGGAAACATAATCAAGCACCAATTCTAACTATCCATCACAAATTGTAACTAATTAAATGATTAAAATCTTAATTCCCACTAAAATCCTCAATTTTGGTAATAATAAATATTACATGGGTATTTTCATATTTTTTCTCTAAAGATTCTCGTGAGGCTAATCCATGCAGATACCAACTATAGTCTCCATACTTTACATTCAATGCAACCATATGATTTTTGGAAAATCGAATGCACCAGAAAAACACAAATCAAGAAATTGAAAGTACAAAGGAATGGGTTCTCGCATATAGTATGTTAGCCCTATGTATTGGTCCTTTTGGTTTGATGTGAGATCTCAACCTTTTGAGCTTTTGACCTTAGTATTGACTCTTAAGTTTGACCCGAACTATGGCACTGAATCATAGTGCATTGTCGTTGTGTTTAGTGTTTCTTAGAGATTTCGAGGTTGTATTGATTATATGACATAGTGTGCACATCATGGCTAGAGTCAATAGTGATCTTGTGTGAAATTGATGAATTAGGCATGAAAAAAATTGATTTGAGACCTTATGTTAATGCAAGACCTCAACCTGATTTGTTTTGAGTTGCTAGTTGAATTACGATCCAATGTTAACTTTTTGACCTGTTAGTATTCACAAAGGCTTGATTTGACTTTAACCACTTAAACTAATATTTTTAAATAAAACGAAGCCAACTGATCCTAAGTTTTAAATTTTCTGAGCTATTAAGTCCTGGGTATAAATAGCCTAGAAATTTTTTTAAGTCATTGTTTCTCTCTTCTTCCATTTTCTCACGTCCCCCTTGCCCAAAGAGCAAAATCTTTCGATTTTTTTTATTGAGAATCACCCCTAAAGTGTTTCTAAACACTTCTTGAAGGTTTTCTCTTCACAAAAATCGATCAATTGGCTGGAATCGGTGGAAATTCAAAGTAGAGCAGAAATTTATAATTTTGGTGAGCTTTTCGATGGTTTTTGTTGCTTTTTTTAGCATGAGTTTTGTTTTTTGATCGTGTGCTAGTGTTCCTCATTTCATAGAAATTATTTTAAGTCGTCGGATCGTTGAATTCCTGATTTAGTCAATTTTGGTAAATTTTGTATGGTTGAGGTGTTGTGGAGTGGCATTTGAGTGCTACATTGTGTTGGTTTGTCTTGGAGAGACATTTCAAAGATTTTCCTCTTCAGTGCATGAGTGTGTTGTTGGTGGCGGATTATGATTGTCATGTTCTGTATCCTACTTCAGTTGGATAAACATGTTCGTCACGAGACTAAAAATAACACATTATGTTTTCCTGAAAATCTGATAAGTCTAAGATAATAAAACATTACAAATATACAACGGAATAAAATAAAAGTATAGGATAAGTTCAAATCATAAATAAATTCTCTTTTTAAAATTTTCAATATTAATCCATAATCAAGCATAAGCTTTATAATTTTAATATCAGATGTCTCAACCAACATTAAATCTCCCTAATAGACTCAAATATAACCCAATAATAAACTCAACAATAAATCCAACTAAATACCCCAAATACATATCTCAATTCCAATTCTTCAGAACCAACTCATACTCAACTATTCATCTTTAAATTATTTTTACAATGTCCAAAGCACCAGAAAGATATGGTAATGTGTAAAGTATACAAGTTATTTATATAGAAATCAATAATAGTTCTGAAAAACATTTAAAACATGAAAAATATGCCCGGTATATGTGTATACAATCCGAACCGATTAATCTGATCATACCTGACAAACTAGACAAACAAAGCACCACTATCCATAGTTCATCTGAAGGATCTACAAACATAACCAGACAACGCTAATATGTTAGTTAAATATCCATGTGAGAGAATCTAGAAACCATAAAAAGTAAAAGTCATAAACGTAAAAAAATCGAATTACAAACAAAAATCTTCTATCAAATTCAGTATAAATCTAAAAAATAATAACTATAATCAAATATCAAATCCAAGTCAAAGTTAATACTTAATCTCAAGGAATGGTGAATCAATATAATAATTGGTATGAGGCTTCCTTTTTTCTAGACATGACTGGATAGTTGGCTAACAAAACACCTTCCTACACCCAGGCTAAGGGGAAAAAAAGGCCACCAGTATATCTTTTATCATTTTATGAAAACATATCCCACGTTGGCATTGCAGAAGACTAAGGTCATCCCTTGTTGACCATCTCACTTTGATATTAAATCTCCTCCACGACAGGAGATACCAAAAAGAGTCTAACACATGACTCCTCAGTCACAAATCTTGGTATAACTCATCATCAATTCACTGGATATTCATATGTCACCAAAATAAAGTGTAAAACCAATATAGTTAAATGAAACTCGTTAAAAGTCTCAATAGTTAAGAGTAGGTAAAACCAGTCAAATATTCATATATCTCAAGCCAAGTGCATCCCTGTGCATAATACCACTAAGACATCCCTGTGTCTCAATACATGTGCATCCTTGTGCAAAACCAATTCTCATAAATCTGTCTATGTATCAGAACTTGCACCTTTGTGAAAAATCATATTAGTACAAAATATATTTTCTAGTCAAATACAATCACATCAAAAATATTTATAAAATATTAACTGTAAATGCGTAAAATCGATTCATCACTATTTTAAACAAAAATTCATAAATCTCAATCAATTCATTTTAAAAGCCAAAATGAGTAAAATATGAGGTCCCCTCACACCTGTATGTAGAAACTAGTCAAAAGAAAATCAAGTATAATATACAATCTGTGAGTCCATGAAACAGCAACACAAGCCACAATACAGGTCAAATACCTGCATATTCCATACCAGGCATACCATCACCAAATATACTAGTCGAACCAAACAAAAAATAGTGAAGGTATTTAAATGTATCATTGTGAGGATCCGCTCCTGGTAAATAGGACCCTCACTACCGTGTAGTCTCGATCGACCCAATACGTGGATCAATCAAAACCTCACAATGCTTGTGTTAACTTATCAAATCCAAATTCCCAAAAATACATACCAATTTGAATTTTTCCTTTTCAAAGAAGCATGGAACGTCACAAAACATACCTGGCACAAAACAATCAACGAAGTACGCACACACATACAACGGAAGTCTTAAATCATATACAACAGGCCACACGACCCCAAACATGCTACACAAGAGACCATACTCACAAGCCTGTATAGATCCACACAAAAATGCCGAAGGCACACATCTCATAACATAAATTGAAATATGAGTCATACATGTGAATAAAATAACCAATCTGGAAAACAAGCCCACAACGGGTCTATAACGAGCAACATAGTCCAAATCAAACATGTATGTCAATAGAGGATGAAAAGGTCAAAACACAAAACATGTCAAGCTTCCAAGACGTGCAAGTGCAATAGTCCAGCCTTAAGACCAACACTGGGAAAACATGACCTCAAGTATGCATGGCTACGGAAAATGATCTAGCCCTGAAAAGATCAACAAGAGGGGGTGAGATAAACAATCTTAGAGAAAGTTATCGTGTCATAAGCATATTCGGTGGAAAAGGAGCATACAAAAAATCAATCATAAAACAATTAGTTTAAACACCGTTAACATCCATGCATACTAAGTGTGCACTTAATAAGTTTCCCAAGCATCTAAGCATAGTGCATGATTTGTAAAACATAATGTAGTAAATACCAACTCAATAGGTTTCATAAACTCACATAACACAACATTTTCACATGGGCTACTATACCCCAAAAACCTATCAGGGTGGATCACAAAATACTTTCAAGTAATCCCCACTAAAGGGAAACCGAAAGCCCACTGGCAGTTAATTTTTTATTTATAAAATATATATAAATCTCCTACTGCCAATGTTATCTGAAAATGAGTGGAGAAATCACAAGATCACACTCAATCACAATCCATACATATATAAACAAATAATGTGAGACCCCGTCGTTTTAGTGCCAGTCAGCGAGTGTGGTTGACTTTGTTTTGGACTCGGGAGTTGTTTGGTGATGTGGACACCGTTGTGTTCAACCCGTAGCGTGTCTAGGTGTCTTGGTGAGTGGTCTAGGTTGTGTGGTCTAGGCTAGGGTCGGTGGAAAGCATTGGTTCAGTTTCCGGTCTGTTTTGAGCGACCGTGGGCTTTTAGCTCTATGCTTTGTTTGTTTGGGCCCGTTGAGTTTTCTTGGTGTTGATAACACATACCCGGGCTTCACTTTGGTTTGTCGGGCTTTTCTTTTTAGTTTTGGGCCCGAGGACTATTTGGGCCTTAAGGCCCAACACTTTGGTTATAAGCCAACAAGCCCAAGTGCTTCCCAAATCAGTTTCTCTCTCCCTTTTCTTTTTCTCTCCCGATTCTCCCTTTGTTCTCAACTGAAAACCCTCACAAACTCTTGATTTTGCTTTTTTTTCACCAAAAATCACTTGGTGAGTGATACCCTAACACTTCCCCACCATTTCCCCTTGTTTTCCACCTTGTAGGAGTGTTTTGGGTGTGTTTTTGGTGTGGTTTTGGCTTTTGAGCGGGATTAGCAAGTGGGTTTGAGGTAATTTCTGTTTGCTTGTGTTTTTGGTTTGAGTGTTGGTTGGTTTGTGTTTAAGGCTTGTTGGTTTTGTTGCTTTGATGCTTGGTTTGATTGGTTTTGTTTGTGTGTTGAGTATGTGATGATCTGATGAGTGGGGGTAATGAGATATGCGTGTGGAATTGATAGTTTTTGATGGAGTTGGTATAATGGATGGCTTGTGACTAATGTGTGTGCTGGTTTGAGGTTAATGTGATTGGGGAGTGTGGAATTTGTGATGTTGGTGATGGATTGGGTTTGCTGGAAATCCAATCTTGGAGTGAGGATTGATGGATATCATGTTTGTTGTGGTTGTGGCTATGGTTGTGTCTGGCATGATTGATACCTAGGTGCGGTTCGGTTGTTAGCTTGTGTTTTGAGGTTTAGAGGGGTGTTGTTGAGTGTGTCGGAAGGGGTCGTAGGGTTGTTTTTGTTTTGTGTATTTTCGTTTGTTGAAGTTGTGTTTGAGTTGGTTTTGGTGTTGCCTTGCGTGTAGGTGGTGCCGCAGCACGTGACAAAGGCAAGGGCGTGGCGATTAGTGAGTCGTCCGCACAACAACAGGTGGGAGTTTAAGTTTCATAAGTGTACGCGCAATGTTTGATTTCGTAATTACAATGTGGTATGCATGCTTTGATTTGAATAGAGGCAGTACTTAAAATGTGTTGAAACGCATGCTAGAACATGCTTGCATGAGTCATGATTTATGCATAGAACGTGTGTTTGAAACGTTGAGCATGTATGTGTGTTTTGCATGTATGTGTGTAATTAAGTCCCTTGGTGGGATTGTGACACGTGGTCTAATGATTGTGCATGCGCATACATATATAAATATAAAACTGTATGTGGATTTCTGCCAGGATTTATCCTGGAATTGTTAAACAACGCTTGGCCAATGCGGAGGTAAGGGACGGGAGTATCCCTTCGTTTAGAGGGACGATCCTTTACCTAGATGTACAGGGTGACGTGTGTAGGCCTCGGATCCGAACTGATGAATGGAATGCCAGCCTACGCATTTCAGTTGAATTGTAGGGACTTGTGTGATCTTGTGGTTTTAGTTTCCACTTGTCCCGAAGACTACGTTGGTGGTGGGGACTATATCTATTTTGAATAAGTGCGTGTGTTTTAAATTAAACCACCAACGGTCTTCCGGTGATCCTTTGGCCGGGATTCATCGTGAAGTAATACAGCTTCTCCCCAACTATATTTCTGGTGTACTAGCCATGCGAATGAGATTGTGACAAGGTTATGTGCTTGTGTTGATATGCGTATGCTATGTGATGGCAATCTTTGTGGATGAGATGCACTTTGAGTAAGCATGGACTTTACTTGCGTTTATTCAGCAACTGTTTATACTTGGTTTTAGTGATTGCTTCTATTCCATCGTTTACGCTGATGACGCGGTAACTCTTACTGAGGTCCCAGTGATCTCACTTCCCCTTTGTTGTTATTTTTCAGGACTAGTTTCAGGAGCTTGTTGAGTCTTTCCTTTTGAGGTCGAGCTTCCCGGTTTGTCTTAGGGCTGGACTACTGCGTTGGCACATTTGAAAACTCGGCATATCTTTGTGTTTTGGATTATCGTATTGCATGTTTCATGGACTCGTGTTGGCCCTTGATGGGTTTGTCCATTTGTGTGTTGTGACTTGATTTTTTTTTATTTTTTTTTATATGAGGCATACCTTGGCCGTGTGGCCTTCTGTGCTTGTGTAAAGTCTTCCGCTTGTTGATATTGTGTACTCCGTGATTTCTTGTTGCCGAGCCGAATGCAAAATTAATATCATGCTCCTGTTTTAGTAAAATTCTACTTTATTTGCATGTTTGGGATTTTATGTTGTGAAGCCTTGTGTGGCTTCAATTGGTTCACAGGTTGGGCCATTTTGAGCTGCACGGCGGTGAGGGGCCCTGGTACCGGGACAGGTCCTCACAAATAACCTGCTAAGTTATTGCAAATTCAGGCAACCTACTTAGTCATAGAAAATTCAGGCACACATTTATAATTAATCCATACAACAATTTTAGGTAAGCAATCAATCACACAGTTATAAACACAATCAATTTCACGGGTTCAAATATCAAGTCACATGCTCTCTTACATGTACAAACACACAACTAATATGCTTAGGAGTTCACACATATGGTTCATGCACCTGAAACATGGCAAGCAAGTTCATGAAGCTAAAAAGAACGTCATACAAAATGCACGTATGACCTCTATTCAAAACCAAGCATTTATCGTATTTTAATTCAATAACACAAAGCATTTTTGCGTAAGCAAATAAAACGAAAACTCCCACCTCTTGTTGCACCAAAAACTCATTGGCAATGCCCTTACCTTTATCGACCACTCCAGCACCGCCTAAACACACAAACCAAACCAAAACACATATAAGCACCAAAATTGACTAAATGACTCAAAACTGAAAAGGAACCCTAAGAGACCCACTCAACGCTCACACTAACTCACATCTTACCCTAACAGTATGCTCCCTGCTCAAAATTCTGGAAATCAAACTAGTGGGTGAAATGCTCAAAACTCATGCAAGTCATTCACGGCTCCAAATCGACACCCAAGCTTACCAGATCACACGATTGGGTTTCTCAGCCCATAAAAATACTCCGTAACTCACAAATCAACAAACCCAAGCAACATGAACAACAAAAATCAACAATTCCATCAAAATATCAAGTTGCTCGAAATTATCGAAAATATCATTGAAATCGAAAATGCTCACCCACGGATTAGGGGGCATTTTTAAACGATTGAAACCACCAAAAATGCTTAGGAATACTGATAGCAAACTAATTTGACCAAAAATCAACAACAAAAACGGAGAATTAGAGCACTTACCACGAAATCCCTAAAGGTTCCCTAAAGCAAAGAACAGAGTGATTTTGCCTCATCGATCGAAAAATAATAGTGAAAATTGGTTAGGAAAGGTCAGGAATGTGTTTTGGAGTGAAGCCTGGTGGTTTTTGTTTAAAGAGAATCGAAAAAATTGATCGAGTTTCTTTAGGAGAGCTGGGTGCGTGAGAGAGAAAGAGGAAAGGGGAGGGAAAAAAAAAAGGGCTGCTGTAGGTGTTCCAACACTTAGAAAAATTTGAAGTGTTGGGTTGGGCTGGGTTATGTATACCTCGAGCCCAAAATCTCGGAAAAATCCGAACGGGTTATTTTAAAAAGTCTGATATGCCTCGACTAAGCCAAAATAGGTTTTAAACTAATCTTAAAATAGGTTAAAATAATTAATTAGGCTAAAAAACAGGGACTCGGAAAATACTCAACGGGCCCAAAATAGGTTTTTTTGGCCTAAAGGCCCACGATCACTCAAAATAGACCCGGAACCAGCCCAAATTGATTTTCACTGACTCAAAACTCGACACTCAACCTAGATCACTCGCTAAGACACCTAGACACACTCTTAGGCTTTCTATGACTATGTCAACCCTAAAGGTTAACTCTCGAGTCAACGGTCAACTCTCAAAGTTAAATGGTCAACTGCTCGCAATAGACCAAAATCGAACACTCTTACTAGTTCATCACAATGACTAGGCACTCGGAGGGATAAGGTCTCACAATCAAAGAACGAAAACTAAGGCAACACAATATTTTTCTAAACAAAATTCCAAAATTAGAAAAATAGGTCAACTAAGTCTCAAATCATATTTTTATCAACATAGTATTATTGATAAAATAATTTACCATTTAAAGCCAAAATATAATTTTTCATAAAAAATTTAAAAGTTTATAACTTGCAAACAAAATCTGAGATTAGAAAACCGATCATACCATCGTGTTCAGAATGTCAAAATTAAGTATTAAGGTCGAAACAGGCATTTAGGGTTTTAGGTGGCACGTGGCCATACAATGCCCGGACAGTGACCGACTAGTAAGGTCGAAATTGTAATTTCTTCTCCTGCATGAAAACACAGCCAAAATCAACAATTTATACATCAATCGAAAGCTAGTAACACTAGGAGCATGGATTTACAGTCGGTTCGTCAAAGGCTCACCAGGATTGGCCCAAATCGAAACTTTTTCGAGGAGAAAAATATGAGGCCTCGTATCTTAGAGGGTTAGACCATAGGTCCAATAAGCCAATAAACAATAATTTGGTGAGCCCATAATCCATAGGTTGGTGATTATGAGAAGATATAGATACTATTGGAACAATAAAGTATGGATAATGGATCGAGAAAATCGAAGTTAACTATTGTCAGACTAGAATGTATGTGTGTAGCTCAAAAGCAACTGATTTTGATATCATATTCATATTTTTTCCTGCCGAGTCATTTGAACTCACAAGTGTATTTCTTGGCTTCTAACACCACCAAAAAAACCTCAGATGATGTATTTCTTGCACCCCAGTACTTGTGAAACGTTATAATCAGAGTCTTTTGATGATCGAGACCCTTGAGCTTATCTTTTTGAGTTATAAAGGTGAAATTTTTATTGTATGAAAATAATACGAATTATTTGGTTTTTAAAGAGTAATATTTATAAATAAGTAGAGTAGTATATACATAAGGGTATGTGTATATATGATATAAAATTAGAAAAGATGAGATATAAGAGTGATTTTGGTGGTTTAGGACTATGGATAAATCCCTTGATTGAATATTAATGTTTATAATTTTTTAGGAAATTTTTGAAAGGATAGTTACAATTATTAGTATTTTTCTAAGAAATATCATATGATATTATAGTTTTAGTAAATTATGTATATGAGAAAATATACTTTTTAATTTTATAAGGAGTTTATGATATTTTTTGGGATATTTTTCTGATTAATATGTTATTTATTATGAATTATTAAATATTTAGTATATTACAAAAAAATAATATTTACATTATTAATATTATTATAAAAAATTATAAAGAAAAGAAAATATCAAAACTAGAGCCATCCCTGCCATTTTGACAAGATCGGAAGAAAGTCGAGCTACATCGTTTAAACCCAAAATGACGTCGTTTCACCGAAAAGGTGAAACAATGTCATTTACCCTTGGACGGGTAGCCGCTTTATCTTATCCGACGACCCACCGACTCAAAAGATATATCCTAACTTGAAATTGAGATATGGGCATTTTGATACCCAACTCCGAACTTGCTTCCTTTCTTCCCCAAATTGGTCGCCTCCTTCTCCTGTGTGTGTGCGTGTATCATTCATTCATTTTCAGCCTATTTTCTAGTGAGTATCACCGTTCTTTTGTTTGAAACTTTGAATTCATGTATAGTTTCGATTAAAACAAATTATAGCTAGATCTTTACTAGGTTTTGCTGCATATTGGATAGGGGAAATTTTGGTATAAGATTGGTGAAGTGTTATAGCTTATTGTGAAGTGTGGTAGAGTTGGATTTTTCTGCAAAAATACAAATATGAAGGTTGAAGATGACTGCAGATGACATCTGAATGACTTGTCGTTCAGAGGTAAAACAAATAACATGTCATCTAGGTACAACATGAGCGACATATCGTCTGATCCAAGTCTGGGTCTGGGTCTGGTTTTGGATCAGGTCTAGGTTGCCCAGGGTAGCACATGGCTGTGTTACGGAGTGACAAATGGCATGTTGAATTGGTTGACTTTGACCAAATTTTTTTTAAAAATGACAAAAGAGAAATTAATTGAAAAAAAATATAGAAAAATTCCAGAAAATAGAGAAAATTTTGAGGAGTCTGATGATATAATGTTTGGATGATTGTTTTTATTTTTTATGGGTAGAAAAATTTGTAAACATTTTCGATAATTAAGGAAACTTATGGAAAATACCCAGATTGAATATGAGGGTAAATTTGGAGCTTATATGACACTTTTGAGGGCCTAGAAATGTATGTTATGATGATATTAATATTTTAATATGCATAGGTGTGCAATGAGCCAATTAAGAATCTGGAACAAGTACGAATCGAACCAAGAAAGAGAATTGGGACTACAAAACTGTGAGTGGACGATTTTAAAATATTTTTCATTATTTTAAATGAATCTACATTGATTCTATGTGATATGTGATAGGTGTGAGTTGCTTGCATGCATAAACACATGATTGATGAGAAATTCCTTAAATAATGGCAAATCTCGACTGAAATGCATTTATTAGTAATAAAATATGATTATGTGGTTCTTTTCTGAGTGATGTTTAAATATTGCGACAATGCCTTAGATAACCGTGAAATGGGAGGATAGTAGTATTGCACTGCTTAAAGGGAATCATAAGCATAACTCAAAGAATACCTCGTATCATATAAGAAGAGTATTGAAGCTCGTATTGGAAAAGCATAACACATGAGCAACAATATCTAACAATATCCTAACAATATTACATATGACTGATTAGTCATATGAAAGGATATTGATTATGCTTAAAATAAAATATTATTGTATAAGAAACCGAAATCCAAGATAATAAGAGAAAGAGACAATTAGAGAGTCTATCCAATATAGGAAAATTAAAGGAAACCAATTGGTAAAATATTAGTTAAGACTCGAGAAGAAATAATAAGGAGACTTCAATGGCAAGAACAAATTAAGAATTATTTATAAAGAAAGTAAATGAGGACTCACAATTGATTAAATAGAATTATGACAAAAGGGGATAAAAGATATAACATGGGTTAGTTAACAATATACTAACTATACTAGAATAAAACGAATAGGGGTTATGAGATGTATTAGCTGTTGATACATTAACCTCTGAGAAATATAAAGGTATAGGTCTATTCTGAGGTTAATTACCTTAGTAAATCAAATTATTATGTGTTAAATATATATAAGTATCATCAAATTACTGTATATTCTCAGATTATATGTAGATATTACTACGTATTCCTAAATGATTGTGTGTGTGTATAATCCCTAATAAAGAAGAAGTGATTATAGTACTAACCTGCGATAATGGTTTGGTTATACTAGCCATCTATTAAATGGTTAATGACTGTTTATCGAGATGTATAAGATCTCTAACTATTTGAGATGCGTTTGGAGTAGAATGACATTTTTATATTGTTGGATGACATTGCTTGAGTGTAACCCTGATGATGGGGTTATATGTTGTGATTATGTGTGACATTGCTTTGCCTTGATTATGTTATGATGCATTGTTATAACTTAATAGAAATGATCTGTAGCCATAATTTTGGTTATGTTGCTAGCTAAATTGTGTGATTAAAGTAATATATAATTATACTAAAATTTAAAAGATTTTATAAGGAAAAACTTCCACTTACCTGGTTGCCATGCCAGTTTTTGATAGGTCTCCCGAGTTTTGAGAGAAAGGGTTGGCTTTGCCCCAGATCACACACTCTCTGAGTTTTGGTCTAGTTGCATATGACATTTTATTTGTGTATGTACTGAAAATTGGGATCCTTTATAGTATTGTGTAATCAATCGAGCTTTGTAATTCCAAACTCTGAATCATGCAAATTCCTAAAAAGAACAATTCTATGCATCAAGTTGTTTCAACATGTTTTCTTGGTCTTGGGATTGGTTTTTGAGGTTTATCATGCATTAAAAGATGAGTAAAATTTAAACAAGTTTCGTTCTTGTCTTGTATAGTTATTGTTTATTCTTAAGATGACCAACTAAGCTTGTACATTAGCTATACAGAAGTTGTCATGTCTTGGAAGATTCTAGGACTTGACAAAAAAACCCATGGCTTTTGAGCTGATTCCGAGAGTGTCTGAGGTCCTATCTTGATGAATCTACTGTCAGATGGTTCCTGTGGAGGAGAGGAACCTTTCAAGACCAACGGTGACAGCAATGGCGGTCAGATGATGGAGTCATGTTCTTCGATTCACTAGAGAAGAAGAAGAACAAAAGAGGAGAGAGAGAGAGATTTAGGAGGAAGGGAAAAAAAGAAGAAAAAAAAATGAAAAAAAAATTATTTTTATTTGAACACAAAACCAAAACTATGTTGTTTTAGCATCTGTTAAAACAACGTCATTCCGCTCATTTTGTTAGAATGCCGACGTTAAAACAACGTCGTTTTGAACTTTGTCGTTTAGCTTTAACATAATAAAATATTTATTTATTAATTTATTTAACTTTTAAATAATAAAATAATTATTGAAAATATCTTTAAACTTTAAAAAATCTTATTAAATTGAATATAAGTCTAAAAATTATAAAAAATTCAAAAAAATCCATAAATCATATCTTTCTAAAGAGTCAAGAATTATACTTGCTGACCAATATATATTTAATTTAAAAAATACCATCCAAAAAACTTTAAAATTGTACTTTAAAATCATGAAAAATCATACCATAACTTAAATTCCTTTAATACATGCTGTAAAATAATTTTAAACAAAAACGCAACTGAAAAATTCTATTCAACTCATAATACACAAAACAAAGAAATTACAAAACTATATTTTATTAGAAAACACATAAATACACTCATATGCATACACGTGACAACCAAAAGCCAAGGATTTATAGAGATTGCTTCCATCCTACTGAGGTTTGTGTTTATGGTTTTCTTAGAATTGTTTTGGTATTTTGGTTACGTTTAGAGTGCTTCTAGGTCATTTGTTCATCATTGGTCAGAAAATGTGTTTCATTTGTTTAGTTGTTTTGTGTTATGTTGACCTTGGTGTGATTAGCCATTTTAGGCAACATTCCCAATGTTTGTTAAAGCCATAAGTGTTGTTGTTGTGGTTTTGCTTTATTCGAGATGGGAGTTTATCCTTCATATTGATGAAAAAAATGATTTGGTTTTATCATATTAAAATATAAAATTAAGTTTTGTTTTGAAAGTAAGGCATGAGTTGGTGTGAATGCGTTTACATATCATGCATAGGGCATATGATAAGTGTGATATTTTTTTTATGTGCACAAATACAAAGTATGTAATTGAATAATTGAATGTGAATTTGATTTTATTGAGAATATATTTTGTTCTTGGGAGTGATGAGTATGTGTAAAGATGGAATTGTTGATCTTATGATGTCTTCGCTTGCTTGAGTTGAGTGAATGATTGAGCTTGATGGATGATGGAATTTTTGACCTTATGATGTTTTTGCATGTTTTTGAAATTGAATCCCATGCGTGGTTGATGAATCTAATTGATTTCTAGAGATCTTTTGTGAAGTTGGTTGAATTGAAGGTTATGAAGAGTTTGTATGTTTTGCAAGTTTGGAGGACGGGATTAAAATCCCCTTAGGATGGATTTATATTGGGTTTGTTGTGTTTGGGCAGAGTATTACACAAATTGTTTTTCCAGGTCACACAGCCATGTAATTTTTCCCAGCCCATGTAATTGCCCGATACACAATTATATATTCTGTTTTTCAGGTTACATGTCTGTGTGCCAGCCCGCGTACTAGTTATACACCCTGTTTCTAAAATAATACGCCTATGTGGAAATTGTGTACCCTTCCAGACCTGTTCCAAAATGTTAGATATCGTAGACCCAAAAATAACATGCTCGTGTATCTTTCCATACCTATTCCAAAGCATTACATATCCTAGATTGCAAAATAACATGCCCGTATGACAACCTGTGTACCTTCTCTGCTGCCCATGTATCTTGTTTTGACACTTCTAACTCTACCTAAAACTCATCAAACACTAACCAAATATTAATCTAAGCCTTTCCAAACCTTGATTGAGCACCCATGAGTGTTTCTTCATGAATTTTAACCCATAGAATCTTATGGTTGAGGTGAATGGATGAATGAGGTGTGGTTTGACCTTTGAGTTTTAATTTTGGAGTATCATACATCATATTCCATGATTAAATTCTTACGTGAGAGTTTGATTGACCTGTGAGTTTATGACTTTTGATAACCAACCATCTTTACCTCAGTTTATCTTGAATGTACCATAAACCTTTTTCATAACCTTAGAGCTTTTATTGGAAATGATGAGTTGATGATGGAGAATGAAGATGCATGGCCTTTTGATTGTTCCTTAGTGAAGTCTCTTGCTTTGGATACCCATATTCTTCTAAGTGATGTGCAAGTACTTAAGGATGGATTACCTTTGGTTCCTTATATGTGGAATTGGATTCCTTGGAGAATGCAAATATGCCCTGCCTTATGGTTTTTTATTTATTTATTTTGATGATATTATGAGAATAATTGGATATTCTTATCCTTTTATTGATATGTATGGATTGATTCTATCTCGTGCATGTGCATACCAAGCAATCAAGTAAGAATTGCATGCTTTTTTTAAGTAATGGTGACAGATGAGTATATGTATAGTTATATGATTACACGTATACATATAGGTCCTAAGGATCGTGCTTGGCTAATGCATTGAGAGTCGTGTGGGATTGCTTTCAAAAGAGGACAACACATCGTCTTTTAGGGAGTTATATGAGGTTCCGAGTGAATTTGAATGCCAGACATAGTTATTATAAATACAATTTAGTCTATGTGAATTTGAATACTAGACATATCTATTATAAATGCTATTTAGTCCATACAAATTTGAACTCAAGACATATGTATTATAAACAATATTAAGTTTGTGTGACTTTGAATATTATATATATGGAGGAAAAGTCAAAAGGATGAGTTATAAGAGTGATATTGGAAATTTAGGATCTTGATTAGATCCATTAATGAGTAATTAGTAAGTATAAATTTTTTCGGGAATTTTTAAAGAATTATTTATATTTATTATAATTTTTTAAAGTATTAATATAAGATATTATATTTTGAATAAATTATATATATCTATATCAATATGAATAGACTCAACTATTCATAAGGAGTATATATAATTTTTTCGAATATTTTTCTGATAAATATATTATGAATTATGAATTATTAACCATTTATTATATTTAAAGAAATAATTTTTAAATTATAATAATTATATATACATAAAAAAATGGGCATTCCTGTTGTTTTGACCATCACTGTCAAGATGGAAGGATGCCTTGTTGTTTGACAAGATCGAGTTATAACTGAACTACATCGTTTGGTCCAGAACAATGTCGTTTCACCAAAAGATGAAATGACCTCATTTAACAACAGGAAGATTGTTGGTTTATCCTTGTCAACGAACCCACGGCCTATAGGATGTATATCCAATTTGGAAATCAGAATTTGGACATCTTACACTCTCGCCTCTAAAATTCATTTTCTCTCCCTTAAATCGATCTTTTCTCCCGTGTAAAATTTTTCATGTACTTTTTGGATAGATTTTGCCACTATTCTGGTGATTCTCACCATAGTTGTCTTTGAAAATCTGATTTGTTGCAGGTAGTATATGGATTATTTCTTTCTAGTTATGGCCTGAGTTGGGGCAAGAAATGGCAGGATCCCATTTCTGAAAATTCTGTAGTTTGATTGAACCAAAAGTTGAAGACGACTCCGGACAATACGTCATCCGTAGGTCGTCCAATTGACATGTGGTTTACATTTAGGATAAACAACATGTCATTCAAGCGATATAAGGGAGATAGGTTATCCGGTTTGAGTCAAGTAAAGTTCGGTTGGGTCTGAGTTAGATCAATCTAAACACATGGATAAGTGATGGAGTGACACGTGGACGAGATGGGTTGATGCATGGCAATGTCTTAGGATGACACATGTCTTGTTGCCTTTAATGTTTGACTAGATTTTAAGAAAATTATTAAAATAATTTAAAATAGAAAAAATATAAAAAAATATAAAAAAATATAAAAAAAATTATAAAATTTTTTGGAAAATAGAAAAAAATTATAAAAAAATAAGAAAATAGAAAAAAAAATATGAGAAGCTCGATGGTATAAAATTTAAGATGGTTTTGATTCCTTTTGATGGGTATAATAATTTATGGAAGCTTTTGATAGTTAAGAAAAAAAAATCCGGATAAGATTATAGAGTCTCTAGAACTAGTTTGAGAGACAGAAAGAGTTGGTTTATGGTATTATTATGAATGTTACTGAGATAATGCATATTAGAATGTGAATATGTGAATAGATACATAGTAAGCGAATCTAGAACCCTTTGTGGTTACTGTGAGGACCTGAACCCGATAATTGGGCTCTTCACTGCCGTGCAGTCCCAATTGACCCAACTCGTGGCCCAATCAAAACCACACAAGGCTTACTCTCAAAATAAATTCAGAAATTATATAAAAAAACCACAAGTAAATTTGAAACTTTTTGCTTTCTTAAAAAAAAAGAGCATGTATTTAAACAAATATCTCGACACAACAAAATCAATCACGGAGTGCAATTACAAATAGCGAAAGTCTTAAATCTCACACACAACAGGCCACACGGCTCCAAACATGCTTCGTCCGAATAAGTCCAATCAACTCAAAACCAAAGAACAACAAAACATGCCCAAGGCATCATGCTCATCTCATATATCGCAAACTCAAAAGAATACATCAATATCCAATAGCATGCATCAACCCAAGCCCACTAAGGGGTCACAATGTCAATGAGCAAGCATGCAAACAGGATAAGCAAGCATAACCAAATCCAAAATATAAAAGAAAGTATCGAGTTTTCAAACGTGTCATATGCAGTAGTCCAGCTCTATGACAAACCAGAAACCTCGACCTCAGAAATAGACGGCTATACAGGCGCTCATCCTAGTCCTGAAAACAACAACAAGAGGGGAGTGAGATCTCGAGGACCTCAGTGAGAGTCACAAAGTCATAAACAATTCCGGTGGAATACAGACATATACGAAAACCAATATAAATATTTTATAATAAAAATCACAGTAAGTCCATGATACTAATCGTGTAAACAATCTCACATTTAAATATGATCAAATGCATATGTATGAGTTTGATAATATCAACATGTATCTCAGGCCCATGCCCAATAAGTATATAAATCCCAAAATCACATTCTCATGAGCTATTATGCCCAAAAACTATCGGGGTGGACCTCTAAAACCGCTTTACTGATAACCCCGTCCAAAGGGAAATCGGAAGCCCACTAGTGGTTAATTAAATGCACCTTTCCAAAATAATAAGAAATCCCCTACCACCAGTGTTGTCCTCGGGAAAAATGGAGAAAACAATTATCGCACGATTCCCAACTCACACACAACTCGAAAAGCCCGAAGGCACATGTAGCCTATCCCATCACCTACTCCCACAAGGCATACATAACCCATCCATACTCCTAGGCAAGGGACTATCCTTCTATCTAAGGATACTCATCCACTTACCTTCGCATTGGCCAAGCGTAGTCCGTCAATTCCAAGTTATAACTAGCAATTATATGTATACGTATCCTTTGCAAACAAGTAGTGCAAATCCCAAATCATGTTATAATTTAAATAAAATGTAGAATACTCAAAATCAACTCAAAGGCTCCTTAGGAGCCCCAATAACTCAAGAATTCGATGTATATGGATATTCTCAAACGTGTTTTAAATCACATCGCAAACATGCATATAGGTTCAAAACAAACATTTTATACATCATAAATATGTTTCACACATAATGAACCTAGCATGCCAGATCACTCATCGATGCATGTATTGCCTTTATTCAAAAACAAGCATTTACCAATTTTAATCAATAAAACAAAATATTTCCGTGCATGTAAATGAAACATAATCTCCCACCTCTTGACGCGCTGACGATTCAACGACTAAGCCTTTGCCTCTATCGGTCGCCGAAACACCACCTAAACAATCATGCACACAAAACCACACTAAGAACAAAGCCGAAAATAATAAACTCGAAAAATGACCAGAATTAAAAACAACCTAAGAGACCCTTTAAACACTCACTCTAAGTCCCAAATCACTCAATACAACCTCTAGAAACTCAAACCACTCAATTCCTTAAGGAAAACAACGAATCCCTTCATACACTCAATCGATCCTAAGCTCAAATCCCAATTCCAAGCTCCGCCAATATCAAAATTGGTTTCCTCAATCGACAAACCTTCTCTACAACACACAAAAAACCTAACTCAAGCAATGACATCAACCAATTTCATCCAATTCATCAAAAACACAAAATTTCCGAATTTACCGAAATGCCATCGAATACTCAAAATGATCAATCATGGATAAATTGATGTTTTCGAGCAATCTAAAGTATTAGACTATAACAATGAATATCTAAGCATGCTAAAACAACCACAAATCGGACAAGAAAGTGAAGAAATCAAGCAAAAACCCCTAAAATCTGAATTTACAATAATTACTCTAATTAAGGCAAATTAAGCATAAATAAACATATCACCTGAGGAAAAGAGGGGAGAGGGATTAGGTTAAGCTTTTGGAACAAAACTCACTCCTTAATTTGAAGAGAAAATACAATTGGGAGGATTTGGGGGTTTTGTGAGTTCTCGGCAAAGGGTGGAAAGTGGGGGAAAATGGGGGAGAAAATGGTTTCTGCCCACTCACGTGAGCTGGTAAAGTAGGGACCCTTTTTCGTTTTTTTTTTACTTTTGACTTTGACTTTGACTTTTGACTTTGACTGACATTTTTTTTTTTTATAAATTCTCAAAATCTGAAATAATTATAAAATGACTCACATATGCCCCAAGTGGGCCAAAATAAAATTTAAAAGCTCAAAATATAAAAATCAGGCTATTAAAACGTAATTGGGCTCGAGAACCGAAATCGGGCCCACAAAAGGTAAGTCGGCTCAAAGAGCTACGGCCACTCAAAACGGGCCTCCAAAAACTTATATGTGGGTCAAAAGAGAAAAATGGGGTATATCCTCTGGACTCAAGCCTTGAACAACGCACCAATCGACTAATTAATCTAATGCACGTGAAAACTTCGAAACGACTCGCCGTGCAAATTATCGACACACCACCAACGACATGACTTTCTAGACATCCTAAACTTGACACATAGGCTCTATGACTATGTCCAGGTTACTCGGTCAAAAGGTCAACTCTGAAAATCACTTGGTCAACTCTGAAAATCCGACCAATCCAAAAAATCTGACTGAATACGGGTGTTGACTAGACTCTCAAAAGGACGGGGTCTCACAGTTACAATCTGAACAAACAAAGGAATTTGAGACTATCAAATTGTTTTTAATAGATACATAGTAAGGAATTTTAGTTTTTAAAAGATTTAGATTTTCACCGGAAAAACAGAGATTTGGGAATAATTTGGGAATGAAAGAAATTTGAGCGAAAAAATAGATTTTTTTTAAAAAATTGTATCGACACTATTTCGAGATATTAAAGAGAAATTTATGAGGGATAATTTTTGTAAAAATATAAATTCAAATGAGCTGTAAGGCGCGGAAATGGTTTTCCTCAGGTTTACGTATTTGGAAAAAAAAATGATCTATCTAATCCCAATGATTTGTCAAAACAAACATAACAATCATGTTTAAACAAAGTTAAAATTACCTTTTGTGATGGTTCATATCACTTTCCTGGAAGGAAACTGGGCATTCTTGAATGTTGTCTTTGACCTACACATCAGTGACCCTCTGTGTATGTGTAAAATTATTCTTCAGCATCGATCTAATCCAATCAGAGCAGACCATTTGCGTTATTTATATTTCTTGGACAAGGTAAGTTAGCTATAGTTATAATAGTTTCAGAATTAGATTGAATCTGTGATATGCTAGTTCTTTTCCGTGTATGTCTGTACGTAGACTGATTCACTTTACTTGAGACAACTATATGAAGCTTACCTTGATCATTATTTTTATCATGCTATTGAAAGAATTTTGGTTTCAGAGATCATGATCAAAATATGGCATCACTAAACCGATTTCACAATGTTAATCTTGTTTAGGGTTTAGTTGAATGGCACTATGATAGAAGTCATGGAAGAACATAGACAACCCTCCTCTTCCAGGTATCGGCATATTCAACACGACATTTCCTTGAGTTTCAGAGGTGAAGATAGGCGTACCGCGTTCATCGATTACCTATATCATGAGTTGGAACAAAAACACTACAAAGTATTTAGAGACGAAGAAGGGATCCCATGTGGAGATAAAATTGCACCCGCACTAGAACATGCGATTCGAGAGTCAAAATTATCAGTTGTTTGTTCTCTCCCGAAATTATGGTTCCTCGACCTCATGCTTAAATGAACTGGAGACGATTATGAAATGTAGCAGAGAAGGGTGGCATCATGTTGTGCCTATATCACGTTGATCCACATCAAGTCAGGCATCAGGAGGGCAGATTTGCAGAATCTTTTCACGAACACGAAAAGGACGACAACAAGAAGAACAAAATGGAGCCTTGGAAAGCTGCTCTGAGAGAAATTGCAGACTTGAAGGGAATACATGTTGAAGAGAAATTGCAGCCTTGGCGAATCGTCGTCTACTGGTTCATCTTCAAGTCCAGAGGTCGAAGGCCTAGAACGACGATTCGCCGTTTTAGCCGGCGAACCGCTCCCCTCCCTAAACCACTCCAAAACATTCGTCCATCCACCCGCAACAAAACCCAGCCACCATCGATGTAAACCATCAACAAAATCGTGAGATTCAAGGGGAACAATTTTCAAACTTACCGATTGCCAGAACTCGCTGGAAATGGTTCAAGAGCTGCTCGATTCCGATTAAAAACTACACCAAACGGCTCGGGGAGAAAAATCGCTGCGCCAAAATCCTCAAATTTTCCACGCCCCAACATGAAAATGGCAAACAATGTAGTATCGAGTTATATCCCGATATAATTTTAATCTAAATTAAAATAAATAATATAACAATAATATTTAATAAAAATTAAAATAAATTTGTAAAAATCATTAAAAATAACAGAAAAATTAGAAAAATACTTAGAAAATTTTTATGAACAGTAAAATCTATTGAGACCTGAATTTATAATTTTTGATATATATATATTATTTAAAATAATTTTTTAATATTTAGAAAAATAATAGAATTTAATATAAAACCTCCAAAATATCTAGAAAAATTCCTACTTCAAATAAACCCAAATTGAAACCGGTCTCAAATCATCTTTTACTATCTAGGACTCCTTAATTCTAATCAATAATCTTTTATACTCTCATATACAATATATATACATACATACATATATAATAATAATAATAATAATTATAATTATAAGGTATTACATGACATTATTGATACCCTCAAAACGACTATACAATGCGTATGGGCTGACTTGACACTAGGTCGGAGAATATTAAATTTATCTAACCGCCATCCGCACATGTTATTTTTTTAAATTACCATCCTTAAAAACCTAAATCCTCACAACCATAAAGTCCAGACTTTATAAACAAGCTACCAGACACTAAATTTCTATGAAATGAGGAAACATAAAAGACATCATTTAAAGCCAATATGTTTTCAAAAGTTAGTTTAAGAAAGATTTTTCTTCTATTGAGGAACCTATGGTGGAATTTGCCATAAACACTCTTCTCTATCAACAACTTCAAACTGGTGGAATAATTCCTTATTGGCATACTAATATTTGGATGCACCAATATCAAGCATCTAGTCTAACCTATTTTCTACGAGATTTGCTTCAACAACAACAATGAAAATAATTATTTCTTCCACTTCAACCATATTTTCTTGAGGGGCTAGTTGAGATGATGCTTGTGATCTATCTTTTGTTGATTTTGTCTTATTTGCATTGGTATGCCTTATGTCTAAGTTTACCACAAGCATAGCAAACCACTTTCATATTTTGGAATTTGTTTTGTCACTCTTAAAAGGAGTGGTTTTCTTCAAACACATGTTTTTATGAAAATTTTTGTCCTTATTTTTAAATCTGTCATTAAAACCACTAGTAAATTCAATAAGATTAGCTTTAACAGAAATTGAAGTGATAGATGTTTGCTTATCTTTAAACCAGTTATCTACTTCAGTTCTCATGTGACAAACCAACTCTTAGAGATCCATATCCTTCTTTTTGTGTTTAAACTGATTTTTGTAGTCACTCTGGGATGGGAATTTTTATAGAAGTATGTTTGCTTCTAGAGTTTTACACATCTTCATTTATTCATTTAACATATTGGAAACTAGATTTTTATAAGTATGGACTTGTTTTATGATTGGTTTATCATCAATCATTTGAAATTATAGCCACTTGCCGACCACGTAATTCTTCTTTCCTGCATCATCTGCACCATATTTCTTTTCCAAGATTTCTCATATTTTCTTAGGGTTTTTATTATTGACAAAAAAATCAAACAATATGTTTGTCATATGATTGAGCAAATGACCATATTTCTTTTCTAAGATTTCTCATATTTTCTTGGGGTTTTTATTATTGACAAAAGGATCAAATAATAAGTTTATTGTGCAAATGACATCTCAGAAGAATCACTTGGAAAGAGATCAAAGAATAAAATATAGTCAACTTTTAATTGTTTAAAAAATATTCAAAAGCTAATGAGACTAACGTTTTAAGTTGATTATTCCATCAAGGGATTATAACTTTTAGAGATGAGGAAGTGTTTTATTAACAATGATCAACTTACCGAATAGTATATTAAAAAGTATGCAGATCTATCTTTTAAATTGATGGAAAAACTGAAACAAGGTATAAGAAGACAACGGAAGTAAAAAGAGGAAATTTAGACAAAGTTATGTTGTGGTAAAACCACTAACTTAAACTAAATTTGGCTGTAACAGGATGCAATCCAAATTGCCAAACTGCTTCCCAATAATACACAACTAGCACTCGTGGATGAAGAATGAATCTACAACAGCTACAATTGTCTGAATTTTGGAGAAAAAACTATGTGCAGAATAAGTAATTGTATTTATAAGAAATACATATATGTAGAACAAATCACATATATGTTGAATAAATCACAGCAACACAAAGGATGGTAAAGGAAAGAGATTTTCTGTAACTTACAGATTATCTTTTTTTATTAATAATTTATCTTTTCCAACAATTCTGTCATTATTGTGAGGTTTTGGGTACGGGAGTGAAAGATAATCAAATACTTTTCTTCTTTCCATTCACGGTTCCTTACATCTTATACTGATTTTTTTGTCTCTCTCTTTCTTGTAACTCTGTCTTTGGTTACAATATGGCGCAAGAAGAGTAGGAATCCTGGCAGTTGAGTTCGCAGACAAGATGCGGCGTTCCACCTCCATACGTCCAAACCAGGGGCTGTATTTTTCCCAGGTTCTCGTTCTTGTCTTTCTTGTCTCCTTCATTTTCTCCCACGGGGGTTACACTCACCAATTCTGCAAGGCCCATTTTCTTTCTTATCCGAGTTGTGAGCACGGCTGCATCAATCCCTTCTCCTATAACCTCTATCTGGTTCTTGTCTTGCCCACCTAATCCCACGGATTCCACTCCTATGGTTATGATTTATGACTCGATCGTCAGTGTGAACCAACAATATAGAGCGAGGTGAATGAAAGGGAAGACTTTATCCATTCCTAAAATTAGAAATTGGATTTTGCAAGTTTATTGAACCTACCCGAGTAACTAACCGCAATTTTCAAGGCTTTGCTGCGACACTGGTTGCAATTCATTGTTACCTTGATCACAACCTTTTGCTGCAAAAAAAAAATCAACAAATATTCATATAAAAAAAAAATCACCAAGTAGCTAGCTAGTTCAGTTTTTGTAGCAAGAAAGTTTTTGTACCTTCATGGTGTTTGTGAGCTGATGTTGTTGTCGGTGTAGGAACAGGGAGAGTTTTGTTCTAGGGAGGCACCGGAGATGGTGATTCTTATTTTTCTGATCTGATACGAGGCTGGTAGTTATAGGACCCGCCTATTTATAAAGATTCTTATTTATGAGTGCATTTAATGAGAAAACCCTGTGACGTACAATTAACGAGTCAATAGCAAGTGCAAGGAACTTTACCACATGGCCATGGCCTTTACGTTTACGTTTATCTTCGTTCCGATTTGGTATGGGTGTTCTACATTTTACTTTGTTTTTTTTTTTCTTGTTGGATGGAAATAGAATTGATGCCCAATTTTTTAAAAATTATAATAGCTAATAAATATTGTTAATAAATTAAAATAATTTTATAATAAAATAATATATTTTAATAAATATTACAGTAAAAAATTTACTCTGATTTCTTAGCTCCATGTCACACGGCTTTTAATTATTCTTACGCGGAGCGACGGAGTCGAACATTTGACCCCTGATACCAGAATTGACTTACAGTTGACTTGGATTCTTCACTTGTATAGTACATCTAACGCATAAATTAATCATTTTCTGTGTATTTTTAACAATTTTCTACACTTAAATAATTAGTTAATTGTTATTTTTTAAAAAAAATTCATATCTACACAGTTAATTAATTTATATTTATTCATCAGCTGCGCATACAAAGTTCCTATATTTCCTGTTACCATTATAGAATCTAAAATTTTAATATTTAACTGATTTTTGTGGAAAAAGGAGACATTCTGAATAAAGAGATAAAGATTGAAGAAAAGAAGATGGAGAGTATATCTATTCTGAATATCTAGGGTGCGATTGTTCTCTGTAATAGGCTATATAAACCTGTGATCATTTGTGGTTAAGGCATCGATACTTTAACATTCAATAAAACCTTGAGCAATCACTCTTTAATATTTCTGTCCATAAACTTATAATCTAGCCATGACTTTACGATACGTTATTGTTATACCTTTGGGAGATTTTATTAATATCAGTTGAAGTATTTTACTTATTCTCTTCTCTATTATCGTTATAAGTGGAGTTTGTTACCATGGTCAGGACCAGATCATTGTGATTGATTTCTAAACAACCAGAAGAAGTCTTTGTCATAAAAAACCTCTAGATTAAGTGACATTTCAATAAAAGAAGGTAATTCCTTGAATATCTACGTTAGTGTTCAAGGAGATAGGGGGATCATTGTTAGGTAACGCGAAAGAACCTTCTATCATGCCCCAGAATCTACCAAGACATAACAACCGCCGTATAGCAACTGTACAAGTTTAGATGGTCATCCTAAGAATATACAACAACTATACAAGACAAGAACGAAACTTACTTAAATTTATTTCATCTTTTAAATGCATGGTGTGCCTCGGGAAGTAATCCCAAGATTAAGAAAATATGTTGAAATAAACTGACATGCGGAAATTTGCGGAATTTACATCATGCAAGGTTTTGAATTACAATACTCGATTGATTACACAATAATATGAGGGATCCCATTTTACAACACATACACACTCAAAATGTCATATGCAACTAGACCACAAGTGCAAACCCAAATCCTTGATTATACCTTGTAAATCATCCTCACTCAAAGAGTCTGCGATTTGGGACGAAGCCAACCCTTCTTCTCAAAATTGTGGAAACCTATCAAAATTGGCATGGAAACCAGGTGAATGGACGTCTTTCCTGATAAAAGCTTTTGACTTTTAATATAACTATATGTTACTTGAATCACATAATTTAGCTAGCAACATAACCAAAATCATGATTGAAATCAGTCAAATCAAGTTATAGCAATGCATCACAACATGATTAAGACAAAGCAAATGCCACAAGTAATCAAGTCATAACACATAACCCCATCATTATGGTTTCACTCAAATCCTCTATTCCTTTCATTCTTCTAGGGTTAATATCATAATAATTAACCCCTCCCATATTTGTCATTCTGTCAAGGTTAGTATATCGTTGACTAACCATCCCTCAATCTTTATTTCTCACTGTCATAATTCTAATTAATTAACCTTGAGTCATTATTTACTTTGTTCGTATATTCTTAATTTGTTCTTGCTATTTTAATCTTTCCAATTTGTTTTTGGAAATCTCAATTAATCGTTATTAGTTTTTAGATAAGTTCTTAATAAGAACTCTTTGGTTTTCCTATATTGGGTCAATCCTCTAATCGTTTTTTTCTCTTATTATCTTGAATTTAAGTTTTCTTATATGGTAGTGCTTCACTTTCAGCGCAATCAGTATCCTTTCATATGACTAGTCAATTATATGAAACATTGTCAGGATATTTTTTTGTAATCAATGGGGTTAGGATCTCTTGATTTTCTTGATTCATTAATGCTTCAAATATTATTTCTATTGCTCTTGTGTTGTGCTTTTCTAACACGAGCTTCAGTATTCTTCTCATATAACTAAGTAGGCATACGAGGTAGTCATTGAGTTAGTCTTATGATTCCCTCTAAGCAGTACAATACTATTATCTTCCTATATCTCAGTTATCTGAGGCATAGTCGCAATATTTAAACATCATTAAAAAATAACCACATAATCATGTTTCGTTCTAGTTCAATACATGTAAGTCGAGATTTGTCATGATTTAAGAAATTTCTCATTGATCATGCGTTTATGTATGCAAGCAACTCACGGATATCACACATCACATGGAACCAATCAAGATTCATTTAAATGATAGAAAGTAATTTAAAATCATCCACTCATAGTTTTGTAGTCCTGATTCTCTTTCTTTGTCATACCCCAGACTACAAAACTTTGGTGCAACAACCGTCGTAGGCCCACTATATACATTACTATCACATCTAGCAATGCACACAGAAAGCCTATAAGGCTAGAAAAAAAAAATAACAGAGTAGTAATAATATAAACAATCAATCATGCAGCAACAGATTTATTTATCAACAACGGTGTGGTCCGGAAAATACCGGATTATGTTTTAACTTTATATGCTCTGAATTCTACAATAAATTATGGCTTTCCAATTTACATAAATCATTTATGACATAGCAATACAGCCTAGAGGAATACGAAATCATGTAGATAAGATACTGGGGTCCATAATAGGAATTCTAACCTGACAATACGTTATCCTTGATGAGTTAACTGTCTAACTAGGACGAAGACCACGGTTGTATCTACCTTTTCATTCCTAGTAAAACATAAGATCTGGCAGAAGCCTGCCAGGTGAGTGGACGGAAAAACAAGCATGATGGGGTATATGCAATCACACACACTAGCATAATGACATGCTAGTACACATTCAAAGCGTTGACGAGTCAAATAAACACTATTAATATATACACCAATCTTGAAACACTACTGACATTCATGATCGTGACTTGGCCGGGTATAACTTTCTGCATATATAGATCCCGGGAATAGACTGAGATTTGTTAGTGGCACTTCATGTGACTCCTCACTTCTTTTCTTTCTTGTTATCTCATATGGTAATTTGGTATGTCTCGATGGGACGTGCATAACACTTGGCCCAGACCACTGACGATGCCGAGAGAAATAGGTGATGGTAGCTCCATCTATACGATCCCCATATTAGGAATTCCTATCATACATTTAGTTAGTGCAATTATATAAAACCTCTGCCCTCCTTATGAATCCCTCGGCAAGTCCATGCCTCACTACCATTCTCGGAGAGCTCTCAAGAGTCGCCCAGGTCACCCCCATGTTGCTGTAATGCATGATTCATCTCACAACTTCGAATATGACTCGATGCGTCATTTACACTTCAATATTGTACTTCATATCAAGCATAACATTCCAAGACCCACAATGCGTTCTTTTGTTTAACTATTGGCGTACGATTTCACACAAACATTTCATTTTATTTATTTTTTACTAATTAATGCATTAATATGACCATGCCAATGAATCAAACAAATAATTAAAAGAATCCATCCACTCACGGGTTTTTTGACGTTCGAAGTTCCCTCACTTGATTCCTGGATTGATTTCCTCAAGATCCTGCATTCGTAGGTATCTGCCTACACATATCGACATCTGATTCTTAATCGATAATACTAGAGGGCTTTAAATACATAAATTAACACTTCTGAACTCTCTACCCCGACAATATACGACTCTAGGTCGACAACGAGATCAAATCGGAAATTTTTCCTATTTTTCCTAATTAATCCAAAACTTGCAGTATTTTTTTCACCAAAATAAATCTACTCAAAATTCTATATATTTGACACCATTAGACTCCAAATTCATTCTAGTATTTTTCATAATTTTTCTAGAATTTTTCTACTTCTTCTTCTATTTTCCCCATTATTTTACTATTTTTATCTATTTTTCTATTTTCTGGAATTTTATTAATTTCGGTCAACCATCTCGTGCCACTTGGCAACACTAGGCACGCACAAGCCTCCATCCGAACCTGTTTGAGGTGGACATGTGTCCTAATCAGGACGTGCCATGCCTCGTCCTAGCCTTAAGCTCGGGCCGAGCCTACGTTCACCCGCGTACTATATATCACCCAACCCCCTATCAGACTACATGCCATTTGATTGAACAGCAAAACTACTTGTCGTCTGGAGGGACCTCGGGTGACATGTCTCCCAAGATCGTCTTCAACCTCCAGACGACCTGCAATTCATCCCGAAACCCTAAACTCACAAACACCCCACTATACTTGACTAATCCAACATTAAAACAAAGGTAACATCACTCCAAACCTAACCACAATTTTTCATCAATGTATACCAACTAAAAACTATAGATCTAGAGGATTAAAGTACCCGAATTCCAAGTAAAAGTATTACCTAAATTCGGCTGTTGGAAGGCTGGAATCGCCTAAAGGATGCCCGGAACTAACTCACGAGCACGGAAGGGAACTTCGGAAAGGATTTTTGAGGCTTGACACTAAGTGAACAAGGAATGGGACACATACGGGGAATTACCTCATTGTGTCACCAGTGACTAGCCGAGACCTGGACTGCCCAGGCAGCAGCTGGTCTAAGGCCAGTATGATGTCGTTTCGAGAAGAACGACATTGAATGATCAGCAAGACCAAAATGGCAGCTTTAGGCTGCGTATTGACTTTCGATGGTCAAAACGGCAAGGTCAAATGTTGTTTTAACCATCATTAAATATTAATATAATATAAATTAAATATAATATTAATTTAATAGTTATATTAATAATAAATATTATTTATAAGTTCTAATAAAACTTTAAAAATTTGTTAAAAATCAACCAATACTCTGAAAAATACACCAAAAATTTTTATAAAATCTTTATGAATAGTACTATCCATTGGTATCATTAAATTAATATTTTCATAATCCTATAAGTTTCTAAAAATTCAAATAACTGATAAAAAATATGGAAAAATTATGATAAATCAAATTTCAATTCCGAAAATTCCAAGAAAATTTACCAACCATCTAAATCATGCCTATTTAGGTCCTAATTGCTGATATCCATCAATTAATCATCATTTCACATTTCGATCATCAATCGAATAAAAAAGATAATTCCTTGATAATTATATAAAATTTTCAAGAAAAAATTTACCCTCTAATTTGTCAAAACCAACTTAGAAACCCATCATCAATCAGTAAATATGGCTAAAACCCGTTGATTTCTGATTGGGCTTTCAGGCCCAAACACCTTGAAATTTTCAGAGTCTCACATTCTTGATTTGATCCATACTTGTTTCGGATTCCTGATCCACTCACTGCACACCTACACATATAACCATAGTCCAATACTTAATATCATTATATAAATCTCAATAACTTCATAATACACATTTCTAGGCCCTTAAACTTGCCCTAGAAGCTCAACAATCTCTCTTGGATTTAATCCGAATACTTTCCATATTTTTTCTTAATTACCAAAAACTTCTACTAATTTTTATACTTATCAAAACACATCAAAATCATCCAAACTTTATATTATCAGATTTCACATAATTTTCTCTATTTTCTATAATTTTTACATATTTTCTCACTTTTTAAATAATTTCTGCCATTTTTTGAATTATTAGTCAAAGTCAACATGACACGGCCACATTCTAACCAAATTTGACCTGAAATTGACCCAAAAACACAGCTCGAACCAACTTACCGAACCAGATAACATGACATACACCTTTGACCTAGACGACATGTCATTCATATCCCCCTTGAACGACCTGACATACAGACGGCCTACGAATGACGTGTCGTCCGCAGTCGTCTTCAACCTCTAGTTCACATGAACCAGAGGAAACCCTAAACGGCGATCTGTCGATCTTCACTCTGATTCTTAACAAAAATTACCCAGAATTGTTCTACACTAAACACTCAACCGATCCATATTTAAATCGTGCTAAATCATGCCCAAAAATGGAAGATATTCTATATCGAAATCCCAATCGAAAAAAGAGAATACACACTGAAAGAAGGAGATAAATTCACTCAAAAATATATGCACTTGTTCGGGGAGGTGAGGCGAATAATTTTTGGAGGAAAGAGAGGAGTTCTGGAACTGGGTATCAAATGCCCAGATCCCGATCTAAAGTCGCAGTTTATCCCCTTCCTTCAGTGGGTCGCTGGACAAGACAAATCGGTGACCCTTCCAAGGGTAAACGGCAATGTTTCACCTTTTGGTGAAACGACATCGTTCTAAATTAAACAACGTAAAGCCGAGCTCGTCAAAACGATAGGATGGTCCACATTTTGACATTCTTTTTTTTTATTTTCTTTTTTTTCTTTTAATAATGTAATAATATAAATATATTTTTTTAATATACTAAATCTTTGGTAATTAGTAATAAATATTATATTAATCAGAAAAAATACCCTGAAAACTTCAGTAGACTCCTTACGAATAGTAGAGTCTACTCAAACTGAAAAATTATATTTTTCTCATATATATAATTTAATAAAAACTATAGTCACATATGATATTTCTTAAAAAATAACTAATAATTATAATTATCCTTCCAAAAATTTCCTAAAAAATTATAACATTAATATTCAATCAATGGACATATCCATGATCCTAAACCACCAAAATCATTCTTGTATCTCTTCCTTTATATTTTTATATCATTTATATACATAATTCAATGTATATGATTCCTTGAATATCACGTAATTATTTTTTTAGAAAAATTTAATAATTCCTATTCATTTGTTATAGTGTAAATTATCTCCTCATGAGTCTCAAAGAATAGACTCAAGAGTCTTAGTCATCAGAAGACTTGGATTTCAAGGTTGATAGGCATCGGGATATGAAAAGATAAAATTACCCTCAGATACCAAGTTTCAAGAAATACACCATCCGAGGCTCTTTCAGAAATATCAAGAGCCAAGATACATACTTGTGAGCCCAAATGACTCGACAGAAAGGAGTATGAATACGATATCTAAATCGACTTCTTTTGAGTTGCACGCTTACATCATAGCCTGACGATAACTAAGTTCAGTCTTCACTGATTCATTATCCATACTTAACCATTTCAATTGTATCTACATCCTCTAATACCCCTGGACCATAGTGTGAGGACCCCCTCCCTGGAGAAACAACGAACAACGAACAACGAAACTAGAGCAACGAATCTTCAACTCACATATTATAAGGACCCCCTCCCCGGAGGAACAACGCATAATGTAACTGGAGCAACGAATCTCCAACTCACATAGAAGGTTTTGTTTGGGAAGAATAGTAAATCTCTCTGGCTCAAGGAGTTAACTGAATTGATGAGAGGCGTGCTCCTTGTAGGAACAAAAGATAGTGGGTGGTAGTTCGAATCCCAACGACAACAACCAAGGATTTAATATATTCTACTGTACCTTGGGCCTGAGAGATTCATTGCTCTCCCTAAACAATACTTTCTATGTGAGTTGGAGATTCATTGTTGCAGTTACGTTGTGCCTTGTTTCTCCATGGAGGGGTCCTCACACATATAAGATATTGTCTGGGGAGATTACGCACATATCTCCGGCCCAAGGCCCAGTAAAATACATTTAATCCCTAACCATTGTGTCACGACCTAAACTCAGACTACGTGTCATTCGGCTTCGTGTGTGACCCGTCACTCAAATCTGGTGCCTCAATCAAGGAGAATCGACACATTAGTGGAGGATCAATCAGAGACAATCGGAGAATTTAATGGGAATCTGTTCCTGCCATATAGGAGACCCGATTTGGGGACTCAAGGTAATCAATGTAATCAAAGATTACCATAGATGGGAAATCAGCCATCAGTGCTTGCCTTGTATATCTTTGTATAGACACCGTTAGATCGGTTGATTCAATCTCCACCATTCATTGGGGAGTTGTATTAGCTATATAAGGGGTGCCTCCCCTCATTTGTAATCATCCAGCAATTCTTGCAATATTGAGAGTTTAGAGTTTTCTCTCCATTCTCGTGTCTCTCTCTCTTTTCAGTTTTGTTCTAAGCTTAGCATTCTAGCTAGCTTTGTGAGGAAGGCTAACTTAGCCTATTGCGAGAGCAATAGTCTAAGGCCGCACGGAGAGTTTTTATTCCGCAAAACTCTAGTCCCGTGACAGTTGGTAGCGGAGCTACGGCTTAATTCTTTGAGAGAGAAATGGAGATGCCTGCTGATGCCAACATCCCTGTTGTGGAGGAGGTCGAGGAGGTCCATGTGGGGAGACTACCCCAACGTGCTCCCGAACCAAGTAAGAAGAGAATGAAGACTGTTGATCATCTGTCATCATTGGAGGCAAGGATCACTCGTATGGAGATGAAGGTTGCCGATGACAAAGATATGTTTGAGGAGTATGGCCAACGCATAAGCGAGCTCGAGTCAGGGGACGTGAAAGAGCTTCGTGAGGAGATGCAAGGCGCCCTCGATGCTATCAACTCTTGGAGGCAAGAGTTAGATGATTACAAGGTAAGTCTTTTTGCTGAAATCACTTCATTTAAGGATGACTTGGTTGAAATCAGGAATGAACGCAAGAAGGGCGTAGTGCAAGTAGTTGCCATGTCCAACGGGAAGCTGGATGTCCTGAAGCCAAAGTCATTTGGTGGGACGAGGAATGCCAAGGAGGTGGACAACTTCCTTTTCAACCTTGAACAATACTTTCAAGGGATGGGCATGGAGAGCGATGGAGTTCGACTTTCCCAAGCCCCACTGTATCTAACTGACAGTGCCACAACCTGGTGGAGGATAAAGCATGCTCAAATTGAGCGTGTCACCTTGAAGTTGAAGACGTGGGAAGATTTCAAAAGGCTCCTGAGAGCACAATTCTCACCAAGAAATGTGGAGCTAGAAGCGAGGGAGAAGCGTCGCAAGTTGTCCCACAAGGGCGACATCCGAGACTACGTGAAGGAGTTCACGAAAGTCTTAATGGAGATCCCAGACATGCCCGAGACGGAGGCCATGTACATGTTTCTGGGAGGCCCACAAAGTTGGGCCAAGCTGAAGCTTCATCGACGCAATGTCAAAGAGCTCAACGATGTGATCACCGAGGCTGAATCCTTGGCGGAATTCGAGAGGAAACCCGAGGGTTCAAGCCCACCTAAGCCTAAGAGTTTCCGCGACTACAAGGCTAAAGGTGGGGGAGCAGTCCACGAAGCCAAGGAGTGGAAGGACAAGCCTTTCAAATCCTTCAAGTCCTTCAAGTCCTTCCGTCCAGCCAAACCCACACAAGGGGGAGGTGAAAATCAAGGCAAGGGCGAGAGACCCAAGCTCTCATGCTTTCTATGCGAGGGGCCGCATAGAGCTGTGGATTGCCCAAAGAGGAACAAACTGGCAGTCATTGTCATGGAGGCCGAAGAGATGGAAGCACCAAGGATGAGTTTCATGTAACTGTTGAGTGCCGTGAAAGCCTCAACCAAAGATGCCAAGGTGGAGCAAGCTGGGAGAATGTTTGCTAGGCCTATCGTGCAAGGGAGGGAGTCCCGTGTATTGATCGATACCGGTGCTACTCACAACTTCATGAAGAAGGAGGAAGCACAATGACTTGGCATCAAGTTCAAAGAGGAGAAAGGCTGGCTGAAGACGGTGAACACTAAAGCCCGGCCAATATTTGGAGTAGCCCGAGGGGTCGAGCTACAAATAAGGGAATGGAAAGGTAAACTTAACTTCTCCATTGTTCCCATGGATGATTTTCCGATTGTGTTAGGAATGCAATTCCTGGATCAGACGAGAGCAGTCCCAGTGTCTTGCACGAACACACTCATACTTTCAGAAGGGAGACAGTGTTGCAAGGTGCCTGTTGCTCGAGAAAAGGAACTGAAGAAAAAAACACTTGCAGCCATCAGTCGACCAGAGAGTTCTTTAGTGGAAAGGATTCGAGAGTGTATGGAGCATGACCCCCAAGTTCAAGCCTTGGCAGAACAAGTGAAGCAAGGCAAAACCCGCAGATTTTGGCTAGAGGATGGATTGCTCTTCACCAAAGGCAACTGCATCTATGTTCCTCGACATGACAAACTTCGGAAGGAAGTTATGAAGGAATGCCACAATTCAGGATGGGCTGGACACCCAGGTATCGTTCGAACTCTTGCACTTTTGGAAAATGGTTATTATTGGCCTAACATGAGAGACGATGTGGAGTGGTATGTGAAAACTTGTCTAGTTTGCCAACAAGACAAGGTCGAACAACAAAAACCTCCTGGATTGTTAGAGTCATTGCCTATACCGGAGAGACCTTGGGAGAGCATTTCCATGGATTACATCACATCCCTCCCAAAGTCTGATGACTTCCAAACCGTACTTGTGGTGGTGGATAGATTTTCCAAGTACGTGGTATTCATTCCAGCCACCAAAGCATGCACGGCAGAGGAGACAAGCCACCTTTTCTTTAAAAATGTGGTGAAGTATTGGGGCGTTCCGAGGTCCATTGTGAGTGATTGAGACACTTGATTCACGGGGAGATTTTGGACCGAGTTGTTCAAGCTGCTGGGGTCAGAATTCAATTTCTCCACCAGCTTTTATCCTCAAACTGATGGGCAGACTGAGAGAGTGAATGCCTTATTGGAGCTCTACCTTAGACACTATGTGAGTGCCAACCAGAAGAATTGGGCAAAGTTACTTGATGTGGCTCACTTCTCATACAACTTGCAAATGAGTGAATCAACAGGTATGAGTCCTTTCGAGATTGCTAATGGACAACAACCTTACACTCCTAGCAAGATTGTCACAGGTTATCAAGGGCCAAATCCATCCGCCTATCGCTTTGCCAAGGAGTGGGATGAGCAAAAGGACCTTGCAAAAGTGCAATTGTCCAAGGCGGCAAAGAGGATGAAAAAGTGGGCCGACAAAAAGAGGCATCCCTTAGAGTTTGATGAAGGGGATCTTGTGTTGGTGAAGCTGATGCCTCACCAAAGCCGAGTTTTTGCCAAGTTGCACAAGGGGCTAGTGCGACGATATGAGGGTCCTTTCAAATTGTTGAAGAGGATCGCCAAGGTGTCATACAAGCTGGAATTACCACCGAGATTGGAGTTCCATCCTGTCTTTCATATGAGTTTGTTGAAACCATTCCAAAAAGACAAGGAAGATCCGGAAAGGGAGAAGTCCAAGAGAGCTCCCACAGCTGTGACCAATGTCCATGATAAGAAACTAGATGAAATCTTATCAAGGCATGTGGTGCAAAAAAGTGGGAAGCACATGAACCATGTGGAGTACTTGGTTCGATGGAAAGGCAACCCTCCTAGTGAGACAAGCTGGGAGAAAGATTTCGATCTTTGGCAGTACCAAGACGAAATCAACGAGTTCTTGAGGCAGCACACAACGAGGACGTTGTCGAGTTTGGTGGGGGAGAATGTCACGACCGAAACTCAGACTACGTGTCATTCGGCTTCGTGTGTGACCCGTCCCTCAAATCCGGTGCCTCAATCAAGGAGAATCGGCACATTAGTGGAGGATCAATCAGAGGCAATCGGGGAATTTAATGGGAATCCGTTCCTGCCATATAGGAGAGCCGATTTGGGGAATCAAGGTAATCAATGTAATTAAAGATTTTCATAGATGGAAAATCATCCATTAGTGCTTGCCTTGTATATCTTTGCATAGACACCGTTAGATCGGTTGACTCAATCTCCACCATTCATTGGGGAGCTGTATTGGCTATATAAGGGGTGCCTCACCTCATTTGTAATCATCCAGAAATTCTTGCAATATTGAGAGTTTAGAGTTTTCTCTCCATTCTCGTGTCTCTCTCTCTTTTCGGTTCTGTTCTAAGCTTAGCATTCTAGCTAGCTTTGTGAGGAAGGCTAACTTAGCCTATTGCAATAGCGATAGTCTAAGGCAGCACGAAGAGTTTCTATTACATAAAACTCTAGTCCCGTGACAATTGGCACTAGGATTCAAACCACCACCCATTATCTTTTGTACCTATGGGGAGGATGCCTCTTACCAGTTCAACTGTCCCGGACCCCTGGCCTAGTGGGACCGAGCACGTATGTGGTTATGATTTATCACACCTGTAATGCTGAGTTTAGTTTCTAACCACATGGCCCCAAAGATGCATCTTGTTATAAATGATCCATTCACACAATACATATAAGCTCAAGACCTCCCCCACTCCTTTCCGATGTGGGATTGGGTAACTTTTGACCCCTTACTTACATAGGCTGGGTCTCACACATAGATCATGGGCTCACCAATTTACTGTTTATCAGGTTATTGGGCTTAAGGCCCATCTCTCTAAGGTACAAAACCTCACACCGTCATTCGTACTAAGCTACCTAAGTGCAATGGTCGAACTTGGAATCTTCTCATTCAACTCCCTTAAGTGAAAGAATCAGACCTATCTTACAATCAAATCGATGATCGAAAAGAGACAATGATTGAATATAAGTTGGGGTTAAATACTATTCTCTTATTGTATACAACCTTAATTTTCTCGCTTTCAACTATTTTTTGTGACTTATAAGTAATTTCCAACAATTTTTTCATTTCACCGCACCCACGCTTCTAGATCGCATGCCCACAACTATCTTTTGCATAAAATTCTTGCCTCATCCATAACTTTATCCTGATTCCCTGTGGATTCAACCTTACTATACATAGTATAAAATTTTCACAGTAGGACTTTAGTTTTGAAGTGTTTTGATTGTACATCAAACTTCAGTGTCGTTGCTAAGGAATCGACATAAAATAGTTACACACAAGTTGTAACCTTTTATGCCCAAATCATCATAGACTGGAACACTAGTCCCGTCTAGATATTGAGATTACTTACAGAAGAAACAATACTTTATATGATAGGAGGAAAGCTGATTCTACATTCTTATCAGAAAGACGAAACTGCTGAAAGTTCTTCTCAGCAAGTAAGGACCCCTATTCGTACTAATCCGTTATTATTCATGATGGACAATAACATTCAGATGCAAATAATAATCATGTGAACCGAGGTAATGCTGTAAACAATAATCGTGCTTGTTGTGGTAACAACAATTGCGGGCATGGTCGACACAACAACAAGAATAACACAAGGCACAACAACAATCAGGCATCCCAACAAAATAGAGTATAAGAAGACTTTCTCAATGATGGTGTGGATAATGAAGAAGATGAGCCTCTCAGACCTATGAATGAAGAACAAACTCCTCGATGCATCAATAATCCATTGGTCCTGCATCAATAAGATATCAATGCTAACTTTGAATTGAAATCGATTCTCATTCAGTTATTACCAACTTTCTGTGGCCTAGCTAAAGAAGATCTCAATACCACATGTAGGACTTCGAGGTAGTACGTACATGTTTTAAACCATGAGGAATGATGGAAGAAGAAATCAGATTCCGTGCCATCTAGTTTTCCTTGAAAGATGGAGCAAAAATATGGCTACAAAGTCTTCCACTAAGAACTATATCTTCCTGGGATGAGATGGTAGATGCATTATTGTCCAAAATTTTTCCAGCACCCAGAGCATCCACCTTTCGCAAGAACATGTCTGCAACAAGGCAATACCAAGATGAGTCATTTCGCCAATACTGGGAACAATACAAGGGCATGTGTTTGATGTGCCCTACACATGGATTCTCTAACAAATAGCTTATCTAGTATTTATGTGAAGGACTAACCAAAGCAGATAAGATCATGCTGAATTCTTGTGATACCCCGGTCCTTCGTAGTGTAGATGTCTGGAAAGTCCAAGAGCCGATGCAGTTGAAATGACTATTTTGCCCTTGAAGAAATGGATGCATGATGGCCTAAAATGGTTGCTACCAGATATTTCATATTTTAATTTTGGTATTTTTATATTAATTATCCTTAGTTTTATCCCTTATTATCTAAGGTATTAGATAATTCTTCATTTTAATAGAATATCTCTTTTAATAAATTTATCCTTTTAAATAGAATTATTCACCTAATAGTATTATCCTTTAATTATCTTTTTAAGCTTAAAAGTAGGGATTTATCTCTTAGTTAAACCTCCTTAGACACCTATAAAAGAGTGGCCAGCCTTTCCGACCTAAACATACCAAAACCCAGATAGAAATTTCGTAATTTATCCCCTTCTTCTCAATTTTCGATTTTTGTTTAAACCCTAACTGAAACTCCTTGATCTTCATCTTAGCATAACTCTCTCATCCTTTATCAGATTCTTGTGAATAATAGCTTGTTGGAAAGCTCTCTTCATCCTCTTTCCAACCATCTTTTGTTTTTCATCTGGAGGTTCGTTTTTCTTTGTTAAAAGTTAAAACATATTTCGACAGAATTGCCAAAATCTGCTTGAACTTCAAAATAGCATAACTCTCTCATCTTTTGTCGGATTCTTGCGAATAATAGTTTGTTGGAAAGATCTCTTCATCTTATTTCCAACCATATTAGGGTTTTTATCTGAAGGTTAGATTTTATTTGTTAAAAGTTAAATCATATTTCGGCGGAATTGCCAAAATCTATTTGAACTTCAAAATAGCAAAACTCTCTCATCCTTTGTCGGATTCTTGTGAATAATAGCTTGATGGAAAGCTCTTTCTGCTCTCTATCCATCCATATTGAGTTTTTCTTCTTGAGGTTAGGTTTTTTCTTAATTTAGGTCGAAATTTGGAGGGATTAGGTTTTAAAATTGTGTGATTCTGCATTCAATTGATTTATGTTATTGTTCCTCTTGTTCGATCCATGATGACCTCTCACCAGACTTGAATTGTCAGGATTACATGGATCTTTGCAAAGAGTTAGTCAGATTATTATAGTTGTTTGTTAGGAATATCCTGAGGAGACTAAGAAGATTATTGGGGCAAATAGAATTGGAAAACATTCGATCCATGATGACCTCTCACCAGACTTGAATTGTCAGGATTATATGGAAACGTAGTAGTTTGAACAAGAACTTTGTGGTTTTGACCTCTTCTCCGTGTGGACATCCCATCCCAGTAAATTAATCCCTGTCAACCAGCTATTTGATTCGTGCATTCAACCTTCGAAGCCAAACCGAATGAATTATCATGTGGAAGACATCGTATCTCTTGGGAGGATTATTCACCATGAAATGTCGCTGCACTTGCTTCACTCGCTCCTGCATTCTCAGGTATTGCTGTTCAGGTATCCCCCTTAAAATTGTCTTCAGGTTTGGTATCTCAGGGACTGAAATTTTGACGGAAAACGACTCCCAGTTAAGAACATCACTGAAAGGAAATACATAGTGTTGCGATATCAAAACCGGAACGCATTCTGCGTAGATTGCCTCGGCAATTCTAGGACTGGCAACTTCATGCCCGCTCGGGCAAATGCAGAATCTGCTCTTCTTCATCATGTCTTTATACGAAACTCCCTCCGGCAAGGTTTCATACACTTGTATATCTTCGTCCTTCCTTTCCCAGTGCTGAAAAAGTGCCGGCCTAAGTTTACCATGCATTCTCCCAGCAAAGAATGCTAGAATTGTACGATTCGATGGAGACTGTCCACCGGTAAGGCCCGTGATTTCCCCTGTTTCCAGATTGATTTCTGGGAAAGATGCATCTTTTGTAGGATTGAAATTCTCAGAGGTGTTTGCATTGCATAGGATCCGGATGGAATTGAAGTACAGTAGACGCATGTACCAGGTTGCTCGTGGCCCCTGCCATCGAAACACCGGAATGTGTAAAAATTAAGAATAAAATTAACACTCAGAGATGTACTTGCAATTCAGGTCAGCAAAAGATTGAAGAAGCCATATCGCATGTGTCTACCCAGTCATGGCAGGAAAGCATGAAATGGTCACCCCCATGGCTTCTATTCCAAAATGGATACTTGTGGGCGATGACACCAACATAATCAACTACCGTACGTTCTAAAACAGCTTTGTCACGGATAACTGGGTGAAAAAGGTGCTCGATGATCATGACGACACTGAATGGAAGGAAAAATGCATGAGCCTCATTAGGATCTGGGGTTCGGAATTTGGTGTCTGTTTCCATTAATGTGAGGAAAATTCCTTCCATGGAGTATATGTTCTTGCATATACCGTAGTGAAATAGAGGAGGTTCTCCTTCTTCGTAGACAAATATTTTGAATAGCTTCTCCATTAACAGGTAGCTTCTGAAAAAAGAAAAAAAAACAACATCATCTTTCCTTAATTTCGCTTGATCAGGCACATCTAATAACCAATATTGTTTGATTGTTTACTGATGATCATTTATCATAACCAAAGGGAGGAAAACTAGAGTACCTGTGAAAGGCACAAGCATTCCTGTAAATGACGCCTCGAGGAACATAATCAGGATCATCAAGAACCGATTCGCAGCTGTTGTTTACTAACGCTTCTCTTATTAAAGTACGCGCCAAGTCAAGGCGAGCTTCAAGCTTGTTCAGATTTGCATCATCTTCTTCTTTGTGGATCTCGCTTGCTCTTTCCACAGGCGGTGTATCCTCGAAACCGTTTCTCAGATGCCACGGTAGCTCGTCTTTGTCTTCGTCCTGTATGAAGAAAGATGCGATAGTGAAATGAAACCACACAAAGCACTGCAGATGCATACATGCTGGCTGTTATTGAGATTGAAGGGAAACACATATACATGGGCAGGATTGGGTGTCCATCTAAACTGCGATATTGAGGTGTAAAGCCAAGAAGACTCGTTGGGGCGGAGAGTAAGAACCACCGCATAAAAGACGAGAAACAAAGCAATTACGGAGCCCATCACAGTGGGGCGCGTCTTGAACATCCCTTTCACTTCCTTGAATCACAATAACTTCATACTCATTTGGTGCTTTTGTTCATCCCATGTGAATATTAATGCAAGAAGCGTCTGCCGTAACAAACTCCAAGACACCCGGAGAAGGTGCGACTTTATGGATTCATTCTTACGTTGTTGACCATTGTGGACGGTGGAGTTAGGAGTTAGGAGTTAGGAGTTAGGAGTTGACACGTTGTGGCTTATAACCAACAAACTGCACTATAACGGAAACGAATTAGTGAGTTTATTGAATACTGCAAACTCGATCGTCGATTCTCGTGTTTTGGTTTAGAGAGAGAAATGAGCATTAATTGACCTTTGTAAAATTTCATTAACAATTCAATACTTATTTTATTCATCAACTCTACTCTAGAATATTATAAATGTCCTAGTATTGAAAACAAAGTATAAATATTACGTATTGTTCCTTTGGGGACATCCGATAAAAAAAACCTTACTATTACGTATGCGAAAATAGGAAAACTTATTGCCTAAGACGAGAGGTTCACATTCCTTCTCGGGAAGAAGAGTAAGACGATAGGCGAGTTTGACGATTGGAGCTAAATCTATCCAACTCTCAATTCATACATATATATATATGGCAAAATAGGTCATATTGCCAAGAAATAGGACCTTGTTTGGTTTATCTTTATTTAGGTGTTTAATTTGGATCTGAGTGTAGTTAAATTATGAATAGTAATTAATTGCCAATCTATTTTACTTTAGTGAGGAACCAAATCTGTCTCAGACAATACAAACTAACCAAGACCATACAAGTTTTAAACCCAAAATATTAATTAAAAAATTAAAAAATTCAAGTCTTTATTTATTAAATATTTATTAAAAATGCATGGTATCTAATTTGAACTGGCCTTAATTAATAGAATTATCAAATATCATTTTCAGCCCAAGTTTTTATTTTCTTACAGGTAATCAAATTCTATTTTCCAATTTATGTCATAACGCATATATAATCATAATCCAAAAGTATATAAAGATATAACAAAAAATTAAAGCAGACCGGAAAATCTCAAATCAGTCGTGCATCACATGCATAAAAATATACTAGTATAAAATAATATATTAAACCTAAATTTTTTTAATGATATAATAGTAATTAAAAATTAATAAATATCTTTTTTCCCTTTTGTATCTCAAGTATGAATATGCACGAAACATAGTGTACCGGGTACTGATAAATGACATCATATAAACGGAACTGACACAAAGAAGGAACCTATCAAGGACCTACCGGCTCCTATCGAGGACCTGCCGGCTCCTCACGGGACCACGCTTGACATCCTTTCAACGTACCCGCAATGCAAGATCCTCGCTATTGCACTCTACCTGTAGATACTACACAATAGAACTATCCACACTCACCTCTCCGTTCATGCATAACGAAACACAGAATGGTTACCTCACCTCAAGTCCAAACTAACAAGTATAGATAAAATAAAAACAGCATACATGCCTAATGCACGTCTTCAGGTGATAGGTGCAAAAGCAAAAGAAATTCCCCTTTTCGTAGAGAGAGTCCTCTGAATTATCTAAAGCTAAAATGCATATTTAGTAAAATTCAGTGACTGCTGACCAGACTCCCAACAGTAACATAAACTTGGTAATTAAACAATGGATGTGCCAGGACTTCATCCTCAACAACCATTTTTTTCCGACAGGTCAAAATAAGAAGAGCAGTAATAGAGAAACATTGAATTTGAAAATCTATTAATAATGATGATTACTCAAAATTGTTTGTAGAAAAGACTTCCTATCTTACAGTACAATATGAAAATTTAAGGCTGTGGCAAAATTCTGCATGGGAAATACAAGGAACTTATACATGTCACCTTCCAAAACATCTCAATAATGAAGAGGTAAGAGTTGAACTGAGAAACTTGAGTCCAGCAGATCCTCCAGGAAAGTAAGAAATGACATAGTATGACAACGCAAGGACCTATCATATAATGAAAAAAATCAATAATCCATTGATTTCAATGACAAAAGAAATAAAACTCAAAGAAACATGAGCATAATGATGGGAATACTATTTTTATAATCATAACTGTGAATACTGTCATTATCTCTGAGAGAAGAGCAAAGCAACAAATTAAGCATATAAGCAAAGTAAGAAACGCATACAAGGAAAGATTTTCATATTATTTGGGAAAAAAAAATTTGGGAGTGAGGCGAAGAGCTGAGTTACCGAAGATGACATTTGGTGCAGTGTAGCTCTATTGACTAAGAAAAGAGAGTTTAGAATGAAGGAGAAGATGGAAGAACGTACGAATGGAAGTGATGACCCATGTATTACAGTGATCATATATATTATTTTTGTTAGCTTTTACACAATTAAATCACGGAATTTACGGACTAATACTGACTAACATATACGATGACGTGTGTTTTGACTATTACTTGTTAAACATGAATAAAGAAAAATTTGTTGAAAATACCGAACGAGAAAAAGATAATTTCACCAATAAAATAGAAAAATACTCCATTGGTCGAAACTAGACAATCGCATCTAAATTGACAATACATCAACAAAGTGCAATATTATTATCAATCGGGACTTACACACGTGCAAATCGGACTGGAAAGTCAAACCCATCGGATATCACAATCTGACAAGACAGATTGGAAATTTCGACTCATCAGACATCTTCCCTAACCAACGAGGTGTTGGCGCAGTGGTCTACATCATACTGCGTTTCCTTAACTCAAGGTACCGGGTTCGATCCGGAAAAACTGCGAGGTATAGAAAATGCACTGTTGGTAGTGATCCCACACAAAGAGGTGGATGTTGTACCGTACCACTCATGGCTGCAGGCTAAATGCCTGTGAAGTGAGTCGGGTGGTCGAGCCACGGGAGAGATTAGTCTGGTTATCGACTAGGATACTCTTCATTCCCAAAAAAAAAAAAAAATATATCAGACATCTCAATCCAACTCATCGGTGTCACGACCGAATATCAGACTACGAGTCATTCTGCATATCAGACTACGAGTCATTCGGCTTCGTGTGGGACCCGACTCCCAAATCAAGGAGCACATTAATCAATGAGGGAATCTTTCCTCATTATGTTCCCCACTATGTTTCCCACTATGTTCCCCACTAAGTGAGGGAATCAAGGAGCTTACTTGGGATCCGCATTTGTGCTTTCTACTTTTGTATATAACCGTTAGATCATACGGCTTGATCTCCACCATTCATTGGGGAGTTGTAAAGGCTATATAAGGGGTGTCTCCCCTCATTTGTAATCATCCAGCAATACTTGCAATATTGAGAGTTTAGAGCTTTCTCTCCATTCTTGTGTGTCTCTCTCCTTTCGGTTCGGTTCTAAGTTTAGCATTCTAGCTAGCTTTGTGAGGAAGACTTACTTAGCCTATTGCGAGAGCGATAGTCTAAGGCCGCACGGAGAGTTTCTATTCCGCAAAACTCTAGTCCCGTGACAGTTGGTAGCGGAGCCACGGCTCAATCCTTTGAGAGAGAAATGGAGATGCCTAGTACTTCTGATGCCAACATCCATTTTGAAGAGGAGGTCGAGGAGGTCCGTGTGGGGAGACTACCCCAACGTGCTCCCGAACCTAAGAAGAGAATGAAGACTGTTGATCATCTGTCATCATTGGAGGCAAGGATCACTCGTATGGAGGTGAAGGTTGCCGATGACAAGGATATGCTTGAGGAATATGGCCAACGCATAACCGAGCTCGAGTCGGGTGACGTGAATGAGCTTCGTGAGGAGATGCAAGGCGCCCTCATTGCTATCCACTCTTGGAGGGAAGAGTTAGATGACTTCAAGGTAAATCTTCTTGCTGAGATCTCTTCATTTAAGGATGATTTGGTTGGAATCAGGGAGGATTGCAAGAAGGGAATGCGCAAGGGGTTGCCAAACCCAAGATGAAGCTGGATGTCCCAAGGCCAAAGTCATTTGGTGGGACGAGGAATGCCAAGGAAGTGGACAACTTCCTTTTCAACCTTGAACAATACTTTCAAGGGGTGGGCATGGAGAGCGATGAAGATCGACTTTCCCAAGCCCCACTGTATCTATCCGACAGTGCCACAACCTGGTGGAGGATGAAGCATGCTCAAATTGAGCGTGGCACCTTGAAGATGGAGACATGGGGAGATTTTAAAAGGCTCCTGAAGGCACATTTCTCACCAAGAAATGGGGAGCTAGAGGCGAGGGAGAAGCTTCGCAGGTTGTCCCACAAGGGCAACATCCGAGACTACGTGAGGGAGTTCACAGAAGTCTTGTTGGAGATCCCAGACATGCCCGAGATGGAGGCCATGTACGTATTTCTGGGAGGCCTACAAAGTTGGGCCAAGTTGGAGCTTCATCGACGCAATGTCAAGGAGCTCAACGATGTAATTTCCGAGGCCGAATCCTTGGCAGAATTTGAGAGCAAGGCCGAGAGTTCAAACCCACCTAAGCCTAAGAGTTTCCGTGACTACAAGGCTAAAGGTGGGGGAGCAGCCCACGAAACCAAGGAGTGGAAGGACAAGCCTTTCAAGTCCTTCAAGCCCTACAAGTCCTTTCGTCCAGCCAAACCCACACATGGGGGAGGTGAAAATTGGGGCAAGTACGAGAGACTCAAGCTCTCATGTTTTCTATGTGAGGGGCCACATAGAGCTGTGGATTGCCCGAAGAGGAACAAGCTGGCAGCCATGGCAAGGGAGGTCGAAGAGATGGAAACACCAAGGATGAGTTCCATGCAATTGTTGAGTGCTGTTAAAGCCTCAACTAAAGATGCCAAGGTGGAGCAAGCTGAGAGAATGTTTGCTAGACCCATCGTGCAAGGGAGGGAGTCCCGTGCATTGATCGATACCGGTGCTACTCACAACTTCATGAAGAAGGAGGAAGCACAACGACTTGGCATCAAGTTCCAAGAAGAGAAAGGCTGGCTAAAGACGGTGAACACTCAAGCGCAGCCAATCTTTGGAGTAGCCCGAGGGGTCGAGCTACAAATGGGAGAATGGAAAGGTAAACTTGACTTCTCCATTGTTCCTATGGATGATTTTCCGATTGTGTTAGGAATACAATTCCTGGACCAGACGAGAGCAGTCCCAGTGTCTTGCACCAACACCCTCATACTTTCGGAAGGGAACCAATGTTGTGTGGTGCCTGTTGCTCGAGAGAAGGAGCTGAAGGCAAAAAACACTATCAGCTATGCAGCTGAAGAGAGGAGTAAGGAAGCTAGAACCCACATTTCTAGCTACCTTGGTGATGGATGAAGGCACACCTGCTGATGAGGAAGTGCCCATCCAAGTTATGGAAGTTCTTGGGGAGTTTGGCGATGTGATGCCCAAAGAACTCCCAAAGAAGCTACCACCCATACGGGAGGTAGACCATGCCATCGAGTTGGAAGTCGGGGCCAAACCAACTGCAAAAGCCCCTTATCGTATGGCACCTCCGGAGTTAGCTGAACTACGGAGGCAACTGAAGGAGTTGTTGGATGCGGGCTTCATCCAACCATCTAAAGCACCCTACGGAGCACCGGTGCTTTTTCAAAAGAAGCAAGATGGGTCGTTGAGATTGTGCATCGACTACCGAGCCTTGAATAAGGTAACTGTGAAGAACAAGTACCCTATTCCTCTTATTGCTGACTTGTTCGATCAACTTGGGGATGCGAGATGGTTCACCAAGTTGGATCTGAGGTCGGGCTACTATCAAGTCCGCATAGCAAAAGGAGATGAGGCCAAAACCGCATGTGTCACACGGTATGGATCCTACGAATTCTTGGTCATGCCTTTTGGTTTAACAAATGCACCTGCTACCTTTTGTACACTAATGAACAAAGTGCTCCGCAAGTTCTTGGATCGCTTTGTTGTTGTGTATTTGGATGATATTGTGATATACAGCCCGCACACTTGAGGAACACATCCAACATATAAGGATGGTGTTTCAAGCGTTGAGGGATAATGAGCTGTATGTCAAGCGGGAGAAGTGTGCATTTGCCAAGCAAGAGGTGGCATTTCTTGGCCACCTAGTGGGCGGAGGAAGGATCAAGATGGATGGTGCCAAGATCCAAGCTATCAAGGATTGGCAACCACCAAAGAAGGTCACGGAGCTTCGTTCCTTCTTGGGGTTGGCCAATTACTATCGGCGGTTCATACAATGGTACTCTTCCATTGCCACACCCTTGACCGAGCTATTCAAGAAGAACAAGGCGTGGGATTGGTCGAGTGGATGCCAAGAGGCATTCGATGCACTGAAGACAGCCGTTATGGAGGAGCCGGTGTTAGCCTTGCCTAACCACCTACACCCATACGAGGTACAAACTGATGCTTCTGATTTTGCAATTGGTGGTGTTTTGATGCAAGGAGGTCACCCAATTGCCTATGAGAGCCGCAAGCTGAATGAGACCGAGAGGCGGTACACGGTGCAAGAGAAGGAGATGACAGCCGTGGTGCATTGCTTGCGAGTTTGGAGACATTACTTGCTGGGGAGCAAGTTCGTTGTCAAGACTGACAACATTGCCACAAGCTACTTCATTTCACAGAAGAAGCTATCGCCGAAACAAGCAAGGTGGCAAGATTTCTTGGCGGAGTTTGACTACACACTCGAGTATAAGCCAGGAAAGGCGAACTTGGTGGCTGATTCTCTTAGTAGAAGGGCTGAACTTGCAGCCATCAGTCGACCAGAAAGTCCTTTTGTGGAAAGGATCCGAGGGGGTATGGAGCATGACCCCCAAGTTCAAGCCTTGGTAGACCAAGTGAAGCAAGGCAAGACCCGCAAATTTTGGCTAGAGGATGGGTTGCTCTTCACCCAAGGCAACCGCATCTATGTTCCCCGATATGACAAACTTCGAAAGGAAGTTATGAAGGAGTGCCACGATTCCGGATGGGCTGGACACCCAGGTATCACTCGAACTCTTGCTCTTTTGGAAGATGGTTATTATTGGCCTAACATGCGAGACGATGTGGAGTGGTATGTGAAAACTTGTCTAGTGTGCCAACAAGACAAGATTGAGCAACACAAACCTCCTGGATTGTTAGAGCCATTGCCCATACCAGAGAGACCTTGGGAGAGCATTTCCATAGATTACATCACATCCCTCCCAAAGTCTGGCGACTTCCAAACCATACTTGTGGTGGTGGATAGATTTTCCAAGTACGCAGTATTCATTCCAGCCACCAAAGCATGCACGGCAGAGGAGACAAGCCATCTTTTCTTCAAAAATGTGGTGAAATATTGGGGCATTCCGAGGTCCATTGTGAGTGATCGAGACACTCGATTCACGGAGAGATTTTGGACCGAGTTGTTCAAAATGTTGGGGTCAGAATTCAATTTCTCCACAAGCTTTCATCCTCAAACCGATGGGCAGACGGAGAGAGGGAATGCCTTGTTGGAGCTCTACCTTAGGCACTATGTGAGTGCCAACCAGAAGAATTGGGCAAGGTTACTTGATGTGGCTCAATTCTCATACAACTTGCAAAAGAGTGAATCGACAGGTATGAGTCCTTTTGAGATTGCTAACGGACAACAACCTTATACTCCTAGCAAGATTGCCACAGGTTATCAAGGACCGAATCCATCCGCCTATCGCTTTGCCAAGGAGTGGGATGAGCAAAAAGACATTGCAAGAGTGCAACTGTCCAAGGCGGCAAAGAGGATGAAGAAGTGGGCGGACAAAAAGAGGCGTCCCTTAGAGTTTGATGAAGGGGATCTTGTGTTGGTGAAGCTTATGCCTCACCAAAGTCGAGTCTTTGCCAAGTTGCACAAGGGGCTAGTACGACGATACGAGGGTCCTTTCAAGGTGTTGAAGAGGATTGGCAAAGTATCATACAAGTTGGAATTACCACCAAGATTGGAGTTCCATCCGGTCTTCCATGTGAGCTTATTGAAGCCATTCCAAGCAGACACGGAAGATCCGGAGAGGGGGAAGTCCAAGAGAGCTCCCACAGCTGTGACCAATGCCCATGATAAGAAGCTTGAGGAGATCTTATCAAGACGGGTGGTGCAAAAGAGTGGGAAGCATATGAACCATGTGGAGTACTTGGTTCGATGGAAAGGCGACCCTCCTAGCGAGACAAGCTGGGAGAAAGATTTCGATCTTTGGCAGTACGAAGACGAAATCAAGGAGTTCTTGAGGCAGCACACAACGAGGACGTTGTCGAGTTTGGTGGGGGAGAATGTCACGACCGAATATCAGACTACGAGTCATTAGGCTTCGTGTGGGACCCGACTCCCAAATCAAGGAGCACATTAATCAATGAGGGAATCTTTCCTCATTATGTTCCCCACTATGTTTCCCACTATGTTCCCCACTAAGTGAGGGAATCAAGGAGCTTACTTGGGATCCGCATTTGTGCTTTCTACTTTTGTATATAACCGTTAGATCATACGGCTTGATCTCCACCATTCATTGGGGAGTTGTAAAGGCTATATAAGGGGTGCCTCCCCTCATTTGTAATCATCCAGCAATACTTGCAATATTGAGAGTTTAGAGCTTTCTCTCCATTCTTGTGTGTCTCTCTCCTTTCGGTTCGGTTCTAAGCTTAGCATTCTAGCTAGCTTTGTGAGGAAGGCTTACTTAGCCTATTGCGAGAGCGATAGTCTAAGGCCGCACGGAGAGTTTCTATTCCGCAAAACTCTAGTCCCGTGACATCGGACATCTCAATTTGGCTGGTCGGACTGGAAAATCCAACCCATCGGACTGGAAAGTCCAACTCATTGGACATCAAAATGTGATCGGTCGGACTAGGGAATCTGACCAGTTGGATGGAAATTCCGAGCCCTCAAGACTCAGAGTTTGACTGGCCGGATGGAAATTCTGACCCCTCGAACCTCACAGCCTGATCGATCATACTAGAATGTCCGATCCCTTAGATTTTGACCATCAAAAGTAAATAGCTAAATAACTTCATGATGGGACCGATACTGTCGTTGGACCGACTAACCAATCAAATACGTGCAGCTATTCATACGGACTATTTATCGTGACGAGATGTGAAGCTATTGATGCAGCCTATTTATCATGTAAACAACATGCAAGCGAATGCAATGCAAAAGTCCTATTATAAAATGCAACAAAACATACACAGAGATTATCAAATGTTTCTAAAAATTTTTCTTTCATTATATTCGCTTTCATTTTCAGAATTCTTCATCCGATAATGGTCAAGATTAGGATATGTATCGTCTTTAGAAATTTTGTTAATGTATCTGTATTACATTCTCTTTCTATTATTTTTAGTTGTCTTTCTATCGTAATTCTTTAGATTTTACGATTGTTTTTTCCTTCTTCATTGATCAAAAATCATTTTATATTCTATAAATACTTAGCAATTTTGATCAAATTAAATTTAGATGAAATAGGATTGGTTGAAAAATTAAAACAAAAAAATGGATATCCTAAGAATACCATACATTAATAGAATAAAAATATATATATCAAACCTAAAATTCAAACTGATTATTGTTGCCAATTCATCGTATGAATTAACATAGGAATGTAGTTGTTCATAATGTGAATCAGATTGGTAATATCACAGGAGAGTGTTATCAGGTTTACATCGGGAACTGATTTTGAATCTGAAATGACAAACTATAAATCATTTTGAACTCTTAATTACTTGTTTTCTTTTTATTTTTTTTAATAGATTATATTAGATTTGTTCTTTAATAATTATTAAATCCATCAAATCATCGTACCATTCAATTTAACTAGGAGTTAGAATTAAGATAATTGCTTAAGTTTAAACAAGTTTCTTTTTGGGATCGAAATTTGGTACTCTAGTACCTGTATTGCTTGTTAATAAGGTAAGATATGCTTATTAATCAATACAACCCTTTAGAATTGAGTGACAAACTAAGAACGAAGAGGTATCAATTTGAGTATCTACATTTGTGCTCAAGAAGATCGGAGGATCGTTGATAAAAGAAGTGAAATAACCTTCAGTTATACTAAGTCTCCCAAGTGTCATGGTCCTGCTTGGTTTCCTACTAATCGGGTTCTCTAAATAAAAAAATTAAGATATCCTACGATCGAATCTATAAATGAAAGAAGACAATAACTGAGTGTAAGTCGGGACTAGATACTCTCTTCATATCGATTACAACCTTACGTACTCTTACTTTTTATTATTCATAGCTTGCAAACCAATCTTCAATCAATATTCGTACCACCGTGCCCACGCACGCCTCTCGATCACAGACAACTCCGCATAACATCTCGTGCCTTATTTATAACTTGATCCCAATTCTCTATGGATTCGACCCTATTATATAGACTACAAAAAAACCACCATAATAGTACTTTATTTTTTAGTATTTCGACAACACATTAGTTTTCTTAGCCCCACTACTATCAATGATTATTATCACTCTTAGTATAGGGAATAAATAAAAATTGATGAAGAACTCCATCGTTTGAATTGATTAATAATGTTTTGACATTTGGTTAGGGTACTATGGAGTCACTAGGAAGAATTAATACGATGACAATTTCTGTAAAAAACCAAAATTTTGACGTATTTTCTTTGGCCACAACTTGATTCTTACCTTATAGAATCATGCGGTGACTAAGAAAACATTCATATTGCTTTAAAAATTACTTCTTGAAAACCAAATTGATATTGGCAAGATCATCTTCAACAAACTCAGCACCCGAAAACCGAATGAAAAGAACCATCTCCTATATCCACACTTAATCACCAACTTATGTGCAACACAATGAGCAATAACACCAGTAAAAGCGATGTTCTCGGCATTGAGACCACTTTCACCTTTCAATGCTAGCTACATCGAGACAAAAATCCACATGTTAAATGAAGAGTCACTTCCAAATATGACATGTGATGCGATGTTCCCAACATTGAGAGCACTTTTACCTTTCAATGCTAGTTACATCGAGATAAAAATCCACAAGTTAGATGAAGAGTCACTTATAGATATGACATGTGATGCTTACTACCTTAGCAAATATGGAGAAGAGGGAGCTTGGGAACCAACAAACTAAGCTCTTCCCAGTAGGGGAAACGATCAAATGCCTCTGCATCATGCACCACTGAGAAGGAAGCCAACCTTGAGACTCGACTGGCAGCCATTGAGTTGCAACAACAGACTCTAGCAGGTACGCTTCAGACAATAGTGGATCAACAGAGATAAGCCACACAATCCCAACAAAATATCAACCTATAGATGTACAAATTCTTCCATCATCAGGATCATAGATTCTACCTCTACCACAATAGGAAGAGGAGAGCGCACCTAAGCCATGAGTATCGCTCTTTTTATTTTATTTAATTTTATTATAATTGTTATTTCATCATTATATGTGTGTTGTTCCATGCATGTTTGACATTTGATGTGTGAATGCCTATGTATGTTGTATTATGAATCTTTAATATTTCTGAAAATATTATTGATTCTGCTTGTATTACCACTCCTTGTGTTGCGCATAAAATGGTAATTAAGTGATGATAGGGGAGACGATTACTTCTTTTTGGTTTTCAAGTGTTGATGTCACGACCCGGCCTCGGACCCTCGGCCCAGCGGGTCTGGAAGTGTATGTGTGCGGACGTGTATGTGCACGTGATGGATCACAACTGCAGCGATCAGTTGGGCTTTTAACCACAGGGCCCAAAAGATGCATCTTGTTACAAATGATACCATCACACAATACATATAAACTCAAGACCTCTCTCGTTCCTTTCCGATGTGGGATTGGGTAACCTGACTCCCACTACGGTCCGTAGGGGGGTCAGGTTACCCAATTCTATATTTAAAGGGAGCGAGGCCGGGTTGTGACAAACTCTCCTTATAGATCTTGTGTCCTCACGAGGGGAACACATAACACGGCCCAAGCCCACCCGGAAGAGGGAGCGAGATCGGCTCTGCTACCATTTGTCACGACCCGACCCTCGGACTCTCGGCCCAGCGGGCCCGAACGTGTATGTGCGCGTGATGGATCACAATTACAACGCTCAGTTGAGTTTTTAACCATAGAACTCAAAAGATATATCTTGTTACAAATAATCTACTCACACAACACATATAAGCCCAAGACCTCTCTCGCTCTTTTTCGATGTGGGATTGGTAACCTGACCCCCTAAGGGCTGGATCTCACAATCTCCCCTCCTTATAGATTTCGTGTCCTCATGAGGGAAGTCTAAACGTAACTGACTTGGGCTCAAACTCACGGGCTCAAACGTGAACACACAACACGTTCCAACCCCATCCGGAAGAGGGAGCGAGATCGGCTCCACTACCATTTGTCACAACCCGGCCCCGCTCCCTTCCACTGTGGAATTGGGTAACCTGACCCCCCTACAGGCTGGGTCTCACAGTTGAGTTTGTTGAAGATGCTTTCAATATTAACCTAGTTTCTAAGAAGTAATTTGTAAAGCAATATAAATATTTTCCCGGTTACCGCATGATCTTATGAGCTAGAAATCAATTTGCAGTAAATGAAATTGCAACAAAATTTTGCTTTCCTGCAAAAGTTTATCACCATGATAGTTCCTCCAGATGGCTCCAAAGTATCTTGCCTAAATGTCAAGACATCATTAATCAACTCAAACGATGGAAATTCTTTATCCATTTTCATTGTTTTCCTATACTAAAATTGATAGTAGTAGGGACAAAGGAAACTAACCATTGTCTCACTAGACATGCATCACTTAGTGTCTATACAACACACTTGTTCTAACCCACTTTTTCACATAATGACTCATAAATAAAATTGCAAATAGTGAGGTCACCATTGATATTGGTTAGATCCTTAAAGCATCAAAATTTCTCTTGACAAAATTGTTTTCTCTTGAGTGCTTCAAAAGTGTTTTTGTATTTCCAAGAAGCAAAATCGGGTTGTGTAGTACTCCGATGCTTGAAGACTGAAAATATTTCATGTTATTATCCAGCTAGCACAGCAACTACAAATATAGTTTTGGAAGGCATAACATCCAAATTTTGTCCCCATATTCCCTCTTGGCCTAACGGTTAAATATTCTCTTTCTCAGGCAGATTCTATTTTTCTTCCATTCTGTTTACAGCTCAGGCTTAGGTGGCTTTGAGGAGATCAAGAACTTTTCCTAATCCTTGCCGGAGGATGACTTGCTCGTGCTGATAATTGCTTGCTGGAGGTGGATATGTATCAACATTCCTCCATAATCACAGCCGAAAGCCACAAGTAGTCTACTAAAAGTGAAGTGACGCTTATATACACACAGCTCGAGCAGGAATAAATCAACCAAGCAATAAAGTCCAAAATACCCATTCTAGACAAACAACACCAAATCATAAAGAGGCTGGGAAAGATGAATTCAAAGCACTTAATAATACCTGAAGCACAGAGAAGAGCACAGAGAGAATGTAACTGTGAAGCACCATGGAAACATATAATGTCCCCGCCATTGTTCCAATAAATCCTAACGTAAACGGGAGCCTCTGTTGACAGCAAAAGGAAAAAATATAAACACCAAAGAGATTCAAAGTCATATGGGCAACAGTAAAATAAATTGAAGGACGCAACGTACCTCTGTCGAGGACATGTGGGCAAGCTGATTCTTCGGTCCTTTTAGAGCAAAGAACGAACCAACGATAAATGCACAACCAATGGTAACGCAGATTGCAAATTTCTGAGGGACCAGTACCATCACGGGAAGGAACATAGTGAACGCAATAAACACAAAGAACACTCCAGCAGCAAGGAGTAAACCGAAGTACATGAAAGATTTTCCAGAAGGAACATTGCTAGTGGCTGACTGGAAGTTTCCCGGTAAATCTCTCACTCCTTTGGAGACCCTAAGTCATTAAATTAATCAAAGTGAAATTCCACCGAACATCGCATGTACTGTCTCACCATAAGGGCTAATACAACACTCCAAAGATAAAGGCACGGAAGAAAATGAAAACGGTAGATCTATACAGAATAGCGAATCGCTTATTGAAATGCCGAAAAACAAAGGGAGGATTTAGGTATAATGTTTTTACACATTGAGGGTTCCGGTTACTTTGTCGCTGGTAGTGCGGACAGCGGCTTCAAGATCGAAACCGAGAGCTGAGGGATCGGAGTCGTCCTGGGAGGCGGCGTAGGCATTCCAGTCGGCGAGCAGAGAGGAGGATCTCTGAGGCCGATCGTTAAAGCCGCTGCCGTTAGGACCTGAGAACCACGACTGTGCTGTTTTCTTCATTTCTTGTCGTTTGACACGAATTGGGGCAGTTGTGAGGTCAGATATTGATTTGGTTTTCGCGCCAGATCTCACTGTTTTGCAGCTGGATGTTAAGGTTTAAAGTCTGCCGTCTTTTCATCGGAGCTTTTTTCCTTGGTAACTCCCTGTCATATCATTTAATTTTAACCATTTTGACAGAAGATGATAGCAATAAGTCTAAATCTAATTAATAAAACATTTTATACTTTCTTTTGTATATCATAACACGCAAATCAACTACGGATTCAGAAAATTTCTTCATATCATGTGCAATTTAAAATATAAAAGTTATTCACCAACTTTTTTAGGCAAAGATGAAGGGTTTGTTATCCTCATCTAATATCAAATAAAATTATTCAAATGTCTATTAAGAATATGATGGCAATATTAACTTTTTTAATTCTGATTTGAAAACAAATATAGTTGAAATATCTATCTTTTTCGTATTCATCAAGACTCAAATAGACTCTTACTTATAGGTAACTATAAATTAGTTAATAAATATATATATCTATTATGAGGACCGAACCCAACACATTATCATCACCAAGGTACAATTCCGATTAGTTAAATTGGTAGACCTATTAAGATCAAAATTATCTTACATCTAGTTTCTCATAATATTTGTATGTATATAAACTTGAGTTAATTTATTATTTATTTCAAAAGAAAGCATGGGTCTAATAATTTATTAAAAAAACAATGAAAAATATCTCATGTATTATATAATACAAATATTATAAAAACAACAATAGTCATACAAGTAAAAAAGATGAAATGACGCAAAGTGATGCAATAGTCCAACACCTAACATTAAGTGTTGTTTTGCAGTTTTAGCCCATACACTCGGTTGTCTTAATTTGCAGTTTTCCAAGTCCTATTTTCCCCTTGCTCTTCCTGTTTTCTTCACTAGTGCCACCAACCAAAGAATCCCACTCCCCATTTTTTATTTCTGATAAAAGATGGGCTTTGCCAATAAACACTTCCTCAACCATTTCTAATGGATATCCACAGCTAGAAACCGGACCGGATTGATGTTGAATCAGTTATTCTTGGTGTTCTATGACAAAAATCAAATTTGGAAGTAAGTACTTGATATCTTGGTTTGTTTTGTCGATTTTTTTATAATTATCATGGATGTTTCTAGGCTTGTTTGGTGGTTTGGATCTTGTACAAATCCTATTTCTCGGTAAGAATGGATTCATGCTCGAAAAAGGGACCAATGGGTTCTACATGTGTGAATCGGGTGTGGTGGCATAGGTTTGCATATATAAATATATTTTTTTATACATGATTGATGCTTTCATATGTGCTTATATGTGGGAGTGCAAGCTTGAGGTATGCATGTTGTTGTTGGGGACCACTTGAGGAAATGTGAATTTTGGTGTGTATGTGTTTATTTGTGTGATTTTTTGGAATGAGTATATGTGTTTTATGTTTGGTATAACATGGATTGAATATGTTAGAAATAATTTTATTTGGTTGTAAATATAAGATATAATTTATTAAAATAAAGATATATTAAAAATAGCATTATTTTTAATGAATTATTTATAATTATTATATTTAATTGAATATTTTTGTATAAATAGAATAATAGTGGCTTGAGCAGGGTAGTGAAAAAGTATATGTGAGGTCAATTTTATAATTATTAAGAGTTTAGGATAATTATAATATTAGTTAAGCTAAATCCGTATTTAATTAGTAAAACTAAATAAAATATCCTTTTAATCCCTCACTTATTTCCTAAAATCCTAGTCCTTTAGACTAGCTTGGTCGGCCACACCTCTCCCTCTCCCTTTATATTTGCTGTTTTCTTTTTCTCTTTTCCTTTAGCCTCCACATTTATATCTCTTTACACACATTGTATTATTTTTTCTTTGGTCGAGAAAATCCTAGTAAACCTCCACCTTCGTTCTACTCTTCTCCCTTTGTTTTTTGTTTCTCTTTCCCTTAAACACATAAAACACCTTTGATTTTATATTTTGGTGGTGATTCATATCATCGAGAAGAAGAAAATTGGTTTTCTTCAAGGTTGCATGTTGCTTGCAACCTACCTCCTCTCTCTTTCTTTGATTTCTTTTTTTTTTTTATTTTATCTTATTAAAACACTGTTGTTTTGTTGATTTGATCTTGTTTTCGAGTTTTCGGGAAGGGGAAATTTATTTTGAACTTTCTTAGTGTCGCAACCAAGGGTTTGAGTTTTCTATTCCCATATCTTCAAATCCTTAATTAAAATTGAAGATGAATAATAGACCGACGTAAAATATGGTGTTAAAAGTTATTAATTTGAAGTTTTTTGATTGATTTATGTTATTTTAGGGTTTACCGCACCTTCCTTGCTAGGAGGAATGCATAAGGAAAACATCCTTTTTGTGTTAGGGTATCGTTTAATGATGTTAAAACATAGGTAAAAAGTGATTTTGAGTCTTGATTTTGATTTTATTGTGTGACTCATTATATTGTGATTTGTTTGCTGCATTGTGTAATTAAATAGGTGATAAAAAAAACTTAGAGTGACGTAAAATAATTATGAATTTGACATATCAAAAGATGGAGTGATATTACACTAATGAATTGTGGCTTTTTGGTAAAGCTTTTGAAAATCGTGTGCAATCTATGTGTTTAACTCTGTTTTTATGTTGAAAATTGGTAAGTGTGCAATCTATGTGTTTGTGTTTGGATTACTTGAGTTATAAAACAAATAACATAGAAAAGAGACTAAGAGAGCTAAAGTGAATAAAGGACCTAGAGAACTTCTGAGTTGTGGCAAAAAGTACCTAGGAATGATATTTAAGAAAGTAGAAGACTTCCAAGAAACTAGTGAAGGCATGATCAAACAAAGCATTTGTGAGGACCCGCTCCTGATAAATGGGATCCTTACTGCCATGTAATTCCGATCGACTCAACACATAAACCAATCGAAATAACACAAGGCTCACGTTAACTTTTCAAAAATACATACAAATTTGAATCTTTATTTTAAAAGAAGCATGACACGTCATAAAATATATCCGAAAAATAACAACATGGAGTAAGCATACACATACAGTGAAAGTCTTAAATAACAAGCAATAGGCCACATGACTGCAAGCATGCAACACACTGAGTCCATATACACAAGCCCATACGGATCCACAAAAGTGCCCAAAGCATGCATCTCATATCATAAACTGAAATCTGAGTCATATATGCATATTAAATATCAATATCCAATAGCAAGCCTATAGCGGGTCCATAATAAGCAAACTAATCTGATCCAATCATGTATAATACAAAAGTATGAAAATGATAAAAAAAAAATATGTCGAGCCTCCAAAACATGCAAGTGCAATAGTCCAGTCCCAAAACCAACATCGGGAAACTCGACCTCAAGAAGAACGGCTACAAGCTGACGAACTAGCCCTGAAAAGATTAACAAGAGGGGGTAAGATCAAAGATCTCAGTGGGAGTTACATCGCCATAAGCATATCCGGTGGAATAGAGGCATATGTAAAATCAATGATAAAATGGTTAATTTTAACACAATTAACATCCATGCATTTTAATCGTGTACCCAATGATATTCAAAATCAATAATGCATAATGCATGAATTATAAAACATTATACAATAAGGTCCAGCCCAATAGGTTTATCAATCCACAGTACTCATCATTATCACACGGGCTAGCATGCCCAAAAACTTATCAGGGTGGATCACAAAGTGCTCTCAAGTAACTCCCGTTCAAGGGAAACTGAAAGTACACTGGCAGTCAATTTTTTATTTTAAAATACATATGATCCCCAACTGTCAATGTTATCCAAAATTGAGTAGAGAAAATATACTATAACACTTAATCATCACTCTCTCTCTCTCTCTCTCTCGCGCTCTCTCTCTCTCTCTCTCTATATATATATATATATAAACTCATAGCTTACTAAATCATAACAAATTCAAGCACACACATATAATCTATCTATATAACAATATTAAGTAAGCAATATTCCTCTTAACGAGGATTCTGTGTACTTACCTTTCTTTGGTCAAGCATTAATCGTTAATTTCAAATTGTTCTTAAGAAACATATATATTTTTCTTGTACATAGTAAAACTATAATGCATGAAATCCATAAGAAATATTTAAGGTTGATTCAGATATTTAATGATGTTTATTTAGTGTTTGAAAGGTTTAAAGTAGGTTTGGAAGTATCAAAGTGAGGTACATGGGCTACTAGAAAAGTACAGGGAGTGCAGGAAAAAGTACGTGGACATGTATTGTCTAGAAACAGGGTGTGTACTCAGTACTCGACCTAATTACATGGTTGTGTACTTTTCTTTACTTATCTGCCGAGAAGTACACGAGTTGTTGGGAAAAGTACACAAGCATGTACTCTTTTGGACAGGGTGTGTTCTCCGAAAATCACTCGAAAAACATTCGTTCTAGCCACCCAAACCTTTAGAAACCCTCTCAAAAGTTTATTGGCAACAAAATACACCTCACAAGCCCAAAACTCACAATTCACAAAGGTTCCAAACTCAATCAATCACAAGGGTAAGTTTATCTTATCACATGCCCTCCAAAAATTGCATAAACACACAACTATCATGCTTAGGAATTCAAATATATATTTAATACATTCAAATAATGATAAACAAGTTCATGAATCTAGTATGATCGTCATTCACAATGCATGTATGGACTTCATTCAAAACCAAGCAATTTTTCATATTTTATCTCAGCCAACCAAAATATTTTCGTGTAAGCAAATGAAAGATAAACTCTCACCACTTGTCACATTGATAAATGATGAGAAAGAAACCTCTTATGTGTTTATTTTGTTTGGGATTAAATAGAACGAGCCCTTCAACGTTGAGATTTCTATTTTCTATTGATAATATAGGGTTGAGCCTTTTTTTTCTTTAAATTGATGATGTGTGGGACTGAGTCCCCTGTTTGATATAAACTACAACTATTAAGTACTCGGAATCCGGACTGTCCCCTCTGTGTGATTTACTTGCTTATGATTGCAATACTAAGCCTCTTGTGTCATATGAATTATGTCTATCAGATACTTAGACTCAACAGGTTCCTAACACCTCAATTTTGGATAAGTTGTGTGTAATGTATGATGTATTTTCCTCATACTTAAGTATTTAAAATTTTAACCGTTTTATAGGGATTAAACTTAATATTATTTAATAAAATACAATACTTTTTGGAAAAAGAGAGTCTAAGCTTTGAACAATTTCTAAAAGTTCAATCCATCAAGTTATTCGGGATTGTACAACGAGGGATTGCAGCTCAGTTTTAGGTTAGGTCCTGATATCCTATTTAAGTGTTAGCATATTGTGGTTACTAGGTCTTAGGAAATTTTGAATGATTGTTGTTGTTTGTGAATGATGGTTATATGTGATGGATAATTGATTTGTGTGTTATGTGAAAACTTCTTTACATGCTACATTGTGCATGTACCTCAACTTAGGATGCAATAGGTACTAATATGCATACGATGAGTGTGATGAAAACGTATATTAACAAACTGCTTACAAGTTAACAACTATGCCGCCCAAGAGAGCCCGTAGAAATATTAACCTCGGAACACTAGAGGATTTGGCAACCTATGCTAAAAGAAGATTAGGCATTTATCGAGAATATATATGTTAAGAACCCGACACTAACAGATGAAGATCAAATACAAGAGGATAATCAAGTGCCAATGGGAAAAATCCCTACAACTGAGATGTTTTAGGCATTCATGTCTATGTGGAATGCAATGTAAAATGTACAAAGTGTGCAGAATCAGGTTCCTAAGGTTTTGATGACCTATGTTTCGCATTGGTCATTTGTATATATTTTTGGTTCATTTTGTATTCTTAGTAAATAATTAAGTCAATAAATTAAATTTTTTGACAATTTGTCTAGTGTTGTGATTGGGTAGGTGTTAGTAAAGGTTTCTTCACCAAAGGAAGCCAATTCGAATAAAAAACCCTTGAATGATTCAAAGTTGTATGTCACCTGCAGAGGCCCACCGACTAGTCGGTGTACATGCAGTGACCAGTCGGTTCAAGGAAAGATTTATGCTGAACCAAGACCGACCAGTCGGATCCTTGTCACTAACTGGTCGGTTGCTCAAAACACATAATAAAAAGCTCAACCGAGTAGTCGGTTCAAACAGACGAAAATCTATTAGAGATTGCTGAGACTAAATCGACCGGTCGGACAGTTTTTTTTTAATATAAAGTTAGATGCCCGAATGTATTATGAATCATCGAGTTCTTAGTTTTAGAGCATACAAATCTATTCCTTTATTTTTTTCGCAATTGACTCCATCCTTCAGAAATCAAACTACGGTATGTTATTTGGATTTTAAGTATGACAAGATTTTATTTTGCTTCTCTTTCCTTTCTCTTTGTCAATTTAATTTCTAAGCACCTACGGGAATTCAAGACGGAATCTATTAATGAAGTAGTTAGGAAGATTAATTCTACCTTGTGCTCCATTACGAATCTGATCACTTTGTTTAGGTGAACCTAATTTGGTTGGGAGATTAGTTTAGGTTTCGACAAAGGGGTAGAGTTCCTAAGTCAAGCCAATTGACAGAATAAAAATATATCTATCAAACTTAGGGTTCATATTGATTGGGAATTACTCAATCCTAATAGCAGAATTAGCATAGGAATATAGCTAATTAGGTAAATAGGATTAGCTAATAGTAGACTGGAAAGGTACTATTAGATAGTAGGAATCAAGAACATCTTTCGGGTTAGTTAATTATAAAGATTCTAGGTACGAATTTTGAATTCACCACATTTCAGTTAATCGACTTTATTTATTGTCTTGTTTCAGTTTTGTGTTCAATTAAATTCATTCAATTATGTCTATTCGACTCATTTAACTTAAATACTAGGCTAGGTGAATTGATTAGTTTAAATGTATTTTCTTATGGGATCGATACTCGTTCTTCTGAATTATATTACTTGTTGACAATTATGCACTTGTGATAATAGTAAATTCAATTTACACCAACAGGTGTGTAGAATAAGGCACCACCAGTTGTTCAAATTGAGGCACTGACACCACAACACTCAGTGCAAACTAGCAATATAAGAAAGCTTCTCATGCAAGTGTCCAAGTTACTAAATCAAGAAAGGCAACTAGGTTGTGTCATCAGTTACATAGATACTGTCGATGTTGCTATTGTAAAAGTTTGGCTGGGAAAGATAGAAAGGATAATTGAAGATCTGAGACTGACAGAGCAAGATATAGTGGTTATGGTCGTAAGATTGCTAGATAAAGATGCTTGAACATGGTGGGATAGTATTCAAGGTAAATATGAAGGATAACCTACATGGAGTGAGTTTGAGACTGAGTTCAATAAGCAATATTATCCATCATACCATCATGATGAGAAGTTCATTGAGTTCTACAGGCTGAAACAAGGTTCCAGGAATTTGTTGGAGTAGGAGAATGAACTAAAGGATCTCGCAAAATTCATGCTAGAGTTTGACAATACCGAGGGCATGCTTGTCTATTGTTTTTATGAAGGAATGAACTATGACATCCATGTTGTTATGGGAATAAGTATGGAAAAATATTTCAAGGTGATGGTGATAGCTGCTACTAAAGATGAACGTGTAGTTTAAGGATAAAAGATATTTGTATAACATAAGGAAGCGACATTTTACAAGTTCCCGATGTGCTATAGCAACCGTTTTGAGCAAAAAAAGAACGCAATGCTAACACGTGATTTAGGGAGTTCAAATATGGGGACAACCATAGTATATAGGAGGAGTGAAAGCATTTGCAATACAGTCCACTCCTGCACTAGCCAAGAAAGGAAGCTTGTTGTTATACAAGAATTATGAGAAGTACCATCATTCTCCGTGCCTGTCAAGCCTCGTACCCTACTCTAAGGGTAAACATCCCCGCCATGAGACCTTGAGAATAACAATTACGGTGTTATCCCCAAAATCTCGTAAGACTTTGAAAATAAAATCAATAAAAACGCAATAGAAACAAAAAAAATATAGGGTAAGTTCCGAATCATAAATAAGATTTTTAAAAAAATTTGCAATTTGAATTCTTAATCCGAACTAAACTAAAAATCACACAATTCCTGTATAACAACATTTCACCTATAACAGTTTTATATACCTAATAATATATCTAGACAAATCTTATATCATTCTTTACAAGCAACAACACTAACCATAAATACAACCCAACACATTATTTCAAAACAAATCTATGTAGTTCGGAAGGTCTATAGCACCAAAAAACTATATATCAGCAAGATATAAATCAAAACAAACAAAAATAAAAAATACATGTTCGGTTTTTCGGTGTACATATCAAATCAAAAGTCTGATCAAACCTATCAGTGACTGGCTGGATCAGATGCTAAGTTACGAGAGAAAAACGGTTGAGAACCTGAGCCCGCAACACTGTCTGGACAGCACTAAACAACGTTAGTTAAATATCCAGGTGAGTGGTTTTAGGGACCAAAATAGTGAAATCATAATAAAAATAAATATTATATCATAAAATAAAAATCTAAATTTAAACTCAAAAGAGTTCTCTAAGACAAGAATAAATATATAAGGCATATCTCAAAATTTGCTCAAAATCAATATTTAATCACAAGCAGTGGTGAATTAAAATTATAAAGTCTCTCTTCTTCTTTTTTTTACAATAGGGCTGGAAAGTAGGCTAACAAAGTACCTATTCTACTCCTGATCAAGGAGTAGTCTAGGCCCACTAGTGTATATTTCTTGTTATTTATTTTTTTTAAAATATAGCCCACACTAGTGTTACCGAAGGCTAGATCAACACACTCCTACTCCATGCTGATCAACACATCAACTCTCATTAACTCGGCTCAATGACATTATCTCCCCTCTCTCGGGGTGCCAAAGAGTCACACACAAGACCCGTCGGTCCTAATCAGGTATCACTCAACAGTGCACTGTCTACTCATACCTCACAAGGAATAGATTAGAAAAACATCATACTGAAACATAACTCTTGAAATACTTATAAAATATAGTATCCTAAACCTCATGCATCCTTGTGCATATAAAACAAAACTTGCATCCCTGTGCAAAATCATATAAAGACAAAAAAAATTTCCAATCAAGTCATAGTGATTTGTCAAAATGAACTTGTCACAATATCAAGCACGATTTATCAATATTTGTTTTTTAAAAAAATCACATATTTCGAACAAGCATATTCAAAATCAAACAATGAAATGTGAGGTCCTCACTCATCTCCAAATAGTCACAGTAAGAAAATACAATCCAACACAGCAAGCAAAACTCAATGGATCTACCAAAATGTCCACATCTCGCATACACAAATCACAAGCCTGTCTAAACATGCCAAGCATGCAATCACTATATTTTTCATCCAAATGACATAACAGTTATTTACGTATGCTAAGGTACTGACACCCGCATACTTGGGTAGTTAATTACTTGGGTCCCAAATTACATGTTTAATTTGATAATATTACTTAGAATATTGTAATTTATTATCTTTTATGAGAAAATATCTTTAATCATTTTATTTGTAAGCTTATAACTCATAAACCATGTGTCAGATCAAGAAACGAACAACACCATCGCGTTCAGAACGTCGAAAATACCTATTGGGCAAATTTTAGATTTTTCAAAAAATCGGCGGGACGTGGGGTCCAACAGTAGCGCGTGGGGTCCAACGACGACGGACTATGGCCGATGGCGGCGACAAACCCAAAAACCCACTTGCACAAAAACTCAATGATTTTTAACATGCTATATATCAAAAGAAAGCTCTCGACGAGAGAAACTCAACCATGTCATTCGTTTTTCCATAGCTCACTGGAGTCGGCCGGAAAAAATAATTTTTTGACAAAGAAATTGCACCCTTTTTGAGCTTCTATAGCTCATTTCACAGCTCCAATACCAACGAAACTTACACCAAAAGATTGCTACCGAGAAGAGGAACAAAACGTGACCAACGGCGAGACGAATGGTGGCCGAAGGAGGGAGATCGATCTTCTCAAAGTTGAGGGGAAAACACGCGCAGGGAAAAGAAACCAGAGAAAAAAAAGGAAGAAGAGAAAAAGAAAAAGAAATTTTTTTTTTATTAAATCTAAGCCAAAACGACGTCGTTTTGACATTTGTTCAAAATAACGTAGTTTCACTAATTTTTTTTTGTCCTACACCAAAACGGCGTCGTTTTGGCGCCTGCCCTAAACAACGTCGTTTAATGTTTACTTATATTAAAATATTATTAATTAATTAATTAATTATTAAATTAATCATAAAATACTTATAAACTTTAAAAATTCATAATAAATCTTATAATTGTCCAAAAATTATGAAATTTACACCAAAATTTTCAGAAAAATGAGATCTTTTCAATAAACTAAGAATTATATTTTTTTTACAATAAATATTTAATTAAAAATAAAATACTATTCAGGATAATATAAAAATAATATTTTTAAATCATAAAAATCAAATCAATCAAATAATTCTTTAAATCTTACACAAAAATGTTATTATGTCACTCTAAATCTAAAATTCAATTTGAATCATAGATTATAAAATAAAGATAGTTACTAAATTACCTTCACATGTATCATTACACACGGTAAAAAAAAATCGAGGTTTACAGTGCCATCAGCCAATGAAGTGTTTTGCTTATAGAAAGATGGGGCATATGGTTATAGACTACTACAATGTTCAAAGACAGAACCCAGCTCAGGCGAGTGAGCAAAGAACTATAATGAATAAGCTACACCATAGGAACCGACTAGACCACCATAGAGAGGTCAAATAGGTTGAGCATCAAGTAATAGGGCGCCTCAATAGCCAAATCAAATTCATTTGTTTATCTTGGAAAATGAAGATGTCATGGCCTGACCCCTGGCTCAATGAGCACAAACGTAGATGTGTGGGTGTGGAATCATAGGTACAACCCTCAATTGGGCTTCTATCCTTACAACTCAAAATATATTTTAATTTTATTCATGATTCCATCACACTACACATATAAGCCCAAGACCTTTCCCACTCCTTTTTTTTTGGGATTGGGTTCTCACAATCTTCTCCTTCTTTGGAGTGTCATAATCTCCCCTTTCTTTATGAACTTGTATCCTCATGAGGGAAGCCCCGAATCTCAAGTCTCAAATGACCTCTCAATATCATCCCTTAAGGAATGGGCCCATCTCAAAGCCCAAGCCAACTTTTGGAAGAGAGAACGAGATTGACTCTGCTATTATTTGTCACAGGTCAAACCCCAACCCCGACCCAGCAAGCCCAGATGTGAGAGTGTGGGTGCGGAATCATAGGTTCAACCCTGAATTGGGCTTCTGTCCTCACAGCCCAAAACATATATTGATGTTGCACATGATTCCATTACACCACATATATAAGCCCAAGACCTCCCTCACTTTTTTCGGATGTAGAATTGGGTTCTTACACTCTCTCTCTTCTATGGGGTCTCACAACATAGGCCTGTGCAAACCTTGATGTTATCACAAATGTGGTCTCTATATTCTCATGCTTAGTTAAAGCTTTGATTGATCTTGGATCAAATATATCTTTTATGAGATTGCCTATGGTTGAGAATGCAAATAGGAAGTGTAGTTTGATTGCTCTTGGTATTTTTGTGTGAAGACCATTGGGCTAGTAGGTCTTGTGTGACAAGGTACATTTAGGTTGTAGAGTTAGATTGGAAGAATGTGTGATAAAGGAAGACTTAGTAATAGTGAATGTTCAAGAGTTGGATGTGGCATTGGGAATCGATTGCTTATCTCGATATAGTATGAGGATAGAATACCTCACCAAGAGAGTATGGTTTAGCGTGCCTGATAGATCAGAGTTCTTATTCAAAAGAGATAGATATGTGCTAACAACATCTTTGGTTTCGTGCATATAAGCGTGAAGATGATGAACAAAGGGTGCAACGTGTTTTTTACACACATAAGGGATGGTATAGTGAAAAAGATGGAAAGACTGAAGATGTGCCAATTGTGAAGGAGTTCCATGATGTGTTCCAAATGATTTGTTTGCTTTATCGCCTTAGAGAGAGGTGGAATTCGAGATCGAGTTGCAGCCATGTACTTTGTATCTTATTGGCACCAGACGATGTGTGCAAATGATAACTCTTTGAAATACATAGTTATTTAGTGGCTTACTTATTAGTTATTCAGTATTTTAAGATATTTGTATGATAAAATTATGATATTATGCTATGTTTATACTAATTTGGCTTTTGAGATATGTTTATAGGTTTTTTTCAGTAAATCAGTCGAATTATAGGGAAAAGCATGTGGTCGATTGATCCTATGAAAGTGGTGACGGTCGGTTACGCAACATGAGTTGGACTGAGAAGCCTAACAATGAAAGACCGATCATGTAATTGTGTAATCAAGGTTGAGAGCTTTAGATGACCTATCGGGTTATGATGCAAGATTAGAAGATCAATCATGCAACTATACGATCTAAGCAAAAACGGATTCACGACCAATCGAGGTAAAAAGACAACTGATCGGCTATGTGAAGCCAAAATTACAATGCAATAGTCCAAAAGCAAGCATGCATATCACTATCCAAAATACCAAAGAAAATACTAAATTTTCAAATATGTCATATACAGTAGTCCATCCCTATGACAAACCAGGAACCTCGACCTCAAAAGAAGCCCGAAACATGAACACTCGGACCTAAGTTGAAAAACAACAAAAAGAGGGGGTGAGATCTTGAGGACCTCAGTGAAAGCCACCATGTCATAAACAATAACGAGAGAATAAAGACAGTGCACTACAATTGGTAATAAATATCAAGTAAGCCCATGCTAGCTAGACGTGAATCCAATCTACACAGGCAATACAATCCAATGCAAATGCATGATCTCAATATGAATAAGTCCATAAACTCGTGTCCAAGCCCAAATAGGCTCACAAACCAAAACTCAGAATTTTCACAGGTTAATATACACCCAAAACATATTCGGGACGGACCTGTAAACCACTTCACTAATCACCCCAACCAAAGGGCAATTGAGAGCCCACTAGTGGTAAATTGTAATGCAAGTTGAAAATATAACCTCTACCACCAGTGTTGCCCTCATAACACAAGGAGAAAGCACACTATCACACGTGTTCTATGCACACACAACTCGACAAGCCTGAAGGCATATGTAACATATCACATCACATACACATACAAGGGGCTCTTTTGTTATTTCAACCTTCTATCTTTTTTTAAAAAAAAAAATTTTGAAAACTTGAAACAACCTATAAAATAGCCCACATATGCCTCAAGTGGGACAAAATAATGTTTAAATGCTTGAAATATAAAAATTAGATTTTTAAAATATAATTGGGATCGATGAATAGAAATCGGGTTCACTAAGGATAAATTGGCTGAAAGGTCTTCGGCCACTCAAAACGGGCTTCGAAAACTTATACTCGGATCAAGGAAATGAAAATAAATATTTTCATTGAACTCAGGCCTCGAACAACATACAGCTGAAACTAAGTGCATGCTAAAATTCCGAAACGACATGCCATGCTATCACCACACTATCAACAACATAACACTCTAAACATCCTAGACTTGACACCTAGGCTCTATAACTATATCTAGGTCACTCGGTCGATGGGTTTACTCTCGGTCTACTGTCTAATTGGTTGGTCAAACGGGTTAACTTCGATCAACTAGTAAAACCTACTCAAACTGATCAATTTGGATGATCTGACTATATTTGAGTGCTGACTAAACTCTCTAAAGGACAGGATCTCATAATTTTTTCTTCTTATAAGA